>OX459096.1:46498289-47773289 GCA_949775045.1 Metridium senile
ATTGGACATGTATGAACTGGACCATCACTCAGACATTTAAGAATTAGTAGTTGAGGACAAATCTTGCAAGGTTGGCATGTATGTCTCAAGGAGTTTACTCCCACAGAGCAGAAGCATACGAAGCCCAAAATAAAGTTGTGTAGCCTGCTAGGTCAGTGTTTTATATATAAACGATGGCCAATAAAATGAAGTTTGTAACACTGTAAAAAATAATACTTATCTTACTGACTTAATTTTGAGCTTTAGCCCTTTATCAAAGTAAAATTTATTTTTTACTCAGAGGAAGGTCTCAGACAAAGGACAGTTCAGTTTTAACTTTATTTGTTATTGTGTGACATTACATTTTGTTGGCTATCATATAAATATTATAATAAATATTGTCAAATTATAACATCATATATGTATCCTAAGTTGATTACAATTCATTTACTAATTGCATATTTATTAAAACAGCTACCAAGTAAAAAACTATTAGTGGCCAATAATGTTTGTGCTATTAATTAAACCAAATTCAGGCCAGAATCAAACCAATTTGTATTTGAATATGAATCCTGGCTGCAAATTCAACATTTTTAATGTTTGTGCCCTCAAGTATGTTAAGGCCTGGTTTTAGCCGTGTTTCACGAAAAAACGTTTTTATTTGTCATTGCCACAAAACTCATCTGATTTTAATAAAACTTGGTACATTAATAGATCTCGGACTACTGCTCATCCTTAATTTGTAATTTTGATCTAAGGGTGGTCACGTGACTAGTTTAGATGGATAAGGGATTTCGTTTTTCCTTTGAAAATGCGGTCGCGAGTTTGAATAGGTAAAACAAACTTATACATTAAATGTACTTCTCTACAAGGTTTCTACAGGACTGTGCTTGGAGAATCTGGTTATCACTTACTGTTAAGGAGATATTTTGTAAAACAGGTCACGTGACCATAATTCTTATTCAAAATCCCCTTATATCTCCCTACCAAGCTATCGAATTCAAGTTCTCCAAACGTGAAATTATTTGTCATCTATTACTTATCAACTTTTGGCTTTTCGTTTTTATCTTTATCTTAAACTCACGACCGCATAAATTTTGAGTATTTTCTTGCTATTATGACGTCATATACCACGTGACCTCGTAAAAATCAGCACTTAAACATTAAGAACTCTGATATTAACATCCACAGCGATTTTCTTTGAAAACTAGCGAATATCTTGAAAGTACGAAGCCAACATCTTAATTATTGGCGGGGGGTCTTTTCACAACGAAAAACCCAGGCCTTAACATACTTGAGCTATTAATTGATTTTTTCATATTTCTCTCCTTTGCTTTTCCCAATGCCAGCCAAGGCATTGATTTTCTCTTTCACTGTTTTATACTCTTCCTTAGTGAAGTGTTTTTCCAATATTGGATCTCGTAAGCTCATTAGGTTATCTGAATGACGTGCAAGTGTCAGAAGTGCAAATATGTATCCACTTTGAGGTTCTCCATCCAAAGCTACTGCACGAATCTGACTTACCAGTTGGTCTTCACTTCCTGAAAAGAGAAAATAAAGAAATACTGAATGAGATGAAAGTTCATCATTGTTCAACTCTAGAGATGTGATTAATTATGAAATATAAATGGAAACTAGAGAGTAAACTAGTATAGGCTGCATCCATGTTTGATATAAACAATATAAATTTACTAAAGTTAAGTCAACATTTTTTATGGTGTTACAATTACAAAATACTACTGACAATTAAATCACACCCAGTTATGTTTGTCAACAACCATTCGCCATGTTCTAAACAAGCCAGTTGACTGCATGCACGGTTCAAGTTTCAATCGTAAAGTGTGCATTGATTGTTTGCAGAGACAGACTTAACACGATCACATTAACTCGAACATCAGCCCTGTCTTGTTTAGAACATGGTGAATTATATTGTGTGATTGTACAAATATTTAATGTTATATTTTATGGTTATACCTGGTTTCACTGTTGGGTATTTGCGACCTATCCATTTTTCTTTCATATCAAGTATCCCAAGTTCCACCAAACTGTCCAATGTAATCGTGGAACACAGATGCCGGCTCATCATATGACTGACATCATGAAATATCCAGTCTTTGACTTTGTCAGGCTTGTCTGGATGCTTACTATGATGCTCTAGTATCTTGTCAAATAGAGCAGCATCAAGATAGGTATCTGTTGGCTTATCATTTATGACCTGTATATTGAAACTGATTAATCTTTGTATTTACATGCAACTTTGGTTGGTTCTCCCTTTGTCCAAGTGGTAAGGGTGATCGGTGTACCTTTTAGGGTTAAAATATTTCCTGTGCATACCTTTTAGGCTCCTTTTAGGGTTCTGGCTCAACATTCAGTTATGTAACATGATTCTGTACATGTAAGGGTCATTTTTAGTCTGCTTTGTTGCTAAAAGTAAGCTTGGCTGTCAAGAACAGCCGTAGGCTTTATCATGCAGTTATTTTTATCTGTATTTACCTTTTAGGAATCGTTTTCAAAACCTCCGCCAATCACCCCTACCACTTGGACAAAGGGAGTACCCCCCTGGGGTCAACACTAAACCGCCCTCCCTACCCAACCAAAGTCAGGGTACATACACTTTTCATTTATTAACTCCCACAAATTACACCACAGCTGAATAATACAATAAAAGAGATGACATGTGATTAATGTACCCTATTGGTTGAAAGTTATATGAAAATATGGCACTAGAATTATATATTCCTTGGAATACTGAACTGCAGTTTTTTAATGCCACTGTTGTTGCATTATTTCCCCCCACCCCCCCCCCCCCCCCCCCCGTACCCCCAGTGGTGTGGGTGTGTGTATACACAAACCCACATCATGTTCAACTTGCATGCATGTTTACATCGCTCAGTTCAACATCTAATCAGGTTTTATCTTTACCTTTCGTGACACAATATATATACATTACCATTTCAAAATAAACTCTACTTTAAATTTTGCGTGATAATTCCAATTTATACCTTAAGAAGAATATTGTCATTCTTGATGCCAAGAGTTGTGTTGGGTTCGACTTCGACTTCAACTTTTCCAAGTACCACTAAGTCAATAATAACTGCTGCAGCAGCACCGCCATTCGATTCCACACAACTTTGCCTTCCATCAACGTCGCCGCTTTCAGAATTTTGCCACAACAAACAGAAAGCTTGTGAAAGTTTCAGCTTTTCGCCTCGGCAATGCTCTTTATCGAAGTCAGGAGAATTGACGATTTCTCGTACTGCCTTCGCCATTTCTCTTGCTGTATCATCCAAATTATATAAGTAGTAAGAACCCGCACTATTTCCTCCAGCATTTGCAGCCATACTTATCAATAGTTTTCTATAAAAGCAAAAACTATGTATACGCCACACCACAGGCAGCCCAAGCTCTGAATTACGTCATTGAATATGCTTGTATATTGGTGAATAAAGACTCGAATTACAACAGTTTCAGTGTCTTCACTTTATTCTTCAGTATGTTCACTTCATAATTTGAATGAAATACAAACTTTGTGGCATGCTGTTCTATGAATGTTATATTGTCTATGTGTGTCGTTTTTTACGCGAAAAACGACTTATTTAGGGGTGAAATTGAAGTTTTAGTTTGACCTACCTCACTACTTACTAAGTGGTGAAGTAGGTCAAACTAAAACTTCAATTTCACCCCTAAATAAGTCGTTTTTCGAGTAAAAAACGACACACATAGACAATATAACATTCATAGTACAGCATGCCACAAAGTTTGTATTTTATTCAAATTATGAAATGAACATACTGAAGAATAAAGTGAAGACACTGAAACTGTTGTAATTCGAGTCTTTATTCACCAATATACAAGCATATTCAATGACGTAATTCAGAGCTTGGGCTGCCTGTGGCCACACTACAGTGATATCGATCGTTCGAATTGGATTCGATTCCGTACTCTGATTGGCCAAGAAAATGTCACTATTTACGATTGGTTTCACACAAGTGGAGTGTGTTATAATTATCGGGAGGGGGAGGTACATGGCTGAAAAAATAAAGGGGAGAGGGCATTTAATAAAACGAGCAAAAAGAGAGGTGTATAAATTAAGAAGTTATTTTTGCATATTTGTTTTCCAAAAAATTTCGACATCACCGCATAAAACCTCGAAAATTACCTTCAACTGCATGCAATAATATGGGAGGGGGGGGGGGGGGGGGGGGGGAACGATGAACACCGCAGCTTTGTGCCTCTGAGGTTATGTATTTTACGTGTAAGCAAAACAAATAAGGATTCACTTTCAAGGAAGAATAATTTATAAGTCAGCGGATGGAAGGAAACACCAGTGATTGAGAAGAAGAGTAAAAAAAAAATAGTCTCCCTACTGTCCAATATACTAAAAACGGCATCGAGGGTGTTTCTGTTCCTCATGTGTCATTTAAATGTCCGGTGTATAGATGAAAATCTGATCCTGGATACTGTAATTAGGGGTTCCCGTATCCTTATGAATTTTGAATTAAAACATCTGTAAAATTATAGAATCTGTAATTTCCCAACTTTTTTATCAATATCCCATTTCATTATATTTTCCCCTTAGATATCCTCCATCAGACCAACCGTTACTCTGTTAAAGAAAGATTATCAAACCAACCAACCAACTGTGGCCACCGAACGATTCAATGACCGACCAACCGACCGACCTACAAACCAGAACAGACTCAGAACAGAACAAAAAACTGAAAATAGTGATCTTTAGTCCCGGCGTCCAAAACCTTGTGTGACAATCTTTCACCCCGTAACAAGAATCCCAAAACTATTTAGCGGGATAATTTTAATTGCAACATCAAATTCTTAACCTAAAAAAATAATTAAAAGAGAATTTTAACTGTTCCTTCCGGAACTGGACAGAAATGTAAAAAAGTACCTATATATCTTCTATAATTTACTGATTTAATGTAATTATGTATTCCATCTCAACCATTAAGAGGCCGGATCTAAATACGAGAAAGATATATGTGGGTTATAAAAAGCTATATCGTTTTTTTCTTTATAAGGCTTGTTTCAAAAATACCGGAAATAATGGACTGAACTTTCTGCCGGTCTTCCGGTTCGAATTTTAGCTCTGCTAGTTCCAGGTTTCCCTCAGTCAATCGCATACAGTTCGCGCGTTTTTCATCGTGAAAATTTGAAATTAAAAAGGCAAGAAAAAACTTATTTGTCCTAAATCATTATTATAAAATTGTTTAATGTTAGGGGGAATTAATAAATCGAACAAATGATAATCTGTATTAGCGGCATCGCATTTCGCAACTGTCATAAAACCATTGATGCATATCATAGTGATTGACATGTGTAAATGCTCTTGAACGATTGGATTGTACTAGTACCGTAAAAATAGTGTAGAGTTCCACATATTTCTTGTGATGGAGGAATTTTGACCCTTTCCTCGCCAATTTAACGAGATATTACCAAGACTAAAGATTGCTACTCAGCATGGCAAAGTGGGATTCTAGAAATCTTGAAATACGCAGTAAATCTGTAGAACAGACTCTCATTCCTCTAGTCACTCAGGTCTGGATTGGTCGACATCTTCAACACAAAAACATTGAAGTTCTGTCCTATAATTCACACTGTTATAGAAGAGTTTGATATGTCTTTTACGTTCTCCTAAAGACATTATGTTTTCTAAATAACACGCTTTATATGTCTTAAACTCTACAAGTTGTTTGACTGGATATTTTGTTTTCTTTTAGATAACTACTTTAGTCAACCACAAAGACCGTTGCAAACGTACCGAGAAGGGACGGCAAGCTATACGTGAAGTTGGAGAAGTAGTCAAAAACGCTGTTCTGAAGTTTGTCACTGTCGGAGAGCAAATAGCCCGAGAAAATGAGGATGTTGCGGCCGAAATGCAGCAAGCTTGCGAAGAAGCAAGAAAGGCCGGTGAGGTGATCTCACGTTTGACCTCAACTACATCTATGGCGGTCGAGGGTAGTGAGGACGGCATCCCATTCGAAAAGACTGGCATGGTTCGGGGAGCCCGGTCGTTATTATCTGCAGTAACAAGAGTACTTATCATTGCTGATTCAGTTGTCATCAAAAGACTTTTAAAAGTTGTGAACAAGGTACGTAAATTGAAGTTTGTAGTAAAAGAGAAGCGAACTGACTAAGCCAATTGATTGACAACTTGGAGCTCGATTTTCGCGCGATTTATTTTTTAAGCCAGTGCTTTCAAGATCTTAAACCAAAAACAATATTTGTTATCTTGAGTTCCCTCTCCAGCCGCTTATTATTTTGAGTTTGTTCGTCTAGAGGACTAATTTGAGGTTTTTGAATAAATCCCTAGTTAACCGCGAAATTACCCAAGTTATCACTCCCACTGTTTGAATATTTTCAACTAAATCTTCTAGAATGTTTTTATGGCTTGGTAGAATATCTTCAATAAATTTTGGTTTTATATATTGTTTTTAGTTAAATATTGCTTCTGTCTTCTGTTCAATTAAGTGGCGTTGCTATAGTAAGCTTTGTATGTCATAAATCGTTTGTAAACTTATTTTTCAAATAACTCTTCATAACATTTCCCAGAAAAAAAATGCCTTTTTCGATATTAGAATTGTTATTTATTTCAAAATATAGCAAATTGGTGATTTGTTAAAATTGTGAAATTATGTTATTTTTCAGAATTATTCCCAATATCATTCATTCATGGTCTTTTAATGTAATTCCTTATTTAGTCTACACGGTCTAGTTTGTTGACATTCGCTAGTTAACTTATTTGCTATCTTTATTTACAATGACATTTTTTGTTGTCTCAATTGTCTTTGTGTAGTATTTTTTTATTTCCACAGTTGAAGCTAGAGCTTTTCAAAGGTGTTTTTGTGAAGTGCTATCAATAGAAATCTTTGTTGATGTTGGATCGAGTATGGAGTGATAATATGAATCATACTTCTTTGATAACAATCATTCTATTTTAGTATCTATTCTCTAAAACAGAAAAAAATACTTAAAAACGTTCATGTTTTGGTATAGAAAGTTTTCAAGAAAGAAAAAACAATGATAAATTATTCAATTTTTAGTTGTTAAAATAATGTACATGTATTATTCAATTTCGTTGTAACTAATTAGCATACATATTAGGCCGTTTAATATTGTGCTTGTTATCAAGTACTTTTTATTTCTTGATGTATCCAGTTGTTTATGTTTCACATTCCACTTGATAATGAAAATATGTTAGAAATTTGTTCAATTAGATGGTCTATTATTAAAATACCAATTCACTTAGACACTTTTTCATTCAGCCTGTAAAGATGCATATTTATACAATTATCTTTTTACTGATATACTTTTCAAATGAAACATTCAGTGGTTCCCTTTCAATAATTTTAGTGAATTTGGTTTTACCTTTGTACTGTGATATTTAACTAATCTTTGTTACAGTTTTGGTAAAAGCTAATTCATTATGGTCAAATTCTACACAACTGAAGATCAAAATAACATATTTTCCAAGTCAAAGGCCCTATATCTCAAGACACATTGTCTATATCAAGAACATTTTTGATTTTTTTTTCTTTTGGGCTGATTCACAAAATAGAGAGCTTCTATTTCATGATGTCCCCTTTAATAAAACAATAATTTTTCCCCATGTTGTTTTTGACTCCTCCCCAATGGTTATTTGAAACACAAATTTGCTAATAACGTGCTAAGCTTGAGTAAATTAACATGCACAGCTTGGAGCAAATGCTTCAATTTGTAATCACTTCCTCTCAAGCAAAAATGATTAACATATTAGAAGATTAGGAGTGTAAAGATGAAAGAATCCCACAGAGCTAGTAGAAAAATGATCAAATTTCCTTGAAAAATGAATAATCACCCTCAAACTTAAAAACATGAGGTAAAATGGTTATAATACAACTGTTCTTGTTTCTAAGGAATTAAATGAAGTCGAATGAAAAAAAAAACATTGACAAATTATATCAGTGTTTCTAAGGAAACAAATGCATCCTAAGTAAAAATGGTGAAATGTATTTTCAATGTTTCTAAGGACAATAGATTATTGAAGTAATAATAACCATAATACCGGTAATAGTCAAAAAAGTGACTCTCAGTTTTTTTACAGTGAGGATTATTATTCGAACTGTGAACACTTTGGTTTTTTTTTGCTATTCTTTTTAACCCACATCAAATGAGTGAATAGATTCGAAATAAGATTTATTATAAACAGTTAGTGTATTTGAACTCACTGCTTCATTTGTAGAGGTTTTAAAGCAGTGGAAGGTTCAGAAAATAACAACATGAAAAAGCCAAGTGTTCACAGTTCGAGTATCCTCACTGTAAGGACATAATTTAAAAAAAAGGTTTTGTTTTTGAATACACAGCATGATTTTCAGACAGGCCTGAGTCCTAAGCCATCGCTTCCTTACTAAAAGTTCCAGAGCTATCTAAAAACCTCTTTATGGAAACAACATTTATTCAAGTAAAATTATACATGTAAATTATACACTGACAAAAATAAAATATTTTGCTGGCATTTATTATAAAAATAATAATAATAATAATAATAATAATAATAATAATAATTGATATTCTTGAAATTCATAAAATAAATCATAAAAATCATAAGCAGTGCTCATACCAATTTCTTTGTGTATGGATACTATCAATAAAACTTTTTGTAGCATCTAAAAATGTTCAAGTAAAGTCAATATATGCCATACTTGAATTGTGAATTATAATGATCTCTTTTGATGAATTACACAAATAGAAACCTTAGAACACAATATATTTTCATAATATATAATTATTATATGCCTAAAAACAATTACAAATATATTGATTAAGTATTTTGGATAATTTTTGTATTTCAAAGACTTTGGGGAAGCACACAAAGGCAAAAATAAACATTAACACATTACACATAAATATGCATAAATATTGTGAAGTTGGTTGATGACCATGCCTTGAATATATGTGGAAGTTTTCTATATACTAAGAGGTTATTAACCGAGTGTGAGGTCTGTATGGGAAAATATCAGACCAAGGTCTTGACTGCATGTACAGAAGGAGTGCAGCGAAGTCCATACAAAAAAGATTGAGGTCTGATATTTTGCCGGACAGACCGAACAAGCAAGGTTAATAAATCATTTATTATATGGCTTTTTTTCTTAGCGATGTACGAAATTGCAAATATTTTATCGCAGAATCTCTCATTATTGAATGAATAAAAATACACTTAACTGGCTAAAAAACACTTTGCAGGTACGAAAAGGCAAAACTTGAACAAAATATTTATTGCAATATTTACAAGTTGTTTTTGATTTCCCTGTCTAAAAAACAATACGAAAATTGGACCATTGTCATGGTAATGGTCTGAGAAGGGAAAGAGCGTGCATACTATCATAGCCATATAATAAATATCCATATTTATAGCTTATATATATTATTTCAAACAGAGCATTATATGGTTACAATAATAAAATATTTTTAACCTGGTTTAGCCAGCACCATTTTCTAGATAATGATGTATTGTTTGTTTATTTATTTATTTATTTATTAAATCTATATATATATATATATTCTTATATTTAGATTGTAGGTGGATTAATGACAAGACATCACTTTTTCTGTAACTCAGAGTTTCACGCTTACGCAATCTTCAGACAGACTTTAATGAATAATTGGTTTCACGCTTACGCAATCTTCAGACACGTAAGCGTGAAACTCCGAGTTACAGAAAAAGTGATGTCTTGTCATTAATCCACCTACAATCTATAACGCTCTACATTTTAATGTATTGAGCACTTTACCGTCAGTATAGACATATCCACATATATTCTTCTATTTATATATTTATTCTTCTATTTATATATTTATTCTTTTTATTTTGTATTTAAATATTTATTCATTTATTGAGTGAAATAGTAATAAATGTTTTGTAAAAATGAATATATATGCAAACATACATGTCAAGTAGAAAATATGCAAAACTGATTCATAGAAAAAGTAATGAAAACAGAAATATATTGAATATGTTCTTCCAAGATTATATTCAAATTTAGTAATGATTCAGAATTACAGTGCGACTCGCCGTACCGTAGTCACCTACAAAAACGTTTGATGAATTTATGACATTCTTTTGACATTTTTTCAACTCAATCGGACCAATTACAGACATCAAAGTATCTAAAGTCTCCGCCTCTGATCGATATTAACTCCGCCTCTCGATATAAACTCCGCCTCTCGATATAAACGTGTATCTGATTGGTCCGATTGAGATGAAAAAATGTCAAAATAATGTCAAAAATTCATCAAATGTTTTTGTAAGTGACTACGGTACGGCGAGTCGCACTGTAAAATGTTTTGTTACAATTGTTTTTATATTATCATGAACAATTCAGTGAGCTATACATTGTACATAGAAGGTTACAGAATGAAATACATGTAAACACTGGAGATATACATAGACTTCTTCAAGGGTACTTCACCAACTCAAGTGTTTGCCACTTGTAGTCTAAAAACCTCTTAGTTATCTACTAACACAAGAAGAACATATTTCCCAACTCTCAAAAACAATCTTGAGAATGTTCTCTTGAATGGAATCGAAATTCATGTGTTATCTTACAGTGCAGAAACTCTAACCGTGAACTTTGAGTTTTCTTTGTGACTTTTGTTTACCCCATCACTTGAGTAAATAGATTGGAAATAAGATTTATTATGAACACTTAGTGTATTTGAACTCACTGCTTCATTTTTAGAGGTTTTGAAGCAGTAGAAGGTTCAGAAAATAATTACAAGAAAATAATGAAGTATCCACAATTTGAGTATCCTTGCCATAAACATTTCATTGTCAAATTGACACTATTTTTTCTCTTGTGATCCATTTTTACATGTAAGTGTATTGCGCAAATTGCTAAGTTTAGCTGATTATTCCAGACCAATGCATTTTATTGATAATCACTGAAATTGATAATATATGCTATTTTTTGTCTATTTCATACATTAATTTGAAATTGTCTTGGCAGGTTGATGAAAGGATTGAAAAACTAGAAACTGTCAACTCCTTTACAGAATTTGTGCAAACATTTAGTCAGTTTGGTGCTGAGATGGTTGAACTGGCGCATATATCTGGTGATAGACAAAACGTATGTATTGCAATATTGTTGTTATCTTATGATAACTGTGGTGTGATAAGAGGTTGATAATTGATAGTTGCAAATCAATAACCAAAGTGTGACCCTATAGACAACTTTCATAAATGGCTGCGACTAATTATCATAATATTTAAAATTTATATTTTAATAATAATAATAATAATCATGATGATGATGATGATGATGATGATGATGATAAAGTGTCAAAACCTTCCAAACATGCCTATTCAGGTGGTTCTTTCTTATGACAGTGCTAACATATTAAAATATCTGTTTACTTGAAAACATCATTTTCCATTATTTATGAAAGTGGTCTATAGGATTGTCATTTTTGTAATTACTAAAGGTGGTTGTATATGCATTATATAAACAGACATGTTCATTGGTTTTAACATAGAGTTACTCTTGCTCTGCTCCTGGATTATCTGTTTGTTGTAGAACATTCAAAAATTGTTGATGAAATAGTTTCTCAGTAATTATTGCTTACAACATTACAATCATATCAAACAATAAGTTAAGTTCTGGCAGGCACACACAGTTCTGGCAGGCACACACTTCCAAATAATTGAAATGAAGTGAATGCAGATGTTAACACTAAAAAAAACTTTAAAAAAAAGAACAGTAGAAAAACACACATGAAATAACTTTTAAGTTCACTATTATAGACTAAATCAAAATATGGTGGCCTGCTGTTGTTCTTGACTGACTAGCCTCGTGTTCATGATGGAATACAATGGGGTTTTTACATGAATGAGAGGCTAGTGAGTCAATAACAATATTTATTCAAATTGGTTGCTTTATTTCGATTCAGTGTATACCACATCCATGGTTCATTAATATGCACACGTAAGTCTTCATTTCATATTAGCGTTATATGTAAAAAATACATTCATTATTTCTGTCCTGTTTTCTTCAATTGAAGGACCTAAAGGATGATGTCTTGAGGGCAGAGATGTGCTGTGCACGTTCTATCTTAGAAAAGTCAACAATGATGTTATTAACAACTTCAAAGGTACAACTGCAGTACTTAATTTTATCTGGCGGGTAGTTATTTGTACTATCCTCTGATCTTTGATTTTCAATAACATCAGTATTGCATTACAAAGAAGTCAACATACACTGCATGTGCACACAGGCAAGAGACAGTATTTTTACTATTGACTTTGCTACTGCAACAATTTTCAAACTAGTGTATGTGCTGTCAGTATTGTATTGAATGTTTATTAATATATATACTAAATTACAAAAAGCAAAGGAAACATAGATAAATAAAATATCTGTCAGACTACTGAAGTATTGAGTAAATTGAAAGTTTTTCCCAATCGATCAGGAAAATTCAGCTTTTATAAAACGTTTTCAAACTGTGTATACAACAAATAATATGAGATGAGTCATATGATGATATTTACCTTTTTATGATACCTTTTTATCCAGCCTCTCTATAGCATTCCTGACAATGTTTGCTTAAGGTTTAAAGGGCAACTGACGTGTCAAATTGACCATTTTTAGAAAAAATATTTATTTATTGGAGAACTCAAAAATATAGTTTTTACGTCCTGAAAACGAACCCTGAATTTTTTTTATAGACTTTAAAATATTTTTTTTATCGTTTGAACGCCGGTATATCGCGGGCTCAGAAATACGTCATGTGACGTCACGACGTGAAAGCGTATCTTCCACGATCTTCCACTGTTTGAGCTGTAAGTTGCTCTTAGTGTTATTTCCCAGGTTTGCTTGATTGTTTATTGAGGAAAAAACTACTCTTTCGCCAAGAAAGTCATGTCCGATTCAAGCTCTGTCTCTGGCGATTCTGAAAACTCTAGAGTTGAAAGTTTTGATGAATATTACGACGACGAAGGTGACATGGATGAGTATGGCATTCGGCCTTACCAGTTCGAACCTGAACAGCTTTGTTCAGAGGAAGATTCCACCTCAAACAGCGTTTCTAATGCCTCTAATGGCAGTGAAGAAGACGAGGAAGTCAATAACCGGCTAATTGATTCTTCTTGGTAAGTGAACAGAACTAAAACTGATTTTTTTTTGTCTTTTTGTCAACTAATTAAACGGCTATTAAATATACGAGTAAACATGTGTCCGAACAAGGCTTTATCTCACAAAATAAAGTTGTTAAAACCTCTTCATATTGCTTATTTTAGATAGTATGCTGCTGTTGATTAAACGATTTTGAAGGATTAAACTGTATACTGCAACTATGCATTCCATAAAGTTTAATTTGTCACTTACCGTGTTAGTGTTGTAGAGTACAAACACTATAAAATGTCTGCAACACTTTGCACTATTTTACTACTAAATAGTTTTAACTAAACAGTAATAGGCTTAACATGATTTAGCAGTATTTATGTTACACACATTTTATAGTGTTTGTACTCTAGTTCTATAAGCTAGTAACTGAAGCTACTTCATCCTCAAAACCAGTTACAATTAATTAATTCATTGTGCAAAATAATACTACTATATTTCAGTGTTTTTATTTTAATATTACTAATACTGAATCATTGTGTATATAGGTGCACCTGTGGTAATTGCCAAATTATGGATAGAATTGAAGAATGCATATGCTGTCAAGAAATCAACAGTGTGTTTTCAGTATGCCAGTCAATTGTAACTGATGGAGACTCAGAACAGCCAGTGCCATGTATAACACAGCATCCTGGGTTTTTACCTGTATGTACTAACAAATATGTACTAAAAACAGCCTGGTCACAATACAAGCAGCAATACAAAGATGCATATGAGGGCCCAGAACACAAACAATACCGTCATATAGCATATAGACAATTAGCAAGATGGTGTTGGGGTATTTTAGGTAAAGAAATGAGAGTTGTTCTTCCATCCTGTGCTAGTATGTGCATAAAACAGCACTTCCCTCCCCCTGGACTGGAAGAAAATTTTCAATTTGAGGGATTCCATTATGCTGATGAATAAACATTCCCATTACTTTTTATATACTGCAATTGTTTCTTTTCAAATGCATCAACATTGTCATAATCTAATAGCCATCACTCTAGTAATTTATATATAACTGTTAAAAAACTAGTGATCTCATTTTGTAAATATTAAGGATTTGTTACTTGTGAATGATTGGTAACAAAACAGCATGACAGTCTTTGTTTTGTCTTTTGTTGAATTAGTGATTGTTCTTTCTCATGTGTGAACTTCACTCTAGTAATCAATGATGTAATTGTTTAATTTTATGCTTATTTCTAAATAGCACTATTAACTTAAACAATAGAAAAAACAGGATCTTATTCTATTTATTAGAGTACAAACACTAAAAGTGTGCAACATAAATACCACTAAATACTGCTAAATTATGCAAATTCTTTTGTTCTCTATTGTTTAATCAACACTATTTAGTGGTAAATAGTACAAAGTATTGCACACTTTTAGTGTTTGTTCTCTACTAATAACTACACTAATCATAGTTCACAGGGTTAATGGAAACATTAGTTTCTAATAGGGATTTTCAAAAACCAGTGAAACAAAGTGTAATAACCAAAGTGTTATAGGATGTAACACACCGAAATGACAAAGAAAAACGTGCAAAATAACAAGTAATTAAGGGAAGTACACTTTAAGTATTTCACTGGTTTATGAAAACCACTCTAAAGTAGACAAATAAGGACACTGTAGTTTTTGTGAACATTGGTTTTATTACTTATTAATATAAACAGACAATGGTGTGCATAATCCCATTCATAATCAAGTTTTTACACTTGAGCGTGAAAAAATATAGTGCAATATAAAATATATACCAAACCACATGTAATTCAAAACCTTTTACCATAGTATTTCATAATATCTTCTGGTATACATTTCAAAGGTTCATGAAACCTACTCAGTTTCTGTTATGACAATATTATTCAATTAAAGTATCACTTTATGATATAACTGTAATGTATGTTAAGTTACTAAATTGTTTTGTCTATGACTATGAAAACCACTCCCATCATAGAAACTCTTGTACGTGTTACTAATGTTAAGTCACTTACCATCAAAAGAGAGTTCTTAATTGGTTATTGATACTGTCTTATAAATTATCTTGAGAATCTAGACCTGTGTCTTTCAATCAACTCTTGTTTGGCAGGTTTTTGTTTACTTGCAATGTTAGCAGGTAGCTCGACTTCTTTTGCCCTCTGGTAATTTTCTGTACCAGCATACAATTTCAGCACTTTCTTCTGCATCTCAGGGAGGAATGTGAGACTCTTTTTCTTTTTCACAGGTTTTACCACCCAGCGCTTTTGCATTTTTGTAAAGCAGGATCGATAGCGTGCTTCTCCCTTCCTATCACCTTTCTGGATCTCTGCCTGTTTTCGGTTGGCGTTATGATTGTTGTCAATGGCAGCAAGCTGTGTTCTTGCCAACATTCCCTTGTAAGAGAAGTGCTCTCTTTTAGGGCAGTACATCAAAAGCATGGAGTGATAGACCTCCAGGCCACCTGTGTGGCAGAACTCAGTGAGCTTTCCAATATCTTTCAACAGCTTTGGTTGAAGAACGACTTCTTCAAGTGCTACATAGGCTGATGACCCTGGCTTTAACCAGCACTTGGTACGTGCTTGTCTTCTTGTGAGACGAGGATGTGCGCACTTAGTGAACAGCTCTGCGTTCCTCCAGCTGTGCTTGTTTAAAACATGGTTTAAGATAGACACCCACTTCTCTCTCAGGAGCTGTACACTACCCCCACATGTTGCTGAACACCACCACAAGTGATTTGAAATGGACTGTATCCATTGGGCCAGATCCTGATTTTTCTTCAACTTTGCCTTCTTATTTAATTTTTTAACTATTGACTTAGCCAGGTGCCAAACATCATACTGATGTTTGATGTGTGAGTAATCTTTCTCCATTGAACTTGTTATGGAGGTATGTCTGTCTGTTGTTATCATGTCAATAGTTACCTCCTCGTCATTCTCCAGATTCTGTAAACAGCGTACAAAACCCTCTTTCTCCATGGCGTTTGAAGATGTCACCTCAGTGACCTGTACCAGATTGAATGAAACAATTTTACTAGAGCCACCGTCCATCATTGTATAAGTGCTATACTTCGCATTGTGGCCAGGACTATCACACCGTGCATCACCATTCAAATTGATTTTCTCCTGAGTCAACAATTGGTCAATAGTGTTTTGTCTTTCTATTTCCCAGGTATCATTGATTACAGGGAACAAAAACTTATCTTGCTTACGGTAGAACAATTTTTCACTGATAAAATGTAGTCCAAGGCATGTGGCAAAGTCATTAATTCTACTATAAGTATTCCCAGTGAACAGAATTGAAGAACAAATTAATAAATTACCAACGCAACCACCATTGATTATGGGCTGTGAGTTCCACACAGTCTCATGGCCATTGAGACATTTTGTTTTTGCAGTGAGCATACTTCCTGTGTGTAAGAATTCCGGTTCTGAAATAGTAACAGCACCACATTTTGTACATAGGCGAAACAGTTCCTTCAAGTTTGACAAAAACACCAAGTATTTAGGCTCATCAACGAAGCTTTCAAAGGTGGTCTCTGGTTCTGATATCTCACTGTCAGTAGAGGAATGTGTTTCTTGGGAACAAGGGAGTGTGTAGTCATCGTCATCATCATCATCATACTGGATTTCATCATCAGACACAAATGATCCAATTGACTTAACAGATTTCTGTGGGGATACACTAGCAGTGGATTCCTGTGGTAACACATTTGTTTGCACAGCATAAGAGTGGTCTTCAAGAGGATGTACCTCAGTAACAGTTGGTTCTTTATCATCATCATTATCATCATCATCATCACCAAAACTATCTGTTTGTGTAGTAGTTGATTTAGTTACTGTGTAATGTATATCAGTAAGGCAGCACTGGATGCCAATTTCACGGGTGTTAGGGGTTTGTTCTTTTTCTTCACTAATTTCATCATTAACTTCCATGACTTCTTCACACACACTTGGGGCCAAGAGGTTTTCCACTATCTAAAAGAGAAAGAATATTCATTACCTTAAATAGTATGATAAATAAACAGGTTTCTATCAACTTCATGTGAATATTTAAGAGACTGAATATCATGTAAAATTTGATGCAAGTGACAAGCAACTTGAATCTCACAGGTATACATTTCAATTAATAGAATGTTAGAATAAACATATACTGTATACATGCAGCATACATGTACCCACACTAACAAAAATCAATAGATGCACAAATAATAAAGTTAACTAGAAAAAGTTTAGCAATAAATACTATAAGTGTACTCTTCTAGATTTTTATCAAATAATAAAAAATATATAAATGTACACAGAATTAAAAGGAAAATAAAACAAAAAAACAGTAAACACAACTTGTGAACACAACTTGCCAAATATTACTTAAGAGCTGGTTCAATGAATTTCCATTTATCAATATGTTTAAACACAGCATTTCTTGTTTTCGCAAGAATGGTATTCTGGTATTCTACATTTTTGTTATAACTTAAAAAATTTAGAAAACTATTTAATGAGGGCCTTTTCAATTTATCTGTCCACTTGCAATTGTATACTGTTATTTTAAAATACAATATAATATAATTCACTATTCTATCGTCTACACCTAGAATAATGTTTTCGTAATTGCTTTCAGGTAATTTTATTTCATACTTCTCAAAGTGAATAAATACTAATAATATAAGTCTTACGTAGAACTAGACTTTGACAAATTTTGACATAGTGAAGTTTATTATTAAAAGAGACAGCAAAACAAAAATAATTTGGATAATTTTAAATACAGGTACGATATGATATAAAAACCGTTTTAAAACAAATTTCAAATCATTTTTACACAATGAAGTACATTCACGGCATATAGAAAAGTAAAGTTCACACATGTTTTAAAGTTATCTTTCAACGAACCTACCTTTTGTTGTCTCTGTCGTTTGATACGATTTTCCGAAGTTGCTCTTCTTTTACCCGATACGGAAGACGAGGCAAAGCTAAATAGACTAGGAATTGCATCTACTTTAAGTCGTCTTTTTCTCTTTTTACCGGATAGCTGCTGATAGAGGTCTGTTTCAAAGCATTCGTCGGTGAAATGTTCGCTACAGACGTAACAATTCTTTAATGGCGGCATGTTTTCCCTTCTTATTCGGGATATCCAAGCTTTTTGAAGCTTTAAATCTTTAGGTATGTTATGATAGCTCACATTTTTAGTTTTGGAAGAATAATTGGTGCAGTCTGGGACACAACAATTGACCATTTTCTCGTGAGAAGCTTGGGACAATAAGCTTACATATTACAACTCTAGTAATCCTCCATGATTTGCTCGAGCGCTTTGTCTTTGACGTTATGACGTATCACGTGACAGCGGTTTGTTTCGCGGGCTCAAGTATGGCGGCGTCCAAACGATAAAAAAAATATTTTAAAGTCTATAAAAAAAATTCAGGGTTCGTTTTCAGGACGTAAAAACTATATTTTTGAGTTCTCCAATAAATAAATATTTTTTTTAAAAATGGTCAATTTGACACGTCAGTTGCCCTTTAATCTACTGGTCTACCAGTGGTCTACAAACATTTCAATAGTGCACTATTAATTAAAATATCCCTTGTAATTTATTGTTTTTATTAGACATGTTGAAAGCATTCAGGCTTGATGGTGGCAATTACTAACAATAGTTACTTAAAATGTTTAAGTATGTAGAACACAAAAAAGTTCATTTTAATTCTTTAATGTGTTTGTTTGATATCTTATTGTTATCAGACATGTCTACGGCATCCAGGCTCTATGGTGGCTAAAACTAACAGAGATGGTGTATTTACAAGAATGAAGGAAGCAGTAACAACAATAAGAGATGTAACAGAAGATAAATGTAAATCTAAAAACAATAAAGAACCATGTTTAGCAATGGACATTAAACATTTTGAGGTAAGTTTACAAGCTTTTCTGGTGTTAGTATGTAGTATATACCAGAATATGACTGTATGACTTGTCCAGAAATTTCCCACTTCCCTTTCCCCATCCAGGGCTCGAACTAAGAAAATAATTTGGCCTGCCACTTCCAGATAAAGAAACCGCGAAATATGATTTCCAGTTCATAATTATTTTTGCCTGCCAAGTCTTAAATTTGGCCAGATATTTGGCCATTGGTAGGCAGCTATTTTGAGCCCTGCCATTCATCACAGGTGTTGGGAATCATGCGCCAGGTAAAACTTCTAGAAGAGATTATAGTATCCAAAATACAATTATGTGGAAATTGTTTATGAGGATATATAATATGTACTATTTAAAAAATGAGCGGCAGTGTTTTATCAGGTATAAAATCCAGAGGGCAAAGCCCAAGGGATTTCATACTTGATAAAACACATGCTGAATGACTTAAAAAACTCAATAGTAATTCATGACCATTTTGCCAATATTGATGAAACAAAAGAAAACGGAAGGTTGTTTGCATTTGGGAATTGATCTATAGCAATAATAGAGGAATGCTAACCAATTTGAATGCTAACGAACTTGATGACATTTTGTTGAAAACTTTTCATCGATTGCCTCAGTAGTATAATGGCTTAATGCTCAGATACAACCAAGCAGGAGATCTTGGTTCAAATCCTGGCATTGGCACTAAAAGACTTTTTTTTGCCAAAAATCTAAAAATAAATTATTTCTAAGTCCTATGTTTACTCATCAGTAGAGATGGGGGGATGGGTAATATCTGAATTATGGACATGAAGCATTATATAATGACACGTGCCATTATATAATGCTTCATGTTCATTTGCATTCCATTGTTCTTCTATTCTACACCATAATCCCTCTGCATTTCAAACATAGATTATGGGATATACAATGCTTTCCTCGCATCGGATTGGACAAAATGCTCATGAATTATTAATGAGTTTTTTAAGTAAAAGTTAAGCAGCCCAAGATTCTGATATTTGAGTACAATGTATAAAACCATTCATCCTGCAAATTTGGACATCCAAATGCCCTTCTCCTTTTTTTCTGAAACTCTGCATTTTAAACAAGGTTTACAAGCAAACATACTACAATAATAATAACTGATATAGTTGTATATATTAATAACTTTACATTTCAATTAATCCACTAGTTTCTACTGTATATATTTGGTATTGTTTCATGAACTAAAAGAGTATTCCTTCTTTTTTTGGTTTCAGAATTCATTAGACAAATTTCGGAAAAGTACACCAGGAGAAACTGAAGCAAAAGTCAACTTTCAGAAAGGACTGGAAAAGATTATCCTGGATGTACAACCTTTTGTAGACTCTACACATACAAGAAAAGAAAAAAGAGAAAATATTATTGCTTTGTGTGAGAATGCACAAGATATAATGAAAGATATTATTGAAAGACATACAGAAAATGAGGTGAGCAAGAAACTATTAACAATGGGGCATGAGTAATTAAATAATTATGCAGATACAATGGTACCTCTATTAAGCGGTCACCCATTACAGCCAAACCTATAGAAGCGTTCCTATCGAGGTTGGAAGGCTCGAATCATTCTTCCAAACTTGATTTTAAATTTGTTTTGAAATTTGCATAAATGAATCGAAACTTCTAAGTTTCAAAAACCGCCTCAAATCAAAACATTACTTTCAATGCTTTTTTGGACAACGGAAATTTGCTAAACCTAGTCTGCTTACAGAAATATTGTTATAAATACTTACTAAAGTATTCTTTTACAATAACATTATCATTTATAGACCACAAATCGTAATTTCGGGACCATTATTGGTTGACGGTTGAAGTCTGCAATTTGAAACTTACTAGATTCGATTCATTTATACAAATTTCAAAACAAATTTAAAATCAAGTTTTGAAGAATAAATCGAGCTTTTCAACCTCGATAGGAACGCTTCTGTAGGTTTGGCTGTAAGCGGTCACCCTCTATTAGACGGCCACAATAAAAAGTCCCAAATCTATTCCTATACCAGCCTATTCTATACCTCTATTCAGCGACCAACCTCTATTAAACGGCCACTATTGAAAGTCCCGGGGGTGACCACTTAATAGAGGTACCACTGTAATTATATAAAGTAAACAAATTATGTTGGTCCTGTTTGAACACCACATTGGATACTGTTGGATGAACATCTTCAAACATTTCTTTCATTCTTGTGTTCAACAAACCCTATCACAACATGTTGGCCGGTTCTTTTGAACGGTCTCCATCCAACATCGTCGAACAATGTCGGTCCAACATGTTGGGTCCTTTTTAACAGGGCTTTATTCCTCAAGATAATTTCAATGATTTATTAATGATATTTGTACCTACTCAGGTTCCGGCTCAAAGAAGCAGCAGTGCTGACTCATTGGACCTTGCTTTACAGAGAATATTTAAGATATCAGCAGATTTAAAACATGAAGTAAGTAGGGTTACTTCAGGCTGCAGAACTATTTATTAAGCTTTAAATTATAATAACTTGTAATACAAATAATTTAGAAATGTACTAGTACAGAGAACATTAAAAAAGATATAGAAGACATGTATGCATGCTGTGTGCAGTTATAATTAAAGCATGCAAGGATTGTGAGAACACGAGAGATGTGTTAAAGCATAACGCGCCTTACCGTGGCCACCCAATTAAAGTTTTGTACAAGTTAGCTTAGCGTTCAAAAGTTTCTCTTTTCACATTATTTGCTACATCCTGGGAGGTTTTTCAGACACTTATAAACTTCACTCTTGTCTTCGCTTTGAACATTTCAAAGTGTTTACCATTTGACACTCAGTGTGTCTTTTATATTAAGGTCAAATTCTCTCTTTCTGATCGGTTAACTTGTACAAAACTTTAATTAGGTGGCCACGGTAAGGTGCGTTACTTTGTAAAAAAGCATGACACAAAGTGAAGAACTTCTCAACCCTTCCCAAGTGTTCTGACAATTCCCAAGTGCTTTATAGTAAATGTAACTGCATACATACAGCACAGAAAGTGGAAGTTGTTTTCTATTTGACAATTTGATCAACATACCAATATGCGAGCTATGTGCTCTCCTAGAGCGTGCACCTCTACCAATCACAATGCATGATTCCTAATAGCTATTCTAATAATTATTTGCTTTGTCGACATGCATCATCATCTTAAGGCTTTGACATACATATGTACATACATATACTAAATTGAAATATCTCCATAGGGAGATTTTCAGCATCAATTTACAATTTTAAAAATAAATAAATAAATTATAGTAAAAATAAATATAAATTGACAGAGGTTCTTCCCCTAGCTTCATTGATCGTTGCCCTCAGTTCAACTATCCAGCGTGGTTGGTCATTGTGGTGTAGTGGTAACACATTGGACTAGAAAGCCGAAACCGTGGGGTTCAATTCCCACCAAGGGCATATGATATTTTTCTCATGATCTTTATTATCCTTAAAGATAGTTTACTTGTTTTGTGTTTCAGGTTCATCAAGTAGCTATGGATCAAGTATTTGAGACTTTCTCTCATCAAGGACATAAGAAATCCCTTCCAGGCCTAAGACATGCAGCTGCTACTGGAGATCACAATAACATTGAACAAGCTGCTAGTGCATTCTTACAAGATGGCAAAAGACTGGAAGAGGTACCTAATATTTACTGTAATAATTTCAATAAATTTTTTCACATCTGTATTTCACTTATACAACAAACGCATTCTTATTATTATTCACTTCAATTCTGCGTTTGCATTTATGGTGTTCAAATTTACCTTAGAGCCCATGGACCCCCCACAGTTGCCCTATACTACTTTGTCCTGCTGCGTATCCAGCATGGTTGGTCCTTGTGGTGTAGTGGTAACACATCGGACTAGAAAGCCGAAACCGTTGGGTTCAATTCCTGCTAAGGGCATATGATATTTTTCTCATGATCTGTAATAATTTCAAGTGAATGCTCTGTAACTAACAACTTCAGCTAAGCTTATGTCGCTCTCTGCCAGAAGATGCATGAGGCCTAGGCCAGGGGCATATCTAGTGAAGTGTCCCTATTGGCACCAGACACCCCCCTAGTGCCACAATTACCCCAATTTTTTTAAGACATTTAGGGACAGGATACCTCTTAACACCTTAAGAGCCCTTCATTTGCAATTGGGACACCCCCTGACAAATTTCTGGGTCTGCCCCTGTAGCATAACAACTAACTAAGAACTAACATGGATACTTTTATAGGTTGTTTAAGGACAATAAATAATAATCATCTGCATTGAACATTTAGGTATCTAAAGTTACAAGGAATATGTGTACCAGTGAAGCAGTTTCCATCACAGCAAGGAGGATTGAAGAAAATATTAAAACACTATGTCCACAGGTAGTACTTGCTGTATAACTTTTATTGATATTTTGTTTAAAGTAAGAACTTGTGATAGGAAATGACTGCAAATTTGCACTATGTACCTACCAAACAACACTAGCCTCACAACCAACACTTAAACATAAATAATACCTGAACACAAAAGTCACTATTTGTAGAAGTTTGTACAGTGTGATTTTAACT
Source organism: Metridium senile (assembly GCA_949775045.1). Taxonomy (NCBI): domain Eukaryota; kingdom Metazoa; phylum Cnidaria; class Anthozoa; order Actiniaria; family Metridiidae; genus Metridium; species Metridium senile. The sequence goes on from OX459096.1 coordinate 46,521,852, forward strand.
CACTTTATATATTTGATGTTACTTGTGTAGGTTGTAGCTGCAGCTCGTACCCTTGCCTCTCACCCTGTCAGTAAAATAGCACAAGAAAACATGGATGTGTTTATTGATATCTGGGAAGGACAAGTAGAAGAACTAGGGAAAGTCTTAAGGGGAATAACATCAGGAGGAGAGATGAGTAAGAGTGAGTACAACTTTATCTATTTATCTAATGTTGTTTAGTGTTTGTGTCTTTTATTTGTTGGTTGTTTGTTTTTTATCCCTGTTTAATCCCAGGCCCATCAACTCAGTTAGTTATTGGTGCAATATTTAAGGAATATAAAACAGCATGCATTTCTTTATACTGTGCTATAAACATACTGTGGTCTGTAGAGTAAGAAAGTTGTTAAGAAACATGAGGCGATGCCGACCCTACAGGTCCCAGTATATAGATACAAGCAGGCGTTTTATTAATTGCTTTAATAAAATATTGTTCACCTTTTTTTGCTGAGCCTGTCTCTGTCCTCTGATATAAAAACAGTAGCTAAAATTGTAGGCAATATTTTATAAATGAATATACATGTCCATTGCTTTAATATCTGGAACTTTCAAGTAGAGTATAATATAAATGAATATACATGTCCATTGCTTTAATATCTGGAACTTTCAGATAGAATGATTATAGTTAATGGTGCTATATATGGGTAGAAATGTCCACTGCTTTACTGTCTGGAACTTTCAAGTAGAGTATAATATATATGGATATACATGTCCATTGCTCTACTGACTATGCTATTCACTCAGATAGTCAAAGTGATCATTCTATATAGATATTGATTCAATAGTTTGATGCATGATGGTCAATGTTGTTTGTTGCAAGGAATTCATAAAGATAACTTACCTTAAAAGTACTGAGGGTTCCTATCAACCCAAACCCCTTCTCGAGCCTCTGGAACCCAGGGTACCTTAAAAGTTATGATAAAAAAATAAAATAATTAAAAAAATAAAATAATAGATAATAATAGGAGATATAATTTATGCGTTTTGTTACAGGAAAATTATTAAGATTTATACTAAAATACTGATAAATATAGAATGATATTAATTTTGAGTTATAACTTGTGTAAATGTACTGTTTATTCCAGGGAATTCAGTCCGACTGTCACAAAACCTTAACAATGACATGGCTAATCTAAACCTTAATGGAGAAACACCCTAAACATTTATCAAACATGTACAAATGTACTAAATAAATTAAATAAATTTGATAAATTGTTTTTAAAACTTTTTAAGTGAAATACAATTGCAGTTGTAAGCTGTTGTAAAATGAAAATATGGAGAAGTAAATGAACATCAGTTTTCTGTGTCTTAAATTAATACTTTATTAAAACATAAACAAGTTTTATTTATTTACCATATGCACAGCATTAAAATACAATAAATAATTTGAATAGTGGTTGCCCTTGACTGACTAGCCTTGTGGCCATGTTAAAAATCAAATGTTTTTTTTTTAAAAAGAGAACAAAGGCATTAAAGGCTAGTCGGTTGAAATTTCAATATGGTTTATGGTTGCATACAAGAAATAATCTACTAAATATAATATTTGTTTAAACTGAAAGTGTTGTACCCATATAGACTTATAAACATACTTTTTGCTAAATAACACATAAAATTGTAATACATAAATGCATGCGATACTTCTCATAAAAACCTGTATGATATAACAGAACCAGAAATAAAGTGTGTAAAATGACGAAATAAAAAAAATATTTTAAACGAAGTTAAAGTCTATTGTTTTTTTCAGAATTCATAACCCTGAGAATATGTTATTAATATGACGATGATCTATTAGCGACAAGCAACGAACTGATGCTGTATTACTGTATTGCTCTACCTTAATTTAACTTATTTACTTTACTTTACTTTACTTTAACTTAATTCTGGTCTATTTTCTTTCCTTTCCTTTACTTCTTTTCTTTCTGTCTTTATTCAGATTTACTTAAACTTTTCCTCTTCATTTCTTTCCCTCCTTTCTCTTCCTTTCTCTATTTAAACATCATTTACTCAGAGTTCGATTTCATTAGTTTAACAGCTCTTTCCCATATCTATATGCATGAAAAAAAAACATTAAACATCTTTGAAACAGCAGTTTTTGAAAAAGTCGTGCTTATAATATTTCATGAAGTCTTCAACCAAGGCAACAAAATCCAAATCAAGCGTGCATCACCGTAATTCCTTCAGCAAGTGCCCGCATCGAAACAATCAGGTCATTTCCATCAGATGGAATAAAAATGGTAAATTACTGACGTTTCTGGCGTTAGCTCCTTGTCGAAAAAAACTCTTTACAAATGACCAATTTATTCCAAAAATTGATTATGGTTCAATGATTTGACCGGGCAGCGGTCGGCCCATTCTCGAGTAAGAGGGCGCTTGCTTGAGGTGGGTGCTTGCAGAAGGATTACGGGTGAGTCCCATTGGGGTGCCTCTCTGGTGCTGTTACGGAATAAAGAACCGCTGAGCTACATACCCAATCAAAATGCAGGTGGAAATGATCCAAAACTATTGTTTATGACTAACTAGCCTCTCATAATATGTCAAAAACTATTTTCAACTTGATCAAGAACGAGAGACCAATGAATCAACGATTGATGTTAACATTAGACATTTCTGTTGTCTCTCAGGAATAATCAATTCCAAAAGAATTCACTAGTTTTGATTTCGACTTTTTTCCTAATGCGTAGTTTGTCCAGTATGTATTTCATTTCTCCCGTCGTGCATGTTGGTCGTAATGTTGTGTAGTCTCGATGTCTTTATTTCGTGATTGTAACACAAGAGTGCACCTCATTATATTTGATGTAATAAATAGTAACGCAATAAATAAAATGCATGAGTCAATAAATAAATCAAAAAAATGATATACAAAGTGACGACAAATAGTTATAAGTCAAGTGTTCAAATAAAATGTAAAAAATAGATTTAACAAATGTGATAGTGACGTTTTGGAATAATTTGAATGAATATATAATAGATGAATAAGAGTTTAAAGGAATGAGTGAATAAAAGCTTGAACGAATAAAGGGTTTGGATGAATGTGAGTTTGAATGCTAGAGTGAATGAATGAGAGTTTGAATGGATATATGAATGAGGGTTGGAATGAATGACTAAATAAAAGTTTGAAGGAATGAATGAATAAAAGTTTTTTATAACTAGATAAATAAATGAGAGTTTGATTGAATAGATGAATGAGAGTTTGAATAAATGAAAGTTTGATTTAATAGATGAATTAATGAGAATTTGAATGAAAAGATGAATGAATAAGGTTTGAAATGAATGGATGAATGAATAAATAAAAGTTTGAAGCAATGAATGAATAAAAGTTTTTATGAATATATGAATGAATGAGAGTTTGATTAAATGAATGAATGAGAGTTTGATTGAATAAATGAAAGTTTGATTTGATAGATGAATTAATGAGAATTTGAATGAATGAATGAATGAATAAGGTTTGAAATGAATGGATGAATGAATAAATAAAAGTTTTAAGCAATGAATGAATACAAGTTTTTATGAATATATGAATGAATGAGAGTTTGATTAAATGAATGAAAGTTTGAATAAATGAAAGTTTGATTTGGTAGATGAATTAATGAGAATTTGAATGAATAGATGAATGAATGAGGTTTGAAATGATCTGAATGGATGAATGAATGAATAAAAGTTTGAAGGAATGAATGAATAAACGTTTTTATGAATAGATTGAATTGATGAATGAATAAGAGTTTAAAGGAATAAATTACTGGGTAATGTTTTTAGCATTACAACACTCATTATTTGACTGTTTGTTTGTTTTAATTCCTTTATTTTTCTCTTTAAATTTCAGTTGATGCAAGACGAAAACGAATGGTATACAACGCAGAATATGCAACACTGTAAACTATATGCGCAACCATGAATGACTTGTTACATTTGCTTGAGAATAAACTCTTCTTCTCCTTCTTCTTCTGAGATATTTGTTGTGGAAAGTTCAATCTATCTACTGGTTATTGAACAAGGTGGCTATGGACCCAACGAGAGCCGAGGCTGTGTTGTTTTAATTCTGCAGCAAGTTTGGATAAGTGTCGGATGATTTCTGACATTCGTTCAATACGAATGGAGATTCTACTGGCCTTTGATCGAGGTAGATTTGCATTGAACACTAATTAATGAAGGAGCCATCTCATTGTTGGTTGAAAGCAACGATAACGTGATAAATCCCAAGGGTAGAGCGAGCAGACAACAGATAATTGTCTGAAGTGGAACTAGGGCGTGAGGTGTATTCACTTTTATACCTATTTCAAAAAGTAGATACTTGCGCGTCATAGAAAACAAACACAAGTCTGTAATATTATATTGCAACCCTATAATAGCCTTAGGGTAGATTTCGTATGGCTGTGAAACGTTCAGTGCCGTCCTTGCCGCGACCGTGATGTTTTCTAGAAGTTTGCCTGACCTTGCCTTGCCTTGACCGCGTTCGTGCCGTGAGCTTTTCATAGTCATACGAAATCTGCTCTATGGTCTACAGTGTGCAATATTTGATATGCAACAAAATCAAGAAACAACTTTTTGAAATAGGTATTTATATTGATGATTGACACACTTCATTTAAGATCAAAAACAAATGAATGAATGAAACCTTTATTTAAGTAGGGTAATCCCTTCAGTGTGCAGATAGACACTGCTAGCAATGGGAGCCCTAAATAATAATATTAATCTGGGTATACGTGCAGCTAAGGAAATCATTTTTACATAGACAGTAAAAAAATTGAAAATAAAATTATTATTGTTATAAATTAAACTATGAATAATGAAGGTGCTTAAAAGTAGAGTTATTTTCAACAACTATATATCTATTTTATCGTTTGAACGCCTTGATAAATCCTGATTGAATGCATACCCATAATTCCTTTCTGTCTTAGGGTAGCGAGTGTGAGTGTGTCGAATGCTTAAACATTAGCCACTGGCTAGGGAGATTCGGTAACGACTCCCTGTATTTGACGTAAAACAATGGTTTATCTATTGCATACGAAGTTATTATGAAGGTATAATAGACCAATAGCACGCTAGCATGACATTATAAAATATTTGATTTACTAGAAAAAAGAGCTTACCATCAAATTTGTCACATCCATTATAATAGAATGGCAAAGTTTTGAGAAATTCGCTCTTAAACTAGCGAAGATATATTTTTTTGAAACTAAGTATTTTTGCAAAGAAATGTAAAACAAAAACAGTGTCACTTAAGCATAATGCAGGTCTATTTGCAATATATACACCTATTTCAAAAATCGTTGTCGCAATAAAAGTTACAGTTCCACTCTGAAGCCTGCAAAGGATGTCGGTATTTCTTCTCTTGTTATCGATATACAGTGGAACCCCTTTAAACCGGCCACCGGAGGGTCAGCCAAAAGTGGCCGTATTAACGGGGTGGCCGTATGAAGCGGGCGGCCGTAAGGCGGAGTTCCACTGTATTCATAGTATATTTTAGTTGTATGTGTTTGTGTTATATGAACATAACAAGTTGTTGCAGTGGAATATCATGAAAAAAATATTTCTTGAAAAAACGTCTAATAAATCTCAAATTATGTTGATATTACCGACATCCTTAGCAGGCTTCAGAGTGTGGACTAGTTTTGATTACGACAACGATTATTGAAACAGGTGTATAAAAGAAGAAAGGTAAAGGGATGAAAAGTTAGAACTAGTGAGAGTATTGATAAAATAAATACCACTCTGGTGTTATCTTTAATATGAAATATAAAATGAATAGTATATCCGAATAGGATAAATACATTATTACGATTATTGATATAATTTTGTTTAATTTGAATTATATTAGATATATTTTTTTAAATAGTAATTGCATATATAAACATAGTAATTTGATAGATTATATAAGCAGATGACTTAAACCTCAGTCACGTCCTATGATTTAATTGTAAACAAGAAATTTATGGTTTTAAATGCCCTTTCGTTAAATAACAACTACTACTGTGAGGATACTTGAACCGTGAACACTTTGATTTTTTTGTTACTTTTTTTTAATCCACATACCATGAGCGAATAGATTAGAAATAAGAGTTATTTTAAAGATTTGGTGCATTTGAACTCACTGCTTCATTTTTAGAGGTTTTGAAACAGTAGAAGGTTCAGAAAATAATAACATGAAAAAAGTCCAGTGTTCACGGTTCGACTATCCTCACTGTAATAATTAATTAGACCTGTTCACGATTCAGCTCGTCGATCAACCTCAGCCTCGATAGTATGTAATATATTCTTTAGAATTTGACTATAGCCTGTGGAATTTGTAAGTGTTTTAATTTTTTGACAATGTGTACATTGTTAAATTACCACGGGCTGTAGTCAAATTCTAAAGAATATTTTGCGCACTATCGGTGCTGAGGTTGATCGACGAGAACCGTGAAAAGGTTCATTGCCAGCTCTTTGGTATTTTCGGATTGAATGGGTAAATACACCCTTTCCGAGAAATGTTGTCACCCGTTAAAAAGCACATAGGCTAGTGGCGCAAAGGATCATGGATCAGTTCAGAAACTAAATGTGCATTCGGAACGCCTTTTTTGTTGTTTGATAAGTCAAAACGGACATTTCTCAATAACATATTGACAATTGTAGCAATGTGGCCATGAAATCCCTGCGTTCTAATAAAGTATACATAGTTAACCCATAATCCCCTGCGCTACTAGCTTGTTGGCTTTTCACTTCACGGGTGACAAAGTTTCTCGGAAACGGTGTATAAAGTATGATAATTGTTATCGAACGAATGAAGAATTCACATGAATGTGTGGAGAATGAATGAATGGAATACACAATAGTTTTTGAAAAGCTGAATTAGTAAATGAAAATATATTAATTAGATGAATAATACTGATGTAGCGAATGAGTGAAATAAAAGTTTAAGAGCTTCGTATTAAGAACCATGCAATTATGGACATCAACGAAAATATAGTGAAAGGTGCTGTGTGTCTGTCAGAATACGTTATTTGACTTCTCAATAAAGTATTTAAAACATTAACATTGTGGAGTTATTTCTATTATTCTTTTTTAGGAGAGTGTATATGAAGGGATATTCATACCATGTTATAAACGTTGAGATACTCATACACATATTGCACAATTTTGGCCTCTTCCTATTCTCAATAATGTTGTCCATTTACCTGGTCTTTACTTTCAGTGGGCCTTTGAGTTCATACAAACATTGAACAGGGATCCTTCAGATTATATTCAACAAAATAAAGTGTTTTAAAAGTGTACATAGTTGTTATTTTAGACAACCACAGCGCGCAATAATGTCTTAAGTGACAATTTTGAAGCCCACTTTAGTCTCAGAGTACTCCCTTTGTCCAAGTGATGGCGGTTGATTTTGCAAATAACCCATAAAAGGTACGCCAAAATTAAAGGAATAATTAAAGCGTTGTTGTTCAACCCCTTACAAGGTTTTTTTAATAACAAAGCCAGGTACAGAGTCCTGCTACGTAATTTACTTTTGAGCCAGAACACTAAAAGGTACAAAGTAAATATTTTCAACCCTAAAAGGAGGGCCGATTACTCGTACTACTACTTGACGAAGGGAGTCCCTCCCCCGTGACTTTCGATGCACGCAATCCCAAACTAGCATATAGAAATAACTAAATGAATATTTTATAAATCTGTACTAAACCCTTTATTTTTATATATCAGGCGGACAGATAAAACAATTTAATCTTACTCCATGAAAAAAAAATATGTATAGGAAATCGCCGATTTTGACGATCTTGAGTACAATTCGTAATTAATAGGTGCGAGTGATGTTTTGAAAGTTTTCAAAATTGGACGTGCCTTTTAGGCGACTGATAACTTTCAAAACATCACGAATATCTATTTATTACAAATTGTACATGTTGAAAAACATACTGAACAACTATATGCATGCAGAGTACAATTTACGATTTAATAGTACTCCTCTCGTCCAATCAGAATCGAATTTTGTACAGTATATTATAACAAATATGAACAAACGTATACAACATCAACAATAAAGCGAGCCAGAATTCTCTCAATATCAACGTAATAAAGGGTTTTCTGTTTAAATAAAAACGTGCGCGTGTCTATGTACTGTGATATAAACACGCTGGGAAATGTAGAGCAAGAAGTCGCAAAAAGAGGCGTAGCCGAGTGTTTCCTTGACTCCTTGACTCCTCGAGTGCTCTACAACTCCCAAGATCATGTTAAATAATCTAAAAAAGGTTGATGACTCTTACTTGATTATATAACTCCCAAGATGTTTATCTCACAGTATATAGACACAAGCGGACGTTTTATATTGCTTTTATAAGATATTGCCGTTGAAATTGTTTGCTGTGTATGTCTCTGTCCTCTGATATATTCACGGTAGCCAGTCAATCACCCATTCTCGAATATTTTATAATACAGCTATTTCAAAAAACGTTGAATACTGAATGGTGCATTGCAAGACCAAAAGGCATTGTGGGTCTCATTAATGTTAGATAAAAAAATATACAGCGATATTTACTCCCCATAACAAGCTCGTATATTATTTTGAATGTAATTCTATAAGAATAAAATAACTAATTATTATTTAGTTTACTTTAAACAATATTACTTGACCCAGAATGCATTTCAGTCTTGCAATACACTATTCAGTATGCAGTATTCAGTATTCTACGTTTTTTGAAATAGCTGTATATAGAATATAAATAAAGATATTTTGTGTGGAAAGGATCTAAGCTGGGTGTAGTAATATTGTCTGTACGTGTTCTCTTGACAGAAGACCAAAACAACAACGAGATACATGACGGAGAAAAGCACCAACCACACCTAGAACAAGAACAATCAAGAATTGATAAAATGCTGGTAAGAGTACAGTGGACTAACAATATTCAATTACTATTATATTTTTACCTTTACAATTAACTATGAGTAGCTTTTTGATTAGTCATGTTTATGTCGTCATTTTACTGCTTCCTAGAACAAGAAATGGGAGTCGCAGATATCTTACCCTACCCCACTATATGGGGCGAATATTAGGACTACCTTTGTAACACGAAAGGTTGGTAGATTGGTTAGCTTTCTTGGTGTTGTACGATATATATTCTTTTCCCTCTTTAAAAGTTCTAGGTTATTATTTTATCGTTTTACTGCTTCACGTGTATATGTCCTGTAACACCAAGAAATAACCGAACAATTTAAATCAAGTATAGGCTGGCAATGCATATGTGTGTACATGCTCCACTTTACCTGCTGTCTGTTTCAGTGTACGTTTGAGTATGTTTCTTTGTGTTTCTTTGTTTGTTCGTTCGTCCTTTGGTTGGTTGGTTAGTTGTTTGGTTAGTTGGTTGTTTGGTTAGTTTCTATGTTTTTTTTTGTTTGTATATTTATTTATTTATTTGTTTGTTTAGTGGGGCGTTTGTTCTTTCGTTGGTTGTTTTATCGTTTTTGTTTGTTTATTATTTACTATGTTTATGTATTCTTTGTTTGTTTGTCTGTCTGTCTGTTTGTTTATTTGAAAATGGTTGTCACGGAGATAAATATCAATAAACATTCATCACAATTTTAAATTTAGACTCATCCATCATCAGAATACAAAGTCTTGGATACATCATCTATATTTGTAGTAAAATGATCTATTATTACCTTGTTATCTATCTAGTATGACGTCAAAGTTGGCCGTCTGGTCTCCAATGTCAACCTAATGACGTCACAACTGGAGCTCAATGATCTTCCTGATGTAGACAATGACATTCTACAGCGCGCCATCGACGTTTCTCATATGGTCTGTGAATTGTATCTATTTACAAGGTAACCCCAGTTTACATTGTATTAGGTAAATTAATGCCAGAAGAGATCATCGCTTCGGTGTTCCTAGCCTGCGTTGCCGTAGCCTGCAGAACAGGCTTTCTTTTGGCTTTTGGAGAATTTAGGATCTCGGGCTTCCTGTGTTAACTTTATGACCGCGCGAAATATGGAGCTTAGCCAAAACTGGAGTGTAGGGGGAGGGAAAGGGAAAGAAGGACACCACACCACCCCCCTTCGCTTCCTTTTTGCTCGCCCGTTCAACACAGGAAGACCAAAACCCGATTTTTCCCCAAAACCCGAAAGAACGCCTGTTTTGCAGGCTAGCGTTGCCGCCGGTCTGCGGTTTCGGGAGAGAAGAGAGGGAAAGAACAGACCGCAGGCAACGCAGGCTACGGTGTTCCATGTACCACTTTGAGCTAATTTAATGCTGTCAGTGCTAATAACTGTTATTATGGATGGATGCAAATGAGACAACAAGCATTGTATTGTTCCGATAGTCTCACTTGTATGATTCTTAAATAATAATAATAATAATAATAATAATAATAATAATAATAATAATAATAATAATAATAATAATAATAATAATAATAATAATAATAATAATAATAATAATAATAATAATAATAATAATAATAATAATAATAATAATAATCTTTAATTGAAAAAAATCATCCCTACAGCAGACGTGTAGGATATCTCATTTGCATGCATCCATAATCACAACTATTGCATATCATGACTTGAACTAGCCTGCTAAGCGACCATCCCCTCCCCTCCCCTCCCCTAGATGGACTTGAACCAGGTGTTTGTAACACCAGCACATGTACTGACATAGACCAGGTACTGCGTTAAATCTGTTATATGAAGAACGTGTCTGTTTTTATTTATTGTTTGGAGACGTTAAAAAAGTGATTTGTTTTTAATTTTTAATTGTTACTTTCTGTCTAAAGGGGTGAAGGTCGACTACTTTGCACGACAGACTATTTTGAAGCTGCGCAGGTGAGAATGTTTCCAAGATTTCACAATCTTTCACAATAAAATTAGACGTGTGCTTGAGTAGTCAGTGTGCCAGATTCTGGTCCTGCTTTGCAATCCTTGGCCTGTTTGACATTCTGGTAGTACCCTGGTAGACGGACCGTTTTTGTGACCATTGTAACAATATGTCCTTGAGCTTCCTTAGGCAAGATGCTCTTCTTCCACATTGTCTTGATCAAGGAGTCAGTATAAATGAGTAACATGTACATTTGATGGGGTAAAGTAGGGATATGAGTATAAATGAGTAACATGTACATTTGATTGGGTAAAGTAGGGATATGAGTATAAATGAGTAACATGTACATTTGATTGGGTAAAGTAGGGATATGAGCAGCAACCAACAAAACCACTATAGTAGAAACATTTTTGTATTCAATGTTTTTATTGTGCTACAAAAAGAACAAGAACGGTAATCAAAAATATTTTAAGATTAAAATCAGTAAGGATCGTGATTGAGGTATAGAGTAAAATATTGGTGAACGAAGATCCTTTTGTTGCCTCCGACTTGAGTCAGTCAGTTTTGACTAAGAAACTAAACAAGTTTGTGTTTTGCATTCATAGACTTTAGCAGAAGCTGGAAAAGCATTATGGAAGGTTGCTAGGCAACAGGCAATTAAGGTGGGAGTGCAGTTAAAATATTTGTAACATCACTTAATGTCATCTTTACATATTCGTTATCCCAGCATTAACCACCATTCATCTACTAATGATGATGTGCTTGGTAATTCAAGACGTACAGGGACTTTAGTGCAGAATCGCGGGTATAGTATAGTTGGGCGGAAAGCGTCGATGCAAAGGTGCTGAAGACGCTGGTTTGTACTGTTGTGAGTCATTACCACTGACAACCAAAGCATCGTGAGCAACTCAAACACCACTTGGCCAGTCTTTTTCCTAGTATTTTACCTAACAAAAAATACTGATTTTTTTTAAAAGTCATTAAATGGTAAACAAATTTAAGATAAAAGTCTATTATTGGATTTTTTTTGAAGGTTGAAGACAGCGAGCCGAAACGGGAACTTATGCGTTACTGTGACAAACTACTTGCTCATTGTCAACAACTGATGTTTACAAGCTCGTCTCTTTCTGTTGGACAAGCAGCACTGTATAGAAAGGTACAACGTTGATGATTGTTTACTCGATTTCTAGTTTGGTCAACTTATTGAATATCAAAATTGCTTGCTTGCCTGGTTGGTTGGTCGGTCGGTCGATTGGTTGGTTGTTCGGTTTGTTGGTCGAATTGTTCATTAATTGTTTGATTTATTAGTTGCTTGCCTGCCTGGTTGGTCGGTCGATTGGTTGTTTGTTTGGTCGGTCGGTTTATTGTTAAATTAGCTGGTTGAATAACTTGATTTAACATGTTTTTTTTTCACAACTGGGTAGGTTTTTGCAGTAATGAATCTAACCAAGACAATAATCAAGATTGTAGGTAGAGTTGTAAACCGCTGTTACCTCGTCACAGAAAAGGTAAAATTATAAAAATAGAAAACGCGCGCGCGTGCTGTGTGCAGTTATAAAACACAGTTGACACAACACGAGAGAAGTATTAAGAGAAACACGACGCTCAACACTTCTCAAGTGTTCTGACAATCCCCAAGTGTTTTATAACTGAATACTGCACTGATAATTATATAATGATGATCTGTAAGTAAAAAGAAAAATATTAATTTTAACCATTTTAAAATTAGGATATTATATTTCATGCGTAAATGCAATAGATCTAGTTTTGTCGTGTTTGAGTAACTCAAACTTGTGCTGCCATTTCATCAGTTCAAATAACGTTGTATGAATGATGAACGTGTAATATATGTTTGTCATGTGTTACTATATTGTTATCATTAACATTAACTCTTTCATCTCTTTAGAATTCTCCATTACGACCGCCTCCAGACCAACGATTATGGCGAATCGATGAAAATATTTTTTCTGATGCTTCTTCAGCAAATACTTCCAGGAAATCATCCCTTCAAAGCTTGGATAATGCTATTCTTGACTGGTTATCAGAGGAAGACGATGTAGAAGCTGCAAAAACAGAACTTTAACACATTGTTAATAAGGATATATTTCCTTGAGAACCAACACGCCCTTTAGACGATACAACATGAACATACAACCGCTTGACTGACAGGACACTCCCTTTAGAACACACACAAGGCCAGTTTACACTAGCCTCCTATGCAGCCGCTCCTTGTGACGACACAAAGGAGCGGCTGCATAGGAGGCTACGTTTACACTAGCAATTTAAGTTTCAAGCGATTTTATTGCAGCTTTGTCGCCTGCAACTTCGAATACGCTCAAAATTTAGAACATTGAAAGTTGCAGCGGGCTGCACTAAATTTCGAGCATATTTAAGGTTGCAGCGACAAAAGACAGGCTCTCCTTTAAGACAGACGCCCTTTTAAGATAGACACCCGTTTACAACCGACACCCCATGATGACGGACACTCCCTAAAGACGATAACAGGACAGTTGCGTGACGACACAAAGGAGCGGCTGCATAGGAGGCTAGACAGTGTGTGAATCAGACCCAGCTGCAGTTGATCAAGACAATTTCATATGGTGTTTTTGAAAATGATATTTTAGTCGAAATCAACACAAAATGTTTTTTTATTATTAATTTGCCGCACATTTGACTTAGTCGTAATGTTGCAATTGATACTGAGAATTTTAAATATAATTCAAACAATTAAGTTATTCTAATATATTTTTTAATATATAGCAATTCATAGAAGAATTAGTGTTCACGTTGATACATTTAGACAGTGTAAAGACAGTATACTCCAGTTAGAGATTTCGTATGACTATGAAAAGCTCACGGCACGAAAGCGGTCAAGGCACGGCTAATTTCTAGAAAACATCATGGTGACGGCAAGGCACGCACATGGCACTGAATTTTTCATAGTCATACGAAATCTACTCTATTCCAGCCTGGTTATTACTTGTTCTACGGTGCAGTCTAGTGATTCTAGTAGTGAAACCCTCGGGGGAAGCCAGTGGTAGGCTGGATGTGTGGCTGGCTGTGTACACAGACGGTTTGAGTCATCTTTATGTATTGTTGAACGAGGTGAATAAATATTTGTCAACAAAGTATTAATTCTTTCATTTATTAATCATAATATGTCATTGAGATGGCATGTCAGTTATATAGTCAAGAAACCGATGGGCTAATATTACTGCTAACCGTAAATTAATCCCAAAGCTTTTTTCTTCAGAGTAGGGCCATATCTCAAAGCTACCGAAGGGAAAAAACGTAGCCTGCTTAGTAACTGTCATGGGCTTCCTGTCTAGGAAACTGGAAGAGGGTTGAGGGAGAATGGGGGCGAGAAATGGGAAGGCAACTCAACACAGCGGTCAAACAACTACGCATGCGTGGCAAAATTTCCACAGCGGTAAATTTGCCATTGTAAACATTAGGAAGTGCAGACTAATAATTGCAGACAGTGTTTGAAGTCGATTTATAAGAAATTTCCTTAATATATAAGTTTGAAGTTTTTGATAACATCATCCTCGGGAACCCAGGGGTAATCTTCTGGAAACGAGCGACAGAAGATTACCCCTGGTTCCCGAGGATGGAAGTTTCATGTACATATAATCTTAATTAATTTGTTATATTTCAAAGCTACCATGAGTCAATTCTTACGAGTCAGTACGATCAATATGAACACCACAGGTAGTCCGTCTAATCGACTCCAGCTTTAATTAATTGTAAATGAGAAAATGAATAAGTCAAGTAAATATAGAGAAATAAATGGAAACTATCGAGTAAACTAGAAGGTGAGTAAGTAAATAAATAACTTAATAATAAGTAAATAACTTAAAAAGAACTGTTATATAAATTAAAATGTATAAATCAGTACTTTTTAAGTCAAAAATCGTCGCAATCAAAACTGCAGTCCACACTTTGAAGTCTTCAAAGTATGTCGGTATTTCTTCACTTGCAATCGATTTTTTATCTACCACTGCAACAACTTCAGTTGTTATGGTAATATAACAAAACCACATAAAACAAAAGTATGCTATAAAAAAACACAAATTGTTTTATAGAAAACGTGTAATAAATCATAAATTATGTTCATATTACCGACATCCTTTGCGGGCTTCAGAGTGTGGACTGTAGCTTCGGCTGCGACAACGATTTTTGAAATAGGTGTATAATTGCTGAAGTATATATGCCCACAGTCCCGCTTTTACAATAATGAATAACGGGCCAAAGGTAATGCTGTAATTAACTAAAAAAATGGCTGATTTAATCTTCCCTTCGAGTGATCAGAGTTAGTTTTGCACGGCCACCGTCTGGGTTTAAGAGTTAACTAGAAGGGTTATTAAAATGAGTCACGTGCATGGGTGAACTCGATTAAATTATAAACTCATCAGTTTATGTTTATGCTTCAGGTTTACAAGGAGGTTTTACTTGCATAATTGTATTTTGAACTCAATACTAAACAGATGTCGGTTCTCAATAGCAAAGATAAGCCTATAATTTCTTAACGGTCAATGCCCGGGATGTATTTGGTCTAAAATGGTATGACAGTTTTTCGTTCCGTTTATGAACTTGTTCAGAATTATTCTGTGTCATTCCGGCTGAAGCTATTTTACATGAGTTTGCGTGTGGCCGTTTCTCAGCGCAGTGTCTGTTTTGTGATTTTTTTTTACACACAATTGACATGAATGCATGATTTCAATCACGTTCAAAAGCTCGCTAGTCAATTCCTGTACCGATTATTGTGGAACTCTAGTAATTGCTTGAGAGTTCACAACGAATTACATGATAGTTATTGCTGCCAGCCCTTCGCCATCATCGGCCAGACTGAATTGAAGATTTCGTGTGTATGTTGTTTTATGGTTTGTAGATTTAACTCGTCCATCTTACGCAAGTTTAGTTACTGTGTAAACACGAATAGACAATTGGATTCTCCTTCACGCTATCTTTCTTTATGTTTCTAAACACTTTTAACGTGTCCATTTTCCCTCCCACCTCATTAATAAAAGCTTTTTTCTAATCCTTTTCTCTGTTGCCAACTTCAATTACTCAAATCACAACGGTGCTATAAAATGACCATTGGCATTTCTTTTGTTCGAGTCTTTTTGGTCGTTTATTCCATTGTCATCATAAGTATTGCCAGCATAATGAACAGCTTGACACCTTCATCATCCCAGACACGTTCTCAGTGCAGTTGTTTTACAAACCAAAAACAACCACCAAACTCATTACATTACCAAGTCGTCTCTACACATCAACAAGGCTCTGAAAAGTTGTTTTCAATATTTTGGTTCTTTAATATATGATTCGCTATATGCTATGTTATTTTATTGTTCACAGACAATAATAGGATTAATGTATATTGATTCGTACTGGCTATGACGAAAGCTAAATCAAGGGGCTTATGAATTTTGGATGACATCTATCTCTAAGAGAGTTAAAAACGACTACATTTTGACAGAACTTGACAGTTTTTCTTTGGATTTGTCCCTTATCTTAAATATTTAATGTTTGTAGTCTGCGGTTGACGAGTGTTTGTGAATGCCATTGTTTACAAAAGTTTTAACACTATTTTACGGTCATGAATATCTAATGTCTAAGAAATGACAGCAAAAAATGACTATTAGTCTATATTTTTTTGGAGAACATTCCAATATGTCGGACTAGTTTTTATACATGTTACCTATGAATAGATTCTTGTTTTCTTATTTACAATCTTTCTTACTATCTCTGTTTTTAATGTGCACTATTAACGTTGCACTTGGCGTCATTTCTTGTGCCTTGGACACATGACATTGTTTATCATAATGAAGCTTATAAGAATGACAATTAGCTTCAGCTTATCTTGACACAGCGACGTTCCTTTCGAAATAATCTCAAAATCCTGCAAAAACACATGAAAGAATCCTATTAGAAAAAAGATTATCTGAAAAGAGGATTTGGGAACTATGCTAGGTGACAATCTACTTCTTATACTTGGTGGTAACATTGTAGGTAGTTGAGAAGAAACTTGATAATAATATAATAGTATTACCTCTTTTTTCTGTGGTGACGTATTTTCTTGCAAACGAATCCTTCCCCGCATGGGCATCTGTGGTTGATGCGGAACGCAATCCCTCCTTCGGATACAGAACAAATCTCGTTTTCCCGTAGCATCTTTTTGCATAACCACTCTCCATGCGTAGGTGCACAGCATAGTCCTTTATTGCATTGTCGATCTAGCGTACATCGAGCATCCTGTTGTCCTTGTGGGACTATCTTTCTGCACTTGCCAAACACACACTGCATGCTATGCGAACAAACATGATCACGACGACAGTGAGAACCTAACGGTTTTAAATCGTGACAGGTTCCATAAAAACGATGACAATATCTTCCTTTGCCGCAATGTTTGTCCTTCTTGCACATAAAACCACTGCTCTAAATATTAAAAAAAGATAAGTTAGTGTATTTGTTAAAGAGAAAAAAACAAGGTATGATAGCTTTGACTTACTTTTACTACGTCGTTTGATGTAATGTTATGGGACGTTGCTGACTTTTTTCCTCCACCGCTTTCGGCTGCCGTTAGACTAAGCAATAACCCATACACAACGCTTTGTGTAAGCTGCACCATCCCCAAAACGATCAAGAACACCAACAAGACTTTCATTTTGACTCAGCTAAAGACAAGTACTGTGATAGATCTGGGTATCTCAGTCTTGATAAGATACTTTTATTTGACATGCAGAGCACGTGTCTAATTACAGCGAAGCCCAACCAACCAATAACACGCCAGTGTTGTTCTATTGAATGACAAGCAAAAGAAAAGAGGCGTGGAGTATAATTATTAGGGAGGAGAAAATCACTTGAAGTGTTATTTTCCCATTGATTGTGCTAATTAGTGTCTTTGATGAATATGGATTATCGATCGAACGCATGGATTGTTTCTATAAAAAAAACTTTTTTGAACTAAGCTATCATTTTATTACTGTCTTACATACGACTGTGTTTTTTACTATAACACTTCTCGGTTTGAAGCGTACGTGCCAGTCCTTAACTCTGATCTTTACAGGATTTATATGAAATATCCGTTGACGTTGCCAAAGTACACAAGAATAAATCCTGTTGATTGGTATGGAATAGCACGTTCTTGGTAGATTTTATCGCCTTTAATTCTTTCGTATTAAACTTTAAAGAACATTTTAAAATATTGATTTCTTAATCCGACATTAAGAACACTCAATTGAGTATTATTTTTGACAGTAATCGCGAAAAGATACGTCAATCAAACTAGATATTAGATAAGCTAAATTAAATTTCTTCATTTGGTAAGTTTGCGCTTGTTAAACGATTTACTCGACGTTTTAAGTAAACTGTATAAAACGTTATAAATCTGTTGTTATAAGTATCTATGAGATCGCTTTTTTTACACCTGGACCTCCTTTTAAGTTTATTTGTTTGGGATAATTCAAGTTCAGTTTCTATTTTCAGGCAGGTTAAACAGCTACTTGTAAATTCTCGTACATGAGTGAAAACGGAAAACAATATCCTGCGTGTAAAATGTTGCGTCTACACACAAAAGCAAAGCAAATATTTACATAAACATCACCGTAAAGCTGCACTTAAAAACTGCAGTTGCTCATATAGTACGTGGTCTTCACATGTCGGATTGCATATCGTGTGTTCCGGCTTTGAAGAGCTTTTCATTTTGATTTGAAATAACTTTGAAAGTTTGAAAAGTTAGACCGCACGTCAAACTGTGTAAGCGCTAAGTGTCAATGTGCTTAAACAATCTATTAGACGCTAATAGGCGTTCTTTTGCTCCAATGGTGATAGTGCTCGAGGCAATATTACAACACATGGAACATTTACTTTTAATCCAAGACTTCTCCTAGTCTTATATCATCGTATCCTACACGTCTTTGTGTAGGGTCAACATTTGTGTACTCTATAATTCAGTCGTTTTACTAATATGACGTTGAAAAGTTACAACAATCTATACATGCTGGCGTCGTTTCTCTCGTCACATGTTACTTAAAGGGGGTAAAAGGCCATATCTAATCATTGGGTTCGGAGCTAAATTGGTTCGCCGCACTAGGGGAGCTTTTTAGTTTGGATATAAAAACAAACAATATTAATTGCTAGTTTGTTAGTAGTCCAAGTGGGGTAGTCTAAACTGATTAAGGATATGAGACTTGCCCGGGGCGCTCCCAGTAAGGAGCCAGCATTCACCGTGTGGTTAAGGTGATCCCCCTGCTGTGGAAAACCGTAATTCATTTTTTGAAACGTTTCACTAAACTAACAGTTAAACTTTATCACTTCCCATTTAATTGTCATTTATTTAATCAACAATTTCATCTCGAAGTTAACTTTCTCCCGAAACCTATAACCTAATATTAGTATGATATAAAAAACGTTTTTTTTATTTCCGATAAAATACCATTCTGTCCACTTAACTGACAATCTTTCTAATTAACTTGGTCGCAGCAGAATCAAGTGGCGCGATATTGCAGAAAATGGACTTCCATATGCCCTAATATATATCTGGGATTTTTTATTTAACGACCTACTAATGACTAATATAAATGCATGATATCATACTTGCTACTAAAAACACAGCCTTCCAAGGGCTTTTTATACAATAATGATATTCATATATATGACCAGTTTATTTGAATCACTCATACCGTTAAGCGACAGCTAACACGAAGATATCATATATTTTCCTATCATGAGGATGTTGTATACATTGTATTTATTAATATGAGTCATAGGACAAGTACAAATATTCAATCCTATAAGATCTCTACCATGTGAACAAGTGAAATAAAAGACCTAAAGTACGATAACGGAAAGGGCTAAGCCTCTCTTGAGACACAGTAATTTTACAAGTTATGTTGCTGTGTTTGTTTTAATTTACAACTCATGAGAAGCAGACGGATCCAAGCTCAACTCCAAATTCACCATCTTTGGTATCATAGGGAGCGAAGTCTACAATAGGTAATCGTGAAGATTGGAATGTATTGAGCTTAATGATAGTCTTTCGCCATTTTACATCACGGACCTGTAACGAAAGTATGAGAATTAATTATACGATTTTGAGAAAAAGTGTAACACTGTTAAAAACTCACTATGTTATCTAGAAACACTTCTTTCCGATCTTAATAATGCCTACTTTATTTCTACTTCAAACCTTTCCTTCAGACAGAAACGCATACTGCACTAGTTTAACTTCATAATATACACCTATTTCAATTAACCTTGTCCATCTGGAATGGTTGATCTGAGACCGATAGGAATTGTGGGAGCTCATTAAATTTCAAATACATTGTTTCAATCACACTTGAATGGTGCTGAATTACAGATAACAGTATTTCAGAAGTAAACATTAATATTCAAGTGTGATTATAATAGTGTATTTGCAGTTTATCGAGCTCCCACAATTCCTATCGGTCTCAGATCAACCATTTCAGATGGACAACGTTAATTGAAATAGGTGTATCATATAAATCAGGTTCTATGTTGCGCGATACGAGTTGCTTTTTCAATGGTGATTTTATTGCAACCCCAATTTGCGCGTGTAATTATATACACCTATTTCAAAAATCGTTGTCGCAGCCGAAGCTACAGTCCACACTCTAAAGCCTGCAAAGGATGTCGGTTACATGGACTTAATTTGTGATTTATTGCACGTTTTTTACAAAAATATTTGTATTTATATCTACCACTGCAACAACTTGTTATGGTCATATAACACAAACACGTACAACCAAAATATGCTATGAATATATCGATAACAAGAGAAGAAATACTGCAGGCTTCAGAGTGTGGACTGTGGCTTTGTTTGCGACAACGATTTTTGCAATAGATGTATATTATATTATATTATCTATTTAATTATATATATAATATTTACCTTGCATTCGTCTAATAAGACAACAGGCCTTGCTCTTCTGTTGCTCATAGACTTAAATTCATATTCGTTGGCACCCATCAGTTTAAGGCCTTTTTTGGCAGACTTGAATTCAGGGTTGAACCAGGCGCTAGATTTCTTGCAGTGATATGTGAACAATTGTTCGGCCTTGCTGCTCAGTAGTTGAAGCAAAGATAGTTGGATTTCATCGATATCATATGTAAGCTGAATAAAAAAAAAAAAAAATAATAATCAATCTTACGTAACGATGAAAGTACTGCATGGTGTGGTTAATATTGGTCAGAGTCTTGTTAGTGCTTGGAGTCTTGATAGTGCCCGTGAAAGTGGCAATTGAGTTCCGTACATTTTCAAGAAATTATACATTTCGGGGACCCATTTCTTGTTCGATGAAGGAAGGCTTCGCATCATAAACAGTGTGTATGTACTGGGCAAAACGAGCGTTAACTGTAGATAACTGCATGTAAAATAATAAAATGGAATTTGTAACAATACCGCCGTAAAAAATGAAACTTAATTTACTGACGTTTCGTCCTTCGTCGGGGTGTTACAAATTTCATTCTATTGCCTATGTTATTTCTTGTATTATACACCAACGCAGTCTATATTTGTTTACTCGCTAGTTCATGTCCCATGCATGAATAATACATCAATTACACCTACTTCCTTTTTTTCTCGTTTCATTAGTGCAAATCTATATCTTCACTAGGCATAACCATAACCATAAGCAGTTTGTTTTTCTTATGCTTATGCTTATGTCTACTTATGTCAAGTGAAAAATAGAAGAAACTATCTTGTGCTTGTGCTTATTCCTAGTGAAAACCAGCCTTTAGTACTCTCAGCGTCTGTCCTTTCACGAGCTGAATTCTCTTTCACGTACTTTTAAAGTGATAAAAGTTTCTAAAATACCTTATATCCTTTTGATATTTCGTCGGAGAACCAGCTGTAGCCATTCGTGTTAAGAGATGCCCACTTCTTGCGGTTAACCTGGAAATAACAGAAACAACTTAAACAACGCAGTACATTTTACTGCAAAAACGGCATTTTTCGAAATGCGTTGATCCATCGCTTTTTTGAGTAATACTCAGGTTTTACTCAATATTTTGAGTACATTTTACTGAATGGTACATCTACATTTTCGTTTACTCTTTATGATGAGTTGGGCTTATACACTATAAAGTGTCATCTTGAAAGCAATTATTCTATATTTTGAGTTGTATCTACTCAGCCGTTATTGCAGTGTCCAGCTGTCGAGACACGTGAGGTATGATGTAAAGGCAACTGAAGTAATGTATTGAGGCCAATAAGAACTTATCAACGGTCTGAGTTCGTCCCCGAGGTCAGATTACATTGCTCATTCTACAAAAACAGCTAAGTATATTTTGAATTTCCCTGCCACAAGCTCAATGTTGATGATCCTCAATTATGATATCCTTAAAAGTTTCGTAGAAATTATAAGCTCGTTATTGACAAGATCTAGACAAATGAACATTCAAAATGTGTTTCTTGATTTTGAGAACCTTTTCTATGCTTTTCTTTACAACCAATTATGTTATCGTATCGGACATCACCTAGAAATAAGTACTTTTTAGTGACTTACTTGTTGTTTAGGGGCGACGCATGTGGATTTGGTGTCCATGTTGCAGTATAACCGTACAGCATCCTTGTTCGATCCCATGTTAGGATCGATCCAGTAGTATCCTGGAAAAAATTACATTGATTTTTGTAGTCTCATACAATATCGAACATTTTATTGAAGCTTGCACTATGTTAGCAGCTTCGAATGCCCAAGTATCCTCGTATGCACGTGCAATAGATGCATACATTGTGTTGGCACGTACGTGAAGGCGAGGCTACAATCATGTTCAAAATTGTTGGCACATTGTAACAATTTTATAACCGATATTGTTTAAAGGTTGAAAAATACACAAATTGAATAAATTTTCTTTAGCAAACCCTTCCCCCCCCTAAGCAATGTTGATTGGCCTTTCTCATGAAGTAAGTTATTTTACGTAAAAACCGGGTAATGTTCCAAGGTATTTTGCACATGAGTGCAGTCAGTCAAAACAAAGTTAGTGACCCATTCAAATTATACAATCGAAATAAGAGAATGGAAATTTTTGAAATAATTATATCAATTAAAGTCAGAAATACTTGAATTGTAGTTTTACTTCGAATAAGCGCCACCCTGGAATAAGCGCCGCGAAAGATTTAATAAGCGTTACAGCGCTTCTTCAGGTAAATACGGTAACTTACACGACCTACTATCGACGAACGTTACTTACTAACGCTTAAGAGTGTGTCTCAAAAGTGATGAATTAAGTTGCTTACCACTTGAAAGTTCAGGATAGCATGTGGCGAGGTCCTTACAGGTCTTGGCAGGGTATGCTTTGGTTCCGTTTCGTCGTTCGAAGAACATCATCGACTTGGAAATTTGGTCAGCCATGTTCACCCATTCATTCTACATGAGAAACAAATATAATTAATAACTGCAAATATTAATAACATATGTTAAAAACAAGTATACATGTTACATTTATACCAATATTTTCTAATTTTTCTGTGGCTGAACTTCACGTGAATGTATATCAATAAACATGAACAAATATGATCAGCAACTTTTTTAAACAATGTTTTTAGAACGAAAACACTAGAACCATGAAATAAAAACAAAAGAAGTTACTAACTAATAGTTTTTATTTATTGAGTATTTAGTCAGTGTCACTCAACCAGAAACATCAAATACAAAAGGAAACAATACCTCATTACAACTTTACTTGTCTTTTATAGTAGAGTGAAGGTATTTAACCCGTGAAATATAAATTGCTTGCTATAAAGTGTAATAGTCAAATAGACTCAAAAGAAAACAATGGAATTAGAGACTGCTAAGGTGTATTAGTCTAACATCTATTTCACGGGTTAAATGACTTCACTCTAACTAATAGTCGCTAAATAAGAACTATTACACACTAACAATTTGATTTTGTTTCATGGTTCTAGAGTTTTCGCTGTAACTATATTTCATCAATATTTAAGGTACATAAATGATGATTTAGTCAGATAATGCAAGGTACTTACTACGTTGTCGTTGTCAATATCAACGGAGCCATCATCTCCAAGAGATCGTTTCTGTAGAATAAAAACAAATTTTCATGAAAATATTCATGTATCTTGTCGTAGCTAATCGGGCCATTATTTCTTCGTTTGTCAAATTAACACTAACAAGACTCAAATTGATGTGAAAATTGTACGTACCTTTCGTCCTCCAGAATCTGAGCCATCTCCACCACCAAACGAGAAGCCTCCGCCGCTGCTAGATCCACCACCGCCGCCACCAGCACCACCACCAAGAGCACCACCGTTGCCGCCACCAGAAGTAAACGTAAAGCTTGAGCCACCGCCGTCACCGCCTCCGAGTCCACCGCCTCCGAGTCCACCGCCTCCGAGTCCACCGCCTCCGAGTCCACCGCCTCCGAGTCCACCGCCTCCGAGTCCACCGCCTCCGACTCCACCGCCTCCGACTCCACCGCCTCCGACTCCACCGCCTCCGACTCCACCGCCTCCGACTCCACCAAAACCACCGCTTCCGGATCCACCGCTGCCACCAAAACCACCGCCTCCGGATCCACCGCTGCCACCAAAACCACCGCCTCCAGATCCACCGCTGCCACCAAAACCACCGCCTCCGGATCCACCGCTGCCACCAAAACCACCGCCTCCACCGCCAGATCCACCACCGCCAGATCCGCCACCAAAACCACCGCCTCCGGATCCACCGCTGCCACCACCGCCAGATCCGCCACCAAAACCACCAGAGCTGCCGCTAGATCCGCCACCACCACCACCACCAGAGCTACTACCACCTCCTCCTCCAAATCCTCCACCTCCGGCTCCACCTGCTCCTCCAGAACCACCTCCGGCTCCACCACCTCCGGCTCCACCAGATCCTCCAGCTCCGCCAGAACCGCCTGTAAGAAGTCCGTCACCGCCGTCGCCGCCGCCGCCGCCGCCGCCGCTACCTCCAGCTTTAACTCCTCCTGCTCTTGATATTTGAGTCATTTGTGGCGCTGCAACTCCAGCTTCTCCCTACAAAGATATAACATTGAGATTAATTTATTTTATTGCATATTATATATGACAATTCTATATGACAATTAAAGTTCAACAACTTACCCGTGGTCCAGGTGGTCCGGGTGGTCCCTATTTGAAACAAGGAATGATATTAGAACCAATGTCGCAAAACATTAAATCAAATTCAAAAAAACAATCACTCACCCTTCTACCGTCCTGGCCCTGAAAACCAAAGAAAAGACAAGTTTTAGAAAAGAAAAAAATGACAATAAGGACATCCTCGTAGAGGGATTTCTATCAGTGCTCAAAGCAGAAAGTTTTAATATTGTTTATATATGTTTAATCAAAGCAACCCTATGATTTAACTCGTAGATTTTTAAATTTACCTGGGCTGTCTGGAGGCATGTGACTATTGCACGATTGCATTTATTATTTTGTCGTACAAATTAGTTTAACATTTTTTTAGTTTCTCCAATGAAAGATCTCGGATATCTTGTAAAATATGCCAATAAATATGTAATTTTCTGCGCTAGTTCGCAATATCTGATATGGTAATTTGCATGACAAACGTCTTTACGAAGGGAAACTTGGGAGAGGGGAAGTAGAGCCTGCAACTAGTCCCGGATATGAGTTAAGCCCCTTTTTCGCTCATTCTAGAATCGAGCAATGAAAATAACGCTTCATGTGTACAAACATAGTTCGCAAATTATATTTATAAGCTAAGATATATATGCCTAAAATAGTAATCTATTCAGCAACACTCTCACACGCACTCGTTGTTTATTAAGATATGGAAGCGTTGATCTCCGCGCCTCCAAGCTCCGTTCTTTAACAGAAAATATATGAAATAACTACCGCGACCTGTCCATAGTAAGACCTGTCATATCCAAAGACAAAAAGGCTGAAAGCCTTCCATACCTTAACCCAAATCTTACCACAACTCAAATATCCAAATGTTGAGAAGCGACCTATTTATTACTCGTGCCCAAGACTTTGACTGGCACGAGTCTTAAGATGCAACGCCGTACGCGTCATCAGGACGTCGGAAATTTTGAAAGCGAGGCGATAACACCCAGCATTCTTTTCGACACTTTCACAAGCTGAATCGAGGCAGCCATTTTACGCAGATAAAAGCAAAATGGACATATTTTGTGGAATCAAAACGCTTTCCATTCGTAAGGAAGCTGTCTTAGCACCACAAAACGAAGAGATCCGCAAATATATGGTCGCTTCTCCTTCCATTCGTGAGCAAACTGTCCTAGCAGCGAAAAACACAGAGACTACAGCTAGAGACTACTAAGCAAAAGAAACAAATTACTATACAATGAAAAACAGTTACACCATTGGTTTAACTAGCGAACAAGAACATTAGCAAGTCTTAGTAATCTATATTCAATAGTAAATCTTATTGTAGTAAAACAGGGACAACAAATTATTTGTAATGACATCAAATGATTTATTTAATAAAATGTTGTACTCAAAATGAGAACTATTGCATATTTTGTATAACTTTAATTGATCATTTCATCTTCTTCTTCGATTGATAATCGATATATGTACTAAATTGTTATTGATTATCAATCGATATCTAAATTGTCATCGAATGTCAATCGATACCGGCTAAATTGTCATCGCTCAATCGATGAAGTTCACAAAGATTTTTGCCATCGATTGATGATCGATTTTCAATATCAATCGATAAATTGATATCGATTGATATCGATTTTATCGATTGGATACGCAGTGAAAGTCGGTCTATTTATCGTCAGTTATCATTCCCAGGGGTCCCAGGCTACGCTGGAATTTTTACAGGGGGTTACGTAATGAAATCTGTAATTTGCGCTTTGTTTCGAGTGTTGTGAATAGTGGTTTTATAGGATACAGAACAAAACGATAAGCTGATAAGCAAGTATTTTGTATTTTGATAGCCATGTGAAAACGTAAAATTCGCCTTTACCATAGCCATTCTAGACAATCATCATTTTTCACGCCGTTCCTCAGGCTAGTCAAAAATATAAGCGATTTTTTTTTTCGTTATAAATGTATCATTAGTTGACGTACGTTTATGTCCTGCAAAAACGTGACCTTCACCTATATAGTTAGCCATTGTAGACAATCATCATTTTTTACGCCGTTCCTCAGGCTAGTCAGAAAATGTAAGCGGGTTTTTTTTCGTTATAAATGTAGCATTAGTTGACGTTCTTTTATGACCTGCAAAAACGTCACCTTCACGTTTGCTATAACGTTCATACCTAGTCATTCTAGACAATTAGCATTTATCGTCCAGACCCTCAAATTACAAAAGGTTTCTGAAACTACACTATAACGTCTTAAAACAAGCGAGTGAGTGAATCGTAGAATATACAAAATGGATGCTTTTTTGATCATGTCCGATAAATAAACAAATATATTGATTGATCATATTTTTCTAAAAAATATCAATTTATATTGGAAGCAGATTGAGTTCAAGAAAAAAACTAAACAATTACGCAAATATATATTTTCCAAATAAAGGAAGCCAGGAAGACAGTAGGCCCTAGTGGGTGGTTATTTCGGTCTACGTTGCCCACTTGAGTCAAAAGCCCCATCATAACTCGAGGATTTTCAATCCACGAGTTAAATTAAAAGGGTTTTTAATTCGAAATTTGTTTACAATAATACCTATAATTAATGCAATACTTACAGGGAATCCCACAGGTCCCTATGAAAATAAAAGAAAAATATGATTAGAATACTTATCGACATCATTTATCAGCATTTATTTCAATATATATTGTGCTGGTGTTTGTTTGTGCATTTAAATACAACTTGTGTAGTTAATATCATGATCACGTTCAAGATATATATCACCATCACCGCCATCATAAAAACCTTCCATGTCAGTTTCTCTTAGGGGTACGTGGACCATTAGATTTTTGAGGGCAACTGTTTTTTTTTGCAGAAAATTTTTTTCCCATTCTACACGTATTAGCAGGAATTTTTTTTCCAACTTGCAAGAATATTTTTTTTTGTCATTTTTGCTGTGCACGATTTTCTTTTTTTCTTTAATGCTGTGCTCGAAATTTTTTTTGGTATTTGCCCATCCCCACCCCCCCCCCCCCCCCCCCCCCCCGCCCTCAAAAATCTAATCGTCCAACCCTTATGGGACAGGGATTATTTTATCGTAATCTTCTAATTGGTTGAGTCACTGAGGTTGGTCAAGGTGAGAGTGTTCCCCTCTTGTTGTGGCGTCGCTGGTAATTTTGTTTGTAGTTAGGGCAGCGGTGTCTCTTATCCAATATACCTCGGTAACGCAAAGTGTATGTTAACATTGATGCTTTCAAGGTTTATCCAAGGTCGGAATTGATAAACTTACGGCTCGTCCTGTGGCACCTTTGTCACCAATAGGGCCAGCAGGTCCAGCGTATCCGTGTGGTCCAACGACTCCTGGTGGACCATCAGCTCCCTATAGTTATCAAAATTATTAATTAGTATATGTATGGTGTGTAAATGATTTATGTATATTTGTACAGACCTTTTCTCCTTCTTCCCCGGTAGATCCAGGGCTACCAGCATCTCCTTCATTACCCTGAAAAAATAACAATTATTATTATTATTATCACATCACATCGCCGTCATAATCACCACCACTGTCACAGTCACCAATTATGACCATTACATTTATCACCAGCACTACTACGCAAAGTAAATGTAGACTTCTATTATGATTATTACCGACGAAATGCCATATCACGTCTTAACATGACCAACGCACAGAAGACAGTCACTTACCCTTGGGCCTGGGAAGCCAAGTTGACCTGGAGAGCCAGGGTGTCCTTTTTGACCCTATTGACAAAAGAATCCCAACCAAGGTTAATAGTTCAACCTCTTTGATATATGAAAACTCACCATTTGATGGATATACATACTTTGGGGCCTTTGCCTCCTTGGGTGCCGCGTGTACCCTTTTTGCCTTGTTCTCCCTGAAATACAAAACAGGTTATAAAAGCGAAGACTAAATTGTGTTCCCTTATTGCCTAGTTCTCCCTGAAATACAAAACAGGTTATAGAAGCGAAGACTATATTGTGTTCCCTTATTGCCTAGTTCTCCTTGAAATACAAAACAGGTTATAAAAGCGAAGACTATATTGTGTTCCCTTATTGTCTAGTTCTCCCTGAAATAAAAAAAAAAACAGATTATAAAAGCGAAGACTATATTGTGTTCCCTTATTGCCTAGTTCTCCCTGAAATAAAGAAACAGGTTATAAAAGCGAAGACTATATTGTGTTCCCTTATTGCCTAGTTCTCCCTGAAATAAAAAAAAAACAGGTTATAAAAGCGAAGACTATATTGTGTTCCCTTATTGCCTAGTTCTCCCTGAAATAAAAAAACAGGTTATAAAAGCGAAGACTATATTGTGTTCCCTTATTGCCTAGTTCTCCCTGAAATAAAAAAACAGGTTATAAAAGAGAAGACTATATTGTGTTCCCTTATTGCCTAGTTCTCCCTGAAATAAAAAAAACAGGTTATAAAAGCGAAGACTATATTGTGTTCCCTTATTGTCTAGTTCTCCCTGAAATAAAAAAACAGGTTATAAAAGCGAAGACTATATTGTGTTCCCTTATTGCCTAGTTCTCCCTGAAATAAAAAAAACAGGTTATAAAAGAGAAGACTATATTGTGTTCCCTTATTGCCTAGTTCTCCCTGAAATAAAAAAAACAGGTTATAAAAGCGAAGACTATATTGTGTTCCCTTATTGCCTAGTTCTCCCTGAAATAAAAAAACAGGTTATAAAAGAGAAGACTATATAGTATTTCAACTGATCGCTCATTTGTTATAATTCAACAAGTAAAGGAAACATTTTGGTTAACACGTATCTCCAAACAGCTGATTTATATTAAGTAAACCGCTTTATCGATAAATCAAAGTTTAACGTTTTTTGTGATTTATTCCACATACAAACAAGTTAGTATAAACGAAATAGTAAAACGATCTAATAGAGCGAGATAATGAATTCCAACACTGTTGTATGGAGTATATTATAAAACGTTTTATTCAAAGTCTAGCACGAATTACTTACTCTATCTCCAATGATTCCAACCTCCCCAGGGCTGCCATCCTCACCAGCTCGTCCCTTTAAGCAAAAACAAGCAAAGTCACCAAAAAGATCATGACTTTTGAAACTCGTTACATGGTCCTATTGTAACAAAGCCATTTTCCTTTATCGTTATTTGACCACGATCACTCTTATCTTCATCATCTCAATTCCCACCACACAATTATAGTAACATTCTTCATCAATCTTATCATGTGCATCACTACAACCATCATCAAAATGATTTAAAAAAGTTTTTTTGAGGGGGGGGGGGGGGGGGGGGTAGCTATTGTTATTCAAATCAAACCAATTGTAATTCTAATTATACAAATTATAATTACAATAGCTACCCCCCCCCCCCAGAAAAACAAACAAACAAACAAACAAACAAACAAACAAACAAACAAACAAACAAACAAACAAACAAACAAACAAACAAACAAACAAACAAACAGAAGTCATTATGTGAGAGAATGGATTAAAAACATCAATACCCCATAATAGTCTCACCAATATCATAAGAGGTACTTACTTGTTGACCTACTCTTCCGCGGTCTCCTACCAAGCCCATTGGTCCGGTTCGTCCACGTGCTCCTGGGAGTCCTGATTTACCGGCTACTCCAGTGTAACCTTTCTTACCCTAATATATATACATTGACCGTTCAGTATATCATATACATTATCTACAAACTATTTAAACAATAGGGTAGTTGAATCGAGGGCATTATGTTGTGATAGTTGCCCGCGGAAACTGAATGTTCAGAAAAACAAATAGTCGCCCGAGAACGCAGTTTGAGGGCGACTATGAAGTTTTGAGGAACATCCAGTTACCAAGGGCAACTATCACAGCATTATGACCGAGATTGTAACTGCTCTATTGTTTTTATTATTCAACAACAAAATTTTCCGGAGCGGACGAAAAGCTTAGCGGGCACTATGCGCTGATAGTATCCCTCCGCGGCGGGCACTATCACGTCACGTGATCGCCCCTCGACCAATGAGAGCGGAGGAAAATTTGTTGTTGAATTATAATGCTAGATAGTTTATACACAACTCACAACCTCATAAGAACGCGCGCTCTCATTGGTTCGCTATCTTCGGCGAATAATTGTTAAATGGTCATTATACCTTTGAACCTTTACCACCACTAAGTCCTGACCCTCCTCGTCTTCCTGGGGTACCCTAGATAAACAAAGAAATGACGCCTTCACAAATAATATCATTAATACTGGTAGTTGATAGGTAATTTCAGATCAACATATGAATGCTAATCGGAATCAATCGATAAAATAAGTATGACTCTAGCTAAACCTTTTTTGCCAAAATTAGTTGGCATGATGTTAATTGCCCAGTATTAAACTAAAACTTTTTAAAACGGTTTTATTTACAATGTTTTTTTCTTTCCGAGGAGTCTGCTTGAATGGTAAGACTTCAAATTGGTCAACATTCCCAAACAATGAATACATGCACGTAGAAAGTATTAAGCACAATTACTATGTATGTATGGTATGACTTACTTGAGTTCCGGGGAAACCAGCTCTTCCTGGTGGTCCTTTCAATCCTGCTTCACCCTAAACAATCAAACCAAATCTATAAATGAAAAACTAACGAATAAACCTAGTAAATAAAACACAAATAAATGAAATGGAAGTAAACAAATATTAATAATGAAATACACAAAATATGTATTAACCACGCACTATTGAGAAAATCTAAATAGTATTCAAACTAGTTATGCGACTTATCGTGGTTTGTGAATGACTTATAAATTTGGTTGTTGTCATCTTTAAAATCAAGGATCAGTTGATATTATTCCGCTAGAGTGATTTTAATATGACCGTGCCGGAAAGAATTGGCAAACTAATAGTTGTTACTACACTCTAAATCTATTATTTTCTTTTGTTCTTTACCAACAAGTACGAACTAAATAGTGTTTTTTCTTTCACGGTCAAATGAAAATCACTCTAGCTTTTTTTAAACTTGGCTACAATCGTGTTTTTGTTATGTAAATAAAATCACCTAGACATTCATTATGTGATATCGATAAGAAGTGTAAACTAATAACCAGGCCTATGTACGTTTTAAACGAGAGGAAATTATGGATGAATGTGATCCATCTGGCTACTTATGAGGGAAGTAGCTGCAACATCGAACACTGAATGAGTCATTGGATGTGTAAAATGAAATGAATATTAAGTAGGAAATCTTTTTAGATAAATTAATGATTTCTGTTAAAGTATATAATCTCAATACCCGTTTTCCTTGACCTCCTGGATTTCCATCACGGCCAGCTTCCCCACTTTCTCCCTGTAAAACACAAAAAACTTATTTCTGTTTGGAAATTTTGTTTTAAAAAGATTGTAAAACGAAATACGGAACACTTACAAACCTTGAAGCAAAATGAAGAGTTAATCAAGGACTAGCACTAGCCCAGGATCAACTTTACAGATCTTATTAAAGCCAGGATAAGCACTGATCTAGGAGCAACTCTTTAAATTTTACAAGACATGATGATCTCGCTTCGAAGCGCGCAAAGGATTGTTCGACAAAACGAACAGTTCCAAAATAGCGCTTCGAGGCTAGGTTTACACGGTACCGGATGAATTTATGACCGGTCAAAAGATTGTCCTGGACATGCTGTACACACGGAGCCGACCAATATTTTCGTTTTGTTCAGACAAATATTTGATCGGTTGGGCGTCCAAATTATTGCTCGTTTAGCGTGGTCCCGTGTGAACGAAACCCCTAGCTAGGCGGATGTTTTTTTGTCCGGTCAAAAATTCGTGCGGTACCGTGTAAACGTAGCCCGAGACAAAAACAATTTCGGTTCCTTTTAATTTAGGCATTTGTGTTTCGTTTTAATTCTTTTTTATCCCTGATAGAGCAGCAGTAAACTTTTGTTGTCTAAGTTAGATATATTTTTTTAATGTTAAGTTATTTTGAATATTTTTCTTCTTTCGAATCAGTAGTGATTCGTTAATAAGAATACGAAATCAGTACTTACCCTAGGACCCTGTGGTCCACGAGATCCTGGTGGTCCCCTGTTGCCGGGTGAGCCCTATGTGACAAATAATAATAATAATAATAACCAACTTTATTTATTGAGGGTAAAACACGAAACAGTTTACACTGATGAACTAATCTAAGAATACGGAATAAAACTATAACTAGATGAATATTAAAAATGTCTAAAATATACTATAAATATACATAAGAATAGATTATAATAATACAATTAATTAACAAATTAATAACAGCATTATAATTACTGAATTATAATTTACATACTTTAAAATGTCCAATGTCTTTGTAAAGATTTAAAAAAATGATTATGTAATTCTTTACTTAAACTATCTTTAGAAATGCTGATTTTTTCTTTGATATTGGTCGGGAGGGAGTTCCACAACCTAGTACTGCTAACAGAAAAAGTCCTACCACCCTCTGTTTCTCTCGTAAAACGTTTACAAACAAGATTTCTGTTTCCATGCCTTGTATTTCTATTATGAATGTTTACATTGCTTGTTATCAAGTCACTAAAATATACTGGACAGTCTTGTACTAGGCATTTATAAATCATTAGACACTTGTTAATTTTGGTTCATCATAGAAGGGAAGCCATCCTAGTGTACTAAATAGTTCTACACTACTGTAGAATATAGAACTTAAAGATACACATGATGATAATCACTCCCTGTAAAGGCTTTTCAGTAAATATTTATAAAGAACTGCAAACTGCTTATGAAGCAATTATCCCGGCTAAGTGATCGTTACTTAGTTATTTGATTAGCCACTACTCAGTCGTTTTCATATAGTGACATACATTTACTTTTCTTGTTTCTCGCACACGAAGATTAATTAAGAAGAACCACAATATATAGTGTTAGAACTCAGGTACTTACTGGAGTGCCAAGCTTTCCACGTGGACCCTTTTCACCATTTGGTCCTCGGTCGCCCTGGAAAGAAACATCAATGGTCATTGTCGGATCTAGATAGGTTTGGATCTAGATAGGTTTAAAATAAAGCCCTTAAATTACTTACAGGTCGTCCTGTTTCTCCGCGTCGTCCTCGTGCTCCATCTTTACCATCAGAACCCTAAGTATATCAAAGCAGAATGAAAAACAGCAGCGGTATGAAATAATTATATCTATAAATAAATAAATCTATAAATAAAATAAATAAATAAATAAATAGACAAATAAATAAATAAATAACAAATAAATAAATGAATAAATAAATATATAAATAAATAAATAACAAATAAATAAATAAATAACAAATAAATAAATATAATAATTAAATAGATAAATAAATAAATAAATATAATAAATAAATAGATAAATAAATAAATAAATAAATAAACAAATAAATAAATAAACAAATAAACAAATAAACAAACAAACAAACAAACAAACAAACAAATAAATAAATAAATAAATAAATAAATAAATAAATAAATAACAAATAAATAACAAATAAATTGAATGAGCAATAGGGTATATAAACGATTGGTTTAAAAGCATACCGCTTGTCCAGCGATACCACGTTTGCCGTTTAGTCCAGCTGCGCCAGGGTCACCCTATTACATAAACACGTTGAAAATGTATTGTAATTTTGAGTATTTATAAATAAAAACAGCGCAAAATAACAAACAAACGTACAAACAAACAAACGTACAAACAAACAAACAAATGTACAAACAAACAAACACATAAACAAAAACAAAATGCAAGTAACAGACAGGAAAACAAACAAGCAAGCATGCAAACCAAATGAGCAAGCTAACATACTCATATTTTTTTGGTAGTACTAGTTCGAATTCTTTAACTGAAAACAGGTCTGATTTCAATACATCACGTGCGCAAAACCTGCATTCATTTCGGTCTTGGCTTGACAATGAGGACAGCATTGCAAAGTCCACAAAATTAATTGCAAGGATTTTGAAATTGTTTGAAAGTCCTCTGGGGCAGACTTCACGGGGGGTATCCAGGTAAATCATGTGACCAGATTTGACCACTTGATTGGCTTGTAAATAATCAATAAGTTTGAGAATATATTTTTTAACATGGTTCCTCTATGCCAGCCAAACCAACATGGTGTTGTAGATGAAGTAGTTCTACGCACAAATTAAAGCTCCAAAACACACGCATTACGACAAGGACTTGTCATGAGAATGTGAATTACCTTTTCTCCATCAAGTCCGCGTTCACCATCAGGACCTTGAGCTCCTTGAGGACCCTTTAGGAAACAAATTGAGCACGAAGATAATTTTTTTTAAATAATTTAATTTAATGGAACTAACGTAATGAATCCTGAACTGAATATCATAACAATGACTGTACACTTTACCGCTAATCCAACTTGTCCAGTGGATCCAGTTTCACCAGCTGATCCTGGGGTACCCTTTCGACGAAAAAAGCCGCGTTAGATCTTATTGGAAAACGTGGTGAGCGTAAAATGTGTGGTGAGCATGAGAAGGAGAGTTTATTTACGAATTCATGGGTGGCGCATCGGTTTACCGCGAGCCTCTCATGCAACGCTGTGATACCAGGTTTGAGTCACGGATCGGGCATTATATGTAAGTTGAGTTTGTTTGATGTGTTCTTCTCTCGTCTGCCATGCACGAGGGTTTTTCTCCGAGTAATCCGCTCGCAAATATGAATATGTGAGCAGAGTAGGTAGTGAGTGCGTCTGAGTCTCGCCGATTAGTCACTGCCTAAATACATTAAGACGTTAAAAAAGTGATTTATTAAGTGATTTATTGTTATGTTATTGAGTGAATAGCAATAGTGAGAAGAAAAGAGAAGAGAAGAGAAGAGGAGAGGAGAGGAGAGGAGAGGAGAGGAGAGGAGAGGAGAGGAGAGGAGAGGAGAGGAGAGGAGAGGAGAGGAGAGGAGAGGAGAGGAGAGGAGAGGAGAGGAGAGGAGAGGAGAGGAGAGGAGAGGAGAGGAGAGGAGAGGAGAGGAGAGGAGAGGAGAGGAGAGGAGAGGAGAGGAGAGGAGAGGAGAGGAGAGGAGAGGAGAGGAGAGGAGAGGAGAGGAGAGGAGAGGAGAGGAGAGGAGAGGAGAGGAGAGGAGAGGAGAGGAGAGGAGAGGAGAGGAGAGGAGAGGAGAGGAGAGGAGAGGAGAGGAGAGGAGAGGAGAGGAGAGGAGAGGAGAGGAGAGGAGAGGAGAGGAGAGGAGAGGAGAGGAGAGGAGAGGAGAGGAGAGGAGAGGAGAGGAGAGGAGAGGAGAGGAGAGGAGAGGAGAGGAGAGGAGAGGAGAGGAGAGGAGAGGAGAGGAGAGGAGAGGAGAGGAGAGGAGAGGAGAGGAGAGGAGAGGAGAGGAGAGGAGAGGAGAGGAGAGGAGAGGAGAGGAGAGGAGAGGAGAGGAGAGGAGAGGAGAGGAGAGGAGAGGAGAGGAGAGGAGAGGAGAGGAGAGGAGAGGAGAGGAGAGGAGAGGAGAGGAGAGGAGAGGAGAGGAGAGGAGAGGAGAGGAGAGGAGAGGAGAGAAGAGAAGAGAAGGGTTCTATGAGAAGAGACAAGGCCTTAGAGAAGAGAAGAGGTCTAAGAGAAGAGGTCTAAGAGAAGAGGTCTAAGAGAAGAGTTCTATGAGAAGAGAAGAGAAGAGATCTAAGAGAAGAGATCTAAGAGAAGAGATCTAAGAGAAGAGATCTAAGAGAAGAGATCTAAGAGAAGAGTTCTGAGAGAAGAGAAGAGAGCACAAAAGAAGGAAGAAAAATGAAGAGAAAGAGAAAACAAAAGAAGACAGATATAAATAGAAGAGTACAATACCATCGTTCCGACAAGACCACTGGCGCCCTTGAGGCCAGCTAAACCTCTAGGCCCCTGTGGAGAAAAGATAAACGGTAAACGTCTTAAAACATCTATATACAACAATCATATCAATTTTGATTCCAACGTACTCCATGTATTATTGATAGCTGCTAGAATATTCTTACCAGAGGTCCAGCCTCACCAGCAGTACCAGGATCACCAGAACCACCTTGCACTCCCTATAAATTACATCAACAGCCAGTTGATTAATAATCAAATGTATTGTTTACTCCCTATATATAACACCAACAACCAGTTAATTAATAATCAAATGTATTGTTTACTCCCTATATATAACATCAACAACCAGTTAATTAATAATCAAATGTATTATTTACTCCCTATATATAACATCAACAACCAGTTAATTAATAATCAAATGTATTGTTTACTCCCTATATATAACACCAACAACCAGTTAATTAATAATTAAATGTATTGTTTACTACCTATATATAACATCAACAACCAGTTAATTAATAATCAAATGTATTGTTTACTCCCTATATATAACATCAACAACCAGTTAATTAATAATCAAATGTATTGTTTACTCCCTATATATAACACCAACAACCAGTTAATTAATAATCAAATGTATTGTTTACTCCCTATATATAACACCAACAACCAGTTAATTAATAATCAAGTGTATTGTTTACTCCCTATATATAACATCAACAACCAGTTAATTAATAATCAAATGTATTATTTACTACCTATATATTATAAACTCAAACTCAACTCAAACTCAACTCAACCTCTAACTCGATGATTAGCCAATCCCATATATAACACCAACAACCAGTTAATTAATAATCAAATGTATTGTTTACTCCCTATATATAACACCAACAACCAACAACCAGTTAATTAATAATCAAATGTATTGTTTACTCCCTATATATACCATCAACAACCAGTTAATTAATAATCAAATGTATTGTTTACTCCCTATATATAACACCAACAACCAACAACCAGTTAATTAATAATCAAATGTATTGTTTACTCCCTATATATAACATCAACAACCAGTTAATTAATAATCAAATGTATTATTTACTCCCTATATATACCATCAACAACCAGTTAATTAATAATCAAATGTATTGTTTACTCCCTATATATAACACCAACAACCAGTTAATTAATAATCAAATGTATTGTTTACTCCCTATATATAACACCAACAACCAACAAACAGTTAATTAATAATCAAATGTATTGTTTACTCCCTATATATAACACCAACAACCAACAACCAGTTAATTAATAATCAAATGTATTGTTTACTCCCTATATATAACACCAACAAACAGTTAATTAATAATCAAATGTATTGTTTACTCCCTATATATAACACCAACAACCAACAAACAGTTAATTAATAATCAAATTAATCAAAACAATTGATCATTAATTGATGGTTATACTTACAGCTGCACCAGGTTCTCCAATAGGTCCGGGACGTCCAGCGGGTCCAGTTGAGCCCTTTATGAAATCAATACAGTTTATATATCATTACTTTTCCTCCCTTGCTCGATATTTTTGTTGTGACAAATTATTAATTAACACCCCATTATGCTATAAAAAGTATAAATGTCCCATTTGAAACGTTGCCATTTTTCTCTTTTTGTCTTATTTCAAAATTTCTGCCTGTCCCTCCAATGTATGGTGCCGGACAATGTTGTTTCTTTGCATCATTAATGTCTTTTAGAACAAAAGGATTAAAATATTTAGTGATAACCCGTGATATCCTTCTTAAAATAACATAATGATAATATAACATAATGAATATAATATTGAAAGTATTACCTGATTTCCATGGTCACCAGCTCTGCCAGGCGGTCCAGGGGGTCCACGAACACCCTATAACAATAACATATGATATAATAGGTTCACTTATAAGTTCAATACTGATATGTATCCGTAGTAACGTATAGTTTGACAGAGAATAAACACTTACAGTTAAACCAGCTTGTCCATAGAAGCCAGGAATGCCTGGCGTTCCGGCTCCACCCTGAAAAAAATGAAAGAGTGAATGAATAACTGAATATAGTAAATGAAAGTAGATAAAAGGAAATGACGTTATTAGTAAGTCTATGAAAGTGAATGGGAATCAATGATCATGAATAACAGTAAGTGAATAAAAGTGAATAAAACGAGTATCATAAATTTGTTCCTTACTCTGATTCCATTGGGTCCAGGTGATCCTGGTTTACCAGGAAGTCCAGCAAATCCCTAGAAGATAATGTTGGTTATATCGGTTTTTGAAATGATCATCATACTTAATGTATATACTTCATGAGAAATTACAACATAGAAATCACAAGTGACGAGCTCGACTATCTATTTTGTATAGATATTGTAATTTACGTAAATGTTAACCTAGATTTGTTCTAAAAGAAAATAATCAACTCTATATGACGTGTTTTATCGATCGAGTCTTACGTAGCATTGTGAATTATCTCGATAAAACATGACCTCCTGTTTTTTATATATTACAATTAACAAAGACGTCATAGGAAACTGGGATAAAAGTCGCTCTAGTTGCATCTAATTTTAATTGATTTACACAATAAAAACTAATGTCACGTCCCATAAATGTTCGTCCGATCACAGGATGCATTACTGTCATATGGAAACTCACAATCTGTTTTCGAAACCTCGATCATTGATAAACGAACACACACAATGATTCATAATCAATTAGTATAGAATATATTATAGCATTCTATTCTCCGGACAATAATATACACCTATTTCAAAAATCGTTGTCGCAGCCAAAGCTACAGTCCACACACTAAACCCTGCAAAGGATGTCGGTATTTTTTAATTAGTTATCAATTCATTCATAGCATATTTTCGATGGACGTGTTTGTGTTGTATGACGTACCATAACACTGTCACAGTGGTAGATGATGAAACACTGATATTTCTTTAAAAAAACGTGTAATAAATCACAAATTATGTTCATGCTACCGACAACCTTTGCAGGCTTCAGAGTGTGGACTGTAACTTCGGCTGCGACGACGGTTTTTGAAATAGGTGTATACCTGTAGGGACAAATTAGCACCTGTCGAAACTACCGTTTACTAACACCTATATACGTAACATTACTTCACTGAGTATATATCTCTATTCATCACGTTTAACATATCATTAGTACTTACACGTTTGCCGTCTGTTCCGCTTTGACCTCTTCGACCTTGTGGACCATGGTCTCCCTAAAGCAAATCGTATAAGTCCTTATTATATCAGTTAAGATATATATGACAACAGAGCGCACTTAATTAAAGTTTATTATATTAACTAAAATTCGTGTTATGTATATATGTGGGTCTGATCCGCGGTTATATGATTTGTGTATGATTATGATCGTCGCGGAGAAATAAGCAATTGGCCTTTACCTTAACGAGCAGAGGACTGGGTACTAGTTTTCTAAATTAATCTAATTACAAAATTAATCATATCATTGAAAAGAGCACATCAAGATATACAAGGTTCCAAAGTTTGGTTGAATTTGCTTGAATACTGGGTTAGCGGCAGTCTTTGAAAATTTACAAAGAAATGTATGGATTGGATATTTGTAATTCTTTGGACATTTAAAATGCTCTCATTTTGTCGCTATTTAACCTAATGTGCCCAAACTTTGAAACCTTGTATATTTCAATGTGCTCATTCCTATGACATGCTTAATTCTGTGATTAGATTAATTTAGAAAACTGGTACCCAGTCCTCTGCTCGTTTAGGTAGAGGCTAATTTATGTAATTGCAATTATAGAAGCCCGAAAAAAAAAATTCGGGACTTGAACGAGATCCCGTTGAAGTCCCGAATTTTTTTCGGGCTTCTATAATTGCAATTACATAAATTGCTTATTTCACTCAAACATGTACAGTTTAAGAAACATTTGACAGAAATAAAAACAAATCAATCCAATAATCTGACGACTAGTATATAAACATCATTCAGTCTACCCATCGCGTGGCCTGTTGAAGACCAGCAGGTAGCAGTCAAAACGTCAAACGGGAGAGAAACGAATAACTTCTACTAACGAATAATCACATAATAAAAGACCAATACCTCGTTATATTAACTATTTTGGTATATGATCAAAATAGTAGGGAGATATTTGAAAATTTGATCCTTGATCCCAAAAAATCTGATCCCTGGTCTGATTCCTGATTGCCAAAAAGCTAGAAATTCTTCCCTGATGCCAAAAAGCTAGAAATTCAAGATTCTCAAGGCTTAACATTTGATCCCTGAATCCTAATCCCTGAATGCTAAACAATCTATGAAAGTGAAGGGCTATTGTGTGTGTAACAATTAGACAGCTCAGCAATTGGATGTAATGCACTTACCATGTCTCCTTTAGGTCCCGATGGGCCAGATTGTCCTGGACGGCCTGGGTTACCCTACAAATAATTCATAAAGATTAACAAGGGTACGTTAATGGTACTGATGTAGCATTATACTTACCACAGCACCGGGAGATCCGACAGGTCCGGGGGATCCTTGTTCTCCACGTTCACCCTACGGATAATAGATAATATTATAAACATTTTGTGTGATATAAAGTGAGATATAACACTAGCCGTAAGGCTAGAGCAAGGTGCTGCCCAAACGTGCCTCCAAACAACCTGCATGGAGTCAGCCAGGTGTACATCATAAAAATTCTAATTCACTTGGATCTCTAATCAAAATGTTCTTTGATACTACCAAAGCCTGATCCAAACCAAGGTAAATTTGGGCATACATTATTGTAAATTATTATTTGTATATTGTAATCATTATCATTGATGTTTCTACAGAAGCTTCTGTAGAAACTAGCAACGTAACAAAAACATACATCGGCCTTACAGCGACCCAATTTAAATCACGGTTCCGTAACCATACAGCGTCATTCCGAGACGAAAAGAAAAGAAACGCCACAGAGTTAAGCAAACACATCTGGTCACTCAAAGACAATTATACCGATTACAGCATTCACTGGAAAATTGTCGCACGAGCTAGCCCTTATTCAAGCGAATCAAAAAAATGCAACCTTAGTCTAACCGAAAAATTCTTCATCATCAACAGACCACAACTATGTACTTTGAATAAAAGAAACGAGCTTACAAGCGCATGCCGCCATTCAAAGAAACATCTACTAGTGAACACTTAATAAACACTTGATTGACCTTACACCATCAGTCCAGCAAAGCACCTGATGAGAGAGCACTTAGCTCTTGAAACAGAACTGTAGTGCACAGTATGACATTAATTTAAGCCATTAGCTTATATTATATATATATATATATATATATATATATATATATATATATATATATATATATATATATATATATATATATATATATATATATATATATATATATATATATATATATATGTAATCATTATCATTGTTATTATTTATTATTGTAATCATGATATCTATAACCATTCATTCATCTTACTGGTGTTCCATCAGCGCCTGGTTCGCCAAGTTTGCCTTTCTCTCCTGCTTTTCCCTAAAGCAAAATATCACATTAGTACGTAGCTAATAGTAAACAAACACTATCGTATGTATATACTTACGTTAAGACCTCTTGGTCCACGTTCTCCTTGTGGTCCTGGAACACCCTAACGACCAAAGAAAACACAATTATTTATCAAGAGTTTTTGATTCATATTTGAAGGATGTTGTTTCTACGTATCAGGGTCTTTCTGCTTATCTATACTTTATAATATAGAAATGCTTTTTTCATTCTTGTGTTGATTAGCGGTAGATATTTGCGCTTCAGAAATTATTTTGTTATGGCATTATGTAAATACAAAAATAACATGTTAATATATACTGTACCAATTGTCCAGGAAGGCCATCTTGTCCACGTTCTCCTACTGCACCCTACAAAGACATGACAAATGGGAAGATGAGATAGTCCTACCAAGTATATTAACATCCAATAACACATCTTACTCTCTTTCCATCGTTGCCAGGAGGTCCTTGGGCTCCGGTTTCACCTTGTTGTCCCTAGAACAAGTACATAAATAATAGACATTAACACGACGGTAATTTTGTGCTGCTGACTATTTAAAATGAGCATCAAACCTAGACTGCATCACATCCGGACTTTTTCTCGGTTAAGAGAAACCGAGAAAAAGTCCGGATGTAACGCAGGCTAATCAAATCAGACAACATCCAAAGTCATTTTGAGACTCACAGGTACAATGGCTTTACTATACACAAGTAAGGCCTAGTTCAAACGTCGCATCTCACATGTACCGAATCTAATGCAAATGAATTAATACGTTTTGTTCATGTGCATAAAACAGTTTCGACATACGTGAGATGCGACGTTTGAGCTAGCCCTAACCCTACCATTTTGGACAAACTATTGACAAAGTCACTTTACCCTCACTTAACTTATTCTTTTTTGCAATCATTTTTGCTTTCAAGTCGCTCATTATGATAAGGCTTTATGTCCGCTCTTCAAGCAGTTGACGTCCAATTCAGTAGGCCGTGATTATAGGGAATAGAATACAAAATTGATTTGATATTAACTTACATTAAGACCAGGAATGCCGGTTGTGCCAGGTTCACCGCGTTGTCCAGGAGTTCCCTGTAGCAAATATTAACATTGTTAGAAATCATATGGTTGTTGGAAAACTCCTGAACGACAAACATCGTTGCAATAAAGTTATG
This sequence comes from Metridium senile, assembly GCA_949775045.1. Lineage (NCBI taxonomy): Eukaryota > Metazoa > Cnidaria > Anthozoa > Actiniaria > Metridiidae > Metridium > Metridium senile. The sequence goes on from OX459096.1 coordinate 46,565,250, forward strand.
AAAACCATTAAACTTTTATTACATTACAGTGCGAATCAAAAAACCGTGGGCACCTAGAAATATTAACTATTAACTAATATTAACTAATATATAAACTGTAATTGTGTAATCTAAACATTACGTTTGGGCATTACAAAAATAGATTCCATATTTTTTATAATAATGTCGTTTTCATGTTACCTATTCGAGTACATCATTTTCAAAGAACTGTTTCAAACGATGGCCTTATTGTGGCAAGAATCTAACAATAACCAGTAGTGCTAGACAAGGGATTAACGTACGTGCGAAACGCATTTCTACTGAAAAAAGAGCTAAGTACTTTATTACTTCGGGTCATCAGTGACGTCATTAGCAATGACAAGAAATAGCCACAAAAAAAGTCTCTACTGGCCTCACTAGTTGGCGTTTCAGCTGATCTAAGGTCAATCATACACAATTAGCAACTTACATCGCGTCCAGGCATTCCTGATTCACCACGGGGTCCAAAGCTTCCACGGGCACCCTAGAACATCAATCAAAACGTTCTAAAAATACTAGTTCTGCTATTTGATAACAAAATATCACGGTCACTTCAATCAATCAATCAATTTATTAAAGTTATAACGTGGGATAAGGTCGCCCTTACATCCGAGCCAGAGGCTCATGTAAAAAAAAACGTATGACAATTATATAAATATATTGTACTAGACATATAAAATATATACATGAAAATATAAATAGTACTTAAAAATAGATAAAATTATTTCATTTAAATTGAATTTATAGTGAATGTGATATATTGAGATAAACTTTTACAAATGTATAAATACGGACACAAACACAACAAACTAATAAAAAAAGAGAGAGAAAATAAGGAAGAATAATACTATATCAAATTAATAAGTTATATATCTCAAGCTAATTAAATCCTAATATCCTATGATAAACAGTAATTACATTTACAGCTAGCTCTTAAATGGCTAAAATCGTATTACTTACGGGGGCACCACGTGGGCCATTTTGGCCAGGGCTGCCTTCTTTTCCAGATGCTCCTTGTTCACCTTTCTGACCACTCGTTCCCATTTGTCCAGGTATTCCGGGTGGTCCCTGATAAAAAGTATATGTATATCAATTTAATATCACTCATATATCTGGTTGAATCTTTGTACATCTTCAAGTATTATTGATGCATTCTTGGTGTATTAAATGAAACAAATGTTTGTAGGTTGTATCTTTCATTCCTCTGAATATGGCCGCGAAGGCCGAAAGCTTAGGAGAAGTTTTTTAAAAATTAAAAGGTTGAGGACCAACAACTACTATTATGTATTATGCATTCCTCAAACAAACATGGTAGCCGATCTTCTCGCCACTGTGCATGGTCCAGGTAAGAGCACCGGCTCGGCCATGGATTATACATGATGAGTAGAGTTTTGTTTGATGTGTTCTTCTTTCCCATGGCACGGGAGTTTTATGGTTATCCGATTTTTCACGCTTAGCAAAAGTCAACACATGAGCAGTGTAGTTTGCTAAAATATCTAATGTAGTGGTAGTGATGGGTGTCATGAGTGGCCTAGTGGTGAGAGCGCTGGCTTTTCACCACTGTAACCTGGATTCCGTTCCCGGCTCGTGCGACAAGTGAATAGAGTTTGTTTGATGTGTTGTTCTCTCTCATGCCACAAGGGTTTTTCTCCGGGTTATCCGGTTTTCCTCCCTCCTTAAAAATCAACATGTGAGCAGAGTTGTGTGTTGTAAAATGTAATGTAGTGAGTGTGAGTGTGAGTGAACCTCACGGAAGAGCCCCGACGGGGAGTGATGGTTGTAAAATAAATAGTGAGTCATGATCACTGTGTGTCCGATTTTTAATATTAGCCACTGCATGAATCGGGTAACGGATTCCCGTATACTTACGTAAAGCAGTGATTTATTTTTGACAAACAAACAAGCAAATATACAAACAAAGGAAAAATCTTACTTACCGTTGGTCCTATCAAGCCATTCTCTCCATTCTTACCAGCTATACCCTACAAACCATCAATAATAAACACTTTCTTATCTAATATTGGTAAATATCAGTATCTTTCACCGGAGATTAGATAATCGAGTTGTATAGCAGGCATCAGTTGATTTTACAAACCTTTGCACCATCTTTGCCGTCTCTACCAGGTTCTCCGGTTGATCCTGGAGGTCCCTGGAAATGAACATGACATTGATTAACACAACTAATTAATACAAAGAGTTTTCAGGAGTTCTTATAGTTCTTCTATATGACATACCCTTGGTCCAGGGATACCATCTTCTCCAGAAACACCGTCTGGTCCACTGTCTCCCTTTGATCCGTCGTTACCAGTCGCTCCACGTTCTCCAGTTGTACCCTACAAAATCGTACATTTCAGGATGTCAATTTTGTTCAAATGAAAATTGGAGAGTATATGTTCCTACTTACATCAGCACCAGTGTTTCCAGGGCGACCAGCAGCACCACGGGGTCCAACAGATCCCTAAACAAAGCAAGTTTTTGAGTTATGAATTGAAGTAAAAAATGGTGACCAATTTGAGTAACTATTGTTTTCGACTTGGTCTCGTGTGTGGACTGATCTGCTCTCGAATTCTTATAAACGCATCTTGGTGTTCATAAGCGTACATTGGAAACATAGAGAAGTATTTCATTTCTTATTTGAATTGCCCTATGAATTACACTATATAATGCGATTGACTTGTTTTAATATACATACGCTGAAAATACTTACCCTTGGTCCAAAGGCACCTTGTTTTCCACCAGCGCCAACCTTGCCTCTTCGACCCTATAAAGAAAGTTTTGCGGAAATCACGCTTGATCCTACGAACTTTATATGAATGTTCAAAATCAATACTTACAGGTCGGCCGACGGCTCCTTGGGGTCCCTGTGATCCTTGCAATCCGGGATTTCCCTAGATTATTAAATATTCAGTTATTAGTGTTCATCAACAAAGCAGTACTCATTACTGTTGATGATGATACCGATTATGATGACCGTGACAGATACCGATTATGATGACCGTGACAGATACCGATTATGATGACCGTGACAGATACCGATTATGATGACCGTGACAGATACCGATTATGATGACTGTGACAGCAATGATGATATAATCAGTGACTATGATAGTGCATGACGAGGACAATAATAAAAAAACACATTATGATAACGATGAAGATGATAATGATAGCTAGACAATGACAGGCATTAAGGAAATTATGATGATGATGATGTTATAGTATTGATGATTTTTAATGGTTAAGATGATGACGACGATGGTATGATGATAACTATGTTTATTATGATAGGAGGTCCACGAGTTTTTCAGTCCTAGACTGTTATGTGTTAAACCTGGCCTCATTAAATAAAGTTATTATTATTATTATTATTATTATTATTATTATTATTATTATTATTATTATTATTATTATTATTATTATTATCATTATATTATTATCATTATATTATTATCATTATATTATTATTATTATTATTATTAATATTATTATTATTATTATTATTATTATTATTATTATTATTATTATTATTATTATTATTATTATTAATATTATTATTATTATTATTAATATTATTATTATTATTATTATTATTATTATTATTATTATTATTATTATTATTATTATTATTATTATTATTATTATTATGTAGACATCTCCCTCGATAACGCTATTGCCCGAATAAGCTAGACTTTTATTTATTTTTCTATCTTTTTATATTATTATTATTATTATCTGTATTATTTGTTTGTATTAGTTTGATCAGAATTAGATTTGTAATAGTGTATATATTTAGTTAAACATTCTTAGATGATCCTTTTTATAAATTGAATGCATTGTAATTTGTATATTTATATATAATCGAAATTGTAAATTTCTTAGATAGTTTTATATATTTTTATATTAATATTATATTATTATTAAAGTGATTATTATTTTTTTTTATATTTTTTATTATTATTGTTATTATTGTTATTGTTATTATTATTATTATTATTATTATTATTATTATTATTATTATTATTATTATTATTATTATTATTATTATTATTATTATTATTATTATTATTATTATTATTATTATTATTATTATACAGTATAACATGATGACAGTTTGTGATGATAACTATGATAATGATGTTGGAGATGATAATGGTAAATGATAACACTTACTCTATCGCCAGTTCCACCAGGCAGACCGCGTTGTCCGTTTCTGCCGTTCTCTCCCTTTTTAGGAAATAAGTAACAACGTTAGTTTTAGAATGACAACCACTTAGTAAGATCATTATTGCTGAAAGATTTGTCAAAATAGAGAAGCATATAAATATGGTAACATAATTATGTATAGACAATTACATACAAATCTCTACATTTTTCATTGAGCATAACTTCTTTGGAATTTAAGCCAAAGCATCAAAACCTTCTAAACATGCCTATTTCACGTGGTTCTTTCATAGGCAGTGCTAAAATATTAAAATATCTGTTTACTTGAAAAATCATTTTCCGGTACATATTATGGTATTTATGAAAGTGGTCTGCTGTACCATGATATTAAAAGAATTCCATATTCAGAGTTTGCAATAGACGAATCAAGAAATAACGATGACACTATTTCAATTAGTTACCCTTTTTCCTCTTGAACCAGATCGTCCATCAACACCAGGGTCTCCCTAAATGTACATGCACATATTAGAATAACTATTATATTCCAGAGAATAATTGTGAACATCAACATTAATAATTATCATGTGTGAAAAACAACACCAATAACATCAATCATAGTAACTATGTTAGCAGAAGATTCAACAACATTGTGAACAACAACACCAATCAGATCAACAACATTGTGAACAACAACACCAATATCAACAACATTGTGAACAACAACACCAATCAGATCAACAACATTGTGAACAACAACACCAATAACAACAACATTGTGAACAACAACACCAATCAGATCAACAACATTGTGAACAACAACACCAATATCAACAACATTGTGAACAACAACACCAATATCAACAACATTGTGAACAACAACACCAATATCAACAACATTGTGAACAACAACACCAATATCAACAACATTGTGAACAACAACACCAATAACAACAACATTGTGAACAACAACACCAATATCAACAACATTGTGAACAACAACACCAATATCAACAACATCAAAAATAGCAATTATGTAAGTAACAGAAACAACAACAGTGTATAATTATAAACAGCAAAAAAAACACAGGTGCAGAATGACTATATTTACATTTAACATTGCCATTATATCCACTAAGCAACAACAACAACAACAACATCAACAATAACAACAATAACAGCATTGAACAACAACAACAACAACAACACTGAACAACAAAAACAACGACAACACTGAACAACAACAACAACAACGACAACACTGAACAACAACAACAACAACGACAACACTGAACAACAACAACACTGAACAACAACAACACTGAACAACAACGACAACACTGAACAACAACAACACTGAACAACAACAACACTGAACAACAACAACAACAACAACAACACTGAACAACAACAACAACACTGAACAACAACAACACTGAACAACAACAACACTGAACAACAACGACAACACTGAACAACAACAACACTGAACAACAACAACACTGAACAACAACAACAACAACACTGAACAACAACAACAACACTGAACAACACTGAACAACAACAACAACAACACTGAACAACAACAACAACACTGAACAACAACAACAACACTGAACAACAACAACAACAACGACACTGAACAACAACAACAACACTGAACAACAGCAGCAACACTGAACAGCAACAACAACAACGACACTGAACAACAACAACAACAACAACGACACTGAACAACAACAACAACAACACTGAACAACAAGAACAACACTGAACAACAACAACAACGACACTGAACAACAACAGCACTGAACAACAACAACAACACTGCCGGAACAACAACAACAACAACAGCAGCAGCAGCTAGCAGCAGCAGCAGCAGCAACAACAACAACAACAACAACAACAGCAACACTGATAGTAAAAATCATTTTACCTGTCTTCCGGGTACACCTGGTCGGCCTTGAGGTCCAGAAGATCCTATAGGTCCCTAAAGACAATCAAAGCTAAGTACCAACATAATATATTTCTGTTGTTGTTATAGCACGTGGTCAAATCAACTCAAATCAATTCATAAAGATAAATATATAGTGTAGTGTGTCATACGCAGCCGCCAAAAAAAAACAGAAGTGGAGCAACTTGGATAAAGACAACCGAGAGCACAAAGAGTTTGATTGTTTCCCTTCTTTTAGTTAAAGTTTAAAATTTAAAAGATCAACTTCAATACTACAATCATGTTCAAAAATGTTGGGACATTTTTAGAGGCGTTTTTGTTTAAATTTTAAAAATATACAAAAGTATCAATTTGATTTGCAAACCCCCTCCCCCCTTAGCAATGTCGATTGGCCTTTCAGTGACAACCGTTTCACATTTCGAAAACTCAACATCGATTCGGGGGAGAGGGGAAAACGGAAAAATGTTATACAAAACTTTTCCATGTCAAAAAAAAAGAAAAGAAAAACAGAAAATGTCCCAATTAACACATGGTTGTAGCTTAGCAAATTTATCAAAGATATTATGTATTTAAAAATGATGTATTTATCAAGGACGTGCATATAGTAGGTTCTTAATGAAAATGTCCCAAGATATTTTGCACATGATATCGATTGTAGCAAAGTTGATTTATCAAATATATGATGTCTTTTCAAAGAAAGTGTTTTGGTTTATCAAGGACGTGCATATTATTAGTAGGTTCTTACTGGGGTTCCTTTCTGGCCAGGAGCTCCATTTCGTCCAGGTCGACCCTGATAAAAGAAAACGTGTAAGTACCATATTTCTTGGAATATTACAAATAATGTTACAAAACATTTTAGTATTAGAAAGGGTGTGGCAAACTTCTCACCTCTTCACCCGCAACGCCAACTTTTCCAGCTACACCAACATTACCGTCAGGACCCTATAAACAGGAAACGATCACGATAAGCATTAAACCATTGAGGACGATGGTGTAGAATTCATTAAGGTACATGAGCCGCTACGCTGGCTAAGTAGAACTTACAATTAGACCTCGCTCTCCAACAGCACCAGGTTCTCCATTTGATCCCTTTTCTCCTGCAATTCCAGGTATACCAGATGCTCCAGGTAATCCTTGCGGACCCTAAAATCAAATCGATCGTTAATATAGAGGTTACCGAGTTTGGTTTCAATCTTTAAAAGTATAATATAAAAATCTTGTAAAATATATATGAATGAGCAATAAAAGTAGTGTATTATTGTATTGTATTGTATATACTAAGACACTATTCTTACCGTTGGCCCATCTTTTCCAGGGTCACCTTCTGATCCTCGTACTCCCTAAGACACAACATATATATATATATCAATACGTTTAGCCAATGTTCATATAATTGAATAATTTTCCATTTTTCGATTTACTCGGTTATTTGAGTAACCAGTACACAAATGTCTTTGTAGTATTGTATGTTTAACAGCCATCACCTAAAAACTTACCATTTCTCCACGTGGGCCATCGGGACCATTTTCACCAGCTTGGCCAGGAGCACCCTGAAAAGTAATACGAATAATAATTTTGAGCAGCGAATGCCATGTCGATTAAATTGATCAATGCAGTACGTTTGTCAGCGTTCATTCATCATTGATCGGAACCTGCAACTTTACTTACGTCAGTTCCATTTTTTCCAGTCTCACCAATAAGACCTTGGTCACCCTATCAACGAAACAAACATTGGAAACGTCAACATTATAATTGTTACCCTACCACTCGTCTTTCTATCGCTATATCACACAAGTGATCACATAACGGTTGAATTAGTTTGAAATACTCCCTTTTTTTGTCGTAAAGCTCGTCTGACTGTCCAGTTGTTTTCTCTCTCACAAATATCAGTATCTGAGCTACCTTTATATCGTTATTATTAAGCTGTCTACCTAGGCTAAGCTGCAAAGGTTATTGTAGATAGCCTGCGAACATCTACAAACAAGTTCTAATATTTATACATGTACACATTGTAAAGTACAAAATGATACTAAATAAAAATATCTGTTACGGAGAGCGGAAAATGGGCATATCTTGCGAAGTGGGCAAACAAGGTTGTACAAGGACCTTAATAACAAATGGACATCTAGACATTTTACATTACCTTCCTTCCAGTTTCTCCACGGTTCCCTTTGGGTCCTCCTAAACCCATTCTTCCTCTATCACCCTTAAAGCCTGTGTTTCCTTTCGATCCTGCTTCACCCTTGGGCCCCTACAAGAACAATAGCTTAACATGAGGAAATTGGAAACCTATTATAAATATTGAATTCAATACATATCCAATACACATAAAGTAGCTGTAGAGCAATCAAGAAGTAAAACAACCACTCGCCTCCGCCTCGTGTTTCTTCACGACTTCTTTTTTACTCTACAACTCCCAGCGTGTTTATATCGCAGTATATAGCGACACGCGACTATTTTATTTCCTTATCATGACACACAAAGAAAATGTATTACTTACAGCAGGGCCGTTAAGTCCAGGAGGTCCTTGAATGCCAGTAGATCCTCGTGTTCCCTGGAAAAATGAAATGAAGTAACGTAATTATTAATCGTGTCTACATAGAAGCAAAAGAAAAGACCTTACTTACATTTATTCCAGCACGACCTGCTTTGCCGGCGGGACCCGCTTCACCATTGTCACCCTAAAAAATTGAATTGTTAAAATACTGAATAAGGAAGGAGATTATTACTGCCTGATTATGGGCCGTAGGTATTTGCACAATTTGTCCATTTTACATAAAGAAACGCATATTACGACGGAGTTAGCACAGGTAGACCCGTAAAAGTAGTAAAACTACTTACAACAGTAAGTAAGTAAGTAAGTAAGTAAGTGCTTACACTATGTCCATGAAATAGAATCTAAATAGTTGCTAACTAATAGTTTTTATTTAGTGACTAATAGTCACTATCACTCACTGGAACAGCTTTAGTAACAATAGACCACAATACACAAGGGAACTCAAATACTCAAAACCATAGAAACTTGATACTTTATTCATTGTGTATTGTTACTAAAGCTGTTCCAGTTGGGTGATAGTGACTAATAGTCACTAAATAAAAACTATTAGTTAGTAACTATTTAGATTTTATTTCATGGTCATAGTGTAAGCACTCTAAGTAAGTAAGTAGTAAGTAAGTAAGTAAGTAACATCTAAAAAAATACAACAGTATTAATTAACAACAACATGGTTTTGAAGTTACTTACAGATTCTCCACGTTGTCCAGGTAGTCCTGGTTCTCCAGGTTCTCCAGGAAGACCTGCTGGTCCAGGAAGACCATTTTCTCCACGTACACCACGTGTACCCTACAAAGATAACAAAAACTATATTAGTACTTGAGACACCACGGACAACGAATAAACACAGACAAACAAATAGATAAACAAAAACTTACTGGGGCTCCAGGTATTCCTATTCGTTTAATTGTTGGTTTTCCAGGGGCTCCAATTGGCCCTATGTCACCGCGAGGTCCTGGTGGCCCAGGGGGTCCTTTTGGTCCCTACCAAAGTTAAACACAAAAACGTTATAGAGTTGTATTTGTGTATGAGTATGATCATATATCTAGAGTTGTATTTGTCAGAACACTAAATGAACATTAAACAGGATACTTACATCTTTGCCTAAGCCTCCAGGTACACCAGGTTGACCTTTGGGTCCATTTGGACCATAAAGACCCTAAACAAATCACACATGTTTGAGAGATAATTTGTATGATCATTGGTTGGCAATAATCATAACAAACAACTTACTGGTGGTCCGGGGAATCCTTTTTCTCCTGTGTCTCCCTTGAGTAGCTGATTTACAACAGACAGTCACAAAGTTAATATTTTCATTCATGTACATACCTCAAGCTGCCAGTTTCATGTTATCTAGCAACGCTGCACTATTAGACAAAAGGCGCATTTGCTCAGCCTCCATTCAGCTGAGTTCAATTCAAATGTGTTTTCTATTGGTAAGCGATATCGTTTTCCCGTGCTTTGATTGGAATTTGTGAATATGTTTGTAGAACAAATCGAGGTTCAGCCTGTGTAAATGCGCCTAATTTCAAATAATACAACTGTGCTGGATATCATCAAACTGGAGTATTGTTTTGTTGCCCAGTGGATTGTCAGTTACTTGGTTAATACAGTGTGCACGAATTAATAATCTCATTTTTAGACGAGACAGTATTTGTTTTACTTTGAATGTCTTGGAATACTAGAGAATTTATATGGTCAAATAACCTGAAGTGTGTGTAAAGGCCCATGCAAACGCACGCAACATTGTTGGACCAACATTGTTGCTCCAACATGTTGGACCCGTTTAAACAACCTGTTGGATGATGTTGGATGAAACTCATCCAACATTTCTTTTGTTCTCGTGTTCAACAACGTTGCGTGCGTTTGCTCGGGCCTTAACGTGTACGATATAAGAGCGCGCGCATTTCACATATGATTGCCCTTTAATTAATTAATTACATGTACGGACTGCTATAAATTAGGGTACACTTTATAACAGACATGCGACTTACAATTATGAGGAAATTAGTAGTAAGAATGTATTAGCATATGAGCTAGTCAATGAGGATATGTTTGTCACGACCAGGATTTTAGGGGCCGACCATTTAACTTTTGAGGGGGGGGGGGGGGGGGGGGGGGGGGGGGGAGGTGTTTGATTTGGTCCGTGCACGAATTTTTTTTTTAGTCAGCTGACATGCACACGGAATTTATTTGATAGAAATGCAAAGATTTGAGTGGCAATTTGGGCTTGCACGAATTTTTTTTCGGCCCTTTGGGGCGGGCAGGAAATTTATTTTCAAAATCACCCCCCCCCCCCCCTCCGCCCTCAAAAGTTAAATGGTCGGCCCCTTATATGTTCTCAGTAGTTATTTTGGGTTGATCCAGCCCCCAGCCCCACCCAATACAGGTAACAATACATAATATAAGGAAGAATAATATGTATCCATTGTTATGATGTCTTGAAATTGAATCCCAGTTACTGGAGCTCGATTAGAAGTTCCTCAGGGAGTGAGTATCATCATGATACGGATACATGCTTGACAGAATAAACACCGTAAATAGGAGCGCAGGAGACATGGGTGAAAAACGCTCGGCGCATGCGTAAGCAAAACTGACAAAAAGACTAACTGAAGATTTTACGAAGGGTTTCGTGTTTTCGTGTGTGTATTATGCGACAAGGGAAAGAAAACAACTTATGTAATGTGTTAGGGAAATATAAGCACTAACTCTCCACGAACTTTCTTAACTTTTAAGATTTACCAAACGCCGGTAAATCTCCACTGGTTTTATTGTAAACATGACCGTCTTCCGAGCGTGCGCAGTGCGTTTTTCAACCGTGTCTGTGCGGGATAAAAGTGAATCGATAAATGAACTGAAATGCGTTTGGTGTATGAGTGAAATAAAGATACGTTATGATATATGTAAGGGTTATTGATATTTTTCTCATGTACCTTTATTTCACTAATACACCGAACGAATTTCATCTCATTATATCACCATAATAGACTTCTCCAACTTTGGCGTTTTTAATGCCTCGTACGTGTAAGGATATTATTATAACAGTGACCCAATTGGACATGTAACATTAAGATACTTACAGGATCATATTGTGCTGTTGGACCCTCTGTGAGAAAGAAATATATATATCAGTTATGCACATTTATATTGACTATCAGTATTTACTACACCTATTTCAAAAAACGTTGTCAGAATTGCAATCTGCAATCTGAGACCGAAATGAATTGGGAAAATTGCGTACTGCAAAAACCAGGCCTGGCCCTGTTTTTTGTTTTGTTTTTTTGCGCTTAGCACCTTCAGATTTATATTTACCGTCGCCATATCCGAAGCCAGAAAGTGCACGCAATGAGAAAAAAACTGCCGTACCCCAGAATTCATTTCGGTCTCAGATTGCACATTCAGATCTCCTTCTGACAACGCTTTTTGAAATAGGTGTATAGAATCTATCAAAATTACATTCAGGAAATGTTTATTTATTTAGTTTCTTATAATAGGAGTAGGGAGCCCGCATGTCTCCAAAGGGTTTTTTAATTGAACACTATGTAACGAAGTACTATATTATAATTTATTTTTTATAATCATAAAACATTAAAAACCATAAAAAGTGATTTGATGCTTGTATGATAACAAACAGAAAATATACGAACACGAGTATAAGGAGATTTTGAATTGGAAAATAAAAGGAAAACAATGATTGCAGAGATAATATAAAAATACAGCATTGTCAACCGTAACCATGCATTATATCCGAATAGTCAGTTTGGGCTACCTGTGGCCAAAGTTATTCCCCCTTATCATATTTACGAGATGAGAAATTTATATAAAAGAAATCATGACCGTGATGAGTGTGTCAACTGCAGATAAATATTATAATTTACATAAACTTTAACCTGGATTTTCTCTTTAAAACATTCATAAATTATTGATTTTTTTTTTTACAAAAAAATGAAATAGGGGTTGGAGTTTTTCCGTTCAATAAATTCGCAAATCGTGTTTAATTATGTCTAAAAGTACTCGGCTTCGACTCGTGAATTTAAGTCCTGATAAAATGCTCATGCTCGTTTTATACCCGGGTTTTATATTAAACACTACTTTATAGCACTGATTTTACAAATGTTGACATTATGTCCACTGAATAAGTACTAAGAAAAAGATCACCATTGATTTTGTGAGATCATAATTGTCCAGTGTCTATAGAGAACAGCAATCAGTGTTTGAGTCGAGAACAGTAAAATATCGTATGTCGTGAAAGAAGTCTTTGAGTAACATGAAACTCAGAGTAGAATGCCGGCGCAAGGTTAAGCAGGGCAACACAGTACAGTCACGCTAAAACATCTCGGTTTGCTTCAAAAAGAAAAAAATAGAAATCCGAGTGTTTTCAACTGCAAATATAAGAAATTACACAGTAGAGGGAAGCATTATTTTACGCTTTCATGAGCAAAAACTGAGGGTTTTTTAAAGCTAGCTCGGAATTTTCGAGATAAGATGAAAGGGCGAGAGATAATATAGCCAGTTGTTTCGTATAAAGAGAGTTTTTAAAACATAACACTATAGTTTTTGTGGATTCTTAAAATATGACCACAAAGTGCAAATTTGTTGGAATATATAAAATGGCCGCGCCGTGTTAGCTGGATTCTTGCAACAAATATCTAAGCATAAACTTTCAAAAAATTCATGAATGCACAATTTTCCTGTTTTTTTGTCTATCTTATATGAAAGATGGGGAACGAATATTAAAGTATTGAGATAGACAAAAAGTAGTTACTCATCCGAGGAAAAACATTTACGTCAAATTAAATTTGATTTATAAATCCACGTTTACACATTAATAAAATTGTAGTTAAGTTGCAGTTTTGTTGCATATAATAAATAACTTTATAAAATAACAAAAGCATCTCTGGTAAGGTCACAAAGGGTCTGTCGGCTTTTCCAATTCATTCCTCAAATTACAATGGAATATTTTTAAATTTGGAGGAACAGATTCTAAAAAGGATAACTTTTATAATTCATAAGGCTAGTAAAAGCATATTAAAGAGAGTATTTTTACTAACAATTAAATGCTTTGAAGAAAACACATTAGATGATATAAGGCTGTGTCTGTTGTATATGGGTAACATGATATCACGGTCTTAGCCTACGATGAGTTGGCAGGACAATTTTTGCCTTGCTGAATATATCAATACATTTATCGATATTCACAATACAATAATGACTTGCTTGTGCTAAAATACGAATTGTACATCAATATGCACAAGTTTCGCAGGAATATTTTTGTGAAGATCTGTGCATTGCTATTTGCCATGAATGCTTCTTACAGTGTTTCTAGACAAGGACTCATATTGCACTCTAACATTTACAGTGCATTTATAGATTTACAATCGCAATGTACAGCCAACTAAAGCATTTAATTAGCATTCTAATAAGGCTTTTTACATGGTCTAACTTTTACAGGGATTTTAGCTTTTTAGTTTGTGGCAAAATTTGGAACAATTCGTGCCACTCTGAAAACAATGACCTCTTTGAATCATTCCAAAGAATGCGTGTGCATAAACCAGCTATTAAGCTACCTTAAGCAACACGACGAATAATAATCATAATGTTTATAAGTGAGAAGAAACTAAAGGTCTAGATACACATGTTGAAATTCAATGTAAGTTTTGGAAGTACTATTGATATAGTGTTTATGGTAATTGTTTGGGTGAACATGTATATACACTACTTACGTCCTTGGACAGCCCATACAAACAAGCTAAGGAGACCTGCGATCCATATGCTGCTGAACCTCATCATTTCAACCCAGATAATGTGCTCAGGGCTGAAGCATGAAGGTTCTCTTTGCTACAAATGCGGTTCGCCTTTTCCCCGGCAATGCGTGCTAGACAGTAAGCTAATGCTAGTCGACTCGAGTTCAGGCTCTTTGGTATATCACACCCAGACTCCTATGAACATTCCCATGTCAGGGATTAGATTACCGCTCAATAGCTTGTGGACCCTTTGTCGTCTGGGCGGCTTGAAAGACGATGGTGTTCCGGCAAGCACAATCTACATCCCAAAGCGCAACACTCTAATCTTACATCATGCATGGATAATAAATACTTAGATTCATACTACACAACACTGGAGTATTTGACAATATTTTAAGGTTGAAATATTTGCTTGGTATTCACTTTGCGGATAGTGACATCATTGCGTGACACTGCTTGGGTAACGTCGCGTGACTTGATTGATTAAATGGACGACAACAGACAATTGGTTTTTTCGTCGTAACTGACCATGGTAACTTTATATAACTCGTTCGACCTTCTCACCCTATCAGGGTCCAGGCTCCCTTCCATATAAAATCCTTTATTCAAAATACCCATTGAAGTGTTTCAAGCATCCTTTATTCGCTGACACAGGCACCTTGTATGTAGACGGCATAGTTTACAGTCGGTTCATCTAGACAGCGATTCCATGGCCAAGCAACGACAAAAGCGTTTCTGCATGGTTTAAAAGACAACAAAGCCTAAGATTCTTCCACAAGTATAATGTTATTTATTTTTGCAGCGAACGTTGCTCATTGAAGTAATGACCAAGTCTTTGATGGCTGACTCGTTAGCGCAAGTATTCGATGTATCTCTGCCATGCATTCAACTTGTGGCAGGTTACTCGGGCAAAATAAACGCCAAGGCTATATATACATATCCGTTTTATTTGGTTATGTTTGTATACATATTTCTATTTCTATAACATTGTGTTTATATTCAATACTTTATATACTTTAATAATGATAATAATAATAATTATCTTTATTCACCTTTTTTGTCATTTAATTATCATGTATAGGCTAATATATGGCAAGAAAATCTCAGCAAGTCTTTAAGACTTTTCTAGGAGATTTCCTTCGACAATTACATATTGTTTTATAAATATATATATTTTTGGCGATCTGATATTATTATAATAACATAACCGATGTAGAATAATTATTTATAATAAATGATAAAATGGACCGTATATAAAACAATATAATCATGTATATAGAGGTTGGTATTCTCATACGTGACGATTAGCTATTTTTATTTTCCGTGAAACGTGAATTTGATAAATTCTTCTCCGTGATCCGTGACCCAAATGTTTTGCGTGACCCGTGAAGAACTTCAATCAATAACCGATATTCGTAATTTCGCCAATTATTCGACGTGATTTTGATTTGCAAGGCCTCCTTTGATTTATTTTATACTTTTTTTATTCAGTTTCTTCAAACACTCCTTTTTTGCCAAGTTTCTTTATGTGTAAGAGTAGGGTAAAAGAGTGCGTTACTTCCATATTTTCGTGATTCGTGGTTATGAAATTTTGACATCCGTGATTCGCTCTGTTTTTCGGCCGTGAACCGTGCCAGAGACCCCCCCCCCCCCCCCCCCCCTGTACTACCCTCTATATAGAAAATGTTTGTTTACAAGCAATAATATACATAATATCTATAGACTATAAATATCACTTATTATATATTTTCTTGGGTATTACGGGCTGATATTTTACTAGTTGCGTACGTATACTGTAAAATAAGGCGAGCAATGAGTACTGAATGACAGACAAATTTGCAGTCAACAAACAATCTGCAGACAGATCAACAGGAAACTATTGCAAGCAAGCAAACACAATAGCAATATAGGATAGACAGACAGTTTTGCAGTCAAATAACAAATACACTGAGAGACAAACAAGCAGACAGTAAATATGGACACTGATAGGTTTGCTTTCAACTCACAGAAACATAAGGGACCGTTCATTTTTTACCAGGGAGGGGGGGCGGTGCGTTTTCCTTGGTAGCCCTTTAAAAAAAACTAGCCCCCCTCTCTTTGGCTGCAAAAAAACTGACAATTGCTCTTGGGTGCTTGTTCCACTGTTCATGCCAACAGTGAATAGAGCTTCTATACAGACGGTCTGTATTTGAGGAAGCAATTGATTATCTATAGGTTGGCTTTTTCATAAAAAATATCTATCATGTGACCAAGTATACATTGAAACGTGGTGGACAAGAGGCCAGGTTATTGGGGGGTGTCCGGTCCCTAAATACCCTGGTTACTAGAGGCTTGACCAACTCTCTCCCTGCCATCATATGTCTTAAATAAAATATGGGTAATTGCAGCGCTAGGGGGTGTCCGGTGTCTGAAGGGAAACCCCCCCTAGATCCACCCCTCTAAAGATATAGTAGCCTGCGTGGCCGGCTCTTGGGGACGAGGAGGGAAGGGGAGGGGGTCCTCCCCTCCCCTCCTCGTCCCCAATTCCCCAAGAGCCGTCCACGCAGGCTAAAGATATAGAGCGAAAACACTAGAACCACGAAATAAAAACAAAATAGTTACTTACTAAGTTTTTATTTAGTGACTATTTAGTCAGTATCACTCAACCAGAAACATCAAATACAAAAGGAAACAATACCTCATTACAACTTTACTTGTCTTTAATAGTAACTAATTGTCCCTAAATAAGAACTATTACACACTAACAATTTGATTTTGTTTCATGGTTCTAGTGTTTTCGCTCTAGAATCTCACATTAAAACATGAGAGTTCAGAACAATGGAAAACAAACAAATAAAAAGAAAAAAAGGACAAAGAAAAGAAAAACACAGAAAAAACAATTTATTTCTAATCTATTTTATTTTGCTTTCCTAGAGATTGACTCCAGGTGACATTAGTAACAAATAGTTATAATATACATTGTATATATTGACAGATAAAAAATATGCATGGATTCTTTCAGTGTAACATCTTTGATACAGACATCCACATTGAAATAAAAGCTGGACTAATTGATTATTCTTGGGCTGATATCTGAAAAGAAACAAACAACAATAAGCATAAGAATAACATTACAGCATCTTCTACATATATTGACACAGACTAGAGAGAAGACACTCAACCTGTGAAATAGATATTAGACTAATACACCTTAGCAGTCTTTAATTCCATTGTTTTTTTGTGGGTCTATTTGACTATTACACCTTGACTATTTCATTTTGTTTCACGGGTTTAATGTCTTCACTCTACGTAACCCATACAAAACAACTAATTTAAAGACCCCTTCCACCGAGTCGTTTGAAATGAAACTCAAGACATTAATATTTAATTCCAGGGATTTCCACTATAATTACTATTCTTATCATTATATTTCATATTGTTATTATAATTATTTACATTTCCTTTTCATTTACTTATTTTCCATATTAATAGTAAGAGCATTGAGATTATACGTGGTGTGCTAAAAAATTAAAATATTATTATTATTAAACAATAGAAGCTAACAATGAATACAATGGATAGGCATATTATATTCAAGGCACTTATCCATTCTAGCCACAGGAAGCCCAAATTTGATTACGTATTTTGGAGACAGAGCATTACCAGGGAATTGTTTTCAGAATATTGCTGACAAACGATAAACAATATTGATGTGTGTGCCCATGTTCACGAGCATCAAAGAATATGTTTGGGTTTTATATTGGCTAGAATAGATTAGTGTCCCAAAGATAATTTGTCTATTCCACTAAATTAGAACAACTCTAATAGGTTTTCAGTTCACTGAGAATCAACATTTAATTATTATCAACAAACTATGATAAATATCAGTTAAACTAGTGTGTGCTGTTTCAGGGTTTCTAATAAAAAGAGTTGAATTATGTTTTATAGTGTAAGATGCAAGCATTTCCCCCCTCTTATACAGAAATTTACATTCAAAACATAATATCAACACTTTTTATTACTGTGTTTCAGTTTTTTATTATGTTTATTATTCTGACTACATCGAGGAACATTATTTTTTTACACTGAAATACAGGGAGTCCTCACAAAGCCTCCCTTGGCAGAGTTCAATGCATAAGTATTAGACACCGTCACTACCCTACATTATTTTATCATACAACACTACTGTTGATTATTGCAGGAGAACTGGATAATTTGGAGAAAAACCCTCATTTAAAACAAACAAACTCAACTCATATAATTATATTCCATGTCAAAGCCAGGAATAAAACCTGGATGACATAGACCAAATTGGTTAACGCGTTGCTATGTATGTTTCTACCCAATTCAAATCTTTTGGGAATAAGATTCTTTGTCTTATGTATCTCAATGTCATGTGGAAAATATTTGGAACACAAGTTTTTATTCCCAGAGGTTTTGAATTGTGTAACAAACATGTTAGCTGATTAGTTCTATTAAAAGGCATACACTAAACCTCTATGCTACCTATGAAGGTAAAAGGGGCAATTTTCTACATTTACAGCAATTCTCAACACATTGCAAACTCAGTTGTTATGAGTTACTCATTAGGAATTTTTGATGTTAAAAACATCAAAGGCAGCTATAAATTAGCTTTGAATTTAAAACAAGAAATTGAAATGTCTCAGTTCAAATAATATTGGTAAGGCTTTCTTCAACGAGATGCAGGTTCAAATACAGGGGAATTTTATGATATATAAACTATATATTTAAGCAATGATATAACATACCTTTACTGTACAATGATGTTATTAATAGGAATGTGGATAAGTTTGACAAAGAAACCAATGAATCCCATAATTCCAAAGCCAATTGCTGTTGCTAGTGCAATTTTCTGGAATTCTATCAAACAAAACAGATTTTTTGAGTTTATTCAATCAACAAATCACCATAACAGCTCAAGATTTAAATAACTCAATTTTCAACTCTTTTAAATAACTCAATTTTTAACTGTGAAATCACACAATTACAGTGCGAATCGAGAAACCGTGGGCACCCAGAAATATTTTAGAAATCGTTTATTGTTCAATTCAACTCACAAACAACTCTAACTACAAAACGTTTATCATACTACACATAAGTCAAACTTCTTGCAGTGATATAATTGTTTCTGAGTTGTTCAACGAATGATAAACGATTTCTAAAATATTTCTAGGTGCCCACGGTTTTTTGATTCGCATAGAAATAGTTGATGTAAAGATTTATAGCATACAAATTGGATGCGATAAACAATAAAAGTTATCGTTACTATTAGTATAACTCTAAAAAACAGAATAGCCATTAAATGTATATTTAAGTTTAAAATAAACAAATATATAGAAAAAAAAATTCGAATAATTTTAGGTCAACCAGGAAAAAAACATTCCTTCAAGATGATCACGACTATTTGATATTCTACCGTCTGTTAGCTTTTCGACGTTTATTTCGGAAGAATAGTAGTTCATCTACATCTAGAAGTATTGGCTAACTAATAAAACATATGTTCTAAGCTATTTTGAAATACCTTTTCTGTCGGGCTTCGTACATCTCTTTACGAGTCTCAAAGAGTCTTTGGCGAACTGCTTACAGGGCTCAAGCGCGTTTGTAATCTGGTCCATTTTACCGTTCCGAGTCTAAATTTAAGTAAAATAGGAAATATAAGTTATTAGAAAACACACTGTTTAGAAATGGAGAGGTTAGAAGTTAAAATAGTCGAGGAATACGCCATTTTTTATTACCTGTTTTGCCTTGAATACGAAGGTTTATGATGTCGTGTCACTAAAGAGAACGAACAAAGGGCCTGTTGCATTATGGGCTTTACATTACCGCTGAACGCAAACAACGTAGGTTACCACAGGAACTCCGAATTAATGAAATTTCTTGTAAGAACGAAGGACGAAAAAATAAATAAATAAATAAATAAATAGAAAAATAAATAAATAAATAAATAAATAAATAAATAAATAAATAAATAAATAAATAAATAAATAAATAAATAAATAAATAAATAAATAAATAAATAAATAAATAAATAAATAAATAAATAAATAAATAAATAAATAAATAAATAAATAAACAAACAAACAAATAAATAAGTAAGTAAGTAAGTAAGTAAGTAAGTAAGTAAGTAAAGTAAGTAAGGTAAATAAATATGGTAAGTAAGTAAGTAAGTTAATAAATGAATAAATAAAAAATAAATAAATGAATAAATAAATATAAACAAATAAATAAATAAACAAACAAATAAATAAATAAATAAATAAATAAATAAATAAATGAATAAATAAATAAAAATAAAGAAATTTCTTTTAGGTGTTAGAAATCCAACCTCGGTCCCAGGGCCCTCTCCCTTCGCTTTTAAAAGCGAAGGGAGAGGGCCCTGGGAACGAGGCTGGTTAGAAATCATCAGAGCCACGCCCTTTTAAAAGCATTCTTGCCATCTGTTCCCAAAGAACATAGCCGATCCCCCTCCCCCACCGGGACGATACCGTGGTGTAGTTTTACCTTTATTTTTCTTTTACTTACAGATATAACATACCTTTTTTTTACACTCTATGTTTTGTTTTCATAGTACGTCTTCCGGCGTTTATTGCATGTAAAGATAACACAAATTATTATATCAAGGGCAGATCAACATGATATTCGCATGAACGCAGCATGATCAGTGATATTAGCTAATCAAGATCGGAACATATACCTGTTACAAGAAAGGTTGACGATCGAATACCTAAATCTGAATCCCAATGAGTCTCGATATAAATTATTATATCCTTTTGCACTCCGTAATTAGCTACAAAAAAGTACAAGTGTACTTACAAACGTATATTGTAATTTTACTACGAACTATATTTTTTTAATTTCAGTACATATATCACAATTTGCAGCCAGTAACTTTGTCTCAAATGTCAGACCATCAAGCGAAACAGTTATTTGATGAGAGGGGAGGCAGAATAAAGTACTGAATACCATTTCAAAAACCGACAGCAAAGGATGTCGGTAATTTTTGTTGAAAACTCTTTACGACTTTTTTTTCAGGAAATATTCAGTTCATCTCGTACCACTGCAAACACATCAACTATGAATAAATTAAGGAAAGCAGGAAAAATACCCATGATTGTTTGTAGCCCTGAAGCTGTGCTGACTCGACAGCATTGGCATCGTCTTTTGAAACTAAAAGAAAGGAAATTAACGTAAAAAACCCTCAACTGACCAGTTTTCAATCCCATTCACATTGCCATTGCCATTTTCTATTGTTCTTTTATTCAATTGTAAATCCAAATGCCAGTGTATCCAATCCCATTTTCCAGTCAAAAATAAGGCCAATCCCAGCTTCCATTTCACCCCTCAGGACCCTCCTTGAATGCACGTCGGTAGTGCTCAGGTATTTTTCAGCATGATCGATTGATTAAGATTGTTAATTGCATGATCGATCAAAGGTATTGAAGGTCCAGTAAATGTTTGTAGGTTATGTTGATATTCATTTTAGAAACTGAGAAACGTTTCAGTAACCTTATTGATTTTATTTAAACCAAGCTTGTTTTAAATAAAATCATTAAGGTTGCTAAAACGTTTCTTTTTAAAATGGGTATTGAAGGTGTTTTGTTTATTATGCTTGGACGACTGTTTGTCTGGTCTATGGTTGTTTTTATCTGCAGACCGTTGTGTGGTTCTTCACTGAGCTGAAAACAAAACTTGAAGTTATTCGATCTTAGTTGCATATTACTCCGGCTCACTTGCATGATTAGATATCCTAAAACAAGCACTTTCCAAGGAAAATTCATATAATAAAATAAATCAATAAAATAAATAGACAAATTATGGTTTATCTATTAAAGTAGAAATTGCCATAACTGAGATGTGTTTACTCTGCAGGGTACTAACATTTTAAGATAGAATAGAAAGACTTGATTTAAGACTGACATGAACTGATATAGATTACTGACGAAATACCGTTTAAAACAGGTATTAAAATGAAGAATAAAGTTGACCGCACCGCCGTAATGAACACTGCGTTATTTAGTGTAGTTTGTGTATGAATTCCTTTCTTCTCCCAGTTATTGATACTAGGCAGACTGAGTTGGTTTTTGAGTAGTTAGTGCGTGGGTGATAAGACAAGGCGTCGGTCCGGGTGTTGCGGCAGAGCGGCGACTACCAATAGTTACTATTAGTATTACCCTGGAAACCAGAGGTTTATTTGATCTAGTATTTGTATTTGTACGTTTAACATCTTGTTGCATGACAAACCGTCAGATTTATAAACACCAAAGCAAGTAGAAAATAACCTCTGGTACCCAGGGTATACTATTATATTATTATACGAATTGATAATGATGATTTGGACATTCCAATCAAATAAGAAAACTATGACCAACCTTGAAAACATAGAATTCATTTTGCTTGTACAAGAAAAGTATTTTGAAAAAGATTTTATGATCAGTAATGTGTTGTAGGAAATCCAGTTATTAAAACAATAACCATGATATGGTCAGATATTTCGATTGTACCAACAATGACGTCATTCAGATTCAGTAATAATAAAAAAGAAAAAAAAAGAATAGCCAGTCTTGAAGACGCTATTTTAGTTAAAAACTATATACTTATATTATATTTTTTCTCTCGCTTTGATAATGATGTCAGTTAATTGTAGTAAACTTACACTTCACTTTAATGAACAAATCATGCAAGAGTTCCAAGAGAAATCTACTGGACATGTTCCATGTTCTACTGAGTTATGATAATTTTTTGTTAAATCAAAACTCTTGTTTTGTGTGAAATAACTTTTGAAATGACCACTGATTAAAACCGAAGTGTTTGAAAGAAAAGTTGTCGGTGGCAGTTATCGATAAAGATAGGAATCTTTGTATTTGGTTATATACCGTCAGTTGTATTGATAAGAAGGAATAGCATGCATACTGAACACATGGTGAACGACAGGTTCATTCTGGGTTTCTTTCCATGGCAAGTAAAAACAGGTAATTCCACATTGGGCTCTTGGAATTCATGAAATTAAACCAGATTAAAATACCAGCAAGCATCTAATAAACCGACCGTAAAACTTCAAGGGTTTGTGAATGACCAAGTACTTCATATATCATAGTTTTTAATTATCCGTATATCGAACAGAATCGCACTAAAACTCCAATCATTGTATTGATATTAATGCAATTTTTGTAGGCACAATCTACTGATAAAAATGATCTTTTTTAACTGCGGCAGCTGATGGAGATATAACTTGAGTCTTTGTTAATTTAGATTGAAAGGTGCAATCAAAGACAATTTACGTCTTGTTATCATATCTATAAACCACTTTCTCACATGATTTCAAGTAAAACCGACTGTTAAATGCACTAACAAGAAAACAAACCTTACTTTTCAGTCGAACAATAAGTTTAGCCAAGTTTTGTCTGGCTTGAAAACAATGGATAGATATTTTAGTGTCATTATCGACTAGTTAGAACCTGTTAGAGAGGAGACGCGGAGTCTTGACTCTCCTTATCTCTTCCATGAGTTATCGACACTCGGATCAAGTATTATTATATAACATATAGTGGTATACCGAGTGATATCAACTAGATAAAAAGCCTATCCTAGTCATGAAGATATCATTGATATCACACATGTGTGATATCACTCTCAACCAATCAACTTTCAAAATATATATATTTTTTTCTTCAATCTGTTATATAATAAACAGAACATTACATGTGCGCTTGGAGATATGAATTTTATCTTCTCGTGTTGAAAAGATATCCCACTCATTCGCTGCGCTCACTCGTGGGATATCTTATCAACACTCAAAGATAAAATTCATATCTCCGCGCGCCCATGTAATATCCTCTATTTATTTAACACAATTAACTGAGTTAGCAGTTACAAAAACCAAAAATTAAAAACTATTCATTTAAAAAACTTAAATAATTTACGAGAGTTTGAAAGAGCACATAAACTTATGGCTAACTTGTGCCTTTATCTCGGGTTGAATAACTCCGTTTCGTATATGATTTACGGAAATAGTAGAAACGGCGAAAGTACTCAACAAGTTCATTGTGTAACAATTGTGATAGTATCACAAGACAAAAACACAAAACAAAGTGTTGTTACTATGTTCTAAATAGATTGGTTTGATACCATGAGGTTTTTCATTTGTTCTTCATGGAGACAAGTCTTATCTTTTCTTTTGGTGAGCGTCTCTAACTTTATTGTCTTTATTAACTCAGTTAAAAAATTAACGCATAGAATAGGTGATTTGCTTGATTCAAGGTATCTATGACAAAACTAACAATGATTCATAGTACGATCTCAAGACGGTTATTTGAAGATAACTATGCAATTCAAAAGCCTTTCAGTTCCATTCTTTTCGACGATATTGCAAAACTTAATACATTTTATTTTGCTAGTTTCAGAGTACTTTTTAGCACTTTAGCTTTCGGAAAAACACTGTCTACAAAATATAGAACATTCAGTCTTAAATTGCAAACATGAATAAATGAATGCAATTTCTTGACAAAGAAAATTCCCATAGTGGAACAATAAGTAATTCTGTGTAGTCGCGAAGCCAATCCAAATAGATCAAAATGCTGGAATTTACTGACATTCGTCCCTTCGGAACCTTAAAAGAAAATGGATTTCCTGTATGGAAAAGACTGTGTTGTTCAGGACTGAAACTTAACAAAAGAATTGTTGACTAACCTCACATGTGTAAATGCTATCGTAAACTTTAGCCCGTCTAGGTAGAGGCACACAAATAAGCCTTATCTAGCCAAAGAGTCAATAAAAGCAGCATTTTGTCTCAGGTAATGAGCTTATGACGCGTTACTTTATGTACATTGGAAAGTCGACAGTCACCATTTGCTTTATTTGTAAAATTCAAAGCGTTGTTTGATAACATGTGATATCTCACACTCTACTCATATAGGATTGTTGAGATTTATGTTGACGTGGCTCAAGTCGGAACAGATTACCTTACTCTCAATAACACGACTGTTGACTATACTACAAGAAGAAAGACAAGTAGTTTACACACGGGAAATAAGCTCTGTGTAATGCCATTAAGCTTGGTTCTGCTTCCAACCAGTAAGTTCCTAAGACTAATACGAATTGACACATATGACAAGTTGGCTTTATTAAGTCATTGGCGTGGTTGACTCTTGTATAGGTTATTTTTAACTGCAGTAACTACTAAAAGAAAGCAGGTTTTTTTCTTCGGAATACAGTGCACGAACAAAGTCTGGGAAATTGGAAGGAATATCAAGGGGATTGTGTTAAAAATCAAACACAGTACGCGCAAATGTAGCTTTGACTAAACGAACTCTTGTCGTGATTGCATTGTAAAGTGGTTTCATAACCTGTGATTGATCTAACTATTCACAAGTTACTAATGTACAATAGCAAGTCGAGCTGTGGTCGATTAAGCCTTTTCAACACATTAGATCGTAATCACAGCTAATTGGGGCGTGATGCACCTTTCATCTGCTTTATTAACAATAGATTACCAACTAATAGCAGTTAAACCTGCCAATCAACGATCACCCTCATAATTGAATTTGTATATCAACTGCGAATAAGAAGTCAATCGATGAACGACACTTTCAGACCTCGGTTTGTGCCGTTACTTGAAGTCTTAATGGGTTTGTAAGTGTTGCCTAAAACGGTCATCATGCACACTTCGGCTTTTGACATTGAAAGTATCCTAAGAAAGGACAGCGACACTGGTAGAGAAGAAGGGAAGGAAAACAAGACAGAACCAGAAGCTGTTAACGTAGTTAGAAATAGTGGGGTTGTAAGCCGACGTCCGCTACTTCTTCCTCGTGTTGAGCCGATACAGTGGAGTAGCTTTGTGTATAACTTGCCTTACAGTTGCAATCACTGCGACGATGGCCATGTTTCGCCTTGGTTACAGTACGGTCAACATGCTTACATGACACAATCAGGTGGGTGACTAAAAATATATGAAGCCACGTTTGTCGTGCGTCTGTTATTGCTTGATCGTAACTATATCTAAAACCTATATGTACTGATATTCGTGTACATCTGTATGAATGTTAAGGCAGTCAATATAGGAGATAATTTAGTGTTGTTCGCTTTATGATATGCATACGTGAATTCTTAGCTTAAAACCTATAAGTGAAACTAAGTGTGAGTTAGATAACCTGGATATTAACTTATAATCAGATACCAGCGATAGAAACAGATGCACTAGGATTTGCAATACGTTAGCTAGTTTCAATTACATGGGTATTATTATGCTCATTACTTTATCTCGAGCCTGACATCCAATCTCCACTGACCAATTGATCAGTAATTAAAGATCATCAACCAGAAGAACTAAGACAGATTGCTTGCTAATTCCACAATTATGTTTAATAAATCGTCAAATTGAATTAAAGATGGCGAGAGGAGAAGTCAAGAACAACTTCCGTCACTCCCATTTTATACACTTTTACAAGAGAAGACATCGTCAAATGAATCCGACGGCTGGTAGACATACTCCCATTCCTCACGACATTTCGACTGATCGCACGGAACTGATCGCAGTATCAGTGATCGTATATGAACAACACCACTGTGCCTGTTTTTTAAATCACTGTTCATATGTGTTGGTATATTGTTTGACTCGGCAGTCGTATATTGTACAAATAGTGGTGCAGTGTATTATTAATAAAAAAAATGTATTAGAAGAAAGTATACATAAATCACTTTTTAACTTCTCAAATCTTCTAACCAGACTCATGTGCCCTATACTTTATTGGAGAGACTCAGACTCACTACCTCTACAATAAATGTTTTAGGACACAAGTCTACTCACATTTCTTCCTGAAACTGGAGAACTGGAGCCTCCTCAAGTCGGTATTTTAGCTAAAACTATTTTCAACTGAGGTGCTTGTTTGTTTCGACTAGCTCGATAATAAAGTATCACGACCGAGTAGTAGTTATACTAGCTAGTATAATCATCGCCTGTACATATAGATATCTGTATCCAGCCTTCAAACTGCAGAATATTATTGCTGTGATCGCATACAGTGATTTGTATCATTTTATCCGTCCTGATTATCAATTTTGTGCATGATACTAATTCATATTAGCATTGACATAAGGTCCCAAGTGTAATAACGTAATCAAAATCAGTTGATTTGTCATGATTCACGCATATCGATTCTTCCCAGACGAACCTACAGCAACAGTTCCTCAGTGATAATCGAAAGTGAATATCTATTTATCAAATGCTATACTTTATTTATAAAATGTTAGTGTTCAGTTCCCCAATTCCAGTCCACTCCATTGCACTATCCCATGTACAATATCCCCCGGAAACAAGCACGACAAATCTTATTGACTTAATCAATCCTAGAAGACGTCAGAACCTGTCGCTATAACAACTGCTTTAGACATGGGATTTACTTCTGAATATTTTTGCAACAAAGATTAATATAACTAAGTTTGGTACTTAAAGCTTGGCTACGGACAGCCTGAAAGACAAAGAAAGAAAAGGAAAAAAGTAATACATAAAAGATCAGAAAGAAAGAGACAGGAAAAAAGGAGAGAAATAGGAATGATGCGAAACGAAAGAGAGAAATGGGAAAGATGGCGACTGGAACGAAATGGCGGAGAAATGGGGAAATGCGAAACGACAGAGAGAAATGGGACATAAAGCGAAACGAAAGAGAGAAATTGAGCAGAAAGCGAAACGAAAGAGAGAAATGGAAAAAGACAAAACAAAATAGAGACATAGGAAGAAGGTGAAGCGAAAAAGAGAAATGGAGACAAAAGAAGACAAAAGGAAAGTGATCGCGAAGAATGATAAATTAAAAAATAACCCGGGAAAGCAACGGGACGGAAAGAAGCAAACAAATAGAGGTGGAGGGAAAAGGGGCAATTTGTTCACTCGATCACCAGAAGCAAAACACTAAATTACTTGTATCTATTTAGGGTGTCCACAGCATTACTACAATATGACAGGACGCCATCGAAGGCCTCGTACAGCGTTCTCAAGTCATCAATTAATTGCTTTAGAAAGACAGTTTCAAAGTCATAAGTATTTGACTCGACCACAACGATATGAACTGGCCACTACACTGATGTTAACAGAGACGCAAGTCAAAATATGGTTTCAAAATCGTAGAATGAAATGGAAACGATGCCATAAGAACACACTTTTGAAAAAAGATCAAACTAATTGTAAACAAGATGAGGAAAGTGGAGACGAAACACTTTAAGCAGATACTATCATACTATTACGAGATAATAATTGAATATGTAAAGTGACGACGGCACCGAATCGTGATACATGATATTAGTACATGTGCATATAATATAAACATGATGATATCAGGAGAAAACCTAATATAGGTGAGCGTAGTGTTGGTATTGTGATGAAAATTTGCCAACCAATTTCAAAATAGATTCAGTTTGATTTTCTTTGTTTTATAATATTTAATGGTTGGTTGGAAAAGCCATAACAAAGTACGTCTCTATACATCCATCTATACCATACCAACTGTCTATGGTTGACTTTGATGCCGATCAGTGATGGATTCTATAGAATGGGTGCGACCCATATCCAAGTTTGTCACCCGTATAAAGCACACAAGCTAGTGGCGCAAAGGATCATGGATCAGTTCAGAAACTAAATGTGCATTCGGAACGCCTTTATTGTTGTTTGATAAGTCAAAACGGACATTTCTCACTAACATATTGACAAGGGTAGCAATGTGGCCATGAAATCCTGCGTTCTAATAAAGTATACATAGGTCACCCATAATCACCTGCGCTACTAGCTTGTAGGCTTTTCACTTCACGTGACAAAGTTTCTCGGAAAGGGTGTATACTATCGAAACAATTGTAACAATATCGGTTTGCTAAAATTATATAACAGGAAAAGCTGAAAAGGGTAGCATTAAATATAGATAAAAAATAGATGAACCACTAAACCATTGAAATGGAGGAAGATACAACATCATTCTAAATCTTCGTGTACACCCTATGCGAAAACACGTGACAATAAAGATACCTTACTTAATCAGTTTTAGAAGACACCATTGTTTTCATTAGAAAGAACACAACAAAATTTAGTGATATTCCAAAATTTCAATGTAATAACATTAAACAATAACACGCTGTAAGTCTGTTTGAGATTTGATTTAACTTCATACGAGTCAAAAAGGACTGTTTGTCTGCAGCTAGGCTCTCCTTTCTACCCTTTCTCTCCACTCCGCGCCCTCTCTCCAAGAGCCTCCATGCAGGCTAACTTTGGGCTGACGTTTTCATGTTTTTGGTTCAAATGCTGATAACTTTACAGTGATTAAATATATCAAAATATATATCCTCCCAAATCACTAATTTAATTGGATGTGCTCTTTCTAGTAGTGGAAAAATATTATATTGTTCGTGGTGTTCGTTTCCAGTCCTTTCACTTCATGATAAGGGCAACACAGCGGTCAAACGACTACGCATGCGCGAAAAAACAAGTAATGATCCAGCACCAACTTCGTTCACAGGCTTAATTTGCGCACGGACTCTATTAAAAACGATGGATTGGACGACTTTCATCGCTTTGTTCTCAAAATATAAACAAAAATACAAAACTATAGACTCATGGTAGCTTTAAAATATAACAAAGGTTATGTACACGAAACTTCAAGCTTAAAAATTCAGGGAATTTCTTATAAATCGACTTCAAACACTTTTACAATCCAAAATTTAGCGCTGTGAAAATTTTGCCACGCATGCGTAGTCGTTTGACCGCTGTGTTGATAAGGGCCTATCGCAGTTGGAAACCCCAATAAGAAAATGCTCATGAATGTAATTCATAGTGACTGCTCATTTACTTTATAAAGTCATGGTCAATAAAAGCTTTAAATCAAAACAAGATACAATTTTTGTGTTCATTTATTGGTTAATTGAGTAAATCCTTTTGCACGTGTTGCACTATTTCACTTTAGCTTACTGGCTCGTATAGCTTGGTTATAACACCGAAAAAAGCAGCATTGTAAATTATTTTTTCAATTAAAATGTAAACTTACAGCGCGACGCGCCTTACCATTTCCACCAGACAAACATTTTTGACACTTTTTTGATTGAGAGGCGGAGTCATCACAAAGGTGCCGACACACCATTTGATAGCGAGTTTGAAACGCTATCAAATGGTGAGTTGGCACCTTTGTGATCAATTAAAAAAGTGTCAAAAATGTTTGTCTGGTGGAAACGGTAAAGCTCGTCGCGCTGTAAGGACGTGTAAATAAAAATACTGTCATTGTCATTTCACTATGACGTCACGGTTTGTTTAATGGACAAGAATCGTTCTTCGAGAGTTTTAGTTGTACATAAGTACTTTTTGCTGCAATTTTATGCTATCTGGCGACCAAAATACTTACCATGAAAACAATAGTTTGTTTTGATGTGACGTCATAGTGAAATAGGGCAATTCACAACACCAAATTAGTCAGATAATTGTTGGCAGTTATCAGCATATACACCTATTTCAAAAATCATTGTCGCAAACAATGCCACAGTCCACACTCTAAAGTCTGCAAAAGATGTCGGTATTTCGTCTCTTGTTTATCGATTTATTCATATAGCATATTTTGATTGTATGTGTTTGTGTTATATGACCATAACAAGTTGTTGTTGTGGTAGATATAAATATATCTTTAAAAAACGTGCAATAAACCACAATTTAAGTCCATATAACCGACATCCTTTGCAGGCTTTAGAGCGTGGACTGTAGCTCCGGCTGCGACATCGATTTTTTAAATAGACCGAATTGAAATATGGCGTCCAATTATAATAATTATTGTTCTTGACTGGCTAGCCTCGTGTTCACGTTGAAACACATCTAAGCGAGGCTAGTCAGTCAAGGACAATAGTTATTAATATTGGACGCCACATTTCGATTCGGTGTGTACAGGCTTATACTTATAACAATGGGAGCGCCATCTTGAAAAGTGAGCACCGAGTTGTTATGGCGTGCCTGCCTATCATATTGTGGTTTATAACATAGATAAACCACGGTTTTTTAACCAATCATAGCGCGTGTTAGAATGTATCTATGTTACAATTACCAAATAACTATAAGGCTCAGCAGTGGTTTATACTCTGATAACAGCACCATCAGAGTATAAACAACGGCTGAGCCTTAGTTATTTGGTAAATGAACACCTGGGAGCTGTAAGAGAAGTCGTAAAAACACGTAGCTTAGCCAAGTGTTTCTTTGACTTCTCGAGTGCTTTATAGCTCCTAAACTGTTTCTATCACACGCAGTAAGACACATGCAGATGTTTTAAATTGCTTTTATTTTTTGCTGTGCGTGTCTCTGTCCTTTAAACACGGTAGCCAGCCAATCAGAGCGCGCGTAGTATCTCAAATATTTGATTAATTCTTATATTGTGGTCTTGAAAAGCATTGCAAGGGTCTAAGAGATCCAGTCTGTTCTAGTATGATATCACATCAGCTTAGCACCTCAGTTGCAAATTTCTGACTCGGTACTCACTTTTCAAGATGGCGCCCCGCTGGGTTCTGGATTCTCCCTTTGTCCAAGTGGTAGGCGTCATCGGCGTACATTTTAGGGTTGAAAATATTTCCTGTGCGTACCTTTTAGGGCCCTTTTAAGGTTCTGGCTTAAAAGCAGTTATGTTACATAAATCCGTACCTTTAAGGGTCATTTTTACTCTGCTTTGTTGCTAAAAGAAAGCTTGGCTGGCAAGAACATCGCACAGTCGTACCTTTTATAGGAGTTGATTATTTTAATCTGTGTGTACCTTTTAGGGGTCGTTTTCAAAACCTCCGCCGATCACCCCTACCACTTGGAAAAGTAAAAAATTCCCCAAACTACCAACCCCTGTCCTTACGATGTAAATGGTTCCTGGTGTGACCAGTGCAGATTATAAACAACTATTAGATGAGGTTTTTGTGATATCCAGAATTATCAAGTGTAAGTGTAATTAGCCGAAGCCATATAGGACGAAAATTAAGAAGCAAAAGTGCTTTTATGTTGAACGCAAGGTTTTTTTTAGCAAGAAAACAATGAAATTTTGACAAATATATAAATATATATAAATTTGGCAAATAATACATTGCAGGCGCAACCTACAGATTAGTGAAAAATAATTGGCTGGCCAACCACACATATCACTAATCTGTACGTTGTCTGATTGTGAAAATAACTTGCATGCTCTTAGCCGATCAGATTCTAGATTCTTGAATACACTGTATAATAATTGTAATTGGTTGCATTGCGTATAATGGATTGTTTCTATACACGATGTTGCATTGTAGCATGCGTTGTTTCTTCAATTCCGCTAATTACAACACGGTTACGAAATAGTTTAGAAAACAGTTTAGCATTTTATCATCAGATATTGCACACTACTATACAGTACATAGGAACGACTTTGCCTAAGAGCGTTAATATAAAGTGAAGGTGCGGATATTTAAAAGGGTGGTTTTATCGTTATTTTTTTTTTATAATAAGAACGTCTACCCGTATCAAAGATATGACTATTGTTCTGTTGCAATCTCAACCTGTTAAAAAAAGTAAAAAAATCTCGCGCGCTAATCAAAATCTTTTGTTACTTCTCACTTACAATACCATATGTGGTAATGGAATTGTTTTCAAAATTGCATACGTTATCCTTAATTGATACGCTAACAGCGTTAAATTTAAGTGACTTGCATTGAAGTGAGTTTGGATATATTTGATTAAAATCATGGTCCTGTCTTCTTCTTCTTCTTCTGGAAATCAAGATATTGACGGAGCTCCCTTGCATGCTTTCGACGAAGCTTTTCACCTATTTGAATCATGTTTTTACAAAAATCGTTTACGTCTTTCCGTAACATCTGGATATCTTTTTTATCTAAAAAAAATTACGATTGTTAAAGATAACTTTAATTAATATATCATAGACTGACATGCGGTTAGTGAAAAATTATCTTTTCGAGAAAAAAGATGTATGCATGGATGTAGCGAATTCAACGGATAATAACCTTCCCAATTTTTCAGACGATATAAGTATCAGGTACAAAGAAAAGACACGACTTTTCATCAGTGTAGAAATAGACCTTACGTAACCACAAACGCAAATGCCAGGCTCATTTCCAATTTTTTCTTGTGATTGTGCTTTTGTTTCACAATGAAGTAAAATGTCTTTTAAAATGTCTTTTAAAATGTCTTTTAAAATGTCTTTAAGTACTTAAGAGTACTTGCGTCTTCAGTGAAAAACAGGCTATAAAGGCCAGGAACGTCGATCGTCTAGTTTACGACTGCGTTGGATTATTGATAACAATGAGTCACGGGCGTTACTATAATACTACAGTCACGGGCTTCTTAACAACAAGGACTGCAATAGCTTGTTCCATGCATAGGACATGCGCAAGGTATGTACCCTTTCCTTAACAATTCAGGTGTACAAGTGGTACGAAGTTGGTATAAAATTACTATATACGCAAGCACAACCAAACTGCAGTACACTTATTTGACAAAATGTTACTTCACAGTGTTTCTATTTTCTTGTATTACTGTGCGACTCGCCGTACCGTAGTCACTTACAAAAACTTTAGATGAATTTTTGACATTATTTTGACATTTTCCCATCTCAATGGACCAATCAGGTACAAGTTTATATCGATAGGCGGAGGTTATACCGAAAGGCGTAGACTTTAGAAATTTTGATGTCTGATTGAAATTCATCAAAAATTTTTGTGAGTGACTACCGGGTACGGCGAGTCGCACAGTAATACTGTAGTTGAGAGAATATATATTTTGGCATGTCAGCTATACTTACAGTTCGAATATTTAGTTGCCTTAGTACTAACACGTCTTCTGTATGTGTAAATACACCCAAAAAATACAAGGACCGCAAGACTGGCACTCAGTGCGTAGACAGTGCGTTTAAACGCTGGTGTTTCGGGCTTGAAGAGATTTGTAGTAAATTGCACAACAAGTGGACTACTAACCTCTTCTTCCTGAAAATAGTAATGATAGAACCTGGGTCATTGTTGTAACATCTCACACAATTGTTGTAACATCTCACACCTCACACAATTGTTGAAACATCTTCCACAATTGTTGTAACATCTCACACAATTGTTGTAACATCTCACACAATTTTTGTAACATCTCACACAATTGTTGTAACATCTCACACAATTGTTGTAACATCTCACACAATTGTTGTAACATCTCACACAATTATTATAATATCTCCAACAATTGTTGTAACACCTCCCACAATTGTTGTAACATCTCCCACAATTATTGTAACATCTCACACCTCACTCAATTGCTGTAACACTTCCACAATTGTTGTAGCATCTTCCACAATTGTTGTAACATCTCCCACAATTGTTGTAACATCTCCCACAATTATTATAACATCTCCCACAATTGTTGTAACATCTCACACAATTGTTGTAACATCTCACACAATTGTTGTAACATCTCACACAATTATTGTTACATATCACACCTCACACAATTGCTGTAACATCTTCCACAATTGTTGTAACATCTTCCACAATTGTTGTAACATCTCACACAATTGTGGTAACATCTTCCACAATTGTTGTAAAATCTCACACAATTGTTGTAGCATCTCACACAATTTGTGTAACACCTCACACAATTGTTGTAACATCTCACACAATTGTTGTAGCATCTCACATATAGGCGTTTACATTGAGATCTGTGTTCTTTCGAGTGAACGATAACGAACATCACTTTAGAGGATTAACTTACTATTTCAAAAGTCTCTGTAGCAGCAGCGATCCTTTTAAAGATTTCAGCTCGTTTTGCCTGCAGGTAGCCATAAAAGCAGGTTCTTAACCTTGATGAATTTCCTCCTAATACGATTCCATAAGCGGGTTTGACGTCGAACATCTTTGAAAACTTTAGATTTGGGCGTTGGAAGAGATGTTTCTGTTTGCCGATAAC
Organism: Metridium senile; assembly: GCA_949775045.1. Classification (NCBI taxonomy): domain Eukaryota; kingdom Metazoa; phylum Cnidaria; class Anthozoa; order Actiniaria; family Metridiidae; genus Metridium; species Metridium senile. Next base: position 46,600,598 of record OX459096.1, read on the forward strand.
ATACCCATCAATTAAAGCTCCATCGACTTTTTTTTGAATCAGAGCATCGTATAATTCTTGGAAGGATCCTGGTTGGACTTCTAAAAACATTTGAACAGCATCTTTGGTTAAAGTGTTTTTTTTTTATTCATTCTTTGTTTTTACTTCAAATGACGCGAATATATATTATACCAAATCTCTTTAATTTGGTTAGGGGGGGGGGGGAGGGGGGGGGGGGATGGCTGCCTTGTTGGTTTTGAAGAACGTTAATACAAAATGGCGTTTAGTGACAGCGTTCGTCATATAAATACTCCACATCTGAATATTATCTCTCTGTTGTGATTTGTGATCCTCAAAGGAGTCCAGCAAATGTTATTCGAGTCTACACCTTGGCCCGATGAACACCAGTAGTAGTTGTCGAAAAATCAAGGGGAAATTTAGTTTCTCTCGCAGCCGTTTTTTGTTGGGCAGGGACACAGGAAACCCGACACTAAAAAAGGTTGAGATGGAGACTAAGGGAAATCCAATAAAGAACACGTTATCAGTTTATCACTCCTGTTTTTAAAAAACCTCTTTACGATTGAATATAGCTTACCTTTATTCATGTGAAGATTAAGACGTTTTCCTAGTTGGAATTCAGGCGAATTTTGAATTGCAGCAATCTATCAATAATAATGACAAATTATTAATGTACAACAACGAAACCATACACAAACACGTAGCCAGGCCAAACTATACTATTCTTACTTACCTGTTGAGACGAAACGTCATTGGCGTAAGTAATTGTTCTAGTTGTAAGCGCACTCGAAAGGTAGCTTAACAACATTCCATAGAGAACAATCCCCATTAACATCCAAATGATTGCAAAGATTCTCCCTTTGAAAGTGAGGGGATATCTATCCCCATATCTGTAAAAAGGAAGGAATAAGGAATAAACAAATAAATATATATATACAAATTAATATAATATTAATAAACAAATAAATCAATAAATCAATAAACAAATAAATCAATAAATAATTAAAAATAAATGAATGAATAAATAAATGAATGAACAAATAAATAAATAAATAAATAAATAAATAAATAAATAAATAAATAAATAAATAAATAAATAAATAAATAAATAAATAAATAAATAAATAAATAAATAAATAAATAAATAAATAAACAAATAAATAAATAAATAAACGAATGAATAAAAATGTTTTTCCAACTCACCCTAGTGTTGTCATGGTAATGAAGGCCCACCAAAAACTTTCGAAAGTACCTTTGATGTAAGATGACGGGAAAAACTCGGGGTTTTCTCGACGGTCCTAAATTAGTATAGTGGAGTAACTATAACATGTACTTAATCTTAATGTTGAAGAAGTAATTAGAAGTAATTATTACGGATTTAATAATCCACTAACATGCAAAATTGGAAAATGTAAAAACACAAATCCTCCATTGTCCACAAGAAGAAATGATACCAAAAATGAAACATGCGCCACAAACTTAAAAACAGAATATCAAATATTTTACTCACCAAGAGCCATAAGATGAATCCTGATAGGTAAGCAATTGATAACATTACCAAGATGTATATCAAACAACTCAGAACGCTAGCAATTGTTGCTTTACTTGGTCCACTACTATTCTCATACTCAAACTGTTTATCTGTATTCACTACTAACAGTATTCCAGGTGACTCGATTAAAGCTCTGTAACCAAAACCTCCATGGTATTTTGTCTGGTCCTTGCTGCCATAAATTGGAAAAGTAAAGTCGATATGTTCCATATATTACTTTTCAGATCTTCTTCGTTGACTTTGATTGCTGATGAGCCGTCTGCGTTTGTGAAGAATTCCACAAAGGAGTAGTTATGAGCAACACATCTACCGCAGCATTCTGTGGTCATTTCTTTGACAACTTGTGGCATAAGGCCTCCAGGAGCTCCAGTTGTATTGGACACATTAACATATGGCTCGTACTCACGCCAATTGGCATACAATTTTTCAAGACATCGACAAGTTTCTGTTGTGGAAAAGATAATTATAAACTGTCAGCAGAGAATTTCATATTCCTATTTTCTCCTATTCTAGCTGTTCTCTTTGTCCTTCCTCTTTACCAGATTTTATCATCTTTGCATGATGTTTGCATTTTTCATATTTTTTGTCCGCTGAAAACTTACCTCCAAACATTACTATTTCAGGACCATCTCCTTTTTCAGTGTATGCAGATATTCCAATCTTGTACTTTCCGTACATTTCTAAATTAGTAAGGGTATATGATGCCCCTGGCACTCTAAGTACAAGAACTGGAGCTTCTTCGACGGGTTCTTCCCCAAGTGATATTAGCTGATAACTAATTCTATAGCCGAGGACGATACCATTGGCTTCCTCTTGAGATATTGGCTTCCAATGCAAAGGTATCCAGTCAACACCAAAACGTTCAGGATTAAGGGAACTATCTGGTTCACCACTTGGGGCTGTACCGACATAACAACATGTAAGAATCAACACCGAACAGATCATCATTTGGGGCTGCACCACAACGACATAACAACATGTAAGAATCAAACAGATCATCAAAAAATATCATTGTAGTTGTTGTTTATCACTCGGAAAATCATAATTATTTTGGTTATGGGAGGTCTAGCGTTGAGGCCGTTGGTCTTTCACCACGGTGATCTGAGTGCGATTCCCGATTTGGGAGACAAGTGAAAAGACGAGTTTGTTTAATGTGCATTCAATCTCATGCCACGAGGGTTTTTCTCCGGGTTATCCGGTTTTCCTCCCACCGCAAAAATCAATATTTGAGAAGTGATGTGTGTTTAAAATAAAAATATTCAATATAGAGGTGATAGTGATCGTGAGTGTAAGCGTGTCGAATACTTAAACATTAGCCACTTTTTTTTTACAGAAAAGAACGGTCCCAGACAGGATTCAAACCAGTGACCTTTCGTATTCGGACCTTTGCGCTTGTTTTATTTATTTAAACAATCGGGTACATTTACAGTGGAACCCCGTTAATCCGGCCATCGAAGGGACGGCCAAAAGTGGCCGTACTAACGGGGTGGCCGTATTAAGCGGGTAAATTTTGTAGAAAATGTATCGGCAAGCATTTCGTCGGGACCTAAAAAATTGGCCGCAATAACGGGGTGGCTGTATTAAGCGGGTGCCGGCCGTAAGGCGGGGTTCCACTGTACTAAATATCATGTTCTTACCCGCTTCTGCTGTCTGTGCTGTAAGTTCAGTATGCTCACCCCAACCCTTATCCGTCGATGCAAAGAAATGGAACGTGTAGTTGTTAAAGGGCTTCAGATTATTTACAACAGCTATATTTCCTTTGCTATCGAATTGATTCTCTGATATCTGAGATTGCGAACTTGCTTTAAATGCAACAACCTGAAAAAAAAAAAAAATTAAAAACTTAGTCTAATTTGAGAATCCAAATAGACTACTAACAAATGATTAAACTAGTAGCATCATTTGTTAGATCTATGCGGTAAATACAAATCTAGAACGAAAGATCGACTGAGACAAGATTCGCGCAAGATATTCCTTAGTAAATAGTTAATATTTATACAGTTAGAAATCAGCTATTTCGGCGTTATAATGATAATAATAATTTATTAACTTTTATAAAATAACTATTAGAAATCACGTATTTTGATTGGTTGAGGCACGTGCTTTATGAGAGCACACAGCACGCGCGTTTGCATGTTGATCAAATTGTATTTTATAAAAGGAATAAAAAACTTGCTTTCTGTGCTGTATGCAGTTATAAAGCACTTGGGGATTGTCGTCGTGCTTCTCTTAACACTTCTCTCGTGTTCTGACAACCCCGCGTGCTTTATAACTGCACAAAGCACGCGCGCGCGTTTTCTATTCCTTCAATAAAGCGCCATATACAATTTTATCGGCGCATATTTAAATTATATATAGCGTTGCAATAATTATATAGTAACATTTGAAACTATGCTACACGTAAATGTGTTTCGAATAAGGCCTTAACTTTTCCTTATCACAGGCCTGTTCCTGATGATACCTGTCATACCTTTTTTCCCCCACTGACGAGTAAGCAAGATATTTTTTTCAATCAAACAGCGATGTATAATTTGTTTTGTCACATTCTCTTTGCATGATATTTTTTCCCCAGAGCTTGTACTATACGTTGTTTTCCCTTGCCTTATTTTTTCCCCAGAGCTTGTACTATACGTTTTTTTCCCTTGCCTTATTTTTTTTTTCAAAATCTTCCAACATCTCCACTCTCCTACCCCCTCAAAAATCAAATGGTCCGCCCCTAACCACATTTTTGGTCGGGACTCGATATACGCTATCAGTCGTCATATTTACCTTGTAACGTTGTTCTATAATTCCGTTGCGATGTCGTGGTGGCACTTCACCATACTTTATCGTGATACTATAAGCTGTTACGTCAACCAATTCAAGATCACTTGGTCCAGCGGAGGGAACTACGCAAACAAGAAGAACATTCTTAATTCCACAAAAGAAGAACAATTTTGAATTTTGTTTTCAGAATATACCATTTGACTATAAATGTGTTGACGAGTATACATTTTGGAGGTAAAATTGTATATTTTTTATGATCACAATCATACACAATTTTCATAAACTGTCATTACTTCCAAAGAGATAGCCAATCATAACACGTCGTGCATGTGGTATCCGATCCCCTGATGGAAGGCCAGAATGATATAAGAAGAATTGGTGAAATGTCATGAAGCAACGTCATACGAGTCGTAGTATTTAGTCACACTTACCGTCAGAATCAGTCCTAACAATTATCGGTAGACTACGATTACCATCAGCAATTGTTATAGCAGTTATCACTATATGATAATCGGTGAACTTATACAGACCGTTTAGCACCACGTTTAATGTATCTGCTGTTGTTGTAACGTTACGTGTCGTGGTTGGGAACACGGTCCCTTTTGAAGTGAATATTACGCGATATTTGCGCAGAATTCCTCTTAGGAAAGTAGTATTGCTGGCGTCCCACGTGACATTAAGCGATGTTGAGTTAAGTGTTGATGCCTTCACGTTCATAGGGGGAATCGGTACTACACAAAATATAAAACAATCGTTAGTTTTGGTAAAATGTAACATAATAAACTTTACAAAATAATGAAATTAAATTACTTCTGAGGCTATTTTCTGTTGTTAAAGTACAAGTTGTGTTGCACTGTGTTACCTTCTTCTAAAGTTGTGACCATAATTTTGGAGCTCCATGGTCCTGATCCTTTGACCGTCATACAGCTCATATTAGCTGTGTAGTTTGTCCAAGACACAAGTCCTTCGACTTTCATGTCTAATGTACTAGCATTAACTACCAAGCTTTTAACCACAATTCCATTCATGTTGTTGATTAACAGAGTATACCCTGTTATAATACCGTTTCGTTTCTCATGTGTAATGGGTTGCCAAGAAAAGGCGATTTCGGTCGTGCTTAGTACATTTCCAGTCAGTTTGTGAGGCGCATCATCTGGAACTAAAACCATGTAAAGTTAGGATATAACATCTTTGGAGACGAGTTTGAAAAAATGATAAACGGTTTCAACATTTGCTTCAACATTCGTTCGATTTTGTTGAATGGCAATGTTGAAGCCGTTTGCCCATTTTCAACATTGTTGAAACGTGTTGAATCGATGTTGAATTGATGTTGAAAGAATTTTAACGCGTTTAAACTTTGCTTCAACATCCATTCAACATTTCTTTTGTTCTGTGATGTTGACTGCACCCATGCGCATTTAGTTGTCTTTCAAATACGTAACACGTTTCAACAATGTATGTTGAAAGGGGGTGGCAAACGGTTTCAACATTGCCATTCAACAAAATCGAACAGATGTTGAAGCACATGTTAAAACCGTTTGCCCACCTACGTTTAACATCGTTCAACAACCATTCTACAGCGTTCAACAAAATCGAACAAATGTTGAATCAAGTGTTGAAGCCGTTTGCCCGGGCCTTAAGATTATCCGTGCTAAACGCTCCGTGAGCCAACATATATAAATTTGGACGTCCGAATTATTGTGTGCTTTGCATAAAATATACATAAATTATTTTGCAAAGGTGATTGAGCGAACATAACATAATGCTAAAATATCTCACCATCTTGATCAGTAGTAATTTCCAAAATCTGAGATACGTTCCCCGTCCCTGGTGTTGTGAACCCAGCAACACTGACGTCATAAGTGACGTATTTGGTGAGATTACTAAGAGTAGCATTTAGCGTGGTGTGGTCTACAGTAACTACCATTGGTGTTAAACCTGACTTATCAGATCGCTGATAAAACACTTGATAACCGAGTAAGATTCCATGAACAAAGGCTTCTGGTATTGGTTGCCATGCAACAGAAATTGTTGTCGAGCTGGAGTTATGACCAATTATATTTTGAGGAGGAGCACTGGGAACTGAATAATAACAAAAGAAAATGACATTAGTAAAAGGACACATTCAAAGCATCAATATTAGTTTGTTATCGTGATTTTCATGATTTGAAAAGTGGCTAAGGTAGATAGATTCGACAGACAGACAGACAGACAGACATATACCGTCTTCAGCAGTAGTTATGTTTCCCTGAAAGAAAACACCATTCTCCACAGTAAATGCTTGTATTCGTATCGTATACATGGTAAACTTCTTAAGTCCTGTAAGTTGTAACGTTTGTGAAGACGAAGCGCTTTCGACATTTCTTCTCTTTCTTTTCGTCACGGTTATGGTTTTATTGAATATTTCTGGATTAGAAGCTAGAGTTTCAAACCAATAAACATTATAGCCTCGGAGTTTCCCGTTGATGTTCGTGATTGGTGGTGGCTGCCAGGTGATTTCTATTCCACTGGAACTGGTGTTGTGTAACGTAACATTATGAGGAGGAGCGTCAGGGACTACAATTATAAAATCAGTATAGTAGTTCAATCAAAAAGTATAAATAAGAAGTAATTTTGTTAGTGTACATACACAAACATAATGCTAAAATATCTCACCATCTTCGTCAGTAGTAATTTTCAAAATCTGAGATACGTTCCCCGTCCCTGGTGTTGTGAACCCAGCAATGCTGACGTCATAAGTGACGTATTTGGTGAGATTACTAAGAGTAGCATTTAGCGTGGTGTGGTCTACAGTAACTACCATTGGTGTTAAACCTGGCTGATCAGATCGCTGATAAAACACGTGATAACCGAGTAAGGTTCCATGAACAAAGGCTTCTGGTATTGGTTGCCAAGCAACAAAAATTGTTGTAGAGCTGGAATTATGACCAATTATATTTTGAGGAGGAGCACTGGGAACTGAATAATAACAAAAGAAAATGACATTGGTAAAAGGAAACATTCAAAGAATCATTATTAGTTTGTTATCGTGATTTTCATGATTTGAAAAATGGCTAAGGTAGATAGATTCTACAGACAGACAGACAGACAGACAGACAGACAGACAGACAGACAGACAGACAGACAGACAGACATATACCGTCTTCAGGTGTAGTTGTGTTTCCCTGAAAGAAAACACCATTCTCCACAGTAAATGCTTGTATTCGTATCGTATACATGGTAAACTTCTTAAGTCCTGTAAGTTGTAACGTTTGTGAAGACGAAGCGCTTTCGACATTTCTTCTCTTTCTTTTCGTCACGGTTATGGTTTTATTGAATATTTCTGGATTGGAAGCTAGGGTTTCAAACCAAAAAACATAATAGCCTCGGAGTTTCCCGTTGATGTTCGTGTTTGGTGGTGGCTTCCAGGTGATTTCTATTCCACTGGAACTGGTGTTGTGTAACGTAACATTCTGAGGAGGAGCGTCAGGGGCTAAAATTATAAAATCAGTATAGTAGTTCAATCAAAAAGTATAAACAAGAAGTAATACCTAATTATTATTATTATTATTATTATTATTATTATTATTATTATTATTATTATTATTATTATTATTATTATTATTATTATTATTATTATTATTATTATTATCTTTTGAAAATTATTATTATTATTATTATTATACCTGATTCAGCGGTTCGAAAGCTTATTTTTGTAACTTTTCCAGTACCTGCCCCAGTGAAAGGTATCACATCCACTGTATAAGGTGTATATGGGAAGAGTGAAGATAGGGGCAGGTTGCTTTGATTGCTACAAACCATGACTTTATTAACTACATTTCTCAACGCGTCCTCCACGCTTATCACATATCCGTTAAGCACACCGTTGATGTCTGATGGCTTGATGGGGTTCCACTTCACTACAGAACTGTTTTTTGTAATTTCAGCAGCAGATAAGTTTGCAACTGGTTTTCTGGGAACTAGAAAAAGGGAATTAAAATAGTGTTTAAAACACTTAAAAGCTCAGACATAATTCATGAGAATTTTACAAAAGAAATCATGTCCCTGACGAGAACTTCAAATCTCATACAAAATCGTCCTGAGTTGCATAAGTTTCAACTTTCAACAGATTTACTTTTATCTTGACAATTTTAATCAAATATAAAAGAACTAACGCTGGAGGTTGATAAGTACCATACAGTATTCGCGTCCGATCTGTATGAGCTATATAGTATATTCCATACAGTTCGGCTGCTCATATGGTATATATATTACTAATAAGTGCAGTTGATACAGTATTGTAACTTACCATCTTCAGCTGTTCGTACGACTAATTGAGAACTGAATACTCCAATCCCAATGGTATTGACTCCTGCAACTCTTATATCGTACCTTGTGTATGGTGTAAGACCGTCAATCACATGGTGCATGATATTGCTGCCATTTATAATGATAGTAGTGTTTGGCTGTGAATGGCTAACAGTGTATTGTCTATACATAACTGCATATCCTATTATAGGACTATTGTACGTTCCCTCAGGTACGACATTCCATGTTATATTCATAGATCTCTCGAGGACTTCACCAGAGATACTGATCGAAGTGGGTGCAACAGGTGGGCCTGTAACGATATCGATACCACGATCAGTTAATAACAAAAAAACACTTTTTTTAACGTCTCAATCTTCTAGCTGGACTAGGTGCGCCCTAGTAATTGGGGAGACTCACTCACACTCACTATCTCTACGTTTAATATTTTGCACACAACTCGGTCCACATGTTCACTGATTTTTGCGGAAGGAGGAAAACCGGATAGCCCGGAGAAAAACCTTCGTGGCATAGAAGAGAAGAACACATCAAACAAGCTCAACTCACATATAATCCATGCCCGAGCCAGGACTCGAACCTGGACCACAGCGGTGAAAGGCCAGCGCTCTCACCGCTAGGCCACCCATGCCACCCCCAATTGCAAATTGCTTAACATTACAACCAATCACTACTTTGACTAAGCAAAGCTTGTGAACTTCAAAGCAATTGAAATCTATTATTACCCAGTCTTTACAGTAAAGCAATGTTTGCTATTTACATTGTGGTATATATCAATCTTGATCAATAATTATAACCTACCTGTTTCCGCGTTGCTTACATAGAACCGTTTCTGAGAGCCTAACCCAGCGCGTGTAAAGCCAGATATGTTGACATAATAATCAGTGAATGGCAGGAGACCTCTAAATAACACAGAGGTGTTACACGTTACAATTGCGTTTTGGTAATGGCCTAGGTCCTCCTGCTTTGCCGCTTGAGCTAGTAAGTGGTATCCCTGAAGAATTCCATGGATGTGAACAGGTTCAATGGCATTCCAAGAAAGCTGGAACGAGGTACTATTTACGAGTTTGATGTTTATGTTAGTTGGCCATGCACTTGGTACTGCAACATATATGGTTATTTGGTTTAAGTCATGTACCTTGACACTGATAAAGAAGTGCACAAATCACACAGTTCCAGTTTCGAGGTCTTCATTGTGCATCTTCAGCCTCGAAAGCACAGGTGATGCTATTGTGTGTTTAGTCGGTACAGCCCGTGCAATTAATGCAAACATCAACAAACAATAGAAATACCGCGAGTTTCATCTCTATTGCTTGACTAATTAACCTGCAACTGGTCCAGAGGATCCTGAAGGGGGGTCCAAATCCCATTTCTAACTTTATATTTGGACCAAATCCCAGTCACAAATCACATAATCTCATCTGTTTTGCTCAAATTTTCAATCCCATTCCCATTTTCTATTTTTCTTTTATTTGTAAATCCCAGTCCCAGTGCATATAATCCCATTTTCCCAATCAAAAATAAGGCCAATCCCAGCTCCCATTTTACCCCTTCAGGACCCTCAATCAAGGCTGTGCAATGTTGAACTGGAAATTGGTCTATTCGACTGAAAATAAAAGTTGAATTAACACAACTACAATCAAAATAGATTCGATACTTTACCTCCTTCTAAAGTGGTTACCAATTTCTTCAAAGACCATGGACCAGAGCCTACAACTGTGTATCCTCGAACTTCGATGGCGTACGTTGTTAGGTGAGTCAAGCCTGTTACATTGGCTTGGGTCCCAGTAACGTTCACAAAAGAGACAGAGCTACCGCCTAAAGAAAGGTATATACTGTAACCCAGTAATGAACCGTGTTCATTGTTAGGGATAGCATCCCAACTGATCGTAACCGCTGAGTAGCTGGATGACGTACATTGTACATTAAGTGGGCTTTCACTGAGAGCTGTACAATAGAAAAACAAATGTTAAAGAGTACATAAACAATAGTAAAACAAATGTTAAAGAGTACATAAACAATAGTAAAACAAATGTTAAAGAGTACATACACAATAGAAAAACAAATGTTAAAGAGTACATACACAATAGTAAAACAAATGTTAAAGAGTACATAAACAATAGTAAAACAAATGTTAAAGAGTACATACACAATAGAAAAACAAATGTTAAAGAGTACATACACAATAGTAAAACAAATGTTAAAGAGTACATAAACAATAGAAAAACAAATGTTAAAGAGTACATAAACAATAGAAAAACAAATGTTAAAGAGTACATAAACAATAGAAAAACAAATGTTAAAGAGTACATAAACAATAGAAAAACAAATGTTAAAGAGTACATAAACAATAGTAAAACAAATGTTAAAGAGTACATAAACAATAGAAAAACAAATGTTAAAGAGTACATAAACAATAGAAAAACAAATGTTAAAGAGTACATAAACAATAGAAAAACAAATGTTAAAGAGTACATAAACAATAGAAAAACAAATGTTAAAGAGTACATAAACAATAGAAAAACAAATGTTAAAGAGTACATAAACAATAGAAAAACAAATGTTAAAGAGTACATAAACAATAGTAAAACAAATGTTAAAGAGTACATAAACAATAGAAAAACAAATGTTAAAGAGTACATAAACAATAGAAAAACAAATGTTAGAGTACATAAACAATAGAAAAACAAATGTTAAAGAGTACATAAACAATAGAAAAACAAATGTTAAACAGATCATAAACAATAGAAAAACAAATGTTAAAGAGTACATAAACAATAGAAAAACAAATGTTAAAGAGTACATAAACAATAGAAAAACAAATGTTACGTTAAAGAGTATTTCATTATTTTCGTTTTATCCTCAACAAAACCTCTTCTCCATAGCTGATAGTTATACTTTCATATACATAACATTATACAAGCTCACGACAATACTCACGCTTTGGTAATGTTGTTGCCATACTTTCTATGCTAAATGGGCCTCCAGTGGTCGAATCGTATGCTTGCACAATAATGGTATAGGTAGTCAAAGGCTTTAGTCCAGTTAGTGTATAATTTCTTATGTCTGGACCACCAGTGGCAGTATCTTGGCTATCCGCACTTCTGTACTTGATGAGGTACCCAGTGATGGAATGCCAGACTGATAAGCTAAAGAATTCCCATGCTACCGTTATATTGTAATAGCTTTGGACCACAGTCGTGACATTCCATGGGGCAACGTCTAAAGCTAATGAAACAACCAAATAAAACTGATGATCTGGATAATGTAACATATATACCAGGCATGCAGTAATGTCTAGTGGAAGAAAGCATGTTTTGAACCCAACCAGTAGAAGGGATCATTCGCTTTGTTGTGTTTCATCTCAAGAAAAGCTTGGCATCCTAGTCCCCAGGCTTTCCTTCCCTCGTTTCTAAGTTTGACTTAAATGACCTCACCCTTTCTTGTACCCAGACCCTTCTCAGCTTTCTAACGAAAGGTCAAAGGCTCTGGGAAACCCTACAATTTTAGGTGATCTGATTGGTTGGGCGGCATAGCAATAGCAATTGCTTGTGATTGGTACTAAATACTGATTATTAGTAATTATTACTTAGTACTAATTAGTGCTATTTGTTTCACGGGTGGAATATTTACATTCTAGCTATTTTTTTCGTTTTCGCATTAAATCAGTAGAATTTTGAACATTCTAGATAGTACGTTTAAGGTATTCTACTTTATTTTTTAAATATATATATGTATATTTCTTCAGGATGTCCAGCAAAAAATCAGCAATGGCATTTTGTTGTGCTTTAAAAAATTGTTCTCCTTTGCTAATTTGATTCACGAAGATGGAGGTATGATGATAAATTTCTTGTTTCTTGTTTCGTGAGTAGCATGTGACGTCATAAATTGGTTTTGATTTTTGAGCATCACAATGTAAGTTAATTTATGAAAACACGATATAGTTTGCATCTATGCCGTCAGCTACTATATCCAGAGTTCATGACAAGGAGCATGCGTTCTGTTGACATGGTCGCAATGATTCTGGCTTCCGGTCAGTAGGGTTTCTCAGAGCCTACGATCTGGAGAGTAGGGTCTGGGTACGAGAATTAACCAATACTGAAAAATGCAAGATGGCGGACGTGATCAAATACGAAACTTCAGAAGACCCAATTGACATGCACGGATTGGGATTCTTTTGCATAATATTGCCTGAAATTACAAGACACCCTAGTGCTGAAAAAACAGGGACAGTTTCAAAAATAGGGCATTATTCCGGCACATCAATCTCTCGCGCTTCGCACTCCCAAGACTAGGTTGAGACAGTCGGTTGGGGTGTTTGATGTATCGACACCATGTAATATAAGGGACGGACCATTTGAGATTTGATGGAGGAGGGGGGGGGGGGGGGGGTTGTCGATGCTCGATATTTTTTTGGAGACACAGATGTTGCAAGATATCTTTTGGGTAGTACTCAATACATTTTGTTCGTGCAACAAAGGCTGCTCGATACTGTTTCGAGTTTAAAAGCTTGCTCGCTATTTTTTTGAATTCATCCCCACTCCCCATCAAATATCAAATGGTCCCTCCCTAATGACAACATGAACGGACAACAACAACGTTGTTTCTTCACAACTCATTACGTCTAATAACTTACCCCTGTCTCTGGTTGTGATATTTTCAGGTAAACTTGGCTTTCCAACTCCCTCAAAGGTTAAAACCTTGATCACAAAACTGTACGTAGTGCTACACGTTAGATTGACAATGGTAGTGTTTAAATATGCGGATTCGAGAGTAATAGAAGTAGTCTGTTTTGTACTTTGATCTGTAGCAGTGATTTCGTAGCCATAAAGAAGACCATTAGGCGGGTTTGTACCACAGTTGTCCCATTGTAGCGTGACATTATTTCTATGTACATTGTGGTTTGTTATGTGACAAGCTTCCGTGTAAACTTTAAGATAAACAAAATCAAGATACATTTTAGATAGCAAAGCAAGCGAAAAGAAGCACAGAAAAACGCAGTGAAAACCAGCCAGCCAGCCAGGATTTTGCTTTTACATTATTAAGAATAAGCTGATAATTCACCTGTATCTAGCTTGAGGCTTGTTATCTTTTGTACCGTGATTCCACTGAATTTAATACCATCCCTCAGGTTGTCAATTAGTGGTTTCGCAAGATCGTATTTAGACTCATTGTAAGTGAGCTTTAACGTGAAGACTGAAGTTGAATCTTTTGTGCTGATTAAAAAACAATTTTTGTAACAAGATACTAAATTGAAAAAGAAATAAAAGAGGAACGGAAAGAAAGAATGAAAGCAGTTTAAGCATGCAAACTTCTATCAAACTTCTGGGCTTATCTAGGGGGTCCACATCAAATATATCATAATTTGATTAATAATAAGGAAATATTGGATATATTGTAATTTGTTTTAAATAAACTACAAAAAGACAAAGTACAAAAAGAATATAACAACTTAGAATACAAAAAACATATCTATAGTGGACAATGATACAAACTTCCTTCATACCTTATAGAACAATCCTTTTGAATAGGCTTTGCTTCGTTTGAGGATATAATTTTGTCGATCTGCAAAATTCAATACAAAACCAGGGTTTTATAGGTTATGTTAAGAGTATTTCTCTTATTAATAATTATAATCCAGTCTCATAACAATTACTTTTCAGCCATTATATTTAAGTTCATATATCGGTAATACAACGTGCTTGACCACACAAACTCTTCTAGAAGTAACTAAAACTAATTGACACATACATCAAATGTCAAATACCGACCAACATTCTATAGCTTTGCATAAATAGAGGACACACTGCCTTGTAAAACACAACCATTAACAATCATCAACAACCATAGTACAAACCAAGTTATTCTCAACTAAAAGTCCTAATAATTACTAATAACAAATGATTTAGGCAAAGTTAAAGGGAAATTAGATATATTGTAACAAAGTATTAAACATATCATAAAACATACCCCCAACTTGACATCACTGCAATATTTTTTATAATACCAATTCTCCTTATCGTTTGCAGACCCCCATTGCCAATTCGTGGTGAAGATAAATTCCAGGGTCATATTTTTCCTTCCTGAGAAAAACCACCAAGAAAAGCATATCAACATCATGTTATAAGTCTCTCTCGCTACTAGTGCCGCCAGCTTTTGTAAATATCAGGCTCTCTGTCCCTAACTCAAAACTAAAACTTAGCCTCCTACGCAGACGTTGTTACGTAAAGCGTTGGGTGACTACACTGACTCATTGTCGCGCGACAAGACCAGCGATTCCAATGGCGATATCATCGCCTCTTGGTCGCCGCAACATCGAATAGGCCAGATTAGGCAACAGAAATTGGCAGAGAGTTGCACTAAATTTTGAGCATGTTCCAAGTTGCGGCGACAAAGCTCAGTGCGATATCACCATTCAAATTGCCTTTCTTCTCGCGCAACAAAATCGCTAGTGTGAACGGGCCTTAAGGGAGACAACACTTGGCACGTACTGCATTTTACCTTTGTAGACATTGTGAAGATCTTGGATAGTTTTGGAGGTCAGCCTTTTTTCCCAGACAATGAAAAAATCGATGTCAACTTTCGCATTTTTTCCAATGATAACATTATTTTCAACGTTGGACGAAGTTTTTTTGGAAATAGTACACAATTCCGAGATAGGTGTGGTCAAAACTCCATTCTTGTAAATCGTTATTGTATTGTCTGATGCCATAACTATTACAATGTGCGCCCATACGCCATGACTTCCTGGTATTTCTAGAACACATCGTTTATTGGTTGAAGTTACCTACATGAGTAATTGAACAATAAGCTGCAATAAGTACAGAAACCCCAAATGAAACATATATCATTACAAAAATTAAACCGCACCAACGCATCCATTGTACTTCAGTCACACACGTTTAAAAAATAGTAAAATCTATCAATAATTAAAAATATTTTTTAATTAATTAAGTATTTAATTAATTTAGTTATAAGTGATGATGGTTTCAGTATGAAACGGAAACGTTGTAATTTACAACTTCAATTTTCATTATAAAATCTATCAATAATTGTGGATAATTTGTATCTCTTACAAAAGGTTAGGATGCCGATAAGACATATTATATTCGTTTTTATTATATATATAACTAGAATTTCATACAATAAATCCCTATTATAAAAATCTCTATGCTTTATATTTCACTGGTGAAAAATGCAATACGACCAATCAGCGTCGCGTACAGCTTTTCACAGTGTAAAAATATAACCAATCAAAATTTAGAGTTGACCAAACCAACCAATCATAAAACGAGCAATTGTGACATTTGAATGGCTTCCCGCCAAAACAAAATTGCGTTTTCTGTAGCTTTGTTGATGTGAACAAAATGGCGAGTCGTTTTGTGTCACTAGATGTGCCGGTAGATGAGTTTATTCAAAACCAAGAAAACAAAAACACACTAAGCAAGACGAAGAGAGACCTGGCTTTATTGACTGAATATCTTGAAACAAAAAATGTGCAGCAAAACCTGGAAGAAATCCAGCCAAGAGATTTAGACGAGCTGCTTTCTGCTTTTCTCGTTGAAGTAAGGAAGAAAGATGGGGTTGAATACGAACGACGACTTTAAGGTCGTTCATATCGAGCTTTGACCGTTACTTACGAAAGAAAGACTACCCAACAACGATAATAGAAGGGCAAGAATTCAGACGAACAAGGGAAGCTTTTCGTGAAGAAACGACAACTAAGCGCCGCCGTCGTTATTGCATCTTGGATTCGCCGGACAGCGACTAATGAAAAACAATCAAAGTACATTTTTAATATTTATATTGACTTTTTGTATATCCATTTTCCTTTTATAAACTGACATGCGGAGTTTTTCAATTTAATTGTGTATAGTTGACATTGCATGCATCTACTTAACTTATAAACTTAAAACTTACGAAATTTTCGACAAAATTTGTCATTTTTACTCAATCAAAATAAACGTGTTTGTATGTGAATTCTAGTTATATATATAATAAAGAGAAAACATCATAGAAAGTGCTTTGTACGGGGTTATATTCACTCGTTGTTTGTGTAAAAACACTCACTCGTTCGAAGACTCGCTCGTTCGTGTTTTACACAAACAACTCGTAAATATAACCCCGTACGCCGCACTTTCTATGAAGTAATCTATATTTATTTAATAGTTTAAAAAAAAAAAAAAATAGAGCATAGGGCACCTGATGAACCCCAAGCGTTTATACGTACAACGTTTGATTAAACTGAGCTGACAAATCATAAAGGTGATAGATTGAGCTTGATGGAACAATAAGATTACGGTCAGTTTTTCAAAACTCAATAGAATCCCTATAGAAAGTGCACAACTTATTGCATACTTACCGAGATGCTAAAAGTTCCTCTTTCAGTTGAAATACTTATGCCTTTGGTGTTGCTAAGACAAGAGTCACTACAAAACAAAAATCTTTGAACAGGATCGGAAGGTTCTTCAAAATATCTCAACCAAATGGACATTGTCACACCAGATGGACAGTTGGATGTATTTGTCAAACATTCATGAACGCTTTTAATGATAATATAACTGGACGTGTCTGTTGAAACGGTATTTCTAGTAATTCCTTGAGTTAGTTGGAATTTTCCATTGACTTCCCCCCACACAGGTCTTTTAAGACTTTTGATATCCGTTGGAGAAAAGAAGGTGAAGAAATCGTATGCATCTTTGGTAAAATTTTCCAGGAAAACTCCTTTAAGGAAGAACAGTAGTTATCTTATTATTTGAGAGATCGATATTTCTGCTTTTAAAATACCGCGCGTATTTGATGAAAGTAGCTCGTCAAATGAACTATTACTCAAACGTTCTAACTATTGTATGAAGTCTTATGGTAGTCGATGTTTTGCCGTCTCTGCTCCCGAACTATGGAATTCACTCCCTTCATCTTTACGTACTTTAACTTCATTATAGGCTCATTCAAATCCGCACTAAAAACTTATCTATTCAAAACTGTTTATTTTTCCTAATCACTTATTTATACGTATTATCTTTTTGTGTATTATTATTATTATTATTATTATTATTATTATTATTATTATTATTATTATTATTATTATTATTATTATTATTATTATTATTGTTATTATTATTATTATTATTATTATTATTATTATTAATAGTGGTATTCTGCCTCTTTCATCAAATACAAGCGGTATTTTTCATTAATTATTCGAGAACTAAGGAGGAATTTCCTATTAATAACACATCTATATAAAATGCTAGTCTCAGATGATAAAAAAGGCAAAATAATAAACAAAAATACACACAAGCCGCAAAGCTCGAGAAATACTATTTCTATAGTTTTTCCGTCATGATTGTATTTATATATAAATGGCGGTCAGCTAAAACAAGATGATGAAGAAGAAAAAGAAGAGAAAAACGACGAGGGAGTAAAGAGTAAAAGACAAATAAGAACGAGAAATCAAATATTAGTTAATTAAAAGAGACAATAAATCATTTTGCGAAACCTTTGGGAAGGGTGATTCCTATAGAGTTCCTATTGCTTCCTATGCAATCTTTGAAGCATCAATACCCTGATTTAGCGAAACATTTTTTAAACCATACCTGTCCGACAAAACTCAGAGAGTCGTGACGATGAATTGCAGACACAGGATCCTTTGAGCTGGTCACATAACATTCCTATTGGGCATCTGTTTGGACAGAATCTCACTAAAGGAAAATCAATAAACTTTGAGTCATTGTTAATCATCAATAAAACAGTTAGCAACTGATTATTCCACGAAATCCATACATGGGCCCATAGCCGTAGAGTCCGTGCACAGTCGACCATTGCATGGGGAGACTCGTATTGTGTGACGACACAAAGGAGCGGCTGCACAGTCGGCCATCAGCCTTGCAGTACAAGATTGAGTGGAATAGTTGCTTTATTATATCCACACCTACTAGATTGTGACTAATATAGAATTTCAACTATTTTCAATTTGAAAATGAAATACAAATTACAAACCGGCAAACAAAAAACAAAAACTAGTGACCGAAGCTTTTTGTCTAAAAAATCAGTAATAATTATCCTTGAAACATATTAAAATGAATGATATTTTCTTACCATACAATCATTTGTTTCTTTTTGTATTTTTTTGAAGTTTTATTGTCTTGAAAAGATTTCATTTCGTTCACACTCGGCAGAACGCGCCGCCATTTTGTTTCTAGTATAGTAGAGGAACCAATTAAAGCGCGCGATTGCTCATATCCAGTAGATGTCAATATAATGAAATTATTTACGCTACGCGCTCTTGTCAATATGAAATAACACAATTTATGAGTCAGTTGTGTGAGGTACCTTTTGGAGTAAGGACTTCAAGATCACTAGGAATCAAATTAAACAGATCTAATCCTTTCACAAAACTACCAGATGTCGAGCCATACGTTTTACCATAGGTTGCTTTCACGGCTTTAGAAACAAGATCCAGAATCAAATCATTTCCAAAGTTTGGAAAAGATTGATTCACATTCGAGCAATCAAAAGAGCTACTGTACTTCTTTGGTTGAATTGGTATATATGTCGCCTTTCCTGCGTCGCTTTTGAGGCTGAACAGAAATGAACGTTCACTTGGAAGTATTGTTTTTGCAGTACATTGGTCATAAGCTGAAAAATTACAGAAAAAAGCAACCATTTGTTTTAAATGTACGATAAGCTTTATCCGACATGTCGAGGTACATGGCGGTAGGCAACATACGAAGACAAATATATTTGACTACAAATATTTATCATAAATATTTTAGTTAAATATATGTTTATACCTTTTAGAAATGAAGGAAGTATTTTTAAACCAAAGCTGAACCTTGTAGAAACACAGTTGACAACTACGTTCAAAATTGTTGGGATATATCAATTGTATTCCTACAAGATTCAGCTTTGATTTAAAAATGATATCTTCATTTAAAAAAAGTATAAACAAACTTTTGTTTATTAAAACATCTGGCCTTCAAATTGTACTGGCATTTTGGAATGACGACCTGGTTGAATTTTACCGGCATAAATGTGACAAAAATTAAACGTATTCCATTTTCGAAAGTGATTTTTCAAAAATATTACATACCAAACCAAGACTGATCAAATACGCCACCAAACACATAATCGCCATAACGGACAAGGAAAACAGATGGTCCTTTATTTGCACATCGTTTGTGTAGTTGTTCTGAGGTTATCCAACCATTTAAACCAAGACTATAACATGGGGTCCAGTATGAATCATTCAATTTAGCGTCGATAAGCCACTTTTTTAACGTATTGGTATAAGTTTCAATATGGCCGATGATAATGGACTCCATCCCTTGAAGATGAAGTAATTATTATTGCAAGGAAATGTTTCGCAATGCTAAAACAAACAAACCAAAAAACAAGCAAACAAACCGCCAAACAAACAAACAAGCAAACGAACAAACAAAAGCAAAACAGACAGACAAAAAAAAAAAAAAAACAGGCAATAAAAATACAAACAAATAAACAAGCAAACAGACAGACAGACAGACTAAAAAACAAACTGGCAAACAAACACACAAAACAAATAAACAAACCAAACAAATAAACAGACAAGCAAACAGACAAGCAAACAGACAGACAGACAAAAAATCAAACAAACAAACAAGCGAAACAAACAATAGCAAAAAAACAAACAAACAAGCAGACAGACAAACAAGCCGAGACAAAATAGAAGAGAAAAGAAAGGTTACAGAAAATTATAACGAAATCATTGTACACGCTAGTTGTATGATGATGTCATCAATCTATTAATAGCCAGGCCAAAACATTTCACATGCAGTTTATCAATCTTACATTGGAAGGTATTATGATGTATGTCGATAATGAGGACTTGACTGGATTTCAAAGTCCGCGCAATCCTCCGTTCCAGTCCAAGGCGTAGCCAAGAACTAGAACGAATTGCGCGGACTTTGAAATCCCGTCAAGTAGATTAGTCTTATATACCTATTTCAATAATCGTCGTCGCAGCCGAAGCTACAGTCCACACTCTGAAGCCCGCAAAGGATGTCGGTAATATAGACTGAATGTGTAATTTATTAAGCGCGCGCTTTTTAAATAACTATTTAATATGCATCTACCACTGCAAAACTTGTTATCTTCATAAACTACAAATACTTACAACCAAAATATGTTACGTTATTAATAAATCGATAACCAGAGTAGAAATACCGACATCCTTTGCAGGCTTCAGAGTGTGGACTGTAGCTTTGATTGCGACAATGATTTTTGAAATAGGTGTATGTTAGTTTAAAATTACTTTAAAACCGTTAAGGATTTTGAAATCAGCAGTGAAAGTTTACAAATGGTGTGAAATCAAAATGAAATGTTCATTTACTATTGTAACAAATATTTGAAGGAGTTCTTAATTGAATTCAGTTGCTCTCTTTTGTGTAAATATGTTTTTTAAGGAAAATATAGGTTGTTGTTTTCTTTTGTCTTTCGTATTGCCATAAGGTTTGAATTGCAAGTTTTTATATCGATATCAGTTTCAAGGACTTGGAACAATGAATATTTCATAATTCTATGTCCTTGGACGTGGATTTGGAAATAGACTTCAAAGTACTGTAAACAGTGTTTTACGGGGTTTCAAACTACTGCACGTGATATAAGTTATACTCCTCGATTGGCTGATGACCTCATGAATTATTAATGTGTATGGGAAATGGTATTTGTTCAAAGCACCTTGTCTATAACTACTGTCAATCCACACCTAAAGACATACATTTCGGCTCTGTTTTGAGGAAGTGAAATATTTAATTAAAGCAGCCTTGTTTTGAGGTTGTTTTTTAGTTACTATACCAAGCATGATTTTTGACTAACCTTGCATGGGGGTATATTCTTTCCCATCACCTCCTTGGCAAGAATCAGTGGTTGTTAATGTAACCAAATTAACACCAATGTCTCCCAAATAACCATCTCCAACAATTCCTTCAAAAACGAGCTGTAAGCAAAAAAATAGACCTCTTTACCTCCGTATGCACGAAACTAACCACGAAAACTTATCCGTTTGAAATATGCACGAAACTAACCACGAAAACTTATCCGTTTGAAATATGCACGAAACTAACCACGAAAACTTATCCGTTTGAAATATGCACGAAACTAACCACGAAAACTTATCCGTTTGAATTATGCACGAAACTAACCACGAAAACTTATCCGTTTGAATTATGCACGAAACTAACCACGAAAACTTATCCGTTTGAAATATGCACGAAACTAACCACGAAAACTTATCCGTTTGAAATATGCACGAAACTAACCACGAAAACTTATCCGTTTGAAATATGCACGAAACTAACCACGAAAACTTATCCGTTTGAAATATGCACGAAACTAATTAACCACGAAAACTTATCCGTTTGAAATATGCACGAAATTAACCACGAAAACTTATCCGTTTGAAATATGCACGAAACTAACCACGAAAACTTATTCGTTTAAAACTCAATCAATAGACCTCTTTACCATCCTTGTTTGTTGTCCCATTTCAGACCACGTGTTATTTCCTTTGAGAATTGTTCTTTTATGGTGAACGTGTTTTATCATTTACATGTGAAAGAAACAATTCCCAAGGGTAGCATCACGTGATCTGAAATGGGACAACAAACAAGGATGGTAAAGAGCCGGTCTATTCGCTTATATCACGGGCCGCCATATTGGTTGAAACAATAGGTTATGAATCCCTTGGGTCCCCTGGACCTCGCTTTCATGCGTTTCAGAACGTTCCAAACAAAGGTTTTCGCTCTCATGCGAATAAACATGGCCGTTGTGTGATAAAGGCCAATAGATTGGGCTCCTTCTCCGTGTACTGGACACAGTCTACGTAATTCAATAGAAATAACAAAAGACTTAATTTAAACAAAGAACGAAGCTAACAAAGAATACAATAGGTTTCCAGTACACGCAGAAGGAGCCATTGATTGAGTTTCAAACGGCTAAGTTTTCGTGGTTAGTAAGTCAGTAGGTAAACAGTTCTATAGTCCAAAATAGTTAGTAGTTATTGCACTCTGACTGTTATTAATATAAACGCATACGTACACATTTTACCTTAGATTTCACAGACAGCTTGAGAAGTACGGAAACCTTTTGAGAATTTACATTCTGATCTCCAGCAAGAGACCAAATCAAAGTTTCTATCTTATCGTTTGTTGTAAGATACACATTCAACCGTCCAATATCTCTTCCTTTTAAAGAATATTTAAACATGAGGCAATTGATATGGACTGGAATGTATTCGGTGGTGACAGCTCTTGCAATGTCATTTCTTACTCTAGGGTATGAGGATTCCACGTACATCCATTCTAAAAAATAGTCATGAATAGATAACATTATTTCGTACTGCCACCGGATTAGTTAACAAATAAACAAACAAACAGACAGACAGACAAACAAACAAACAGGAAAACAAACAAATAGTCAGACAACAAACCAGACAAGCAAACAAACAGACAGATAAACAAAACCATTTTTGTAATATTCAAAAAACGAGCAGAAGTGTTTTATCAAGGGTTTCTCATACTTGTTCAAAAATTCATTAATAATTCATGAGAAATTTTCACAAGAAATCGTAACCGTGACGAGTGTTTTAACTGAAGATATAGATTCACCCTAATTTACATGAACTTTAACCTTAATTTTCTCTAATAAACTTTCATAAATCCTTGATTTTTTTTTGTAAACACAAAATATAGGTTATCAGTTTTTGAAGTCGTTCAATAAACTCGCAGATCGTGTTTTATCAGGTTAAAACCACTTGGCTTCGCCTCGTGATTTTAAATCCTGATAAAACACTCCTGCTCATTTATTAAACTATACATAAAACACTTCCTGCGAGCCACCGGATTAGTTAACAAATAAACAAACAGACAGACAAACAAACAGGCAAACAAATAAGCAAACAGATAAAAAACAAACAGACAGACAGACAGACCGACAAACAGACCGACAAACAAACAGGCAATCAAACAAACAAACAAACTGAGACAGACAAAAAAACAGACAAGCAAACAAACAGACAGATAAACAAAACCATTTTTGTAATATTCAAAAAACGAGCAGAAGTGTTTTATCAAGAGTTTTTCATACTTGATAAAACACTTCCTGCGAGCTCTTTAAATGGCTTAAAAAATCCATCGATATAAAATAAAATTGTTAAAAAATCAATTGTTTTTTAAGTACTATATACAATATGAGTGACCGATCTGTATGATCCACTGTATATCTTATACAGATCGGACACGAATATTGTATAGTACTTATGAAACTCCAACATTAGTTCTTTAATATTTTACTAAAATTGTCAAGATAAAAGTAAATCTGGCCGAAAAAATTCAAGTTAAAACTTATGCAAATCAGGACGAATCTGTATCGGATATACAACCTCCGTGAATTCTTTTGTCAATTGCTCATTAATTATTCATCAATTTTATAAGTAATATATCAAACACGAGAAAGAGTGTTTCATCAGGTTTTCAAACACCGAAAAATGGCTTGAAAAACGAGGCGGAGCCGAGTTTTTTTGGGGCCATTTTGAGGTGTTTGGAAACCTGATGAATCACTCTTTCGAGTGTTGGATATTTCTTCTCGAATTATTGGATAATTATTGGAGAAATTCAAAGGGAAGTTGGTTTAATTTTATGCAAGTATTTCATCAGATTTCAAACTCCTTCAGGTGTTTCGATACAGTTTTGTTTTAACCCTACCAGTTCAAAACAAACGGCTAAAAAAGCACTTTACTCAAGTCGTAGCCAAACGATTTTACGGCAGCTAATTGCTAAAGGTTTGAAGTTTATGTGGTGGGTGTGTCATGGTAATCGGTTGGAATTTATGCATGTTATGGGGAAATCCTGAAAAACAGTTTTTTCGTTAAATCTCCAAACGTTTGCCATAGAATGATTAACGTTTTGATGATTTTGATGTCGTCAATTCGAAATTACGAAGTCTTATTTCGGGAACATATGTTATATCTTTGAGTTCACTGACAAGTTTCATGATAATTTGTTCTTTATTTACAAAACTACAGTTTTCCAAAGTGAACCGATGTTTTTACAAACATTTCAACAATTTTAGTACCCGGAGTCTGAACATTTTTCTCTAAATGTACTCCATGAATTCTTTTTAAACTCTTTGAATACGAAATCTAACCTTTTCTGGTTTGGTAGCTTTAAATTTTGTTTGGCTGGACATTTTAGAACGTGCGCAAGAGCACTTTCAAAATGCTCCTTATCCGTTGAAAGAAATTGTGTCTCAACTCAGATAGCGCGCTAGCTAAGGGATGGACCATTAGAATTTTGAGGAGGGGGTTGGGCAATTTTTTTTGGCACGATATTATTTTCCAGAATATTTGCTGTACTCGAATTTTTTTTTCATCTTGCAATATCTTTTTTTTCAGAATATTTGCTGTGCTCGAATTTTTTTTTTCTCTTCAAGGCTGTGCTCGAATTTTTTTTTGGTATTTGGTATTTGGAAAACTGTAGTTTTGTAAATAAAGAACAAATTATCATGAAACTTGTCAATGAACTCAAAGATATAACAAGAAGTCTCTGGTGTGAAATCGACTGTTGTGCAACAAAAAAAATCGAATTTTATCAATGTCTTTAGTTTGGTTGTTTAGAAACGCGCTTAAAACATATGTTCCCGAAATAAGACCTCGTAATTTCGAATTGACGACATCAAAATCATCAAAACTTTCAATATCGTTAGGCAATAATCCCAAGATAACCGTCCTAGCTTCGTTAATCATTCTATGGCAAACTTTTGGAGATTTAACGAAAAAACTGTTTTTCAGGATTTTCCCATAACATGCATAAATTCCAACCGATTACCATGACATACCCACCACATAAATTTCAAACCTTTAGCAACTAGCTGCCGTAAAATCGTTTGGCTACGACTTGAGTAAAGTGCTTTTTTAGCCGTTTGTTTTGCACTGGTAGGGGTAAAAAAAAAACTGTATCGAAACACCTTCACGCTAGTGATTTTGTCTTTGTTTTCTCTTCATTAATTATTCATGAGTTAAAAAAATACCATTAGTTAACTAACCTATGTGACTCCATTTGGAAAACTTTTTTGCATTCACACTTTCTAATAATGTCTTAACAGTTGCCCACCGAACAATATCACCGCCGACAAGAGATGACTTATCTTTCAATATCGAGATTTCTTCTGAAGTCAGTAAACGACCCCATATATTAAAACTACTTAATATTCCATTAAGTGGTTTTGTTAATTGGAATGATTGTCCAATCCTGATTTTGATGGGAGGGGAAGAGAATTTCAATGCTGACGAAAACGTAAAATGTCCTTCATATGTCCTGACTCCACTTATGAAAATAGATAATTTGTTTGTGGCGACCTTTGCACAAAAGTAACGCCAAGTATCATCCGGATAATGCCATATTCTGTAAAAACAAGATAAAAGTGACTTTTAAGAAATTGTTCAGGTGGGGACAGCATTTAAGATATATTAGCAGATTAGATAAATAGCACAAAGTATTGTTATACAAATGGGTTTTCTAACCGGGCATCGCATGCTGTTGAACTGTCATTTCCGCATCCGTAAGTTTAGAGCCCAGATTAGTCATTTGCAAGCCACCTTATATTGCAAATATTTATCTAATTTGCTTTGAATTTATTGCTCTAAAAACGATTTTTATGTAACATTGGTGGTTACTTGCATGCATCAGACAGGTAAGCTTGCTTATTCCTAGACCACATCACTAGCTGATATGTATTTTGTTGGTAAGAATCGTTGTTACGTTATAGCGTGATAATAATATGCAACAATAGTGAACGAAGGTGTCTGGAAGTAGTTTTTCATGGCGCACACATCCCTTTTTGCATTCATAATCTTACCTTCGCCCCTTGAATGTGAATTTTATATCAAATGACAGTCTTGGATGAAAGTTTTGAATCATGGTGTTTTAATTATGCTAATCAAAGTTTCCATAGCAACGATAAATAACTTTTTTGGAAAATGTTTTTTCTTGAATATCTTTTGAATTTGAGCTGATTGCGAAAAACCAATAAACGTGCTATAAACTGCCCCCATTTAGCACATCAATTAGGAAAGTTTGAAGAAAAGTTCGATAACGAATAAATCACGAAAACATTTAAATGTGTATTTTGTTCGCGTGTAAATATAAGTGGTCAAAACATTTCATAAGATGCACAAATTATTAAAAGCTAGAACTAGAACGCCTACGTATATACAAAAAAGAGCCATGGCCATTATTCATCCTAAAATAAAGTACGAAGACACTTTAAGTTTATCAAACATTGAATATGCATTAGATAAGCACCATGAACTATTATGTAGCAAATTATTCAACAACATCTTAAGTGATAGCACAGTGATAGCAGTCTGAGGCACAAGGCCAATTATAATATCAGAAATAAGCGCCTTTTTAACCTACCTAGAATACATACAAATCGTTTTAACAACTCATTTGTTTAGACCATAAATATTCATATATTATATATTTTAACTTAATCAATTTTAGTATATCTTTTAATAATTTAGTATTCTTATATTTAGTATTCTTATTATATATTGTATCAAATTGTAAATATTACGCAATTCAGTTAGTAATTACTACTGCAATGTAATTTTATTAATAAACCTATCTATCTATCTATATATCTATGATCGTAATACTGCAGAATGTTTCCTTGGACCTCCATTTAAACTCACTACTGAAAGCTCTGGTTAATATGTAAGCAATGCAGAGATCGAGCTTTTCATTAAAATGAGGTTTTGCTTGACGTTTTCACTCTTTCATAACTGCGATCACAATTGCGTATAACTCACAAAAGAACAAACGAAAATGAGTGATATATTTACAGTACAATTTAAGATATATAGTTAATAATGTTGCAAAATTTCAGTCAAATCCATATAAAAACGTTTTTAAAAGTAGAGCCGAAGTTAAAGTACGTAAGTAGCGCCCGCCGAATGAAACTTTACTACAACGAGGGTGACATAACGTGTTTATTTCAGCGGCAGGTTAAATTCCTCTATGCACGCTTAGTCTAATGAGAAATCTTTTTATAAGTGTAATTATTGAAAGTTTCTTAGGCCTCTTCTACAGGAATCCGATCCTGCTGAAACCGCATAGAAATATTTGCGTCCACACGAATCCGCGTATCCGGAGGATTCAAGTAAAAGTATGCGGTGTCGGTGACCGGATTCACTGGATTCGTGTGGACGATAGGCCGATTCGCATCAAAAAGTATGCGGTTTCAAAAGTATCCGGATCCGTGTAGACGGGGTCTTATTCTCATCGCGCATTCCAGCTGGAATACAACATGTGTCGTACTTATCATGTAGATGTTAAACGTGGGAAAAGGGAACAATTAAAAAAGTCGAGTGAAAAGCGGTGAAAGGAACGACCAGTTATATTAAAGCGACCCACCCGAACAAGCCGCACGCCTGATTTCTTGAATGAGAATTACATCATAAACATGAAATGTCTTCTAGAAGGGTTGATTGAAGGCGTGTTGCAGTTGTAATGCTATTTTTATATGGATTTGACTGAAATTTTGCAATATTATTAATTATATATCTAAAATTGTACTGCGAAGATATCACTCATTTTGATTTGTTCTTTCGTGAGTTATACGTAATTGTGATCGTAGTTATGAAAGAGTGAAAACGTCAAGCAAAACTTCATTTTAATAAAAAGCTCGATCTCTGCATTGCCTAAATATTAACCAGAGCTTTCCGCAGGGAGTTTAAGAACAAAACACACATTTAAATGTTTTCGTGATTTATCCGTTATCGAACAGATAACTTTTCGTCAAACTTTCCCAATTGATGTGCTAAATGGGGCAGTTTATAACACATTTTTTTTTTTTTTTTTAGCATTCAGCTCAAATTTAAAAGATATTTAAGAAAAACTATTTTCCAAAAAAGTTGTTTCAAAAAGGGATGTGTGCGCCATGAAAAACTACTTCCAGACACCTTCGTTCACTATTTTTGCATATTATAATCACGCTATAACGTAACAACGATTCTTACCAACAAAATACATACCAGCTAAGATCATGTAATTGCGAATTCAGAAAGGGATGTGTGCGCCATGAAAAACTACTTCGAGACACCTTAAGCGATGGCGATAATGAATGTTTAAAAGTGCAATAATATTACGTACTCTGTCTCATCACGTGATTCAAATGTTATGTCAGTCAGGTTCATTGATATTTTTAGCGACGTATCAGCATTATCTTGGATACTAAATACTGTGCCTTCACTACTTTCACTGACATTGTTCTTGTGTTTCCAACATACAGTAAAATCTTGCAACTTTTCAATACCCAAAGAAGACCCCAGAGAAATATCTGCTCCTTGAGAATGCTTTGCAAGGTTGTACAAACTGTCACGTTTATAATCTTTGAAATAATAAATGTGTTACTGAGAGGATAAAAAAGGCCAATTCAATTATTGTACTGCGGTTAGAGCACAGCATGCATCTGATTTTCGTACGGGAGACCGGGAACTGATCGCGTCCCAGGTTCTAAAAATATTCGAGGAGAATGCATGTACTGACTTTGCTGTTCCCACCCACAGGAAGCCCAACTAGTCTATCTGGGGCATTTTATACGTAACACGTTTCAAACGTGTTTGAAACGTGTTACGTATTTGAAAGACCACTAAATGCGCATGGGTGTAGTCAAAAATGTTGAACGGAGCAGGGCAAACGATTTCAACTCCGATTCAACATTCACAGAACAAAAGAAATGTTGAATTGCTGTTGAAGCAAAGTTTAAACGCGTTTAAACTCTTTCAACATCGATTCAACATTCAAAAAGGTTGGGCAAACGGCTTCATTTTTGAAGCAAATGTTGAAGCCGTTTGCCCGGGCCCTTCAGAGAGATGCTAAGTATAAATATGAAGCGGGTGTCACATCACACATAAAGAAACGTTGCGTGACGAGGCAAAACACGGCTGCGGGGGAGACCAGAAAAGTGATGAACCAATCAAAAAGCGATGAAAATGTAGGAGGAGTTAAAGAACAATCCAATAGAAAGCCAATCGTTCATTCATGTCGAAAAGTTGTTGTGTACCATTTCTTTAGATTTACGGTTAATGTTAGTACCAGTAATACGACATTAACCGAAAGCAAAGCTGTCATTTGATCAATATTATCATTAGCGCCCTTACTCCTAACATACGTGCCACTAACAATCGTACTCCTTTCACTCTAACTTACCATCCACTCAATAACAATGTTAAGCCTCGTATTAATCGTAATTTTAATTTCCTTACTTCTGACCCTGATACGTCTAACATTTTCAATAAACGTCCTCTCTTCTCCTACAAGCGTGATCGTAACATTCGTAATTTTCTTGTCAAGGGCATTTTGCATAACGACAAAGATCCTGTAATTTTCCGTTGTTCTCGTAAGCGCTGCAATACATGTCCACATATTGTTTTACGTACATCTGTTACTGGCCCTAAATCTTCGCATAGCATTATTGTATTCAATGTACTTTGTATAATTTTATTTCCGCTATGTGATAATATTGATCACATGACAGCTTCCGGTTCATGTCGTATTACTGGTACTAACAATAACCGCAAATCTAAAGAAATGCGACAAATTTATTTCTTAGGTACACAGCAACCTTTCGGCATGAATGAACGATTTGCTTGATCAATTGCTCTTTAACTCCTCCTACATTTTTGATCGCTTTTTGATTGGTTCATCACTTTTCCCGCTACATACTAATACTCAGTATCTCTCTTAGTCTAACTCTTTTACTGCGACGAAGGGCTTAAGCTCGAGACGTCAGTAAAGTTAAGTCAACATTTTTTACTGTGTTACAAATTTCATTATTATTACCCATCGTTTACATCAAGACCGACGCAGCCTATACTAGTTTACTCGCTAGTTTCCATTTACAACTCACATATGATTCATGCCCGAGCCGCGGCTCGAACCTGGATCACAGCGGTGAGAGGCGCGCAGTAAACCACTACGCCATTCAGGTTAGGTACACAATACTGATTTCATACCGTATTGATAGCTGTGGGGTCCAGTGTTCCATGTTGGTGTACAGCACAGGTTTGAGCTCCAGTTAAAATTTGTATTGCTTTCACCGGAAAATTTGGAAAATGCTGAAACAAAACAACGTTGTTATAAGAAAAATAATGAATATACGATAGTAATGCACCAACATTACTGCTTTTTCCTTCGTAGCGTTATTTGAGAGTTTAATGAGAGGGAAAAGTGGAATGAAGAGGCGCTCCTTCCTCCTTTCTGCCCTCTCACAAATCCTCCAGCGCTATTTTTCAGGAGCATGTCAATTTCAAACAACTGCATGTGAATAAACAGGAAGAACTAAGAGATGGATAAAAACAAAGAAACGAAGAAATAGTCTACTTACCAGTGTTCTTGTATGTATTTATACTTCCTGCAGTCAATGCATTTCGCCATATAGTAAGACCATACATTTGAATATTTTGGTCATTTGCATGGCCACTTAAAGACGATTTTCCAAGCAGCAGACTTGTTCTCTCTGAAGTAGCATTAGATTTAGTTTCCTAAAAAATAGAAATTATTTTAAATTAATGCAACGTGGCGCATTTTCAAACCGCTGAAATCAGTCATTGGGAACGAGAATAACAATCTCTCAGCCAATAAGATGCAAGCTTACTATGCAAGTCAGTTCGCTTGGCGTCATTTTATCGCTTGTTCGTCACTTTCCTCACGGTACTGAGTAATCCCGAACACTTAAACGTAACACAAAACCAATAAAAACAACAAAAGAGCAAAAGACAATGCCATAAGAAGCTCATCGCCAGAAAAATCGAAACGACATGCGCAGTTGGAGCGTGCCACGGAGACTTGCAGCTTCACGCTTCGCTAGGGCTAAATTGAGGTCCTTCAGTAGGATAGCCTGAGTATCAGGCCTTACGCGGATCGGAAGGGACCGGAAAAGGCTAAGGACCCGGGCAAACGGTTTCAACATTTGCTTCAACATCCGTTCGATTTTGTTTAATGGCAATGTTTAAACGCTTTTAAACTCTTTCAACATTGTTGAAACATATTGAATCGATGTTGAATTGATGTTGAAAGAGTTTAAAAGCGTTTAAACATTCAACAAAATCGAACGGATGTTGAGGCGAATGTTGAAACCGTTTGCCAGGGCCCTAAGACCAAATCTATTTTAATATTATGGCTCTCTACATAGTGAAAGGTGGTAACGATAACATATAAAAAACATCTTACTGGTAGATCGGAGCTCACACGTCCACCATTATTATACAACTTTATCC
Organism: Metridium senile; assembly: GCA_949775045.1. Taxonomy (NCBI): domain Eukaryota; kingdom Metazoa; phylum Cnidaria; class Anthozoa; order Actiniaria; family Metridiidae; genus Metridium; species Metridium senile. Next base: position 46,632,535 of record OX459096.1, read on the forward strand.
CATCATCTAATTTCCATGTGACTGCGACGTGTTGCCAAACCTTTGACGGGTTTTTAAGCTTGGCTCCCCAAGTTTTCTTGTTGGCAGTTACTTTTACGACAAGTTGACCATTCTGATCGGAACTTGTCAACGGGTGTTTGTTATAGATAGTAAAACCAGTTTTAGTGGAATCTTCTGCGCCACTTGTTAGAATGTAGCTTTGATCGTTCGAGATAACTGAAGAAGGAAGAGGTATTAAGGAAGCTGGGCCTTTGCATTGACGCGAGACGAACGTTGAGTTTGCCGGCAATGATAGAGACACTTGAAGAATTGTCCCGCAAATTGTTAAAAGGTCTCTATATCATTCTAACCTCAACGTTCGTCTCGCTTCGGTGCAAAGGCTCGGCTATACCTTTTAAAATGGCGCAGGGAACTATCAAGGGGAGGGACTATTGGAGGGCATGCGTGAAAGAATAAGTTTTGTGGATCATTCCGAAAATCGCACATCCAGGAATATTGATATATTTTAAGATAAATGTGAGCGGGTATTTACGGTCTTACTAAATCCTTTAGCGTTTTCTGGTAATAGGCCTGACTGCGAATGGATTACTATGATAAAATAGACAACGCAAAGCAATTAAAATGATCAAATTTATTGACTTGGAAACGGTACATTTCTGTCAACGTTAATATTATGATTGGCGATAGGAGGCTCAACGAAACAGACGAAAAAAGTTGCTACAGAGTTGAAGCCGGAGAGTCATATATTATTGTACGGAAATAATTATATAACAAGCGATAGAACAGGTAAAAAATTAAAACAAAAGAAAGAAATGTTATATCACAGTCAAGAGAATCGATGCCTACCGACAATACGTCAGGATTTTGCCGTACATACCGTCAATTATAACGGGAATACGAAGAGAACCAACGCCCTTCAGTCAACATAATCGCCTGATCAGTTGAGTTGAAGAAGTTGGTTTGAACAACAAAGTATTTGATTGTAAGAATATTACATTTTCATTTAAAAACAGTAAACTTTTCAGGGTTCTATTTAAAATTGTTCATTTTGTTTTTGCTTAAACATAATTGAAAATTCTATATTGCTCACAATCCAGTGGATGTGATTATAATAAAACAATTATTTCCCTGAATGCACTCTCATCGTACGCGGCGCGGCTAAGTCGGCTATGAACTCATGTACGAAGAGGGCTATTAGAAACTTTGTAACAAACTATTAATAGACTTAAAAGTACAAACCTTCGTTTGTGAAAACTTCCACTTCTTCCACAAGAAAAGGAGAACTACCAGCTAGTAAGTTTTCTTGGTTATTGACAACAATGTTTTGTGGGAGGCTGTAAACGTTTCCTGGAGAAGCCTTGGACTGAGTATTAGTGTTAGCATCATCTACTAGGACCAGGTCCTCAACGCCAAATGATGGCATGGAATTGTAAGAACGTAAAGCAGCTTTTGTTGACATGTCTTTTTTAATTGTCATCTGAAAAGGTTCTGTACCTTGTGAGTTACTAAGACTGAAGAGAAAGGCTTTTTCATCGTTGATGTAATTTGATACAGAAACACCTGAGCCTAAAATATAACAGTAGAGCTGTATAAATAAAGACATAAAGGTTTAAACCTATATAAAATAATAGAATTTGGGCGTCAATCATTATTGAATAGCTAGGGTGGAAGTAAGAACGCCAATATATTTATTACAGCCCCAGCGGAGAGAACTCGGGGGTAAAAATATCGGGTATATGCTCGGCGTATCTCTTAGGGGTAAAATTTAGCGATTTGGTATATTATAGGGTATTAAATCAAAATTTAGAACATCGTTATGATAAGGGAAGAGTCCATCTTTTATGTTTTGAAATTAGTACGTGCCACGCCCTTTTTAAAAACTCCAGGTTTCTTCTTTGGGTATTTTTGAATATTCCCGACCAGCATATATATATATATATATATACCCGACTCTTGCTCCTTAGTCATAGGATAAATAAATACGCCATTTCAAGGCTACCTACTTGTTTGAGATGACAAAAATCCACCAAAAATATATTCTCGAACTTTGATGATTGTCAAAGTAGGTTTATTGTTTGCACATTTGGTTCTGAAAGTGCTTCCTTTCCAACCATCTCGAGAGGCTTTGTAGCAAACGACCCACCTTGATTTTCCAGGTATAATCGGGGCCAGCCATTGATCAAGTGTTTTGTGATAGTTAGCATTGAATCCGAGAATACTGGATATAAACCCTGACAGAAATGATCCAGAAAGTATTTTGAAATGAGTTTTATACAGCACGATCAGAAATATCATAATGAATTGAATAAAAGACAAATGTGTACAAGATATATTATACCTCCTAGTTTCATCCAGAAGGCGATTGTAAATCCTTGTGTGCACTTGGTTGGGTCCATGAGACAGTCTTTAGCAAAGCCATCAAATGAAACATGGCCGTTACCAGTGATTGACAATACCCCATGCTCATCGTTTATACCATCTCCTTGTATAGTACCGTTATTACCAAATACGACGTCGGTTAGTTTACTATCGCTTGTGATTGTTGTTAATGGCCAATAATTGTCGCCTGTAAAAAAGAATGTCTTTAAGTGCTTACAAAATATAAATATAAATCATATAATATAAACCGTTGATATCAAACACCGACGAAGCCTATACTAGTTTACTCGATAGTTTCCATGAATATAAATCAGGAAAACCATACAGAAAGACAAACTTATTATTACAATATTTCAAAATTTTACCTTCGGCGGTGAAAAAGAAAATCAATATAGTTTCGATCGTATTTTGAAATTCTCTAAAAAACATGTTAAGTTTACCCCACTTATTTCCTTTTTAGTTTCCCCTATTATATGTCATTCTTTTGAAGGAATAGAAAACAAGGCAGCGTGCTTTATCGAGTCATAGAGCACGCTGGAATTTTAAGAAGACGAGAGAAGCGTTAGGAGAAGCACGACGCGTAGCGCTTCTCAAGTCTTCTTAAAATTCCCAAGTGCTCTATGACTCGATAGAGCACTTTTGCCGAGTTTACTATTTCTTTTATAAAATATTCTGTAGTCAAAATGAAACGAATCGACGTTCCGTGCACTGTTGAGTTATAGAGAACGCTTCTCAGCCAATCAGAGCGCGCGATTTATATCAAATATTTTATAAAGGTAGATAGAGCGAAAACACTAAAACCATTAAATCGAAACAAAATAGATACTAACTAATAGTTTCTATTTAGTGACTTTTTAGTCATGCAGTATCACTCAACCAGAAACATCGAATACAAAAGTAAACAATACCTCATTACAACTTTACTTGTCTTTGATAATGACTTATAGTTACTAAATAAGAACTATAGATTACACAGTAGAGTAGACGCACTTAGAGTGGTTTTCATTAATCCGTGAAACACACTTTAGCGTATTACACACTATTACACTTTGGTTGTTTTGTATTTTGTTGTCTTACATGACTATTACGATCTATTACACTTTAGCTATTACACTTTGTTTCACGGGTTAATGAAAACCACTCTAATCCGTGAAACAAATACTAAGGTACAAACACTAAAAGTGTGCAATACTTTGTACTATTTACCACTAAATAGTGTTGATTAAACAATAGAGAACAAAAGAATTTGCATAATTTAGCAGTATTTAGTGATATTTATGTTGCACACTTTTAGAGTACAAACATTAAAAGTGTGCAACATAAATACCACTAAATACTGCTAAATTATGCTAATTCTATTGTTCTCTATTGTTTAATCAACACTATTTAGTGGTAAATAGTGCAAAGTATTGCACACTTTTAGTGTTTGTACTCTAGTATTTGTACTCTAATTTTTAGTACTAAATAGTGATAATAAAACAATAGAAAACAAATATTTTTTTAGTAGTGCGTCTACTCTAGCAATTTTATTTATTTCACGGATATAGATAGTGTTAGCGCTCTACACCGAGTACCATGCAGAGGTTAAACTCTCTTAATTTGGCATTTATAAATCTGATTGTTTATAAGCAACAAGAAATGCATGGTTTATTCGGGGAAAATTGCTTTAATGTGACTCTGCTTTAATGCTTTAATTCGTGCATTGGAAATAAATTTTTATCAAAAGCTATATTATTCAGTTCAAAGTAATATATTTCACCGCTCGCCCATTAAATTCACTCCCCAATATTCGTAGTTTTGATCAAGAAGGGGACAGTGAGATCGAAGTTCAGAGAAGAGACAAGTGGTGGCAATCGAAAGTTCTGTAAGTTTCCAGTGTAAAATTCTCGCACAGATAGAAAATATACAAATAAATTAAAAGAAAACATTTATTTGACGCGTCCTATTGTTAAATAAGCGCCTCCCTCAAATAAGCGCCCCATTTGAAAATTTAGGCCTCGTCTACACGAATCCGAAATATTTGCGTCCACACGAATCCTGTTGATCGTTTCCTATTCAAAAGTATGCGGTTTCGGTGACCGGATTCACTGGATTCGTGTGAACGATAAACCGATTCGCATCAAAAAGTATGCAGTTTCAATAGTATCCGGATCCGTGTAGCCGGGGTCTTAATAAGCGCCGCAGCAAGTATCTGAAGAACATGCCCGCTGGTTGTGTCGTCATTAGAGCAGATTACGTATGACTATGGAAAATTTAGTGCCGTGGGCGTGCACAGTTTTCGCGACCGTGCATGATGTTTCTAGAGACGTGCCTTGCCGTGGCGTGAACACGTTCGTGTCGTTAGCTTTTGAGTAGCTACATATGAAATCTGCTCTATATACAGGCACATCACCTTGAAATAGTTGCAGTATAGTTGAAGGAGAAAAATGCTGGTGATTTGCGCTTAAATTGTATATATATTGTAATATTCTGTTGATTGCATCGAAACGTTAGTGTTAAATTATAACCAGAGATTCGATGTGTTCCTACTATGACGACACAATAGGATTTCAATACAGGACTCTTGTCTATTCGGCATTCATAGTTAACACAGGAAGTCGAAAATAGAAGCAGTTTTTTTTTAAATATCCAGTTGTTTAAGTTTATTTTTAGCTAAAATTTGTGTCGGTGATATAGGCATTTTTTTAAAACTACGTATACACGCTTCATATCTATTTTTATATTATTTCTATTTTAATCAATATTTAAAGAAAGGTATATAGTTTAGCAAAGCTAATTTAAATAGAGCCATGTTTAAGAAAGATAATAAATACATTAAATAAATAGATACAAAACAGAGTTGGCTATTTAGTTACGATAAAGATAATTTAGATCATAACTAATATAAGTGCCAGTTTGAAATGCCGTTTGCAAGAAATTTTGCAAACGGTATTGTAAGTTGTAGCATCATTATACTTGAAGCTTTTTTTGAAAAACTTTAGATGTTTTGGCTAGGCAGAGTAAGTTTCGTTACCTTGTGTTGTAAGGATTAACATCCGAGCTACGCTTAAAATCACTCATTAGGTAGGTCAGTGCTAGCCCAATTAGGGGTGGACCATTAGAAGTTGGGGGAGGGGGGGTGGCAATTCCCAAAATAAAAAACGTGCAAGGCCAATGCGCCCAAAAAAAAAAATCCTGCACAGAGCCAAGCTAAAAAAAAAAAAACGTGCAGAACCTTGAGGGATAGCGAATGCTAAGATTTTAAAATCCGAGCCTGAGATTCTAGAAATATATCAGCTCATGCATTTATTGTATTTAAAAATTCTAGACTCCGAGACATGAAAAGCACGAAAATCCTAGACTTTGAGACATCAAAAACACGAAAATCTGAGACTTTGAGATATCAAAAACACGAAAATCCGAGACTTTGAGGCATCAAAAACACGAAAATCCGTGACTTTGAGGCATCAAAAACACGGAAATCCGAGACTTTGAGGCATCAAAAACACGAAAATCCGAGGCTTTAAGACATCAAAAACACAAAAATCCTAGACTTACGCTCTTTGTATCAGTATAATACAAAATATACCAAAACAAAATCGACCTCGGTGTGTTTTCCCGACCAAAAGTGAACAAATCGCCCGAAAGTAAAAAAAAATCGCTGCGAAGTATCAGCGCGTTGTACCGGACTAATAAATCAAACGGAAAAACGGACTTTTCAAAAGTTTAACCAAAACACAAACAGTTGTTTTCGCTTTGAATTTCAGAGAACAAAATTCTGTAAAAAAAAAAACGTGCAAGACCTCTCTGGTCAAAAAAAAAACCTTGCACAACCCGTGCGGCGAAAAAAAATAACCTACACAAAAATATTGCCACCCCCCCCTCCCCCAACTTCTAATGGTCCACCCCTTATGGCTTTAAAGACTAGTGATACATTTTAGGTAGTCTCGACGAGACTGCAGGTTTGGCCAGCCGAGAATTGAGTGGATCTCGTCTGGCTCAACTACTCTATTTGATATTATGCATGCCGCACGGCTATTTAATTTTTCAAGGTATGTCTTTGACATTACCCCGCAGCCATCCAAGACACACGCGTAGTCGTCGGTAAAGATCTATAAGAGCTAACTTTAATATTTCTAATTATTATTTAGACTGAAAATTGTCAATTTCACCCATGGACCGGCCTGCGTATAGGTAGTTATCAACAGATAAAACAGAACTATGAAGCTATGTCTTTCTTTTCATGAGTTTCGAAGAAGATTAATTACTAGCGTACCGGACAAAGGCTGTCTTTTAAAAAAGTATTATAATGCATTTCATCTTTGAATATATACAAAACACCTATAATTACTTTGATAAACTTTGTGCTATTTTGTGTTATTTTTTATACTGTCAAAATATTATAATGCATGGCATCTTTGAATACAAAACACCTATAATTACTTTGATAAACTTTGTGCTATTTTGTGTTATCTTTTATGCTGTCAAAATATTATAATGCATGGCATCTTTGAATACAAAACACCTATAATTACTTTGATAAACTTTGTGCTATTTTGTGTTATTTTTTATGCTGTCAAAATATTAGAATGCATGCCATCTTTGAATACAAAACACCTATAATTACTTTGATAAACTTTGTGCTATTTTGTGTTATTTTTTATGCTGTCAAAATATTAGAATGCATGCCATCTTTGAATACAAAACACCTATAATTACTTTGATAAACTTTGTGCTATTTTGTGTTATTTTTTATGCTGTCAAAATATTAGAATGCATGCCATCTTTGAATACAAAACACCTATAATTACTTTGATAAACTTTGTGCTATTTTGTGTTATTTTTTATGCTGTCAAAATATTAGAATGCATGGCATCTTTGAATACAAAACACCTATAATTACTTTGATAAACTTTGTGCTATTTTGAGTTATCTCTTATGCTGTCAAAATATTATAATGCATGGCATCTTTCATGGCATGTTGTAAAATCTGGACTTGGACCCGGACACGGACCCGGACTTTGAAATATAAATAAATGTATGAATAAAATAATTACAATAATCAATAAATAAATTACAAAAATGCATAAATTCAATGTAAATTTAAATTCAAAACTTGTAATTTGTTGTATTGACAACTCATTTTTACTTCTAATATAATTCACCCTGACTTTGTTACATTGTCTCGTTTACATTACATTTTTTACGATCGTTTATTCAGTTTTTCGTCTATATATCTATATAAAATGAATGAAGGAATTAATTAATTCAAATGAATTAATAAATAAATAAATATAAAAAACTTTATGGGTGAATGAATGAATGAATGAATGAATGTATAATAATAGGTAACTGACGATTCTTAAATTATTTGCCATTTAACTAAATACACTATAGTTCTTGGTTCTTGTGACTATTATTACTATTATATTCTTTTAAAGGTCAAAATCGCCGTGGTTTTGCTGGCCGTTGGTTTATGCTCTTTAATGGCGCTGTTTTAACTCCAGATCAGCGAAATTATCCTTAAAATCTTTTGTCACCTCCTTTTATAATTAGCTTGAATGTTTAAATAAGGCAACTTGCGATTGTATGTAGGCTATACAGTTTGAAACAAGCCCAAGAAGAAGTGAAACGAGAACAGTCTGACGTCATCGTATTCAAAAAGCTCTGTTTTCTTAGGGCCCGTCCACACGTAGCCGGGTATTTTTGAAAACGGAGCTTTTTTTCTCCGTTTACGCCTTCCGTCCACACGTAAACGGCGTTTTAGGTCACCGAAAACGGAGGTTTTCGAATACGCTCTCCAGACTGTAGATTTTTTTAGCCGGAGTAATTGGCCTTGCTGTTGCGGGTTCCCTGCCCACCCAAGTTTAATTATGTAAATGTAATCTTCTTTGTGTTTTTGGGCGAAGCTAATAAAATAAAAAATAAAAATAAATAAATAAAAGTATACGTGTGGACGGTGAAAACGGAGCTTTTTGAATACGATGACGTCAGGCTGTTCTCGTTTCACTTCTTCTTGGGCTTGTTTCAGACCTTATAGTCTACATACAATCGCAAGTTGCCTATTTAAACATTCAAGCTAATTATACAATTTCGCTGATCTGGAGTTAAAAAGTTAAAACAGCGCCGTTAAAGAGCATAAACCGACGGCCAGCAAGACCACGGCGATTTTGAGCTTTAAAAGAACATAATAATATGTAGAATACAGCCTTCCCTTTTCACTTTGATTTACTCGCCTGTTTAGACATATGTACTCTATAAAAAGCGGTTGGATTGTGAAGCGAGCGAAGTAAACAACGATGGCGCAAAGTGTTGAATTTTCGCGGATGTGCTACTGTAGAAGAGCGCATGCGTGCGCATGCTCTGTATGGACAGCAATTTTTTTCGAAGCGTATTCGCGTATACGTGTGGACGGCCAAATACGATTCGAATACGCTACGTGTGGACGCGGTTATTTTTGAATACGGATAAAAAAATATCCGTTTTCAAAAATACCCGGCTACGTGTGGACAGGGCCTTAGAAGTCGTCCAAGTAAACTGAAAACGGCAGAAATAGCCGTGGGAAAAACAACTGCCCGGCATGAATCCATTAATCCTTGTCACAATTCCATTAACACATGATCAAAAATGTTAGATATCATTTTTGTTTCGCTTTATAGTTTGAGTTTAGAGAGAATTCTTACGCCAGTTGGCCCGTAATAGTATGTAGAATACAGCCTTCCCTTTTCCCTTTGATTAACTCGCCTGTTTAGACATATTTACTATATAAAAAGCGGTTGGATTGTGAAGCGAGCGTAGTAAACAAAGATGGCGCAAAGTGTTTTTAATTTTCGCGGAGGTGCTACTGTAAAGAGCGCATGCATGCGCATGCTCTGTATGGACGGCTAGCGTTTTCGAAGCGTATTCGCGTATACGTGTGGACGGGCAAATACGATTCGAATACGCTACGTGTGGACGCAGATATTTTTGAATACGGATAAAAAAATATCCGTTTTCAAAAATACCCGGCTACGTGTGGACAGGGCCTAAATAGTCACTAAATAAAAACTATTAGTTAGTAACTATTTTGTTTTTATTTCATGGTTCTAGTGTTTTCGCTTTCGACGAATAAACGAATAAACGATCGTAAAAAATATAATGTAAACGAGACAATGTAACAAAGTTAGGGTGAATAAGAAAATTAAAAAAAATATATACAAGTTTTGAATTTAAATTTACATTGAATTTATGCATTCTTGTAATTTATTTATTTATTTATTATTGTAATCATTTTATTCATACATTTATTTATATTTTAAAGTCCGGGTCCGGGTCCGGGTCCGGGTCCGGGTCCTGGTTTTACAACATGCCATCTTTGAATACAGAACACCTATAATTACTTTGATAAACTTTGTGCTATTTTGTGTTATCTTTTATGCTGTCAAAATATTAGAATGCATGGCATCTTTGAATACAAAACACCTATAATTACTTTGTTAAACTTTATGCTATTTTGTGTTATTTTTTTTTTATGCTGTAAAACGAAATATAGTATTAGTATTAGTATAAGTCTGACGTCAACAAAATAACCACCGCAAAACAAAAAAATAAAGTTTAACAATCTCCTCTACTCGGAAATACCTCTACTCCTATTTCCACCCGCTAGTAAACTGTTCTTCAAATAAGTTTTCATATAAACCATAATTTCACATAGCAGTTAACTTTTCCCTTGTATATCTTGAGAATACAATAAATTACACCGAAAATAGCATACCATAGCCACATTCAACCCATGCAACTAACAAATACATAATAGTCGCTGTTTTATTTTACTGAGAAGTCACGCTTTTTGGCAATTATATATATCAGCAGTATATACACCTTTTTAGTTTAACTTTTCCTACGAGAAACAACAACAGTGTACCATATCGATATAGATAGTATTTGTCTAAGCTTCAACACAGGTGAAGTATTACAGCATAGTTAACTATGATTACAGTCAAAATATATTCATCCCATGAGGTCAGCCAGAATAATTTGCGCAAATTGAGGCTGGCTTTAATGACTTTTGAATTCCATCTTCATTTCACTCTTTTCTTTACAATAAATTACTAGATTAGTTTGTTAAATGGGTTGATTAAGATCAGAAATAAATGTAAAACATGTATTTTTCTTACCTACAGGCTCTTCAACAGTATAAATCGTCGCTTGCGATGGTGTTGCCACTAAAATGCAGGCTAACGCCAATATATTGAGAGGCGGAATCTATAAGAAAAAAGAATTAAATTTTTTTGTTTGAATAAATACTAAGCAAATTTGAATCACACAAAACATTCTGCTTTGGTCCAAGAAAAAGACAAAAATTCCATATAGGCACAATTTAAAAAACACTTTCCACAACAATAATATTCTATAACTGAACAAGCTTTCTATAATGTCATGTAATAAAAGTTTCTTATAACAATCAAGGAAATTGTAACAGAGATCATACCTTTAGAAAAAGCATCTTGTTTCTTAAGGTCGTCCAGTTTGAATTCTTTTGCAATCTAATAGCTATATAATTGCAAAATATGGCAGGTGTTCCGAGCTATAGTTAAACCCCTATTAACTGTCCACTGTAATAAGATTACCGTCCGACAAATCCTAGTAAAGCTAACATTTATTAAAATCCCCTTGAAAATAATCTCAATGCATTAGTATATTATTTAAATATGGCTTCATTGAGAACGTAAAGAAAGTGAAAACATTTAACAAATGATCCAAATTTATTCCTGGAATAGAGCTACTTTGATCCATATGTTCTCGCTGTTACAAATTGTAAAATTTCATCTAAAATAAATTACATATTAGACAGTATGGTTTTTTAAGTTTTTTAAAGTTTTTTAATTAAAATTTTTAATTTTAGCATATTTACATTTGTCAACGTTAACAAAACTGAAGGTTTTAAAAGGTCCGATAGCATCTTGTACGAGAATGCTAATCCTAAACATGAAGCCTCATGAGCGTTTAAACAACGGTTCAGATCGGAGGTTTTGCAAACGTGCGCATTCGCATCGGTTCAAAGCAGAACAGACCATTCGTATGAAAGGGTATGATGCCATGTTTTAAATTAGCTCTCTTGAAATCAGTGAAAGGCCCGGGCAAACGGTTTCAACATTTGCTTCAGCATCCGTTCGATTTTGTTGAATGGCAATGTTCAATTCAACATCGATTCACACGTTTCAACAATGTTGAAAAAAAGGGGGGGGGGGGGGGGGGGGGAGGGATTATCAATTTCAGTTATCAGCGAAAAAAAACATCAACTTGTCAGCTATCAGCTATTTTTTAATATGTTTATCAGTTATCGGCTAACTAGAATACGTCAAGCGAATCTACCTTTTTACCTGTATCTGCCACAATTGATTGACTGCAACGGATTATTTTTTGGGTGTTACAAATTTCATTCTCTTACCTATCGTTTATATAAAACACCGACGTACGTAGCATATAGTAGTTAATCGCTAGATTCCATTTAGATTATTTTAGGGGCATTTTCCCCCGAAAAAGTTTGCAATTAATTAAGACCCTCAGAAATGCGATTTCCAGCGTTTCGAGGCATTTGTAACTTACTTTTCATATCAGTTATCAGTAATTCTCCCGTTTCATCATTAAACAGTTCAATCTTCATCATTATTATACCTGAGTGAAATCATACAGTTATTCCCTCAGAACACTGACACATGATGGTGTGCCATTCAACTATTCATCGATAGAAGAAGAAGCTTTCAAGAAGCAAGTGATAGTTCAAACAGATGCAACTGGTGGTGACGCAGCAGTCGGAGGAGCTCTACGGTAATTGTGAGAGTAAGCCGCTTCAAACAGCCTTCAGCATCTCCTAAAGCTTAAATAGAAAAAGAGGGCTTCAGTTGGCCATATGCAATTGCTTCCAAACGTTCCACAATTATTTAACGGCTTTATGGGAAAACTGACATTCTTCACCCTGATGCATGTGCACACAGATCATCAACTCTTAGAGGGAATGCTCATGCGTGAAGCCTTCAACTATATAGATTCACGGTGATAAACAAGAAGGGAACTTTATCGTATCTAGCATACATATTATGTACTGCTCACCCTAAGTAGTATTCCGACGTGAGATGGAAAAAGAGTACTATGACAGCAAACAACGACTACTCGATGCCACTGAAATATATTTTTATTTTATTAGCTTTTTCCTTCATACGACAGCAGGGACACCACAACAGCTTACGCCTATTACTGTGGACCCTGTAGTATGCTGAGACCTGACTGTTGTGCCGGGAGACAATCCCCTGCTCTTTTCGAAGATCACAACAGGATATTTTACATCCACCTTATATAGGAATTAGAGTGAAGGCAGACGGGACCTCCGGCTTTACGTCCTTATCCGAGAAGACGAAGATAACTACGTGACGAAATCAACAAAGACCCAGAGTAAGTTTCATGCATACACAAATAATTGAAGATTGAAAGCACCAATTCAAAATTGCTGTAACATGCAGTTTCTTAAATACTTAGCACATGTTTGCCGCATAGAGAATAATACACTACAGAAACATTTTTTTTTTTGACAAAAGAACTACCAACAAACTGTGGAAAGTGGGAGTGGATAAAGAACAGGTCAGACGAATGATGATGGAAAAAATGAACTTTAAGAGTTCATTGGAGCAGCGACTCCAACTAACTCGCCCTAAGGACGTTCTCGCGCCAATAGGGAACATATGATAATGATGACGTGGTCTCCGAAGATCTGCAACCTTGATCAGTAAGGAGCATACAGCACAAAATCAAATGGTATATTAAAGTGCAACTACTGAAACCGGGGCCACCAAATATAATTATCCAATCACGATCATGAATATGAACAATAGAATCTCTACAAATATTTGACTTTTAATTATATGTTCGAACGGAATAGATCAAGATTGAATAAAAAACATCTCAGCCTGTGAGAACCCTGATTGATTGATTGATGAACTTTATTTAAAGGTTTAAAACGTATTTACAAAATACACCAGTTTAGCAAAGCTAATCCTACACTGGGCCTTCTAGGGAAGAAAATTAAATAAATAATTTGTGTTTTTTGGCCGTTTGATCTCAAAAAAATTTACAAATTATTTGTTTGAGTGGCCCCAGTAGTCAGTAGTCGCACTGTAGATAGGTCCCGGAAAAAAAGAAATGCTCTTCGGAAATAAAAAAATAAAATACCCCTAAAAGATACCGGAAATTTTATAAATGGACGTGGTTTGCGAAAAGATACCACACATATAAAACAACAAAATAGTAATATTTTTAATATTGCATGGCTGAGTTGGAAAAGTTCGTACATCGTACCCTAAAACATACCAAAGTAATGGTGAGATTCTAAATTACGGTACCCTAAAAGATACCAAATCGTTTAAAGGGTGTCTCCTGTTTATGCCGCACAATGGTTTCCAATTCATCAAAGAGGTTTGCTGCAGAATGTTGGTTCATGCAGCGTCATCTCCCTACTCAACGAAAATATACAGTCAAAGTAAAGCCGATAAACTAAAGAAGCCAAACGATATCCACACTTGCCTGCTAAATAACGCAAATAACATGGTTTTTATATTTATAACAAAGGATCGGAGGGGTGATGTTAGTGTGGTCGGTCAGCGGTATTTTCCTAAGTATTGGGCTCCCTGTGGGAGATCGGGGTCCGCCATCTTGAAACAACGAACGTAACTTTCGTACAGTGTTTAAATTTCTGTCATCTTTTGTCCAAGCAACTCAATCCAAGTTGTTATCTTTGGTGAAATATATAGTTAATGGCTCAACAACAAGATGTATCTCCTGATGCTCAAGATATGTACGTCAAATGAGTTTAATTCTTTGATTATTCGTACACTAATTTTACTAATTTGTCGACATTCTTATTTTACTTCATAGATCAAGGTTAATTCCTAACCGTGATCAAGGTTTCTCTATTTCAAGATTTAACATTGAGGAAGATGAACTGCGCGATAAGGATTTACTCTGCCCAATTTGCCAAGACGTTTATAGCATTCCGAAAGTATTACCTTGCGGGCATGTGTATTGTTATCCTTGCATTTTAAACCAAATCCACAATCGCAACAACGGTGAACTACGACTAGCTGCCATTTATTTGCCTTCCCAAGAATTTACCCAATCCACTTGCCCTCTTTGCCAAGCATCATTTGAATACAATCAAATCAGGGATGTATGCTACCCTTTTAAGAATAGACTAGATGAATTGGATATCACTTGTGAATTTGAAGGATGTGATAAACAAGTTAAGCTTGGTGATTTGAGTAAACACGAACTCAACTGTGAAAAAAACCCACAAAGAGAAGTGCATTGCCCTGATTGTGACATAAAACTTCGAGAATTTGACCTCAAACACAGTCACAGATGTCAAGAAGGACGTCTGAAGAGATTGCAAGAGATGAAAAAAACAACAGATAAGATTAAGAATGAAATGGAAAAACAAAAGAAAATGTTGCAGGAAAGAGACTAGGCTGAGAATGTTTGTCTGGGGGGCCCAACTAAAATTCCTACCAAAATTTACGTTTGATTGTTGCATTGACACTTTAATATTAGGCTAACTGCAAATGTTGATCAAGTGTTAATTGACAGTAGCATTGAAACATCATTCCTGCTGCAGATTGTTAATGATTCTGGAAAATGTTCTCCATAATGACCAGGATATTACCAGGATAGTGTAATTAACAAACCTGTTACCTGACCTTTGTACATGTTTTGGAGGCATTTCAACCAGGGCAGCTGTGTATTTGAAGTACTGTACGGATGACCAAGACAAGTTTTGTCCCAACACAAATGTTTTGGTTAAACAAACAAAAATAGACCTAGTACAAATAAGACAAAATATAAAGATGTCATCAATATGTACACTTCTGTCATCATTCTGTTATTGGATCAACACAACAGAACAAAGCAGAACTATCATGCACAAGTTATAAAATGTAACAATCATTCTTTATATCCCTGAGGATGAACAACAAGTCCAAAGATATTGGCCCATGAAAACCGAACATCAAGATCTGGTTAATAAAGGTGCAGACAAGTACAAGAACTAATGATTGCAGAGGCTAATCATGAAAATGAATGTATTAATGTGTAAAATATTTTATGTATGTGTAGTGAGAGTTTGAATTTAAAACACAATCACATCAGCAAAGCTGTAAAAATATATTGTATATAATTAAATACTATTATTTACTATTATTTGTTGGCTTATTAAAATCTTAGCTTTTAATTAAAACATTATTTTCAATTACAAGTTGCCAGCAAGTGTTGCAATTCAGATATGATATGATATAATATGGTAGCTAGTCACCTTTCCTTGCAGCACTAGTTCTGAATTATGAGAGGTGCAGATGTAAACATAGAAAAAAGATTTCATGTTTATAACAGTACAAATAGGATTGATAGCATTTTTATAAATATTAAAATATGAGTTTGCATTAGGCATTTTACCACTTTGTAGAGTTGGATTAAAGCATTCAAACAAATCCTACCACTTTCAATGAAAAATTAGATTTATAGTATTATGTCACCAAAATTGTCAGATTAAAAGCATTTGGACATCTCATTATGTTAAAGACCCATGGTCACTTACCAGCATGCTTTGCATTGTTTGTTTTGATTTGATTGTTATAATGAGTATTATGAAAAATCAATAAAATGGTAAATGATTTAATAAGAGCAAAAATATCCACTCAAATCGTAAAATATATCAAAGTGTCTAAATTTCATGGTCCACAAAATTCAGGTCTCTCACTTAGTGCATACTGGTAAGTAGCCTCCTGCGCAGGCGCTCTTAGTTTTGGTTATTTTTCCCTTCCCATGAAAACAATAACCGACACTAAGAGTGGCTGCACAGAGGCTAGCTGGTAATTAAGTGACCATAAGCCTTAAAACACAATGATGAATTTGTTGAACTGCTCCCAGTCTAATAATAACTGACTTATTTAATTCATTTGATCAGCTACTTATGTAATTACCTGGTTGATTAACAATAGTGATCACTTGATGCAATTTGTATAACAGCTAAAACATGTATGTTATGACAATACACTGTCAATAAAAAGTTTTTTCTAACATCATTATCCAACAACACATATGTTTGTAATTATATAAGTTGTTATGTTTATAGAAGTTGGACCTTGCTCTGTAGGTACTGCCCCTCGCTGAGACTGTTTTATTAGTGTTATAGTATTTAGAGTATTTACCTCTTACAGGTATGTAATTAAATACTCAGATAAGGTACTGCAATTTTCATGAGTTGATATGGCTTTCTTAAAATATTTGATTTTTATGAGAACATTTCAGATCATTGGACTACAGCTTAGAAGAGAGGAGAGGAATGGATCAGGGAGGAGGGAGAACCAGCAAAAATAAACAGGGAGGAGGGAGAAATCAAGGGAGGAGGAAGAATTAAAATATGAAGGGAGAAGGTCGATATTACCTTATTAATTATTGAACTATAAGGCCTTATTGTACTGATTTTAATATTATTTGGGTCAATTTTATGCGAACAGATTATCTATGGAATACAAACTACTAAATAGTTCAAAATTTGCACCGTTCTAATGAATAGCCTCAATAGCTATATTTAGAAAGAACAAAATTAAAACGGAGGAGGGAGAAATGTCGAAAAAATTAGGGAGGGAGAAAAATGGTATAAAATTTGGAAGGAAGGATATTTTAATCCCTCTTCCTCTCCCCTCTTAGAAACCATAATTTGCCATATTTTGTGGTCATGTAGCAAACGCACTCTTTTTTAATATTGCATATTTAAACCACAACCGGCATACAAAATTTGAGAAGGATGGCATTTCCCCTTCCATTTAAAGCTTCTGCGTAGGAGGCTAGCAAAGTCCAAAACTTTCTCGACTGTCAGAGCTCTACCACGCTTGGCATAAATGACCTCAAAATCGCTCATCAGAAACGTCCTTAAAACTTGGAAATCCTATTAACTTTATGATTTGAAGTCCAAACAAGCTATAATTTTCACAGCACATTACAGATATGACAATTTATAAAATGTTATATTTTGATGATACTCTGACGTTTCTATGACGTCACATATTACATTTCCTTTTATGGTTATTTCTTATGCTTTATCGAATTACGGATAATTCTTGTTGATCTGAATAGGTATAGTGAGAGAAATATTTAGCCGTTAATTGGAACTCGCAATGACGTTTCTAACTAGAGTTATAAAGGATTATACCTTTTTGTGACGTCATAATATACATGACATCATATTGAATTATGATATCATCTTAAAAATGGTAAAAAGACGCATCCACTCGATGGCAATTTTCGAAAAGCAATAAACAAGTGTGGTTATTAAAAAAAGTTTCAAAATTGTTATTTGGTAGGCTTATATAAGCATTTTAGAACTTGTGTGACGTCATAGTGACGTATGCAATTTTTCTCGCCTTAATATCTACGCCTAGGATTGAAAATTTAAAAAACAAAAATCAACAAGTTTTAGATCAACACTGGTGTAGTTTATGTTCGAATTTTCATGCAACATTGATAAGAACTCGAAAAAATGTACCAAGCGATATTTTTGCCAAAGCTTTTTAAAGAAAGTTTCCCGCCAAAAAATTGCGGGAAAATAAGGAAATTTAAGAATTTGATTACTTTTGACTGAATTGTCCAATCGAAAAACGGTTTTTGAATTCATGTTAGCTATATCAAGAACTGTCATACAGTACAGTCTTACGACGTTTGAATCAATTTGAAATTATATCAAATACCATTGGAAAACGACGTTTTGACGTCATTATGACGTCATTATGACGTCATTATCATAGCAATAACGCTAAAAATTATAAAATTGAGTATGTGTTATTAATCCCTATATTCGTGCCAAGTTTGATGAAAGTCCAACTTCAAATTTTTAAAATACGCCCTAATGAGCGATTTTGAGGTCATTTATGCCAAGCGTGTACGTTGAATATTCTGGTCGCATACAAATATTAAAGAGCTTCGACTGTACTGCGTAAACAGGACTATATATTAAATGTCAATCTATAAATTCACCCAGGGTAAATATAATAGATAATTTGAAAGACTTACTTTCTCCGACTGAACTGTGTAAGCCAATTTCACTTCCAAGTCATACGGAAGGAGGAACATCGAACGCATACTGCTTTGAAGGGATTCCTTTCAAGTTACCATTTCTTTGAATATTTGTCTTCTTCAAACTTGAAAACCCGGTTGGAAAGGGACTCCATGTTAATGGTTTAAAATTCATAATGCTCAAGTTTGAATAAAAGAAATATTAGTTGCTGTAATTATTTGACTTCCCGCGATGACCAAACGCGTCGTCACATTCACTTTGGCGCGCTTTTCTTTTGGCTGGGCTGGTATTCCTGTGTTATCATGAGAGTGAGGCAATATCCCAATCACCCCAGCGAGCCTAGATGTTGTGACTGGAATCTCGCTATGCAAACGAAGTTAGAATGTAATTCTTTCAGGGATTTTACAAATCTGCAGATTTATATTTAGGAATATGTCTTCATAACTAATTACCTTGTAAGTATTAACTCTATTTTTTAAAGCTTTTAAGGAAATTTAGTTATATTGAATGTATAATATACTCGAAAGTTATAATTTCAGTAATAGATTGATTTCCATGGTTTGTTTTGTATGTTTATTGTCCTGAATTGGATAGCTTTATTACTAATCCTGGATTTTTACTTTACTGAATGATAAAATGCTATTCTATACTCGTGGTGAACTAACGGAATACCACAATACATTATTCTCTGTTAGCTCACTATGTGTGCTTGTTTTCATTTTGAGTCGATCTTGTTCAGCATATCACAATGATTATGTATATCAATTAATTTTAGCGTGATTAAATTGTGTAATAGACTTGTTATGTCATTAACTTTGACAGGTTTCAAACTATGGGCTTTGATGTTGGAAGATTTCAAGGAGAGGTCGATGAGGAATTGATGTGTTCTATTTGTGGAGGTGTTTTAGAAGATCCACTCCAAGCCCCATCTTGTGAACATGCTTTTTGTGCTTCTTGTATCCATGAGTGGCTGAATCACCAACAAAGTTGTCCAATCGACAGGAGAAATCTCACACCATTGCAGCTCAAACAAGTGCCAAGAATTTTAAAAAACCTGCTTTCAAAACTTCTAATATCTTGTGATAATAATTCCTTTGGCTGTGAAGCTATCATAAGACTTGACTCTTTGAATTCGCATTTGTCACAATGTCAGCATAATCCTAAAAGACCCATTCAGTGTGAAAAAGGCTGTGGGGTAATAGTACCTTTCGATGAACTACTTCATCATAATTGTGTTAAAGAGCTTAATGCCATTATTCAAAATCAAAACATAAAACTGGTTGAACTTCAGTCACAAATAGATGATCAACGCCAACAACTCAATGAACAAAAAAGGGAGATTCAAGTTCTAAAAGATGTGATGAGAGCAATGAGAGTACTTAATATTCCTCAGGCACTTCCCCCAGTTCCTGATGACCATGTTCATCAGCCAGGTATGTTACACCAAAGTGATGAGCTACGTGAGTGGATCTTAAGTCTACCACAAGCAAGGGTAACAAGATGGGGAGGAATGATATCAACTCCTGATGCAGTACTACAAGCTGTTATCAGAAGAGCACTTGCTGATAGTGGGTGTCCAGCAACAATTATCTCTGAGTTAATGGAAAATGCTCATGAACGCAGATGGCCTCCAGGTCTTGGTACTCTTGAGACAAGGCAAATAAATAGAAGGCGTTATGAACAGTATGTTTGTAGACGTATTGCAGGCAAGCAGGCAGTGGTTATTATGTCATGTGAAAATGAACATATGGGAGGAGCTTTAACCTTGGATCCTGGCATAGTCATGATATTTGCTCATGGAATTGAATAAAAGGAAAATCAATAATAACAAAATTATTGGAATGTTTCATACATTTATTAAAATAATGTAATGCACAATGAAGTTATCTGTAAATAATGTACATATAAAGCTGAATTTATTAAATATATAGAAAGATAATAAGTTGTATTGTCATACCTTCTTGCTCTATTGGGTTCAATTTTCCTTAAAGTTATTGTAGCAATCTACAAAATCTTTGTCAGTTTAACATATTAGTCTTATACCAGAGGTTATTTTCTACTTGCTTTAGCATTTGTAAATTTGACGGTTTGTGATGCAACTAGAATTCAACCTCTGGCCCAAAGAGCTTAGAATCTCAATTCTATGTTGATTTGATTTACACTCAATTATAGCTATATTTGGAACCTAATCTCGTCAAGTTGTCAAATTACATCCAATCAAAGCTCTGTTCGTTTTGTTGGTATAGGACCGTTGTGTATGCACAGGTAGCCCAAGCTCACTGTTAGTGTTGATTTACTAAAGGATATATGGGTACTTTTGAACCCTCGATTTTCTGCCCTAAAATTTAATGAAATTAAATAAAACTCTTCCAGTGTCTTCTAGCCTGCGTTACATCCGGTTTATTCCCCATAATAACCGTCTGCAAAATAACGAACATATTCGTGTTCTGAGACCCCCAGCGAATAAAAGTTCAAATTCAACGAGTCCTCCCATTGGTTATTATCTCAAACGGGAAAGACTGAGGCGAGTAATCGAACCAATGGGAGGATTTGTTAGAATTTGAAAGGTCAACAGCCAATCAGCATCTATTATATATTTTCCTGCTATTCGCTGGGGGTCACAGAACACGAATATGTTTGTTTTTTCGCAGACGGTTATTACTGGGAATAAACCGGATGTAATGCAGGCAAGTGTCTTCTTGTTGATCTTTAGAATCCTCGGAGTTAATTTCAGCCGATTTCGTTCAGAATAAATTACTTTTTCCTGCCTTACATAAGTAAGTAAGTATGTACATAAGTATATAAGGCGGGAGGAAGTAAGTTATTCTGAACGAAATCGGCTGAATTTAACTCAGAGGATTATAGAGATCAACAAGAAGACACTGTAAGAGTTTTGTTGAATTTGAATCAATTCGAAGGGGCTACCTGTGGTGCCTAGTTTGAAAATTCTTGAATAAGTCTAAAATCTTTTTTTTTACTGAAATTTTATTATATCAAAAAAATTTAACAAGTTGTTTGTTTTAATATTCAAAATATATTGTCTGTTTTTTATTGTTTTGTGTGGATTTCTCTCAAAACGAAGTATGCTATAAATAGTGCAGTAGCGGGCTTCCTGTGTTATTACAAGCAAAATGGCGGACAAAGAGAGTGTAAGCTCCGTCGCTAAAAATTCTACTATGAATGAATACCTTGAGCAGTTTTTAAAGTTTGTTGCAACCAATCCCAAGGATTTCTTGTTTTATGGTAAAAGAAACACCTATTTTCAATTATATGGGACTGTATTTCTATATTTTTATGTTCAATTGATAATTCAAGTGCATGATTTATAATAAGTTAATTGTTTGAGTATGATGAAAGTGCATGTACGTGGATTATTAAAGGAACTATTTAGGAAAAAGGTACTTTAAATATGTAGCAGATTGATCAGATTAATGTACGGCAGCATGCAATAGAACGTATTGGTACAACTTACAAAGAAGGAGGGAGCTGATCAGTTTACTTTATATCATATTGCTGTATGTTTGTCATTCTGACAAACGGATTCTGCATGCTCTGGGCAAAAACAAAACTTGGTGCAAAAGTCTCGACTGAATCCATTGCTCAAAATCATTTGCATATAACAGCAGCTATTAGATCAGGAAGCCAAGAATTGATCTCTCCAGTGGGGTACAGTAAAAGGGGCTACATTTCTTAGGTCACCTATCATGTATTTTTACATATAATTATTGAGTCTGAGACTATTTAAAGCAAAAGTTAAGCCACTTCTCGATATTAAATATGTACCTTTTGATTGCAGTATTCCTCTTCCTTACTCCTTTAATGATGGTATGTGGATTTCTGTCTTTAAAGTTGGCTTATCATATTGAACAAAGAGATAAAGATAAAAAGAAGAAAGGTATTTTGTTCATAATAAAACTTATTGTCTACTAATAAAATAGAGTGAAAGATATTGCTTATTGTGCACAAGCTTTTAATTATAAAGAATAAAGTTATTCAATATTTAACTTAAGCCTGGATCAAATGAAGACAAAAGTTTTGACTTGTGATCTAGCTTATTGTGTTCACTGTTCAAACAAAGCAAGAGCTCTGAGTTGCAAGATATTCAATTTTTATTACAAAATATATAGGTTTCACACATTAAACATTATCATTATTACTACAGTATTATCATTATTCAGGGTTCGTATGGGTTTTGGAAAGTCTTGGAAAGTTTTGGAAAATTCCTTTTTCACCTGCTGGGCTATGGAAAAGTTTTGAATTTTTTGTCGGTTGCCCAGCTCCTACCTTGCAAAGAACTGTTTTCATTGTAATTAAAAAATGGCTGATTGTTTTTGTTTTTTTCCGCTTGTGTGGTTTTGGAATTTTGAGTAATAGGCTTTGAAAAAGTTTTGGAAAAGTTTTGGAAATTTTCTCTCAGGATTCTGTACGAACCCTGAATTTATTATTATTATTATTAACTTTTTAGCAACAAGACAGTCAAACATGGTGAAGGCAAAAAGAAAAGTAAAGACCAAGTAGATGATAAGGATGCATGTTTTAATTTAAAAACCTTAACATATAACCTTAATTTCTTGTGTTCTTGATTTCTGTCACATCAGTGTTTACTACAATGTTGTTATCTAGTATCTTGTACAACCTTTCATACAGGTGGTTGTTACAGTAACAATCATTACGTCAAGAATAGCAAATTGGGGATTTTAATTTGATTTTAGGTTGTTTCGATCCATCAATCAGTTTATCTGTATGTAAACTTGTACAGTCATTGGTTAATTTGATGTAAGCTCTGCCTCAAAAGTGATTGACAGACCAGAACAACCCAAAATTAAATTGAAATCCTCAATTTGCTAGTCACATGCAACAATTATTGCTGTAAAGGTGATTGATACCAAGTTAACATTCCAAGATGACAACAACAATAGATATAAAAAGTTTTGAAAAGTTTTGACATCTAAATGCTTTGGTACTAGCTGCCAGCTTACATTTAAAAAGCATGTAATTAATTGTAATAATTATGTCATATGATTTATTGATTTCATACGGGCTACTTATATAAACTACTAGTTAACCAGTATTATTATATAGCTGTCTATTTTACCAATATAACGAACAACCTCATTGGTCGATAGGTGCTCATGTGATACTGATTAAATCCAACTGTATCCTGACCGGGGAATAAGTGGTTGCTGACTGGGATATAAGTGTCCAGCGCACATGATCAGAACGTGCTAAACGTGGTGGGGTGATATTTTTGACCAGTCGGAGACAAGCAGGTCGCTAAAGGACAATCAAAAAGTTTTAGCTTTGTGTACTAAAATGGAGACCGAAGCAAAAAAGAACAGTTTTGCAGTCTTTCTAGTGAGGAAATACCAGGCCTCGTTGACAATAAAATAGACAGCTATATACAGCACTCTCTGGAAAATAGAACTAACTGTTTCCCTCGGGATCAGTCATTAAGTGTATAATACCACAAGTCCGGAGTTCCAAAGCACACGTTTGGAAATAAGACCCCAAAATAAAAGTGAATATTGTTGCATTTCATGATATTTCGCCAATGTAGAATCGATGTGTTATGAATTATTCATGAGTTTGAGTAACACTATTATTAAGACACTCTGCAAATAATAATGTCAATACCAACAATTTAATATCATTGTTTGACAAGGGCAAGGCTACAAGTATTAATAAATCATTAAATTGTCAGTGTTAATAGAGGGCCTTTCTCTTTTACTGTTAACTATGATTGAATACACCATGGGAATTGTATTTTTTCATAATGTTTTCGTAATAATTTCACAATCTTTTCGCATTCGATACCATTAGAATGATGTTATTTTTCTGGAACGTAACTGAAATGCCATAGCAATTATATGCGTATAATATGGCTAAATCATGATATTTCACTGGAAAGTAGAATGTGCTCTTTTCCTAAATGGACTAGGCACTGCAACACTGTGTCTTTTCTCTAAGACTGATTTAGAGCGCCTTTGGTTTTCTACCACCTTGTGTTGGCCATCACTGTGTGAATCATCAATATGAAGGTAGCTTGTGTACGCATTGAATGCAATACGAAACTTGCTTCTGAGGGTGTCAGACTTAATATCTTTACTTTTCAGAGCTTTCCAATGATTCTCGCTTTCTTTTTTCTTTCGGTCGAAAACACGCTCATAATAGCATTCCTTGGCTTTTTCAACCTGTGAAACACAGTACTTGTAAACATGGTATTGATCATTCTATGCACATGCAGCATTAACAGAATTTCACACTCTAAATCCATTAATATATATGTTGTTCTTCAATGGCTTTACAAACAAACAGGCATAGATATATATTAGCTATATTTATATATTTAAGATATATATTTCGACTACCATTTGTGACCGTTCCAGGAAGCTAGGATGCATATTTCTTCACAGTCTCGATGGCGAAGGCAAAACAATTGGCGAAACAATTGCAGTCGAAACGTCAAGTTATCAACTGTTTACGCATGAAAACCATAAATTATTCTTACAAGCGTTAACCAGCTTCCATTCAGTATTAAAAAAATTAAGTATTCAGACTAACCATGCAAAAGAGCTGTTATGGACAAATCTTCCTGATTTATAAATCGTCTTATGACGGTCAAGTCATCAGTGGTGTGAAAACGGGACGGATACAATTGGAGACAAAAAATCGTCTGATTCTGTTGAATTCACAGTCGAACTATTTTAGGACGATGTGTCAGTCGAGAGGATTTGTCCGTCTAATGTGAAAAGGCAATTATTTGTCGTCTCAAATTGTGTTCGTCACGTTTTCACCCCAGTCGACGTACTCAGTTGTAAGTTATAGGACGATTTTTACGTCTAATGTAAAAAGGCAATTATTTGTCGTCTCAAATTGTGTTCGTCACGTTTTCACCCCAGTCGACGTAATTGCCTGTTAAAGGACGATTTGTCGGTCTAATGTAAAAAGGCAATTATTTGTCGTCTCAAATTGTGTTCGTCACGTTTTCATCCCAGTCGACGTACTTGTCTGTTAAAGGACGATTTGTCCGTCTAATGTGAAAAGGCAATTATTTGTCGTCTCAAATTGTGTTCGTCACGTTTTCATCCCAGTCGACGTAATTGCCTGTTAAAGGACGATTTGTCCGTCTAATGTGAATTATTATTTGTCGTCTCGAATTGTGTTCGTCACGTTTTCACCCCAGTCGACGTACTTGTCTGTTACAGGACGATTTGTCCGTTTTCTAATGTAAATATAAACGAATTCATACCTTGTTTCTAATATCGGGCAAATGATCCACACTTATCCCTATGTCTTTAGTGTCGTTGGTGGGGCTTGAAATAAAAGGTAGTTGTACTGAAAAAGGTTTTATTCGTTGTAGTTGCCAGCTCGTGGCGTTGGGCATTGTCTCAATTAATCTTTTCTTGGCTTGAGTAGGACGGCTTGTACGAACTGGATTCATTGCAGCGGGAACTGACTGTGCATGATCAAACAGAATCAATCAAGCAAACAAACAAACAAATTAACAAACATTAGCAGACTAAATAAAAAGACCGCCGCGCCGCAAAGGGAAGCCTAATGCAACTATAACTAGAGATCATTTAAGCTATTATTTTCACTACCGAAAATAAAACGTGAAATTTACATAGCAAGGAGTATCCCACAACTCCCCGCTTTGTATATATTATAGGGAACTGCACGTTTTGTTCACTCTCGTCCAAACCACGGAAAGAGCACTTCGAGACTACCCACCCACCCAGCCCCCGACATGACGTGGCAAACTACGGTACACATGGATATAGTAGCCTCCTCCGCAGGCTACTCCTTTTTCTCTTTTGGGATTCCTTTGGGTTTCCTGTGGGATTTCCGAGAGCAGGATTGGGGCCGACTCGCTTTTCAAAAAAGGAAGCCCAAAAGTGAAAAAAGTTGCCTGCGGAGGTGGATAGGATATAGTGGACAGCGTGCCTTTTCCGTCCTTCCCATATCTCATTGTATATTCATGTGTATTGTAGGAAGTGGAAATATACTCAGTACTATTTCTCTGGCCTTTCATTTACATGTAACTGGCCTCACACATAAAAAATAGAAAAGACCATTCTTTGATAGCACATTGCCACATGCTCTACTAGGTAAACTAGATATATAGGCTATCCAAGATCCCCTGTGGCACCAGCCTTCTAGGCTTTTCACCGTACCATGCCTGACAAGAGTGCATCGGAATGCATCAGAAATAAAAACTTAATGGGTAAGTTTCTAGCTCAGCTTTACGTTCATATGCTTACCTTAACAGGATCAGAATTAGTTATATTGGTATCTTTATTAGCAGCACTGAATGAAGTAAACCTCAATCTGATTTTCCCTCGACATATAGGCGAGGCATCTTTCTTAGTGCGTACGCGTCGAGATCGTTTTTTCTTGGAAACATTTCCAAAGACGATGTGAAGTGGCTCAGCGTATGGAGATTTTTCGTCTCCTTCAGCATGTCTTGCTTTGAGAGCGTCAATGTGCTTTCGTAGTTGACCCTCTGTCAGCCCTATTAACCTCGCTCCGGCGATATAATGACCTACAACGTGTGGGGCCTGAATGCGCTTGTATTTTGTGTGATAAAAGCTTAAAACAATGACAGAAAATCAGGATCATTATTATGATTTTATTTACATATTTTATGTTAAAAAAAGACACACGCAAACTCAGTCATAAAAAATAACCGGCAACATTATAGCTTATAGCTTACCCAACAATTTCGTTGATTGAATGGAGTGCTGATCTTTTCATGAAATTCGTTAAAGCTTCAAAAAGCCTTGTTTCTCTTCTTTCTCTTCTGGCCATTATTTCTGGCTGGTTTCTTTCGTTTTGATCATGATCTAAAATGGGATGTGTATATTTTCGTCATATAACAGCATAAACAAATCAAGAAAATCACAGTGCTTGTGCCGCATTCATTG
Organism: Metridium senile; assembly: GCA_949775045.1. Classification (NCBI taxonomy): domain Eukaryota; kingdom Metazoa; phylum Cnidaria; class Anthozoa; order Actiniaria; family Metridiidae; genus Metridium; species Metridium senile. Next base: position 46,659,913 of record OX459096.1, read on the forward strand.
TAATTGTTATAGCAGAGTTAATATCAGGAGCACACTCCACTGAGCCACTCGCGCTATTTACAATCATTTATGAGTGGGTTAATGAATGCGTATACACAGTTAGGCCAATATGTTTGTTTGAATACGACAACGAATGTATATGATATTAATAAATCTTACCAAATCCTTCAAGAAAGCGCTCTGTGTTGGTCATAAGATTAAGAAACTCCTCAAAGTCGATCTCTCCATTTCCTAAAAGGAAAATTGGTTATTCAGATGTTTTGTGACTTTTACTTCTTTCCCCGCCCTTTGGCTTCCGACGTTTCTCATTTCCCTTTCCTAGCTAGCTTTCTTTTCATTTCCCTCCTTTCCCTTTTTTTCTTACCGTCTTTATCCATGGACGTTAACACATCGACGATTTCTTCCTGTGAAAGCTGAATATCTACAGATCTCAAAGCTAGATCAAGTTCATCGGCATCAATCGTACCACCACCATTACTATCGAACAAGTCGAACACTTCTTTAAAAGCTGGAAATAGAAAATCGTTTCTTCTTATTTCAGTCAGTTGATAGCGTAATGTAAAGCTGACTGTGGTATATACTATGGTATAGGTGATCAGTCTCCTAAAGGAGACTCTGCTGGCATCCATGACAGACTTATTAGCTCAATTCCTCAGGTTATATATATATATATATATTTCAAAATTGTTCAGTTTGTCGCATTCCAGGCACTTCGCGGCGTGAATTATAGAGCTCTGCAACAGACTATTTCTATAGTTTAGGTTTAACAGTGCGTGCATGCATATATTGGTGATCATCACAAATGCCTTGAAGATTGATTATATATTTACCATTTATTATGTCGTTTGACAAACTATTATGGTTCGACTGTTTCTCCAATGCCATCGTTTCCACTGATTGCTCTTCATGAGGCTCCTCCTTTAACCCTCCGATTTCGCTTTCAAGAATAAATGCATTTCTCCTCGCAGATTTGGGAACCGAGCTCATACCGACAATTATTTTATTCTCTTTTCACCTTGTTTTAGAAATCGTAGATGCTGCATGACAAAGCTGTATGCGCGCGCCAAAACCAGCTTATGACGTCACAAAATGTAATACCACATTACCCAAGAGGCTTTGCCAGAAAAAGCTAAAATATAGACCTTTCGCAGGAAGCAGCTAATATCGTACGCAGATGACCGGCAAGCTTTTTTTAAACCCGAACTCAAAACCTTCTTTTTCAAACAATTTATAAATCATAGTGATATATGTAATTAAGAGCATTGAGCTTGTATAATGCTCCCAAAACCTTGCACTTTTTTTAAGCCTCGCTCTGATCACTCATGGCACGTCACGGTCCTTTTGTTTTATAAAATCAAAATGAGGCATGCCGGGCATTTGCGTCTGAAAACTGCTTCGTGGCAAAGGTTTATTGGTCGCAATCATCAATAGAAATGAGATAGTTCTTATAATATCAATGTTAACTATTAATTATATTATTTATGATGGTTTTCTACAAAGTGACACTGATAAACATTTGAAAATGATTGCCGCAGCTTCGAAAGAAATGGCTATAACTGAATATAGATAAATATTGAGTAAAAAATTAGAGTGATTGGAACAAGCCTTTCTGGTTTGAATCAATCTGGTATGTAGTCGTGGTTGCTGCGAGTAATTAATTCTGAGGCACATTAGAAACACAACTGAGGACAGTGCAAGTAGCAAGATTATCTTTTGCGACTTTGTGAGTCATGCGCTTCAAAACTTCATTTAATTTAAACACAGAATAATGTGGCTGCACTCAAATCGCAAATCCAGGGGGAGTACGGGTGAAGTCAATCGGCGCTCCTTTTAGGTTGAAGATATTTCCTGTACGTACCTTATAGGGAACCGAAAGGCTAGGATCCTGATTTAACTATATAGCATAAGACTTGGCATAAAGTCGTCAAAGAAAGCTACGAAATAATATCTAGTTCCGTGTGTTGGCATGACAGCAAGGAACGTTTCGTGATCTTTAGTTGTTTGTTTATTTAATACCCCGCAAAGACAGTACACTGGTGCGGTATTTGTTTCACATCCCTTTACTAGTTGAGGCCTGCATTTACAATTTGTTTCGGCAAAAGTGACAAGTAGAATTGAACATCTTAAATAACAGAAAGCTCTAATCAATTTTGTTATGTATACAAGAAAGTATACACGCAACTATACACCTGCTGTCAGTCAAGGAAATTATGTGAAAGGCGGGAGGTCACGGAAAGAAATTATGGTCATACATCTAACTACAACTAGTCTCTGAACTAGTTGATGTTTTTTCGCACTGATGATTTTGTCGTTTTTAATCAAGATCATCATTTTAACAACAATTTCAATTGCGCAGCTAATAGTTCATATATAATAGCTAAATATTAGCTATATGCACAGCTCAATTATACTGATTCGTAACTGACGAATCCAACCATTTTTATCGCATGATCTAGATTTCTGATATATGTTTAATACTGATATTGCAAATACGTTGTTCACTATAATAAAAAAGTATTCTTTTTACTCGAATTTTCCATTCTGGTGCACCCGCCCGTTCTTTTTCTATCCGATTGTATGGATTCTCTCGAAAACCGATCCATCCTGATCCATCGGCTTTTTGTCGTTTCCGAATGTTTTCCGAAGGCGTTGCGGAAATTTAACGAGACGGATGATTAGAATGTCTGGCTGAAAAGCGAAGTTGGTGTTGTCGATGAGAAGGCAACGAAGGACTCACTGACACTGAAAGGGCAAAATGCTTCTTTATGGAGCAACTTTTTGCTTAATTTTTGCATTAACTGCAAGCCTACGATATGTGCAAGGTAGGTTATTAATCCATCAATTTATTTGATCGAAGTTTATTTAATAAATCTGAGGAACTTGTACGAGCGAATCGAAAATTCGATCAAACAATTTGACATAACATTGGCGAGTAGCTGTAGTTGAACCTTGAAATCAGCCTCAATTTGTTGTCATTTCTTCGATCCAAAGCCTACAGATTGCTGCTTGGTGCATTTAGCTTATTGAAGGTGTTTCTCAAGTGAGATTCGGTGTGAAATCTTCACTTTTTGTTCAAGTTTATTGTTGTTGTCAACATGCTAAAGGAGACCATTATTATCGACGAACGTGTCTTGGACAAGAAACGGTTTATTCTTAAGAAAATGTTCACATCAAACTCTTTAATATTGTATTGTTCTCATTAATCTTTTGTACACATGAGGTTTCTATCATTTTGTTAGTGTTAAATAACGTGTATTGGATCCGTGATTTGGCTTTATAAAACACTCAGAAATCATGCATATTCAATCGTTCAAGACCCAACGTCAAACTGTGCCTGCCGCCCTCCTTCACTTTTCAGTTTGACAGCCACTAGACAAAATTCTATGTTCCACACAGGATTTTGTGCGAGATTTTATTACTTTTAAACTTAAATAGAATAATTAGCAACCAAGTAAATAAATTTTCCAATTGTGTGTATATAATAACCTAATGAAAGCTACAATAGTTATTTGTGGCCATATTAATGGCGAAACCACTCGACACACTCAAAATATTCAATCTAAAATATTTCCAAATCGTATTTTGGTCTTAGCAATTATTTCAGAAACATTCTTGTTCTAGAAGTTAATATTTTTCATTTTTCCGGTTTTAAATTAAACCAGGTTTTTTTTAGATTTTAAGGTAGAGTTGTTTTGACTGGTAGCTGCCTCAAAAATACATTGTTTGATGCTATTGTTGACTTTTCATATTAGTAATGTAATTTACTTCTTCCAATAATGGTCATTTGGAAAAAATGCATCCCCAGATGTTCTGACCTCAATTTTGTCTGTATGACATTAAATTGTCACTTTATTTTGACTAATCTCTGATCTCCAGCATATCTTTCGCTTTCTTGAGTTGTTTGCTTACATGATTTTAAGGAACCATGCTGTTACTTTGTACGACAAATAAGGAATCAAAAGAAATGAAAAAGGATAGCTTAATTGTTAATAAATCACAATTTTTAAAGAAGCGATGACTTGTCAGTTTTGACAATTAAGTAACAGAAAAGAAAGAAATATGTTTGTTGATATCTTAATAATAATAATATCTATATATGTGATCATGACAAGAATATATCAAGAACAACCAGAATGTACATGTGTTCAATGGAGACCTCCTCAGACTACTGTCCGCCTTTTAATAGAATAAAGTAATTAAGTACAAGACAATGGTTTATTCACAAGTTTGCACTAACTTTGCTCTCCCACTATCGACAAGCTGGCACAATCTAAAAGATTGTCAAAAAATGATAATTGGTATAGACCATTTTAATAAGTCCCGAAGTGTTGTGTTTTCCGCACTTGACATCAACTTTATTCTTTTCAATTCCTTTCATATTATACAAATTTCAAAAGAACAAATTTGACTTCAAGCGCGGAAAACACAACAATTTGGGACTTATTAAAAGGGTTTATACTGCAATAAAAGACCCACACTCTTTGAAAACTGTACTTGTGTTAATACTGCGTAAAATCCTTCCTTCACGAAGAATATTTGATCTAATATAATATATCCCTTTTATTTCTCTATTTGCTGCTTTTATAGCATTTCTTAGAATTTACTGTTAAATCTGTTGTCTATATCTTTACGTACAGTATACAGTTTATATATTAAACATTAACCATAGTAATTACAGTTAACATTTACATGTACAAAACAAATAAAAATGTGCTTGATTGATTGGTAAACCTAAAATCTATGTATATTGTGAATTTACTGAGAATTGAATGAACTAGAATAAACATTTTAGGAAAAGTCAGAAAACCATTTCAAGGTCATAACATTTTTATCCATATTGATTAAATCTTGTAATTATCAGGGCAGGAGGTTGATTGGGGATGCATTAATTCATGTCAAATTTAAAAATCTGCTGTATATGTATACATAGAATAGACAAGATCTAGATGTAGTGGAATGGCCTACGTAGTATTTAGCGATTGATTCCAGACCAAATTGTTTTAAGTTTGTACTTGTATTGCTTCCTTGAGCAAGACCCTTGATCCTTTATCAGTGCTTCATCTTCTGGGATAACGATGCAAAATACAAAAAAGATCCTATTGTGTTTTTACAAAGAGTAGGGGATTGTCTTCAGACACAACAGTCTGCTCTTGAAGGCATTTCATTTACTAACCACACAGCTGATACAGTGGAACCCCGTTAATCCGGCCACCGAAGGGACAGCCCAAAGTGGCTGTATTAACGGTGTGGCCGTATTAAGCGGGTAAATTTTATAGAAAAAGTATGGGCATGCATTTCGCCGAGACCTAAAAAACTGGCCGTAATAACGGAGTGGCCGTATTAAGCAGATGGCCGTAAGGCGGGGTTCCACTGTAATTGTAAACTTCATGGCAGCAATGTTCACCTACAGCATAATAAACTAAGACATTTGTTCGACTTGTACTCTGCTATTGACTGCTTAGTGGAGAACATTATATTTATTTACTAAATATATATACACCTACTTGCAGTAAGGTTGTCATACAAAAATATACATTTGTTATAAAGAAAATAGAACATTAGAATTTAGTACGATAGGAATTGATTAAAAGACAAAAGAAGATCACTCAAGCTGAACTCTCTCTTTTTTCTTTTAATTAATACTTTTTGCACTAAATCACAAATGTTCTATTTTCTTTGTGACAAATGTTCTATTTTGTATGACAACCTTACTGCAAGTAGGTGTATATACATTTTGTATATTTAATATTTAATTAATTCTATATCTGCAAGTTTTTAAGTGAAAATTCATTCAGGTCTAAAATAAAGTGTTTGTGGTCCATGTTGGAAAGAATGAGTATTATTAAGTAATTATACTGTAGGGATTCTTAATTGAACCTCACTGAAGAGTTGAGTACGGCTTTCTGCGAACTCAGACATTCCAACGGCTTATTGTGATATAAGTTTTTTTTTATTACTTGGCACCTTGTATGTATTTTCTTCCCGGCCACCAAAAATGTATTTCACAAAATAAGCCATTGGAATATCTAAGTTCAATGAAAGCTGAAAAACTGCAGTAAGATACTAAAGAAATGTACATACCGGTACATGTATTTAGACTTGGCGAATATGAGACAAAATAACAGTTAGTATAGAACTAGGCACAATATCATTTATAAAGCACTAAGTTTAATGGTCTAGAGCTATTGATACATGCCATACCTAATAAGGAATATATTGTGCCTTTTATTTAATAAATAACTTCTAATTTTGTAAAAATGCTTTAACTTGTTATACGACACATTGAAAAAGCAACCAATTTGAATAACGTTTATTTTTGACAACTGAAAGCTGCATACATAATTATGTGAAAACTTAATTGAGGTTCCGGCATGAACAGTCAAGAACAATATATTAGGCTGCCATATTTTGATTCTGGTCATTATGTTGAAAACATGGTACTTTAGCTGCTATTTTGAAAGTCCAATAAACACTCAAGTAGTTATGTTCACAGATCTAAGTGCTACACCATGGCACATGTCCTGGCCTTCAATCCTTCGCCAGAACCTTCTTTTCTTAGAAACACCAACACAGTTTAATAATATTATTAGCAATATCTTGTGTATAATATTACACAATATCTTTTAATAGGAAAATCTACAATGTGAAATTCTCTAAAGGCACTTGTAACAAGTTATCATTAAAATTGTTCTTGAAGATAAATATCATGTATGGTGTCTGGAAAAAATGGTAATTCACTATTACTTATGTACAGCTGATAAGTTTAGATAAAAAACAATGATTCATGATCTTCCAAATATAATATTTCTGTCTGAATTTGAAGGTCTTAAGATATATCTGTCTGAGACTGTCTAAGATACTTTGAATATCTAGTAGATCTATGAAAATATGCTTGAAAACATACAGATAAGCCAAAATGTAAATACAATTTTTATCACATGCTTTTAAAAGAATGAATATAAATGATTATTCTTGCATTATTTTAATAATGAAGTAATCTTTTCCAAAATAGCTAGAATTAACTGGTTTTCAATTTCACAAAAAAGACAAACAAGCAAACAAATTCAACAAAATTGACATTTGGCTTCTTTGTTCTTAAGTTCACAGTAAACGTTTTTTGTTGATTTGTTGATTTGTTGATTGTGTGTTGTGAGTCAATTCAAGGGCAATTACTTGACAGTTGTTTGAATTCTGAGTTTTTCTAGAACAAAATGCTGACACTGTCTCAAACAAACAATGAGTGCTGATAGGTATTGATATTAAATCTTCACCACACAATATAACTTGTGTACAATAAATTACCATTATTGACTTTCAAGATCCCCCAGGGAACTTTATTGGCTTGACAGACAATGACATTCAATCTTAGACAATAATTGTTTTATTATCAGGGCTTTGCATTAAAACACGATGTTGTGACCACAAATATTTCAGTCTTAATTTCATTGTTGGGTGGTGTCTATGGGATCAGGATCAATGATCAAGCTTTATAGACATGACTCACATCACAACAATTATTTGTGTAAAATTACATCACATTACATTAGCATACATTGGAAAATGATCACCAAAGATTACAATAGCTCAAATTGACGAAAACATATTACTATGTATGCAAGGTTAGAATTTCATTGTTTTAGCCACATGGTAAAAATATATTGTACAGATGAGCTCTACAAGCTAAATGGGCCAGACCCAAGATAAAAAAAATTCTGTGAAAAGCAAGGAAAGCCTGGGGCTTGAAAAACTAGAACCTAGTCCCACGCATGATTTGATAAAAACAACATTCATGATATGGCGGCCAAGACAAACGCAAGGCAGTGTTTTCCTACTCTTTGCTCTTTATTGCTATTGTATTAGCCTTTGATTTTCTGGAAATGTCAGATTGTCCATCACCAGAGATTATGTAAGACAATTTTATATTTTGAATCTGAATTTTGAAACTGTAAAAGGCAGTTGGCACTTGATAATTAAACAATTCAATTCACATTTAGCCAGTAATCTGGTTGAAATTTTGAACCCTGATGTATTTTTCCACCCAATTCAAATATTTTGTGAATAAGATTCCAATCACTTTGAAATAGTTTTTATTCCAAATGGTTTTGAATTGGGTGAATTGAATTGAATTCCTCCATAGGGATGCATCTTTGTTGCATAAGTGTCTTAAAAATAAAATATCAATACCATCTTTTGTCAAAATCCTAGATTTTATCTAAGACAATTTGGTGTATAATGATATTATGTGAAGACAGCAAAGCCAAAAACCATATCATATTCAGCAGAACATACCAGTATAGCAAATATACTGCTTCCCTAGTTGTTACAAATTTATATTACATTACAATGGGTGATTTAATTCATAGTGTCATATAGTGAAAAACCATAATGCTTTGCCTGTACTTTCTTTTGTGAAATTATTAGTCTAAGTGCCAACTGACAGTTCTACCATTCAAAGGGGGTTTAAAAATTTGATTAATGAGTAAATATTCTGGTACTGGTAGAGTACAAACACTAAAAGTGTGCAACAGAAATACCACTAAATACTGCTAAATTATGCAAATTCTTTTGTTCTCTATTGTTTAATCAACGCTATTTAGTGGTAAATAGTACAAAGTATTGCACACTTTTAGTGTTTGTACTCTAGTAAGATGACACCATGATGAAAATAGCATATTACATGTCTATACATCACACCACATCATACCACACTGTGCTACACCACACCACACCATACCATTTCACATGATATAATCACATCACATTACATATTATGATATACACCTAGTAATTGCAAGAACGTTGTCCTGACTTTAGTAATTTAGTAGGAAAGGAATTAATTAAAAGACAAAAGAAAAGCACTCAAGCAGAACCTTTTCTTGAAGAAAGAGTTCAGCTTGAGTGATCTTCTTTTGCCTTTTAATTCATTCCTTTCCCACCAAATTACAAAAGTCAGGACAACGTTCTTGCAATTACTAGGTGTATATTGCATATTATTAACATTTGTTATTTCTATTATCTAGGAAATAGCAATAGCAATGTCACAGGGTTCATTTGTGTCTGCACAAACTGCTCTCCCAACAAAATCTGTCCAACAGAAAAGGCATGTTTCTCGTCTCGTGTACCCGATCATATCAACATACGGAAAGGGTGCATTGAGGATGACCAAAAGTTTGACATGATGTGCAGAGGAGGTGAAACACCATCCAAGCGTCATGATACTATGTGCTGTGCAAAAGATATGTGCAATGTGAATCTGAACCCTACTCTAGCACCAAGTATGTAGAACTACTTTTGAAAAAATAATAAAAAATAACATTAAATTGTAACTAATTGTACATGTACATAATTTAACAATTGTATTATGGAAAATAATAATGACTGGATGTGTTACCTTCATAATAGTTATTCTGGTTTTATATTGATTAGTTCCATTTGTCTTTCAACAGCTGATGCACAATCAACCAATACAAAAACATATGATACTGATTTTCTTGTCATTAGTATCTGTGCTCCTGTAGCTGCTCTGATAATCTGCATTGCAGTGGTATATGTGGTATTCCGTAGATATATCAAATACCATGTTCAACGCCAACCGGTACCACGTCAAGATCCAGAGATGAGCACACATGTCCATTGCATTTGCAATCCACCATCAAATACATTGCTAGATCTTATAGATAGTTCTTCAGGCAGTGGATCGGGGCTGCCATTGCTGGTGCAGCGTACTGTGGCTAGAGAAACACAACTCATTGAAACTATCGGTAAAGGAAGATATGGAGAGGTATGGAAAGGTCGTTATCAAGGTGAATATGTTGCTGTAAAGATTTTCAACAGTACAGAAGAAGCTTCCTGGAAAAGAGAAACAGAAATCTACAATACAATAATGCTGCGGCATGAATCAATATTAGGCTTTATTGCAGCCGATGTGCACTCAAGGAAATCAACTACGTACATGTGGCTTATTATGCATTACCATGAATTGGGATCCCTGTATGATTTCCTGAACAGGTCAACATTTGATGCAGAGACAATGTGCAAACTAGCCTTGACTGCTTCTAGTGGTTTAGCACATCTCCATACAGAGATCAATGGGTTTAATGGTATTGGTTGCAAGCCAGCTATTGCTCATAGAGACATCAAATCTAAGAACATTCTCGTCAAGAGTAATTACACTTGTGCTGTTGGTGATCTTGGACTGGCTGTCCTTTATTCAGGTGATAACGTTGATATGGGAGACAACCGAAAGATCAGTGTAGGTACTCGTCGTTACATGGCGCCTGAGGTACTAGAGGAGAAACTCTACACAAAGTGTATTTCTTCCTTTAAAAGAGCAGATGTATATGCATTTGGACTTGTCCTATGGGAGATATCCCGAAGATGCGTTTCTGGAGGTATCCAACATTATTCATTCATAAACTTTATTAATTTGATTTAATGAATATTAGCTTAGGCCAAGGGAATTCCAGTTAATAATAACTGAGACAAATCAAGGTTATTTGGAACAAATGTTTATTGAACCTGAGAAGAATAATAGCAAATAGTCCAGAGTTCTTGACCAAAGGGCAGGAAACCATCAATGAATGTACACAATTTTCTATATGTTGTTCAGCAAACAGGAGGCTCACTTTCTTGTCAAGATAAAAATGATCTGAGTTAAAGGCTTAGGGGGCTTCCATTTATAGGGAGGTTCACCTGGTTTTTTTTTCCAAATAATTCCCCCCCCCCCCCCCCCCCCCCCTTTTTCCTGGTTGACAAAATATCACAACCCCACCCCCTATAGTTTTTACTAAACCCCTATAAAACAGCATACCATTAGTAACAACCCCCCTATATAGCTCCTGAAAATAACATGGCCGCTCCCTCAATATTGCCCCCCATACACTATGCCCCCTCCCCCCCCCCCCCCCCATACACTAATAAATGAAAAAAGCTGTAAATACTGTAACAAAACTACATGTAGACTATTTAACAAATTTACGATAGTTTCACGTGGTATGTCCTCTTATTTACCACGGTTGGCACCATCTCATCGTCTAAATTGTTGTGGATCCACGAGACGAACACAACAATTTAGACGATGAGATGGTGCCAACCATGGTAAATAAGAGGACATACCACAAGAAACAATTGTGAATTTATTTTTTACCACATTAAAAATATTTTTACTGCTCGCGTTTTGCATGTGCGCGAAGAAAGCGAGAAAATTATAGAGAAAATAGCAACCGTGGTATGTACTCTTATTTACCACGGCTCTCAACCAATCACAAAGCGAGAAAATTATCAAATATGGTAAAATATATAATTAATGTTGTTTTTGATTATATTTAGGTATAGTGGAAGAGTATCAACCACCATTCTATGACATGGTCAACAATGATCCATCAGTTGATGAAATGAAGAAAGTTGTTGTCACTGAAAACAAGAGACCATCACTGCCAAACAGATGGATAGGAGATCCGGTAAGACTGAAACAAATCTTACTTTTTATAGAAACATAATTATTTTGTATGTTATGGGGGGGGGGGGGGGGGGGGGGGGGGGGGACAGGAGAAAGTTGTTTTTTTTTGCTTATTTTTGGATAGCTGTGTTACCGATATAGCCGCACGAAACCTAAGACGAGTACAAAAAATAAAGTTGGGGGAGGGGAGAGGAGGGACAGTTAACACAGCTGTACCAAGCATTTTGTTGTCCTCTAGTTATTGACCACATTTTTGTATTAATTTAGGTTCTCAATGTCATGGTCAAGCTGATCAAAGAGTGTTGGAATCCAAATCCTTCAGCAAGACTAACAGCTTTAAGAGTAAAGAAAACGTTATCAAAGCTGATGGACACACTAAAGCCGCGAAACAATTCACTCAACACAACTCCACTTATTGAAGATGTCAGTAATGTGAATATCCATATCAATGACTCTACCAAAGACTTGGTTAAAGTTTAAAATGGCTTTAGCTAAATGAACAAAGTTGACCTATTGTATAGATACACATATTTCAAGAAAGGGAGCCACAGGCGATAAGTCTGCATTCCAAGACAGAAAGGAATTATCGGCATGTTCCTAAACATGACTATTTGAAGTGGGGATAAATTGTTATTAAAAAAAAAACTGTGAAGGAACTCGGAACCGAGGGGCTACTGAGTGGATAGCGAAGTAGGTACCCCCTTGGGTTAATAATAAATTATAATATAGTGAGCAACGTTTTGAACAATTAGGTCTCAGCTTTAGTGCCAAAAATATTTTTCTCAGTCCTATCTAAATTTCTCAAGTAGGTAATTCTGATAGGAATCCGATAATTTCTTTCAGTCTTGGTTTAAAGTATCCCCTTCGACAACCTTGATTAAAATGGCTGTATTTATGATACGACTAGAGGGATTGTTCTTCCCATGCATGCAGAATTTCAGATGAGAAAAATCTGAAATAGAAATTACGTGTAATATAGTATAGAACATCCCAAATAAAAGAGTTAAAACTCATTATGGTCCTTAAAAGGTATATAAGAGAACATAAAATATACATGCTTATAATAGACACTAAAAAGAGATGATATGACCAAGCATGATCGTTTTGGACGGTTTTAGCTGTTTGAAATTCAAACCTTACATTTAAATAGTATCAGTTTATACAAAGCTGTGATAAGTTCAATAAACGTTGAGTTTCTGTTGCAGATTAAAAATCGTCTACTGTATGTATTTCGTTTAGGAATAAAAAAGTTTACAGTGCGAATCAAAAAACCGTGGGCATCCAGAAATAGTTTAGAAATCGTTTATTGTTTGTTGAACAACTCAGAAACACCTATATCACCGCAAGAAGTTTCACTGATGTGTGGTATGATAAACCTTTTGTGTCCACAGTTTTTTGATTCGCACTGTAAAAAAGCTGTTACACTATACAATTTACCGTTCAGCAACTTGTCTCCTAATGTGGTGTTGCAAGTTGCTGAGTTCCCTTGCTAAAAGTGTATAATTGAACTCTACTTTGTGAAATTATGTCTGCAACAAGAATAACAAAATGCAAATGGAAACTAGCGAGTAAACTATAGTATAGGCTGCGTCGGTGTTTGATATAAACGATAGGTAATATGACTTTACTGACGTTTCGAGCTTTAGCCCTTCGTCGTAGTAAAAGACGAAGGGCTAAAGCTCGAAACGTCAGTAAAGTCAACATTTTTTACTATTGTTACACTGTGCAACGGCATTGCTAGACAATTTGATAAAACATGCAGCTCCTAAATACATAGTCCATTTGATGGTTCTCGTGGCCGTCCATTTAACTTCAGACCTTCATATCAGCATATCATCGATATATATTTTATAAATACTTTTACCGCAGCTCCTGGAATTTCTAAGCGTACCAATTGTTTCTTGAATTATACATTCTTGTCCTTACCGTTGGTTGTAGTAGATTTCTAAAGAATAGTCACATGCGTTATCGATGGTTGACCCATGATAACCGTAATGAAACGCGGGAGGATGGAAAATATTATGCATTGGCCTTGTATAACTAGACGCACTTAGTGCGTTTACTCAGGGAGTACGTCATAGAGTAATAATTGATAGGTGGTTTACCTGTGGCATTACGTCATGTGTTATCTCGACACAACGATATAGATAGAAAAGGTAAACCTAGACTCAGGCTAACCTGCGGGGTAGCCTGAGTAATGATTACGCATAATAATACCCATGATTCCACGGTATGTTTGATAGTTTACAAAGCAACCGCTGTACACTTAATAAGCGACCATTAGAAATCTTGGGAGGGGTGATGACAATTCCCTAACGGTTCCTGCAAAGAAAAGCATGAGTAGTGCTTTCACTCTATAAAGCGATAGCTTCTCTACTACTAAAAAAATTCCAAAGAGAAACACACTGGTGCCTCAAAAATACTCGTCTTCCTCGCAGCCGTTACGAGACTTATTAACGGCGTCTGCGGGGGAGACTGAACTAGAAAATGCCTTCTCTCCAAAGATCTAATGGTCTACCATTTAGTAAGCGATCTCGCTAGCTATATGCTCTCAGGGTGATTCTAACCATGTACAAATGAAAGCTATTTTAATCATTAACAGTGATGAAGCTCAAGGAGGATGAATGTCAGTATACAAAAAGAAATCAAACTAAAGAATATAGAAGTTTTTGTGATTTTCAATTGCATCAAACTCGAGGAAGAAATGTGTGAATTCGCGTTAAAATAGTGTCAGTTTTGCATTATATAGGCCCATTCAGGATTCTGAATCAGTATCGTACAACTATACGATTACATAAAAACAATATCCATCATTATATGGAAATCAATAAAAGCTAAAGTACCAAGGGAGGGGAGCCTTGGGGACAAAGTAACTGGTGAGGTAAGGGAATTTGCGCTCCTCTCATCCTCGGGAACCCAGGGGTAATTATAATTATCTTCTATCGCTCGTTTCACAGAAGATTAATACCCCTTGGTTCCCGAGGATGCGCTGCTCTTCCCTTCCCTTACCAAGCTCACGCTCCTAATATAATTAGATTCAAAAAGTTGTTTATTTACATTGGAGTAAAATTTTCGATTTTATTCGCGGTAAAAAGATAGTGGTATAGGAGTATACTATGTTATTTGAAGTAAAAGACAAAAATACTCTCTTCGCTGTACCTGCTGCAGCATGTGTAGAGCAACTGTTTTTTGTGGTGTAAAAATGTATTGTTTTCTTGACGAGACAAACAAGACAAGCTCAAGTTGAACCGCTTGTCATCAAAGGTTTCTTTCAGTGTTTTTAAGCACTCTCTAAGAAGTTAGGTATCATTTTTTCGTTTTGCTTCACATAACCTTAAATTATATTATTATTTATTAAAGGTGCCGAAAATCAATTAAAAATATATCAAAATTATCAAGTCTGACAATCATAGTACATATTTTTGTACATAATTCATTTTGAACTTATGAAAAGTTACTTAGTATTTGAAGATATGTCGCATTAAATATACCTGTCTTTATCGTTCTATTAATCTTGTTTTCAAAAGCTAAGGTTGTTGGCGAAAAGAGTTCAATTTTAGATTATCCCGGCTTGGTCTTATCGCCATCAGGATTACTCCACGTCAAAGCTAATCAACCTCGTTTTTCTAAGGACAAACGTTTCGACGTAAAATGGCCCAAAAACCAATCACGTAAAACAAACAAACGTCCTGAACAACCAATAGACGAAAGATCATTAAGCTTTGTTTGTAGAAATATCATTAGATCGGTCGCTTGAGAGCTCAACTCGCTGCCACTGAGGACAAAGCCTTTAACACCTCATTAAAACCGGTTATAAAGACTGAAGACGCAACAATTTAGAAATCAACTGTAGAATCAATACTCAAGGCGTAAGTCGATTAGCAACTTATACTCGAGTTTGACTGTACCAGAGAAGGATGGATCGAAGGGTTAAGTTTCCTCATCAGTTAGTCTTCCATGATATGGTTAAAGATGGCGACTCGTCTGAAATGACAAACTTCTTTAAACGTCCTAGCGTTGCAGACCCACAAGGTATCATCAACTCAGCCGGGGCACAGGATGGTCCAGCTTTGCATACACTAGTAAAAGAAGGGAATTTAAAGTGTGTACGAGTACTAATCAACCTAGGCGCTGATGTAAATATGCAAGACGACGAGGAAGGACAAAGACCGTTGCATATCTGTGCGTGTACAAACAATATAGAAATGGCCAGGTTTTTGGTGAAAAGAGGCGCCAACCCAGACTTGACCGACAATGAAGGGAGGACACCAGTTGATCTTACGGATGATTTCGATATGGTCGAACTTTTAACCATGTATTCACCAGAAGAAACACGGCGAAAAAGCATGGCTAAGTAATAAAGTTTGAAAACCGCCAAAACCGGCAATTATAGTATATTATAGTGACGTTATTCCGCTAATTTAGAATAACACTAAAACATGAACATTTGTACTATAGCGAACGACGTTGGTACTAATGGGAAACATGCATGTAATATCAAAAAGGGACTAAACGAACTACAACCGATCGACTGAGTCACGAAATGTTTACCTAAGTTTCATAAAAGAAATGTGTACTTGCATGATAGACAAAGAGAGATGAATATTATTAATAAACTTTACGAGTTTTGCTACTGGTAAAAATGTAGTACACTAAACCGATAACAAGCTTAATTCAGCATTTATTTATAATTAAAAAGATATCGCTCTATGTTTTATAGTTGACACGGATAAACTTTAGATGTATATAAGTAGAGAGAAACAATCAATTTGACAGCTAGACTACAACTCCACCAACGTTCTCGTGTACTTTCGAAGTGACCAAAGCGCCCCCATTCAGATTATACTAATTGCTAGCTTGTTTGAATTGCCCTAAGATGGTACAATTCCATGCTAGGAAATCAAAAGGAGTTACTAATAATTATGGTCTCGCGAATATGATTGGGGGTAAAACCTGGCACGACAACGTTGCTTGAGAATAAGCTATATATATATACGTTATTAATGAATACAATGTAACCATACAGCAAGAAAAAATAGTAATAATAAATAACATAATTGCATAGTTATAGTGTTTGGATATGATTTCGATGGTAATTTTCACCGTACAATAAAATGTCTGTGTATGTGTGTCTGTTGGACAAGGCGCGCGCTAAACACACTTTTATCGACAAAAGAACTTTGAGGGTCACTTTAAAGTCTAGATTACACGCTGCCATAGATATTTATTTTGACTGATGCACTCGGTGAATGACGTCATGAAACAAAAGATGTTAATAAAGTGGCGATGTATTGAACAACCTAGAAAATTCTCGAGTTGGTGACATCTACGTCATAGTATTAAGTACATATTTCTTAAAACGTTGTCGCAGCTTGAAGCAAGAAGCCATCAAGCCAAGACCGAAATGAATGCTGGTCAGTTTGTGCTGCTAATGTATTGAAATCAGAATTGTTTTCTAAAGAATTCGAACTAATAACAAAATGTGAGCATCAGTTCACGTGCTTGCTATTGTATTACAGTCAATTTTGTTGATAACAAGTCTAATTTCAATATATTACCAGCACAAAACCAGCATTCATTTCGGTCTTGGCTTGATGCTAGGTGCTCTAGCTGCGACAAAGATTTTTGTAAAAAGTGTAAAATAACGGCATTATTAGTACGAAATCATTTTAAATTCTTCTCAAGGTATCTTTGTTCATATACGCACCATTACAGTGCGAATAAAAAAACCGTGGGCACCCAGAAATAGTTTAGAAATAGTTTATTGTTCGTTGAACAACTCAGAAACAACTATATCACCGCAAGATGTTTGAATGATGTGTCGTATGATAATTTTTTTGTAGTTAGAGTTGTTTGTGAGTTGTTCAACGAACAATAAACGATTTCTAAAAATTTTCTAAGTGCCCACGGTTTTTTGATTCGCACTGTAATTCCTTTCCACCTGACGGAAAAATCTATTGGTTTTTGACAACCGTTTAATTAATAAATTTATTGTTTGTTTGTTTGTTTGTGTGTGTGTTATTATAGTTATATTTTACATATAGCCATCACCGCCTTTTCGGGAACACTCTAATAAATAGTATGGTTGAGATAAAAACAGCGACGACTAGAGCCAAGGCTATCCACATCCACATGGAGCAATATTGACTTGTTATCCTCTCTAGGCGGTCTGATTCGTGCTTTAGTTTGGAGAAGTTCGATTCGACCAGTCTTGTTGACATTTCAAGTGACTAGATAAAAACAAAACATTATAATCGGTCATACTCTTTGTCCTGACGGGTACTAAGGGTGGTGGCATGTATAGCCAGTCCTTACGAGGTGATTTCGCTTCAAAGCGCGCAAAGGATTGTTTGTCCAAACTAACAGTTCCAAAATGGCGCCTCCCGCCAGCAATAGCCTGCGTTACATCCAGAATTTTCTTCGTACGAAGAAAAATCCGGATGTAACGCAGGCTAGCCAGCAACGATTTCGATTCCTTTTAGGAATTTGCGTTTTGATTTTATTCTTTTTTATTGCTGATGGAACAGAGCAGAGAGAGCTTTTGCTGTCCAAGTTGCATATAATTTTTCAATGTAAAGTTATGTAATAATTATAGAGGGTTAACACGGGAAACAACTCTCTCGAACGACGCCATTTTAGAACTGTTGGCGATGCGACAAAAATGCTTCTGATTGGCTTATATACTAACCGGAAGCGAGCGCGTGAAATCACCTGGTAGGGGAGAGGGTTGGGGAGCAAGACATGGGACAAGTTGAGAAAGGGAGAAACAATATAGGTCATATACATGATATAGCCTTCTCCATATGTTTTTTTAATAATTTCTGTGGATTGATATTCCTGTGTTTTCCTGTTGTTCATGGCAGGATGCACGGAGGAAAACAGCAATTTACTTTCTTTGACCACTTCACCTCAATTTAGCCCTTCCTGCTAACACAGGAAACCCAGACAGAAAATGCTGACAAAATTTTACAAATTAAGCTAGAAGAATTGGAGCTAAAATAAATTGTTGCCCAGATATTTAGATCAATGAACAAGGCCTGTAAGTGTGATCAACATGTGAAAAGAAATTGTACCTAACATTGTTTGATCAATGAATAATGTCTGCTGGTGCAATCAAAATATACACCTATTTCACAAATCGTTGTCGCAATTCAAGCTACATTCCGCACTCTGAAGTCCGCAAAGGATGTCGGTATTTATTCTCCTGTTATCGATTTATTCGTAGCATATTTTGGTTGTACGTGTTTATGTTATATGGCCATAACAGTGATAGATAATGAAACAAATTTTCTTTGAAAACGAGTAATAAATCACAAATTATGTTCATATTACTGACATCCTTTGTAGGCTCCAGTGTGGAGTACATGCAGCTTCGGCTGCGACAACGATTTTTGAAATAAGTTTTTACCTTCTTATCCTGTAGAATAACGTTGTTTGCTATCATTGACGTATGCTTCAAACTTTGAGCCATTTTCACCATATCATCAGCAATCTTTTCTTGCATGTTTTGGTGATATTGTAAAACAGCATCAATGCTTTTTTCTTTGTTATTATCATCGCCTTGTCTGAGGAAATACAGGCACTGGAGTTATAGATTTAAATCACTTTTTTCTATGACATAGCTTTGTGAAGTATTTATCAATGAATTTTTGTTTATTTAATATGTAATTCCTAATAATTGAAACTTTTCCATGACTGATCTATAATCAAATCAGTATCATTATTTTATCAACATAAGGGTGGGTGCCACTCCTCTTTCAACCTTTACCAAAGCAATTTTGCTGGTAGTACTCATTTCTCATTTGTACTACTGAATGAAGAGAGACAATGGACAAGGGAATCATCTTGCCCCCGAGGGGGGGGGGGGTACTCCTTTAGAAAATGGATAGGGGTGCTTGACAGACCTTTTAGGGTCGAAAATAAGACCCTCGCATTCCTTTTAGGGTCTCGAACTGGCACCGTACCTTTTGGGGCTAGTTTTCGAACTTAAGATTATACATATTGAACATTTTTTTAATGTGGTCATACCTTTTAGGGTCTGAAATCGTCTGAAATGAGTATCTGGGTTAATTTATGCGTACCTTTTAGGGTCATTTTCAAAACCGTCCGTCGAGCACCCCTATCCATTTTCTAAGGAAGTACCCCCCCCCCCCCCCGGGATCTTGCCTAAGGACACAACTTAGTCGCTCAGGCCATGAATAGAATCAAGGCCTTTTGACCCAGGATTCAATTCAATGATCCCTTGGCTACCATGTCTTCCAAATAGAGTCCTCAAGTGTGACATCACAAATTTGACAAGAATTTGACAAGAATTGGACAAATAGCAGCTAGATATGGAGATATGGCCATTTGAATATATGATTTTCTCATACAAACCACTCCATTTTTACTGCTCTTTCAAGTGCATTTATTGGTCAGTTTTGAGAAAATGCAATGTTGGTAGAAATTACATCACTACATTACACTTCTCTTCATCCTCGGGAACCCAGGGGTAATCTTCTGTCGCTCGTTTCTTGCTCCCAAAATAAATACCCCTGGGAACATAGTCTGTTGAAGCTAGCTTGTTCTGGAAGTCAAAATTCAGCTCTTTCCTGATTGGTCGACCTTATTAGGTCGACCAATGAAAATCAAGATAACCATTCAAAGAATGTCGTTAAATAAGTTTGAATTTTGACTTCCGGAACAAGCTCTATCAGACTACGTTCCCAAGGGTATTTATTCTGGGAGAGAAAAGGAGCGACAGAAGATTACCCCTGGGTTCCCGAGGATGACTTCTCTTGTTTTCTCCCAACATTCTGTATGTTCAGATCAGACTAGATTACATTATTTAGAAGACTACATGTATACCACCGTTTTATATGATGTAAGCAAGAGACAGACAAAATGCAACTGCAAAATGAAGTGAATAGAAATTACCTTCTGTTTCTGACAGCTTGAGAATCTAAAAGATGATCAAATATAAGAATGGCTGTTGAACCTACATTTTGTAACTATCTAAGACATCCATGGAATGGATAAATTTTTACATATTCTTTACTATCAATCACATGACTTTTCATCAAAACTTTAGTGCTTGACTGAAGGGCAAGTAACTTCACTTGGTATTCTAAAGAAACTTTTATTTTGTCTCTTCGTTTTCAAATGCTACATCCAAACACTGCATGAGCAAAAACACAACATTTTTTTAGATGTTAATAAACTAAAACAAGAGTCACTTGTAGTGAACTACGACTTTGTTGCCCTTCAGTCAGTACCGGAAGTGATGTCTATTGATAGTATTTAAGAATTAAGGATATCTTGGAGATCTTAATTGCTTGGTTTTAAATTGTTAGCCTTAGCTTTTAATTATTCATCCTTGGGAACCCAGGGGTAATCTTCTGTCGCTCGTTTCTCGCTCCCAGAATAAATACCCCTGGGAACGAAGTCTGTTGGAGCTTGTTCCGGAAGTCAAAATTCAAACTTATTTAACGACTTTCTTTGAATGGTTATCTTGATTTTCACCTAATAAGGTCGACTAATCAGGAAGGAGCTGAATTTTGACTTCCGGAACAAGGTCCAACAGACTATGTTCTGAAATGAACCAGGGAGGTGAACTAACAGCCAGCTTTAAAATTGTTTAGACACTGCACACAGGACACTGCACACTGCACACTGGACAATGATTTTAAATCGTGTACAACAATTGTTTACCATTTAGTACACTGAATATGTTGTTAACTTTCAAACAAGAATTTTTACTTTTGTTATCATTGGTCTGAATTTGAGCACTGTAAGTTGTTACTTCACCCTCTATAAATAAAGTTTATTGTATTGTTGTAAAAACCCTACAATATGACCAGCATATGGCAAAATAGATTAATTGAGTGGGACTCTGAGGGAAGGAAAGAATGCTAAGTTTATCCACCAAACTCTAGCTCCTAAGAAATGTACAATAGACTTTTATCAAATGATGGTCATGTTTATTCCCATGAGAGCGAAAGCCTCTGTTTGGAATGTTCTGAAATGTTCTGAAATGCATAAAGGAGGGTCCTGAAGGGGTAAAATGGGAGCTGGGATTGGCCTTATTTTTGACTGGGATTTACAAATAAAAAAAAACAATGGAAAATGGGAATGGGATTGAAAACTTGAGCAAAACTGATGGGATTATGTGATTTTTGTCCTGGATTTGGTATATAATCAGGACCCTCATAAAGGGGAAGGGAACCCAAGGGATTCAAAACCTATTGTTTCAACCAATATGGTGGCCCATGATAAAAGCAAATATCTTGAGAGTCCCTATAATACTTACTTGTTCCCATCAATTCATCTCGCATTTCTTTCTCAATTCTTGCCTTGGTTTTGATGTGTAGCTCATGTACTTTCTCAGGGTTTGTATCTATCTTTATCATATGACTCACAGGACGAGAAAGTTGCTGACTTGCAAGAGCTTTTTCACTGATAGAATCCTACAAAAACAATTAAATTAAATGTCAAAATAATTACAACAAATTGTCACCTTATGCTAGTACATATTAATTATAAAACTAGACTAAAGCACCAGCACCATTAAGCCATTAGGATACCCCAATGATAATTGGGACTGATTTTACCTGACATACATACATACAAATGAATGTATTACTGGGTGAATCTTAATTCAATCTTGGTGAATCCCAGAAGGATTTAACAAGTTATGACATCAATTAGTTACAAAATACTTTGCACTACATACATTACATATATTTACAAGCTTGCAACACTCAGTTCACTAGTCAGATGATTGAAGAAATTGCACAAATATTTATACATAATAGATGTCTGAGTCAATCAACCCATCAATCTTAAACAATAAAGGAAAGAAAGAATCGTGGAAGAATGTTGAATGAATGAAGGAGGAACAGGGAAAGAAGGGAAAGAAGAGATAAATGAATGGATTGCTCCCATGTTCCCTTGGTCGTTTTGCATTTTCTCCCTTGTTCCCCATAAGTAATAATAATAATAATAATAATTTATTTCTTCAGCGCATTCCATACTATCTCAATGCTCTTACAAATATCAATAACAGAATATATACATAATATTTATTATTTATATACATATAAAAAAATGGATTTTAAGACATTGTTCATAAACTTTGTTCAAATAAATAGGTTTTTAGCATCTTCTTGAAAACGTTGACAGATGGTGCTTTTCTTGTCTCTAGCGGGACTTTGTTCTATAGTCTAGGAGCACATACACTGAAAGCTCTCCCACCGTAGCTGTTGGTTTTGTATATTGGCTCTTCCATTCTCAGATGATCAGCTCCAGAACGCAGTGTTCTTCTAGGTTTGTGAAGTAAAATAACTGTTTCCCTGAAAAGTTTTACCTTATGATCCCATGATCCCTAAAACTATTGTTTTATCATATATTGTTCCCTTGTTCCCTGAAAATAATTTGGCAGTATCCCTTGTTCCCTTAAAATAAATGTGATTGTTCCCTAATCCCTAAAACCCCTGGGAGGGGCTCAGGTCTGGAGTGGATTGATGAATGACTGAAAAAAGGAATGGATGTATGAATGAATAAAATAAGGGATGTAGCAGCGAGAAAATTAAGAATGAATGAAATAATGACAGAATGGATAAACAAATGAAACAAATAAGGAGAGGAGAAAGAAAGTGAGTACCTAGGAGAGGAATGGATTGACAGCTAGTGAACAAAATTACCTTTCTTACAGTTTCAATGAGTCCTTTCAAAAAATTTACTCTCTTTGAGTATTCACTCATTTTATCAGGATTCGGTTTACTGAAACAAAGTAAAGGTAACAAAGTAAATTTTGCAATAAATTAGAAATCACATGATTAAACCATTATACAAATACAAAAAGTGATCTACTGTAGTTATCAAAGCTAAATAGATGAGAGCATGTCTCAACTGTGAGATACAGTGTGTCCATTTTATTTTCTCAATGGAGAAGAACAAATAAATAAATAAATCAACACATCTGTTTGACAATGTGTATCTTCATTTCAATGACAAAAGTCACAGTACCACAACAAATCTCTGCTCATAAATCATTACCTTTCCATTTTAGATAACTCATTGAGCTGATTCTGCAAAGCACTGACATACTGAAAGCAAACAATACACACAAATGGTAATCATGATATGGCACAGCATCTCAAATTATGTCACTCTATGAATTGTTTTTGAAACTCAACTTTAATTTGCAAACAAGGATTAAGAATTAATTATAGGTCGAGCCACTATAGCCTACATTGACAATGTGTTTAATTTTTTTACAGTAATTATAATATTATGATACTATGAAAATCAGTAGACTGGTAATCATGCCCCAAAAATTCCGTCCACGTGACCAATCTTTTTTGTACCATGTGATCGCTTCTGGCCAATCATTTTGCTCAAAATTGGTCATGTGGTACAAAAAGACACACCCCCAAGGCCAAATTTTCAACGTACATTTAACCACTCTAGTGATTTTTATAGTAATAATATAGAATAACACATGAGAGACTGAGATATATATATGGAATTCATCTTCAAGTGTTCAAATTTGATATCTCCCGAGTGAGCGCAGTTAATAAGCATGATTAATATTGGTTTTAAACAAGAGAAGATAAATCGCATATATAATCATGAATTGGGCAATAAAATAATAATTTATAGAAAGATATAAATTTATTTAAAAAAAAAATTATAATAAGCAATTATTGAATGAGGCTCAGTATAATATGAAGGATTATGCAAAGTGAGTAGGTTGTTATCCAAAGAAGCCATAGCCTAGGAGGGTAACACTAAGATTTCATATTCCAATATTTCAAATACTAATTCTACATATCATACTGAACCCGATTTCAATAATTATTTTATTTTATTTATATTATATTATTATATTTTATTTATATTATTATTTTATTCATTCACTGAAATATTTCCAGAAATTATAAACCAGGCAAGTGTGGCAAAAAGTACACTATTGAATGGTTATTTTGTGTTTTATAATTTGCCGGCCACCTCCATTTTCTCACTCACTCACAAGCCTGAGTGAAAACAAAGTCGAAATTCTAACGTGACGTCACAGCGATAACAATATTTTTTTTGATTATTGAACACTGTGAGTTATCGAGCATATATATTGCTTGCTCATACAATGATACGAAGAATTCTTCAGTTGATTTCAACCAATCAGAAATATTTTGAATCAATAACAATGCATGCATGACGATTATAATGATGATTTATGACGATAGTTAATTGCAAAAGATAAGACTTCACTTCAGATTCAGCAGATTCAATAATGCATAAAGCTTTAGTCCAGACTCTAGTTAAATAATAAATAAAATTTAAATCTCAATCGTTTTAAAATTAACACGTACTAGGAATATAATATAGCTTAATATTATTCTGTTATTTAATAACACAAAAACTATCTTGATCGACGTGGCTTTTTTCTCTTGAAATTATAAATATTAAGATCACAAATAAATATATTTCAATGCTTTATGTGATACCTTCTCTAGCCTCCATTCTACCCCTTCTTGATTGTCTTGCTGTTCATTGGCCATTGATTCACAACGCCGTAAAAGCCTTTGAAGAGTTATTTCTAACCTACACGGCGCCATCTTGGATTGAGAGCTGGCCCAGAGGGATTGGGTAAGAGGGTAGAAAGATGTTTTTATTGGGGGGAGGGGAGGGAGGTAAAAACATCTGTAAATCAAAATAAATTTGAGGGAAAATAAAAAAAGGATTTAATAAAAACTAAAACATAATAGATCAGACAATTACTAGTCAACCCCTTTTGAGTTTTAAGAAATTATAAGAATAACAGAGAGAGAGGAGCTAAAAAACAATAGGTAATATAATGAAATTTGTAACACCGTAAAAATGTTGACTTAACTTTACTGACGTTTCGAGCTTTAGCCCTTCGTCGGAGTAAAAGAGTTAGACTAAGAGAGATACTGAGTATAAGTATGAAGCGGGAAAAGTGACGAACCAATCAAAAAGCGATAGAAAATGTAGTAGGAGTTAAAGAACAATGGAAAAATTAATTGAAGCCACCCTCGAAATTGTTCTGGATCCACCACCGTTATCAGTGAGTGAGACTCGGTTGCATACCGTGCCGTGGAGGCTAGATAAACCTTTTCTGTGAAACAACCAATTGATTAAACCAGTAAATCGGGAGTTTTTTTCTGGTGTAGGGCCGAGATAGAAAAGGAAGGGAAAGCGTAGTCCGGGGGGGAGGGGAAATAAGAGGGTCGAAAATAAGACCCTCGCGTACCTTTTAGGGTCTCGAACTGGCACCGTACCTTTTAGGGTCAGTTTATTGAAAAAGTTTTAAATGTGGTTGTACCTTTTAGGGTCTGAAATCAGTATCTGAGTTAATTTATGCGCACGTACCTTTAGGGGACATTTTCAAAACCGTCCGTCGAGCACCCCTATTCAATTTTTAAGGGAGTCCCCCCCCCCCTCTCCGGAGCGTAGTCTCCCCTATAGCCTCCTTTGCAGCCGCTCCTTTGTGTCGTCATGCAATACGAGTCTCGTATTTGGCCGTAGCAGTGTACATGTTTAGCCTCGTCACGCAACGCTCTCCAGGGGAGACCAGCTATAGGGGACCGGCGTGGATGGCATTATTGTGTGGCTTGAGAAACGCAGTCACTGAACAACCAAGAGGACCTCTTTTTAAAAAAGTGCATTTGGTGTTGTATGTGTCCCGACAGTTCCACAATGCTGTTTCATGCACAGGGCTCGAAATAGGAAAAATTTTGGCCTGCCACTTACAGATAAAAGAACATTGAAAGATGATTTCCGGTAAATTCTGACTGCAATTTTGAATCCCATTTGGCAGTTCATACTGATTTTTGCCTGCCAAACCTTAAATTTGGCCATTGGCAGGCAGCTATTTCGAGCCCTCATGCAGCATCGACGTTTGGACGGTCACTGATCTCGTGCATGTAAAACAACTCTACAAGTAGACTGTGGTTTATTTATTGCTTTAATATTCCCTTAAAGAGATTACAAAAACATGATATAATAGAGTGGTTTTCATTAACCCGTGAAACAAAGTGTACTAATTAAAGAGTAAGTCAAATAACAACATAACACAATAGAATCAAGGTGCATTAAAGAGTAATATACTAGAAGTGTGTTTCAAGGGTAAATAACAACCACTGTAGTAGTAAAAACTTGTGATGAGCATGCAAATAGTTACCAATAGTGATATACCATATAAAGAGCCTCAGGCATAGACTGCAACAAGAGTAACAACTTCCGGGGAGTTAAAGTATCGGGTATGCTCGATTTTCAAAAGCACCCGTTAAAGATATCGGAAATCTTTTAAAAAGGGAGTTGTTGTGTGTTGTTGTTGTTGATTTTCAACTCCTAAGAGTTACAACAAGTAAAACATTAAACCAAAAAAGCGTGTAAAGTCGGATGGGATTTTCCAGATACCAAGAAATGTGGAAATTCTAACCCGCTAAAAGATGCTAAATCGAGGATTTTTGCACCTAAGAGATACAACGAGCATCCCCAATACTTTTATACCAGAAGTCCCCATCTCTAGTTAAAACTTTGTTTGCAGTCAACCTGATCAGCTCGCAATGGATCATGTTTTACTATGTGATTCAGTGCAAAGACATCGACCTCGTCTTTATGTCCCTACCTAGTAAATATATTTAGTAAGCTATTTAGAAGAATGCCTTACGTATTCGCTTTTATCACGGGCCGCCATATTGGTTTTGAATCCCTTGGGTCCCCTGGACCTCGCTTTCATGCGTTTCAGAACATTCCAAACAAAGGTTTTCACTCTCATGGGAATAAACATGGCCGTTGTGTGATAAAGGCCCATTGGATACATATCATTGTTATCAAAACTATCAAATTAATAATAAATCTTTGGACTTTTGGTTCTAACTTAATACCGGTTATTTACAAAATTGATATCAATCTAGACATTAGTCTATTCATTGATTTTCTATAATTATTTTACTTATTACAAGAATTGGAATAAACATGTAAGGTGAATGATAAACATTATAAAGTTACTTTATTGATCTTTGACGTTACTTGTTCTAACAAACACTATCCCAGTCGGCACACACTTATTTAACCACTAGAGTTAATAATCGTACATTTCACCCCACTCATTTCCTTAGATACACACCGACACCGCACACACTAGGTGATCCACTAGTTATCATGTATTTTTACTCCACTCATTTCCTTAGATATACCGACACAGCACACACTACGTGATCCACTAGTTATCCTTCATTTTTACTCCAATTGTTTAGAAAAACACATAAGAATAACCTCTATTGAGTTATTTTTCTAATATAGTAACACGCTTAGTGCCTTTGTGATGACCATTCATTTTCACCGTGGCTCAGAAGTTCTTCAATCGTTGAATTGATATCGTCTTTGTGTTTGTGTAGTAATCGTTGATTCAATCTACGATCGCAGAAGCCCATCTCAATAAGCCGGTCCATGGAGCTTGTACTAGGTGTACGGTTTACAGGCCAGTTTAAGTCGGGTGGTGGAGGAGCATCCTGTAGAGTCAATAAACATTATTTTAAGCATTCGCTTTTTGTACAACTGTCAAATGCATAACAGGATAATTTAGTAACACTCTTGGGGCAGTGTTGGTGGATTGGCTAGGAAGGAAAAGGAAGTCCGAGCTCTCTCTTTTTACATAATTCCTATTACCCTGCCCTCTAAGTAGTGTTTACAACATGAGCGGCCGTGTTGTATCGGCAGATACAATCGCAAGCCGAAGGCGCGCGATTGTATCGCCGATACAACACGGACGCGAATGTTGTAAACTACTTAAAAAATGTCTAGGTTAGCTCTTTCATATTTAACCAAAATTTTCAAGATTAAAATACATTTTGCCGTAAAATTACCAGTTAAAACTTATGCAAATCAGGATATACAACACTAGTGTTGTATCAGATTTACAACACTCGTCATGGTCATGATTTCTTTTGAAAATGTCTCATTAATTATTCATGAATTTTTTAATAATTTTTATATCTTAACTCATAGTTTTTCATTTACATATTGTAAGTAATTTAGCCAATGGCTACAATGTGCATTATTTTTAATAAAGTATCTATCCATCTATCTATGTTTATATTCAGTGGTGTTAGAGAACAAACATTAAAAGCGTGAAACATAAATAGTACTAAATAGTGATATTTTATGCTAATTCTATTGTTTTCTATTGTTTAATTAGCACTATTTAGTACTAATTGTTTCACGGATATAATGTTTGTACTCGACTGCTGCTTTTACCTCTGTTTATGTTGTTTGATGATCATTGCTAATTCTGATTACACATTGAATTGAAAGTATTTTTGATTGATAACTTGTATTGAGTGGCACCATACATATCAAAGCTTGATACTTACCATGTCAGTGCCACGGCTAACCAATGCAACATCTTCATTCTGTGGTTTGTAGACAGCTGATGTCTGAGGAACACCATTAATCAAATTATCGACAGTAGCAAATGCAGCCCTGCCAGCCATTGCCACAGCATCAATCGCTGTATTCAAAACTTCTGAAACGAGATTGTTTGAGTCACAATTCTCATCAGGCTTGCAATGTGTTGCCAAGACAGTGGTTGGCTGGGTAACCAGAGGTATGCTATCTCTCTGAGAAATACTTGGTTGCCTAGAAACAGGTGTGCATGCAGTGGCAGGTTCTTCAGTTAGCGAAGGATGTAGAGAACCACTGGGAGTATTGTCACTTTGTGGTGAATCACTCACTGGCTCACAATCAGTAGATACATTAGCTGGTTCATCTGTGGTATTGCCATCCAAGGGATTTCCTTCATCCATGTTCAAGCCGCCTATATTAGGCAAACTTGATGGTCCATATTCATCATATGCTGGGTCAACAGCTGCCAGTGAATTCAAGAAAGGCGAACTAATACTGTTGCTTCTTTTATGTGACTTGAAATCAATGACTCTAACGGGGACTGGGTCAGCTGACAAAGGTGCATCAAGGTCAAAACATGTAGGGACAAGAACAGTAAACTCGTCAAGAGAGGAATCACTTTCTTCGCCATCAGAATCTAAATAAACAATAAACACATCATTAAATATGATTACCAATTGTAATTAATATTAAGAACTACATGTAAAGCATAATGATGTTAGTAATGGTGATAATGATGGTGATGATAACAGTGATAGCAGCAATGATGTTAATATAATTTAATTACAGTTTGTTGCATTATACAAAAATTATACAACAGGATGGTAGAAGAGGGAAATTTAATTCCCATTCTAAGGCTGCCATCCAATCATGTTGATGATGATAATGATGATGGTCATTGGGATGGGTTGCAAACTTTGATGTCGATTGTACAAAATTGTATAATGCCTAGTAGATAGAAATTCACCATAGAATGGTAGTGGTACTTAACAAGTACAATATAACAACAGATTGTTCTCAATACTGTCTCTTGTTCCTTTTTGTAATAGTTTGTAATGTGTGAGTATTATCATTGGTCTACAAATTGATACTTTAATTGGCCTTTTTTCAAAACGAGTACAGGACTGTGTACTAGTTTCCCTAATTAATGTAATTAAGAAATGAACCTCATAATATAAAAGAGCAGATCAAGATATTTAAGATTCCTGAGATTTGGTGTTTTTGGTTGGATATTGAGTGAGTTACAGCCGTTCAAAACTGCCAAAATTACAAAGGAATGTATGGATTGGAAGGACAGGCATTTTTATGAGGCTGTATCTTGGTCAGAATACAAACAAATGCAACCAAACACAGGAATCGTACATGTCTTGATGTGCTCTATTTAATTATAAGGTTCATTTTGCAATTACATTAATTAGAGAAACTAGTACCCGGTCCTTTACTCCATTTGGAAAAGGCCAATTGTTTGCTTGAGTCAATGTATGTATTTATCGACTTATGAATAAACATAAAACGTTTAATATAGGTAAAGTCAGTTTCACTTACCATCACTATCGACCAAAGACCAATTGTCAATATTTCTTGTTCCTCTGGGAATTTCCACATCATGTGAGCTCATCTTGACCTCCTGGACATTATAAACACAGCCAGCGTCCCATTCCAAGTCCTGACGTTGCCGAAAGGCACTAACGTTACTTGCCAAAGAGCCTTGTTTCTTTTCTTCAGGACTACTACTCAAACTGACACTGTCTCCTTCTGGACTTTCTTCTGGGCTGAGGTATTCTGAGCTGGAGCTGTCATCTTCAATTTCACTTTGTAGCTTGGTTTCATGGACTATTTTGACCTCTGCTTGTGAAGATGACTCTATCTTACATGAAGTATCTACTAAAGAGTATGTATGACAATGGATGATTCTTTCCTCTTCTAGACATAATAAAAGGAAAATTATTATTATCAAAGGTTTAATTTACATTAATAATTACAAATAATAGAACATAAAGACAGAATTGTCACTCGAAAGACTTTCACTGAAATGAACAAACAAACTCAAGAGGAAAGTATCTGTTTTTATTCTCAACCTTGCAGCTTCCCTGCTAGCAGACGCTCATTTTCTGTCTTTTCTCTTAATGACGGAATGATGCAGAAAGGAGCCTCTATGAACTGCTAACAGGGAACGTTTGCAGTCCATGGTTGCATGGGACTCAATGACAAACCAAATTAAAGAGATTCCTTCATTCAAACAGCTTAATGGACTTTAGTTTAATGTATTTTTATACAATAATCACTAAAATATCCAAAAAGGTAAACATTTTATTTGCAAAGCCTCATATACCTTTTCTATCAGGAACTTTAATTTCACACCACAACTGAGGACCAAACTTATGCAGTCCATAGAAAAGCTGCCATTGACTAAACAAAATAAAGTGACACAAAAACATTATCTTTTTATATCAATATTATATGTAAAGATTTTATGATGATTATGGTGATGGTAATGGCAATGGTGATTATGATGGTGGTGGTAAGAGTGATGCTGGTTATGGTGATAAAGATGGCATTATGACGACTGTTTTTATGATGCTGGTGGTGATGATGATAATGATCATGGTAAGAATGATGTGCATGGTGATTATGATGATAAAGATGATGTTAAGATGGTGATTAATGATGATGATAATGGTGGTGATAAAATTGATGGTGATAATATACTTCAACTACACGTACCTGGTATATGTTCCTGGTATTTCAGGAGCAACAAACTCTACAGAGACTACCTCTGTTGTATCAGGCTTCAGGAATGGCACAGGTATAGGGAAGCCCATTATACTTCCTTCAACACACTCCAACTAATAACAAACAATGGTGAAGTTAGAACAACTTGGAGAATAAACAATGTGTGCACATTCAACACAATGCCAATATATTAACTTATCCATATCATACATCACACAGCAGAAACTGAGAAAAAGATGGGCTATGACAAAGTGACATTATAATATTGGTAATAATATTACAGATAAGTGATGTAAAAGCAGTCACTTCAAAAAACATGCCACAATCTTATTCAAAGGATCTCCATATAGCGACCTTATTGACTTTTTTCATGACGATAAATTACATCATTTATGATCTACATTTGGAATATTACAGCCTATTTTTAATAAGGTTTATAATTGACATAATTATGCACTTATTACTAACCGTAATCCATTGATTCCAAGCGATATCCCCATCATTTCTAACAAGCCATTCTTTCACAAACTAAAAAAAAATTGATCATATTGATACGCTTAGTGGCTGATAGTTTTCAATAATTATAGAGAAGCTGAGTTATATAAAAAAATTCCAATGCAAGACATAAACTTGTAAACTGATAAAACATAATTTGAATTATTTTTGAGGCTACTATATGTTAATAAGACAACTTTTAGTTAACTAAAGATAAATATGAAAGAAATTATAGTTTTGTTCATTCATTCCAGATGATGGAGATATGGAGACTTTGAAAAGCTGTTAAATTTTTTCACTCATATTTATCTTAAATTACACTTCATTTTAAACTCAATATTGGTTAATAATTGTAATTGACCCAAGCTGTAGGGGCTGCCAAGCCTGAGTTTTTTTTTTACTTCTTTTCTTTGGTTACTTAATATGTCATACATGTATCAACATAAAGCAGTAAAAATGTATTCACACTTATTCAGGTGAAGCAATTACACACTTCAAGCATTACGGTAACCACAAAACTTGATTACAATATTTGAATATTAGAAGAAAAAAAAATCAAATCTTTGTTGATGTTCAATTATTTGTTTATCTAAATGTATAATTCAAGAAGAATAGAAAATTTATTTCATATTTCAATTACATTGTATTCCATATCAGGTAAAAGCAAAATTTCCATTTGTGTGAGCAAACTTTCCTTTAAATCTAGCACGATTATTATTCATCTGAATCTACATGAAATATTTATAAATCTTAAATGATAATAATAATAATATTATTAACAATTATTACTTGTCAAAAATGAATGTGTCCATGGGTGAAATGCATCAACTGAAATAAGCATATAAACAAGATCTTACCTTCTGTCCTGGGAATACAACAGTACCATCAGGATAACTGGCATCACTTACAAACCCTGCCCTGAGTCTTTCACATCTAAAATAATCAGTTTAATAATCTCAGTTCTATTATAGATGAAAATAACACTGAACAGAAAGTTTAATTGATCTTCATAATGTTTACAAAACAGCACAAATTTATTCTTGTATATAGTGCAGAAAACTCAACAAATGTTATTACCTAAATATATTTCATTAAATGTTACTACTAGTCTTACACATTTGACGTCTCAATTTTCCCAGTTTCTTCTTTGTCTTTTGTTTTATGGACCTTCTTGGCCTTCTTCTTTAATTCCTTTTCTTGTGCTTTCAGGGCATGTTTCTTTTCTCTCACAGCACGTTTCCTTTCTCGTTCAGCTTCCTTAGCAGCTCTTCGTAGCTCTTTTTCTTTCTGTTTTCTCTCACAACGTCTTTTGTAGACAGATTTTTTGAAGATGGGGACCATTTCACCATGTCGACGACCTATGCCTGGGGCTGGGTACTTTAGTTTGACAAAGACATGCTCTATTTTGTGAATTACAGGCATTTCCTCACACGTCTCACAAAGGTCAAAATCCTTGCAGTTGCTGAGGAACAAACAGAAAAGTTTTAAGAGTCAGCAAAAAAGGATTTTTAATTATGACTTTATGATCACTGACTGTTGTAGACTTGGATTCCCAGAAGAAAAGCAGCTGGAGCTATAAGACCAACAAAAGTTTGGTTTGATCTAAAAGACAATTATCTTACAATTCAAAGCATTACATACATACAAACTATGTACATATTAATCATTTTGAAAATTCTTGTGAACATCCAGTACAAACCAAACTTGTTCCTCTTTATCTAGAATCCAGTGAAATATATATAGATTATTACATGTTAAGAGCTTGATATCGTTTTTATTCACCAGTTTATCACATGGATATCAATTGTGTAATAAACAGGGATGTTTCTTACCAACACTTGTATCTTATTCCTTGTATCTCTACACCACAGTTATCACATGTGATTCCTTTGTGGACCACAAGACCTTCAAAAAGTAAAAAGATCAAATAAATAACAAACCACAAACACACTTAGTCTAATATTGACTGTCACTTTGATTTTTTGTAAAGGGTCAAACCATGGTATTTTGTTTTCTCTGTTCCTCTCCGTAACACTTGACATTTTTTATTGTGACCAAGATACAGATGTTTGTATATTTGTTTACTCTTATGTGCCTGTAGTACTGGTAGGTATCTGTGATGTTGAAATGCAATTATGGTTAAATATTCTATAGTTAAGTAACTAAAGGTAAAGAAAAAGTTTTTTCTTCCCCTCCATAACATTCCAAATACCGTGTTTTGACCTAAAATGGACTATTTAAATAAATAATATTTTTTTGTATTCATGAACAATACCATCAAACAAAATGAAGGTCTAACTGACCCAAATTGAAGTGTAGTCTTTTAGATCAAGCCATAAAAACACTTTCCTCAACCTTACTTTTTTTCCTCTTTATATTTTCTTTTGCATTCTATTTTTACCTGTGCCCAGGCCTATGGCCGATACAAGTCTTAAAATGCAGACTGTATTTTTGGTTTTGTCATGTCGGGTATTTGCAAATGAGAGGGACTGGACCACAGACTGGGAACTAGATATACCACAAGGTCTGTAGTCAATCGAAGAAAGTCAAGATAGTGAAGGTATTGTTTGTGTTCAGTTTTTTTCATGCTTTACACGCTCCAAGTGTTTACAAATGCACACACTTTTCACGGTAGATCTTCACTAAAAGATGTTGATTGTTTTCGGAATGGATAGTTGTGTTTTTAGCATAGCGGGGCAGGCAAAAAGCAACAGCAGGTCAAAATAACACATATTTTTTATTCTTATTATACTTCTAAATACTATGTTATCTGCTTCAAGTAATAGTATTGCATTGTACAAACTACTGTAATTTACCAATACATATTTAGTTTTGCTTTACTGATATATGGTGTGCACTCTAATAATTTGTTTACAATGATCATATTTACTACATTTGTACACACTTTATAATGTTAAATAAAGTTGTTCATTTCTATCTTTGTGTTTGGAGTAGAGTAAGTTTTTGTCTAACACTTCACTAACCAGGGATTCTGACAGGTTGCAGGAAAAATATTGAAATTGTACAGGAATTTGTAGGCAAATTGTGCGGTA
This sequence comes from Metridium senile, assembly GCA_949775045.1. Lineage (NCBI taxonomy): Eukaryota > Metazoa > Cnidaria > Anthozoa > Actiniaria > Metridiidae > Metridium > Metridium senile. The sequence continues at coordinate 46,695,064 of OX459096.1, forward strand.
AAAACCAAAGGCAGCCCAACTACTCCTTTCGAGGATTTTTTATTTTTCAATAAAGATTCAATGGAAAAAATGTGTGCGACTCTTTTAGTTTCTTCGTTTGGCGCACGCTTGTAGTCTTTGGGTTTCCTGTGGCGCGCTTGTAGATTGTGGGGTTCCTGAGGTAACTACCTCGTATATTGTGACAAGGCATGAAACACGGGTCACGTGACGGATCGATGTGTGCCCCAGGTAGCTTGGACACTTTTTCGTGAAGCGCTCAGGATTTTTCATTCGTTTGACATTCGTAGAGTAGGTCGAACAGTCTCCGAAATTAAACAGAATGACGTCTTTACAACACATAACTTGACGTGTGTTTGACGTGTGTAGAATTGACTTTCTTCATCTTTCTTCATCAAGAAAACTACAAAACCACACCAGAACTTGTGGAGAATTGGAAATAACAGCAAGTTCCCTTGGTTTAGTTTAATAGACATAGTTATTTTGTAACTAGCTGTTTCTAATAAGGATAAGGATAAGGATAAGGAAATTTTATTTATATCCACGATAAAAACAACAGTCAATTGTTACAATAATTATAAATATAAAATTAAAATTCTATTTACAAGAAACAAGATACTGGTTTACATGTTTGTCGTGGAGCCTTTGGGTATACAACGTTCGTTTATTTAATACAAGCTTTTAATTTCCGTCTTGAATTTTTGGAGTGATCTAATTTCTCTGACATGTGGAGGCAGGTCATTCCATAGTATTGCTCCACTGTAACTAAATGCCCGCTTTTGATATTCTGTACGAGGCTTAGGAACTGTAAGCTTGTATTGTTTATTACGAAGGCTGTATTCCGAGGTGTAATTGGAAAATAAGTTCTTCAAGTAAACTGGGGTGCGGTTTTGCATCGTCTTAAACATAAGGATTGCCTTTTGCTTTTTACGACGAATTGCAAGCGTATCCCAATTTAATTGTTTTAATAGCTCGCTAGAGCGTATGTCATAATTAGACCTTGTTATTGCTCTAGCCGCTCGATTTTGCAATTTTTGTAGTTGATCATTTAGCTTGTCGCTTAATTCATCATAAACTGCGCTACAGTAGTCAAATTTGGGCTGAATTAAGGCTTCATAAATCTGGATTGCACTTCTAGTCGAGATAAATGGGCGAACTCGTTTTAACGCCCCTATGCTAGATGAAATTTTCTTAGAGATTGTAGTAATATGTTCTGACCAGTTTAAGTTTTTGTCTATAGTGACACCCAAAGATTTAGTATGATCAACTTGTTTAACCTTATTGCCATTAATTGATATATTGATAGTGCAATCATTGCATTGTGCTGTAAACTTCTGGCGAGAACCAATTATCATAAATTCCGTTTTGGCAACGTTTAGGCTTAGTTTGTTAGCTAATAGCCAACGATGCAAGTTTCTAAGTTCGGAGTTGATAACTGGTTCAAGTTCTTCTATATTGCTACCATGTATGCAGAAGCTAGTATCATCAGCAAACATTCTTGTTGTGGCTCGCGCCAAACAATTTGGTAGATCATTGATATATAATAGGAACAATAGTGGCCCTAAATTACTGCCTTGTGGCACGCCGCAGTTTACTGCACGTGGTTCGGAAAGGCTTCCGCTAACACTGCATACCTGCGTTCGGGTCATAAGTATGATCGAAACCATTTTAGGGAGGCTTCGTCTATACCATAGTTGGATAGCTTATCAAGAAGGATTCCATGATCTATGGTGTCGAAGGCCTTTTGGAGATCAATAAAAATGACTCCGTTAAATAAACCCCTGTCTATATTGACTGACCATTCATTTGTGGCTTCAAGTAGTGCTGTAACAGTACTATGCAGTGAGCGGAAGCCTGATTGACATTCTACTAAGAGTTTATTTTCGTTAATATAATCATATAACTGATTATAGATTATCTTCTCAAACAATTTTGAAACTGTGGGAATGACTGAGATTGGTCGGTAATTGTTTGTGTCAGACTTTACTCCTTTTTTGAAAATTGGTGTAACTTTTGCTGATTTCCACTCATTTGGAAAAATTCCCGTAGTAATAGATTGCCTGAAAATATCTGTAAGTGATGGAGCTATGATCTCTGCAGACATCTTTAGCAATCTATTAGGTATTTTATCCAAACCTACTGCCTTACGTTCGTTTATGCCTGCTAACAAATCATAGACGACTTGTTCACTCGGTGGTTTGATAGTGAAAACATTATCAGTTGGCTTTAAATAGGTATGAAATTGGATGTCAGAAGGAGGTAATTTGTCAGCTAATATCTGACCGATACTGGTAAAGTGATCGTTAAATATCTCAGCCATTTCATATGGAGAAGTAACTGACTTATTGTCTTTTTTAATTTCTGAAACTCCTGTCGACTTATTAGCTTGACGAGTCGTTAAATCGTTAAGGAGTTTCCATGTTTTTCGAGGATCTGATTTACTTAATTCTAAGTTCTCTGAAAAGTATTTTTTCTTTGTCAATTTGATTTCGTTATTTATCCTATTTCTCACTTTTTTATATTCTTGCCAAGTTTTATCATTTTTGCTAGAGATCGCTGTTCGTTTTAAGCGATCCCGTGAACGCAATTTTCCTTTAAGCTCCGTAGTGATCCAAGGGGAATTTTTCCTACCCACACGTTTGTGGACTACTGGTAGGTGAAAATTTATACTCTTTGTTAATAGGTTTTTCAAAAAATTCCACATTTCATTTGGATCATCATAGAACTTAACATCAGCCCATGGCAATTTACTTAGATCAGATAAAAATTTATCTTTGTAGAAAGTGAGATGCTGCGAGTCATTTAAACAGGATGTTTTAGAGTGAGGTCGTGTTTGTTTTGTTTTGTGTTATAATATTCAGTACTGATATATAAAGTGCAAAATATTGCAAATTTTTAGTGTTATTGAATTGGTTGATCAGCCTGGCTTCCTACAAAAAGCTCTTAAATTCTTGGCGATGTTAGGCGATTTAAGGCGTTCTGGGCGATCTTATGAACCGGAGAAGGCCTATTGTACATGTAGATTAACTATTAAAAAGATGAATTATGTTTTGAAAATGTTGATAGTTATCAAAAAACGTATAATTATATTAGTTACTTGTTTCTTTGCTTTGATGGCAGTTTGTATTGGAATAGTCCAGCTTTCATGTCGTTGTTCTTATCTACTTGGCTGATTAATCCGCTTTCTGGGAATTCGAGGATCGAGTACTCAAGTATAAAAACGGTCTGATATTGACATGTTTTAGAAAAACTCTTTCCGTAAAAACGTTAGAAAATAACAGCTAGAAATTGTATATTGTCTTGAGCAAACCATATACCCAAAGCCATTGCTGATTTGGAAGAGTAAATCGATGTAGAAGTACGAGAAATCCAAATAAATTCGGCTTCAAATCCAAGATGGCGAATAAATTTGCTTGGGCTTCCTGATGTCGAGCCCAGGATGATTGTTGTCAGCGGGTTGTATAATGAGTTCATAAACATTGTCTCAGCTATCGAGCCTTTCGTCGGCATTAGTTTCGCTGCTCGCTGGGGCTCGCAGCAATTAGGAGAAGAATGTTAACAAACTACAACGGATCGACTAGGAAAATTGAGTGTTTTAAGCTTAATACATGGTAAGTAGGCTTGACTGAAGTTTAAAATATACAATGGCAGTCAAGGTTAAAACTTTACATTGTTTTTTCGGTCTGTAGGTTATGGAAAAAGTATGGAAAATTTATGGACAAAATAGTTTCAATGGATGATGTGAAAGAAGATCTAACAAGGGCACCGTTTAATTTAAAAGAACATGAAGCGGGACGTACTATGAAATGGACATTTCCGTACACGGAAAGAGTAAGAAAAACCCTACCAACTGAGTATGGAAAGAGAAGATACTGGATTTACACAAAGTTAAGGATAAAGGAATCATCGTTATTGTCATGGGATGAAATTGTAGATGTTTATACACCGCCAAAGCCTGATAAATCAGTGATGTCATGGACAGTGAACAAGAAGTTAGATAATGCAAAACAATGGATGATAATATCACGCATCGAACACAAATGGATCTTTTTTCAGCCGAAAAAAAAAGAAATAAGCCTATTTTCATACAGAAATAGTGTACTGTTTGTCTTTAGAGAGCTAAGTGAAGTTAAAAATGTACAAGAACGTCAAACATGGCCGATTTGCTGGGTTCATGTTTCACCCTTTCAAACAAATTGCATAAAAAAGCATAAAAACTGATCATATAGAAGATTACACAATACTTGATATGTCTAACCTTTGTATAACATTTTAAGCTTTTCAAATCAGTCCTGAAAGAATGGTATTGCTCATCCAAAATGTAATTTTGAGCACGTTTTTGTTGAAAAGACTACCGATTTGATTGTAAGTGAAAATTTGTCAAAAAGACTGAAAAAGGCATAAAATTAAAACGACAACAACTCTATGAAAGCATAGTTACATTTATTAAAATTTTCTACTTACAGAAAAGTAATTTCCATTGATAGATTATCCATAAACTTGTTTTTAAAATCATTTTTTGATGAAAAAACTTTGTCGCTGACAAACTTTCCCTCAATTCAGCTTGAGTGTTGTGTGACATGATGTGACACATTACACGGTCAACCACTTTCCTTTGCTCAGTGTTTAAAGTGTTTAAAGTAATTTTGGCCATTATGTGTAAGAAAATCACTAAAAAAAAGCTTTTACAACGTTTTTAGTTTTACGTAAAAATGGTGACTAAATTCGTCAACAATATAAATTACGTCTATTCTGAAAATTCGCCAAGATTTCAGAAAAATTTGTGCATTCACGACAGTTCACGACTTCCTCGAAACCTCTACGAATGTCAAACGAATGAAAAATCCCGAGTGCTTCACGGAAAAGTGTCCAAGCTACCTGGGGCACACATCGATCCATCGCGAGTTTGAGCTTCCAAGAGGAAATTCTCGTCATATAATAAAGATTGAAGACTCAAACTCGTAAGTTATCTGGAGATTGATGATTTGTTTACATATTCGTAGAACAATTTCGTCTTTTAGGTGATGAGATAGTAGCGAAATTGTGATCCATCACGTGACCGTGTTTCATGCCTTGTCACAATATACTTGTATCCCGCGATTGACCACAGGAACCCCAAGCGTGCGCCAAACGAAGAAACCAAAAGATTTGCACGCATTTTTTTTCATTGAATCTTTATTGAAAAATCCTCCAAAGGAGTAGTTGGGCTACCTATGTAAAAACCGCCGATTGTGCGGGATTGCACAATAATTTTAAGTGTATTTCTAATGAAAAATTGAGCTTTTTTGTTCAGAAATTGTTTCTAGAATTAAGTCTTAAACAGAGTATGACCTTTTACTCCAGTATACTTCATGCTATAAGCTATAACTGTCTGTTTTCTTTTGCTCTTTCGCCTGTAAACATTCGAGATTGACTGCCGTTTTGAAAGCCTCGTTTTCAAGCGTAACCTCGTTTTGACGCTAGAACCCAGGCTCTCTCAAATAACGCCATTTTGTTTTTACAAGCGAGGATTTTGATCAAAATAATGGGAATTTCGACAAAAAATTGTGCAATTTAATTTAACAGATTGTCTTAGACTAAGAATAATATTTATTATTATAAATACAAAGGTGATTATACAAAATCGCGCACTCTGATTGGTTTGCTATCTCGGATTATCAGCCGATAATCACCTTTTCGGACAAAATGGCTGCCAGTAGTTGTTTTGTCACTGTTAGCTTTTAAAAAATAAAATATTTTCACTTACAATGCTGTTTCCTTCTTTCTTTTTTGAAATAATCACCTTTGTATTTATACTAAAACGATTATTCACCTCAGGCGAATAATTGTTAATTATGCTAAGTGCCTGAATTATGTTATATTTTTCTGAATTGTGCGGGTTTTGACCAAAATTCGTCAATTGTGCAGAATTGTGCGGGAAGTGCCTGATTGTGTGGGTCCGCAACCTGTCAGATTCCCTGACTAACACAAACCATCTCATGCGTTCTCATGCGTTCTCATGCGTTCTCATGCGTTCCTATCTAGGTTGGGACTGAACCAGACATATAAATACCACTGCTGTCCTTTCGTTTTCTTTACTCAGAAGATGACTTCCGCTCAGGTTGTCGAAACTTCAGACATCAATATCATCAGTCTTTCTCAAGACTACACCACCCTGGCCGATCATGCCTCATCTACATTGATAAATAGTGTGATTCGGAGCGATTTTCGGTAAATAGTGCGGAATCGCACCCTCACACTGGATATTCCTGCACTAGCATACAAGTGAGGCTAATAAATTGTTTATTAAATGGCTGTTTTTCTTGGTGATGTATGGTTTTCATATTTTGCTTGGAGTTTGTGAATACTTAACAAATCAAGTGCAAATCTACCTTTTGTCAAATATTACAGCAGTGCTGGATAATGTGAAACTAGAGTAATGAGAAACTTTGAAAGCCATACAATTAAGTGTTTATTAAATGGCTGTTTTTCTTAGCGATGTATGGTTTTCATATTTTGCTTGGAGTTTGTGAATACTTAACAAATCAAGTGCAAATGTACCTTTTGTCAAATATTACAGCAGTGCTGGATAATGTGAAACTGAAGTAATGAGAAAGTTTGAAAGCCATACAATAAAGTGTTTTATAGGCAACAGTGTTAATACTAACCTAGAGATGAGGCATTCTCTTGGGGTGTGTTGCAGGGTGTGGCTGGAGGATTAGGAGTTTGAATGCGTTGAACAGCTACACTGACAATGGTTTCCATTGACTAGTAATAGAAATGAAAGTTAGTTTACTCATACCTTCAATTATTGTGCAAGGTAGAAATATTTCATTTGCATGTATTTTATAAACTGCACAATCTATAAAATGAATGAATATTATATCTGCCCAAAATAAATATGTGAAGCAAAATGAAAAGTGCATTTTTAAACACAAGATCTATCTTGTTCACAAAGTCCCAAATATAATAGCTAAAAATGTTGTTATATGCAACATACCACTTCAACAGAGACTCTGGAAGAGTGCGGAAAAAAATTGAAAAAAGTGCTAAAAAGTGCGATTTTGTTTGGAAATAGTGCAAAAAATAAATTTGCATAAATTAAGATATAAAACAATATAATTCCTTTGAAATACAATTTTTATTGTAATTTCCTGTGATTTTAACATGTTTAAAGTAGATATAACACCATAAAACACCACTTATTTGCATATCTAATTTAACTTAAATTTAAATGCTGTTTTTAACTTATGTTTTTATATTCTATATAGCATGCCATATTACATCAAGTCACAGGCTTGCCAGATGACTAACTACTACCTACTACAACTCTGTCAAATTATTAGAGTTAATTTACATGGAAAAATTTGCTTATAAGAACAAAATTGTTTCGAAAATCATCATATTCATATGTGCGATGTTTTGTTGTTTTTTCACTGTGAAATTATCCATGAATTTCTCAAATTAAAACTACAAATTTGACACACAGAAATCCAAGGAAAATTCCCGCTCTTTTAAATAAGAAACACCTTTTCTATAGATGACTATCATTGGTCGAAAGTTAGCCAATCAAAGACCTTCTTAAATAAAAACTAGTGTCCAGGCTCTTGCGATAGTAGTTGCAGGCCTGAACGCCTAGAACATTTTATCTATCAAACGTATTTTGAACTTTGAAATGAGCTGTAAAAGCATGTAAATCATCCAGGAAACGGTAGGAATGATTTTAATATTAATTTTGTGTATTTTTGAGCAAATAGTGCGAAAATTGATGAGTAGTGCGAAAAAGTGCGATTCGGTGCGATTTTAGGTAAAAAGTGCGAAATCGCACAGCCGGACTTCGTCAGAGTCGATCATGTTTAGAAAGAAATATTAACCATATGAATATAAATTTCCACTCACTTCTTTAAGAATCTCTTTCACAATCTGTTTCATGTCTTCATGACTTTTTGGAGGGGGTGCAGGCATCTCTTGCATGTCTTCAAACCTTTCTGCAGGGGATGGTGGTAAATTGTCCAAGTCCTCACGAGCTTCTGCTGCAGGGGATTGTGGTATCTCATTTATGTCTTCATGACTCTTTACTGAGGATTGAGGTATCTCCTTTGTGTCTTCATCAGTTTCTGCAGGGGATTTTGGAATGCTTTCATCAAAAGAGATGAGGTTTGATGATGATGTATCTCTTTGTTCTGCTGGTGGAATGGTTCCTGCACCATCAAAATCATCATCAAGACTTGGTTCTGGTGATGTTTGAGATTCCACCATTTCTATGCTTGAAGATGAGGATAATAGTTCATGATCATTGGTCACAAACACAAACGGTTCACTAGATTCAGGTGAAGAACTCAGTGAAGCCATATCAGGTTCTGCTGGCATGTCTACCTTTTTAGAGGCTTCCTGCTTCTGTTTTTCTTCAAGTCTTTTATTCATTGCCTGAAACATTGGAGAGATATCTTCAGCCAATTGTGCATAACATTTATTTCTTTTGTTATGTTTTTTAGATCGCTTTGGTTTCTTTTCACACTGGCCATCTAGCTGCCTTTTTGATTCAGGATTCATGTTTGTGGGTGGTGGCAGGAAGGAAGGTTCTTTGACTGTGCTGTCATCTCTGGTGGTAGCATTACAATCCATGCTTTCTTCAGGGGCTTTGTCCGGTTCATTTACATTCAGATTTCTCAGTTCAGAAGCTATAGATTCAGCACGTTCATTATAGCAGCCTTGTTTCTTTGTCTTCTTGGAAGCACTGGCTTGTTGTTCCTCAAAATGGCCAAACCAACCTCTTGATGCTCCAATCTCTGAGCTTTGAGGCTCACTTCCCTGTTGTTCTACACTGTTTACAGAGCTGAGTGTCACAGAGCCATCAGTAGGTCTTACCATCATTTCTTCAAGGTTGATGTAACAGCTTTTAGGAGGCTTTATTACTTGTGTAACTTCAGTAGGAGCAGCAGCAGCTTGGTGCTTTCCATCTGTTTTATTCACTTCTTTCTCTTTCTTGGCCATCCTTTCATTCAATGAAGAAAGTTCTGGAGCTATTGCACTTGCAAGATCTGTATAACATGATCCATGTTTGTGTCCATCTTGTTTAGAATCCTTCCTCTCACCTTGTGGTAGTTCTTTAGCTGGTTTTGGTGTGTCTTTCTCTTTCCTGACCATCCTTTCATTCAATGAAGAAAGTTCTGGAGCTATTGCACTTGCAAGATCTGTATAACATGATCCATGTTTGTGTCCATCTTGTTTAGAATCCTTCTTCTCACCTTGTGGTAGTTCTTTAGCTGGTTTTGGTGTGTCTTTCTCTTTCTTGGCCATCCTTTCATTCAATGAAGACAGTTCTGGAGCTATTGCACTTGCAAGATCTGTATAGCATGATCCATGTTTGTTTCCATCTTGTTTAGAATCCTTCTTCTCACCTTGCGGTAGTTTTTTAGCTGGTTTTGATGTGTCTTTCTCTTTCTTGGCCATTCTTTCATTCAAAGAAGACAGTTCTGGAGCTATTGCACTTGCAAGATCTGTATAGCATGAACCATGTTTGTGTCCATCTTGTCTAGAATCCTTCTTCTCACCTTGCTGTGTATCTTTAGCTGGGTTTGGTGTGTCTTTCTCTTTCTTGGCCATTCTTTCATTCAAAGAAGAAAGCTGTGGAGCTATGGCACTTGCAAGTTCTGAGTAACATGAATCACCATCACTTTTTTTCTTCTTGTTTTTCTTTGGCTGTAAACAATAATATGATATACATGTAAGCAAGTTTTGTAAGAGCATTTTGTCAATGTGTAATTATGATTATGACTAGTTAACATCATTGATTGACAGTTGTATTTATCACCACCATTGCCATATTCATTATCATTTTCCCCCTCTCCATTGCGGCTATAGTTGTCATCATTATCATTATCACTAACATCATAAACCATCACTATGACAGTCATTATCATTTTCGATTTTGGTCATCATAGTTGACTGTATCCTCATCATCACTATCATAGTCAAAATCATCATTGTCATTTGTCATGATCATCAATGCCATCATCTATTTTGTTATTTACAGAATAAACATAATTAAAATGATCATGTTATTGTTATCCTATCCACCTGTTTCACATTGTTCTCTTTTTGTTTCTCAACTTCTTCTTTCTTGGTGGATTGTTGTGTCCTTGACTTCTCCAGTCGTTTGTTCAAAGCTGACAACTCCACTGCCATAGCTGATGCAAGATCTGAGTAGCATGAAGAACCCTTGTCTTCACTTTGCCCTTCAAGGTCAGCCTAATAACACAATCAACCAAAAAATTGAATTACTACCTTCATGTAAAATATTAACATAATTAATCAAGATTGCATCGGCTAATGCAAAATACAGATGCGAACTGGGTCAAGCTAAGTTTTGAAAAGTTGCTCTGGATTGTTACATGGAACATTGATGCGTCCCATGTAATTATCCCAAACACCTTAGCAGAATTTAACTTGACTCAGACATCTCATTTCTGCAATGGCAAATTGCATATTTCACTTTGTGAACTTGAAACAGAATAAATTTGTTAATAAACACATTATTCAGAAAACCTTTATTATACTAACATCAACATTGTGAATGTGCAAATGTACTGTATTGAGTCTCTTGAGTTTATACTTCTAATTGGTCAGAAATCAATGCAGTTATATAACAGCCAATTTGTATAGGAAATCACACAATCTTAAATCTTATCTAATTCGTAAGTACCGGTAAGAGGTACAGTGTTTTGAAAGTTTTAAAAATTGAACAAACCTTTTAGGCCAGCCCAATTTGATAACTTTCAAAACATCATGAGTATCTAATAATTACAAATTGTATGAAAAGATGTGCGTTTTTTATTTATTAATATACAGAAAAAACTAGTTGGTACTCTGCAGAGTACAATTTAAATTTTAATTGTACCCCTGTCGTCCAATCAGAATCAAGTAATTTTGTACAGTATGTTATAAGAATAATATTCACTTACATGTATTTGGTCAAGAGTCTGATCCATTGTTTGCTGAGACATTGGATCTTCAATATACAAGTACAGAAGCCTTGATGTATGTCTGGTAAGCTATTGGAAAAACATAAAAAATGTTCTTTAGTAATCAATTTTCTTTCAATTATCATCTATAGTTGTTTAAAGAAACATTGGATCTCTCCCAATTCAAAATGGCAGACAAAAGTATGAACTGGCTTATAAAACTGGTCAATAATATAAATATTTGACATTTATTATTTATAATGATAGATATATTTAATCTAATTTATAATTAAGTAATTAAATAAAATAAAAGATAAGTAAATACAACATAATAAAATGTTTTACCATTGACATTATAAGTGATTTTTTTTCATCATTTAATTTATTTATTAAAGCACAATATCTATTTATTGAAATACAATATAAATAATATCTATTTATTGAAATACGATAATATTATAAATAATATGAGATCAAGTAACGTCTTACCCTTATTGCTTCACTCAGTTCCACTACAAAAGTAAAATAAAAAATTAATGCAATTCGAAAACACAGTCATTGACAACAATAATTATTATTAATGCACCACATACATTACTTCCACCATATTGAGATCATCTGTCTCTGAGTTTGAAATGTATACTAATATCATTGCAAGAACATTGACATGAAATATCAAATAATCAAATTGCTGATGTATTATATTTTTTACTTAGTCACTATTAGTCACTATCAAAGACTAACTAATAACATTGGAATGAGGCATTGTTTCCTTATGTATTTGATGTTTATGGTTGAATTGTGCTGACTAAATAGCCACCAAACAATAAATTTATTTTATAAGCAGTAGAAATTTTATGTAAAAACTTGAGAAAATTGTGACACAAACCAAAATCAGATAATACTGACATGAAGGGCAGTTTTTTTCATGAGTCAAATAATTATTTAAAAGTGCACGTTTTGTAATAATGTCATGTATCTAAAAATAGCGATTGCTTATACGGCCAATCACACGACCGTAAAATCTCACGTGATTAACACATATTCAGATCTCAACAAATAATTCTCGGAATTTTGTTGAAAAAAACATGGCTAAAACACAAGTTTTCCTTACCTTGGCTGCTAATTGATACCTGAAAATAAATAAAAGTAACATTTTAGTATATTTTTAGTGTATCTTAATTGTTTTAACCGATAATTTTACTTACGAGTTCGTTTTCATCGTCACAGTATTTGACATCAAAATGTCGACCGTCTTGAATGTCGAAGAAACAGCGAAGCTATAATATGGACAAATTAAATGCATTCATTAGTCTCGAATACATAAGATACAGACTAAATTCAAAGTAATAATACATCTATACATTGTAAAACAGCAACAACGATCTATGAAAGTGTTAAATTGTGCCTTACTTGCGATACAAGGTCGTTCCATGTAGAAGAAGAAGAAAGCTCAAAGCGACGGCTTGTTTTCTTGAATTTTGCTTTTACTTTCACGTTGTCGTCCATTTTAGGAAAGATAAAAGCTTAAGACTTCAGTATTTTACATTTGTTGGTGATCTATGATGTACTATCGAGAAAATTCGATCAGAATCCTTCAGGAAATGTAGTTTTTGCAAATCAGCACAAAATATCCCCTCTATTATGCTGCGTGTGATAAACAAAGCACCAGTACTACTCGGTCATAATACCCCGGATTATGACATATATGGTCATATATCTGGTCATATATGATGATGTAACTATTGTCAATGTAAAACAAATGCAGAATTATTTCGTCTTTTTCGTATTAAATAACATTCTGAACATCTAAATAGTAAGTTTTTGTATATAATATAAGAGAGCATTTTAAAAGATGAATCCTCTGTAATGGTTTGGTTTGAATTCGCTTTATAATTATTACTAAAGCATATAGCATGAACAAATATCATAAATTGATATATAAGGAAAATAAATACAAAAAGTGATTAATATATATAAATGTCTATAAAATTACATGATTTTTTGGTAGTTCATTTCTAAGGTTCATGCATTTACAAATAAATGGTGAGGTGGGAGATACCCTGGGGTGGGAGATGAGGTGGGAGATGCCCTGTGCCCTGCCCTTATTGGTCGATAGCACGTCACGTGGAGGGAAATAAATCTCTATAACTCCCGCGCAGGTAATAAATCCACGAATGTGTAATTCATAACGAATTTTTTTTCTTAAATAAAACATTTTCAAAATGGAGAGAAAATTGTTCTTCGTTTGAAAAGGGTCAGTAAAACACTTAATGACTGATCCCTCGGGAAATCAGTTCAATTTGTTTCCCTCGAATCTTAATGTTTCCCAGTCATTAAGTGCTAAATAGCGAACAAGTGCAAGACGGCCAATTTGAGGGCCAGCTGAGACTCGAACCAGTGTGTGACATCAAAAAAGATTCTATAAAATGTCCCACAGAATTCAAATTAATAGCAAATTAAAGTGAAGAGGTAGAAAGCGAGGCAGCGTGCCCTATATCGAGTTCGAGAGAAGCGACAGAGCATTGCTACCGATTTGTTTAAAAATATGTATAGAATATTCATATATAAAACGATCGAAAACGAAATTTGTCAAAAATCAGCCAATCGATTGTATATCAGAACATAAATAACTATATATTTAAATAAAGAATAGAATAGAATAGAATAGTATTAGAAATTCTGAAATTGCAGTCAGGATTCATTATTATCAATTTTTTACGTTTGTCTCTGACTTGAAAACTTTAGAAGAATAGACGAATAGAAGAATAGAAGAATAGAATAATAATAAAAAAAAAACACCAGCGATTATTTCTGGAAGCTTGGTACTCATTGAAAGACCCCAAGTCAAAAAATGACAGTATCAAGATTCCAGAAATATATCGAACTCTCGTCAATGATCCAAGCGCGAGCACCGGCGCACGCACACAACATTCAAATGCGCGTGCCGCAACCACAACCGCCATTACTGATGAAGGTCCGTGATAATGGACCGAAACGTCTATTCTTCTAAAGTTTTCAAGTCAGAGACAAACGTAAAAAATTGATAAGAATATAAATAGAATAGAATTAAATAGAATAGAATAGAATAGATCAGAATAGAACAGAATAGAACAGAACAGAACAGAACAGAACAGAACAGAACAGAACAGAACAGAACAGAACAGAACAGAACAGAACAGAACAGAACAGAACAGAACAGAACAGAACAGAACAGAACAGAACAGAACAGAACAGAACAGAACAGAACAGAACAGAACAGAACAGAACAGAACAGAACAGAACAGAACAGAACAGAACAGAACAGAACAGAACAGAACAGAACAGAACAGAACAGAACAGAACAGAACAGAACAGAACAGAACAGAACAGAACAGAACAGAACAGAACAGAACAGAACAGAACAGAACAGAACAGAACAGAACAGAACAGAACAGAACAGAACAGAACAGAACAGAACAGAACAGAACAGAACAGAACAGAACAGAACAGAACAGAACAGAACAGAACAGAACAGAACAGAACAGAACAGAACAGAACAGAACAGAACAGAACAGAACAGAACAGAACAGAACAGAACAGAACAGAACAGAACAGAACAGAACAGAACAGAACAGAACAGAACAGAGCAGCCTTTGAATGTTTTGTGTTCTGAAAATCGATGTTTAATTTATTGTAAAAAGTCCTATTAGTAAACATTGCTATATTAGCTCGTCATCTGTGACATTCATATTGATGCACGTGGTAGTCCTGGCACATCGCCAACACCAGCCAAACTATAAGTATCCATCCTGCGCATAACTATAAATGGTGTACTTTCGATATTTGATCATTTTGAGCTACTACTTATGCATATCTTCATTTACTAAAAATTCAAAAGGCTTAAATAATAATAAAGGTGAACAAAATCTTTTGAGGGTCGAGCCTGAGAGGCGTGGCTATTTTTGTCAAACAAGAATAATCTACTGTTCAGTTCAGATTTGATTTAATCGACAAACGATTGAAGAAATAGAAAACGAGGCAGCGTGCTCTGTTGGGTTATAGAGCACGCGGGGATTTTAAGAAGACGAGAGAAGCGTTAGGAGAAGCACGACGCGTAGCGGAGTGCTTCTCAGCGCTTCTCGAGTCTTCTTAAAATTCCCAAGTGCTCTATAACTCGACAGAACACTGCTGCCGAGTTTTCTATTTCTTTTATAAAATATTCAGTAGTTACAATCAAACAAATTGACGCTCCGTGCACTGTTGAGTTATAGAGAACGCTTCTCAGCCAATCAGAGCGCGCAATTTAAATCAAATATTTTATAAAGATTAATACAAAAGAGTAAAGGGTCGGGCTTTTTTGACAATAAATCTACACAATGATAACAATAAGCCACGTTTTGTTGAGTCGTATTGTAATTCCTCCAAACAATAGTTAAAAAAACTTATTCTAAGTTAAACTTAGTTATTACAATTTGTATTTGTATGAATATGAAATTAAAATCAGTAATTTAAAATTGAACAAAAATACGCGATTTGTACAATAATAATGTACATTTGTAAAAAAAATAATGGCTTTAGTCAATTGACCTTTTGTTGACCTACAAAGGATCATGCCACCCTTGAAGGCCAAGAGAAAAGTATCAAAATGTGCTTTTTAAGAGATACATCCCCAAGGACTCAAATATTACTTCTGTTTACGGTTAGAACTAACCATTAATAATATATACATTCTTAGCTTGACACAAGCCGTTAATAGGTTTAAACACTGAGCCATTTTCATAAGTGTTTTTTTTTTTTTTTAAAAAACCTTCTATAATACATACGTCCATGGAAAATTAGTTCCAAGCAGTCAAGGTACTGACTAATGTGAAAAGCAACCAGTCACAAAATGTTCGCAAGCGGTAGGCTGATAGCATCCATAAGAGTCAATGTTGATTGGAGTAGAGGCAGTAAGTCTGTATGCTGTCTGTATTGGATTGTTTGTGCTTGTTTGCAGAACCTCAGATAAGTATCTTATATAGTCCTGAGCTAGTTTTAATAATTGTAGTTTTGTGACTTTGCGGTTATTTCTCGTGTCTGGTATGACTCTTCTTAGTGCCTCCATTGCTCCGTTAATGGACTGTATCCTTCTTCGTTCTCTGTCGTTGGCTCGTAGCCTTCTCAAACGTGCGTCTAGCGGTGATGAGATTCGTTCATGCGTGTGGTCACTTGCCAGTTCATCTTTTACGGTGTACATATTAGTGGTTGGCAATAAATTGATCTCATTAGAGGAAGTGATATCCGTCATATCTTTGGGTTTGCTGTGTGGTAAAACCATAAAGCAATCTGACCGCAAAGCTGCAGGAGTTGACTCAAATTGTTTAAAACTCTTCATTCTCAAATAATTTCCTTTGCTTGTATGATGACTTCTGTTAACAATATAAAACAACAATTAATATATCGATGTTGTATTTTAAATTACCTTGTTAACCACTACAGTCCTGATTTATGCGGTATAAAACTATGATGTTATATGTTTCAGCTCAGTGACTAACCTTGGTGTGGCCTGGAATTATTAAGTACCGCTACTAATAAGATTTGATCTGATAACTTCTTTACATAGTGATATCAACAGTATATATATTAATCAAAACTAAAGCGGGACCACTTTTACATAACAATCCTGACCACCTATTGGCTAATTGGCTATCACGTGATGATTGTTCTCTAAATTAATCTTGTTGAATTGATTCAATAAATATGATGTATTATAGTACGAATAATTTGCTGGCTGTACTAACGCCAAAGGACAATATCAAAATTAAGAGCACTTGAATACAATAATTGCAATACTTAAAAAACTAGGTGATGTTTAGTTATGCACTTCAGTAAAAACCTCAATTCAAATGAATTATTAAATGAATACAACAAGGCTAATATAGAAGATTTTACTTAAACTGTACGCCACTGCTAATAAAAATCAACATAGCTTACAAACGATGGAGTTTTAAGTTTATTTATGGCGTAATTTCCTCATTGCGATTGTAGTAACCCAGGGTTACCATTGCAGTAGAATTGTTATGTGACAGCGTCTTCGCCAGGTGGCCATATAGTGTGTGATTGGCTAAGGTCATCACGCGCAATGCATTGCAGAGTTTCCCACGCAAAAAGAATAGGGATAAGCCCTTGTCGACACATGGTCAAGACAATGAACATTATACTATTCAAACATGTGTAAGCTTGGCTGGAAATTCGCTTTTCTAACAATAAACCTAGTTACGTTTATTTTATAACTATTTCACAGCTTCTACTCGGGTGGTACATATGCTCAAAGATCCCGAAGCGTGAGAAAATCCCTTGGTGATGAAGTTCAAGGTAAAAACTGTCTCTCGATGGTTTAATTTCTTAGTTTACAAGATCACTCCTCGAAGAGTCCGAACAGAAACAAAGGTGAAAGTTGAAGTGGCAAGCCGAAATTCCGTTATTATTGAGTCATTCCAAGGCTGTTTGTTGTAACTTGTTGCCAAGCATCTGTTGAAACTCTCTTTGTTATAACAGCACTTAAATTCAGCTGTTATAGACTTATTTATATGCTTGTATTTCCTTTTTAACAGAAGAAAAAGGTCCTTGAGGCTATAGAGTTGTCAAGTTCGCAGTACTATAAACAAGAATTGTACGAATTAAAAACATAGCCCATGCAAATTAAGCAAACCATTCATCGAGGCTGAAAAACAGTCAGAAGTTATGCACTGGACATAGTTCTTAAAAAAACTTTCGCTTTAAAAATATAAACCTAGCTCAAAAGGTAAAAAAAAACGAATCTGACAATTTAAACAAAGAATTGTACAAAAAAAAACCCAGCCCTATATTAAGCAAATCATTGATCGAGACTGAAAACACTAAGAAAATATGCACTCGATAAAGTTTTCAAATAACTTTTGATTGTAAAGCTTCTTTTTAAAAATACGAATCTGATAAATGGGATAATGCTCAACTGAAGACTGCTATTCCTGTACGCAATGGGTACGGGTCTACCAGCTAACGAAACATTAATTTTTGATAGTTTATCAGATAACAAAAGAGCTATTAGTACAACTGTCAGTAATAAAAACGAGTCATGCAAAGTGAGTGGAACTCTTCCCTGCTAGCGGAGCACTCCGCTATTCTACCGTAACGGAAGAGAAAAGGATCGAAAAATCACGATCCAAAGCAACCCGGACATTCTAAAGGTTCTATTTTTTGAGGAGTATGCCATTATTATGCCCTAATTTATATATTTAAAATAATAAAAAAACACCTTAAAATTGTAGTCAAATTTCGCATTTTACCTAATTAGAAAATTAGCAAATATTATCACTTTAGACAGAGCTCGTGAAGTGAGTTGGCGATTCTTTTCCGTCAATCAAACACAAATTAATTGACATTTTACAAACAAGTCTGCCTATTAAAAGATATATTATAGATACAGATAGTTCAAATCAAATAATTTCAATAAAACATTGGTATTTTTGGCTCTGTAATTAGTTGTATGTTCACATAGACCGTCATGAACTGTAAACGGTTTACAGTACTTTTGATTGACGGAAAAAAATCGCAAACTTCGCCTCGCGAACTTTTGTCTGCAGACGGCGCGTAGCAATGAAAACGGCGGTAAACCATACATTTTCCTTTTCGGTAATTTCAGTCGTTTATTTCTGAACGTAATACTTCGACACTGAGTTTAAATTTATCAATAAACATGCATGCATGGTATCTACTGCTGGATTGTCAGATTTTTAAAACTAAGAGACTTTCACGCATGCTCGTATTAACTGGAAAAACGTAAATCAATATTTATTTTTTTTCAAAATCAGTACAAACGGAAAATCTTCAGACTAAACGCCATAGAATCCGAAAGTCTATACTCAAAAACTGGGAGTAATTGAACGATTGCAGTTTATTCAATAATTGATAAAATTAAGAAACGAAATTTCGGAAAAAAAGTTTAACCAATGGAATAAAGTATAGTTTAGGAAAAATAACTGAGAAAATATATTAATGAGAGGAAACGCACATCAAGATAAAGATAACGATAGTAACAGTTGTTCAGTAGTAGTCTTGCACAGGCATAGACATAAGTAAATAAGCTTACCTTCTAAGGCCGTGTACTTTCGTCTTCGTTTGCTATAAACTGTCATAATCTAAATGCTGTTTATATAACAGTCCTATGTCATTAGAAAATAATGAAAATCCAATTATATCCAGTCTATTATTACCAATTACGTACGAATTAAGCAACGAATGCCCTTCACGCATAGTTAACACAGGGATCGAGGCTAATTAATTAGTTCAGTATTGTGCCGCAATTCGTAAATGCATGCATGATGCTTTTGTGCAAAAGTGTTGTTGCTGAGAGAAACACATGAATGCTAAAATGACTCAAACCTGAATCTTGTTAATCATTGATAACTATTTGTAATGTTAACAACATGAACAGCTCCGTTGTATCGGCAGATAAAATACCAAGACGAAGACGCGTGTAAACGTGTATAAACGACCTAAATTTGTTTTTTAAATTTAATAAAATTTTCAAGATAGAATCGATTCTCGCCGCGAGAAACGTATTCAATTTTTCGAAAGATATTGTATTAAGATTTACAACTCGTCATATGTTAATGATTCTTTTTTTAAACTTCTCTCATGATTATGAATTTTTATTGTATTTTAAAATAATATTTAAAAACCTGGTAAATAGTAATACAATTAATAATAGTCAGGAGTTTTTCGATCCTCTGCTTTTTAAATTAAAGTTTTTACTAAATGCTTGTTTTTTTAAATTGAAAGAAAACTCAGTTACATGCAAAATTAAATTGATAGCCTATCAAACGGTTTGAGACTATTAACAAGAGCTTTTAGTAAATGAATAAAAAGTTGTATAATTATCTTGAACAATTGCAAACCAACAATTAAAGGCATCTCGTAGACAAGACTTTGATGAGGTTGCTTAAAAATGCGGCATTAATTCTCAAACAAGCATTATTTAGATGTTACACGTGCGAAGGTCGTTCAAACAATACAGCAATTCTACAAAAGCACAAACAACATATGTCGGAATGCTTATGCAATTTTCAACAAAAACATTTTCTTTTCATATCATTCTTTGGATCAAAGTACCTGTATAATAATTGCAAAGCGTCTTATTAATTTACTGAAAAGGCTCACGATTTTGAATAGAATTAAAAAAGAAATCCATGGATGCAAAAGAAACTACCGCTTTGAGTTGATTATATACCATATCATTACAATAATTAGGTTTTCCCCAGAGGTTAACATTAAGTATACACTACGATAAATCTAGGGCGGGGTGATACTCGGTTCCTTTCAAACTTACTATGTTATTATCCTTATTTGTATCAGCTTTGTTGGATTAATATCTCTCCACGCCTGACTGACTGTAAGTCTTTAAAAAGTTATTATAGCAAGCCGTACAAGTAGGATGCTAAATATGGTTGAAACTTTTGACTTTACTTTGGGAAAATAAAGTAGTTTTTTCATATTTTTCTGAGTTTCAACTTACGAAAATTGCCGCGTATATATCTATGGTAACACTCTAAATCGGTATGTATTTATTTGTGCTAGTCTACGCACCATTGCTATTACACTTATACGATAGGTAATAGAGTGAAAGTTGTATAACACCGTAAAAAATGTTACTGACACAGTATCCTCATCCCAACTCCATAGGTTTTATAAAATAATACAATAAAGTTATTTAAAAAAAACCAATACTTTGACAAGTTCAACGTTTCTCCAGTCATTGATAAAATAATCACTACAAAAGAAAGTTGTTCGGGTTCTTTTATCATATATTTCCTCGGTATTTATAACCTAGTTCAAACTAGCGACATACGCGCGACGTACTTTGCGATCAAACAGCGACGGTGGCCCTTCAAAAATACTCAGTCGAGCCACTTAAGCCTGGTTTTCACTAGCGACGCAGCGCAAGCGCAAACGCAAGCGCAAACGCAAGCGCAAACGCAAGCGCAAGCACAAGCATGTGAAAACGAGACGTGAATAAGTCACTAGTGCCACACGCAAGCGCAAGCGCAAACGCAAGAAAAAAAGAAAAGTTTTGATATCTTGCGCTTGCGTTATCATTGCGTCAAACGGTTTTCACGACGAAATAAGGTCTCTTGCGCTTGCGCTTGTGTTTGCGCTTGTGCTTGCGTCGCTAGTGAAAACTAGGCTTTAAGCATAAGCAAATACGTGCGGCTAATGAGTGCGGCTAATTAATGAGCAAAGCCCAAGTTAAAGGCCCGGGCAAATGGTTTCAACAGACGCTTTTATACTCTTTCAACATCAATTCAACATCGATTCAACACGTTTCAAGAACCTCGCCTGATGTTGAAAGCGTTTCAAAGCGTTTAATCATTGCCATTCAACAAAATCGAACGGATGTTGAAGAAAATGTTGAAACCGTTTGCCCGGGCCTTTATGAGCAATGCTTAATGTCGCTAGTGTGAAACAAGCTCTACACATAATAAATGGAAACTAGCAAGTAAACTAGTATAGGCTGCGTCGGTGTTTGATATAAACGATAGGTAATATAATGAAACTAGCGAGTAAACTAGTATAGGCTGCGTCGGTGTTTGATATAAACGATAGGTAATATAATGAAAATACGTTTTACTCCGACGAAGGGCCAAAGCTCGAAACGACAGTAAAGTTAAGTCAACATTTTTTACGGTGTTACAAATTTCATGATATTACCTATCGTCTACACATAATAGTCCAGATTGTAAACATTGTCTATTGTTGTGCAAATTAGGTCTCTTTGGGAGTACTTTTACTATACTGGCACGTGTTACCATAAATATTTATGTTAATTTTACTCAAATTATATATGCCAAGTAAACTAAGAAAATGTAAAGAAAATAAGGATTTTTTATTTGCCTTTTACTTCATATGAATAAGTTAATGTAAACACTCTAGTTAAAACAAGGTGTTGCACAAAAAGACTTTTAAGTTAAAACTATTAAAATAGTTTAGCATATAAGACGTTAATTGAAAAGGTAGTCGTACGTACCTATTATCGTACACTTTTGCTTTTCCGGGATCGTTTTCGTAAACTATACGTGGTACTTCAACGCGAGTTATTATAATAATATTTAGGTATAAACTTATGTTGTTGAAGACTAATAGGAAGATTACTTTTTTTTAATGTCAAAATACATAAGCAAAACTGAAAGGCATCGTCTCCTACATATTATCAATCGTCTCGTTTTACTATCGTACGGCAGCAAAAACTTATCGTAATTGCATGCATTTTGACATTTAACATAATGGCTTATAATCGCAATAACTTACAATTTCAGAGCAAGAAAAAGTTTGATAACAAAGTTTGCGGTGTTTTTTTTTTATGGCACGCTTTTAGTGCAAGTGACATTTCTTTGGAACTAATCGCTTTCATATGGAAATAAGCGGCAGAAAGTGCCATGGCGATAATTGGTGATTGAAGTGTCTGTAAACATTTGTTTCTCTGGTTGTGAAAAATGCAAACAAACTTCACAAAATTTTCAGTCCTAAAAAAAACCGTAAAAGTCAAACAACTGTACAATGATTTCAATTTGTTTCAATATTCTTTCATACTTTTTTATAATTTTTTGCTCAGCTAAGTAGCGCACTCAATAAACGAGTAAAACTCTTTGTGTTTTAGAATACACATGTTTTGAGGTTTTTGAGGTTTAAGCTTTGTTAGTAAAATGTTAATTAATGAAAAACGTATTTTAATATGGTTCCAAAAGAACACTGACTGCAGCTAAACAGTCCCTGGTCCCTGTCTTTACCCGCAAACTCCGCGGAGTAAAGTTTTAGCCGAGAGAGAATGAAGATAGACGAGACGTTAGGCTAAATGGGAAGTAAATCCAGATAAAAACAATAAAAAACAGCTATAAAAAATAACAATAATAATAATAACAACAACTTTCAGAATAAACATTTGTAAACATTTGTAAACATTTGTAAACATTTGTTTCTCTGGTTGTGAAAAATGCAAACAAACTTCACAAAATTTTCAGTCCTAAAAAAACCCGTAAAAGTCAAACAACTGTACAATGATTTCAATTTGTTTCAATATTCTTTCATACTTTTTTATAATTTTTTGCTCAGCTAAGTAGCGCACTCAATAAACGAGTAAAACTCTTTGTGTTTTAGAATACACATGTTTTGAGGTTTTTGAGGTTTAAGCTTTGTTAGTAAAATGTTAATTAATGAAAAACGTATTTTAATATGGTTCCAAAAGAACACTGACTGCAGCTAAACAGTCCCTGGTCCCTGTCTTTACCCGCAAACTCCGCGGAGTAAAGTTTTAGCCGAGAGAGAATGAAGATAGACGAGACGTTAGGCTAAATGGGAAGTAAATCCAGATAAAAACAATAAAAAACAGCTATAAAAAATAACAATAATAATAATAACAACAACTTTCAGAATTTACCTTCATCAACAATTTACCTTCATTGACTCAGTTTTTCATTTTCTTTTCAAAATAAATATTTACTTTTAGAAGGTAAAAAAAAAAAAAAAAAAAAAGAGAAAATGACCTTAATTTGCACATCAGGCTAAAACTTGAGAATAACCCATGGAACATGACAGGGTTCCCTGTGGGTTTCCTGTGGAGCTCTGTTATTTTCCGCTCAGTCTTTCTCGTTCATGGTTACACAGGAAACCCAACACAGCAATTACTTTTTGGAATGCTTTTCACTCAGTGATAGTAAAAATGGCAAACTTTAAGAGCAACATAGATAACATCGACAGTCACTTTGAAAACTATTTCAAACAAAGAATTATATTTCCAAAGCATGAACTAAAGAAACTGAGATGTGGGCATGGCTAAATTATAACTGCTTCAAAAAAACTGAATAATTGTTTTTAATAAAAATAATTGTTTAAAAAAGCCAGATGTGTATATAGTTCCTTAACCCAGGAAAGCAAGTTCCGATGGATTGTCTCTCTTGCACCCCCCCCCCCCCCCCCAATCTATTCTTTTCCATTTTTCACTGTAAATTTATCTTAAAAACCTTTGAACCTTTGATTTGCATTGCCATGGCAATTTGTAAAAACGCACTCATTTCATCAGATTTGAACGTAAAATAACAAACTATCATAAAGGTATTAAAATGTAATAAAAGTATAATAAATAGATATATAACTAACAAACGATTACTTATATCCGGATAACCACCTCCACAGGCAACCCATTGGACTTCCTATATTGGGCTTCCTTTGTCCAGAAAGGGGAGATTGGGACTAGGGACAAAATGGTGCCACATGTACAGGAATCCCAAAAGTCAAAGAAACGAAACAAAGAAGCGAAACAAAGAAATTCTATGACAGCGCCTCCCAACAAATTTATTGCAAAATTTGCTTTTTCCATGTTTACTTTTTTCAATTTTACAATAGATTTGCTGGGAGCGCTGTAGACTCATAAACTGCGAGAATATCGTACGCAAAAACACTAGCATTTAGGTAAATATGGCGAAGTATTTGACGAAATTTAGCGCCCTGTAACTGTTTAAATTACGATGTTCTTGTAGTTCTATCTATTTTTTCATCAGTAGCGCGTTTGATTGAAATAATTATCCACAGCAAATAAGTGGAATGTAGTTACTTAGTATTTCGGTATTTCAACAGAAATTTGAAGGATGACATTGCCGAAACCAAATGTTTCATGTCCCATTAGGCATACAAAGATATGCAAATAAAAAAAAATACACTCATGCGCAGACAAGCGTTTGCTACCTGAGTTCAGCCAGACTACCGCTGACTATTGACGGTGGGCGCGACGTTTCAAAATTATGGCGGTGAAATACCTTGGGAGATTACCAGGTTTTTACTGACATAAAGAAATTGTCAAAAGTTCAGAAATTGTCTATAAGAATTTTATGTTCCTTCATCTCGATCTAACAAATCAGTGTTGATATTTGGAGATCAGTTACAGGTGAAAAATATCGATTTTTATATTGATAATAAGAAGGAAGTATGTCAAATGTGGTCATTATTATTCTCATTTTGTTATGAGAACCTCCGTCATTCAATTTATTACTTTGAAGCTTCAAAAATAATCAGTATTCACGCTAAACTGCTTCGATAAATTCCAACAAATTGTGGATTCGTGTAATATACAAAATGTTCACATTCCTTGAGCCGTACATATCCATCAAAAATATTTGAGTAGGACAAGAGAATACTGACCCCAGATAGCAAAACTGAGCCGAAATTAATAATAACTATCTATAACGGTAATCAATATATCGGTTTTCAAGATATGACAGCTCTAGGGACTGTTGAATAGTTGACGTGACGGTTTTTCCAAATTTTGATAGAGTAAAATAGATGAAAATTCATCTGCATGGCTGGAAAGAGAACTTCACAATTAGTAAAATCGCTAAGTTTGAGAAGAAAATCGTATAAAATAGCAAAGATATAGCGCGGTAAAGTCAGCAGATTTCAGTACAGGCGTTTGTGGCTGTATCACCGCTAAATGTAATAACAACGCTAAATGTAATACCAACCCTAAATGTAATAACGTTTTAACGCTAAATGTAATAAAAATGAAAACTAATTATTATTTTAATAGTTGATTGTTATCCTAATAGAAAGTGGAATCACCAGCAGCTTAGGACTGCCCCCTAGAAACACCTCTGTAAATGACGACTAACCGATCACAAAGATGTTAGGTATTACATTTAGCGTGAAAACGTTATTACATTTAGCCGGGTTGGTATTACATTTAGCGTGAAAATGTTATTACATTTAGGGTTGCTATTACATTTAGCGTTGTTATTACATTTAGCGGTAATACATATGCCAGACGAGAAACCTTGCCTACTCCTTGCCTATCTTGCCTAGGCAAGGTTTCTCGTCTGGCATACAAACGTCTGTAAATTCTGCTGACTTTACCGCGCTATATCTTTGCTATTTTGTACGATTTTCTTCTCAAACTTAGCGATTTTAATAATTGAGAAGTTCTCTTTCCAGCCATCAAGATGAATTTTCATTTATTTTACTCTATCAAAACTTGGAAAAACCGTCACGTCAACTATTAAGACGATACGTATAGTGGTCTATAAAATCGCCCTACCTATGAAACCTCCTGTTCGTTCACTCCAGGTGGACTGTAGAGATATAGGAGCTGCACCAAGTAATACAAATACCACTGAAGCCGCGCAATTATGAGAATTTAATTACTCCCGCATTCACTTCTTCCAACTACATTCAAAACATTTTTTCGCCGTTTTATTTCATATTTGGTCCCAGTCTCCTGTAACACACATAGAATGCACGACATTGCTCGGACAGACAACAATGCTTTGGGAGAAACTGGTAATACTCAGCGGTCTTATTTTCAGTAGCGTCGACTACCAGACACGCTTGAGGCTGTTATTATTGTAATAGACACCTGTTGGGATACCTCTATTATACATCAATAAAGATATAATTGCCGACAAACAATGGGACTGATGCAGACACGTACCGAGGAAAATACTCGCCTAGATTGGTAGTCGAAGGGTTTTTCCCCTTAATTATCTTAAGTATAGTGAATAGGTCCTTCCACAGTTCTCTGCTTGCAAGGTTAGCGACGTATAAAATTGTACAAGGTGTTAAAAGGGCCTTTATCATTGCAAGCTCAACAACGTTGAACTTCGTCTCACTTCGATGCAATTAAAGGCATGGCTTCCTCAGTATTTGAAAATGCCACAGATAAATTAGTCTCCCCCGTAGCCGTTTTAAGTCTCGTTCCACTCCCCTACGGTACGTTCAGAAATATGAACTGTACGTACTGTCAAAAGGACTATTACGATCCGATAACCAGTGCTAATTAAGCTGGCTTATTTAAGCTAAGTATGTATTAAGAAGTACAATTTTAACGACTGTTTTAACGTCTTGAACGGCAATTTTTCAATCAAGGACAACATTTTTAATCATCATATTAATTTTCTAAATAAATATATTTTTTTTAAACTAAACAGCCAGACAATTTCAAAACAAGTATTGATGAGCTTTTTTTTTCAATTTCATGGGTAGTTTTCAAACTTCAACCTAAAGTTTACACCTTTTAAGGTGTATAGTTAAACATAGTTAAAACTATGTTCATGTTAACACTAATTCAAAATACAAACATAAACACGTTCATTGCAGTGTCAGTGTATTTCTTCATTCTTTAGAAAGTACAAGTTAAAAGTTTGGCGGAGACTTTTATTCATCTTCAGCGTTTTTTATTGAAATTAAGCGAAAACTTTACTTAAATAGATTTTTTTTTTTTAGCCGTTTCTTCTCGATCTGACATCGTTTAAAAGAAAACAACATACCTAACCATGATTTGTAGCCAAGAGTAGGCTTTTGAGATGATTTTTGGGCGGTTCCTTCGTCGTTAAATCCATTGCCGATCTATTGCCGAATTTCACGTGTAATGTCCTTACTTCTTCATTGATAGCTTTAGTAGAGAATTCTGTTTAGATTTGTATAGATATGCTCCCTAACAGACTTTAATTGATCATCGAAAAATATAATTGTATAATTGTTTTCTAGTCTGTGACCGAGTTTTACTAATTAATTGAGCTAAAACTCGGTCACAGACTAGAAAACAATTATACACAACTATCTACGTAAAAAAGTTTTTTTATTATTGTATATTTGAGGCACAGCGAAAGGATATCTCGCGACTCCATACATTTACTGTAAAAGATCACAAGTGTTCAGCTTGGGCTCCCTGTGGAAAAATCAGTAATTCGTACGACAGATATTCACACAATAGCTCTTTTACTATTGTTATCATATCTTCTAGCCTTTGAAAAGCCAAATATTTGGCTATTTAATGATCATTTCATACATGTGATATTACTGAAAAAATGCCAGATAGATGCGTCATTTGCGGCTGTTCGAACCAGAGTTAATAGAACGAAACAAACTCGGAGAAGCGAGTATCTCTCCATAAAATATACGCTATCCCGGACACTACGTCATCGATATCGTCACCAGCTCCTATCAATAAACTCTGATTTTTTTTACACATGAAGCCCAAACAACACATATTCAAACCGCTATAAAATGAACGGTTTTTATCGCAGTATTTTATTCGTCTGGAAAATTGTTATTTAAGACCAGTACTTTTAATAGAAATAGCAAACAGTCATAATAATATAATACTTTTTAACTCCATGTTAACCTAGTATACAAATGTAAAAATAAATAAATAGGTTATCCAAAATTCAAGACCTCGGGCACAGTTTTTCCCTATCCGGACCTCCCGGACGGTAAATATCCTATATAAATGACTCATTTCAATAATAGTTCCTTATTCTTGATCCTAAAGAAACAAAAAGAAGGCTTTGGCTTAAGTATTTATGGCTCATAGAGGGGAAATGAATCAACTATGTTCGTATATATCCCGAAATCACTTCAATACTTTAGAACTTCTTAGTATTATATGCATGGTACGGTACTTAAAGGCAGAAAACTTGTGATCTGAAGAGTTCCAGGCAAACGTTAACGGTTTCAACATTTGCTTCAACATCCGTTCGATTTTGTTGAATGGTAATGTTTAAACGCTTTTAAACTCTTTCAACATTGTTGAAACGTGTTGAATCGGTGTTTAATTGATGTTGAAAGAGTTTAAAACCGGCGTTTAAACATTGCCATTCAACAAAATCGAACGGATGTTGAAGAAAATGTTGAAGCCGTTTGCCCGGCCCTTAGTCCTAAAACAGTTCACTTACAAAAGGGCTTTGACTTTTAAGAAGGGAGCTATCGGTTTTACTATGAGTCAAGTTTGGTCTTCAGTACCAATCTGAAGATATCAAATCGGCGTCCAAAACGTTAGCCTGCGTTGCCGGCGGTTTTTTCCCTTCCTCGCAACCCCGCAGACCGCCTGCAACGCAGGCTACAAAAAGACATGCATTGATACTGCTTCGATGTTTCCAAGGTTACAATTGGAACGCATACATATGACAATTTATCAAAGTTGAGAGGGTAATGGGTACAAAGTATATATCGCGAGTGAGAATGCTGTCCTCTTAGCAACGAGATTATGACTGCTTATGTTAGTTATTAGAGCGTATTCGTATAACCCACTTTTAAAAAGCAAATGAGAATATGTGTGAAATAACATGTTAATGAGGTGTACGTATTGTATTGAATGGTCTGAACCCAGGTGAATGAATGTTTATCGAAGTAACAATATTTGTCGAAGTAACAATATTTGTAATAGGATCATCCGGGTGGATGTAGCCCTCAGAAGGGCTGTTTGATGTGACTGACGTTTCGACATCCTGTGCGGAAGTCATCTTCAGAGTCAAGTGAATAAAAAGTCAGATAGAGTGATATTTATACTCCCAGGTGTACGTGTTATAAAATGCTTCAGTGATTGCACTCTCGGCTTCAAATAATCAAATTTAAACATGATTGACAACGAAAACATTTATAGATTTACTCGAAACCACTTTTATCAATGTTTTCCACAGTGGCTTGTGGCTCAAAGGAAAAAATGAAAGCAAATAGCTACACGCACACCTCATTAACATGTTATTTCACACATATTCTCATTTGTATTTTAAAAGTGGGTTATACGAATACGCTCGATTGTAACACTATCGTTTTATAGTCAAAGGAGCACGTGATTACTAGTTCAACAATTTATTATTATTACAATGGTAATTATACACCTAATAACGTTTGAGCCGTTGTTCCATTCTCTGATCAAGGATTGTAACAAACAGTAAAGTGACCATGGCTTAAAGTAAATACATAAAGTTTAGAAGCTGCTTTTATTGCTTTATAACCTCAACACAAAATGTCAAAGTGCATGCCGTCATTTAGTAAAACCGTTGAAAAGATGACGTCACCTAAATTAGATAAGTAAATTACTAGACTATAACTAAGATTTTAGTTGAAATCACATGAATTTGAAATCACGTGAAAACTGTTCGTTATGTTGGGGGGGAGAACGCCAAGATTGCAATATGACATATTTTTCGTGTAAATGTTTGTTGAATGTGATTATCAGAGGAACCACTCTGATTTGCTTCACAGTTAGTTTGGCGGGCTTTTACTATTTTAGGTGACGTCATCTAAATATCTAACTAAATTATCTAACTCTTGAACGGTTCGACTAAATGCACTCTAAGAATAATATGAAAATATTAATTACAATAGACTGTAAAGAGAGTTTGAAGAGACGTTTAGGACGTTCACCGACTGTACGTATGGAGACGGTTAGAAGAAGACGGATCAGCTGTTGTTTTTTCTTGGCCACTTAAAGCGTCAAAGTTTGCGGTCAATCGATAGGCACACGCGTGCTTCTAAATATTACATATTTTAGTCGCCGAGAAAGACGACGCATTCGCGAAATAGACCGACATATAAAAAGCAAGTTTAATTTTCGATGTTAAGTTTGGTGATCAAAATGATCAATTGAAGTAAATAAAATTAACCGTGACTTATACGATACAAATGGAAACTAGCGTGTAAACTAGGATGCATCTATGTTAGAAACGATAGTCAATAAAACTGATATTGTAATACCGTTAGAAAATAATACTCAACCTTGCTAAAGATATATATCAATTTTACGGTTTTACAAATTTTATTTTATTGGCTCGATTTATCTTGAAAACCTTACTGCCATGGTTCTAAAGCCAGAGGAAATCAGTCTCCAAGCAACCGCGTATTGCCTCGTCACGCAACATAACGCAAGCGTGACGAGGCTAAACACTGCTGCGGGGGCCGAGAGACTAAGCAAAATATCGTAGATAATTTTCGGTTGTTTTTACAAAAGACACACTACCTGACTACTACTTGTATATCAATAAACAAGAGACAAAACCGCTCATCGAGAGCTCGCTCGTCTGGAAAGCTCGCGCACTAATTGCTTTTAATGAGTCTTTTGAAAAAGGGTGATAATTGAATTTTTTTAATTTTTTTTTTATTCACACACATTATAACAATAAAGAAAATACAATATGAATAATTTACATAATTACAAATAGAAATACATATAAATGTAGTAAGTTATCAAAAAGTATAATAAATAGAGTGTGTGTGGTTGTTGAAGTAGTATAAACTTTCGAGTCAACAACCACCCACTGAATAAAATAAGCATGATAATAATAAGCATGTCTTGACGTCTGAATCCTAGGTAACATAATAATTGAAAGAATCTTTTGTTGCAAATAAACTTAATGATCATAAGATTTTCAATGGTCGTTTAAGAGGAAATACGTTAATGCTGACTTTCTAGGCTTCGAAAATAAAGGATTTTGGAATTTATACTAAAAATGGAATAAGGTTTCGGAAAGTGTAACCTTATTTCCATTTTATTTGATTGGTTTACGATACCAATCCCACGACGGGAAAGTGAAACAATTGTCCTTGAGCTTGGCCAGGCTCCTTTGAAATATTTATGGTACGGTATCACAAAACCTTTCAATAGTTTTATACCTTACAGGTAAAAAAAAGTCTTTATCAAAAAAGCTGGTCAGTTCTTGTGGGTGTGGTTTAATCAGTGTGTTAATCATCTCAACTTCTTGGAAAAATTTCGGTTTTAGTTCGTTTGAAAAACTCGCGTTTTCTGGACAAATTTGCCAGATATTTACCATGTTTACTATAAACGAGTAGCGCCGACATGCGAAACTATAGGGGTTACTAGAATTAATGGCAGTCTGCAGAAGATTTTTCTAAAGCTAAAAGTAAATAGGTTATACAGCGTTATACAGTTGTGTGTTACTGTGACATTATATATTCTAATCCTACTTGGAAGTGTTCAGACATCTGACGATAGCAGAAAGACAGGTCGTCGAACTGATCTCCATCACAATAGCGAAACAACTTGATTTTGTATCAAAAATGATTGAGCTTCAATGGCTTCTAAATCTTTTGAGCTTGTTAAGCCTTAGTTGATATTTTAATTAAAACCAGTTTTAAGCAGATATTTTGACTTGTCGTAATATTACTAGTGGTTTAGCATTTTTGTAGTCGTACTTCAAGAAGACCAAGAAAGGTCTCATTAAACACCACCGCCAGGGGGTATTTTGACTGCCAAAAAAACTCGAAACAAAAACAAAAAATGGCAATGCTTTGTAAGGGAATTCATTCAATACAAATCATTTGTCATTTTTGGTTAACTCTCAAGTTATTTTTACAACGATCAACAAGGTTGTCGTTTGTATTTTAGTCACCAAAGATCACGCTGAAGTAGTGAGTGTCGCGTCTTTCGGCAATAGTTAATAAGCGATTAGTTAGTCAATCTCTAAGCAACAGATACATTGGCATGAGACGGAATTGAATGGAACCTTTATGCCACAAACAATATCTGAATTAGCATTCAATCAACCGGTATTTACTTAAGGCAAGTCTATCGAGAGGGCCACATGGCTGTTGGCCGATATAGACACAAAGATTATTGCAACCACTCCTCTTGGTTGCTGGGTCAGAGTATCTATTGTTATCGGTGAGCGAGTTGCAAGATCACTAAATAGATGCAACGATGCATAACAAGATCAACCAACAACCAATCAACGTCAGTTTGGGTAACTTTTGGCCAATCAAAACCAAGGATTTCAATTCACCTGTAATGGCTAACAAGTACTTGTTGTTTTTGGACGCTGACATTTTGCACAAAACCCCAATTAAAGCCAAACCCGTCGCGATTGCAGCCTCAAGAGAAACACCACTGGAGGAACAAGCATTTTGGTCAGCTATATCGCCAAGGATTTCACGGAGAAAGGGTTAGCAAAGATGGACATTACGGACACTGTGACCAGATTTGAGCTAAAACGGAAAACTGGTAAGTAGTGAAATCTGGGAATGTTGAGCAAATCACCTTTTATTGATCTAATGGTCCAAGATTAATATCGCTGTATACTAATATTATAGAGCGATAATAATATAGATATGATGTAAAGTATATACTTGATTATACTGATAAAGTTGGGAATATTCTCAAGTGTATTTATTTGATACTCAATGTGATTCCCCTTAGTCACGTAACAATGTTTAAGGGACTATCTAACGTCAAGATTATTATTAAAAAGGAACAATTTGCAAACCAAGTATAACAAATAATTAATTTTTTTACAATTGATAGCTCGATAGTATTAATTATCCGATATATCAGTAAATTACGACGTTAGCTAGGAAGATGTGAGTTGATATAAATAGGTTCTATGTAAAGCCTTAATCAAAATATTTGACTCTAGTAAAAATAAAACATCAACAAAGTCTCAATTCTCAACATAATCATTATGTGGACATTTTTTTCTATAGATTCAAAGCCTTTAATTCTGTGCAAAGTTTGCGGAGACAGGGCGTCAGGGAAGCACTATGGGGTGACGACCTGTGATGGCTGCCGAGGGTTCTTTAAACGCAGTGTACGACGAAATCTAGTGTATCAGTGTAAAGAAAAAGGGGCGTGCCCTATTGATGTTGCTCGCCGTAACCAATGTCAGGCATGTCGGCTGAGAAAATGCGTCGAAGTCCGCATGAATAGAGACGGTGAGTAAACTAAACAGTGCAGGATTAAAACTACGCGCTCGGAATCATACAGCGCTGTTTGTTTAACATCATCATATGGGCGTCATTTAAAGCTCATTTAAAGCTCCTTTAAATACCGCTTTGAAATAACGACGGTGACATTGAAGGGAATCGGTGTGTTTGGGGTCTTTTAGATGTTGGGATTAAAGTGCATTTAAAGGGGAAAAATCACAGTTTTTGTAGCTCAAAGACTGCAACTACCTTTGAAGAGTGAAACAAAACAAATCATGAATAAGTAATGCCGTACCTGCCACACTTAACCAACGAAAAAATAGTATTTTAATTTTAATGGGTATGTAAACCACGAACAAACGGCACTTTTATTCTATTTAAAATTAAAATAAAATCACAAATTCTAGACAAAAATGGTTTAAACTAACGGCGAAACTTCATTGGGTAATTGACCTTCAGATCTCGCGTTTTTTATAATTTTATACTGAATTGTTTTGTCACATCATACCATACAACTTACAGATAAAAGCTAGCACTTGAATTTCAAAAGGTCTAAAGTTTGCGTTCTCTTTGATGTTTTTCAGATATTTCCGAATACTTTGAATAAACAAGTAAACGACCACAGAATATTCACTAAAAATTTAAATGAAAATTAAAAGAAATTTGTTCTATTGATAACTTGAACTTTCAAAAAGTAATTCGCCTTTTTACGACTTTTGGAAAGCAAATTTAATTCTTTCTTTTTACAGAACAATAACGAGCGTTGAATATCTGTTATTCTTTGATATGGCTCTTAAAAATTGAAAGATTTGTCTAGAAGATTGCAACAAGCAATAAGGACAATTTATAATTCATTTAATCAGTCCCAATAATGTATCTGTCTTGTGGTTGGATTCACTTCCAACAAAGGGCCATTCTAATTGAATTATAAAGCCCAGCATTATAATAGCACATTCTTTTGTCTTGATCAAAACCCCGTAATCAAAAGAACACCACAAAAGAACTTAACTAACTCTTTTACTTACGCTCGAAACGGCAGTAAATTAAGTCAATTTAACATTTTTTACGGTGTTATAAATTTCATTCTTTCTATCGTTTATATCAAACACCGACGCAATACTAGTTTACTCGCTAGTTTACTCGAAAGAACTTATATTATAACTATCCATGCATGAATTACGCTTTAAGGACGTGGAAAGAGTCTCTAAGAGACATCCCAGCTTTTATGAAGCAGTTTTTTGATTTGAAAGGAGTTTTGAATTCAAAATCCATCTAAATAGAATTACGCAATAAAGTGAAGGATTAAAGCATGTTTATGTATCAGTTGTTATCTTTGTTCAATCTCGCGAAAGTGTGGCTTACAGAATAAGCGTGACTAACATATACAAGTTTTAACTTCGAAGTTTTTCTACAATTTTCGAGTTTTTAGTCTATAAAATAGTTTATTGTTTACACAACTTCAATGCTTGTATTGGAATGGAAGTGTTTCAAAAGCTTTTTGTGATTGTTTCAAGTCGGCCTTTCGATAGTCTTTTGGCTGCCATGTGGAAAAAAGTGACGAAGCAGCCAATCAGAGCGCAAGTAAGAATGCGTCACTTAGTTGGACAGCTGTGATCTATTTTGTGATTGTTTGACTTTCGAACAATTGATCGATTGCATGCACAAATTGTTATCCACCGGTCCACTATGTAAACTTTCAGCAAATAGACAGTTGATTGTGTCACATTTATTATTTCCAAATCAAACAATCAAGTACATTATTCATCGTGAGTGTTTCTTCACACTGCATGCGGAGCTGTTAATAAAAGTTTTCCGGGCAATTTTTAATGAAGTTTTATAAACTTTTCAGTTAACGTTAAACATAGTCATAAGGAAACCAATATAAGATCCAAACTGCGCTATACTTTTAACTGTGTAACTGTTTATCTTACTAGTTGCTAACAGTATTTTCATAAACATTCGTATTTCCATGCGAAAAGAAACACTTTCACTTTTTGGGATTAGTATTGATGAGAGTAATGCTTTATTTGGATCAAATTAGCAACTTTAAATAACTTTCGGATCAGTATTGATCAAAGTGTTGATCTTTTTGTATATATACACAGCTGTGCAACACGAAAGAGCTCCTCGTACAAGCCACTACAAACAAAGCATTAGCCAGCAGCAAGCCAACAAATCCCTTAAACGGAAACACTCCCTTGAACAAGAAGACATCGAAAATGAACCTGCTTACCAAACACACAAAGAACACTACGAACAAGATGCGACATTTTTGTTGAAAAGAGGCTCCTCCAAAGAAATGACTCCAGTTACTATAGCAACCAATTTGAGCCCACCCCCCACCCCACAGTATAGTAGCACTGGGTTTACATACATGGCGTCGCCTGAAATGATCTACGAATCAGCAATAAAGGTTCTTTACATGACAGTGAAGTGGGTCCGTAATATACCGACATTTCTGGATTTACCATTGCGAGATCAGGCTATCTTACTTGAAGAGGGTTGGTCTGAACTATTCATACTGAGGTAATGTGTAATTAGTTATACAACAATTTTAAAAAACGTTGTCCAGAAAGAAATAGAAACAGTAAAACGTTGTTATATCATAGTACAATAGTCCAACTATAGTACAAGAGCAGTGTTCTAAGCTGAAAATGAACATAGCCTTAAATAAGGTATCTAGAAATCTATTTAAAGATTACGAATTAACTGCATGAAAGAAGCTTAGGTAAGGGACGGATCCCATTAGATTTTTGATAAGAACTAATGGTCCGTCCCTAATGATAATGTTTTTTGGGTTTTATCACACCCCAAAGAAAACTATATTGAATTTTTTTTTGACTTCATTGTGTACAACGTTTCATGTGTCTACAGGTGTATGTATTGATTGTGGGGATTATGGGGATTATGATATTTAGATTAATAAACGATAAAGAATAGTTTATAGAAGATGATGAAATAAGATGATCGGTTGCTTATATCAAATGCTGGAAATAAAATTAAATTATGATTATATTTGCTTAAAGTATGATAGAAAAAAGATTTAGTAACTGAGGTTATTGTAATGATTATATACATCTGTGATTATTATAATCAACTTAGAATTACCATATGTATAGATGCACGAAAAGATGTATTTGTTCCATCTAATGCGATTCTGAAAACGTACAGTTTCAAGATGCAAAGGAAATACACAACAGATTAAAACACAACAATGATTAAAGTAAATCTATTCCTATACCTATTTTATACCTCTATTCAACGGCCAACCTCTATTAAGCGGCCACTTTATTTGGAAAGTGGCCTCTTAATAGAGGTACCACTGTATACTGGTAAACTGAATTAGAAACTAATTACATTGCATGAACTATACCTATGCACTCATCTGGAACTATAAAAGTATTATAGAGCACAATCCATGAAATAAAATAAGGCTTACTTACTTACTTACTTACTTACTTACTTACTTACTTACTTACTTACTTACTTACTTATTCCATCATTCAATCAATATCTAATGTGATGTGCTTGCATATATAGCTTGGCCCAGTGGAACATGGTATTGGATATGAGCACATTGATAGCCGCAGCAGGAACCACGCAGGGACACGAGACATCAGACACTGAAAGTATCAACGATATAAGAACACTACAATACATCGTATCAAGACTTCGAGGAGCCAACATTGACCAAACAGAGTTTGCTTGCCTTAAAGCTATCCTGCTTTTTAAACCAGGTATAAAACTAGTTGCCTTTCTTTTCTACACACATTAAAGAAACAATAGAATAAGAAAGTTAAGGCTGAAAATTAACCACCCAATATATAAGAATTCGAATCTGACATTTATTCAACTGAAAAAAAAAACACTTCAGGCTGACAGGAAAATAACTGGTTATTCTATGCGGGTTATTATAACTGTACAGGGGTGGATTCAGAAATTCAGGCTCTTGTCGTGTTGTGGGTTGTCCGGTTCCTAACTGTCTTAAATAAAATAGGGGTAATTGCGGCGCTAGTGGGTGTCCGGTGCCACTAGGGACACCCCCTAGATCCGCCCCTGCATGCAGTGTATGTCATTTGAGATAATCGCAAAGCCGGACAAAACATTGTTTCTATCTATAGCTATAGCGTCTTCTTTTCTTTTTTTCGCATGTAAAAAGCTACCTTCTTTAAATCTTAGTTTGCTAAATACAGGAATCTATCTATCTACTTAATTAATGTCATTATCTATATAGCTATCGCAGCTGTTCATTAGTATTCTCTAATATAATAGTATAGATACAGTGGACTAAAGGCTGGTAATGTTGACATGATTTTAAAGGAACACTTTGTCTACTTCAGAATTTATTCTAACATTAGTTTATATATCTTATTTCACTAGACATCCGGGGACTACGTTCTGGAAGAGACGTCGAACAGCTCCAAGATCAAGCGCAGAGCATGCTGGGAGAGTACGATCGCCAAAGCTACCCAGATCAACAAGTGAGATTTGGAAAACTTCTTATTACATTATCTATCTTAAAATCCATCTCACCAAAGGCTATTGAACAGATCTTTTTCCGTGGAACCCTTGATTCTATTCCAATGGAGAGATTATTGTCAGACATGTTTAAATCCTGCTAATTATCAACAGATCCCAAATATAATTATGAACACCGTTGAGCGGTTAATTAAAGTGACAGTGCTTTTATGAAGTCACGTGATTGGACAAAACATAATGTGATTACACAAGATATTACTTGATAAAACTTAGCCAGCGTAGCGGCTCTTAGGGGATTGGGGAGAGGAGAAGGGGAGGGGGAGGGGAAAGGAAGGGAGAGCCTGCAAGTCCCCTAGAGAGCCGCTACGCAGGCTAGATAAAACTAGCAGTAACGTGACAGGAGAAAATATAAGTGTCATCCGAATCAGTCGACAAGATACATATTACTGATAAATATATATTACTGATAAAACATAGCACTGATATAGACAAGATGTTCTGCGATGCACAGGTGCACAATATAATATAGATGATAACTAAAAACGCTTTCTAAAATAGTTTTAGTCCAGAGGACTACAAACACTAGAGTGGTCTTTTATGACGGTGCAAGAAAATAGACCATGCATTAGTTTGTGGTAGTTGATAAAAAGCAAAAGAAACCAATAGGTGTAGTGTTTACTACTAACTATTAGTTTGCCTATTCTTTCACGGTCATATGAAAATCACTCTAGAACCCTGCAACACTTGATAATTAGCAGTAAATACTTCTCTAATGTTAGAGTGCTCAAACTAGAGCGGTTCTCATTAACTCGTGAAACATTCTTAAGTGTATATAGGTAGCGTATCGCCTTAATTGCATCGTGTTCGTTAAGTTGTTGTTATTTGAATATCACGTTTTAACTAATTCGCTTCATTGCACGGGTTAATGAGAACAAACCAATGAAACAAATACTATGAACAATAGCAAACAAAGGATTTTGTGTAGGACTAATTACTGACAAATTCTTGTTCGAAGGGTTAGTGCAACTCTACCTTGTTTTCTAATATCTAGTTATTGCAAACTATTGCAGGCTTTTAGTGTTTGTTTCTAGTTCATCTTGTCAGCGATTGTCACCTTGCAGGCAAGATGATGTCTATACATATTGTAATACATAGAATTTATAAATATAGGAAATTAGAATAACGAATGACCTTAAAAGAGAAGGCCTTCGAGCAACGCGATATATTATTAAATTATGCGCTATCAATGTTCCAGAACTAGAACCAAAAGAACTTATCTTTTATTGATTTCAAAATCAAAACTGTTCTTTTCTATATAACAAATAAACAAAATTATAGCCTTTGATTTATACGAGAAAACTATCTTTTATATAGCACGCTAAAATGCTAGAATTAACTATAAGCTGTCTGCATTTTACTCGACTGATTCCATAAGTTGACGTTATTTAGTTTCAACAAGACCTAAAGGTGCGATTACACGGTGCAATTTTCTCTGCAACTTGTCTCGCAACAAGCAAGAAAATTCTAAGACAAGTTGCAGAGTTCGTGGCTACACGGTGCAACGGAGACGCAATCGTTGCCAAAGTAGAAACAAATTCTACTTTTCGTAACGATTACTGCAGCTTTTCTCGCAACATTTTTTCAAATTGCGCCGTAGGTTACACGCTGCAATGCTTCCTGCAACTTGTGTCGCAGCGCCGTTGCGAGACAAGCTAGTTGCAGAGAAATATTGCCGCTGACATCATGCAATTGCAAGTGAGTCGTCGCATGCAAATTAAGCGCACCCAAAGGAACGACATATATTAAAGCATAAGTGGCAATGAAAAGTTTTTATTCTTAGTTTATACTAATGTTAAACCAGTTCTGGTTTTGTCACCCAGCCCTAAATAATAGTCTTTTTCATAGCTCCGTTCAGTGACCACGAAAGATAGTTTCAACGTCGAGGTTCGAGTTTCTGCGCAGGATAAATCAAGTTTTGCTGTGTGGCAACTCCAACCTCGACTTGGAACTATTATGTGTGGTCATTGAACGGAGCTGTGAATAGGTAGTACTACAGGTATTCCCTGCGAATT
Source organism: Metridium senile (assembly GCA_949775045.1). NCBI lineage: Eukaryota > Metazoa > Cnidaria > Anthozoa > Actiniaria > Metridiidae > Metridium > Metridium senile. Next base: position 46,735,031 of record OX459096.1, read on the forward strand.
GAAACAAACAAAACAATTTGTACCTTGCCTTGATAAGTGCATGTAGCATCGACTTATGGGATCAATCTGGTATTTTACCATATATATATATATATATACACCTACTTGCAGTAAGGCTGTCATACAAAAATATACATTTGTTATAAAGAAAATAGAACATTTGTGATTTAGTACGATAGGAATTGATTAAAAGACAAAAGAAGATCACTCAAGCTGAACTCTCTCTTTTGTCTTTTAATTAATTCCTTTCACACTAAATCACAAATGTTCAATTTTCTTTGTATTTTGTATGACAACCTTACTGCAAGTAGGTGTATATTACTTACAATTAAATGTATATAGATATAAAACAAATTTGTAAATACTTTATGAAAACAGGGATTATCCTGTGATTAGTGTATAGAGTTTTATATTCAATTTAATAAAAGTTATTATACTTACTTATACATGATTCTAAACGTTTTTAAGCTTTTAAAATGTTATACTTCATATTGACATACACCGAATTCAAAAAATGTTGGCGGGGCGAACGGCGATTGGCGATTGCACGACCGAAAGGGACTGTGGGCAATAAGAATTTCTTCTTATTCCATTCTAAAGTACCCAAACACCGTTCAGCGATGACCTTAGATGGGTGTCTCGAAGGTTTCGCTGAACGGTGGAGGCATTGTTTGGGTAATTTAGAAACGAATGAGAAGGAATGCGTATTACCCATAATTGCTTTCGGTCGTGCAATCACCAATCGCCAATCGCCGTTCGCCCCGTCAACGTTTTTTGAATTAGGTGTATATTAAGACCCCGTCTACACGGATCCGGATACTTTTGAAACCGCATACTTTTTGATGCGAATCGGCCTATCGTCCACACGAATCCATTGAATCCGGTCACCGAAACCGCATACTTTTACTTGAATTCTCCGGATACGCGGATTCAGCTGGATCGGATTCGTGTAGACGAGGCTTAAGTTATAGACCAATTCGGCTAACGCGTTGCTATATGTATGTTTCCGCTGACCCAATTCAAATCTTTTGAAAAATAAGATTCTTTGTCCTGTGTATTTCAATATCAAGTGGAAAATTTTACAAAAGTATTATTCCTATAGTGTTTTTGAATTGGGTAAAATGGTACTTAGCAACCCGTTAGCTGATTACTGAATTCTATTACACTTTTTGTCTCGCGACGTTTCGATAATTGATATTTTGGGTAAATTACAGTGAGCTGAGGATACTCGAACCGTGAACACTTTGAGTGAATAGATTAGAAATAAGATCTTTATGGACACTTAGTTTATTTGAACTCACTGCTTCATTTTTAGAGGTTTTGAAGCAGTAGAAGGTTCAGAAAATATAATAACATGCAAAAAGTCATGTGTTCACAGTTCGAGTGCCTCACTGTAATACAACAATGTCAATATCTACCTTGACTGTGATCAGTTTTGACTCCCCCTTTCTCTCATTCACTCCCATTTCTTATCCCTTGTCTCTTTTTCGGTCTTCTCCCATTCCCACTAGAGCCGTAAGGCTTGGGTTGCTAGAAAGGAAGGAGAAAGGAAGGTGTGCACCCCCCTTTCTTCTATGCACGTATCTCACCCATCACCTAGACTGCAAAATGTCCTACGTTAAGACTCCAACGAACTTTGGCTTTGAACTGTAATCATAATACATAGCCTCTTCCGCAGGCTACTCCTTTTTCTCATTTGGGGTTCCTGTGGTATTTCCGAGAGAAGGAAGATTGGGGCCGAGACCACAGGAATCCCGATGAAAAGAGATATAAGAGATGGAGGAGGATAAACGATATAGGGCTGTCCACAAGTTGCTTCAAAAAGTCAAAAAAGTTGCTCATAATTTCACAAAAAGTTGCTCAAAAGTTGCTAAAAAATCTAAAAGGTGCTAAAACGTTGCTCGAAAATGTTTAACGTTTCTTATCAATTCGATCGATGATTTCATAGCATATAATTCCGTCAGCTTTAATAATATAACGTGTTTAATAACATAAATCTAGAATATTTTCTTGGTATTTGCAGGAAAGTTTGTTTTGATTTTACAACCGCTGACCATCTGGATCAAAATTACAAATTACCACAGGAAAGACCATTGCTTTACAAAGTGTATTCAAATACTGTAAAGCCTATTGTCAAACAGTATTTGAATCATTGGAGTAAAAAAAACATATTTTGTTCTTATTGGGCCTGTTAATTGGTTTGAATTCATGTAAAAAAAAATAAATAAAAGAAGAACAAAAGTTGCTCGAAAGTAAAAAAGTTGCTCGAAATTGGAAAAGTTGCTCGAAATCGGAAAAGTTGCCCAAAAGTTGCCAAGCAACTTGTGGACAGTTCTAAAACGATACATGTATCGGCAGCTATTTCAAAACCGGTTGGTGATAGGTTTGTTGTGTGTACGTTGCTTGTTGCATGCTGCATGTTGCTTGTGAAGCTTCAAATGTGTTATACATTTGTATTCATATGTAAATAATATCAGCACAGAATGAAATATGCAATAAAACCCGCATGCAGACAATACAGCAGAACCCCGCCTTACGGCCACCCGCTTATTACGGCCACAACGTTATTGCGGCCAATTTTTCAGGTCCCGACGAAATGCATGCCCATGCATTTTCTATAAATTTAACGGCCACCCCCTTAATACGGCCACTTTGAGCTGTCCCTTCGGTGGTCGGATTAACGGGGTTCCACTGTATTTGGAAAAATTCCATATTGTTGTGACCTTTCGCTGCTTGAATTCATATCATCCATAGTGCATTTCGTGCTTGGTATGCATGCAACAAGCAACAAAACCTTCCCAAACTTTTTGAAATAGCTGTATTTAGCTTATGATAGATCACGACTAAGCCGCGTGTAAAAACTGAATTGAAAACATCCCGGTAGTTTCTGAATTTTTACGTTAATTAGTTACTTGAATAACAGTTTTAGAAAACGAATTCTCAAACACGTCTTTGAGAATCGCCTAACTGAAACTGCCTGTTAAAGTTGGTACTACTGGGGCCCAAGTGTTTTGATTGTTTAACGAGGAAGTGTTTACAGGACGATCCTGTTAAATACATATATTGGTACTTGAAACTTAACATAGTGGTTTATATTACAACGCGCCAGCCTCTCACCGATGTGACCGCCGAAGGTTCGACTACACCGGTCCCTGCCCATAAAGGAATGTTGAAGCAAATGTTGAAGCCGTTTGCCCGGACCCTTAGCCATTCCTAGGCCGGTGGGAAGTCATGGTTAATGAACCAGAATGCAATGCGGAAGTGAGACGCAGCCAAATTATAGACGGAGCACAGGAGTCATGACCAGATAAATGAAACACGTTTTTCAAATATCTTTGATCCAGATTCCACTATCTTCAGTGGATACCGCGGGAGTGAATCGACTTAAATACAGTCGTCTTGGCAACATCAAAATGATTGAATTGTCATTTTACGTTCATTTGAAGAAACAGAGTTTTAGCCGTTCATGCTACTATAAAGCCGATTCAAAGAAAGTCAATGAAGTGTTCAAACTCTGATCTCCATCTTTATAGTCATTATTATCAGTGCCAGCATGTTTTGAAGTAAGCGATAGTTGTAGTCTTGTAGAGATTGTCCTTAGCACTGAGTCTCGACTACGCAACGAGAGTCCAGGAAGACCATTGTACAGGCGCTGTTGTCGCCGTGTGGTCATTCGCTTCCATTCTGACACGATAGCGTTTCTGAAATTTTGACTCATAAAACAATAGAGAAACGGATTAAGTGCACAGTTTGAGAACCCGATACACGCAATGATAGGATATACAATCTTGTCCATTACTGTGTTGTCGACACTTGCGGAAGCAAAGAAGTAGATAAAAGTGCATACATGCGACGGCGCCCAAGAGAGCGCAAAACTTAAAACAATTATAGCACAAATCTTAGTTAGTCGTGACTTTGATGAAGCTGTGGCTTTGCTTTCAATTCGCATTGTTTTAGTCCTTCTAGTGCTTTGCCAGAGTTTCTGGGCAATTTTTATATACAATATGGTCATCACAAGCAAAGGCAATAGATAAAACACAACAAACAGCACACACGTATATACATCTGAATTTGTAAGAGACCAAGTCTCTACACAAAACACATGAACAGTACCAGTAGACTCATCTTCAAAAACATCCTTAAATATAAAATAGGGCAACGCCACGCCCATGCCAACTACCCATAAAGATAAACAGACGATCTGGACTCGCCTTGTTGTAATTAGGAATCTGTTAGGCCTACAAATCGACAAGTATCTTTCTACAGACAGGGCCATTAGTATAAGTATGGAAGCCATTGTTCCAACTGATTTCGAGTAGGAGACTAATCGACACATGAATGCACCAAATATCCAGTAATCGGTGATGTAGAGAGCGACGGTGAGAAAAGGTAGATGCAGTACTGCTATTAATAAATCAGCAATACACAGATTGAGAAGTAAAAGGTTAGTCGTAGTTCGCATGCTTTGTACTCGAGCAATGACAAATATCACGGTTACATTACCCAGTATAGCAAGAACTGTAATGAGACAGTTAAGGAAAACGATAATAGCTGTTTCGAACACAGCGTAGCGTCGATCATCACTGTCGCTATGGTTTGAAGAATTGTTGAAGGCCATGGTTGTTGTAATTTTTCTGTTTAAAATGTCTCCTTTTTCACTGTTTTTCTTAACGTGTTCTATTGTACTTTTCTTGAATACTTAATACAAGTTCTTAATTACAATTGTCTTTTTTTCTTGCTGTTTGAATGGTCGAGCAAGTAGTAAGTAGAGCACTTATCTATTTAAATGCGTGTGACCAAGAAAGAAGGAATTATACAGAAAATTGACTCGTCTTGCAAACTATCTGGGTTTCCTCTTGCTCTCTTGTCTTTTCTTTCAATAATGTGGCAAGTGTGCCCTGTTTCAAGTGCAGACTGTGAAGAAAGAAGGTACTATACAGAAAATTGACTCGTCTTGCAAACTATCTGGGTTTCCTCTTGCTCTCTTGTCTTTTCTTTCAATAATGTGGCAAGTGTGCCCTGTTTCAAGTGCAGACTGTGAAGAAAGAAGGGATTACAGAAAATTGACTTGTCTTGCAAACTATCTGGGTTTCCCCTTGCTCTCTTGTCTTTTCTTTCAATAATGTGGCAAGTGAGCCCTGTTTCAAGTGCAGACTGTGAAGAAAGAAGGTATTACGGAGTATTGACTCGTCTTGCAAACTATCTGGGTTTCCTCTTGCTCTCTTGTCTTTTCTTTCAATAATGTGGCAAGTGTGCCCTGTTTCAAGTGCAGACTGTGAAGAAAGAAGGGATTACAGAAAATTGACTTGTCTTGCAAACTATCTGGGTTTCCCCTTGCTCTCTTGTCTTTTCTTTCAATAATGTGGCAAGTGAGCCCTGTTTCAAGTGCAGACTGTCAAGAAAGAAGGTATTACGGAGTATTGACTCGTCTTGCAGACTATCTGGGTTTCCCCTTGCTCTCTTGTCTTTTCTTTCAATAATGTGGCAAGTGAGCCCTGTTTCAAGTGCAGACTGTGAAGAAAGAAGGTATTACGGAGTATTGACTCGTCTTGCAGACTATCTGGGTTTCCTCTTGCTCTCTTGTCTTTTCTTTCAATAATGTGGCAAGTGAGCCCTGTTTCAAGTGCAGACTGTGAAGAAAGAAGGGATTACAGAAAATTGACTTGTCTTGCAAACTATCTGGGTTTCCTCTTGCTCTCTTGTCTTTTCTTTCAATAATGTGGCAAGTGAGCCCTGTTTCAAGTGCAGACTGTGAAGAAAGAAGGTATTACAGAAAATTGACTTGTCTTGCAAACTATCTGGGTTTCCTCTTGCTCTCTTGTCTTTTCTTTCAATTATGTGGCAAGTGTGCCCTGTTTCAAGTGCAGACTGTCAAGAAAGAAGGTATTACGGAGTATTGACTCGTCTTGCAAACTATCTGGGTTTCCTCTTGCTCTCTTGTCTTTTCTTTCAATAATGTGGCAAGTGAGCCCTGTTTCAAGTGCAGACTGTGAAGAAAGAAGGTATTACAGAAAATTGACTTGTCTTGCAAACTATCTGGGTTTCCTCTTGCTCTCTTATCTTTTCTTTCAATAATGTGGCAAGTGAGCCCTGTTTCAAGTGCAGACTGTGAAGAAAGAAGGTATTACAGAAAATTGACTTGTCTTGCAAACTATCTGGGTTTCCTCTTGCTCTCTTATCTTTTCTTTCAATAATGTGGCAAGTGAGCCCTGTTTCAAGTGCAAACTATGAAGGAAGACGGTACTGCGGACTATTGACTTGTCTTGCAGACTATCTGGGTTTCCTCTTGTTGTCTTGTCTTTTCTTTCAATAATGTTGCAAGTGAACCTTGTTGCACACTGAAAAGGAAGAAGCTACTACGGACTATGATATTGTCCACTGGGTCAGTTCCACTGAGAAGGAAGAAGCTACTACGGACTATGATATTGTCCACTGGGTCAGTTCCACTGAGAAGGAAGAAGCTACTACGGACTATGATATTGTCCACTGTGTTTCCACTTGTTCTCTTTCACTTATAATGTGCACAAGTGGACAGTCTTCAAGAGAGATATCGAAATACTATTGACGTGGTGGACAGACGACTGCTAGGTCAGAAAGATCTTGAAGAGACCACCGTAGGTATCAGTAAAGGATATCTTGTTGGTAACTCAATGGCTCAGTACCTGAAGAAAAAACGAGAAAAAACATCAGATAACATATTGAGCCCATGCAACGGACAGTAGCTGCAGATGTTGTCGACCGATCGACGAAACGTGTTTCGAGATAAAATAGCCTTAGGAATTGACAAACAAAGACGTGAAACCAACCTATAGGTAAAAGACTTAGATTAAGTAATGCAATATGAGAGATAAAAGTAAAATTGCTAAAGATAAAAATCCATAGACGTTTACGTCAATATCAGTTTTATATCAGCCATACTTGTTATCTTAAATTTCCAACTAACATCACTATTTGATCAATATGACTAAAAGCCGGTAATGCGACATTAATGAAATAATACAAGTCGCGTACTTCTTTCGTGTTTAGTTAGATACTTTTGGCGTGGCCACTCTATCGCTGATTTGAACTGCCATTATTTCTCTTCTCTCTGCTAATATCATGCTCAGTCATACAGTTTGTAATCACTAGTAACTCCTGCAATCTGATTGGCTAAATAGTGTGCTGAGATGTCGTGCAATTTTGTAATCACACGTATGGTTTTAGACCAAATTGCATTCCAATCTATTTTACTATTTTAATTTGTTTAATTCAAATTTCATTTAATTCTGGGGGCCATCGGAAAACATAGCTCCGTGATTTTGAACATTTGATCTTTCCGGAGTAGAAACCCGCTTTTAAAAACAATTAAACACTTAAAGCCTTTCACAGCATAATATTATTATATATACTCAGACGACTTATAACCGGCAACAGCTACTTTTTTGAAAGGGGTTGTTTAATTTTAATTATAAAATTCATGAATAATTAATGAGCAATTGACAAAAGAATTCACGTCCGTGACGGAGGTTGTAAATCTCATACAGATTTCGTCCTGATTTGCATAAGTTTCAACTTGAATTTTCTCGGCCAGATTTACATTTATCTTGACAATTTTAGTAAAATATGAAAGAACTAACGTTGGACTTTCATAAGTTCTATACAATATTCGCGTCCGATCTGTATCCGATATACAACGGCTCGTCTTCGACTCGCCGTTGTATATCGGATACAGATCGGCCGCTCATATTGTATATATTACTTAAAAAACTCATTAATAATTCATGACCCTTTTGTCCAATCCGATGCTCCTCTCTGGTCACGAGGAAAGCATTGTATACCGCATAATCTACGTTTGAAACGCGGAGGGATTATGGTGTAGAATAGAAGAACAATGGAATGCAAATGAACATGAAGCATTATATAATGGCACATGTGTCATTATAGAGTGCTTACACTATGTCCATGAAATAGAATCTAAATAGTTCCTACCTAATAGTTTTTATTTAGTGACTATCAGTCACCATCACTCAACTGGAACAGCTGTAGTAACAATACACAAGGGAAATCAAATACTCAAAACCATAGAAAGTTAATACTTTATTCATTGTGTATTGTTACTAAAGCTATTCCAGTTGAGTGATAGTGACTAAAGGCCTGGCTAAACTAGGATACATGTAGCGCGCTACATTGTCGCGCGCTACACGTATCCTCAATGTTTCTCAGTTTAGCCACCTCGAAAACATTGTAGCGCGCGACAAATTTTGTAGCCGGGACACAAAAAATGTTTCTGGGAGAGAGCAGAAACATTTCTTGTGTCCCGGCTACAAATTTGGCGCGCGCTACATGCGAATGCGATGTATCCCAGTTTAGCCAACCGAGGCGACATGTCGTTCGCCAAATTTGTCGCGCGCTACAATGTTTTCGAGGTGGCTAAACTGAGAAACATTGAGGATACATGTAGCGCGCGACAATGTAGCGCGCTACATGTATCCTAATTTAGCCAGGCCTGTAGAGACACGCTGACGACAATGTAGCGTGTTTGTAGCGCGCTACATGTATCCTAGTTTAGCCAGGCCTGTAGAGACACCATGACGACAATGAAGCGCGTGTGTAGCGCGCTACATGTATCCTAGTTTAGCCAGGCCTTAATAGTCACTAAATAAAAACTATTAGTTAGTAACTATTTAGATTTTATTTCATGGACATAGTGTAAGCACTCTATAATGCTTCATGTCCATAATTCAGATATTACCCTTTCCCCCATCCCTACTGACGAGTGAACATCAAACTTAGAAATTATTTACTTTTAGATTTTTGGCGAAAAAAAGTCTTTGGTCATGAGTGCCAATGCCAGGATTCGAGCCGAGATCTTCTGCTTAGTTGTATCCGAGCTTTAAGCCATTATGCCACTGAGGCAATCGATGAAAATTTTGCAACGAAATGTCATCAAGTTCATTAGCATTCAAGTTGGTTAGCATTCCTCTATTATTAGTGTAGATCAATTCCCAAATGCAAACCGTTTTCTTTTGGACAAAATGCTCATGAATTACTAATGAGTTTTTTAAGCCGTACAATAAACTCGCAGTACGTGTTTTATCAGATTAAAAATCCCTTGGGCTTCGCCCTCGGGATTTTAAACCTGATAAAACACTCCTGCTCGTTTATTAAACTATACATATAGCCCATATTGTAACTTGACATAAGAATAGTCGCCCAATCTCTCTTGTAAAAGTGATCAAACCGTTCGCTTTCAACTCCAAAAGTACGTGTACTTTTTTCAAGGGAAGTAGATCAAAATCATTTGATAAGGTCAATAAAAGATTGAGCTAGCTGTAGCCATGGCTACGTTTTTTACTGAAGTCTTTTAAAAAGGGCGTGGCTGGATGAATTTTACCCCATGATCAGAGATACCACAACAAATATTATTAAATAAAAACAAATTCAAAGAAAAATGTTTCACATATTTAATGACTGGGCTCCAAATTACACTAAACACTTTGTACCGGTTAAGGTTTGTGATGCGCTCTTTTTCCCTTTTTTAACACCCTTAAGGATACAACAAAATGCTAATTTTCAAAAATTCGCATTTGACACCCTAAAAGATACCAAATCGCTGATTTTTCCCCCCTAAGAGATACGACGAGCATCCCGGTACTTTCTCTTCTCTCCGGAGCCCCCCCCCCCCCCCCCCCCCCCCCCCCTCCCTCGGGATGTTAACACGTGTTTTCCGATGATAACTGTTAGAATTAAAGTTATAAATGTGAATCTTTTTCCAATATTTATAACCCTTTCTATATATATCCAAGGTCTCATTTCTTAGCTTTGATTTATTGCTGGAAAATAAAGTAAATAAATAGGAAATGTAAATGATTCTTATAACCATATGGAATGTAATGAGGTTTTTCAAGTCGTTTGATTATCAGTAAGTAAGAAATGTAGCAATAGCAAATATAAATGATTATAATAACAATATGGAACGAAATGAGGTTTTTCAAGTCGTTTGATTATCAGTAAGTAAGAAATGTAGCCACCTTTTGTTTCACTGACAAGATGGAGAAGATAACACAGTAAAATTGATCATTTTCCTACCTGTGTTGATATTGGTGATCACTTTCTCTGTAAACTGACTTTAGAGATATTCTATTCTATATAAATAGCGCGTTGCTTCATCACTGACAAACGCCTCCGGCGGCATATGTATAAGTGTTGGCTGTCATCTATTAAGTTGCCTTAGTTCCTCACTTAAAATACTAAAAATACTGCATTCGCCAGTGAATAACATGACATTGTAAAGTAGACAAACATCAGTTGCTAATTTGCCCTCTTTTGTTCAGCAAAGTAATTCATTAAGACTAATTCATTAAAATGACAATGTATAGGAATAAGAATATGAATTGGAATTAAAATAAGAATGGGAATGTAATTGAAAATGGACATGAGGGAATTCAGTAGAATTAAAGGAAGAAACAATTTCAGTGGAAACGTCTCGCATTAGAACCAGAATGATAATTCAAAGTAGAACTTAAAATGAGAACTGAAAGGAAACGAATGAGAACTGGATTGTGAATGACAATGGAAATGAAAAAATAAGAGTGTGCATGTGGTGATGTATTCCCAAGTTTTATTTGACAAAGATCTTGACACTGCGGAAACATCTTAAACTCTAAAATACATAACCAAATTGCATGATAAAATCAAAATATTGCTTGATTATGTTCATAGATTGGCTGATAAACTATTTACCTTCAGGTTGATGCACAACACATTAATATACTGGTACGTTCTACCTTCAGGGTGTATAGCCTTCAATTCATTCAATTGCTTCCGATTGAACAACTGAAACAACTGACTATATAACGTCAAAAGGATCCGGTATAAACCTTCACATCGGCGCTCTCTTTATGTTTAATTCCAAGTAAACCATTGAATTATAACTGAGCCTACTTGTAAGCCAATTGAGACACGCTGCAGATTGCATTGAAGCAAATGAGGCGATCTTAAATTCTAACCCATAAACAAATATATAGAAACTATAAAAAAAAAAAAAAAAAAAAACATTTTAAAAAGCTAGTTTGTGTATCAATCATTAAACTTGTTAAATCTAATTAGATTAGTGAAGTTAAATTTCAGAGAAAAACTTCAATGAGCCGAATACAGACTGCACTATACTGAATCCGGTGGTAATGGTGACATATTTAGTTTTGTCTTACTCTTTCCTTCCATTTTGTTTATATCATTTGAAAAAGCACTTAGGTTTAAATGGTATTTATCATATTTTAGTAGGTTGTTTATATTTTCTTTCTTCCATTATCGTTCCGTCATTTGTGTTATTGTTCCGGTAAAACGTAGCAACAATAGATAACACATTTATTTCACTTTAACTAAATCATCATTCATAATCATCTTCAGTTATCACCATAATCATCATCATTAATAAGGATGGTTATACTGAAGATATATTATGAATGATGATGATTATGAATGATGATGATTGTAAATGATGATTATGAATGATGATGATGACTGATGATGATTATAAATGATGATGATTATGAATGATGATGATTATGAATGATGATTATGAATGATGATGATTATGAATGATGATGATTATGAATGATGATTATGAATGATGATGATTATAAATGATGATGATTATGAATGATGATGACTATAAATGATGATTATGAATGATGATTATGAATGATGATTATGAATGATGATGATTATGAATGATGATGATTATGAATGATGATTATGAATGATGATGATGATTATGAATGATGATGATTATGAATGATGATGATTATGAATGATGATGATTATGAATGATGATGATTATGAATGATGATGATGATTATGAATGATGATGACTATGAATGATGATGATTATGAATGATGATTATTATGAATAATGATGATTATGAATGATGATTATGAATGATGATGATGATTATGAATGATGATGATTATGAATGATGATGATTATGAATGATGATGATTATGAATGATGATGATGACTGATGATGATGATATGATTATGAATGATGATGATTATGAATGATGATGATTATGAATGATGATGATGATTATGAATGATGATGATTATGAATGATGATGATTATGAATGATGATTATGAATGATGATGATGATTATGAATGATGATGATTATGAATGATGATGATTATGAATGATGATGATGATTATGAATGATGATGATGATTATGAATGACGATGATGATTATGAATGATGATGATGATTATGAATGATGATGATTATGAATGATGATGATTATGAATGATGATGATGATTATGAATGATGATGATGATTATGAATGATGATGATGATTATGAATGATGATGATTATGAATGATGATGATTATGAATGATGATGATGATTATGAATGATGATGATGATTATGAATGATGATGATGATTATGAATGATGATGATTATGAATGATGATGATTATGAATGATGATGATTATGAATGATGATGATTATGAATGATGATGATGATCAATGATGATGATTATAAATGTTGATGACGATTGCCGGATGTTTTAAAAACGATAAATGATGGTGAATGATGACAACTACAATTGATGCATGACGATGATAGATGATGATAGATGATAATATTAATTTATGATAATGGTAAATGATGATAATAAACGATAATTATTGTAATGCATGACTATCAATTATCAGTATAACGGTTTAAGAATTGTCTAAGCTGAGAAAACATTATCTTCTTTTTCCCTTTTTAACCCCTTAAGGGTTTGGCTATGTGGTCTAGTAGACACAGAAAGTTTGTCTTATCCATCATCATTCGTCTGATCTGCTGTCCATCTATCCCTAGTTGTTTTTTAGTGTAGTCCTGACTTCAGAGAACGTTCATCAAAATCCGTTATCCTGCTCCAAAACATTTAAAACAGAATTGGCCCGTCCCTAAAAAGCTGTATATATCAGCATATATATTTAGCTTGGTGTATACAGATCAATAATCAATAAATAATAATAATATTTAAAGAGGAACGCCTCACTCCAAGATGATTTTCAGGAGCTGGGTTCTCAATATTACCGATATCAGTTAGGAATAAACGAGGATGCAGATAGTCTGGACTATATAACTAGTTCAGCTTCTTTCCATTCCCACCACCCTATCTTTTTCCTCTCTTTTTCAATTGTTCTCCTCCATGTCTCTCTTGGCCTTTCCTTCTTACGCTTTCCCTCCGGAGCCCATGTCAGTGCAATTTTTGAGTCGTTGTTGTTATCTTTTCTTTATCCTTTCGTGTCCAACATACTTCCATCTTCTTTTTCTGATACCCTCTTCTATTGATATTGTACTTATCTGTTCTCTAAGATTTTGATTTCTGATTGTATTTGACGTCCAAAACCTGTTTTGGAATGCTTCACATATATATAATGATAATAATAATTGAAAAAACGATGACGATTTGTTAGTTATACAATAAATATATTTTTTTAATTTAAACATATTTAACTTAATGTTTACCCCAAAAGCAGTTATAACTTATCTAGGGAGCTCACAAATTAACGATTCAGTATATTATTATAATGATGATATCGATTATGATGATGATAATATCAATGATGGTGATGATGGTGACGATATTGATGCTCAGACAATGACAATAAGCTTCATAAACCAGATAAGTGGTCAAAAAAATATGCCAAAGCTTAAGGCTTTATCAATACCGATAACGAGAGTAATAATGACAATACGTATTTAGGATAAAGTGTACCAAGTGCATTCCGATTTTGATGATAATATATAATTCTATTCACTCTACGAGTAGCCTGCGTAAACAGACCCTTATAATTTTACGTGCATGCTACACTACGAGTGACATTTGTCTGTTTATTTGTTTTCAGTAAACATGGAATAAGAATTATGAAATCTGTATGGTCACAATCAATGCTAGCCTGAGAAAACAAGAAGGGAGAGGAGCGAAAGAACGTCTGTTTTTTTAGGCTAAATTAATCGAACATTTAAGGCCCGTTTACAGTCGAGCGACCGCTGAGAGCTGCGACTTCAATGGCGATTTTATCGCAGCTTTGTCGCCGCAATTTCGAATACGCTCAAATTTAGGACAGAAAATCACAGCAAGTTGCACTAAATAGTTCGAGCATGCTCAAAGTAGCTTTGACAAATCTACAATAAAATCGCATTGAAATCGCAGCTCTTGTCGCGCGACAAAATTGCTAGTGTAAACGGGCCTTTATAGAAATCATCTATATATACAATTATTCTAGATTGAGTCAGCAAGGTTATTAATATTCATTGAGCCTGAGGTGGATAATTGTTTTAATGTAAATACAAAAGTGATTGTTTCAAAAAATAAAAATAGTCAGCCTTTTTTGAAAAAAAAAAAAAACTGTGAATCTCTTATTTCTAAAATCGCGCGTGAAATGCTATATATGTGATGAAGAAAGATGTGGAAAAATAGTGTGAATTTTCCAACCAATCTCCGCGCGCGATTTTCTATAATTACTTGTGTTTTCTTTTGAAATTAGCAAGATCAACTAGCTGGGTTCGACCTCAATGGCACAAAATGACACAATCTGTTCATTGTTAATAATATTACTGAGGATATACTTTTCTCTTCGTTATAATACTGACGAGCAAAACATGCTGTTCATGAATATACAAATTCATTCATTTATCTTAGTAAGAATTGATGATAAAATACATGTATATATATGTCTTTAGAACTGCGACAAATTGGACAGAAACCCTGCTAAACATAAACTACCATTTACCCCCAAAAACGTAGAATGAAATTGAGAAGAAGTGAAACTATTTTCTGCATATTCGAATTTAATATCGTTTTTGCTATTTCTTTATTGGTTAGTATTCTGATATCTCAGCGAAACGAGCGCTTGACTCAGCAAAATTATCAGGAAAATTAAACTAAGTGAACCTTTCAAGTTGCCAGCGGAAAGGAAATCTTAGTTGAAATTCGTTGCAGCGAACCCACGAAATGGATATTCTAATTCCTTTTAAACTACTTTTGAAATATTACATTCAAATCAAAACATTATTTCTCAATATTAAACTTACCTTCGTTTAAAGTTCGAACGACTGCTCATTTCTCTATATCAGTGTTTGTATTCTGAGAAAGCCGGCCAACAAAGCAAACCAACACCTGGCTAAGCTGTCTGATTTATGAGGCTCTTAAAATACAGCGTTTGCTGTCCTGATGTTTTCAAGATTACTTATCCAGCTGCACTTGTATAAGTACCTTATAGAAAAGGATCGCTGTCAAAAACAACAGTTCCAACGGTCAAGAAGCGGTACTACAAAGGAAAGACCGTGAGGCCCAAGTTATGGACTAATAGAAGATTTAGAGATGTCGACTGTCGTCTTCGAAATATTGTTTATAAGAGTTTAGTTTAAATTGGTTTCCTTTTTATCTGGAGTTCTGATTGGGCGTGGATGATATACGCCTCTTGACTTTAAGGACTAGCACAGATTATAAATCATATTAGTCAATTGAGTCGTTTTACGTAGTGGGAAACAATCTAAAGTATTGCGCTTCATGTGCGCGCCCTGGAAACTTTAGTATCGGTGTTTACCGAGTTGTTCTTGGATCTCGTTAAAGGAAGGCATTGAATTAAAAACTCGAACTTTCGCAGCAACTGCTTTTCGCGTAGCTAGTGTGTGCCGGCCTTTTAAAAAGCCACAGTAGTCGAGAAGACCGCTGTTTGTCTATTTAATTATATTGGTAGATGCATATGCATTAAATCGTTGTCCGTCTGTTTCGTTGTTCGGCATTCGTAAGTATATGTTTATTTAGTTTCATTCCTGACTATTTTAGTTGTTTTTGCTTGTCATTCTAAGTTGTTGTTTATGAAAGCTTAGCCTAGAAATTGCGATCTCGTTGCTTTAATAAAATTCAGTTTGAAATTTCTTATTTGGTGGTGGTGATGCATTGCTTTTGTGATTTTTGTGTGCGCAATATTATGCGGTTATGTCAGTTAACTTGGGAATATTTTTTCGGAAAAAAATAATTTAGTATTAATGTAAGACATCTTATTGTTTATGGAATTTAATTGTTTTTTTTTTAGTATACAGCTATTACGCAATTTAACCATATAAGGAAAGGAGAACTTCTAAAATATGAAACCGACTATAAGACACTGCATTTGAAAGAAAACCGGAGTAATAACGGAGAAAATCTGAACAGTAAATTAAATAAGGCAGAGAATCACTCTAGCAGCTGTTTATAAGTTCCTTAAAGTAGCTTTAATTATGAGCCGCATAGTGCCCCCAAAAAACTGTCAGCTCTCTCGAGCTCAGCTCCGTGCATTGTTCCACATACTGTGTGGTTTCAAGGGACGTTAGCAAACGCTAAAATCTAAACTATCAATCGCAGAAAAAAATGGTTCTCTAGTATTTGGCATATTTCTCCAAAAGATGTTATTCCTGAAAATTGAGTATATTTTCGTTGTTTCGTTATCAAGATATTTTTAAAGGCATAAAAATATATCAATAGATAATAATAATAATATAATAAATTTTAGATAATTCCTATAGCGCCTAAAAACTAGGGCAAAAACTAGGGCCCTGTCCACACGGTTGTTTTGAAAACGAAGTTTTTTCAGAATAGATCCACGTCCACACGTAGCGTATTCGAATCGTACTGATTTGCCCGTCCATACGTGATACACAAAAACGACTCGAAAACGCTAGCTTCCATACAATTAATAGGTGTGCGCATGACTGGATTGCAGCTCTGACGTCATCGTATTAAAAAAGCTTTCGATTTCCACGCGTATACGATAAACCTCCGTTTTCAAATATTTCCAGTCTGAAGAGCGTATTGGAAAACTCCGTTTTCGGTGACCTAACGCCGTTTACTTGTGGACGGA
The DNA here is from genome assembly GCA_949775045.1 of Metridium senile. Classification (NCBI taxonomy): domain Eukaryota; kingdom Metazoa; phylum Cnidaria; class Anthozoa; order Actiniaria; family Metridiidae; genus Metridium; species Metridium senile. The sequence continues at coordinate 46,751,912 of OX459096.1, forward strand.
TTAACGGAGAAAAAAAGACCGTGTTTTCAAAATAACCCGGATACGTGTGGACAGGGCCACGATATATTAGACTTCAGTTTTTTTACAGTCAAGGGAAACTCATTAAGTTATAAAAGTTATAAAAAACTTCATTATCTTCTTTTAAACTTATTTTAAAAAAATATCTGAATTTTCTTTTAAGGTTGATCCCCACCCAAAATTGGTGTCTTTTTGAAAAAACATATTTAATATCAATAACTTCTATTCTGTTTCATTTGATAATGTAGTAAATGGGGATAAAACATCCGAGAAAAAAAAGCAAAAATATGTTTATTATTTTAAGTAAATTTTATGATAGATATATTATAATTATTTTTTTTAGCGGAGCTCCCGCGCGGGCCGAAGGCCCGCGCGAGCGGAGCACCATACTTAAGAAAAAATGGTAATGCATCCATAGGCAGCCCAACTACTCCTTTCGAGGATTTTTTATTTTTCAATAAAGATTCAATGGAAAAAAATGCGCGCGAATATTTTGGTTTCTTCGTTTGGCGCGCGCTTGTAGTCTTTGGGTTTCCTGTGGCGCGCTTGTAGATTATGGGGTTCCTGTGGTCAATCCCGCGGGATGGATGGTCAGCAGGGTCAGGTACCTTGTATATTGTATATATATATATATATATATATATTATATATTACAAGATATATTATATATATTATATATTATATTATATATATTATATATTATATTATATATTATATTATATATATTATATATTATATATATTATATATATATATTATATATTATATTATATTATATATTATATTATATATTATATATATTATATATATTACAAGATATATTACAAGATATATTATTGCAGGTCCATATAAACCTTTCGCCTGCGCCTTTCTTTACTATACCTACTTAACAAATAAAGATTGATTGATATTTCATGTAGTGCTTTTATCTTATTCATTTAGGTCTCTAAAACGGACTAAAATAGCAAAAAATCAATTAAGGAGTCCACTTAACTTAGGCTCAACTTTTAAACAATTAACCAAGCAAAACTGTCACAGTGCAAAAAGCAAAGCAAAACATTTATTGGTCGTCAATAATGTGTAAAGTTAATTGCCGAAACCCTTTGTGGAGTCAGTTGGTTGAGCCCCTCCAGGGGTTTAGGGATTAAGGGAACAAGCACATTTATTTTTAGGGAACAAGGGATACTGCCAAATTATTTTCAGGGAATAAGGGAACAAAATATGATAAAACAATAGTTTTTGGGAATCAAGGGAACATAAGCTAAAACATTTTAGGGAAACAGTTATTTTACTTAAGGGAGAAAATGCAACGTAACAAGATCAAGGGAAGATGGGAGTTGTACCCCCCTGGGAGGGGCTCTATATTATACTAGCTGGGATAAATAGATGTTTTTCAAGTAAATTGTTTGTTGAATATTGTTAATATCTAAAGCGATTTAATTGGAGTTACATTGTGATTTTGACAAATACTTAGAACAAACAAAAACATATTGTTTTGGCTGTTACATGAATTAAAAACGTCATCCATGGCACCTCGCAAACATACACGTTTAGTCAATTTTTCAAAATTAGAACAGATCTATTTGCTTCAACAATACAATACAATACAATACAATAAACTTTATTTATAGAGGGTACCATATGACAGTACAAAAGGACTGATGACCCAGTGGCCCTCCTGGCTTCAACCTTAATTCTTATTTAGTTTGCTACCCTATGCGGTAAATTATAACCTACCCTGTCACGGGTAATCTCAAAATCGAAAGACATATAAGAAAAACTAACATTCACCAAAATGTGTTTCTTGTTGCTATAGAAACTACCATTAACAACTGGCACACTGCTCAAAACTATCATCCAGTATATATTGACAAAATAACTCAACAGAGCACTGCTGCCGAGTTTTCTATTTTTTTTTTTATAAAATATTTAGTATTTAAAATCAAGCAAATCGACGCTCCGTGCACTGTTGAGTTACAGAGAAACGCTTCTCAGCCAATCAGAGCGCGCGATTTATATCAAATATTTTATATCGTCTAATCGTAATATATAAATATATAAAGAACATAACGTTCGTTCACATACCTCAATAATAGTTGAAAAGTATACTTTTAGTCTTTATCTATCCTTGTAAACAACACCCGACGGCGGTGAGTTGAGCTATCTTTCGTTGCTTTTCATTCACTTTTAAAAAGCTTTGAAATTCCCAATAAGTTTGCCTCCTAAAGTTAACAACGTCTTTGAAGTCAAGAAGTGTTATTGTCTTTCTTTTTCTGCATGCAAAAGGTTCAAACATCTTAAAAAAGGTCGGTTTACTTGACTCTAAGTCATGTCAGCGATCCTCATGCTTTCATCTTCTTCATAAATTATGACACAGACAAATTAATTCCGTCAACAGTTAACGATGATTTTGATGAAAGTTCTTATTGTTATTTATCGAAAAATAAGCTTCCGTAGGCTCTATTTCTCGATGCAAACGTCCACAAAACGACGAATTTCAACTCGTTTCGACATCCATCGTGATTCACTTTATCACTGACGGTCAGCTAAAATTCGTAAAACTGTTTTTTTGTTTCTTGACTTTCTTTGATGTTGAGATATGAACAAAACCCTTTGTCTTTAAATCATCTTTGATTTGGAATGATGGAGAAAGCTGCAGTAATTCAAATATCTTGGCATTAAGATTTCTGTAAGTTTGTTGAGGCCGCATCCTCGGGAACCCAGGTGTATTCTTCTGTCGCTCGTTTCTCGCTTCCACAACATATATGTTGTGGAAGCGAGAAATGAGCGACAGAAGAATACCCCTGGGTTCCCGAGGATGTTGAGGCCGTCACATGCTGAATGACTGAACCGGTTTCAACAGGTTTCAACCCGCTCTTTTTCAGTACAACTACTGGGAAGCCATTCGAAAGCAACGCGCGTCGTAAAATATCAAAAACAATATTAATTTCTCTCTTTAAAATAGCCATATAATAAACGAATTATTAACCTCGCTTGCTCGGTTAATAACCTCTTAATATTTAACATTTCAGATACGTTGAAGTAAAGCTTTTAATAGGTGGCTTAATGAAGGGAAGCCTATGACTAAAATAAAACTACTTGGATCCACCTTAAGGTAACAAGGTGTTAAAACGAAAATCTGACAGGAAGGAAAATAACCAAACATGCACGTTGTTGTGAATCCGACTTAACAACTATAGATCGATTAAATATTGAAAGTGAAAATATTGAAGTAATCTACTGTCAAAACTAGCGTACAGACTGAAAACTACCAAAACCGGAATAAAACCTTGCATGGGATCAGTGTAGATCGACAAACAGAATTAATGACAAAATATACAGAATCCCGTTCGCGCTTTCCCTTTTGGGTGACATATAGTGATGTAAATATTTTGTTTTTAATGTAGTATTTATCACTCAATAAAAGTGTCGAAAAAAATAAATAATAGTAATTGCTAGTTCTTATATAGCGCATTTCCAGAACTGCTCAATGCGCTTACTCAACGTGTTCGAGTTGAAGGTATATCAAGCCGCATTAAGCTGCCACCACATAACCTATGTCTGAACACGGAGTTATGTTTATTTCCCTCAATGTTGTCAGGTTTTTTTCAATCACAATCACAATCACAATATACTGATCATGAATTAAAAAATCTCAATATGATTGGTATTTGTTATTAATATATATTGTTATTGTTTTTCATACTTTGTTGAAAGTGTATAAACCAAAGATACCTTTATCACTTGCTTGAACAGTTCTGATCTCCAGTGAAAGCAATCCTTGAATAAGTTTGCGATTGGATCGATACGCGATTTAAAAAGATCACAATCAAGTAATGAATACATCATCATAAGTTATCGATACCTGGAAACTAGATCGGCTTAACAGCTGGCTACGTATTGTCCTATCTTGTTTTTCTAGTTTTAAATACAGTAAAAAACCGCGAGTACGAACCTACATTTTTTGGAGTTAGCCTAAACAAGTTCTTATTTAAATGGTAGTTTTCTTGTTTCTATGATCGATTGTATTAATTGTTACCAAATTATTTTAAAAAGTGATTTAATAAAATACGTCACTACTTGTGGCCAAGTTATTCCAAACAAGGTATCTTCATTATCTGATCAGCAAATTAAACTAGCACGACATATCTCAGTGAACCAGGAATATTTTATATCGTAATGAGTTGGGATAAAATGGTAGTTTTCTTGTTTCTATGGAAAAACAAATAAAATCCAACTACAAAACAAAATGGTAATCAGCTTATTTTTCAATCATCACCACCACAGACTGCATAATATACTGATTTATTGCTGTGTTTTATTGCTGTAAAGTTTTTCAAAATGCTATACAAAAATACTAACCTCTTGCAATTTATTATTATTTTTTACATCAATAAATTTGCACTTTTATTTGCACAGCAATGGCAAGCTCCTATTTCTCCAAACATAATTTTTGATCACTTGTATGATTTTAGAAAAAAAAAAGAACCTGTTTTTTCAATTTCTAGGCTAAATAGGTTCTTGTTCATAGGGGGTCTAAATGGCAAATGTTAGGCTAACAGGTTCTTAATTTTCAGGTTCTTACTCGCGGGTTTTTATTGTACTCCCCTTCACTGCGCCATCTTGAAAGGTAGCCGGGCCTTTTTATCAAAGCGAGAAGAAGATTGAGCTTGCAATGTGGAAAGACGTGAATAATAGTCCTTTTTCACAGTTCCGCTCAGTGACCACGAATGATAGTTTCAAGTCGAGGTTCGAGTTGATGCGCATAGCAAAACTATAATTTATCATGCGCAGCAACTGGAACCTTGACTTGGAACTATTATCTGTGGTCACTGAACGGAACTGTGAAAAGGACTATTGTCCCGCGAGGTGTTAATAGATCTCGACGTTCGTCTCACCTCGAAAAACTGTGAAGGGGACTATTCAAACTCTATCCAATAATGATGAAACCTAGAACAGATAAAGCGGTCTAGATACGTTAGATATACAAGAATGCTGTCAAGCTAAAATCAAAAGATGATAGATAATAGAACTGCCCGTTGTATTATTAAAACAATATTGATAAACGTTTTGCTCATTAATCAGATATAACGAAAAAAGCTAATTTGCGATAAATTGTGTATGCCCCATCGCGAAGCTCGTTAGCATCTTATTTACTCATTAGCATGTTAAATGTGTGAAATCGCTTTATTATACACTCAGTTAAAAATTGAAATTTCAACTGCTGAAAACAAAGAATCACGTATGAATTAGAAGTCACTCTACTTTACATGGACAACGTTTTAAATCACATTTACTGCTTTTATGTACCTAAATGAATTTCTTGTTAGAAACGTAGATCACAGATCGTAGATTACAGATTTCTTTTATATTACAGATCGTGGATTACAGATCGTAGATTATAGATCTTAGATTACAGATCGTAGATTATAGATCGTAGATTATAGATCGTAGAACACATATCGTAGATTACAGATCGTAGATTATAGATCGTAGATTACAGATCGTAGAACACAGATCGTAGATTATAGATCGTAGATTACAGATCGTAGAACACAGATCGTAGATTATAGATCGTAGATTATAGAGGTATTTTGTTTTTGCAGTGATTATAGAGGTATTGACATTGTATTGTTTGATTAAATCACTTCAGTCTCCGCTTCTATGACCTACGATCGGGGTCGAGACGAGAGATGTGGGATCAGGGATCACCTGCCTGGGATCCGAGATTATATAGTCAGAATCAGAATCAGAATGTTATGTTCGAATCAGCTGGAATCAGGGATCACAGAAGAGGGATCGGGATCGTATGAATAAATTTAGGGATCAAGGGATCAGGGACCAAAATACGGGATCAAACTTGAGTGTAAAACATCGGTATCAATTACGAGAAAACATCCCTCGCACGACCCTGTACGACCTACCCTATACGATCTTTAAAAAAATCATGAATACTTCATGACTATTTTGTCCAAATTTACAAAAGAAACCGTAACCATGACGAGTGGTCTAAATCCTGATAAAGATTCACCATAATTTACATAAACTTCAACCTGAATTTTAGTAATAAACTTTCATAAATCCTTGATTTTTTTTACAAAAACACAAAATATAGGTTGGAGTTTTTTAAGCCGTTTAGTAAACTCGCAGATCGTGTTTTATCAGGGTTTAAACCACTTGGCTTCGCCGCGTGGTTAACTGATCCTGATAAAACACTCCTGCTCGTTTACTAAACTATACATAATATACGTTTCAAACACGACAAGGTTTTCTCAATAATTAGAGGTATCCAATTAATTAATAAGATTTTTCATGATATGAGCGTATTCCAGCTTAATAGTATGAGGTTTTTCAACTTCGTTTTAAGGTAGTACCGGATACTTGGATTTCTTCAATGAATTTTTTTATAAATCCTGTCATTTATAGATCATTGTTAGACAAGTCAAAAAACGTGAAAAAAAATTGGGGTCACCGTATTGGTTATAGAGATATAAGATATAGTAAAAGTAGGTTTTTGCAATAATTTGCGGTGATTTGCTCAAAAATACCTATTCAAAGCAGTCAAGAGAATGCGAACGTATTCTGCTAGGAAAAGCATAATATTATATCAAACGATAGATCTAAGGGTTATCTAACATTTCCTGTCATAAAAACCATTGAATCATTTCCAAATATGGGTATAAGTGAGCCATAGAAGCACAATTATACGCCAATTACGCACACTACATGTGTATAGAGTTGTACCATTTGTAAAATTTCAGAAAATCCAATCAATGAATATTTTATTTTTTATTCTAAATCGTAAGAGTAGTAAATGCAGTCTTGAATAAAAAGAAAAAAAACGGGGGTCCCCGTACTAATAGGCGAGTTATAAGCGACCGAATCCATTTGTTTGTTAAAAAAACACGGCAACGGTCCGCGCGGGACTGGGTTCTAGTACTTCAAACATCTGCTTGAAACTTGTCAAATTATCCTTGTCATCTCCAGAAATCCTAAAACCTATTTTGTATTAGTTTTACGACTAAAGACGTCAAAATCATATTTTATGTATTCATTTTTACAAAGTTGTAAATTTGTTGTTTTGAGACAAAACAGCGAAGTTGTCAGGTATATAGTGAAAATCTGAGCATGTTTCGAAAAATGTCCCATTTTACCTCCAAAGTTGCATGAAATGACATAATACTTTCTTAAGTTCTAGATAAGGATTCAAATTAAAATATTATTTAGATAAATTTTCAAAAAAACGCAAATAAATGATGGAAAACGAGATGCGCGAAATGGATGCGCAGTAGCAAGTATCCGGTACTACCTTAATGACATCGACTTTATATTGATAAAAAATTTTTTTTTTGAAAAATGTTAGTAAAGCACTCACTCAAAAGCATCTGATTGCAGCGACATGTTTTGTAGGCGGCAACTTTTCCCTGCGTCACCCTTTCATCTCACCCTTTTACGAACATCTGAGTAAGAGGCTATTTATATAGTGACGCCCTTAATTGAAGTGAAAATCTTTGTCCCGATCTATAAAATCGTGCGTTAAGTATAATCAGTAACGTGCTGCAAAGTTGCCACCTCCTGTAGTTCTTGACTGGCTATCCTTGTGTTATAGTTTTATTGTAATTTCTAATATGATTTCATCATATCATTCTATATCGATGATTTTAATAAGATGTTTTTTTTTTGTAGTTTTCATAATGAATTTTACAACGACAAGGTTTTTTACTCAACGTTTCGACGCCATTTTCAAGAGTGAATATTTATTGCAAGTGAACGATAAATAGGTACAAAATTAAATAAAATTGACCTCCTGGGAATTGTAGGCTATTGTTCAAATAAAATCGATAATTTTGTTGTAAAAAAAAAGATAAATAAAAAAAAATTGTTGTTTGAATTAAACAAATAACATTTCCGACGATACTGACGATATGAAAAGTGGTCGACTATGTCGATATCTGCAACTACACGCGCGTATGTTATACGTCAATGTCCCGACGAAGCCTTGGGAACTTGTAAACAGTATTTTGAAATATCATACATTGAATAAAACGAAATACTATAATTTATGATAACACTCTTTTTTATTGCAAGTATACACAGAATCAAAATTTGGACACCAATTTGGTTAACTTTTGTTCTTGACTGGCTAGCCTCACATACATGTGAAAGAGCCATTGTCTTCTAACATAAAACGTCATATTTCTTACAACAACAACAACGTTTTTATTGCACCTAAAATTTGCAAGAGATTACAATTTACAAATAGAAAATTACAAGTACAGTAGGTACTGGCCCTAGCAAATAACTAAAAAGTTAAACAGATCAATTAGTTTTATAAGATATAAGTTTAAATCTAATTTTGGTTTGTAGAGGAATAAGCTCTGCTCAAAGTTTAGGGTATATCTGATCGGAGCGACATGCTAGTTGAAGAGATCAATCGCTCAACTGAGTTCTAGTGGTTTCCATAAATCCCCTGAAGAGTGAGTTATCACGAAACAGGCTTGTCGGGATGAAATATATATATGTATTATATGGATAGTAGTGTTTTACCGGAAACTAAAACACTCGTATTTTCCATATTTTCACTAGTGAAGATATGAAAAAGTTATGTACCAAAAAGTCCCCGATGTACGTACGCGTCAAATCAAAACAACTTTAAATTCCCGCCCATTTCTCGTCGCTTGTTCGCTGAATTAAACATGGCGGCTCGATTTGTAGAAGTCTCAGAGGAAGACTTGGCTAAATTTTCAAAAGAAAATGAGAACCAAAACACAATGAAGAAAACAGAATACGACATTCGAATATTCAGGGAATACATGGCCTCTATAAACGAGGAAAGGGAGATAGAAACACTGAAGTTTTCTGAGCTTCAAAATATTCTTATGAAGTTCATCTTGGCTGTCAAGAAAAGAAGAAGAAGAATCGTCGAATCTTCCAGCGAGGAGAGCCAAAGTCAGTAAGCTTAAATTAAAAAACATTTTTTTTTTTAATTTTTTATTTTGATATCAATATTTGCTGAACTTTATTCAGTTCCCGGGTCAGTTGTGCGACTTTCAGCACGTTCACTTGTAATGAATATTTCTTTACATTGAATTAAAATTCAACATTTATTCTTAATTTTGTTTGCTTCACTTTGTCCATATAATAAAAAGAACATTACACGGTGGCTTGAAGATATGAATTTTATTTTCTCGTGGTAAAAACAACATTTTACTCGTTCGCTGCGCTCACTCGTAAAATATTGTTTTCACCACTCGAAAATAAAATTCATATCTTCGCGCCACCGTGTAATATCCTCTATATATTATATCGCTGAAAACTTTTTGGGCTGGTGATCCTAGCTGGCGATCCCATGCCAGCCGGATTAATGGAAAGCAGTTAAACCAAATTGTTAAACTATCAGAAGCGTCCGGGACGCCAGTAACACTAGGGATTCCATTATTTGATTCTCGAAACATCTGATTGTTTTTCTGGGGAAAGTGAGCTGCGCAGGTACCCTGGGTTCCATGGTAAATAATGTTTCCAAAGTCGCCGGACTATTTCGTAATCCGAAAACTCAAAATCTACATATAAGAATCACTACTTGGTTCCGAAGATGATATCTGTAGATTTTTAAACCAAATACTAGCAAATGTTCGTTATAAAAGGTTTATCAAACTTGCAACTTCTACAAATTGTACTTATAACTTTCACTTGATCTCACAAGGCCCTTAACTATCAGATTATCATTGAATGGTTGATGCTGTTTGATCAGGCTATCTTATTGAATTTTTATATTTATATTATATAATTTCATGAGGATTTTCCTATTGAATAAATAACCGAATAAATGCCACATGTCGCACAAGTATAGACAAATCAACTTGATTTGTTTTTCTTGATTATATTCAACAATTATTCGGTGAAGGCGAGGTACGGTTACCACCACACAAACAAAATACATCCAAAATAGTCCTCGAAACTACTTTAAATCGTAAAAAATCCTCAAACATCTGGCATCCTGGGTAAGGTACGGTGAATGTCGACGAATAATAACTGAGACAAAGTGGATGTTATTCATCGATACTCATTGAGGCTATGTAGAATAATTGTTTTACTATGATACAAAAATAACCAGCCCTATTTTGAAGAAAAACTGTTCATTTAATTTCTTCTAAGAGCGGCGAAACGGCTGTGGCTATCGAAAAATAGCCCGACGTTTCCATACCAATCAGCGAGCGCGATTTTCTGCCATCATGCACCTGGGTACTTATTACTGACTCAACGGATATATCAAACTCATTGTTGTTTATATTTATCTTGATTTAAATTAAAACTGAAGAGGTGCCCCCCTCCCCCCCCCCCCCAACCTAATCGAATACTTGTAAGGAAAAATATTTCGTTTTGTTTTAACTCTTTAGAAGGATTTAGAGGCTTGGGGGAAAAAAGTAAAAGAGTAAAAGTACTATTATTTAGCGTCGGTAGTTTCCTCAGCTAGAAGTAAAGCTGGTCTCCCAGGAAGCCGACGGTGCGCTCTTTTCCCCCTCTCTCCATCATTGCTCCGTTTTACTGGTATATTTCAGAACTACCTACACTGATTGGAAAGAAGTCGAAACAAGTGTGAGGCCACTGGGGAGAGAACTCGTGACCTCTCGCTCCGAAAGCCGCGCACTAACCAACTTAGCTACACTTGTTCCTATTAAAGGTTCAGTGGACATTCAGGGAAGAGAGAGAAACATTGCTTGATATAGACTGGGAGGTGGGGAATGAGTCATTGGAAAATATAGAGGGAATGATGGTTAAAAGTGATAAAAGGAAGAAAAATGTTTGGTTGCATCGGAAAAAATGGCCTTTGTACGCTCAGTCTCGGAGTCTCATCTTTCTTTCGCTTTTTTGTGTCCCGGAGTCTCGATTTTTTATTCGATTTTGAGAAACGAAAATCTCGGTCTCGGTTTTTTAAAATCAACCGAGTCTCGGTCTTGGAATTTAAAACGTACCTCTAGCCGACTCGAATTTACCATTCATCACCCCTTCTAGCGATCTATAAGGGTAAAAGAAAACAACCTCTGCTAGCATGCATGTTAAACCAAAATATGCTATGTTTAAATCGCGATAACAAGAGAAGAAATGCCGGCATCCTTTGCAGGCTTCAGAATATATGATATACTATGGACGGTAGCTTTGATTACGAAGCCCTTAGTAAAGCACACTCAAAGCTTATGATCTTTCTCAAGCTTATGATTGAGAATCCTTCATTTTGTCATTACCGAAAAGTCGTGTAAACAGTCCCTTACAATAAATAAAATGCCTATTCCTGTGTGATCATAATATATATCATATTAATAGTAGAGCAAAAGTACTGGCAGTGCATAGTACATGTACAAGTATTGTTTTGTTGTGTCGCGGTACTGAACAGTTTGAATAAAAAATATAAATGAATATACTTACCACAGTATATGGAGCCGACTTGCGAGTCTTATTCCCAAAGCAGTGAATATATGACCTTAATAATAACAGTTCGCCATCTGGTCAAATACCGAGCTATATAAAGTTCTCATTATTGACTGAAATCACCACTAAATGGACATATCACACTGCAGAACGCCTCCGGACGTAGCATATGGATGGTAAAGAATAGCTTGTAATTAACTAATAACGTTGATCTACTTCACTATAAAACAATACCAAAAGATTGTCAGCCCCTGTTGCAATTATCGTTGATGGTTTTACTATTAATTCCTTTGTTTTTAAATTTCTTATTCATATAGGCTTGTGTGCGAACATCACATATAATGACAAAAATTGCTTTTTTTGAAAAATGAAATGTTTTCAACTCTGTATATATTGGTCTTCAAATCTTTGCAATAGATAATCTCGACAATCCATTAGTTCATTTGAAGAGATAAGCTGTCCATTATAGTCTTGCAGTGCCTAGTATAATTGCTTATAGTATGATCGACACTCCAAACACTCTATAGATTTTATCAACGATCAGTCTGAACACGAAAGAGCTACTTATGAGAAGGACACAGCAATAAAGTAAATATTACCGACTAAAACATGAAAAAAAACCGCGTTGTTTTTCATCGTTTGACTTATTTGGATGCTAGGTGAGCGCGCTGTATATCATGCATGATCAACATTCAAGCTCTTCATATCAAAGACTTAAATGAATTTTGCAGTTTTTAATGACAAAATCAGTCAATGACAATCTCTCTTTAGTATTAAAAGGCAATAAGAGGGTAATTCATCAAGCGACTTCCTTCAAAACAGCTTTATTTGCTAACTGACAAATACACAATATCATACCATTAATGGCCGCATGCAAAAACTAATTCCTTAAATACGATAACGATCTTTAAAGCTGTGATTTTGTTAGACTTTTTCAGAAAACATCCCACGGACCTACGTCACTGAAAAGCTATTTAGTGAGTCCTCTGGAAGGACCACAGGGAGCCCAAGCTCATCACTTTTTACAGTAAATGTATGGAGTCGCGAGATATCCTTTCGCTGTGCCTCAAATATACAATAATAAAAACTTTTTTTTACGTAGATAGTTGTGTATAATTGTTTTCTAGTCTGTGACCGAGTTTTAGCTCAATTAGAGCGATTTTGACGAAAATACCCCAGAAAGACATTTCTGGGGTATTTTCGTCAAAATCGCTCTAAAACTCGGTCACAGACTAGAAAACAATTATACACAACTATTTACGTGAAAAAAAGTTTTTATTATTGTATATTTGAGGCACAGCGAAAGGATATCTCGCGACTCCATACATTTACTGTAAAAGTGATGAGCTTGGGCTCCCTGCGGAAGGACTATTCAATCGGACAACATCCTGCTTGGCATTTGCATTTCTACAAAAAACAAACAACACATTTTCAAATTCAAAGTGATCAAGTCCCATCGACAAGCCTTCAATGGAAAATTTTCAAATTCACCAATCAAGGCAATCAAGTTATGCTGCAAAACACATTTACTTTAAAATTTTGAGATAAAATATAAAAGTGGACTTATGCTGGTATATATATAACCAAAAGGAACATTACATGTTTAAATTATTGTCCAAACCATATCAGTAAAACCATTCTATTAGTAACTTTGTTAAAACAATTTTGAAGACGGATTATGCAGCCTTGTTTTGGCGAAGAATCTAGCTTAGCCTTCTCGGCCCCTTGCTCTGTTTATACTGCATAATTATGGCGTAGGTGACGTAGCCGCTACTTATGCCAGACAGGATATACATCTATTTCAATTAACGTTGTCCATCTGGAATGGTTGATCTGAGACCGATAGGAATTGTGGGAGTTCATTAAATGTCAAATACATTGTTTTAATCACACTTGAATGGTGCTGAATTACAGATAACAGTATTTCAGAAGTAAACATTAATATTCAAGCGTGATTATAATAGTGCATTTGCAGTTGAACGAGCTCCCACAATTCCTATCTGTCTCAGATCAACCATTCCAGATGGACAACGTTAATTGAAATAGGTGTATACCACAGACCAGAGATTTATCGATTGTCAAATGCCCGAGATAATATTCTTCAGCGAAAACTTTGGCAGTAAATATTGTTATATAGGTTCGAACGAACGTTTTACGTATATTCTTAGGTTAAATTAAAGCATATAGTTAATATTTTAGTAATAACTTCCACAAAAATAGAATTAGAATTACCGAGGCATTTTTCACGCTGGCAAGGCAAGGAAGGATGATAAAATCTAAAAATCCTCACCATCATTTTCTTACCCCGGCAATTTCCGATTTAAAAGGCTTTCTTGGCGGTAATAATTGATCTTTTATTCGGATTTTACATAATTTTTTTACATATTTTTTTTTTTTTTACATATTTTTTTAGCATAGCTTTACCATTAGTACCACGATGCTGACACTATTCTCTGGATTGATTTTACGTGGAGTAGTCTCCTGAATGACCAAAACAATTTCATTGCTTGTTAGGTTTTACTATGCTAACTGATATGCGAACAGATGTATAACTGTGGTCCATTCATACTTGCAAAATTGAACATGAAATTAATTAACTAATCAATTAACTCCACAACTTCCCAATTTATTTATCCCTTAGGCTCCACTAAATAAAAGATTATTTCATGTACCGCTTAGCTTATCAACTATATATTTCATGTTTTCTATTAGGCTCAGTTCCTTGTATTATAATTGTAAAATAATGTGTGCAAATAAAAATGGAAACTAGCGAGTAAACTAGTATAGGCTGTGTCGCGATAGGTAATATAATGAAATTTGTAACACCGTAAAAAATGTTGACTTAACTTTGCTGACGTTTCGAAAAATAAAATATTGTTGTTGTGGGCCATGGGTAAAACAATCATGTTTTTTGTGCCACACCCTACTACTGATGAAGGAGTTTTGGCCATACAGCTGATAACATGAAATTCTAATGAATCAATATATAGACGCATTGTTATCACTAATTAAACGAACGTTTTCTTGAAGCCTGGATCCGGTCTTGTAAAAGCGTAAATCAATGCCCTAAATTTCTTTTAGCAATGAGTGTAGCTTTTGGTGAATCCGTAATATTAGGTTAAACAAATTTTTTTTTTGTGCCGCACCCTACTACTGATGAAGGAGTTTTGGCCATACAGCTGATAACATGAAATTCTAATGAATCAATATATAGACGCATTGTTATCACTAATTAAACGAACGTTTTCTTGAAGTCTGGATCCGGTCTTGTAAAAGCGTAAATCAATGCCCTAAATTTCTTTTAGCAATGAGTGTAGCTTTTGGTGAATCCGTAATATTAGTATTTTACCGATGCAAAACACCTCGGGTACACTCAACTCCACAATCACTCCACTCCGCTACACAATACTTTAAAAAATTAAAAAGGTTTGTAAGAAACACTGGCAGACTTAACAGCAGACAAGTCGAAAGATTAGATTGAACAAAGGTAGTTTTAGAAGGTTTTCCTGAACTGACTGAAATTTCGGTTTTCACGTTTTCAAAGTTTATAAATTAAAAAATATTGAAGAGGTGTTTGTAGGTCGTGTGAATATTAAACATGGTACTACTTCGACCTGTATATTTCTTGAACAATAAAAAATAGAAAAAAATAAAAAAATAAATAAAAATAAAAATAGGTCGAAGTAGCACCATTTTTAAAATTAGACTTCTTAATGTTGAGTGAAAGTTTATTAGTGCAAAGCCATAAATGGATTTTATTTAACTCTGCACTTATGTTCTGTTGTAAACCTTTGTGTTTTTGTTTCTATAGAATAAGTTGGCATCATCTGCAAATAGATGGAATTCAAATAGGGAAGAACAAAGATGAAAATCATTTATATAAATTAAAAATAAAATTGGTCCAAGCGCAGACCCTTGTGGAATTCCTGTCAGTGTAATTGTTTCTAGTTCAGAAGTAGAGTTATTAATAGTGACAAATTGTTTACGATTACAAAGATAAGAAGTAAACCATGTCTTAGCAATGCCTCTGACTCCATAGTAATCGAGTTTTTCTATTAATATATCATGATTGACGGTATCAAAAGCTTTACTGAGGTCTAAGAATATACCACAAGAATAGTCCGAATCATCTATTGCACACTGTATTTTATGGCATAATCGGTTGAATGGTTACTTCGAAATCCAAACTGATTTGTAAATAAAATCTTATGTTTTTCCAGAAATCATTGTTAGACGATTTGCCATAAGTTTTTCAAGTAATTTACTAAATATTGGAAGGAGTGATATGGGACGATAGTTTGATAAAGAAAGTTTAGAGTCTTTCTTGTGTATATAGGTATTACATTAGTAGCCTCCTCCGCAGGCATCTCTTAGGCAGAAAAAAAAAACGAAGAAAAAGAAAAAACACGTCGCGGGCTTCCTGTGGCATATGGCAAAAATGACTGGGGTGGAGGGGGCTCGTCACCAGGCTTCGTCGTCCTCGAATTTTCAACACAGGAACCCCAAAATCACGAAAATCACTCTCGGACTCAGGAGTTGCCTTCGGAGGAGGCTATTACATTAGCTATTTTCATAATATTTGGAACTATGTGAAAAACAAACATGATTGAATATTAAACCTTGAAGTGGTTTAGAAATGATATTTTTTTAATTCAGTTTAAGAACTTTGACAAGAATACTATACGGTCCTGTCGAAAATAGAATATATTTACACGTACTGAGTTTTTGACTCTACAATAAATACATCGTGTCATGATAAATTTATTATAAAAGCTGTGTTTGGATGAGTCTAAACTGTTTCTCAAGAACTCCATCGTTTCTTGAAAATTACACACCAAGGAAGGGGATTAGTTTAGTTTTCGAATATTCCATGCCGCGTACTAAACCTAAGGCTAGCAAAGATTGACTTTACCGGGTGGGTTAGTAAGCTTTTGTATTGACTAAAATCGACTTAGTACGGGTGGGTTAGTAAGCTTTTCCGAATGCTCCGGGTCAGTGAACCATGCTTCGCTCTATTGTTTCCATAATGCTACGACTATCGAAGACTATGGCTAAAATATATAAAAAGTTATTATTTTTAACCTATGATTAGAGATCTATGGGCGGTGAAGAGGTTTTCTGTGATTCGGCCTTTTTTTGAATCGTGTCTCGGAAAATTATAATAATAATAATGCTTTATTGCGTCACTAATAAAGTTTACCCTTTTTTCCAATTAGTCCCATCGTACGTATCACTTCACCGATATGGTTCTTATTCACGGCTTTATTTCACGGATATTGAATGTCTTAATAATTAACAGTATTGACGGGGACCGAGGGATCACAAAACACACTGCTTTCCCGAGGTTTCCGTCAATTAGTGTTTTGTTATACACCTATTTCAATTAACGTTGTCCATCTGGAATGGTTGATCTGAGACCGATAGGAATTGTGGGAGCTCGTTAAACTGCAAATGCATTATTATAGTATTGCTTGAATATTAATGTTTACTTCTGAAATACTGTTATCTATCATTCAGGACCATTCAAGCATTTGGAATTTAATGAACTCCCACAATTCCTATCGGTCTCAGATCAACCATTCCAGATGGACAACGTTCATTGAAATAGGTGTATACCAAGTGTCAAAGAGCACAACACAATTATTCGATTTTTTATTTATTTGACATTAAAAACTTAACGGTTTTGTTATTTCCCGGGAAATAACATATTATTGCCCGCTAAGAGCCGTTGCCAGGGAATCATCTAAACTTGTCCACGTTCACGTGATACCCTCTCGCCCAATCAAGGTACAAGAGAAATGGACTTTCACACTTGCTTGGTATATATATATATATATATCTATAGTATATTTTAGACATTTTTAATATTTATATAGTTATAGTTTTATTCCGTATTCTTAGATTATTATATTATATCTTAGGAGGGCCACAAGTTTATCAGTGCAAACTGTTTCGTGTTTTTACCCTCAATAAAATAAAGTTGGTTAAAAAACTTAAATTATTACACGATAACTTCGTAATTCAAGTTATTTGTATCATTCCCAGCATTTATGCTTCGTTGAGACTAGCGAGCGTTGTCCAACTGGTTCTTTTGATCACGATGACTTCAATAACGAGATATGATAACCAATGAGGCAACACCTTCTTCTCTTTGGAGATCTGGTGCTTGGTGCTAATTACTAAAGCCTGGTTTTCACTAGCGACGCAACGCAAGCGCAAACGCAAGCGCGAACACAAGGGTTAATTTCATAGTGAAAACGAGACGTGGATAAGCGCAAGCGCAAACACAAAATTTACTAGTGCCACGCGCAAGCACAAGCGCAAACGCAATAAAAATCAAAAGTAATTTTTTTTGATATCTTGCGTTTGCGCTGAGGCTATAGCTAACGAATTTGATAAATACTTTTCATCTGTTGGTACTTGTCGATCAATGACCCACTCTTCTTTCGTAAGTAGTCATTTGATCACGATTACGATAAGCACTACTAATGATGGTCAAGAAGATGTTACTAGCAAAACCCTCTTCTCTTTAGAGATCTTTAATACAATGAAATTTGTAACACCATAAAAAATGTTGACTTTACTGACGTTTCGAGCTTTAGCCCTTCCGCGCCCTTCGTTTAGAAATCTCTCATGCTTATCGACGTATGACCCACCCTTTAGTAAGTAGCTAGTATTGTGTACGATATTCATTTGATCACGATTATGATAAACATTAGCAATAATGATGATGATCTAGAAGATGCCTCTGGCAACACCTTCTTCTCTTTAGAGATCTCCCATGCTTATCGATGTATGACCCACCCTTTAGTAAGTAGACATTATTGTGTACGATATTCATTTGATCACGATTATGATAAGCTAGTAATGATGATCAAGAAGATGCCACTAGCAACCCCTTCTTCTCTTTAGAGATCTCCCATGCTTATCGACGTATGATCCACCCTTAAGCTTTAGTACTGAATAGAAAGTAATAATAATAATAATAATAATAATAATAATAATAATAATAATAATAATAATAATAATAATAATAATAATAATAACAACAATAATAATAATAATAATAACAACAGCAACAACAACAACAACAATAATAATAATAATAATAATAATAATAATAATAATAACAATAATAATAATAATAATAATAATAATAATACTAATAATAATAATAATAATAGTAATAATAATAATAATAATAATAACAACAACAACAACAACAACAACAATAATAATAATAATAATAATAATAATAATAACAACAGCAACAACAACAACAACAATAATAATAATAATAATAATAATAATAATAATAACAATAATAATAATAATAATAATAATAATAATAATAATAATAACAATAATAATAATAATAATAATAATAATAATCTAGGCGCTGTAATACAAACAAAATATATAAGAAACTATTTAAAAACTAATTTCTAAAGGGACCGTTTGAATTAAATTTCAGTTTGACTGATGTGTCCGACAAAAGTGCATTCAGCCATGAGTATGGAGACGTACATTTGCAATGAATTTCATGAAACACTCTCTTTATAAGAGAAAGTTTACTTTTCATTTTTAACATAGATATAACCAAAACAATTTGTCTGAGTTCTAGCAATTTTTCGCAGTGTGGCTCGAACTTGCATTATTCATTAATATCTCTAATAATAAGTCAATATTGGACTTGGAGATCATTCTGTTTACTAGTCACGTAATCTAAATAATTGAATTGTAGTTAAGCCCTGAAAATGACTTTACAAATGAAACAACTGTCTTATACAGAGGAAACCACGTTTTTAATGAGCGAGATGTATAGGTATTTTTTTTCCGCAGCTTTTTCTCGTTAGCTTTGCACTCATTGTACTTGCTGATTAATGTTGAGAACGCCCTCTGGCATTGGATATTGTACTTGAAATCTTAAAGTTGAAATGGGTGTTGTGATTATGCTAATTGTTTGTTTTAAAGGAATGCTTCACTTAACGAGGTTCATTCACTGCGAGACGTGGAGAGGAGCAAGTGCTTAGAAGATTTGCGATCTAGGTAAGTCAGTCATTTCAATTTTATCGAGAAAAATCCTCGAATCACGGGAGAGATCCAACTGATCGATGGACCCCATTGCGTTAACCGTTCTAATCCGGTCATGTTTTTTTAAAATATAAGCCACCGGCGTCATTTTTGACTAAAATGTTTTCTTTCTTACCAGAATATTTCCGTCACTCCAGGAGATAACTTTGCCCAAACATTTTACAAAATGACGATGTTGAAGAAGGTTTCGCTGTTAGTGTTGGTGTTGTCTGTTTTGCTGGCTTCCACCCAGGCATGGAAAGACATGAAAGACAGGCTTAAGAATAGAATCATCCACTTCGAAACAACTTCACAACGTGGTCATTGGCTCACGGCAAGCGGTAAAAAGGATTCTGCAGGATCAATAATCCTTTGGGTTGACCAATTATCGCAACGGGAAACGTATTTTACACCGAAAGTTCAATTTCAGGTAAGTAGCTCACTACCCTTAAGGCGAAATGAAATGCCGGTTTGAGCTTTCTTTTAATTAGTGGTGTAAGTACAGTCCCCGAATTAGTGATACAATGCTCAATATTGCCAAGAGCTTCGGCCAACGCAAAGGAACTTCATTTGTGCTTCAGTCTTGGTAGATTGTCTTAACACTGTTTTCTCTTTAGGAGTTTCTGCATGCTTGGGAGAAATTATTGGTTGACTTTTTTGTTTATATGAATTATTCTTATTTATCTTCATTACATTTATAGACAAAACCATGTGGAGGTGATAAATACCTGTGCCTTGAATCACTCTCACAAGAACATTACTATCTCGCTGCTGTACGCATCAAAAATCTCAAGCTGCAAAGAGTCGACTCAAGCCCTCAACTGAACGACGTGAGTTATGGTTTCAATTTCTTGTATAGTTTATTAGACTTTAGCTGTCACAGTTCAAAGGAAATGAGAATATCTCTTTCTGTTTTAGAAAGAATTTCACTGGACATTCATGTGCGAAGATGACACTATGAACAAATGTAAAGCGATCCCGATACGTTTTAAAGACGATGGTTACTTGATGGTAACCACGAATAGTGACCGACGTGCTACTGGACATTTGACTGGGACGGTGGATAAGGATTCTGCGGACGTGCTGCCACGATTCTGGCGAATTCATGCTCCAAACCCGACCCATAAATATGTGTAAGAACTATCATTATGCCTATGCCTATGCCTATGCCTATGCCTATGCCTATGCCTATGCCTATGCCTATGCCTATGCCTATGCCTATGCCTATGCCTATGCCTATGCCTATGCCTATGCCTATGCCTATGCCTATGCCTATGCCTATGCCTATGCCTATGCCTATGCCTATGCCTATGCCTATGCCTATGCCTATGCCTATGCCTATGCCTATGCCTATGCCTATGCCTATGCCTATGCCTATGCCTATGCCTATGCCCATGCCTAATGCAGAGCTCATAGTCCTCATCCTTTCCCTTTTTAGCCAACTCTTCCAAACGGAGAACGGAGGGAGCGTCGCGCAATCTGCTGTTTACAGCTCGACAGTTGGGATTTCAGAAACACGATCAACTAAGCACACGATCACTAAATCCACAGCAGCGGAGATTGGCTCAGCTTTCAAGGCCGTCGCTGGCGGTGGCTCCCTTTCTAAGGATAAAGCTTGGGAGGTTAGTATGTCGGACATTTGTATGTTTATTTATTTGTAAATGTTTTCTTTTTGAAACTGTGTCAATAATATAATATTTTTTTAACTTTAGACCTTCAGTTCCTCAAAATTCGAATCGTCAAAGTCAGTTGCCCATTCCTTAGTGATCCCACCGAAAACAAAAGTCACTTTGTACCAAATGGTTGGGGACTACGATGGTCGTTTCCAAATTGGCACTGATTCTTACAAAACCGATGAAGAGAAAATAGACGGCAGCAAGTCCAAGCGATACCAGAAGAGGATGTTTACAAGATATTTTGTAAAAAAATAAGCTCTGTTTTGCACATTTCAGTTTGTAACATTTGCACGTAAAGCTGTTATAAGTTGCTAGAACAAACATTAAGAAATGATTAATCTCTCTCTATGATTCACACACAATGATTTATAGCCCGAGAGGTGTTATATGAATCCATATACACAAATTTCGACATCACAATCACACTCTACTTAAATAAAAGTTGGCTTGCTAAACTAGACTGATTATATGATCATGTAGGTAAAATAGAAATAAAGCTTATTGAAAAATAATATAGTATTGTGTGCAAATTGTTGAAAGACAAGTAATCCTTTTGCTAAAAATGCCATCCAAATATCGGGTAAAAATTGCCAAATGCATGCTTGTGTAACTGAAATATATAGAATTCCGGCGCACAACAAGTGAAGCAATTGACCTTTCATCCCAACAGTTAGCTACTGCATGGTTTAGCCCGTGTTTTCCCCGGTGGGTTTTGTTTATGATTAAATAAAGATAAGAAATGTAGCTGAAAGTCCTAAAGCTAAGTTGTTTCAATTGCATATTTTTCTATATCGCTGTAGACCCCTTGTTTAAATCTAAACCTCGATCGATCGAAAACCAAGAGAAATTAGTTGCATGCAGTATTAATGCAAATATTAGTCGTTTTATGAATTCCCGCTCTGCAACTCTCTACTAACTTTGTTCAATATAACGATCTTCACGATTATGATAAACATTAGCAATAATGATGGTCAAGAAGATGCCTCTGGCAACACCTTCTTCTCTTTAGAGATCTCCCATGCTTATCGACGTATGACCCACCCTTTAGTAAGTAGCCAGTATTGTGTACGATATTCATTTGATCACGATTAAGATAAACATTACTGCGCGCAATAATGATGATCTAGAAGATGCCACTGGCAACATCTTCTTCTCTTTAGAGATCTCCCATGCTTATCGACGTATGACCCACCCTTTAGTAAGTAGCTAGTATTGTGTACGATATTCATTTGATCACGATTACGATAAACATTAGCAATGAAAGATGATCAAGAAGATGCCACTAGCAACCCCTTCTTTTCTTTAGAGATCTCCCATGCTTGTCGATGTATGACCCACCCTTTAGTAAGTAGCCAGTATTGTGTACGATATTCATTTGATCACGATTACGATAAACGTAAGAAGATGCCTCTGGCAACAATTTCTTCTCTTTAGAGATCTCCCATGCTTATCGATGTATGACCCACCCTTTAGTAAGTAGATGATATTGTTTGTGTCCATTATATCAATTGATTGTTTCTGAATTGAATTCAAAAAAATAAGAATTCTATATTGTTTCATGTTTTCATGATTGAAATGCCCAAATAGACAGTTCTTTCGGACTATGGCATACGCTGATGGATTGGAGTTGGTTTAGATTTAGTCGGATATCTTTCTACGCTACTGCATATCATACTATAATTGATATTTTTCAATTAATGATATCATCCCACATGGAAGCCATGACTTTTGGATCACGCACGAACCTCAAATAATTATGTACAATTTTGACTATTACACAATTTCACTTATTATAATTTCTAAAGGGAGTGTGTCCGACAAAAGTGCATTCAGCCATAGTTCACTATAAAGCCCCACAGGAGCGGGAAATGAGTATGGAGACGTACATTTGCAATGAATCTCATGAAACACTCTCTTTATAAGAGAAAGTTTACTTTTCATTTTTAAAATAGATATAACCAAAACAATTTGCCTGAGTTCTAGCAATTTTTCGCAGTGTGGCTCGAACTTGCATTATTCATTAATATCTCTAATAATAAGTCAATATTGGACTCGGTGGTCATTCTGTTTACTAGTCACGTAATCTAAATAATTGAATTGTAGTTAAGCCCTGAAAATGACTTTACAAATGAAACAACTGTCTTATACAGAGGAAACCACGTTTTTAATGAGCGAGATGTATAGGTATTTTTTTCCTAGCTTTTTCTCGTTAGCTTTGCACTCATTGTACTTGCTGATTAATGTTGAGAACGCCCTCTGGCATTGGATATAGTACTTGAAATCTTGAAGCTAAAATGGGTGTTGTGATTATGCTAATTGTTTGTTTTAAAGGAATGCTTCACTTAACGAGGTTCATTCACTGCGAGACGTGGAGAGGAGCAAGTGCTTAGAAGAGTTGCGAACTAGGTAAGTCAGTCATTTCAATTTTATCGAACCCTGGCTGATCTAAATTAGAGCATTGGTAACTCACATGTCGAATTCACTGGAATTTAGCATGATGAGTTTTGCGGAGACTGAGTAAAACGGAACCCAGAGAACTCGGAGAAAAATCCTCGAACCACGAAAGAGATCCAACTGATCGATGGAGGCCATTGCGTTAACCGTTCTAGTCCGGTCATGTTTTTAAATATACACCACCGGCGTCATTTTGACTAAAATGTTTTCTTTCTAACCAGAATATTTCCGTCACTCCAGGAGATAACTTTGCCCAAACATTTTACAAAATGACGATGCTGAAGAAGGTTTTGCTGTTGGTTTTGGTGTCGTCTGTTTTGCTGGCTTCCACCCAGGCATGGAAAGACATGCACGACAGGCTGAAGAACAGAGTCATCCACTTCGAAACAACTGCACAACGTGGTCATTGGCTAATGAACAATGGTAGAAAGGATTCAGCAGGATCCTTTTTGCTCTGGGTAGATCCATTTACAGAAAGGGATACGTACACTACACCAAAAGTTCAATTTCTGGTGAGTTTATTTCCAAGCAATGTGCATGTGCAACTCCTATTTTGAGCTCTTGTTTGTAAGAAAGAGAAAATTATATTTTTCAAAGGAAAATGTTGAGGCAAAAAAATTAGCAATCGACAATCTCACTTGAAGATTTATCCCTTATCCTATATACAAACTTCTCAATTTACCAATTCTCATTTAGTTCATTTCAAGATTTAATATAAGGAATCTTTTAGGGGTATTTTTGGAAATCTCGACAAGCACATCCGATACTTTACCTCCGGAGTATCGACCCCCCCCCCCCCCCCCCCCCCCCGGTATTGGTCATGCCATAAAGCGTTCTACTTTCTTTTCCTTACCTATCCATGGTTTATTCCCCGCTATATAGACTACGAGTAGTCCTTCTTTTCCCTCCAGAATCGGTAATTTAAAAAAACGAGTGTTGCGGGGTTCCTGTGGAGCGCGCCGGAAATAGATCGTTGAGCGCGCTCCACAGGAATCCCGCAACACTCGTTTTTTTAAATTACTGATTCTGGAGGGAAAAGAAGGACTACTCGTAGTCTACCGCTATATGACCTATGCATGGTTTATTCCCCGCTATATGTTATGAAAAGTAAACGTTCTATAATCTTTGCTGTGTATTTACGATACTTTTTCATATCAATCTTAGTTCTAGTTATGTTTAACATAATTTCGATTTCCACTCGAATACTTGTGTGCTCAAATATATATTTCCTAATACACGATGCTCTCTTTTATTGACAAGTGTCTGCACCGGAGGCTACGGATCTATCAAAAAGATTACAGTTAATAATGCATTTTTATAATTTTTCATAATTGTTTTTAAATCCCAGACATCAGTTTGTGGTGGTGGTAAATACCTGTGCCTTGAATCACTCTCGGCAGAATATCACTATCTTGCTGCTGGGGGCAACAAAGACCTCAAGCTGGAAAGAGTCGACTCAGACCCTCAACTGAAAGACGTGAGTTCTGGAAAGTTATCTATTTTTATTTCAATTTTGTAACCAATTTTTATTTTTGGCTATCGCTGGATGTCGCTGTTGTTCAGAGTTGGTGTTATGAGTTTTGTTTCGTTTATCTTTTCTTGCAAGTAGGAGCATGCTGGTGGCATGCTGTTTTAGAGAAGAGAGTCAAGAAAACGTTCTGTTTTGGTTGTAGGTTGACTTCCACTTTAAAGTTCTATGCCAAGATGACACTTTAAACAAATGTAAAGTGGTTCCAATACGTTTTGAAGGCGAGAGTTATTTGATGGTAACGGCGAATGGTATAGATAAAGGACATTACAATGGTGTTTTGGATAAAGACACGGTCTTGCCACGGTTCTGGCGAATTCATGCTCCAAACCCTACCAATGAATATGTGTAAGAATATTTATAGTTATCAATATCACCATCATGTCCTCCCACCAGCAATCAACATCACACCACCACCACTACCAAGGCCGCCACCACCACCACTCGAATCACCACCATCATATCATATCACCACAACCACCATCATCGTCACCCCCACCATCATCACCACAACCATCATCATCGTCACCACCATCATCATCATCACCATCACCACTTTTATCATCATAAATTTAACAACGATCCCAAACATCGTTCTCACCGCCCATCGCTTTTACAACCCTGTATCAGGCCTAGTCTGGGACCTTAACTCGCCTTAACTCGCCTTAACTCGCAGCATTGAAATTTTGATTTTCCCTTAACTCGCCTTAACTCGCCTTAACTCGCCCAAACTCGCTGCGAGTTAAGGCGAGTTTAGGCCCCAGACTAGGCCTTGTATCTACCAATACCAGGGCTCACAGTTTTAAATCCATTCCGTTTAGACAAGTTTTCCAGTCCGTAAACACAGGAAATTCTGCCCAAAATGCTCAATACTCTACCTCTGTTGGAGTCACAGATGAACGATCATCTACTAACACGATCACCCAGTCCACTTCATTGGAGTTAGGATTGGCTTTTGAGTCCTTCTCTGGCGCTGCTTCTTCATCTATCGAAAATGTTTGGGAGGTAAGGCTGTAATAAACTATCTGTTTACTCGATTTTGTATTATATACTAATCATTCCATGAAGTAATGAATGCTAGTAAACCGTAAAATGACTTGGGTTATTTTTCATTTTATTTACCTTTTTTGTCCCAAAAACGCAGGAAATACCATTTCTGGTAACCAAGCACATACTGTTTTAAGAATGCACTACGCAGAGACGAGAAAAAGAAGTTAGAGAGCTAGAGTACATTTGTTTCCTTTTGATTTTTTCGAAAACGTTAAATGTACGCAGGCGGAAACGTTTTTATTTAGCTTACACTAAAAAGCTGCTATATTTTATTAATTTCAGAACTCTGTAGCCTCAAGTTTTCAAACTTCAAAGACAGTTGTACATACCCTGATAATGCCACCCAAATCAAAGATCACGTTGTTGCAATTGGTTGGCCATTACGGTGAGAAATTTAAAGTTGGCATTGAAGCCTATAAGATCAAAGAGGAGAAGGCTGGCCCCAGTAAGCGATACTACATTGGGCCACTGAAAGAATATTTAATAAGCTTAAGGAAACAAGGAGGTTTCTGAGCTCGTTAAAACTGCACCATTTGATTAGATATTTCAAACTCTGCTTTATACATCAGTTCTTGGAACCACAGTAAAAGTGAATTAAGCTAAATATATGTAAGCCAAACTTTTGATTCGAGTCGGTTATCTTGTCACTTCACACATATCCATCTCAGCTTAGTCAAAAAGTAAAAAAAAAATGATCGGATTTAGGCACTTTTGCTGATAATGGGTGTCCAGGCCCATAAGTCACCTACACAGTTCTCTGTCATCTTGAAAGGTAGCCGTGCCTTTGCATAGAAGCGAGACATGAGCTTGCAATGACAGAGACATGTGATTAATTGTCCAAGGTGTTAAAAAGGTCTCTATCATTGAAAGCTCACCTCACCTCCTTATAACTTTGAGCTAGTTTTCTAGTTAACAATACAAATATAATAATGTATTTGCACTACTGATGGAATAAACAATCATTTTTATAATTGTTGTTGTCAGTAAATAAAAAACATTATACCTTTTATTAATCTCCATACCCCCCCCCCCCCCTCCCCCCGACTATGTTTTGAGGATTTATAACACATTTCGAACTGAGCGTTTAATAAATGATCATGAGCTCTAAGTCGTAAGGTTTCAGTTAAAGATCAAACCCACCTGCGAACAGTCAACAGCTAATGGCGCAAAGCATTGTTGATTAAAACCTACGGTCCTGTTTTGAAAATCATTTCTCGAGTGGTTTTTAGATAAATCAGATGAAATATTACTCTGATTAACATGTTTGGACTTTTGTGAGACTTAAAATGCCTTGAATTGTCAATATAAATAGTTTTCAGGTAGAAAAAAGTGCTTGAACACAGCGCTGGCTATAAAAAATTACAACGGATTGTGATTGGTTAGAAAATGTAAAGCCGCTCAGCTGAAAGATGTGTTAAAAATTCTGTCTGGGGAGACTGGGGAATGTTTTTAAGCTTGATCCGGGGGGGGGGGGGGGGGGGGGGTACTCCCTTATATTTACTATACGGGGACGTTTCGCCAAATAGGGTATGGTTTTTTGCTTTAGCGTCTTGAATAGGGTATACAATTTAGCCTAATTTGTCTTAAATTGCCTTACCTAGGGTATACAATTTCCCCCTTGAGTCTTGGATAGGGTCTACTTTTTACCAATTTGTCTTGAAATAGGGTACATATTTTTAGGATTCTGCTGTCTTAAATAGGGTCAGGGTTTAGAGGTACCAGCGGAACGTCCCCGTCAGAAACTGGGTCAAGTACCCCCCCCGGGAGCTTGATTAAATTAATGATTATTATATTTGGTGCTTCTTTATCTTAGGTTGAACGGTTATGGTCCAAGAGGCTTGGAACGGAACCACTATGTGTCGCGCTTCTTTATTTTCAGCTTAAGGTGACTGGCTACCTTTGAACGCTTTTGAACGTTCGATTCGAGCCCACGATGTGCGCGGGCACAAAAACCGCTGAAAAAAATACAAAATTGTATTAAGGAACCATACACGTTTTGAGCTTCAATAGGGCAAAACTCTCGAATTTTGCACGGGACTCTATACTTTCTTTATGCTTAGTTGAAAGAACCTAATAAAATCTACGTTATATCAAAGTTTTTCAAAAAGTTAATTTTTCTAACGTACAAAAAAAATCGATTTTCGTAGGATTTTTTGTCCGACTTCATGCAAGTTTTGAAAGCACTGAAAGGACAAAATATGACAGATCAAGGCATTTCTTTGTCTTTTATTCAAAATCATCCATGTTGTATTTTAGAATGATTCATTACCCGGCATTTGTGCTTGATTTAATATGAAAGAAAACTATTTTCTTATGAGTTGTGATTTTTTTCATATCACTTCCGTTTTCGCAAGTTTTTCTTCAAAATCTCGCGCGTAGGCATCCATTAAATGCTGATTATCTCGAAAACAAGCTCGGGACACCCAATTTTGGAATCAGCATTAAATTTCACATTAAAAAATCGTAGTTTAAAGAAAAGTTTAACATTATTTCCAAAAGTAGCCATTTTAATGTAGATATTTTTTTATTTTATTCAAATCTTACATCCATCAAAACACTCGCAGCAAACAGCAAGTATTATTTTATTACGGTAGTTTGTTTTTATATTCTCTACTTTCAAAGTAACCACTAATGCCTTCTGTCTCAGAAGGCAAGTAGAAATATCCTTTAGGATGCATTACTCTAAGACAGACATTTACAATGTTCAGCAATTGTTGTCTCACTGTTCCAAGCTGTATATCATGCTGTATATTTAGCTTGTCCAACATAGCAACAGTAACTAAGGAGGCAGAACAATAAATGTATGATCGGTGAACTATGAAAAGACTTAAAAGGAGTGGTCACACTTTTTTCTTAACAAACAATTAAAAATAATAGAGCCGGTCAATGTTTTGCTAAGCTTTTCTAAACATCAAACTGCTTTGGAATTTTGACAGTGGTGAGTGGAACCATGGCCTAAGGAGTCTCTCCCTTGGAACTTTGATGGATTTGCTGTTTACCATGTACGAAGGCTCAACATTGTTTAGTCTCTCTGAGAAATAGATTAAAAAAGTAAAACCAATAAATACAAATGATTGTAATGTTTTTAACATGCATAAATTTTATATAATTAAAATAAAAGAACTGCACTGGCTTCCTATAAAGTTCCGGATACAGTTTAAGATTTTATTACTTGTCTACAAGTCACTTAATGGATTAGCACCCAACTACTTATCAGAACTAATTAAAATCTACCGTCCTACCCGTACTCTGCGCTCTAATAACAGACTGATTCTACAACAACCGAAAATCAACTCCATAACCTATGGCCATGCAAAGAACCTTTTCCTATGCAGCACCAAAACTCTGGAACTCCCTACCTCAAAACATTCAAAACTGCAAATCACTGAAACAATTTAAAACTGAACTGAAAACATTCCTATTCTGTCAAGCTTTTAACTGTCACTCAATCTAAAACTACTAAATAATTTTTACTTTTTCTTTTTCTTTTTTAATTATGTAAACGCATTGAGCTTTAAATGCGTCCAAAGAACTTATATTATTATTATTATTATATAATTCAACTATAATTTGCAGGTTTTGCAGTTTTAGCTGTGATAGCAATGGGTGTGGTCATGGTGGGGCAAGTGTAATATACAAAACGTGCCTAAAGTATGTTAATTTATATGTTTTTTTTTAGCTCTTCTATATAAGAAATAACCAACCAAGAGTGATTCAATTACCATGAAATAAAATCATAAATGTTTATACCATAAAAGCAGCCAAAAGACCAAAATTAATCACTTTTTATTAAATGATTATTTCACAATTATTCACTAAAGGTGAGGTGAATATCAATTAATAATATCTGAGACAAAATCAATATTTAGATAGATGGCAGTTATCTTTGGTTACGGTACCCTTTAATTATGAAAGCTAGCTTAACTATAGGCACTATAAATTAGTCTGCACTTTAAGAGATTTTTACTTTGCTTATAGTTTATTCAGAAATATTAGACATACATACCACGGCGACATAAATAAACGCTTGTATCATGAGGTCCACTTGGATAATTTGTTAGCTTTGCGTTCTACAATAAAACAAAAATAAAAAAGATACAATACTTTGATTTTATTAAACACAACATCATTATTGTGATGAACAATCCAAACCAATTTAATTAACTCCTGGTAGGTTAGACCTGGAGAGAAACTGAAAAGATTGCAGCTGATAGGCCAAAGTGGAGGGAATTATTGCTTGCCTCATGCTCCGCAAGGAGCTAAGAGAAGAGAAGGTTATAGACCTACCAGTTACAAAAACCTTTCATGATATCCGATCCAAAATTTATCAGTAATTTCAACATCATCACTAAAATCACTGCCATCATCATATCAATTTGCACCATCACAAGCACCATCACCATCATTATTTGTCATTTATATTATTGACATCATCATGACCTCGATCATCTTCATCATTTCAAAAAGCTTGATAATGATCATGATGGTCTCCATAAATCATTATCATTAGCTTATACCTCATCTTTAATTTAGTCATCATTACTATCATAGTCTCATTGTTAATCATCACTCGATCAGTAATATGCTTAATGATGATCATTGTCACAATAATCATTATTATCATCAGCTAAAGCTCATCCTTTTAGTCATCATCACTATAATTATCATATCTCATCATTAATCATGATTGCTTTAAGAAGCTTAATGATGATCATTGTCACCATAATCATAATCATTTTTATCATCAGCTTAAAGCTATCATATCTCAGACCCACATACGTATCTACTTAAAGCTATCATCATCTAGTTGGATATACCTCCATTATCAATTTCCTGTTGACCATGTCTTGTGTCCATGCTGGTACATATCGCTGCGGTATTACAGGGTGATATCGTGACCACACTGGAACACTGAATACAAAATAATATTTTTCAATAAATATTAAGTAAATAACAATAAATAAAATTTACATAATTGTACTGACATTTTTTTGACATCTATTAGCCCCACATGAATGATATAATAACGAAAGTAAACAAATAAATACCATAGTTGAAAATAATCACTATTAAACAATAAATTTATGTTCTTTATTGAATATTCAAATTATTATATTCAAATTATTATGTTTGTAATAAATAAATAATAACTATTTGCATTGCTAAATATAATAAAGGAGTAAAAAAAAATATCACAGAAAGTAATTAACATCATTAATGAAAAAGTGGAAATAATTTTGTGCTCACTGCGATAAATATTCAATAATAAATCAATTAGAACACGTGCACTGTTACAATTATTGATACAGTGCGGTTTCAAGAATTTTAAAAAATTACTAAAATTCAACAAATTTCACACTACATTGGAAATATGATTTGTTTACATATTCCTTTTGAAACTAAGCACATTTTTTAACGTTACAGTTGACTATTTGACGCTAATAAACCGAAGATAATTATGTTTGGTGTGCATGATAACAAGGCCATGACGGACCTGCTGTGTAAACAAAACCAGCAACTTTATCAACAGACTGCGAACAGGCTTAAAGACATTGCATTTTATATCTCATAACGAACACTTTTTATTCCAAAGCACAGAAAAAGTATCTATTTAATGGTGTATGGTAGGGAAACAAATATTTATTAGAGAATAACTTTTTTGTTGTTACTGTACTTCGAAGCAGCTGGACGCCAATCCAGGGAAAGTTTACGCCGTAATTATAACTGAAATATCCAGGGAAATTTTGAAATGTTGTGATTTATATATTCAATGAGTATTAGAATTACCTTTGGGTTTGTCTTTTCTCCATGTCTTTGCCGTTGAGTTCTTAAAATTGTCAAATAAAGAGCTCACCGCTTCTGTTACTAAGAGAAACTTTCACAAGAATGCTTTGGTATCGAAGGAGGGTTGAGGAGAGGGACTGGGAATGACAACACGTGATGCGTAGTTTTCTGGTTCAGTTTATCGGCATATATTGATATTTTTAATATTCAGGATTTATTTCCTTTTCCTAGGTCTATTAAGATTAGAACTTTCATTCGCTTATTTTGTTAATCATCCTTATTTCACTGCAGGAAGCCCAAGCTCAGCGTCAGAGTGTTCTACTATGTGAAAATAGCTTCATCAATAGACAAAATCGGCTAACGCGTTGCTATGTACCTTATTCCACGAAGATGATGATGACGATGAAGCCGAGAGAGCACAGAGAGCCAAAAGGACAAAGATGTATTCATAAAGCTTATTAAACGGTTCATATTTCACCCAAAGGCTTTGTGAGTCTCACTTATATAATTTTCGCGCTTCCAAATTTTCGCGAAAAATGTTTTTCGCGTCACTTTATAATTTTCGCGATTTGTTTTAAACCGCGAAATTTAAGTGACGCGAAAATTAAGTGGAATAAGGTTCGTTTTGGACCAATTCAAATCTTTTGGGAATAAATTCTTTGTTTTTTTGTATTTCAAAGTCACTTGGAAAATATTTGGAAAAAACGTTTTTATTCCCTGAGATTTACATAGCCGATTTGGTCCATTGTTAATAAAAAAAGCATCATTGTTTGCCTGAAATGATGTTCTTGTCTTAGATCCTGTACGTTAATTAATTTACTTTTCCCTATCAAAACTGGCTTTTTTTCAAATGGAATTAAGCAAATCGATCTATCTAGTGTTCACATTTTACTAGACCAACAATGTATTTCGGTTTTTGATTTCACTTTTCAGTCTCAGAGGGGAAATCAAGGGTAAAGTATGATCGTCGTAGATTTTCAAAAACACCCATCAAAGATACTGTTCTTTTATTGTGTATTTTATTACAAAAACCAGAATACAATCATGATATAAAATTAATTTATAGTTGTTTATCATTTTAAGAAAAGGTGGTTGAAACAAACGGATAGGACTAATACTTATTACATACGATTACTGTTATCCATAACAAGGGTTTGGGTAAAACAAGGTTTTATGGAGTGCACTTTGGTTAGAAGCAAATGCACAGGAAAACGTCTTTCGATTCATAAAGTCGGATGTTATGTGTTGATCCACTGTGCCAGTCATTGAAATCAGTTTAGTTGTTAGAATGATGTTTGGAGTACTCCGTGTCTGACTTTCGTTGTCACCAATACGGTTCCTAAATGCCAGTTCAGATGCCGTTCCATCAACAGAGCTCTGGTTTGTGACAGATGGAGGTGTGTTATTTTTCATTGACTTGAACTGATGAGATATTCTTGTCGTAGGTTTTGGCAGAATTCTGATTCGTCTTGCAGCAATTGGTTGGAAATCAGTCGTTTCATCAGGTGTTACTGAATAGAAGAGACAGGCAGAATCGGTAGTGATGCAACTGGAAGTTGAATGGGCCCTTGTCATGGTAATGTTTGACTGGGTGTGGTTGACGGTGGTGAGAGTTGATGATCCCAGTAATATGGAAACACCTAGGATATAGGCAGCCAGACAGGACGACATTATCTGAAACAAATAATTTAAACACCAATTTAGACTTGCTTATTTGACCAGTAATGAATATGAACAGTCCTTGGCATCATGTAACCGACAAAAATAAAAATATAAGATGTTCATTTCTCTCAAACAATATATATTAATCATGTAAGATATATTATTATATTTCCTTACGATAGAGAGTCAGAGATAAAGAATAGAGTTTGTCGACCTCAATAAGACTGAGGAAACTAATGGCCTCTCTTACAAAAGTTTCAGCCAAAGTGGAAGGGATGGACTCAACTGCTATCCGAACTCCAACCTAACCATACACCGAATCGAAATATGGCATCCAATTTTAATAACCATTGTTCTTGACTGGCTAGCCTCGCATACATGAAAACTCCATTGTGTTTCAACGTAAACACCAGGCTAGCCAGTCAAGAACAATAGTTATTAAAATTAGGACCAATTTTGGGTACTTTTCTTGAAAAATTCCTGTGTGAAAAGAAAGAAAAACAAGAAAGAATTGCAACATTCGTTCACCTTGAGCAGCTGTTGTTGGAAGTCCAGTAATATATTCAATAATTTGGGATTTGTAAGAACAGTACACATGTCATGGTAGGTCAACCAGCCTCTTGACAAACCCTTTGTAACAGCCACTCTAAAATAAACAAAAGTATGTCAAAGCTTTTCAACTATGGTTGGAGGAAACCAAAGATGGAGTCGCGAAATATCCTTTCGCTTTGCTTTAAATCTACAGTAATAAAGACTTTTTGTTAAAATCGCTCTAAATGAGCTAAAACTCGGTCACAGACTAGAAAGCAGTTATACGCAACTATCTATGTCATAAAAAGTCTTTATTATTGTATATTTGAGGCACAGCGAAAGGATATTTTGCGACTCCATACATTTACTGTAAATATGCAAATTACTAACATCACAAGTGACGAGCTTGGACTCCCTGTGCTTTTACAAAGCTTACACCACATTTGATTGAGAAAAAGAGGATGGTAAAAATGAACAAACATCCAAAATCAAAGTAACATTCTCTTTTAATATTGAGATATTTTAGATTAATCTTTCTATCCCATTGAAAACACCAAAATTGTTTAAGAGGCAGCATGGCTGAGTGGTAAGAGTATTGTTATTGAAACCAGTGGTACCAAGTTAAGTCTTACATTGGCCACATGCTGAAGCTGTATTTGTTTTGATTTTCATTATGACAATTTCAGTTTCATGGCTATTGTAATAAATAGCTAGTCTCCTTCACAGATGTTTTTAGTGTCATCATGCAATGCTCCCTCCCAGAGGGAATGTTGCTTGATGACACTAAAAAAAGCTGGAGACTAGTAAATAGCCAACTGGTTTGCTTCCTTGCAGGTTGGGATTCTTAAAATACTATAAAATGTTGTAATTATTATTAGCTTGCTTGTATTAATTAATATAAGACGACCAAGTTAGAAAAAACTCATTTTGCTTTGTTTGTTATATCCTCAATAAACGGTGTGTTAAAAAAGTGTGTTTACCACCGATATCTTAGCTACACACCATCAGACAAAAAGGTTATGAAGTGAAGTTGGGAATTCTCTTCTGCCAATCAAACACAATTTGTCTTGACAACTTATTATTTGAACTGTAAACAATGGTAGATGTGAACATAAAACAGAAATGTGATAATCTATGTTAGTTTTAACAATCTGATACCTAGAGTATATCTTTAAGGCCAAATCAAATGTTTTATCATTTAATTGTCATTCATGACTTGTCTGTTAAATGTCTAGAAAAATTGTATTTGATTGATGGAAGAGAATCGCCAACTCACTTTATCAACTCTGTTGGGCATGTAGCAATGAAATCAGTTTTTTTATTATATTTTTTTATATTTTATTTGTTAAAGCAGGCTGATTATATTGGCAACTATACCGCTGATGTGGGCCTGCTATCACTCACACACACTCCACACTACATTTTGTATTTTACAAGCACACTACATTCGTACACACATGTTGATTTTTTTGCGGAGGGAGGAAAACCTTGTGGCATGAGAGAGAACAACACATCAAACAAACTCAATTCACTTATGTGCCCGAGCTGGGAATCGAACT
Source organism: Metridium senile (assembly GCA_949775045.1). Lineage (NCBI taxonomy): Eukaryota > Metazoa > Cnidaria > Anthozoa > Actiniaria > Metridiidae > Metridium > Metridium senile. The sequence goes on from OX459096.1 coordinate 46,787,673, forward strand.
CGGGCCACAACGGTGAAAGGCCAGCGCTATAACCGCTAGGCCACCCACGCCAATTTTAGCTAGATAAATATTTACTCCTATTGGTGACACATTGTACATGTAGTTTTAAAAAAAAAAAAAAAGTTTCTTTACCTTGACTCTACTTGGCCAACAAAGTTAGAAAACTCTTCCTTACTTATGAACAGATTCCAATCCTGAAGACCAAATTAAGATAAAATAAATAAATAATAAGTTAAGATAAAAAAATAAGTAATACATTTTAAGATGTGTATATATCATATCAGAATTATGTGAAATGTGACTAGTAATATCTCTTGAACTAGATTGTCTGTAAAAATAACTGTAAAGTCTCCAGCATGAATATTATTATCGTGACCACAAACAAAACAGTTCAAAAATGTTTGAATTGTTGTCATTTAAGTTATTTCCTCTCAAAGTCAAAAAATACCCACCAGCATCCTAAGAAAGTCCATTTCAAGTTTGTTAATGTTTTGAACACTTTTCAAACCTGAAAAAACAGAACATTTATCATCACTTGTAAATTAAATAGTTCATTACTACTCTGAAGTCCTGAATAATGGTGTTTTTTAGGAAATGTACCACTCTACACGGCCTTATTGGCGCCTGTATGATTATTAATTTAAGGCATTTCCACTCTGTACGAAACTTATTCGGGTCTATTTAAGACATTTTAAGGTAAAATGTATACCCTGTCTAAGACCAGAACCCTGACTGGCAGCACATACCTGTTTAGCAAATATATGGGAGTCACTCTATACTATTATTTTGCTCTATACGTTTATTGGTTAACTTGGATATTTCCACTCAAGACTATTATTCCGCTCTATACTTTTATTGGTTAACTTGGATATTTCCACTCTATACTATTATTTTGCTCTATACTATTATTTAGAACTTGAACAGAGTACCCATTACTGCCAATTACAACAAATGTACTTACCAGCCTTAGCCCAGTCTTCATTATAAACCTCTTCTTCTTCTCCTTCATCATACAAATACTTTGATGCAACCATCTAAAAAAAACATTGTTTTAGTTGTTAAAAAATAAAATGTTGCATAATATAACATTGAATATAATACTTTTTAAATCACAATTTCTTTGTATTAAGCGGTGGTCAAACGGCTATGATAGTTGATGATAGTTGAAGGCGTCTCAACTATCATCAACTATCATTCGCGCGGTCAAACGGCAAAAACTATCATGTGAAATTTTAACATGTTCAAAAATAAATCTATGATAGTCCATGATAGTTGATGATAGTGCATGATAGTTGGTGGTCAAACGCACATGATAGTTGGAACTATCATCAACTATCATGAACTATCATTGCCATTTGACCGGGGCTTTAGAGATAGAAGAATATATTTCATTGTGCATTGACGAGTTAATACTAAAGGCATCTTAAAAGAGAACAATGGAAAAGAGTGTAAAATGTTTTATAAATAACTTACAATTGATATTAAGAATATTTCAGAGGAGCTGAGAGACTTCGTACACTGAGAATCCTTTTGACGGAGACGGTCGGCATACAGCATACCCATCATCAAAGCACATGGAGAAATTTTGGCTCTCCTATAATGAGTGTATCATTAGTGTACTTTCAAAATGATTACAGTGGTACCTCTATTAAGCAGTCACCCTCTATTATAGGCGGCCACAATAAAAAGTCCCAAATTTTTCTCTCACTAAATTACTGTATTTGGTCCCTCTATTAAGCGGCCATGGTCACTTTTTGGCAGGCCCAAAGTTTGTTTTCTATTGTTCTAAACCTCCATTAAGCGGCCATCAAATAATTTTTAAATGGATCTAATTGCAGTATTGGTAACATGATGACAGATAAAGGGCTGAAAATAGAAATATTATGACTAGTAATTCTAATTAACACTACTGATAAGTGACAATCCGTGATTCCAAAGCTCAGTTTTAACATACGGTACTTAATGAACCTCTAATAAGTGGCCACTTAATTTGGAAAGTCACGAGGGTGACCGCTTTAAAATAGAGGTACCACTGTATTAATGTTTACCTCAAAATGTCTTCAGTTGATAAACATAATGATAAATGAAAAGTTAGTGAATGAATATTGACAAATGAACCACTAACCTTGCAACTGAATGAGCATATTTTCTATCAAGTAATCGTTTGTGTGGGGGAACAGCATTGTTAAGAACATCAACTGCAACATCTAAGGCACAATGGTTTTATTATTCACTTTTACTTAAATATTTAAATTTATATACAAGAGTGCAAATAATATACCAATGAAATAGTTAGCTGACTATTTACAGTGTGACGTGCGGTACCATGGCCACCCAAGAAACTTTTGAGAAAGTTCTTAACTACATAAAAACCCCGCTCATCTTCGCCACTTTGTATGAAATAGGTTCCCTACTTTCGATAATCTGTTTATGCGCAGACGATGCTGTCAATCAAAAAAAACAAATACTCGCACGCTGATTGGCTATCTTTCTCAACAGTTTCTTGGAATTTTGTGATCATAATATTATCACTAGAGAATGTTTCTTCAACCATGAAATAGTTTATTTCCAATCTTTCAGGTATAAGCATCCATCTTCAGGGGTTGTCATGCGGACGTTTATCAAAGAACACAAAAAGACTCATACATTTAATCTACACTTGGGCTACCTGTGCTCTGACTTGCAAAAATTGGATCAAACAACATAAATATATTTTAATACTTCGAATGGCTTCATATCGTTATTTAAAACATACATAAAAAATGATTAATATTAAAATTTTCAAATGACTTGTGCAGTGTGATTTTTGAAATATTGACAATATTCTTTTCAACACATAGAAGTGAAAGAGCGTCTGTTTTCTCAGGCTATGAAGTGTACTAAAATTAAACCAAAAACAATTTAAAGACTACAAAAATAAAGTTGTTACCGATTTAAGGGAATTTAAGACGGTTAAATATGTCTAATTCTGAGGCAACAAATATAAGAATAAATTATGTTTCCATAAATGGCTTGCGTTTTGCATGACTAAACATCTCGGTATGATCATGGAAAAACAATCTATTATTAACCCAATAAATAGATATTCAGCTACTATTACAAGTAATTGATAACATAAGCAGGATTCTTTACCTGTTACTGACAAGGAAGGTAAAGAAGCATCGGAGTATTCGCCATAATAAAACGATTTACGGACACGCTTGGCAAAGGCGACGTGATCCGCCATTTTGGATTCCATCTCGAATGCCTGCAAAATATAGCGAAACGATTAGAAAAATAGTGTCAAATAGCTCAAAAAGCTGTAACAAGTGAATATATACCTCTAGGTTGTTCTCCTTCAAGTAACTAAAAGGCCAACAATTCATAACTACTAATACACTTTTGCGAAAAACACAGCACTCTTGAATCTGTTGCTACGAGAATAAATGTGACGTCATGAAAACAGGCGCGAGATTCACCACAGGAAGCCCAACAAATAGTGATGTCAGCTGAAAGAGAATCATGTTAATGGATCCTGTTTTGACTATAAAATCCACGGGAAAAAAAATATTATTTCATATTAAAATTATTATTTCATTTTAAAGCTATTAAAATGGACGAGTTTCGTATGCTTTTTCAATTAAATTGTATTCAGTTATTATGATTTAATAATTTTTATTTATATCGGTACGTATTAAATCTTTTTTCATACCTTACCCCGATAAAAAAAATTATACAAAATTATATGGAACTATGAGTATCTCGATTCAGATACATGAAAGAAAAATTGTAAGTGTGACTAAAAACCTTTTGGTTAATCAAGCTTAAGAATATGGGCGTGACAAAGAGGAGGAGGGGAGGGGGTCTTAATAGCACATATAGATAATAGCCGAGAATACTTTTGTATGCAATCAGCAATTCTGCTCTGTAAAAGTTTCATATTGTAGATCTTGGCATGGTTTTGTTAAAGATACATTATTCAAACCGTGTTCTTTTGAAAAATACTCTCTCGGTGAAAACGTACGTATTGACCAAGAGATATAGTAGAGACTTTATATTTTCTTGGTATTCTGATATCGATCGTTTCAGTTTATGATTTTTTATACATTACAAAAACAAATGATTGTTATATTAGTCATCCCAGCTACAGTAAAACCCCGTGTATAAGAACCTAGATTTTTCCAAGTCAGCCTGAACAGTGTTCTGGTCAACCAAACTTACTTTTAGCAACAAAGGGTTCTTATATAAATGGTGCTTAACTTGAAATCAGACTATCTAGGTTCTATTAGCATCACTCACTTCATCATTACAACACCTTTCTTCCTTTTATTTACATACAGGTCAATGCTTTTGCACATGGCTCTTTAAAAAAAAATGAAAGTTTCAGCCTGGCAGGTTCTAAAATTTTAGGTTCTTATACGCGGGGTTTTACTGATAACAGGCTGCCCAAGCATACCTCATGCATGTCTTGCTTGGCAATATGGCGACTATACCAGTGTATATATAGGCTCACAGTTTCGAACCCTATGGTCGGTACTGCATAGTCAACTATTTGTCTGCCTTATTTTTTTATTTCAAATTATCTCTTTAAAGATAATTTTGGTGGCATGAGTGGTGAGAGCATCGGCCTTTCACCGCTGTACGTGATCCGGGTTCGAGTCCCAGCGCTATACTATAGCTCGGGAACTGTATGTATGTATGTGAATTTGATGTGTTGTTCTCTACCATTTCGCGAAGGTTTGTTCTCCGCGTGATTCCGGGTTTAATCCCTCAGCAAAAATCAACATGTGAGGAGTGATGTATGAAAAAAAAAATTATGTAGAGGTAGTGAGTGTGAGTGCCAGCAGAAGAATAACCACTATGCACGTGGATCTGATGTTGAAAATATTGTTAAAAAAATGTACCATTATCAACATTTTATTCAATAAAGGTTTTTTAAAGCAGTTTTTGTATTTCTATCCCATCTACAATTATAAAGTATAGTTTACGTAACGAAATTTAATAGTTGTTATATGTCACTTTTGAGTGTGAATGACAAAAATACTCCCTCAGTCTGGGGAAGTGAGAAAGGCGGACCGAACCAAGAATGATGCAGAACAACAAAATGTTTGATTATTCGAGTACAAAAAAACACTTTTCTACGCATTGTGAAAATAGCTGATCATTTCAAATCATGGCAAAGCCTGGTTTAAGTATACGTAGAGGAAAGAGGGTTTGATTCCCTCATAAACAACACCACTGAAATCTTTTATCGAGTATATATATTTTCCGCATGTATTTGTGGAAAAGATGTATTATTTCTAAATCTTATACTTCGTTATTGTAGGAACTAGCATCAGTATCCTTACATTTATTTACTTTACCTAACTAGTCCATGGTTTTAATCGCGTTGATATATACACCTAAAAATGTTGTCATCAGTAGGAGTAAAAGTGAGCCCTTGAATGTGGACAACGGCATCATCAGATGCATGGAATATCTCAACAATAACCTCCGTGTTCTTGACGAGAATAAAAAGCAAAAACACTCGTAAATCCAGCTATTGTTGTTTTTTGGAACGACCTCATTTTTTCTACTTTCGCCATTACACTTCTTCAGTATTAATCAGCATTGCTAATCGAAAACAAATTTGATATAGAGAAGGAAAGTGCAACGGGTTTGCTATTTTATCATTTAATACTGATATAATAGTTAAACTACGGTTGTATATCACTAAGAGTATGCACATGTAAGCAAACACAATTGTCTGTGTTATAAATCAAGGATAAATCGGTATAAACTCATATCGACATATATAATTGATTCATTTCCAATAAATGTTTTTGCAAAAATAGTATTGTTAAATCACCCATCATGATGATCAATAGCTGCTTCTTCTCATGATCAGTAAGTAAGAACGGTTGAAAATACCATGGTCAAAATTGGACACAAAACAAATCTCAAGGCAGAATGACTATAAATAAGTACTAAATGGAAACTAGCGAGTAAACTAGTCAACTAGTATAGGCTGCGTCGGTGTTTGATATAAATGATAGGTAATATAATGAAATTTGTAACCTCTTTTACTCAGTAAAGTTAGGTCAACATTTTTTACGGTGTTACAAATTGCATTATATTACCTATAAATAAGTACATTTTCGCATTATTACAAACTAATATTTAAAGATATCGTCATTACCATCAAAATATTCGTTGAGAAATTTCTTGGGCAATAAGTGGATAAATCTTCGCACACCACGATAAACCCGCGTATGAAAACGTATTCAACTGATTGCAAGTCAGAATAAAAGATGTGCATTAGTAGTATTGTAACAAAACCCTTGATAATATGGTTATTACCATCAAAGGTGTGAGATTAATTGCCTTACACCTAGCGCGTAAAAGCCGCGAACACAGTACATGCCCTTAGGGACAAAACCATAATAACGCGGCAGAAAACTAACGCTAAGCTGTCTAGATTGAGTTACGCTCCAAAATCACTGCAATGCTCAGCACCGCCAATAAACAAATTAACTGTTCTAGTCGACCTTGGAAAGATTAATAACTATCTTTTTTTATTTCGTTTCTTCATAGTCGCAACTCACGTACTGGGCCAGCGATTTCATGCATGACACAAACTCGAATCTGAAAGTAAGCGGCGACAATCGACTTGTCCCGTCATAAAACAATGAAAACACATTTCTGAACTTATAGCTAAATTCTTTTTTCTCAAGAGCATTAAGAAAATAAGATGATAACAATGTTTATAAATGCCTTAGATTTTTCTTGGCTACTCGATTCCTAAAATAGTTTCTCGCTAATTTGTTAGGCTACAGCATCACGCGCAGCAATGATCTTATATATTGTCATTTCCTCATGTAACGATAAAGTTTTACAAAAAATTGAAAATGTTGAAAGTTTTCTTGGAAATTTCACTGTAAAATGTTTAAGAATAACAAGGTTTATATATATATATATATATATGACCGACCCAAGTTCAAACAAAATAAGTATAATCAGATAAAGTATTTGGCGCCGTGAATAAGCGTGCGAGCGGCATGAGTACAAATAGCGATTGTTAATATCTTTGAGGTCATTTATTGGTGTGTTGTTTGGGTTTACGCAAAGGTCATTCCAGTTCCTAGTAAACTGACCTATTATTACTCACAACCCCAAATCAGTAGCCCATATCTGAACGATCGTGTTCAGTCTTCTTCGACTTGGTTTTGTTACTTATTCAACTAAGGCTTTCTAAAGCATACAATTAGCTAGTTTAGGTGTTAGATGTTTGAGCTATTTGTAGTTCTTGAGAGAACAAAGACGTTATATAGTTCGTGTTGTTTATATCAACAGAAATAATATTCTCAATGAATGACGGTGTCTCTTTGTAGGCTGGTTCAAGTTAATTACACAATTGTTACGGGATAATTCATCTCATGAATAGCAAGAACGATGTAGTATCCCTGCAACTAGCCGTCACAAAACGTATTTGCTTACTCATATGTCCACACCCTACCTACTATTTACCGTTGGGTTTTGTCATAGTACTTTGTATTTACTAGTGTAGTTAAGGTTTCATGATTTACGAATGATTTAAGAGCTGACTGCACATCGACCTGTGGGTGTAGATTTAATTTCAGGTATGCAATTCAATCACTGTGGTAATTATAAGCAATTAGTTCACACTTAAACTGCTATTGTTTTAAACTACTTTTTATGCAGACCTTCTGCCTTGTAAAGAAATCACGGCTTTTAAGTGGTCGTCGCCTAAATTGTCTAATAATCCATTGTTTTGTGATTTTAATAAACACATCACGAGTACATCGATTAGTAATAGCCAAGTATTCAAGCATTGAACTACACTGATAAATCTATCCCTTACAAAAATGAAGCTGAATACGTTGTTTTTGTATTCCTTCGTGAATATTGGACTTTTTTCAAACACGTTAGGATGGTGGTGAGTTGAAAAACGTAGAATTTAGCGTGTTCTATTATAGCTATCTTTTGTGCGATCTTTTTCTATAAGTGTTTATGAAAGTTTTGTTAAACTTTTGAAGTCAAAAGTAACACAAAATGTTAGTTTGTTTGTTATTTTGTGATATACATATATACTTTGACAGTTTATAAACAGCTTTTGAGTAACTATTTACTTTATACCATAACAAATCTGACAGGAGAAAAACTGAAACTCTAACATCTTTCGTGCAAAAATCAAGGGTTTTTTGTTGCCTAAGTATTGTTGACCTGTTGCGAGATTTCTTCTGAAAATGTTTTGGAACCATTTTTAGATTATGATGTACTGATAGGCTTAAAACATGTTAAAACGTCAACATAAGAATCTCGAATATATGTTAGGGAGTTTGAATACTTTAAACTTTCCTTCGACTTTTCAAAAAGCTGTCTTAGTTATAAAACCAATGTTTTTTCACACTGAAGTCGGAACAGTTTTTGAAAAAGCAAAACAGCCCGCAATGTTGCTTTTGTTGTACAACATGTTGTAGTCGTTTTGAGTTTGACTAACCACTTCTCTCACCTTTAGGAATATGGGTTTTGACTTTACTTCAAATAGCCGCAACATTCAACTCTCTCCACCAAATCAAGTAAAAGCTTTAACTCAAAGACAAGTGAAATTATCAAGAAGATTCCCAGAACTAATTCCCTACATCGCTGGAGGAGCAAGAAAGTCGATCCTTGAATGCCAACATCAGTTTCAAGCGAGGAAATGGAACTGTTCCGCGCACAACCCTGAAAACGTCTTTGGAAAAATTCTAAACTTGGGTAAGTAGCATTTATATTTCTTTAATAAAATTTCTTAGCAAAACGTACGAAATATCCTCTGGAGCGTCAGTAAAACTTCTTTTCATGGTTCTTGTTTGATCGAAAGAACTACGACAGAAACGGATTATCTCAGTGTCTTTCCTAAAATAGTTTACAATAGCAAAATCTTTCTCTCAAACAATCTTTTCTCTCTTTTTTTACAAGCACATGTAACATAAAAGAAATGCGTCATAAGTTACAAAAATAGCCAGGCTTAACTTTTTTGACGAGTTAGTACTTTTGGGTATGATGCAAAAGCAAAAAAAAAAATACAAGCTGAGTCATATCTAAAGCCATTTCATTTATACACTGTTCAAACGATAGTTATCAACATTCACAATATTAACTTGCATGACTTTCATTTTGTTGTTTTCTTTCATTGCAACTGAACGGTCTGAACATATCTTTTTTACACAAAGTGCTTTTTTAGGTTCAAAGTTTCGAAAGCTCTTCACTTATGACATGAAATATACGTTGGTACAACGGTACGGAGCGCTATAGCTGTATTTTTGGATCGTATTTTTAGGCGAAAACTTTGCAGTATTGTTCTACTTTATCATTCAGTGCGGGTTAAAGCTCGATTCGTTATAGATTTTCAATCTAATCTGTGCTGTTTATGATAGTAAACAGTGAAAGAAGAGAGCTTTCGTGTGCATTTGTTTGCAGTAAGCTTAATACAGTTGACTTTATTTACTTGGTGGGGATTTAAACTAAAATCAGTAGAACATTTCAAAAAGAGCTACTGGAGTTGAAAAAACAAAACAATTCAAATTGAAGGTAGCTTTATGGTGCCTATGAATTATTGTAAATGTAGTTTCGTTTTGTAAATGTTATTATCAAATGGTTTACTAGAAAAAGTTATTTTCCGATGTTATAAGAAGAAAGAAACACAACAAGATAGAGTCAAACCCTTCATATATCCGGCCATGTATTAAGCGTTTCCGTCGTTCTGACCACAACTGAAGAGTGGATCGTGTACGGTCAGATTCACGGCCATAGAATCGAAATGAAATCACAACAACAAACTAGACTAAAACTTATGCCTTCTCAGTTAAAACTATGGCCTTTTTATTTTCAAAATCGTACATTTCTGCTGGAATTTGACGGCTTTTTAGAGCAAAAAAATAGAAAGGAATTACAACTAGTGAAGAGAAGAAGTGTTCTTGTTTTGAACAAAAGAGAGTTTTACCGCCGCTTATAGCGGACAAAAACCCTTGACGCTCTTCCTATTACCTTCCGCAGGTTGTCTTTGTATAACGTTTTGGTTTGACAGTGACTATAGTGCCGAAAACTGACCAAAGTTTTATTAAAAAAGAGATAACCACGTCTTTTCTTCAGTCCTCCTCCGTTTTCTCTTCTTTGGCTTCGATCTTTTCGTACCTCAGGCTTTTTTTTTCAATTTTATGCCAACTCCGTTAAAATACAAGCGATATGTGCTCAACTGAAGTATCTTTTTAACAACAATATTCTTTTTAATTTACTTTCACAACATGGAACGAGCTCGAGTGCTAATTTTGGAGCTTTTTATGACGGTCTGGTACATTGTCAGTTATGCGGGCTAATATTGCTGGCAGGCCCGATTATAGAACTTGCTGGAACTCGGGGCAGTGCCATCAAAAAACTGGATGTCAGATATAGACACTGAACTGAATATTTCTTCTAGCTTTTTATTTTTCTCTTAAATTATTAATAAATAATGGTGTTTTTAACTGTGTAGGATCATGAGGGATAGATATAATAATGAAAAAAACTTGTGGTATTTCAATTGCTATGCCGCGTCTAATTGGATGAATGGTGGTCTAATGAATCGGTAGATCGAAAGGTCTTCACTAGTCTGACAGGCAGACAGTCGGCAATGGGATTAATACTATTAATATTATACTGCTCTAAATACTTGCTATACCTACTTGAACACGTTACTAAAATAGCGGGAATTATACTAGAGTTTTCGGACGTTAACCCTTCGCTGGCGTTCCGTGCTGGCCCAACATCGAGTGCTTATTAAGCTAGTGTATTGGGTTTTAGAGAGTAAATTAAATAGTAAGGGAGATTCGGTGCTATAATATTAACGTTACAACGAACAGAGCGCATGTTCTTGGCACAGCCCAAGGGCGGATCCATGCAGGAATTATATAGAGAGTGTCTTGGAAACTTCATCCTGAGAGAAAACCTTCAAGACTGTATGCAAATCTTTTATTTATGCCAAGTTCATGGAAAATACAACTTATAAAATGGGGGCCGCAGCACCTTCGACCAACCCCTGAATCCGCCCTCGCAACCCAACGTAATTCCAAACTGACTCAGTAGAAAAAAATGTTAAACGCTTAAGAAAAAAATATAAAGAAATGGAGCTGTATAAGTAATACATATTATTATTATTATTATTATTATTATTATTATTATTATTATTATTATTATTATTATTATTATTATTATTATTATTATTATTATTATTATTATTATTATTATTATTATTATTATTATTATTATTATTATCTATCTGTTACGCCTTTCGAGTTTTAATCTCTAGTCTTCTTGTATTTCAGCTTGCCGAGAAACAGCCTTCACGTATTCCATTACCTCAGCCGGTGTATCCCACTCCATTGCACGAGCATGTAGCGAGGGCAAGTTAAAAGCTTGTTCTTGTGATCGTCGATATCGTGGTGTAAGCAAAGATGGATGGCAGTGGGGAGGATGTAGTGATAACATACACTTCGCTGATAACTTCTCAAGAAAGTTTGTCGACGCCCGAGAAAAAGGACGAGACTTTAGAGCACAAGTCAACATGCACAACAACGAAGCTGGACGAGCGGTAAGTTAAACTTCTAAAACGAGCGTGAAAAGAAGAAGGAAAACAGCTAGTCTTAATATAGCCTCAATCAAAAATGGCCAAACCTCTAAAATAGCTTGAACAATAACATTTATATATAAATTTTATACGCACTTGTTGCCGTTAATGACAAGCTAACACTAACCCATATTTGACATATTTCGTATAGCGAATAATATTACAAAAAGAAAGGAAATCAAGTCTTTCGGTTATGTAATTCATGCATGGGATGATGTATTTCCATCTATTCATAAAATCATGGCATATCTACACATGTTTGGTTTGGTTATAATACCAAAAGGAATTATATACCACATTTTCACACATAAACACTAAAGCATTGTTTATACAAATGATTTTTAAAAAACATTCTTGCATTGTAAGCAATTTATTAAATACAATACACAATAGGGTTTATAAGGTACTCATATGAGATCCTCAACCATACATTGCTTATCACTTGTATTTCTTTAACAATGCTAATAATATACACCTTTTTCAAGAATCGTTGTCGCAGTCGACGCTACAGTCACTATGTATGGTCTTGTATGGTCATATAAAACAAACACGTACAATCAAAACTGCTATGAATATATCGATAACAAGAGAAGAAATACCGACATTTTTGCAAGCTTCAGAGTGTGGACTGTGGCTTTGTTTGCGACAACGATTTTTGAAATATTGGTGTATTAATATGACGTGCATGTACTGTGTGCAGATGTAAAACAAGCACGGATTGGTAGAACAAGAGAGAATTGTTTCAAAAGAGAAGAACGACACCACTTTTTGACAATATAACTGCGCGCAGTACAGAAAGCAAGTTTTTTATTTCTTTTATAAGCTACAACTTGGCATATCTTATCAACATGCAGCCGCGCGTTCTATGTGGTCTCATAAAGCACGCCCCTCACTCACCCAACGCAATCCAACCATGCATGATTTCTAATAGTTATTTAATAATATAATAATATGTGATATTTTTTCCCTGTTTTTCAGGCTGTTCGTAATAATATGATTCTAGAGTGTAAATGCCATGGACTATCTGAAGCATGCACCGTCAAGACATGTTGGAAAAGACTGCCTGATTTTCGTCAAATTGGCGAAGTACTTAAAAGCAAATTTGACAACGCCTCGATGGTTGAATTCCAAATGAATAATAACCGCAATACAAAACGAAAATCTCCCGCCATTTTCATCCCAGTGAAACCATGGCTACGACGACCTACGGCCCACGATCTCGTCTATTACGAGGAGTCTCCGGACTTTTGCCGACGAAGCCCCAACACTGGTTCGTTAGGAACTCTCGGCCGAGAGTGCAATAGTACTTCGATGGGTACGGATGGATGTGATTTGATGTGTTGCGGTCGAGGCCACAGGACCAGCATCCAAGAGAGGGTAGAAAACTGTTACTGCAAGTTCTATTGGTGTTGCGAGGTGAAATGTAAAAAGTGCCGAACCAAACGTGTTGTTAATACCTGCAAGTAGAGTTCCTTATATGCTGCATCAAAAACTGCTTTTGCTTATTATTAGGTATTTGATCAAATCAAATCGAAAAGTGTAAGTTGATGTTAGTCCTAGACATTTTGTATTTAATAATAATATGTAGTTTTGAGTTTTAGTCCCTTTTTTATCTATATAAAGATATGCTCGCTGATATAGTTCAGCTTTGTATTGAAAGACTGAGCTCTTATTACTTTACGGTATAGGTCATATTAGGGAGGAATAAAGAAATAATCATGTAAAAAAGAAGAGGAAGTATGTAATAAATTACGATATTTTAACCTTATTAAATGAGTATCCATTGTACGTGTATTGTAGTCTCCGTAGAAACAGTACTCTAGTAAAAACACGACGTTATGGTATGACCGATAACAAATAAGGTGATACACCTAATTGAAAAGGGTTGTCGTGTACGAAACGAAGATCATAGCACGTGATCATAGAAGCGGAGACTGAACTTCGGCCTCAGCTTCTATGGCGTATAATGTACGATTCTATATCTTCATTTGTGTGGCGACGTTGTCATGGCCGAAATCTCTGCGTTCTATTAAAGTATACTTCTAGCAGTCCATGCACTGAGGTACTAGCTTGTACGGGTGACAAAGTCCCTCGGAATGGGTTTATATATTCATAGCGAGGAACTTTGGCAGCCGTGAAATGAAAGATAGTGGCGCAAGGGATCATGGATAAACTATTCCCTTCACCAAAACGGGGGTGGGGAGGAGAGTGGTGTGGCATAGATATCGCAGAACAGCAGTTCTCGTGGAGTTTTGGGAAAATTGTGTTTTGGGGTTCCTGTGATATCTAGGTATTCGCTCGTTATATTACAACACGGGAGCACAAGTGGCTTTGTGTCAGTATGGAATGATCTGTTTTGGCTTATTTGAGTTCAAAAAAGTGTCAAAACGTTTTATGATCTTCTTTGCTTTCGATGCGCTACTTTCTCGGTGTTTTGTTTTTGATACTTTGGATACAGTTCGCTATAATGTAAATGCAGATTGGCTTTCCGTTCACACGTGTCCTGCAATACGTTAATGAAACCGCAACTTTTCCCCCGCAGGCAACTTCTCGCCTTTTAACGTTTCTTTGCTTTTTTGGGGTTCCTGTGGCCGAGAAAGGACTTGGGACGAATTTTCTCAACAAAGGAAGCCCAATATAGAAAGGAAGTCCGAATTCCGGTGGGCTGCCTGCGGAGGAGGCTAATATGCTCTCTAAAGTTGAACATTTTGAATATATGTGATGCGAATAGCTGTTATTACAGTTATATGCAAATGATTTTGAACAATGGGTTGAAGTCGAGGCTTTCGAGCGAAAACAATAGGTTTGCCCGAAAGGCTCGATTTGAATCCATTGTTTGAAATCATTTGCATATAACTGTAATAACAGCTATTGTATGGCTTTGTATGGATGGATGAGATAATCCGTAATTTTTTAAATATACTGGCGTGAATACACAACTTCACACTTTGAAATCGATAACAACAAAAATGGCTAGTTGCGTATTCAAATATATTCCTATACGTGCATGTGTATGTGTCTAAGGGAAGGTACTTTTATTATCAGGGGGGAGGGCTGGAGAATTCAGAGTAATTTTTCCAAAAAAACGTTTGACCCTCCCCAGCGATATCCAAAACTAAACTCATGACCCTCCCCATCCAGTATACTTAGAATACCCATGGCCCTCACCCCATGGTCACACTATATATATCTACACTTTTATATATCTACACAAATGAATTTTTTTTAAATAAGTCACATCTTCTATTAAATAAACAAAAACTGCAAAATCATTTGAATTTTATATGTCATTGAAGTAGTATTCGATTGAGAACGAATACAACACATAAACTACGTCGAACGGTAATTCACAACTTGTCGAGTTTGAGCGCATGTTATTGTGTTTAAACTTATATAAATTCATACTTTAATACTCACGCTATGGACGCAAAAGAACCAGAGTCATGCGGGACAACTTTGTCTCGTGGGCTCAAATTGACATGTGACTAATAAACTCGTAGATAGATCGCCGATATCGATATATATCAAATACACTAAACATATTGAAATTATAATTTATTTATCAAGGTTGAGATAATATATTGTTTCATACTTAAAATAAAAGAACAAAAATGTGATCAAAATTAAAATGAGTAACTTAAAAGGATAGCCCTCCCCTAGATTAACTTCAAATGAAATGTGTGGCCCTCCCCTTAAGCTTATAAATTTGACTATTGACCCTCCCCTCTGAGGCTCCAGCCCTCCCCCACCGATAATAAACGTACCTTCCCTAAGATTGAATAATCGGAGCTGAACCATGCACGAAGTTGGCGGCCGTTAATTCTTTATTGGCCTCTTAAAGCAGGGAAATCAACTAGGTATAGGTACAGTAGATCACTTTAAGAAATAAAAACGTTTTTCTACAATTAAAACAACGAGTGCATTTCTAGAGTATATCTTCTTTTATTTCAGTGATTACACTACTATATAACTGAATTAGAGTTTGACAATACAAATTATCAACTTCATACAGCTATTCCTGAAAAAGAAATGATATGTATAAGCAATACATATAACATAGACTGTAAAGATTTTATACATCACTAAAAAGGGTTACATTTAAGGGTTACTGTACTTTAAGATTAATTGAAAGAATAATGATTGATTTTGATTGAATGAATGAATGATTGATTGATTGATTGATTGATTGAATGACTCAATCCATTAGGCCTCATTGGTTGATGGATTGATTTTGCGTGACTGACTGACTGACTGAATGATTGATTGATTGATTGTCACGTCCCCCCCCCCCCCCCCCGAATGCAAGTAAGTAAGAAGGAAGAGAAAGTATACAAACCACGGGGCTGTACATGAGCAGAAGACAAACGTAAAATGTGCTGTAAAACTGATATCAAGTTACCTGTGTTTATGTGCAGTCATCTGGGGATACCGACCCAACACTGGAAGTAGTCTTACCATTAGGACACTGTATACATGACTTAGACAGTGGCTTGGGCTGGTAGCTGCCTAATGGACAAGCAAGACAAGTAACAGCACCTCCATGGCTTGTATGGGTTAACTCACCAGCTTTACAGGAGTCTAAGAACAGAAAAATACATGTGTTTTACAAGGAATAAAATAACAAGAAGATAATGTATAATTTTGAAGAAGATATGTATAATTTTGTTTACTTGGAATGTACATAGCACAGAAACGTTTCTACTATAATTGGAGTTTTGGTAATTACAATAAGGATTGTGGAGGAAGTATAGTACACGATGACACATTCTCAATACTTTGTTTGTTTGTTTTCTTCTTTCGTTTTTTTTTTTCTGTCTGTCTTTCTTCGATCTCATTTCGACTCGAAATAGGGCTCGAGTATGGCCATAGGGGTGGCGTCCGCGATTTCGTTATTATTTTTTTTGCCTCCAAAAGACTAAAGAATTATTATGTATACTTTGCGGTGTTGCAATTGACTTGTTGTTCATATTGATCGATGTCTCGTATTCTGTTACCGGCTTCACCGATGTTATTGTTGTTATTAATACATATTGACTTTATTTTTGTTCTGCTCAGTTAAATGTAGATAACTCCAGGGCTAAAAAAATCAGTAAATAAAACTTGTTGTAGGGTGTTTTACCGTAGCATTGTAAGATATCTGGAGCTCCTGCTTTGACTGAGGCTTTGCCCTTGGGACATTTCTTGCAACTGGTTTGTCCTTCAACATCTTGGTATTGACCAACAGGACAATCTGAACACGTCTTGGTATTGTTGTCATAGTAACTGCCTATTGCACATTCCACTGGAGAAAGAAATAATTACCTTTATCAATACCAATATTATCAAACATTTCCAACATTATTATTATTACCGCAGGCGGATCTTTCTAGCTCCGATCCAGCTCCACTCAAAATTCTCTTGACCTTTGGTGGTTCACAGAACACATCTCCCTTGCGAGCTTCTACTTGTAAACCTGCTATACCAGAGTCGGTAGGGAATTGGTTTTTGAGATATCCCTCTAAAACGATGAGTTCCTTTAACATAAAAAGCAAAATGTAAACATCAAATGTAGATATGCCATTGAGCAAGAGTACAATGTACTCCGGCAATATATTGAGCCAGTGAACCTCACTTTTACTCACTATAAAGTTGGGTTTACTCAAATCCTGAATGCCGGCATGATTAGCTCAGTATACTGAGTTGTATCTACTCAGCCGTTTTTGAAGTACAGAGGATTAATATTAGAGGGATATACTATAGAATTGGGGAGTTGGAAGTTGTACTTGTCTATTTTTATTTAATTATTTGTTTATGGTAAGTCTTTCTGTCCTGCTGGGTACCGTTAGTGTTAGGATTAGTTTTCTTTCATAGGAAATATATTTTGATATTTTAGTCTTTCTTTCTGTCTGCAGTCGGGGAAATATGCACCATCTTTAATCGGAAGAGTGTTCCCGCCATACGTGCCAATTGGACAATGATGAGGCAAACTGAGAACAGTCAATGTCACAACAGGGGACGGGTTCAGCACACTCACACAATTCAGTCGACCGAGTGCCCTTTTGTTCCTAATATTTTCCAACTATTATTTCTAAAGATAGCCGGCATATAAATAGGTATAATATAATGAAATTTGTAACACCATAAAAAATGTTTTTTATCATATGAGTTTGACATTTGTCGAAAGATTTCAACCTCGCGATCTACAGTTAGCTTCTATACGTTCTAAGAGCCCGATAATTAGTATATATAATGGCTATAAACATACCTTCAATATCTTGGTAAGTTTAACTGCTGCAGCTTTACGATCAGCACTAGGTTTAGTATCTTTAACAACAAAGTCGAATGTGATAATTCTGCTTGGACTTTTTTTTCCTCCACTGCTTCGTTTAGAGCTGGAAAAAATAAGAATGCTTTCATTTTTTCTCCTTCATCTTCATTGTATATCAATATATATTTATGAATTTATTTAGCGATCAATGCAAACTGTGTGTCTTTAATGTGTTTGTCGGGATAGAAGTGGAATCAAGTGCACGTTGCTCGGTCGTGATTCCTTTCCATGGTCTTTTTGTTCATTCAGCCTTCAATTTAAATCAAACATTCTTGATCATTCCTCAACTTTTTAGCCTGGTGATGTATGATTCCTTTTAAGGAATTAAAGAATCTGAATCATGCATATCTTTAAAACATTAAAATGTTTTGAAGACATGCATGATTCAGATTCTTTAAAGATTCGCTTCCACCCTGATTAATGTGTATCATTATTATATATACTACTAGTACTGAATATCAGGGAAGAGCCTAGCCTCCTCCGCAGGCTACTCCTTAGGGATTCCTTTGTTGTCGCGATCCGGATTCCTGTGTTGAAATATTTGGCAGGGAAGAACTGGGGACAAGTTAAGTGAAGAGAAAAACCTCTCTCTCTCCCTCGCTCGTTTTCTCAATTCACCACAGGAAGCCCGATGAAAAGAGATATAAGAGATGTCTACGAAGAAGGCTAGGAAGTCCCATAAACGACGAATATATTATTTCTTCAAGCGATCGCGAAACTTTTGACTAAGCCTTACAATAACAAACTTACTGCGAGCCGCAATACACTTTCACGTTGCTGACAACACAATCTTGATTCTGACTGACTTGACAAAGTGCAAAGTTCGCCAATGGACTTTCCTTGATTGCTTTCAAGAAATTTTCACGAATTTGCTTCAATGCACTTTGCTCATCGCCAGCACAAGAACCAGTGAAGAACGTAAACTCTTTCATGGCGGAGCTGGCTCCCTCTTCGGCTGAAATTAAATTACATCTAAATCTAAATTTTAATCCGCAAAGGTTGTCCATCACATACGATGAGGTTTGTCCTAAATTAATTTTCCACACAACGAAAGAAAAACATCAACAAATAAATAAGTATAAATACAAGAGGGCACTCCTTACAGTCTCGGGTATAGATGTGCCGCTTTTCACCTTAAACCCTGACCCTATTTATTCACAGCAAAATGACCGAAATCACTACTCTATACGAGAATAAAAGTACATCAGCCGATTTGCTTAACCCTCTTTCTGACGAACGTTTTAAAATAAATACCCGGTATCAGAAAATGATTATAAGTTAACAGAGGATGTTTGTGGTCAAAACAATGGAGCTTTTCTCTCAAGTGAAGTCCTTTGTCATTCACAATCTTTCTTTTGTACTTGCCCACAAACATGGCTGCCATAAAGTCCCTCTATATACAGACTACATGGCATGGTTGGCGGCACGTACCCGTATAGCTTATAAATTAACCTATTTCAAAAATCGATGTCGCATGCAGCCGAAACTAGTCCACACTCTGAAGCCTGCAAAGTATGTCGGTAATATAAACACAATTGGTGATTTATTACGCGTTTTTTAAAGAAATATTTGTTTCATCATCTACCAAAACAACAACTTGTTATGGCCATATAGCACAAACACATACAGCCAAAACTTCTTTTTGATAATGATTAAGAGAAAACGTCCCGGCATCCTTTGCTGGCCTCAGAGTGTGGACTGGATGTAGTTTCAAGTTTGACTTCAGTTTGAAACAATTGTATAAGGGAGTAGGCCCCAACCCCTACCCCTGGTGTTACTAAATGTTAGTATAAACTGTTCCAGACTTACGAGCACAGTCAGGCCATGGTTTTTTCTCCAGGTTCATTACAGGAAAGGGGATGCCATTGATCATTTGATGCCACGATCCATCTGACTGACACGTGTAGACACTAGCCGCAGACTTGGCAAACGCGTATCCTTTCTTGCATTGGACATTGCACAGCATTTCATATTTGACGTCATTGGTGAGCTTGTTACAGGCACGAACACCGTATTTGGGAGGGTCAAAAAGAGGACATTTATTGGCTGAAATAGAATTCATTCATAAATTATAAAATCAAATACTGCAGTAGAATCAAACTGATTAGTTATATAATGTAACACTAGCTTCACCAGTCCAGTTTCTATTGTACAGTATATAGAGATAGGCTTGCTAAACTTGCATGCTTAGTAAAAATATCTGGTGTATAAATCACATTCTAACTTACCAACCAATTGAATAACATAATTAATCTAGCTATCAAATAATTTGACACCCAAACCCTGCCATTCCCCCTCTACTATTACTATTACTATTACTACTATTACTACGACTACGACTACTGCTGCTACTTCTGCTGCTGCTACTACTACTACTACTACTACTACTGCTACTATTACTATTACTACTACTACCACTACTACTACTACTACTACTACAACAACTACTACTACTACAACTACTACTACTACTACTACTACTACTACTACTACAACTACTACTACTACTACTACTACTACTACTACTACTACTACTACTACTACTACTACTACTACTACTACTACTACTACTACTACTACTACTACTACTACTACTACTACAGCCAACTTACGTCCAACGTCCACAAAGAACTCGCAGCTTGCGTTATTTAAAGCCTTGTCGTAAGCCGTGTAGACAATCTTGTGCACTCCCCAAGACAGCGATGCTCCAGGGTTAGTGTTACTTCTGATTCGTAACGGTGGTTGATCATAATTGTCTTTAAAGGTAGGATATTTCCAAGTGACTCGTTCTTCTTGCTTGTTAGTTTTTACGTTGATATCGTCAGGACATGTAACTACTGAAGGACGTTCGGTATCTGTAAACAACACCACATATTGGTACCGTATAAGTACGGGTCGATCCCACGTAGTGTGGTGTGGTGTGGTGTGGTGTGGTGTGGTGTGGTGTGGTGTGGTGTGGTGTGGTGTGGTGTGGTGTGGTGTGGTGTGGTGTGGTGTGGTTGTATAATATGTTATGTTAAAATCCTACGTACCTTTCACAGTTAAATGATACAAACAAGAAGCGCTGTTCCCACCAGAGTCAGTGGCAGTATACTTGATCGAATACATACTTGGCTGTATCTTGAACACTTTGCTGTCAGAGCCAGCATCATTAACAATACGTGGAGGTTTTCCGCTGTTGTCGCTGGCGGTAGGTGTTGGTAATTTTACAAGTGCACTGTCCTTTCCTGGGTCATTACCAACAACGGTTGGTGCTGGACAAGTGATAGTTGGTTTCCGAGTATCTAAATACAATTATACATTGATAATGATGAATTGAGAAAGACAGCAGAAGTCATCTTTATGTACTATATACAATATTCGTGTCCGATCTGTATGAGATATACAGTCATACAGATCGGACACGAATATTGTATAGTGCTTATCAGTGAAACCAAAATTACATAAGTAATTTGAAATTTTACTAAAATTGTCAAAAATAAAAGTAAATCTGTCCGAGAAAATTCAAGTTAAAACTTATGTAAATCAGGACGAATCTGTATCGGATATACAACCTCCGTCACGGACGTTAATTCTTTTGTCAATTGCTCATTAATTATTCATGAATGTTATAAGAGTAATTTATAGATTGTGTAAAAGTTCTCTTATAGAAGTGTTTATTATAACTCTAACTTTTTCCTAATCGTACTCTGTCAATTTCACTAATTTTAATTTCTAATCCTCTTTTTGTTTCTTACCTTTACAGTAACTGTTCCAAGGAGTGCTCCACTGACTATTATCTCTGCATACTCTCTCAGCTGGTCCTGATACGCTAAAGCCATTAATGGTGTCACATTGTAACTTACATGTAGACTTGCATGGTTGAGAATTAACCTTGCAGTCATCACGGTCCCAGAAACCATGGGCAGGTACCTTCAGAGGCGGACACTTTATAACTGCAAAACAGAAAACAGGCAATCCTGAATGACCACGCCTAGTCAGTTGGTCAGAACGTTCGCTAGGCAAATATTATATCAGTCTGTCAAGAAGTCAAACAGTTACAGTTCATCATTATCAGGCAGGGAGTCAGATAGCCTGAGTATCAGGAACTTGTGAGGGGCCCCTCCCCTCCCCAGAGGGCCTGACACACAGGCTAGGAGTCAGACAATAAAACAGTCAGTATGTCAGTCAGTCACTAGATATGTAATTAAGTCAGCGTATCAAAGATATGCCTATTGTTCTGTTGCAATCTCAACCTGTTAAAAAAAAGAAAAAACATCTCGCTCGCTAATTAATCAAAGTCTTTTGTTACTTCTAACCTACAATACCATATATGGTAATGGCATTGTTTTCAAGATTGCATACGGTTTCTTTGATACGGACAGTTAGTATATAAGTAAGACAGATGATATGTTACTCAGCACAGGCAGACAGAGAGCTAGCCAGTCATCAAGTCAGACAAACTTGCAGCAAGCTATTGGCAGTTGAGCAAACAGTGACTGATTTAGTAAGTCAGACAATTAACCAGTCAGTCAACCAGTCAATCACGAATATTAACAGGTGGAAATCAAGTCAGTCAGTCGTCAATCATTGTCAGTTTAGTTGTAAATAATGAGTTTTACTCTTTTCTCTTGTTTCCTCTTGTACATTTGGACATTCTAAAGGTCCAACACCGTTACAGTTATCTCGTCTCTCAAAGTATTTCCATTGTGAATTATAACCACGAGTTCTTCTCTGGGAAGCGCAGTGATCTTTATGGACTGGATTAGGAAGATCCGTCCATGCACCCCATGAACCCAGTGTACAAGTTACATACTTGCACGAACCTGTAAAATAATTGGTAAATATAAAAATATTAATACGCTAAGCGAAAAATATCCGCATCTTATTCCAATAAACCCGCCCACTGTGCCACCAAACGAATTCCGTAAAAGCTAAGAACAGGTAATTGTGGGTGCAATAGGGGGCAAATTGAAACGAGAAATTAAATGCTTGCAAAACTAGAAATCAAAGTCGTCTCGCAGCGATCTCACCTCGGCCGCCTTCTTGGATTATCATTGACACAAGGAGCCCAATCATTACAAAGAGCACCCCAAGCGTTAGCCTGCTGTGCAGACTCGATTTTTTGCGCTTAAAATATTCGCCAAAAAAGTAGAACTCTACTCAAGCATACCTCCTGCAATAGGGGGTAAATTGGAACGAGAAATTAAATTAAGGTTTTTCATGAGGGAAAGTAATGAATTTTTCACGGGTGCCTCGACTAGTCATAATTAAATCACAACCAGCATCCCAGGGCTGGGTCAGTCCCGTAAAGTTAATCGTAATAAGATAGAGATACTTACAGTACGTTCTATAGTCGTATTGCGCAGCTCCACAAGTAGTTCTTAACCCATTACAGTGGTGATGTCTCACGACATACCTTATAGTCATATACAAAAACGTTAGAATGCTGAACGAATGGGTAATACTTAGAATACTAGACAGACTACCGACTGATATGCGCTACTAATGTGAAAGAAATATTAAAGACATAGAAAAAAAACCCCACACACACACGATGTCGAGGCCAAGAAAAAAAGGGAAAGGAAAAAAGAAAAGCAGGCTGATGAAAGAGGGAAAAGGAAAGAAAGAAAAAACAAAAATTAAACTGATCTCTTTCTAATATTTGCATGGTGCAGAAAGAAAACGCAGAAATAATGAATGAAGGGATAGATAGGTGGACAAACAAACGGGCGAAGCGATGGATGAACGGATGGATGGATCGATGAATGGACGGATGGCCTGAAGCCTCGATGGATGAATGGATGAGCTATCGTTAAAACATAAAATCCAACAGTTATACAACTGGTTAGCATGAGATATTACCTCATTATCTCGTTATATCGTCTATATCGCGATTGCTTTATGCAGGATCCTTGTCCTGGAGGAGACGTCCACGATGACCAGGCGTGCAAAGGACAGGAGTACACATCACGGCATGAACCTAAAGGGGTGTACACCAACAAATAAGTTATTCAAATCGTTAACTACAAAGGTTCTATTGCTTACTGCATGTTACATATCACATTACCGATACAAACTGAAAGAACTGAAACTGAGGATACAAGAACCACGCTTTGTGAGTATGAAGATAATACTTTCCCAAACAAATTATCATCAATCCTTGCGCGTTTTAGATGCTTTACAATGCATTTGCAATCCAAATATGCAGCAAAATCAATCAAGAACGTTTTTATACTGAAACATTTGTATTTTTGTAATTTTTTTTAATTTTATTCAAATTCCTTTCAATTTTCCGCATTCTTTTTTACAATCTTTATATATCCATCATATTTGACTACTCAGGATGCTTTACTCATCGGAATCAGATAGATAGATAGATAGATAGATAGATAGATAGATAGATAGATAGATAGATAGATAGATAGATAGATAGATAGATAGATAGATAGATAGATAGATAGATAGATAGATAGATAGATAGATAGATAGATAGATAGATAGATAGATAGATTCATTTATTTAAACAGGGTAGCTCTTTCAGTATTTACAAAATGTAATATATAACTGTTATCAATAGAGGCCCTACAAAAAATACACTAGGAAAAATAATACTAAAAACTAATTAAATACAATATTAAAAGATGAAATAGATTAATAAAAAAATATACATTAAAAGTTGTGCTAAGATAAATACTATTAGGGTAGAGCGACCCTATCTGACCCGTGAAAACGTGTATAGCCAGCGGGAACAGTATCGAACAAAAGAAACAATTAGATTCCACTGCTGACTATATTAGGTTCCTTTTCACGGGCTCAAATTACGTATATAATAAATATAAGATATATCTACAAATCAGTCCTATTAAAAACTATATAACCGTGATAAAAAAAGGCCTTTTTAGTACCTTCCAGTTTTACTGGAGGCGGCCTGAGCTGGTCACTTTGCCTTGCGCTTCTGAGTGCTATTTCTCTATTATAATTAAAATAATTAATTAAAAATTGCAGACAATGCTTTTTTAACAGTAATGTTTTTTACCAAGTTAAGAACATGACTTTCACGTCTGTGTTTAAGAGTCTCATAATTAAGTTTCTCTAGCGCTTCGTCACTACTATTTGTACGCATTATAATACGCGCAGCTCTTCTCTGTAGTTTTTCTATCTTATCTGTATTTATGCTACCACAGCAGTTCCAAACAGTGTCGCAGTAGTCAGTAATTGGTATAATAAAGGACTTAAAGATAGTACCAGCTGTGTGCATACTGATGTTTTTCCAAGCACGGCCTAGCATGCCTATCCTTTTTCCTGCCTTACTTAAAAGATATTTTACGTACGCATTCCAGCTCAAGCTCTCGTCTAAGACTACTCCAAGATACTTATATTCTGATAATCGTTTCAGAACGTGGCAATCAACAGATCATACTACAAAATCATCATTAGTAGATACAAGCCTAGCACTAGTACCAAATAACACACATTCTGTTTTGCCACTATGCATATACAAACTTTTATCTAATAGCCACTGATTTACAGAGGCCAGTTCTTCGGACAATGTTTTGGCTATTTGCGTTGCATCTTTAGCACTGAAGTATATTACGGTGTCATCCGCGTACATAAGAATTTGGCATTGTTTCAGGAAAGCAGGGACATCACTTAGAAACAGCACAAAAAGCAAAGGGCCAAGAATCAGCTCTAGGCATTTTATCGGGCTATTAATTTAATTGACAAGGTTAACTATTTCTATGATATTGATTTAGGCTGGTTATATAATCACCCCTTTATGGTGACTGGCTACTTTTGAACGCCTTTGAGCGTTCGATTCGAGCCCACGATGTGCGCGCGCACAAAAACCACTGAAAAAATACAAAATTTTATTTAGGAACCATACGAATTTTGCACGGGACTCTATACTTTCGTTAGGCTTAATTAAAAGAAGCACTAAGAGGACGAAGTATGACAGATGAATGTATTTCTTTGTCTTTTATTCAAAACTTTCCATGTTGTATTTTAGAATGATGCATTTGTGTTTCATATAGTTTGAAAACAACAATTTTCTTAGTCAGTGTGATTTTTTTTTTGCTTCAAAATCTCGCGCGTAGGCATCCATTTAAGGAGGCTCAGTACCCTCGCAAACTTGACGACCTCTCATGTTGATTCAATGAACAACAAGATACGAAACTATGCAAGCAAATACACATTGCTTTGAACTTTATCCAAGTATAAAGTTTGTTTACATCGGAGCCTCAATAGCAACGGAAATGTGACCCCCTGGAATTTACAAAACGCTAAATATCTCTCGCATAAGGTAAATTCTAATAAAACCCACGCTTGTGCATGTACATTAGGCCTAGTGTCTCAACTTTACAAAGTTTAAACAAAATCAAATTGAGAGTTTTTGTTAAGTAGCGAGGTAAAGTTTTCAATAAAAAAATACTTAAAAAGCGGTGGGGAAATAATTTTTACATCGAACTTTAGATTTTTTTATACTCGTGTAATCCTGGAAATTTGAGTTCAATCAGCTGTTTAAAACACCGATTGTTCTATTTGTTTATAAAGGGATTTTTTGCGCGCTCCAGCATCATAATAACTTTCTCCGCGTTTTCTGTCGCGATTTCAAAAATCCGAGATCGATTTTTTTTATCTAAACCTCTTGAAAAAAACTTGTTATTGTTTAACATTTTGTTGTATTTTTTATTGGCAAAGTTTTTCAGGAAGGCACTGAAATAAAATACTTTTTGGTGTTTGGGAGCTTGACTTCACACAAGTCGACGCTTGATGATTTCGTTTTTATACAAAATTGAGAGGTCGTCAACTGAAGTTTGCTGATTATCTCGAAAACAAGCTTTCTTTTCATATTTGGAATCAGCACAAAATTTCACATTAAAAAATTGTAGTTTAAAGAAAAGTTTAACATTATTTCCAAAAGTAGCCAGTCTTTTTTAACAGGCCTGATTAGGTTTTGTGTAGATTGGTTAAATATAGTGCGGGACAATAAACTTACTGATTTTGACCAGTCATTGAAACTAAATATTATTTAATAAATTATTTATTAAGCTTTAAGAATATATATACTTTATTGGGAATACACCTATTTCAAAAATCGTTGTCGCAGCCGCAAAGGTTGTCGGTATTATGAACATAATTTGTGCCGATTTGTAACACTTTTTTCTTTTTTCATCATCTACGACTGTAACAGTGTTATGGTCATATAACACAAACACGTCCATCCAAAATATGCTATGAATGAATTGATAACAAAAGAAGAAATACCGACATCCTTTGTAGGGTTCAGTGTGTGGACTGTACGGCTTTGGCTGCGACAACGATTTTTGAAATAGGTGTATATTTATAGCTGTACGGACTACGCGGCTTTCAAAAAGACACATCGATTTTGTCTCATGATACCTTTAGTTGGTTTAACAGGTTATTGTGAGGTGATATATTTAAACAAGATAGATAGACAATCAAGTGAATAATCATCACTACTCAAACATGGCTCATTTTCAAACGATACATATTGATTCACCTGTAGCCGATTAACCCTGCTGAACAAACACTTTACTTATTAAAACTGATATTGAATAATTAATCTCAATTTCGATTAACTGGACGTTTTTTTTTTTTTACAAAATTCATTACAGACACTGATTTTTCAAATAAATAAAACTATTCATTTCAAATGCCACTATACGTTTAGTATGTCCAGTTTATACAGTAGTTAGAACACACGAACCTTGAACTTTTTTTCATATTATTATTTTCTGAACATTCTACGGCTTCTTTAAAACCTCTTAAAAAAGCATTGAGTTCAAATACGCTAATTTTCATAATAAATTTTATTTCTAATCTATTCACTCAAGAGATATGGGTTAAAAAAGTCCAGTTACAGTAGTTAGAACACACGAACCTTGAACACTTAACTCAGTTTTTTCAGGGTATTAATTATTTTCTGAACATTCAGCATTCAGTTCAAGTACACTCATTCTCATAATACTGAATCTTATTTCTAATCTATTCACTCAAGAGATATGGGTTAAAAATGTCCAGTTACAGTAGTTAGAACACACGAACCTTGAACACTTAACTTTTTTTCAGGGTATTAACTATTTTCTGAACATTCTTCTTCTAAAACAAAGCATTGACTCAAGAGATATGGGTTAATTAAAAATGTAGCAAAAAACCTAACGGTTCGAGTGTCCTCAATGTAAATGACTATTTTAGTGAAGTGAGTGTATTTTTCTCGCAATCTTAATTGCCAACAATGTCAGAAAAGCGTGTCAACATGTTTTATTCTTAAAATGACGGTGATTTTTGTTTGCATAGCGGTTTTGAAATGATACTGACTATTAGAAACAGTTAGTAACTGGGAGGACATTTTATGGTCTCTCCTTTCTGCATGAACCACACCAAAACTTTTTCAAGAGTTTCAGGGATTTCCAGGAAAATCACCGAAAAAGAACAAAAATCAATTTCGTAGGCTTTACTGAACAAACAGTTCTTCAGTCCACTTTTCATTTCTTTTTGTATTTATTTATTCTCATTCGTTGTTGCATGCAAAACGTATATCACTTTTTAAAAATGTAGGTCGGTAGGAATATGATATGGCTAACTAACATATCATAAATGTGAGTGTTTCTGGTTCAGTTTTTACCAGTAAGAGGCAATTGAAATAAATATTTTAAACAGAACATCTTATAGCTCTTGCAGTTCCATTTTTTTTAATTAACTATGGAAGCTTTCTCGATGCATAAGTTACCAACTGAAAACTGAAGTATTATAAAATTTACTTCACCTTTTTAATGCTACACTGGAAAAGACACAGCTAATGCACATTTTCCTGTACTTATTGTACTCTTTACTCTCACCTCAATACTCTTCTTGTTTCTTGATCAGAAACATTGCTCAATGCACATTAGATTAACCACTAGTTCACTTACACAATCGCTGATGTTGGTAAGAAGAGTGACACCTTTGTGATGAAGGACATCTTCCTTTGCCGTTGTGGCGACTTGTGATGACATGAGATCGTCTTGCCTGCTCCATGCATCGGCCTTGTGGGGGGTTAGAAGGAGACCAATCATTTCTCCATTCGGTTCTACAAGTTGTCCATGAGCACGAAGGAGGACAAGACCATGCGAAATGACACAGTTGTACTGCTACAACGCACAGTAAAAGCATATCTCGTAGAGCGACCATAACTTAGCTGGTACTTGTCCTTGCTCCGAGAAGGACACTTCGACAGGGAGTGGAGTATCTGAATGAAAAGGTGATTTGTTGTTCTTCTTTAACGTCCTCTCTATTGACTCAGCAGGTCTCAATTAGTAGATCTGATTAGTACTACTTGTTCAGTGTTTGCGACTCAGCTCACAAAATGAAAATGAAGCAAATTAATGAAACAAATTTGCGTCACAACTACATATAAGGAATATACCATACGTAGGGACTGTGCAATAATTCCCAGGGAGGGGGCGGGGCATTAATATAAGTATAATACAACGCTGGAAATCCTAATAGATAGAATCGAACCGTATCCCCTATAGTTAGTGCTAACGTCATCGATTGCCTCGGTGACTATACGGGCTTGGATATAAGTAGGTAACTCTCTGACAATAGATGAAGATCCACCTCAAGCAGTATAATTTACGTGGACCTGCATAGCAAAGCCAGTAAACCAATCTTGAAAACGACTCAGCATTGATCAAATTCACATGATTTAGAAATAGATGGGTCAGTTGTTGAACATGGCCGACCGTTTGCCGGTTTAAGCCTCAAATATCGAAAACGTAAACGTATACAGATAACGAACAAGCCGAAACGTACACGCACAATAGCATTAAAATAATAAAGGTATTATAGTGCATTTTTTCTTTTTTGAAGGAAACAATTGTATTAAAAGTAAAACTTCACTATACGTCATGTAAAAGTCGTAAAAATAATTTCGATTCGAACTATGGTTATTAACATCGCAATTGAATTTATATCTATTGCCCAGAATATAATGCAGGCCCCTAGCAGGGTAAATTTGATGGGTTCCAATGAGCATAACCTTGCAATTGGTCTTGTTTGGATGGAGTATCATTTTGTTTTGATAAGACCAATCATACATGTACGAAGGTTAATCTAAGCCAACCTGGAGTTTTGAGAATTGACTATATATAGCTACTTTAGATGATTTCAGCAAATTTATGGGGGAAAGTAGGGGCTTTTGGACAATTTAACTGCAATTTTAGGCGTCAGTTACGCTATATTTTGGGCGATTTTAGTCGCTTTAGGGCGATTTTAGGCGTTTTGGGGAGCGATTTTAGGCGACTTTAGGACATGCATGAGGCAGGCCTATTTCATTTGCCAGTTTTATTTGCTGTCGTGTACAGCTAAATTATCAGTCGTCGTCCACCCAACAAACTGTTCTTTATATGAAACTCTACCTGAAACCACTGTTTCATCAGCCATTATGATATAAAATACCGCATTTTGGATCAGTGTTTACTGGCTTAAATATATGGATTTTTTAGCTTAACCGTGAGTGGGCAAAAATCTGGTGGGGGAGGGGGGGGGGGGTGTCCACCTGTCCCCTCCCCCCGATATACTTTTATCGGTGAAGCGGCAAGTTCATTAACAAGTAACAATATTTTGATTGAAATTTATTGCCAGAAAAAACGATATACAGAATATAATATATACAAAATTATGGATACTATGAGTTGTATCACCATACTTTTGTCGAACATCGGCGTAACGGTAAAAATATTTTTGATTGTGACTATCATGAGTTACTAAGTTACTAATAAAGTCAACATTACAGTTGAATTTACTTAATTTTAAATGATTTTTCTGTCTAGAAAATACCTGATACAACTTTGTATGCAAAGTTATGCCGAGGATATGATACTGTGAAAAAAATTCCGAAAATGTCTGCCGGGAACTGTCGCGTTCCATTTGATTTCCACCCGGAATTTCCGATTTTTAAAAAAATTGTTAATGATGGAAAGCGCCCATAGGAATTCAATTCAGACATTACTTTATACGGTTTTAGTTTGAATCTGTTTGGCTCTTATTTTAGTGTGATTTATTAGAGTCGGTGCATTTAGTCAAACTGTTGACGTCACCTAAAATAGTAAAAGCCCGCCAAACTAAGGGTCAATCAAATCAGGGGGGTTCCTCTAATTACAATTAACAAACATTTACAAGACAAATTATATAAGGCATGCAATCTTGTCGTTCTCCCCCGGAAATAACGAACAGTTTTCGGTTTTCAAATTTATTTTACGTCAACTAAAATAGCAATTTACTTTCTCTAATTTAGGTGAGGCAAATATTCAACGGTTTGACTAAATGCACTCTGAAATGAAATATTACTCTGATTTTTTGGAAAAGCTTGGGCTACCTTTGGTTTACAGCTAGTAATTGTACAATGACTATGAAATGCTACTGAGTGAAATACAGATAGATACATGAGAAAAATAACATATGCCCTTGGCGGGAATTGAACAAACGCAGAATGAAGTGAATAATGAAAATTATAGCAATTGTATACAGGCATTCCAAGGCCTTAGCGGATACTTAAAAGATATCTATATTAATCTATAAATAATTATAGATTAGATAAAAAAATTAAATTGAATAAAAGTACTC
Source organism: Metridium senile (assembly GCA_949775045.1). Lineage (NCBI taxonomy): Eukaryota > Metazoa > Cnidaria > Anthozoa > Actiniaria > Metridiidae > Metridium > Metridium senile. The sequence continues at coordinate 46,819,214 of OX459096.1, forward strand.
CTTTGCTAATTGTGTTGCAATGTGTAGTTTATGTTGAGATTTTTTTTTTTTACTGTGCCATTTTTCTCTGACCCACGAAGTAGAAAGGTGCGGTTGCATAATTATTAAACAGACTCATTTAATGTTCTACCAAATCAAAATATTACATTTTTCTCTAAAAAACGTAATTAATCTCGTTATTTTTCCTGCCCAGAGTCAAGATAAATATTCACCGGGAAAATTATATTACAAATTTACGCCTCGTAGGGGTTGCTAATAGCAACCTGGTGCCGAGCCCCCTGAAATTTCGTCGGTCCAGCTCCAGTGAAGCACAGTGGAGCACGATCATACATACTATACAGAACCGGTGAACTGTATGTTTTGGTGCAGGAGATTCTCGTATTTGAACGTGAAATTGCATTAGTTGTCTTTATGAAGGATTTTCAGTAAGACTTCTTGATGCTGTCTTGCAAAACAAAGCATGGATAGTCTAGGATTGAGCAGAAATGAAGATAGCAACACAACTTCAGCTCCCTTGTCAGACAAATATTGCTATCAACGAAACCTAACGAACAGCTTCACTCATTACGACGCTATCGATGGAGGAGTGCCTCAAATCTTTGGTCTTAATTGTTTAGGATGGGTGGTAAGTAAAGAAGGATTTATTCTCTTCGATTCATACTCTGAAAATGTTATATTTTGATTTTTCTGCGTACATAAATAAATATGCATTATGCAGTGCCCGCCTAGACGAACGAGCGAACATGATCGATTGTAAACTTACAACTCAAACTATACAACGCGAAATATACACTTTCGAACAATTCAGGAGACCTAAATCGTCGTACAACTTTTTGATAGATGAAGGCTTTATATTCTGCCATAAAAAGTGTGAATTCCCTAGTTTTTTAATAGCTTCCACGAAGCGGTCTTGTATTTGAAGGAAGCCTCGAATATGCAAATATGGCGATAAACCCATCTGCCAGAAATTCAAATAACCGCACAATATTACAACCACCGTAAAATACTTACAAAACCCTCCCTGCTATTTAGTAATCCTTACTTTGAATGTTCAAAAAATAATTTTAATGTCATTTGGAAACTGTGCATAGAATGAATCATGTTAGTAGAAGATCAGAATATTTAACTGAAATTTTAATTGACAATCATCTTCTGGTCAAAACATTGAGACTCCATTTTACTTATGGCTTTCTCGCACGAAAATATGGTTTATTTGAACGATTATTTTGTGTACATCTTCTTTCTGGATGATTGAATATTATTATAAACTACAAGACTTCAATACAATCGAAAAACTGTCGTCCAAAGGAAAATATTTTGTAAGCAGGTGGTTCATGTTGTTATACAGTATGTAACGCCTTGATAGCCGATATATTTTTTCTTCGTATGAAAAAATAGTACAGAAATTATCAGAATAATGGAAACGAAACATAAGTGAATTGAATTGGAAATAATGGTTTGATAAAATGTATAATCAAAGAATTTGAGCAATAATATTGTATCTCTTGCATACTCCAACTAATTGTACGTATTTGATTATTTGATTTACTCTCGAAACCATATTTTCTGCTAAAGGCTAAAATAGGAAGTGAAAGTGTTTTAGCAAATGTCTAGTTTATGGTTTAGCTATTTTTAAATATAAAAGTGAAAAGTGAAATGTTGTTTACCTGCAAGTTATTAATTGAATGAAGACAGTGCCTATTATCTGCCTAATGCTATTATTCTCTCTAATTTTTTGCTTTTAATATTGTGGGAAAACACACCGTATGCACCCTGGTTCGCTTACTGGCATTTCATGTTGACATGAAACAATTCTGATTATAATTATATAATAATTTAAATGAAATCTCAATGTAGAGTTGCATAATTTAAACATGCAGAGTTTTTTTATGCTGGATTCCATGTATTTTTTTTTTTAATATAAATATATACACAAGTACGTTTGTACTGGAAGCACATCGCCAAAAATTTTTTAAAAGAGCTTTCTCAGTAGGACAGAACTACATTTTTTGTTCCTTTTGCAATTTCATTTTTCTGTCCAACACTAAATACCTACGTAATAAAAGCCTAATAATCTGGAACAATTTCTAAAGCCATTGTAAATTATGTAGTACATGATTGTGTAGTATGTTGTTTATTTGTATAACAATTTAGATGTTGAATGTATACTGGAAATAGGGTAGATCTAAATATATACTGATTGTCAGATTCCTTTGGGACATTTTGCATTGTGATTGGTTTGTCAGTATCTACTCTAATTTAGGAATATCGATTCCAATGTTTTTGAGGTTCATAGGATGTAGTCAGATCTGAATTCTTTGACTCTACCCATTGTTGTTTCTATTAATGCACTCAATATTCCTCCAATCCGGTGAATGGCCGGTAGTAGGTAGTACTTAAGATTGATCTTTTATATTTATTTGGTTGCAGTTGATCATAATCTTATTCTGTATCATTCGTCGACTAGTATGGGACTATGGAAGACTTGCCGTCACGCAGACGGAGGATCTGGGGTAAGATTTTTTAATATTGAAATTAGAATAACCTTATACTAAATGGATATTAATTACAATGGATATGAAATTTGTATAATATATAGGAGTATGAACTGTTTTTTTTTTTTTGTATATTTTTAACATAATTGTTGTGTCTGAAGCTTTGACTTGTCTATCATCATATTATTGTTAATCTATGATATAAGTGTTTATTTATTATGAATGTTATTACGTACAAAGAACATCTCTTTTCACTTTTATTATTAATTTACTTGTACCTGTTGTGTGTCAGTCTGGTGAATATTATAGTTGCTGCTACTCTTTTTCTTAAATTTAATTTATCTATTATCAATTTTGCTTGCACAATGAACAATTTTTTTGCCAGTGACATTCCAGTGTTGTCTGATTTAGTGTATTTGTTTACTTTTAGATGGACATCAGTGTTTTATGGACTAGGAAGAAGCAATGGTAATGGGAAAGATAGATCTACACAAGACAAGCCAGCAGCTGTTAGATTCCCTGAAGTCAAAACAAAGGTGAAAATTTGATATTCTTCTCAAACTTATTTTATTTTTATTTTATTAGCTTAACCTTAATAGTACAATAACAGAAAACAAATTACATGACAAAGAAAATAAATAATAACATGGCAGGGTACCCACAACAGTGTTAGCCAAATACTGAGGGCCTTATATAATAGATGTTTTATCAAACCTGTAGAGGATAACAGACTTCCATCATATTAAATAGACTTGAGGACAATAAACAACATTTGAAAGGAGGAAATATTATAGAAGTGCATAAATGCTAGTCTGACCAGGATAATGGGAGCCTTCTGTGATTTTGTAATCCTTCAAAAACTGCATAAAATGTGGAAAAACTCTATTAAACCTTAATTTACACCACAAACTTTTTAGTGCAAAGTTATTTCGCCAAATGGAGCTTTGGATTGCAGCCTGTTTACTTTTTGACACTGCCGTTCGCGTAGATATACACGGGTTCAATGCTAACAAGTTTTGTGGTTTTCCGTGCAGGCTCGGTTACAAAATATTTACCTAGATATGCGTTAATAGATTATATCTGTTTATTTTCTTATAGGGCCTACTATCATGGATACCAGTTTTGTTCAGAGTGACAGATGAACACATCCACATGAAATGTGGAGTAGATGCATTCCAGTATATTCAGTTCCAAAAGCATCTGATTGTTTACACAACCGTTATATTTTGTTTGTCTATTGGTATTATCCTTCCAATCAATTACTCTGGAACAATGGGTATGTAATATTATACACCTTACTTAGCATTACTATTTCACTGTACATGTAGCCACTCTCAAGAAGGCTGACTATTTTTGTTAAATATTATTATGTCATGTGGCTGACCAAGTATAGATATTGCAGCTTAGAAACCAAACTGTGTTTTTCCTTCTGTATGTAGCTACTCCACTCAGCTGGTAGCTAGTAACTACATTATATAGCATAATAAAAGAGTACATTTGACAGTGCTACTACTGAAACTGGGGCAACCAAAAAATTATTATTCAATCACGATCAATAGAATATAGAATCTCTACAAATGTTTGATTTTGTTGCTTAAAAGGCTAAATATTTCCATTATATGTGAGCAAAATAGATCAAAATTGAATAAGAAACATCTTAGCTTGTCATGAGAACCTTATACAAGGTTTTTGTTTGATCTCAAAAAATATATTAATATTTTGAAATTTGATTGGGTAGCCCCGGTTTCAGTTGTCGCACTGTTAAACCACCAACTTTCTTGAGATTTCTCCTGCCTGTGTGATTTTGCTCCTTTATGTGTACAAACTAAAAGTTTCACACAAAAAAAAATGTCATGGGTGCAGAAGTTTTCACCTGGCTCATGCTCCATACCAGGGAGAACTGCTGGCTCTGGAGACAAAATTCTGCTCCCACAACAACATCTTGCTGAGTCTATGTTTATCTACTAGACAGTCTTCACCAGCAATTAGAGTATAATTTTCAATAACCTCTCTGTGAAACTCTCTGTAGCGCATCACTCTTAATTAATACACTCTAATTCTGTTTTATTCTTTTGTTGTTATTTGACTATTACACTTTAACTAATACACTTTCACTTTCACAGGTTAATGAAAACCACTCTATGTTCAATATGTATAATTTAATGTGTCATTGCTTGTTTCTTTATGTATTTCCAGAGCCGTTCAGGAACAGTTTTGGTGCTACAACTGTATCCAATCTTGATCCAGAGTCCAACATGTTCTGGCTACATTCTATGTTTTCACTCATCTATCTAATTATACTGGTTGTTATATTCCGTCATTTTATGTCATTGTTCAATTTTGAGAGTGAACATGATTCAACCCATACTGTTATAATCACCAATATTCCCAAGAATGTCACCAAAGAACTCATTGAGCAGCATTTTGTGTGAGTAAGGCTATTCTTATCTTTGATTTACAAATGTTATTCATCAGAACAGGGTTAAAACCTTATGTAGCAGGTCACCATAAATCTGAAATAATACAATCATGTAGATATTGTATCTCCATAATTTATTTGATTTGGTCTATATGGTGATGGTAAAATAGTTATACAATAGACCACTTTGAATTCATAAATACCATAATATGTACCGGAAAATGATTTTTCAAGTAAACAGATATTTTAATATTTTAGCACTGTCATATGAAACAACCACCTGAAATAGTCATGTCTGGAAGGTTTTGATGCTCTGGCTAAAATACCAAAGAAGTTATGCTTGATGAAAAATGTAGAGATTTGTATGTAATTTTCTGCTGAGGCCTTTGATGCCTCGTTTTGGTGTTTTTCTGATTTTTCAAACTCTTACAGCTTCTTGCAAATTTAATCGTTTTTTCTCAAACTTTCACAAGTTTTGTTATGGTGAATGTTTATCATATGATAGCTTTCTCTTTCTTAAAACATCAATTTTAAAAATTATGATAATTAGTGGCGGCCATTTATGAAAGTTGTCTATGGTTTTTAATAGTCCAATATGTGTAGACTTCCCTATTATTAATTCCTGGAATAATACATGTAGATATTGTATCACCATATTTGATTTGGTCTATATGGTGATGGTGAAATAGTTATACAATGGTTTTTGATAGTCCAACATGTGTACATAGACTTCCCTATTTTTAATTCCTGGAAATAATACATGTAGATGTTGTTTAACTAATTAAAGGGGTACTTTGTGTTTAGGGAGGTTTATGATGACTCTGAAATAGAAGAGGTCCAGCTTGGATACGATTGCGATAAACTGACAAAAGTGCAGAGGAAAATTCTAGCAGCGAGGCTAGGAAGAAAGCATTGTGAAGAACTCTTCCAGTCTTCTGGTGAAAGACCTGAGACTACTGTCTCCACCAACAAATGCTGCCCTTGCTGCACATGTTATGGTGCAAAGCACGTTGATGGCATTGACTACTTCACACAGGAAGAAGAAGAGGCTAAAAAGGAGTTTGATCAGAGAAAGCAATCATTGAAAAGCCTTGGTGTGGCATTTGTAACCTTTGTCAATGAAGCAACGGCTACAAGGTACATCTATACGTCTACTTGATAACACTTAAACAGCCATGTCTCCCATGGGGGGGGGAGTTTACCTTGAGTAAAACTGTTGGTGTCGGTGTCATTTTGATAACCAGAGCAGACTACATACTCCTGGACAATCACAATATAATCAACATCACTTACACCTGGGTTGGGGCCATCCACTGTTGTAGTCAGAGAGTAGTTGGTACTTAACTCACAGTCGGACTGTAAAACAAAGTGATGAAATAAATGGGTATTACAGTGCAAAACAACAACAACAAACAACTCTAACTACAAAAAGTTTATCATACTACACATCAGTCAAACTTTTTACATTGATATAGTTGTTTCTGAGTTGTTCAACAAACAATAAACAATTTCTAAAATATTTCTGGGTGCCCACGGTTTTTGATTCGCACTGTAATGAGGTGCGGAGTATTATCAAAACCACAAAAGACAAATGTTCAAAGAGAGAAAATTTTAACAAACAAAGTTTCATTTTCAGATGTCTGAAAGACTTCAATATCATCAAACATGGCAGCCCTGAGTCATCAGTTTCCCGTAAGATCTTCTCTGATCACTGGAATGTCAAGGTAGCACCTAATGCCGTTGATATCTTATGGGAACATATGTCTGTTGATCCTGAGAGCTGGTGGGCAAGGACTTTGATTATTAACATTGTCTTATTCATCTTTGTACTGTTTGTGACTACCCCAACCGTTATGATATCTGCCGTCTACCAGATCAAGGCATCCATAGGTAAGTACTTTGACTAATAACACAAAAATATTTTTTTTTCATTTTCACAAGATGAAAATACACTAAATCGAAAAATGGCAAGCAATTTGAATAACTATTGTTCTTGACTGGCTATAAGTCTCTTAAACATGTGAAAACTCTATTGTTTTCCAACATGAACAGGAGGATAGCCAATCAAGAACAGGAGCAGGAGTTGGTTGTACGAAGCCTGAATAGCACTATCCACCGGATAAATCCCTATCTAACAGATAGAACCTTTACAAATTCTAATAATAATAATAATAATAACTTTTATCCAGTGGATAACTTTATCCAGGCTTCATACAACTGGCCCCAGGTTGCTATATTTCTAATCAGCTTATGCAAATGCAATATTTTTTACTTGTTTACCTAGAAAGGTTATTATTATTTGGTATAGAGATAAGCTAAAGTTTTTAATGATGATATCATTTCAGAGGCTTCCAATCCCAAGTTCAATATACCACCAAATCCATTCTTTACTCAATTTTTGCCTACCATCATGCTGTGGACATTCTCTGCTATCCTACCAACCATTGTATCATATTCTAGTTACTTTGAGGCACATTGGACAAGGTAAGTTGCTCTTTGTCAATTGTCAGTCTGTGGATGCTTATTACTGAAGGCATTGTCCCCTCTTGTATAGAGGTTCTTGACTATATGACTGTGATTTCCTCCAAAAATGGAGATGACATCACAGAGGCAGCTTGAAACATGTTCCTACTAAATGTTGTTTACTATATGTTGCACTAGCCTCCTCTGCAGGCATCTCTTATATCTCTATTTATCGGGCTTCTTGTGGTGAGGGAAAAAAACGAGCGGGGGAAGGGGGAAAGGTAAAGAGAAAAAAAACAGCAGCACAGGAAACCCAAATCAAAATTAGATCACAGAGATGCCTGTGGAGGAGGTTAATGTTGCACTAAGCTGCTCAACACTGCCCTGTCTTACCATACCACATTACTACCTTTCCTACCCTAATGTGCCCCACCCAGTCCTTTTCTTCCCCTCCCTACCTCGACAATGACCCATCTCTGCCCAACCCACCCACCCTCAGAATGCCTAAAAGTTTATGTCCCATATAATTCATTTACCATATACTACCTTATGTTGCAGATCCAAGAGAGAACACTCTGTCATGATAAAGACCTACATATTTCTGTTGCTAATGGTCATCATTTTGCCTTCATTGGCTCTCACTAGGTACTAAGTTATCTTTGTACATAATGTCTTAATGGCTACAACATCCAGCGAGACCCTTGCACAGTTTTCTTTACCTGGAAATTCAAATTAGAATGCGTCACATCAGGGATGCTTTTCAGACTTAACACAGGCTACCTTAAACTTTACTTTACAATAATCCTTCTGCTCCAAGCTTTTTATAGTTTTTCATGCCAACATCATATTCGTTGGAGGAGGGGGCATGTGCTTTTCATAAAGTCCATAAAGCATGTGTATTAAAACAAACCTAGTTTTGCCAAGATTGTTGCATTAAGTTATATATTTTCAAGTGGCAATAGTTAGCAGTGACTCCAAAGCAGTCACGTTTTCTTGGGGGGAAAAAATGATTTGAGGAAAGAAAGGGACACAGTTTTTTTGCAAAATTCTCAACAACAAAAAGTGATACCAACAGTTGTTCAATTGTACATTTTTGACATCAGAAAAGTACCTTACAAGAAAAATAGAATAATTTTGCCGTTAATTGTAATTAAATGTTAAGGTTACTGTCAACCTTCGCAACATCCCTCGTTTGAAAAAAATGTTTTTCGCGTCACATTAAAGTAAAGGCTAATAAACTATACATCATTTTAAAGCTTATAGAACAAAGATTGTGTTGATATATACGTTTTTTGGAAGTAATATAATTTTGACAAGCACACATGATTTACCCGAAAACGGCCACTTTTGTTTGCGCGAATATAAGTCAAAACTTTGTATTTTTATTGATAAGATTTCTACGTCAAAAAATAGTTGATTAGCCTTTACTTTAATGTGACGGGGGGATATCAGGCAAGGGATATCGCAAAGGTTGACAGTAACCTTAAAGTATTTTGTCTTTTGTTCACAGTTTTGACACTCTTGTCAGACTCACCTTTACTGGTCATCAAAAGTTTAAAAACCAACTGGCGTAAGTGCTATTCTACTTCACACTAAAGCATTCACTTTTCGATTATGAACTAACTGTGTGTGCTTGTTTTAGATGTGCTTTTCTAGCTAACAATGGTGCTTTCTTTGTCAATTACCTGGTGACGTCTGCTTTGATTGGTACTGCCCTTGAACTGTGTCGTTTTCCAGAGCTAGCATCATACGCAGTGCGCATGTGCTTTGCAAAAGACGACGGAGAGAAGAGACTTGTAAGGAGGGTGAGTAAAAAAAAGTAAAGAACTGTATTTTACGTCGAAAGTCCCTTTAGCCGAAGCTAATCTTCCTGAGAGCCGACGGTGCCTTGATTTTACTTCCCTCTCTCCATCATGCAGTGCTCCGTTTGACGGGTATTTCAAGCTACTTAAAGCTACACGGAAAGAAGAGAAGTCGAAACAAGGATGCGAGGTCACTGGGAATTGAACTCGGGACCTCTCGCACCGAAAGCCGCGCACTAGCCAACTGTGCCATCCTTGATCCTCCAAAGAAAGAAAGACGTAATTTTTATAACTTTGGCTGAATTGTATCCAATGTAAAGTGCGTTTGAACATATTAAACACGGAAAGTGTTCTCATTATCAGGAAATGTTTTGAACAGTGACTATATCACAATAAGGAGATTATTTCTCTGTAAAGCAGCTACATTGTATAGCTAAAAAAGGAGAGAAGAGAGAACAAAATAGATCAATTTTAGTAAAGTAAACCTTGATAGATGTATTTTCTTCAATTTATAGGAAGCTGTGAATGAGTTTGCATTTGGACATCAGTACGCATGGATGATTGTCATTTACTCTGTTATGGCTGTCTATTCCATCACCGTCCCTCTTGTAACCCCTTTCGGTAAGACTTTAAACATTTTTCTCTTTCGTGTTCGTTTTAACGGCTCTGACAGATTTCTTGTGATAATTGTTTTCTCTTTATAGTTATTCATTCCCATGGTCAATTTCGTCTTTTTGTTTGTTGTTTTTTTTGTCTGTTTGTTTTTGCTTGTTTGTCTGTTTGTTTATTTGTTTTTGTTTATCATATCGTTTCCTTCATATGCGAAAGCAGCCCTGGATATCACGCTATATATTGGCTATATGTAGTTTGACTGGATCATCAGACACACACTGAGAGAGTTTATCAAGCCTCTGGTGACCAGGGTAGACACACACCAGCAACTGACCGTTACTATCATCATGCATCTTCATCATTAGCATCACTATCATAATCTTAAGCGAATCGTTCTATATCATGCATTGAGTTAGATTAGCCATTAAACTGTTCAAAACACATGCCTATCGAGACATGTAGTTGTCTGAGTACCACTCGATAATCACAACAACATAGAGTGGCTTGGGTGGCGCCTTTACGTGCCAAAATATTTAACGTAGAGTTAGTGAGTATGGGTGTGAGTCTCTACAATTAATAGGGAACTTCAGTGTGTCTGGCCCGTGAAAACAAGATTTGAGTGTATTTAATGGTAGTTATTTTCAGGGCTATTTTCAGAAATCAATCATTTTGAGGGTGCTACGGTCCTGTACATTCAGACGTTTAAAAAGGGATTTATTTTAACTAATGATATATCCATTTGTGTTTTCAACAGGTTTGTTGTACCTGCTATTAAAGCATCTAGTAGACCGGTATAACCTATTCTTCAACTATCGTTCCCCTGCATATAAATACGTGGATCCTACTGTTCACACTACTGCTGTATCTTTTACTGTCATCTCAACCTTCTTCCTCATGCTGTCCATCATGATGTTTTGTGTTGTCAGACTAGGTACGTTAATACATAACTTTCTCATAGACAACTTTCATGATAATAATATTTATTTATATAGCGCAAATTTAACAATACAGTTTTGCGTTCCTCATGCTGTCTATCCTGATGTTTTGTGTTGTCAGACTAGGTATGTTAATACATAACTTTCTCAAAGACGAATTTTATAAATGGCCGCCACTTATAATCATAATATTTAAAATTGATATTTTAAGAAAAAAAAGCAATCATATGATAGGCATTCCCCATAACAATAACTTGTAAAAGTTTGAGAAAAAACTATTAAATTTGCAAGAAGCTATAAGAATTTGAAAAATCAGAAAAACTTAAAACGAGGCATTAAAGGCCTCAGCAGAAAATTACATACAAATCTCTACATTTTTATTTAGCATAACTTCATTGGCATTTTAGCCAGAGCATCAAAACCTTTCAAACATGTGACAGTGCTAAAATATTAAAATATCTGTTTACTTGAAAAAATCATTTCCCGCTATTTATGAAAGTGGCATATACCTGACAATGATATCTGATAGAACGAAAAGGTCTGTTAAAAAAAAATTCGTTTAAAACGGTATCTTAATTTTGGTACATTACCAAGAGCGAACGTTGCTTGACGGGAGGTTTTTTGCTGTTAAATTCAATGATGAATTCAGTAGAATTCAAATCAAATATCGAACTAATCCTATTTCAAGATGTATCTTTTTCGACGAAAGATATAGAATCATACAGATTCTTCGGTCGAATTAATTAGTTTTTTTTAAGTAGGCACTCTACTTTAAGTTAGGTGTATATGTTTTATATATAGCTAATTCAATTAACTTTGTCGCTGATTTATAATGCCTAAAGCCTAATCGTCAGACCGAAAGGGATCGTGGGATATCTTTTAACGCGGCGAATGAGGATTGCAAAGCGTGTAAAACATTCAACATGTATTTGCAAGTGTTCCTCAGTGGAAACAAAAACACAAATTACGGTTTAGGAAACTTGAAAACTCATGAAATTTTAAAATCCCATGACCACTTTCGCTCTCAAGATTAGGCTTTAGGCTTGTTTCAGCGACAAGGTTAATTGAATTGGCTATATATATGACAACAAATTTAAAATCTCAATAATTTAGTTTTTTTTAGTTACCGTAGTTACCATATTGGTGTGCCCGCTTTGCAAAGAACAATCAGCGGTTTCCCGTTGAAATATCATGAATAAATTTAGCATAATCGCTAAGCAACGTATTTTCTTCGTGGAAAAATGAAGCGCGTGTAGCTAGTATGGTTTTAAATGCATCAAAGATGACTCGTAAAATATGTGTTATGATTCTGGTGAGTTGGCAGCCTGGCCTGTAACTTATGTTTGAGTATACCTGCTCAGTACGACAACAGAAACATTTATACTACTCGAACAATAATGATGATATCTTACGATGACATTGTATCTGAAAACTTTGGAAGTAAGTGTATGTATTATGTGAATTTTAAACCCACCTAGTTCATGTTTTGATTTGATGAGTCTATGAATATATCGTCGCGTTTGTGCTGTTCATGATTTATTCGTTAAGCACTGCGCTTTTAGCTGAATAAGAATGAATATCGAAAAGATAAACGCATGGATTTGTAATTTTTTAGTTATCGCTGTTTTAATCTCAGCGTCTAAATTTTTTAAGGACTTCAGATTGGAGTTCATTCGTAAAATCAGATAGTTTGCAATCTCGGTGTTTCTCGAAATAATTAATGTCCGACATTGATTCTTACGGTGAATCATTTCGACAGTCAAATCGTCTGTTATTTTGTTCGTTTAATGTAAATTGAACAACATCAGACGGCTTTCATTCCTCCTGTTTTCAGACCAGACGACTTGTCCGTATTAAATAAGACGATTTGTCTACGTTCTAGTATGGAAACGGCTATAAAGTTTCTGATACCTTTATTGGCGCAATGCAAACTTTGATAGAAAAGAATTGAAACTGATCTTTATTGTATATTGCATTTCATTAAATCTTTGTTTTACGTCTTTGACCATTTGACAATTGTTCTTTTAATTTTTGATTCCAATATTCTTAGAATGGCCAATCATAACGCACAACGTGTTTTTACTGGACAGATTTTAAAATCTATACAAACTTCTTGGATATTTATTTCATCACAAAATATCCATTTTAATGTTAATTTTTATAACTAAACACTGTCACTGAGTAATAAGTTATTGAAATTATAAGTAAAATTGTTTAAGTAAGTTTATACTTGAAAATATTCTTTGAATGATCAGATAAATACAAAGATGCAGTGTTCGCTATACTACAAAGAAAGACAATTACTCTGTTAATGTAAAATTTGTTTCATTTTTCTGTTCAGATTGTCTACTGATTTTATGTTACGGTCGCTACATCTTGATTGTTACGTTAATAATGTTTAACATTGTTGAATAGTCCCCTTTACAGTTCCCTGCGCCATTGCAAGCTCAACGTCCGTCTCGCTTCGATGCAAAGGCCCGGCTACCTTTCAAGATGGTGCAAGGGCGTTACATGATCCTATAATCAACCGATGGATTAAATTTTTTGCAAATTTTCTCAAAAAGTAATAAGAATACTTTGACTAACATCCTTGTTTATTTTGTATGCAGGTATTGACGACCCTCAGACTATCTTTACGATCTTCCTAGTTGTAATAGTTGTTGTTGCTTTGATTGGACGACTATGCTTTGGTTTATTTAAAAAGATTGGTCCTTTTAAGGTAAGATATGCTGGTAAAGTTTACCCAAAATTCTGTATAAAACTGAAACACTGTTTGCCGATATTATTGGAAATTATATTGCTCATTGTTATGATTATAATGCAAACTTACCTGCATAGCAAGCGTTTCTTAAAAGGGCAACGAGTCGTTTTTGGGATAGTTGTGTTTATTATTACGAGTGCAAAAATGGTGTGTTTTATTTTCACTCACCATGCACTGAAATGTTTCGCGATGCCAGATAAGTAACACAGCTATCCCAAAACAACTTTTTTTAAATTCTCCCTCGAAAGAAACGCTTGCTACGCAGGCTAAACTGACGTTACATCATCTATGTTGTTGCGCGTTGTACGTTTGTTTAATTTCCTTGACCGGTTTGTAAAAATATAACCGTTAGTTTTCCCTGATGATGGATTGTAAATACATGTCAATTAAATTTAACGTGGAAGAAACGGCTTATTATTAATCATCTATGATGTTATTAATTATCTATATTTGTCAATGCAGCAAAAGTTTCCCTCAGACGAAGAAGAACATATCACAGAAGTTTACATGCCAGTAAGTATTACCTGGACAGAAACCTGGGTATTCATCATTTGTTTTTATTTGTCATTTTTGATGCTATTCATTCGTTTGTTCGTTCGCTGCATTTTATTTTCAGCTTATTCTACGTTTCAACTTTCATTCTTCCATTCATTCATCCGATTTTTTTGATTTTTTATTGATATTTGTTGATATACAAAAACGACAGGAAGAGAATACAGGGCATAGCCCCAATTGACATCCAACCCCTAACAAGTTACACAAATTAATGATAAAATATATTAAGTGAATGAAATAATAAAATGTATATATTATATATAATGTCAAGGCGGTAGAGGCTGATTTTGTTGCGATATAGTGTGTAGAGAGAAGAGTTTTGAACTGGAGAAGACTGGTAGCTTGCTTAACAGATTTAGGGATGGCATTCCAAAGTTCTTGATTCCTTGCCATCTACAACAATGTTATTTAATCAATGTGTATTCTTTGTTCACAGGAGGCCTATCTTCCTCCAGTATTACGTACAAAAGTAGATTCCAATCATTCTAGTGATGACATGAGTCCAACTCAACTAACTCGACGAAAAACATACGGTAGTACCAGTCCCCAGCAGGCTGCCGATCACGTGATAGATGCGTCCCAGTTAACGCCCAGCACAGAAACAGTGCTTTCAATGGGCGATGACGAGAAGCCTTTGATGCCATAATTAGCTATTGTTTCAATTTCAACAATCAAAAATTTATCAAATGGACATCTTCCCTGAGATGAACTTCTTTTAAACGGGAAATATAGATCGTCTTTAATCTTACCTTGAAAACCAGATGGCGTTCTTGATTTATTGTTTGTAATTGGTGTTTGTAATTTATGTTGGTTAAAAAGCTAGACGGTTTATTTCTTGTTGGCTTACAAACCGTCAGATCTACAAACACCAAAACAAGATATAAAATAACCTTTGGTACCCAGGGTACTGTGATCCTGAACGGTATAATCGTTTCTTGGTATACAACTCTAACATAGTTGTCAGTGTTAGATTGAATTAGTCATGAGATAAATATTTAAAAAGAACCTTTAACTTCCGTCATATATAAGCATGTTAAGTATGGTAAGCTAACATCACGGCGCACGCGCACCTATTTCTTGGAATGTTTCGATAACATAAATTACATGATATGTTTAGTGCACTGTGAAAACCGCTATACACATATGCTCTACATATTTGTTATTTTAGTATTCTATTGATGATATAAGGTATGTAATGATAAACTAGTGTCATAAGGAGGAGATAATCACATTCCCTTTTATTATTTACCGTAGGGTTTCAAAGAACGTCCTGTATTTATGTAGTTTTAATTGCTTTACGCGCTAGCCTTGAAATTATAGGTTAAAAGATTCCAAAAGTGGTTGTTCAAATAACTGTGCATATCGATGTATCCACAGTTACTCACTTCAAAAACGACTGAGTAGTGGTTACGCAAATAGCTGAGTAAATCGATGCATCCACAGTTACTCACTTCAAAAACGACTGAGTAGTGGTTACGCAAATAGCTGAGTAAATCGATGCATCCACAGTTAATCAATTAAAAAAGTACTGAGTTATGTTAATAGCTGAATAAATCTTAATAAATATTTAAATACTTTCATTTTTTTGAATAAATTTTAGTGGGAAATTTATAATAGACCTTTTCAGAATGCGCATCGCTGATCACGAAACAATGGTTTCAAGTCGAGGCTGGAATGATTGAATCTTTACATTCACTGGACACAGGTGAAAAACGCACTGCGCACGCTCGCAAGACGGTCGTGTTTACAATAAAACCATTGGAGATTTTCAGGCGTTTGGTAAATCTTAAAAGTTAAGAAAGTTCGTGGAAAGTTAGTGCTTATATTTTCCTAACATATTGCAGTTGTTTTCTTTTCCTTGTCAAATAATACAAGAGAAATTCGCATAATACATAACCAAACGAAACCCTTCGTAAAATCTTCAGTTAGTCTGTTATTTTGCTTAAGCATGCGCCGTGCGTTTTTCACCCGTGTCCATTCACTGTAGTTTATCCAGAATCGATTTGCATCTTTTGTTTCAAGATCAGTAGAGAGAATTCTTAAAGGTCTCTTTAAATATTAGTGATTTTTTTACTGGAGTTCCCACGTTATTATTTTGTATTTATTAGACAGCATGTTATGCATTTGATGAAGTGCTGCATGTAAGACATGAATAATTCAGTTGAAGATATTCCTGATTTAATGAATATTAAGTGACTATTAAAGAGGGCTTATAAAGCAATGAATTACAAGGGTAATATAGGAAAATAAAATATTAAATGAAGCTGTTCTGTTTGATCATAGTTTACTGCGGTTGGATTAAATTAACGATGTAGTGTTTGCTGTTCTGCGATTTTCCCATCAGCTTTAACATTATTTTTGAGAAATCTATGAACCTTTCCTTCGAACTGTTGTCCAAATTATGAGTAAACTCGGCGTTAGTAACAACAATACACCAATCGCCTGATCTAAGTGCATGCATGAGGACTAGCAACTGCCACCCATATAGGACTTCTTAAAGTTGTAGGGTTGATCGGCGGGCAAATTGACCCCTTAAAAACTATTTATTGAAGTCTTGTTGATTTTAAAAGGTACGACTGTGTGAACGTCATCCTCTGGGACTGTGTTCACATGCAATTTTGTACTCCTGTAAAAGTATTTATAAACAGTTTGCAATTGTTTTTCAGGTAAAAAGATGGAGAGTCGTCTAGTCACGTGCTACTTATTTCTCAAGACAGTGAAGAAGTTTAAAAATGTATTTTAGCACTCTTGTGATTACAATAATTTGTTTTCGATTGTAGCCTGTGCATTATAAAGCTGGCCCCAATTCTCCTCTTTTACGTCGGGAGAACCTGCTATCCATTTTATATCACAATTTATGTTTTGTCTATACAAATAATTAAATAGGATATAAGATGTTGTCAATAGCGAATTCAAGTTTACGCCGCTTCTTCTTCGCCCTCCTCTTCTTCATCAAACTCTCCTTCCTCTTCAGCTGTGGCTTCCTGGTATTGCTGGTATTCTGACACCAAGTCATTCATGTTAGATTCAGCCTGGAAAATAAATATGCATTTGTTATCATTATTATATTAATACTCTGAAGAATGCACATCTTATGTATACTTCAATTGCAATTTAAATTACAGGCTCGTTTCAAGAATACCTTTTCCTGGTTTAACCCGATATTTTTCAAGTTCCATCCCTGAACCCCAAAATCTCACATATTTTGATTCCTGATTCCCGCATATCACATAGATAATCCATTTATCCATCAAATATGTATTTTATATATGATCCCAATGCAGGGTGTATTAATTTGATCCCGATTCGAGTGTCTATTATCCCGGCCCGATAATATGATTTCATTGAAATTGTCATGAACTGGTTGTGACTCCGTCACATCTTATGCTTGTGAACAAAGTCTATATGCAGC
Organism: Metridium senile; assembly: GCA_949775045.1. Taxonomy (NCBI): domain Eukaryota; kingdom Metazoa; phylum Cnidaria; class Anthozoa; order Actiniaria; family Metridiidae; genus Metridium; species Metridium senile. Next base: position 46,836,668 of record OX459096.1, read on the forward strand.
GTTATATATTTAGAGCTTAGATCAAGACTATTCTCACCTCAGTGAATTCCATCTCGTCCATACCCTCACCAGTGTACCAATGAAGGAAAGCCTTTCTCCTGAACATAGCTGTGAATTGTTCACTGATCCGCTTGAACAGCTCTTGGATGGCAGTACTGTTACCAATGAATGTACCAGACATCTTAAGGCCTCTGGGTGGAATGTCACAGACAGCTACCTTGACATTGTTGGGGATCCATTCCACAAAGTAAGAGCTGTTCTTGTTCTGCACGTTCAACATCTGTTCATCAACCTCCTTCATGGACATACGGCCACGGAACATTGCAGCAACAGTAAGGTAGCGACCATGTCTTGGATCACAGGCAGCCATCATGTTCTTGGCATCAAACATTTGCTGTGTAAGCTCAGGAACAGTCAGGGCACGGTATTGCTGAGAACCACGGCTGGTCAGTGGAGCAAAGCCTGGCATGAAGAAGTGGAGACGTGGGAATGGCACCATGTTGACAGCTAGTTTTCTTAGATCAGCATTAAGCTACAAAATGCAATATTAGCATTAGTATGAAGTATGGATTATGACACCAGTGATTAGTAACGTTAACATCACCCAATTAATATTATTAATTTATATATGCTAATTGTATTTCTGTTTCCGTATCAAAGATATGCCTATTGTTCTGTTGCAATCTCAACCTGTTAAAAAGAAAAAACTCTCTCGCGCTTATCAGTCTTTTGTTACTTCTCACCTACAATACCATATATGGTAATTGCATTGTTTTCAAGATTGCATACGATATTTCTGATACGCTAATTCTTGTAATTATAATTTATTATTATTTTGAGTTGTACTTTGTAATTGAAGTACCTATAGTTAGGCCTCATGCTTGTATAGGCGCTATAAAAATGTCATTTATTATAATTTTTATTGCCAAAACAAAATAAAACACTTCAAGAAGAGATCGCCAAATACACAAAAGTGTCTCACCTGTCCAGGGAATCTCAAGCAGGTAGTAACACCACTCATAGTGGCTGAGACGAGATGGTTCAGATCACCATATGTAGGCGTGGTTAGTTTAAGTGTCCTGAAGCAGATATCATAGAGAGCCTCGTTGTCAATACAGTATGTTTCATCCGTGTTCTCCACCAACTGATGTACGGACAAGGTTGCGTTGTATGGCTCAACTACTGTATCAGATACTTTAGGTGATGGTACGACACTGAATGTATTCATGATCCTATCAGGATATTCTTCACGGATTTTAGAGATTAGTAATGTGCCCATTCCTGACCCAGTACCTCCCCCAAGGGAATGAGTTAACTGGAAACCTTGAACACAGTCACAGCTTTCTGCTTCCTTTCGTACCACATCAAGCACAGAGTCTACAAGTTCTGCGCCTTCGGTGTAATGTCCTTTTGCCCAGTTGTTTCCTGCACCACTTTGACCTATAATTATATAAATAACATCAATTAAGACACTTAGTTTTTACATTTTCATGTTTTATAGCCAGTTTTAATGGAGCTGCTAAAGCAAGAGAAGTTCATGCTGGAAAGGTGGTCCACAAAGTGTTGGCTCTGGTGTAGTTGCCTGGACGTTCACACATATATATATTGGGTATTTAAACGCTAGTGAAAGAATATAATTTTTAAAGCCACTGGAAATAATTATAGAAAGTTAGAAACATTTGAATAATAAAGATGTTTGAGTACATACCAAAAACAAAGTTATCGGGTCTGAAGATTTGTCCAAATGGTCCAGATCGTACAGAATCCATGGTACCTGGTTCAAGATCCACGAGAACAGCTCGAGGGACATATTTACCACCTGCATGAGGGACGAGCGTAAAAACATTGTTAATTCGAGCGATAACACACGCAGTCTGCTAGGCAATCGCGAGTGTGACTACACAACTATAGGAGGGGAGGAGACTAACACGTGATAAAAATACATTTTGTATCTATACACCTATTTCAATTAACGTTGTCCATCTGGAATGGTTGATCTGAGACCGATAGGAATTGTGGGAGCTCGTTAAACTACAAATGCATTATTATAATCACGCTTGAATATTAATGTTTACTTCTGAAATACTGTTATCTGTAATTCAGCACCATTCAAGTGTGATTAAAACAATGTATTTGAAATTTAAAGAGCTCCCACAATTCTTATCGGTCTCAGATCAACCATTCCAGATGGACAACGTTAATTGAAATAGGTGTATACATATATATATAGAGAGAGATATATTATAAATAAATGAATTTATCTTGATAAATTGAAGCTACAGTCCTATAATAACGACGCAAAAATATATTGTTACGAATTATCATCATCATCATCATCATCATCATCATCATCATCATCATTATCATTATCATTATTATTATTATTATTATTATTATTATTATTATTATTATTATTATTATTATTATTATTATTATTATTATTATTATTATTATTATTATTATTATTATTATTATTATTATTATTAATAATGACTTATATAGCGCCTATTCCACTTAGCCAATAGGTGCTTATATCCCAATGATACACTTAACGGACGAAGATGTCCTCGTAACCTTTTTACCAACTTTTAAAATTGCTCTACTACTAGAGAAGCTGAGAAGCGCACATGAAAAGTCGACCAGGCCTTGATTAGTAAGATCAGAGGAGAGGTACATTAATTGCGTAAGTCTTAGATTTGGGGTACGTCTTTTATGTCTACACGCTTATTTTTGCTTCAATTTTATTAGCATTACACGCAATTTTTCATAGATACTGTTTCTATATTTGAAACCAAATTTTTATAATTATTAAATCAAGCGTATAGTTTGTAAATATAATTAAAGTTTTGTACAAGTTAACCAATCAGAAAGCGAGAATTTGACCTTAATATAAAAGACACGCCGAGTGAACGATAAACACTTTGAAATATTCAAAGCGAAGGCAAGAGTAAAGTTTATAAGTGGCTAGCGCTAAAAAACCTCCCAGGATGTTTAAACTTGAAAAGGTGAAGCAAACAATTTGAAAAGAGAAACTTTTGACCGCTAAGCTAACTTGTACAAAACGTTAATTGGGTGGCCACGGTAAGGCGCGTTATGCTGTAATTAATTATATATACACCTACTTGCAAGAACGTTGACATACGAAAAAAGAACATTTGTATTTAGTGTGTTAGGAATAAATTACAAAAGAAAGAGTTCAGCTTCAGTGATCATCTTTTGTACTTTTAATCACAGGCTCCCCACCATCCCAATTCGTTCTGGGCTTCCTGTGGTGGAACGGCTAAAGGCCGTTGGTAAATTCGTTCAAAGTTGGTCATATTTAACTTCGATATTCATGTTCTTTTTTTTCTTTTAGATTTTACTTTACTGTTCCAAAATAAAGTTTAATGTTTCTTGTTTACGAATTTGTGGTTTATTTTGCCCTGCGATGCATTTTAAAGCGATTTAAAGCGAGTTATTCGGCAGCGAACACAAGCTCCCCAGTGAAGGAAAAAAAACACAAGGCAGGCAACTCTGGCGGCTACGGCCACCAATCACGCTCATATTATCTTCAAAATCTACCCGAAAAATTAATCCTATTCTCCCCAAACTCTGGCACACACATTAACGATAATCACACAGACCTCAGCCAGAGTTTGAAATACAAAGCTCAAATAAAAAGCATCGAAAACCAGCTTCTAACATCGAAATTATGCTTTCGTACTGGGATCTGTCAACTCTTGTGTCCCTTTGGAATCCCAAGAATGCAAAACGTCAATGAATACGCTACCCAACCCTACCCCCGCCAGATAAATTTGTCACTTCCTCCCGCTAGCCGGAACTGATTTTGTGACAAATTTATCTGGCAGGGGTAGGGTTGGGTAGCGTATTCATTGACGTTTTGCATTCTTGGGATTCCAAAGGGACACAAGAGTTGAGTTATTTTGGAACAGTAAAGTAAAATCTAAAAGAAAAAAAAGAACATGAATATCGAAGTTAAATATGACCAACTTTGAACGAATTTACCAACGGCCTTTAGCCGTTCCACCACAGGAAGCCCAGAACGAATTGGGATGGTGGGGAGCCTGTGTTTTAATTTATTCCTAGCCCACTAAATACAAATGTTCTTTTTTCGTATGACAACGTTCTTGCAAGTAGGTGTATGTGAAAAAAATAGTCTTTACAAAATGGTCTGTCAGACCTACCGGTTGCTTCATTGTAATAGACGTTTATTCTCTCCAACTGTAGGTCAGAGTCCCCATGGTATGTTCCAGTGGGATCGATGCCGTGTTCGTCAGAAATAACTTCCCAGAACTAAAAACAAAGATATCTAGCTTTAAATTCAGTCAAAATGTCTCGTACCCTTTCTAATAGGTAGAAGCGTGTTTTGACGTCACACATTAAAATGTACTGCAGTATCAAGATCGAGCAATGACGACAAGATTTTGACAGGAAAATTAAGGCACAGGAAAATACTTTTTTATCAATAAATTTCTGTCAGTTATATTATTTTCGTGCATTTTTAAGCCTATCACAATCAAAAAAGCGCATGTTGTTGGACAAGTCAGCTGTGTTTGTATTGGTGTGTTGTTTACTAGAGGCTGTGTTTCTTAATTGGCGTTGTTTGGTGACCTTTTTGAGTATATTTTTCGTTATCTAAATCAAACTATTCTTCTCTTCTTGTTGATTTTCTTGTGTATTTTTGATCTAAGTTACATGACAATGGAAAGTATCAAAGTCACAAACCTGAGATTCATCTTCATGAACCAGGTATGTTCATGAAATACTTTTGTCAATTCTACGACCTTTTCTACCATCAAAATTGCAATTATAAATTCTCTTACCTTAGCACCGATTTGGTTTCCACATTGTCCGGCCTGCAAGTGAACAATTTCTCTCATTTTTGTATAGTTTTTCTAAAATGTTTTGAGTTATTTTTCAGTAAGGTCTGAACTAGTCAGCTTATTTGTTTAAAATGGCTTGTCTTTATGCACTGTTTATGGATTCCAGTGAAAATAAACAATGCTTCTGTTGCTATGCAGCCGTTGCTATAAACCTTGATTCTCCCGAGACTATGGAAGTAGTAATACCCAAGGGATATGAATGTGTATTCGTCACCAATTTGCATTTAATTAAATAACAGCGTAGTTAACTGTATGTTGCTTCTATGATTCAAAGAAACCCTAACATATGTATAAGGATATATATTAAATATATTTGAAGATAGCTATGTTTATTTAATAAGGGAATAATATCGTTTTGGGGGGTCTCTATACTCTATAATGTAATTAACTTGAGTTTATTGTTCAGAGCTAAATAAAAGACAAATATTTCATAAGTCTCTAGTAATCTACCAAAATATGGTTTACCTCATCTTAGAGTGTTTTAATAAAGTGCATATAGAGATACTTTTAATATAAGGTTGCTCCATCGCTACATCGTTGACATTTTATCTAGATAAGGCTCAAAATATATGTTCAAAGCCTAACATTACTTCAAGTCATCTACCAAAATACCGTTTCTCTCAGTTTTAAGTGTCTAAATCGAACTCCTAATTCGCCGAATTCATTTTAGTAAGTCAGTTATATACGTTTGAAATAAGGTTGCTCCATCAAATGATCGTTGACAATATAAAGCTCATTGTATATACATCTAAAGTACTCTTAACAAAAGAATACAAACAAACCGACATGCTATATTATAAGAGGTGCTAACGGTCTATTACAAATTGGTTTACTTTGCATTATTGTAATTATTCAAACAACTGATTCATCACGATGCGTTACTATGGTGATATAAATAAATGGCTACGAGTTTATGGAAGGGCTATCCACAACTTTTGAAATTTTGAGCAACTTGTTCGCTTTCGAGTTCTTATTTTATCTTTTACACGAATTTTCCAACTAATTACCAGGCCGGCCGAAGAGGAACAAAAAATATTTTTCTTACTCCAATGATTCAAATACTATTTGACAATTGGCTGTACAGTAATTTGAATACGCTTTGTGAAGCATTGGTCTTTCTGTGGTAATTTGTAAATACGATTCAGGTGGTCATCGGTTGTAAAATCAAAACAAAATGGCGGACGAAGATGAACCATCCTTATCATAATCATCATCAGAAATGTCGAAAATCTATAAATTTCAATTTTTTATACCCTAAAAGATTTTTACCCCTAAGAGGTACGACGAGAATACCCGATACTTTTACCTCTCCCCCCTCGGGGCTAGGAGATCATTCCTGGACACGAAGTTGTCTGTCGACACATGCTCACGTGGGATATCCGGCGTTTCTTTCGCCATTGGACGTAAGTAAGAAAGACTAAAAACAGAACAAAGGAGGAATGGATGGCTTGACAGGTGAATGACTGAAGATAGTGGCTTATCTGTACGTTTACATGTATCCTGTGCGCAGCCGCCCCCACCCCTCCCTCCTACGTTTCTCCCCGTAAAGGGGGGGGGGGGGGGGGTAGAGGCAGCTGTACACAGGCTAGTATACATGTAGATAATAGAAACGAGAGTCAGTGTACCACGGTATACATACACATGTAGCCAAACGTGGTTCCTATGGTTAATTTGCTCATGATGTATTTATATAGTTCTTCTGTGGACTACACTAGAAAGTTATTAAAGTAACGTGTGTACTGAATTACCTGCGTAATTATGACGTGTTCGTACTTTCTACATCCATATAAGGGTCGGACCGTTTGATATTTCATTTGTCATGGTGGGGCTGGTTTAATTAAATTCCACTGAAAAAAGTATTGAACGTGAAAAACTATCGTGCAACGTCACATATACATGTTAAAAAAATATCGATCGAACTTATAAAAAGAATCATGCAAATATCAAATGGTGTGTCCCTAAGGCGGTTTGTATGAAGATCAATGATTTATAATAATATATTTATTAAGCTATACATTTCCGCGAAGGGATCCGCAACTAGACAGTAGAAGGCAAAGAAGTCACCGCCGTTACTCCAAGGAACGTTTAAGTTCGAGTAAAGTTTGGGCCGAGAGAAAATGATTAAATAAGTGACGCACGAGCTGAGAGGGGAAACACAGTGAGGTGAGCTGACAGGGGGAAACACACCGGTTCGTCACATCTCTCTCCTCATTCCCCCTCGGTTCTCTCTCGTCTAAAACTTCACGCATTTCCCCGGCTGTTAAGCGCGTTAATACAGCAAAATCAAGATCTTTTACGCTTCAAGCAAAGGCAAAATCCCTGGGAACGAGGTTACGTCCTTTCTTTTAAACCGTTTTCTAAACTTTTTGCCTACTGATTCGTATTGTATTCTTTCTTTCTGCCTACCAGCCTGCCAGTCTATCCGTCTGTCACACGGCTTTTCTATGAAATGTTTTTAACAGTATATGGAACCAACGTGTATAAATCTGAAAAGTGATTCCTTCATTCCTTCATTCACTTAGGGACGGACCATTTGATCCAGTCTATCATGCTATTTGTGATACAATCTCTAAAATACTGTACTATACAGATCAATTCAGGGAAGTATAAATATGCGTCATTTTTTAAGATTTCACATAATAGTTTGATTTAAAAATTGCAATCTACTCTGGCCCCACTCTGGGCCAAAATAGCCGTAGTTTTAAAAAGCTAAAACAGCTCTGTGGGGTCATAACGGCTCCAGCAAATTAACTGTGTGATTGGTATTTCAATAACTCAAAAATCTAGGCTTGTTTTCCTTTATTCAAATAAAAAGTTAATGATGGTGCACTCTAATGAGCAAAATAGAAAGTAAGCCCAATTGAATATCATGATCGACTTTTAACGATTTAGTGCAAAGATACCTGCATTTACTCCATCAAAAGCTTCCAAAGGAACTGAAGTGAAGAAAAAGAAATCCAAAAAACACACCCATGATGTGTATATTGATCAAAAAAAGTGGGAGTTTTCCTATAAAAAGCCGGACAAATACAAATATAGTCTTTTGGGAAGGATGTTGTGAAAACAACGACTGTTCTACAAAAAAACAAAAATTGGCTTGCTCGATATTTTTTTTGCTCTGTTTGATATTGCTCGATATTTTTTTAGAGGTTAAAAGCCTTGCTCGATATTTATTTTGGGATTTTCCCTACCCCTCCATCAAATATCAAATGGTCCGTCCCTTATATTCATTCATTCTGATAGTCAGTCGTTTGGTTAGTCGGTCTGTCTGATCTGTCTATTTGTCTGTTTGTTTCATTTGTCTGTCTGTCTGTTTGTATATTTCTCTCTCTCTCTCTCTCTCTGATTGTCTGTCTGTCTGTCTGTCTGTCTGTCTGTCAGGCTGTCTGACAGGCTACCTGCCTGCCTTTTTGTCTTTTATTTTCTCAGTTTTTTCACTATTTGTCAGTAGTGCATGTGTTTCCATAACTGCAGCCATTTTTTACTCAGAAATGTACATCCTGTTTAGCTGCCTTTTAAATGTTATAAAGTAACAAAATGTCGGCATTTGAAGGACACGTTTTTACACATTGAAAAAATAAATATAAATAATAAATATCAAAGGTGCATTATTAAATTCATGTATATGGCGGTACAAACAAGAGAAAAAATGCACTGAACTAAATTGCGGTGATTACTTACCGAGACAACCTGTTGTGCTTCAGTTTAAAATCACGCTGACTTGTCCTCCACTGTTAAATGAAAATGTTTTTAAAAGCCCATTAGATAAGAATCATTAGTTTTTTAGTGTATGTTGGTTTGTAGATGTTTTATTGAATATTTAACATGCTGCGAGCTTACTAATCAAAGCAAAGAAATCAGATATATCTCACCGAAAAAGACTTTGAATCCTATACCGCGCTAATCGGTCTAAGTAATGTTTGTTTTAACTACTATAAACCACATTGAAATTCAGTCCATCAAAGAATTTTACATTTAACTTTAAAGTAAGCTATTATTCGGTCATAAACTATCACCCATCTTAAGATGCGTGGGACTTAAAAGCATTATATACAAAGACAGGATCGTACGATAGATATACGCCCCTTTTCTGCAATGGCTATATTATATTATATGATGAAATCAGGTGAACGTATACTAAATGTTTACCGTAAGTGTTTTAGAGTATACAATTGGACATTGGCTGATTTCTGGTGAATTTCAACATAAATATTCAAAGAGTTTTAGAGAAGACTGATTGGGCATTGGCTACTCTGAGGAGTATTCATCCGATCGTGGGATTTTTAGAGTAGACAATTTCGGCATTGGCTATTTCTGACGAGTTTCGACTTAATTGTTTATCGAAGAAATTTTAGAATAAACAGTTACTTATATATAATAATGAAAATATCTCGATCTGTTTAAATCTTTGCATGCGTCCGGTCTAACAAAACAACTCATTTAGGGCGGTAAATTGACAGAGAGAGAGCCCATGTCATGGTTTTGTAAGTTGGTGTACGCAAATACGCGGATTCTCATGTTGAATCGCCGTTTTATTGCTAATTGACTGATATTATCTTTTCATGAATGCTATGGGAGTCATCGTTAGAGTGAGTGTCATTATTTATACATGATCAACATCACTATAGACTTGTGTAAGCAACGACGCGAAGATTTCTGGACAGCCTGGGAACAATAGAAAAAAAATTGACCATAATTCAGATTAACACTGAATTGAAGTAAATAGATGAGTACGCATCAGAGTACCAGGCTCATCTGAAAGGAATAGGTAAGAAATTTCACGATAAACTGATATATGATTCACTGTTAACTTTGATATATAACAAAACAAAGCAGAGCTCGAGTTTATTTAACAAACAAGACATTCCAAGAGTCCGTTCAAATTCAAATTCATAGTTCATTTCTGTTTTATTACATTGTGATTGGTTATTCATTGGTTTTGATATCTTGATATTGAAGAGAAAACTATGGAATGGTGATTTACCGTTCGCAATTGTTGCATGTTATTTCTTTATTAAGAAAATTTCAAGGTAGACTTTTGATGGGAATTTGGATTTTTTGTCATATTTAATGTTCAATTTAGATGCGATTAACAAACTATTTACACTGATATTTGCCTAGCGTTTTGAGATTCCCAAACACTGTTGTATATTTTTATTCTTTTCAAAAGAGTGTTTTCTTGTTCTTAATATTTGGCTTAAACTATCTGTCAAGATTGTTATCTAGAAAAAGCATGTTTATCGAGGCAAATTTTTATCTTAAATACATATATATGTGATGGGCTACTTTACTTTCTCAAAATGCTGCGCTATAAAAAAAGTTTCTTTTATGCTGTTCTTATATTTTTTGTTTTATTCTTTTCTAACATATATCGGTTGACCTCAGTCAAATTTACTCCAAAATTATGGAGTGAATACTCGCGTTCAAGACAAGTAAAATGATGATTAACTTTAAAAAAGATATTGAATTGCCATTTTATAGTTCCGTGTTTTGATCGACACCTCAGTCAAATTTATTCCAAAGCTTATAGAGTGAATACTCGTGTTCAAGACATATATTCAAGAGCCTTTTGACATGCTGTGTCTTCATGTTATCAGATCAAAATAGACTTCTTCCAAGAGGAAGAATTCTCAATGAATCGACAATGAAGCACTAAAAGGACCACTTATAGTTTTTGACAGACAGTGAATTGTCCATGGCGAGCTCGAGGAGTCCAAGAACCTCGACCACTATACTTTGCTGCCCTCAATCAGGCTTCCTACTTAAGCTCAGTCAGTCAAACACCGCTTGTGGTTTTGAAACTGAACACTTTTCGAGGGATATCCTAAAATACTTTGAAAGGGAATAAGGTTTCAGTTATATCTGCACGAATCCAGAACACATTTACCTTGATAACATTGAAAAGATTATATCTTAAAATACATGCACATTGATCATATTGGAAAGATTATATCTAAAAATGCATGCATTATTGAGGCTTTATTACAAATGATAATAGTATATCTAAGAATACATTCAACATGATTACATTGAAAAGATTACATATCTAAAAATACATTAGTAAAGCTTTATTAAAATGATCATAATATTAATAATTGAAAAGAATATATTGGGTAAATTATGTCAAAGTCGAGTTACATGACTGCAAATCTACCCGAAGGGTGAGGACTGGGAGAGAGAGACACTCATTGGTAACAGCCGATCGGCTGTGCTCGACGGGAATTTTCAAAAATACCCTGCTAAAAGATATACCCAAAGTCGAAGGAGGTGGCATACGATCTTTAACCGCTATGGTATACCGCATAAAATGATCGTAAAACACACAAAAAGCGGTAGGCGCCTATTCCTTCACCGATACCTTGAAAGATACCAAGAAATCAGTGTCGAAATTTCTGATTTCAATTCAGTAATACCCTGAGAGATACCAAATCGCTAATTTACGACGAGCTTTACTTTATTTTACTCATACCACCCCCATCCCTCGGCGCCCGAGCAAGATAAAGCGACGGTGAGGGACTGAACCAAAGAGACAGTCGTAATGTTGTACATTTTTAGATTTGTGATTGTACTTAACAGTAGTTTCAATGATAATGGTAATATTTGTGTCACCAGATGGATCTAGAAATTGTTTTGAAACATAAACTGCAGCAATTTAAGATCGGTTATACCAGCATATGATTGCTGTTTGTTTGACAAATGCAGTTTGGTGATATAGTTTGTATATCTTGCAGTGCGAACACAATGAGCTGCGACATGAGCTGCCATATGGTATTTTGTTGAAACAAAGTTGTCCTGACTTTAAATCAAGCCGAACAATTTTTCTCAGCTAGCGGCTAGTGCAAACAGATGAAAAATAATTTCCCCCTTCCCTCCCCTGCTTGCTGAATTTACTGCATAGAATATATTCGACTCTAGGGTTTAGCGGATTAATAAATCTGTGACATCAAATTAAAATAACATCAATCTGAATTTGCTGCTGTGAATCTAATAAACGTCGCAGGTGCATTACCAGAAAACCGACCGAGGTATGGGACCGAGAATAGTTTGCTATCTTTCTCTCCTCCTTGACATAGTGGCTTCCTACCTCCTTAAGGAAACATTATCTACAAATAAAGACTTGAGAAAGTATAATTCCTGCACGTTTTAGTTTTATACATTTATACTATTTGGGAGCTATAAATGCCTTTTGCATGGGAGCTTTTTATAAACATGGTCTGATAACTGAAGTAATGTTGTTATATATAGTATATAGAGGATATTACATGGGCGCACAGAGATATGAATTTTATCTTCGAGTTTTGATAAGATATCCCACGAGTGAGCGCAGCGAATGAGTGGGATATCTTTTCAACACGAGAAGATAAAATTCATATCTCCAAGCGCACATGTAATGTTCTGTTTATTATATAACAGATTGAAGAAAATTTTTTTTTTTTTTTGAAAGTTGATTGGTTGAGAGTGATATCACACATGTGCGATATCAATGATATCTTCATGACTAGGATAGGCTTTTTATCTAGTTGATATCACTCGGTATACCACTATATGTTATATAATAAAAGTGTTTTCAAGATCTGTCAAAAATGATTGAATTATTAACGAGTTTGAGAAATATATAATGAATAATGTACTTTAATTAATTGGATTTTGCAGTGGTCTATAAAACTAATATCAACATATGACAAATGATTTATAGATTAAAGTTAATAAGATTTTTGAACACTTGTATAACCAACATAATCATTTTGGGCCATTTCGATATGATTAAAAATGTTATTATATTATTATAAATGTTATTTATTTATTTATTTCACATTCAGAGTATTCAGGAAATGTTTACTTACCGCATTTGTCTGATTTTCGCAACAACACATTTGTCACGGCGTTAGCAATCAATTAGTTTTTTACAAGTGTGTAATCAGACACGAGGCACTAGCCAGTGATACGTTTTAAGTTTACACTGCATGGGTAAAAAATCGTACTTGACTTGCTCGTTAATGGTTTAAAAACGGCTTGCGATAACCCAAAACTAGCTGAAGGTTCTGTAGACTGATTCTAGGACCCAGCTCACTCTTTGTCGATATATTTACTGGGATATATCGATCGACTGGAACCAGCCTAATATTCTGCACAATATATAATCGCACTAAGAAAATATACTGAGATATTGCAATCTGAGGCCTAGTTCCAGGGTCGTGACGAAGGATGTGGGATCAGGGATCACATGCCTGGGATCGGGGATCACATAGTCCGAATCAGCTGGAATCAGGGATCACAGAAGAGGGATCGGGATCGTATGAATGAATTTAGGGATCAGAACATTTTTTGTGCGATCAGGGACAAAATACGCTAACTTTTAGGTTCAGGAATAAAACGTTTGTGTAAAAAATCGGGATCAATCACGAGAAAAATCCCTCGTCACAACTCTATAGTTCAACTGAACGTCGCCAGTCACATGTACAAGTGCCGAATCTAATGCAAATGAGCACAACATATTGTTTAAATTCATTTTCGTTAGATTTGGCACATGTGAGATGCGATAACTAGGCCTAAGTCAAATATTTATACAAATGAGGACAAAATGAGTTCAATGTTTTCTAAAAATGAGCGTTTTCACCTTAACTTTGTAACAATATTTTAATATATTATCTATAATATATATATATATATATACAGCGAATTGCATAAACTTTGACACTGCTGAAAAAATATATAACTATATCAAGTGCATTGTGGGAGCGATCTACGCGCGTGATCAGGCGCGAAGTTCAAACCTTGCGTGTGTCTTCGTACAGCTGCTGAATATTGAAAGTGAAAGTAGATGTCTTCTTTCCCGCTTTTAAGACATTTTTAGCTTTGGGTTGACATTTACAATACTCAAAATATATATATATATACATTATAGTTTCCAATAAATATTATTGAGCAGTTACTTCGTTTTGACAAAATCATGAAATGATAATAAAAACAAGTTTAAAGTTGTTCTTTATTGACGAGTTAAGAGTGATTTAGCTCCAATAGAAATGCTACTTAGTCGGCAATAAAAGTGATAATTACCTTACCTTTTCGTTATAATGATTACAAAACTATAAATTATTATACTAGTTAAACTCAACTAGACTCTAGGTAATGCAGATAATATATTTATTTGCTGTATTTAATTTTATAGTGAGTTGGAGTTGATGATTATTTGCAATTCGAGCTATTTCGGCTAGCATGCAAATCAGTCCTATATCAAAACCAAATTGTATGTGAACTGTAGTTTTTTGATTAATTTTCGTCTTTCCAGCTATTGACTGTTTGTATCTTCTTATTCTTACTTGGTAATTAATATCAATGTATTTTCTTACGGCTCTTCAATGAAATTGAGTGTTTAGAATATTAAATAAGTTGCCGATCCGGTAGCAGTGGTAGCCTTGTTTTCGCATCAACGCATATAAACACGCGATATTTGTGATTTGTTTACATTTATTTCGCTGTATTTAAGAACCACATGAGCAATAATATTTGGTTTAAAGGAATTGTTGAATTAATAAGCTCTAAGAGTTTACAAACTTCACTGTTTTAATAGAACAAGTAATTTGTGCTACATAGTTTGTACAAATAGTTCACTTTAGCGAAGCATAACTTTAGAGTGAAAATTAAAATTATATCCGTAAAACATTAGCAAATACTAAATAGCTAGAACTATGATTTGCATGCTAGCTAAATAATCATCGACTCAAACACACTATAAATACAGCAAATAAATATTACTAACATTACCTAGAGCCTAGTTGAACTTAACTAGAATAATAGTTTAGTTTTTAAGGGAAATATTTCACTTTTATTGTCGACTGTCTAGCATTTCTATCGAAGCTAAATCTTTCTAAAGTCGTTAACAAAGAACAATTTTCAACTCGTTTGTATTATCCTTTCATGAAAACTGTTATATATAGTATTTATTTTTGCATTTAAAATATAAACCCAAATCTAAAAACATAAAGAGTAAACAACAGTTTACATTTACTTGAATGTTCTTGCAGCCTTACAAAGACACACTCAAGGTTTTAACTTCGCGCCTAAGCTCGCGAGTAAACGTTCCCATAATGCACCCGATATAGTTATATACTTTCTCAGCAGTGTCAAAGTTTTTGCAAATCGCTGTATATATATTTTAGTTATATTAAAGGCATTCTACGTTTTTTTATTTCTATTGTTATTGGTGTCACACAAATCTTTAATAAAAGTGTTTTTTTTTTTATCAGTGTATAAGTCTTGTAAGTGATATAATCGGATGAGCATGACAAAGTATTTACAAATTTCCTTTTAACACTTCAGACGGTATAAATATCACTCTCCAAATTTTATTTTCATACGAGGCCAAGGTGCTTTTTTAGTGTCTGAACTTCGGAAGTCCGGATCGTTGATCGATATTCATCAAATCTTTAATAATGCTTTTAGCATGATCCGGAACAGCCAGTTCATAAAAATACTACTGAAAAATGTATTGCGACAAGAAGCTTCTTGTGCATATGACGTCACAAATTGAAATGTATAACCGCTGTACAGTATCAAGATCGACAAAATTTTGGCGTTTTCGGAGAGCAAAATTTAGGTGCAGAAAATAAATATTTTTTAGATATATTAAATTTTCATTAAGTATCCTTTTCAGCATATATTTAAGGCTATCACACTATAAAAAAATGCGAATTTTGCACATTGATTTCCATAAGACTAGCACTTAAATGTTTACTTATGTAACTTAAGATTTATGTTATATATCTTATTTTATTGCTGTTGTTTATTATCATATATCCTAATGAATTAATTCGCCTTCTTGATATCTTGTCATTGTCCGATAAATCAACTGAATGAGTTTTTGATTAAAGTGTTTTCCAACTTTGAAGTACGAATATATTTTAACGACTTTATACGCCTTTTAATAAGCGCCATTTAATTAAAATTACTAATTATATAATCACAACCACGACCTAACCTCGACATACTTACTAAGACTATTAATCATACTTGTTAATATATCATTTGTTTTAAAGCTGTCAAAATAGATCTAGAAACTTGTTCGGTAAGCTGAGGTTTTCAATGGAAATCAGAAATTGCTTGCTAGTGCTGTTTTCTATATTTGTTTAGTTACACATAAAGTTAAATTTACACCAATTGATGTAGTTTTGGATTCGAGGTTTCTGTCGTTGTTGTTTTCGACGTCGTCGTTGTTTAGCGGTGTTGTTCAGCTATAGTGCCAGTATTTCTGTACATGGTAATTTGTTTTATGTTATTGTTTGTGTTAATAATCCCCCTTCACAGTTCCCTGCGCCATCTTGAAAGGTAGCATCGAAGCGAGACACACGTTGAACTTGCAATAATGATAGAGGATTAGTATGCACACTATTGTTGTCGCGTCGCTGTTGTTGTTGTTGTTGTTGTTGTTGTTGTTGATGATGTCGCGTTGCTGTTTTTGTTGTTGTTGCATCTGTTGAAATTGTTTTGTTCTTCTTGTCGTCGTTGTTGAAGTGTCTCATCATCATGTCGAGGCTCTTTGGGAACTTATAAGATGCCCATCTACCGTTTACTAGCCTGCTTATAGTCTCTCAAAAGCTTCTCAAAATTTCTTCCCTGAGAGCATTAGACAGGCTAAACGTCTACATACAAATTAAAGATCTATGCACAGCTCATGGTGGATAAGCTCTACTTTGAATCAACATGACTTCTCCTTCTAAACTGCTAGACCTAAACTGTTTTTATTTTATTCTTCTCTGTTCCGTATTGCGGTATTTGATTGTATTCTGAATTAAACAAATATGATATGAGATATTTAAATACCTAAAAAAATTGCAGAGAGCATATTCAAATATGCTTTACATCACTGTAAAATATTGGGATCTGAAACACACTCTTTGTACACTCATTTCTTATTATCAGTGTGTCCCAAGTGATTAAGACGTTAAAAAAGTGACTTTATTGTTTTATGACGTGACAGATGGAAATATTTCAATTGTTTCTGTTACTTGATACTAATCCATTGCGCAGTTGCTCCATCCATTTGCGTAACTGACAATAACAGTATATTGCACCTGTCTGATGTATTTACATAACCGCTATAACCTTCCAAACCATATCAACATCCTATCTTAGTAGACCTAAACACATCCTTATTTCATCCTAGGGCATTCTGTACATCTTTCAAAACCAAGAATGGATCATTTCCCCGCGGTGAAAGTAAAAAAAACAAAGACAACAGTGCGGTTTCGATTATCAATGCGGCCAACAATGTTTTCAGATCATGAAATCTGATTTCCTAAGTGTGTATACCAAAGAGCACGTCGCTATACTCAGCTAATCAAATCTACCTAGAAAAGTCGCCATCTGAAAATAAACCGATAACACTTCGTTAAATCTATGGGATTGCTATGGTAATATTAAGAAAATAAGTAAGAGAATCTTCAATTAGTTCAAGATTTCTAACTGTGACATATATAAAAGCTTCTCAAAGGAAAACGAGCGACACATTTTAACAAACACACCACTTAAGATGATAATCATTGTGTTTTTTTTTTTTTTCACTCGGTACCGCGATGGCTTGACTAATGCATAGCAAACATCGAGGCAAGCGATTAAGGTCATCTAAGCAAGCTGAAACTTAGTAAGTAATAATAGTCTCGTGTATACCATGTATTAGTTACCATTCGTCTGTTTTCATAGCACTTTATCAGCTAGCCTGAGGAAACAGACGGAAACAGACTCCTCTTCCCGCCCCAAGGAAGGAAGTAGAGGAGCGGAAGAACGCTTGTTTTTTTCAGGCTCATATCAACAAATATTTAAGGTAACCTTAAAATGTTATAACATGCACGCTTTTGAAAAAGTTGAGTAATTACAAATGTCCAGTGTCCTGTATTTTGAAATACTAAAAAAACCTTTATCGAACGAGTCTCCGCCGCGAAATATTTTGGTTCAAGTTGGGTCTGTATAGTAAATACATCTATATTGATTCACTGTATTTTATCCACTACAGCAAAGATTTGAATCTGTTGTTTTAAGATCAGTGAAGCGAATTAGGGGAAGGTCTATTAATTAAAAGTTACAATAGTCTGCATAGCTGGCCCTGGGGGATTGGGGAGAGAGGCGGAGGGATAGAGAGCCAGGCTACGCAGGCTAAAGTTACAAAAATAACATAAGGAAACTAAACAAACACCCGTACAAATTATAATAAATAACTAAATAAAACCATAAAAATTAACAGTTCAATAGAAAACAAACAGTTTCACTTGTTGTATCGTTATCCATTAAGGAAGTTATATATACGTATAAATGTCTATTTTTTTTCCGATTCATCGGAAAACTGACATAGCTCCGTGATTTTGAACATTTGATATTTCCAAGTAGAAACACGCTTTTAAAAACAATTAAACAACAAGAGAAGCCTTTCACAGCACCATATATTATTATATATACTCGGACGACTTATAACCGGCGACAAAATAATATATATCATTCAAAGAGTTCTCGAGGCTTTACTGTTCGCTCGATTTTGAATGAGAGTCTTGAAGAGAATGACCGAGAGATTACAGCGATAACAATCAGAAATCTTGAAAAGTACGGTGGGTTTTTTCCACGCATAGTCATGTTTTATACATCAAAATGTCCGTAAAAGAATGGTGTTTTCGAATCCATGGCTACTTTTTTGAAAGTTTTTTTTTTTTAAATATAGCCCATATTGTAACTTGACATGAGAATAGTCGCACAATCTCTCTTGTATCTCTCTTCGATGTTGGGGATGAGAAAACAATTATTCCAAAGAGCACTACGTACTTTTCGCAGTAGTTTTTTGCCAAAACGATTTTCTTGAGTAAAACATGGCAAATAATATGTTTGTTAGGAAAGTGCCTTTCTTTTGCAAATGCTTGTTAAAAAGTTTGTTATCGGGAAAAATAGAATAAATAGCGTTTTATGTTTCAAAACGGGCCCCGGTCTCCCTCCCTTATCTCCGAAACGAGTATGGTGACCCAATATTTTTATCTTAGTTTTGAACTTTACCAGTTTGCTTATTTTACATGAAAAGTTTCAAAAAGATGACACCCGAACTACCTTAAGGAGTCAGTTTATTTTAGTGATGTATTTTTAAAAAGGTAAAAACGTTAGAAAATATTAAATAACAATTCGAGAATTTCGAAAATGAAGGAAAAAGATGCGTTGGCAAAAAGGGACACTGAAACTGTAGTTAAATATATATAATGGAAAATGATCTTAAAACAATTAATAAAGTGGAACAATTCCTCCAAAACATTCTATGCAGCATCGACAGAAAAGTCTCTAGCTAGTTAATAGACCGATGAGGGAGAAGGAAGCCAACCCCACAGTATGAACGGTTAACCCCCTGCGCTAACTATCGATTATATTATTTATAAACTTCTAGTCTATTAGAACTTATGTTGTTATGCTAATAGGTAACCTCTGGGAACACTCAGATAATCCATTAAAAATGGCGCGACTTTGTTTTTAGAGTGTACCACATACCACTGCGTACCAGGCCGGTACCAGTTCCGTCTCACTTAACTCATCTGAATTCGTTTGAAGTCGTTATCTTGATTGCAATGATTGGTTACTTGATTGATTGTGTATTGGCTAGATTGATTGACTTTCTGATGATTGATTGGTTGATTGATTGATTGATTGATTGATTGGTTGGTTGATTGATTTCTTGATCGATTGATTGATTGATCGATTGATTCATTGATTGATCAGTTAATTGATTGATTGATTGATTGGTTCATTGATTGATTAATTGATTGATTGATTGGTTGCTTGATTGAGTGATTTGGTTGGTTAATTGATTGAATGGTTAATTGATTGATTGGTTGATTAATTGATTGGTTGATTGATTGATTGATTTGGTTGGTTAATTGATTGATTGGTTGATTGATTGATTGGTTGATTGATTGATTGATTGATTGATTGATCGATTGATATTATTCCTTCCTGTTGTCATATCAGTATAGGACGATAGATTTTGATATATTGATATTCTGAAAGTCCTGCGCAGATTTCGCATACAAGCTGAAGAGTTCTTGTCCTCTGCAATCAATACCGCGATACTAATTACCGGGCAATTCATCATGTACATCAATGTAAAATGGCTGTGGGAAGAATATTTTGATAGCTAGCAGACTATACAGTATTTTCCCTGGGTACATCAGTCATAGGAAAGAAGAACTTTCTTGACGAAAACGCAATTCATTTCCCCAAAATGAGCCGGATCACCGTCAAATAATAATCCGTCCTTGCCAGACAAATCCGACTATAATAATTATTTTTCACCATCAACAAACAAATAGTAATCCGCCATTAATGCCAAACAAATCCGTCTGGGATAATTATTTTCACCATCAAATAATAAGCCGTCAATGCTAGACTAATCCGATTATAATATAAATTGTTTTTATATAATGCATGATCGAATATTTTTGTGAGGTCAACTGTTAAAGCGATACAACCATTGCGACTCTTGAGAATTAACTCTGCCGGTTCCTGTGAAATCAGAACTCCATATCAGTTGTACAGGAGCTGTCACCCTCATCAAAATTAACTAGGTAAATCCTTCAGAGGGAACTAGCCAATCTGCGCGAGTAAAGAAAGTGATAAAAGTCGATAAGATAAGAGAATAGAATAGAAAAGAAAAAGTGGATTGTATAAGAAAAAGAAAAAGAACAAATAGCAATATATAAGAATAGAATAGAATAGAATAGAATAGAATAGAATAGAATAGAATAGAATAGAATAGAATAGAATAGAATAGAATAGAATAGAATAGAATAGAATAGAATAGAATAGAATAGAATAGAATAGAATAGAATAGAATAGAATAGAATAGAATAGAAAAAGAATAGAATAGAATAGAAAAAGAATAGAATAGAATAGAATAGAATAGAATAGAATAGAATAGAATAGAATAGAATAGAAAAAGAATAGAATAGAATAGAATAGAATAGAAAAAGAATAGAATAGAATAGAAAAAGAATATAGAATAGAATAGAATAGAAAACGAATAGAATAGAATAGAATAGAATAGAATAGAATAGAATAGAATAGAATAGAATAGAATAGAATAGAATAGAATAGAATAGAATAGAATAGAATAGAATAGAATGAGAATTGGAATAGAATGCGAAAGAGAAGACAAGAAAGGGGAAAATGCAAGAAAAGAAAGAGAATTTACAAATTGATAGGATAAAATTTAAAAAGAACTGACAAAAGGAAAATATGAAAAGAAAAACAGTATTTGCTATTGCATATTGTTAATAATAAAACATAATTTCTCCATCAAATTATAATAGTCTTAACTTACTACTACACAATTTGCTTTAATTAAACAACCTGAAGTTATATTTAACCCAACTGTTATAGCCCGGCAATCAGTAAGATGGACAGATAATCTTAATATATATAGTGGCGGTGCTTGTCTTGACTTCCATAACCACTTTGTGTATTTACCCTACAGTCTGCGCTGTACCTGAGGATATCCATCACATTTCAACTTGTGAGAGATAACTCTTATTGTTGTACATCCAATATCGACGCAAGTTTTTTTTATTTTGATGAGTACTATCTATAAATGTCAAAAAATTCTCTATCATTATACTGATTTAAAACACGCCTTTTTAACCTCGCGGGCAGTTCACAAGTACACCAGCTCATCATGTATAATATATGATCTGTACGCTTACAACATGCAAACCTGCGCTATTCCTTTTAGCAGCTTCATATGCGATAGTAATTCTTGGGATCGCTAGTCGAAACTACGCGAGGATTAATACAGGTAAGTAAATCACGATGTACTCTGATTAGTTTAGTCATCAACATTGGAAATAGGGGGGAATCAGGTTATCGGTTATGCGCAATTCTCAGACGTAAAAGTTAGATATTTGGGGATTTTTAGGGTATTACAGTGCAACGACTTCAACCGATGCAACCAGAACAAACTTGTGCAATCACGATCAAAGATACTGAACAATACAGAATCTTTTAATTTTAGGGAGTTGAGAAAGAAGAGCGGCTTTTTGAATACATATAGCCGCGTCCATTGCTTTTTCAGCTATTGTCATGTGGTATCTCTTATATCGTATTAAAGATATGCCTATTGTTCTGTTGCAATCTCAACCTGTTACAAAAAAGAAAAAAATCTCACGCGCTAATCAAAGTCTTTTGTTACTTCTCACCTACAATACCATATATGGTAATGGCATTGTTTTCAAGATTGCATATGGTATTTCTGATACGGGCTAAACATCGTCCTTGTCACGCCTTTTGATACAACCCGATCGCAGGATGATGAAAAACAAACAACAGTGAACCAGGTTTAAGCCGTATTGTATTAACTCGAATAAGCGCCGCGACGCTTTTTACATTTTTCTCGATCTCACTGTCCCCCTTCTTGATCAGAACTACCAATATTGGGGAGATAACTTAATGGGCGAGCGGTGAAATTTAATTACTTTGAACTGAAGTATTAAGGTTTCGATAATGAATTTACTGGACAATGGCAGCCCCAAGCAATACCGGAAACAGAGCTTGTGATTTATATTGGGGAGATAACTTAATGGGCGAGCGGTGAAATTTAATTACTTTGAACTGAAGTATTAAGGTTTTGATAATGAATTTACTGGACAATGGCAGCCCCAAGCAATACCGGAAACAGAGCTTGTGATTTATATTGGGGAGATAACTTAATGGGCGAGCGGTGAAATATATTAATTACTTTGAACTGAAGTATTAAGGTTTTGTTAATGAATTTACTGGACAATGGCAGCCCCAAGCAATACCGGAAACAGAGCTTGTGATTTATGAAACTATGCTTCACATGCAATCCAAACTACACTCTCTGTGTTAATCAGTTTGTATCCTAACCACAGTTCCTTTTGGTCGGAAATTTACCTTTCACTCTGACAACCTTTTTGAACTGAGGTGTATATCATTAGACAATTGATTACCTGATCACAGCTACAGAAGACTTCTAAACAAAACTTCTAAGCCTCTAAGTAAAACATTGAAGTAAAAATTGGCCACTAGGAAATATAACTGTTGCTTCGATTCACTACAACTACCAAATATAGTTGAGTAGATCGATACACCCAAAGTTCTCCGCAATTTCCCGGGAAGGGGGGGGGGGGGGGGGGGGGGATAGGGGTGTTCGGCGCTGAGGACTGTAAATATTTCCTGTGCGTACCTTTTCTGGAATTATACTAATCTTTAATAGTCGTAAAAAGGCTAAATACCTTTAATGATTATTTTAACTTTAAATTCCTTCCTACTGTGGGAGATGAAGACCATAGTAGTACCAATAGTAATAGGATCGCTAGGAACCATATCGAAAAACTTTAAAGACCATATTCAAAGACTTGAACTTAATAACATAAGCGTTTTAGATTTACAAAAACCTGTTCTTTTAGGCACGGCACATATATTAAGAAAGGTGCTTCAGCTCTCAGGAGCTGGGTAGGATCCCGAGCTGAAGCTAGATCTATACCAGTAAAAATTGTAAAAAAGGATTATTTTACTGTGAAATAAAGAAATAATAATAATAATAATAATAATAATAATAATAATAATAATAATAATAATAATAATAATAATAATAATAATAATGTTTAATACTTATATTGCGCATTTTAACATGTTATATATGATCAAATGCGCATAACAAGGTTTTATATAAACATAACAAGGTTTTATATAACATAAATAAATCGATATAAATGAGTAAAAAACATGCTTCCAATTTATCCATGAAAACAACTTCAGGTGACACAAAGCCGCCATGCAGCTATTCATCTTTATTGACATCACAAGAATAAGGTTCGGATGTATCCACAGACAAGTAAAGTTAATGTAATGAAATATTACTTTTTGATAGTTTCTGGTTGAGTTGATACAGACTAAATAGTCAATAAATAAAGAGAGGGGGCTTAAGGGTTTTTATTATATATCCTATTCAAACTCGTTTTCTTATTGGTCGAGAGCACGTCACGTGGAGGGAAATAAATCGACCTATTCCCCGCGCGGGTAATAAATCCACGTGAGAGGGGAATAAATCCACGTGATCAGGTCAAAGTCCATCGAAAGTTCGTGTGGCGCGTTTGCAAACTCAATGTAACCACCAATTTAAACTCCAACTTATAAGTAAACAACAAACATTTTCACTTAAAATAAAACATTACATTATTGTCATTTGACATTTTTTGGTCGACTAAAAACTTTGTAATATCATATTACATTTCAATTTTCTCCACGCTTTGTAATTCATATCGTTAAACGAATTTTTTTTCGGAAATAAAAAATTTTCAAAATGGAGTGAACATTTTTCTTCGTTTGAATAGGGTATATAATAAAACACTTAATGACTGATCCCTCGGGAAATCAGTTAGTTTTGTTTCCCTCGAATCTCAATGTTTCCCTCGGCCGGAGCCTCGGGAAACATTGGGATTCTCGGGAAACAAAACTAACTGTTTCCCTCGGGACCAGTCATTAAGTGCTTAGTGGTTCTGTGGGTTTTTTTTCTTGGTGCAGTTGTGCGTTTTTTAACATTTATATGTGTGGTTTTGCGGTTTTTCTGCCGCGGTGAACGATAAACTCGAATACTTTATCTACGGTGAAAAATTACCATTCCGATCCTTTCACTTCCGCTGTGGTTGTTTTGGTTAAGTTTTATATATTTATTGCATGCGGTTGCGACTTTTTTTAGTAAATTTTGACGCGGACGTTGTACGTTATCATGATTGTTTTTGTGCGGTCACAACTATTCACCTCCTTTAATTTCTTTACCCCTTACGCCCCCCTCTAAAAAGTCTTTTTCAACTCCTTTCCCTACCCCTTACGTTCACAAATCATGGAAAAATTCAGAGTAAAATGGATAGCTTTGAATGTGTTACTGAGAGTATTACTGCCTCTCCAGATGTTTTATCAGACGATCATCATTCGTCGAAGAATATATAGAAGCAAGTGAATTACTGTAACTGAAAAACTAGTTTTTACATGCACCGCGCAAAGCAAAGAGTTAAGATTTTCAGACTTGAATTATCAAGTGTCATTATACATGAAAAATAAGGTTATAAAGGATACCGCTTATCCAGATCAGTAAAAAATCAACTAGTTTTAAAGAATCAGCATAAATTAAATTCTTATGTCGTTCATTCTATCTATTTACATTGTGTGTTATTATCAAGTTTCAGAGTTCTCATTAATGTATTATTAATACACACTTTCATTGTTTCGAAGTAGTCATTATTTACGAGAATATTAATCTTCAAGCTGGGGAGGGTTTTGAATTCAGCAGGGAAGAGTGCCGCTGATGAATTAATTATTCATAGGTCATTATTGTAGTCACTCAATAGACCAGTTTCGTGTTATCTGGCACCGCTGTACTATTTGACAAAAGGCGCATTTGCACAGGCTTAGCCTCAATTCAGAGAAAATTCAAATGTGTTTTCTTTTGTTAAGCGGTAACATTTTTTCGTGCTTTGCTTGGGATTTGTGAATATTTTAACAACAAATCGAGGCTTAGCCTGTGCAAATGCGCCTTTTGTCAAATAGTACAGCGGTGATAGATAACGCGAAACTGGAGTATTGGAACCAGAGGTTATTATTTGGAGCTAGAGGTTATTATTTTGATCCAGATCGAGGTTTGAAAGAGACTTTGATAGATATGAAACTTAGACTTAAGACTTAGACTTGAATTTAAAGTAAAGAAAAAATCAAATGACACCAACGAGATTCGAACCCGCAATCTCTGCCTTCGAATTCCTACACCTAACGCTGTATGCTATCTGACCAACCGATGTCAGTTTTGGTTTAAATAAAAACGAAATGTCTTTTTCTTGATACTTGTTACAAAAGACATTGTTAGCATTGGTCCCATGGGACGGACAAGAAAAATAGCTTAGTTAATGGACCCTTTGGGAATTGTTAGTAAGTGGTTTTCCTTCGAAAACAATGCGCGCTCGGTCATTATTTTCAATAAGCCGAGGAGCGAGGCCATTATCCTATACTTAATGTATTAAATTTTCGCGGTTTTCTTTTGTTTTCATTTTCTAAAGACCGCGAATATTATACAAATAATTACGATGAGCACAATTATTATCGATTCTTTTCTGTTTTCAGATAATAGACTTCTAGTTCAGTTAAGCAAGGTAATATCCCTCAAGCACTGATTTGGTGGTGAATTCAACAATTCTTGAAAGGACCTTGTAGCTAGTAAGTGATTTTTTATGTAAACGTTTTGTTTTATTTCTTGTGGTTTTCAGAATACATGATTCCTTGATGGCAGTCAGACCAAAATTGCTTGGTGTGGTTGGGTTAGAGTGGAGGTGGTGGGGATGGGGATGTTTCTAAACCACAAATCGAAGCCCACATAACGATATATAACTAAAAATGCATGTTCCTTTAATTAGTACAATTCACAAAATAATATTTGATTATTCCTATTTAAAAATATGAAAAAAGATTTTAAATACAGTCAATGCCATTAACATTGTCTACCAAGACATTAACACTAAAAGAAATATCAAGTGACATCACATATACGTTCGCTCTACATGCTCGACACTAGCATTACAGCAGTTCTCAGTCACACGTACACCGCTCGCATAAAAAGCACCGCTATAAAACGTGAAGTTGGTGGACGTTAATCAAACTGTGTTTACGAGAAACATGGTGTTTTTACTTCAGTCGGGCTGCGAAACATGTCTGAATCCGACAAAGAGGTTATTGTGGGAATTCAGCTTCTAGATTCAGACATTTTTCGCAACCCGACAGAAGTAAAGACACCATGGGTCTTGTAAACACAGTTTGATTGACGTCCACCAACTTCACGTTTTATAGCGGTGCTTTTTATGCGAGCGGTGCACGTGTGACTGAGAACTGCTGTAATTGTGGACATTTCAATATATATCATTGTTTATATTAGTATTCGCCAGATAACAATCCGGGCGAAAAATAAAGGTAGGGTTTGCAGCCATCCTCGGGAACCCAGGGGTTATATCTGTCACTCGTTCCTCGCTCCCAGAAGCAGATATAACCCCTGGGTTCCCGAGGATGGGTTTGCAGCTAGCTTCTCATCGTAGTCAGATTGCAGGATCGATATTTCTATAATTTATACTGATTCAACAAAGAGCTACTGCAGTTAAGGCAATAGTCTGCGTGATTAGGGAGAGAAAAAAAAAGGAAAAGGCATTTCCTTCTCTCTTCCTCGCAACCCCGCAGACCGCCGGATTCGCAGGCTATTGAGCGTGAATGACCCCCAAGTGGCCGAGAGGGAGGGGTATCGGGAATGCTCGTCGTGAAATTTTTAAAACAACCTATATGACAACGGAGGTCTTTTAAAAGGGAGGTCTTTTAAAACGAAATAGTGTGGCTATGCGGTATAGAAAAAAGCCATGTCATCTTCTTTTCTAATACCTTAAATGTATATGAAGAAATCAGTGAATGTAGAAATCCTAATGTTCAATGTTAAAAAACCCCAAAATACCAAATCAATATAAGGCTTATAGATACGACGAATGCCCCCCCCCCCCCCCCCCCCCAAATTCTCTTTTCCATTGCTTTAGTAATTAACATTCACGAATGTGTTCGCGTGGTGCCCTTTTGCGTGAAAAATCGAACATTCGCGAAATTATATTTATACTGATTTTTGACACAGTCCCTTTAACGTTGCTATCGTTTCTCTATTATAGAGATATAGTTCTAGCTGCGTTTAAATCTACCGTTTTGGGGGCGCTTCGCTTTTGAGTCTCGAGGCATGTATGATCAACTTTTTAGTTGAAGGGGAAATGAGAAATATGAAATATGAAGCTCATTACGCGTGCACAACTTTTGTGCCTAACAATTGTATTAAAGAAATACCACTACCAAATCTAGTGTTTAATCTAGTGTTTTTGTGGCAGACAAAACGTTGAAATAAGTACTCATTACTAGCCGCGACTGACCGTTCCTTTCTTTTCACGTAAAAGTCTCTCTCTTTATATATAATTGCGACTACTTCAGTTGATATTCAAAATCATATCCGTTTCAATTGTTGCTTCTAGTTATTCAGTGAATTACTAGTCAGTTGCCAATGAAAGAGCCCCCTCTGATTAAAGATTAGTTGCATGGGTGGCCTAGCGGTGAGAGCGCTGGCCTTTCACCGCTGTGGTCCAGGTTTGAGTCCCGGCTCGGGCATGGATTATATGTGAATTGAATTTGTTTGATGTGTTCTTCTCTCCTATGCCACGAGGGTTTTTCTCCGGGTTATCCGGTTTTCCTCCCTCCGCAAAAATGAACATGTGAGCTGAATTGTGTGCAAAATAATTAAATGTAGAGGTAGTGAGTGTGTGTCTGAATCTCCCCCATTAGTAAGGGCACATGTGTCCAGTCTAGAAGAATTGAGACGTTAAAAAAAGTGATTTTATTTTTTATTTTATTTTATATTTTGCCCCAGTTTTTCGGGAAGGTTTTAGAGCAGCTAAACGCAAATTGCTCAGTTAAAGGCCCGGGCAAACGGCTTCGACACATGCTTCAACATCCGTTCGATTTTGTTGAATGACAATGTTAAAGTGGTTTGTCACCCCATTTCAAGATTTTCATTGAAACCGTTTATCCCCCTACGTTTAACATCGTTCAATTGCAACAACCATTCTACAGCGTTTAACAAAATCGAACCAATGTTGAAGCAAATGTTGAAGCCGTTTGTCCGGGCCTTAGTGATAGTAGTTTTATATGCAGTACCAATCTCCCAATTCCCACACCACTCTCGATCTGAGTAACGTGAAAAACAAGCAGCCGCGCCGTTAAACGATCCAAGCCTTGAATACCCAATAGGTAAAGTGCGGTAACTGTTCAGTGAACTGACATACTCGAGGTACACCTGCCCAGTACAGTAGATCTCCAAACCACAATTATCAAAGAGAAATACGGAGCAGAGGGAGGTAATTTGTAGTAGCTAGATTGTGATTAACAGTACTTTATTACTTGGACTAACATGGACTATTAATTATAGTTTTATTACTACATGTATGTTCAAATGTTAGACGTGAAAATAGCAGTGCGATGGTTCTCCACACATCTCAAGATCATGTGTAAAGCGTAGGAATCCAATTATATAATCTATGTTCCGTGTTTTTACCTGAGAAATCAGTTATCCTCATGCAGTCGTCAGTTTAGCTAAAATTGATCTATGAATACAACTTACTCTTGTCAGCTTTGCAGCTATATGGAACAAATTCTACTGTCAAAGTCAATATTTGGTTTAGTCTACCAATAAACAAGAAAAAAAATAAAAATCCCTGATTGATATGTTAATTCAGGAGGTTTTCAAAATTCTGGCCTGAACGGCAGTCACAATTTCCTTCCATTAATTCGTAATGCGATGATTTTCACAATTCCTTGCATAGCTTTGCGACTTTGAGCATAGAAATTGTTTTATTCATCTAAATCATGATTAATTAACATCATATTTGAATGCAAAAGATTGTAGCCTGGGAGCTGTAAAAGTGCATTTCTTCCCTCCCTATACTAAAGAACACTTTACTAACGGACCATTTTGCACGCAACCGAGGCTGAAGTTAAGCCACGATAAACTCATGTAAGATACAGTTCCCTTGTTCAACTTCTGCTTCGATCAATTCACAAAATTCCACGGGCTGTAGTCAAATTCTAAATAATATATTGCACGCTATCGAGACTGAGGTTGAACTGATACGAAAACCGCACCCGCGTGAAATTAAGCCAGTAATGTGCGGTACTAGTAAATAGATCAATACATGTATTTACATTTAACATTTAAAAAGTCAAAAGTAATGAAGAAAGCACTGATGTGATAAAACGAGCAAACGTTTTCAATGATTTATAGCATATCATAATACCATTTTGTATTGTAACAATTCAGTCTTTATCCTGGAGCAATTTAATATATATATTTACTAACAATTTAAACTGGATAGCTAGCGGGTTCATTCCGAACATTGGTTTTGATTATTTGTTTTCTATTCAGCTCCAGTTCGTTGACGATATTGATCACACCTCCCCCCATCGTACTATCAATTCAGTTGGATCAGTATATATGTACATCACCTTAATATCTGTCGGTTTTATTTATCTTTCGATATCAGAGTTTGCGGCTTCATTGTTAGCCTTTTCCTATCTGTTGTTGACTCATATATGGCAAGACTGTGACTGCTATGAATTCCCAGTGAATCAATAATGTAGTCTTGCACCCCCTGGAACACTACTATCTGTTGTTGACTCATATATGGCAAGACTGTGACTGCTATGAATTCCCAGTGAATCAATAATGTAGTCTTGCACCCCCTGAAACACTTCCATCTCTCTAAGACCATTATTTGCAGTGATTTACCTCTTCTAGTCGTTTAACCGGTTGAGACTGTGAGTAAACATTGTTGAATGATGCTCATTTTCTATCCATTATACCTCGTGGATGATGTACAATGTCGCCATTGCCTCTAGCCATGAGCTAGCGGCTTCGTTTCAGACATCCATTTTCGTGTCATTATTATTGTTGCCGGTATCCTATTCAAAGCAAGCAATGTTTGTGATAATTCGACGGATATGTTTGTTGTTTGACGTTTTTGTCAGTCGAAGAAAATATAAAACAAATTCGTATAGAGTGGGTGTTCGTGGTAATTCTTTTGCCGCCTTTACGTAAAACATTCATGAGGAGTGACTATTAGCATGCATTCTTTCCTAATGTGTTTGTAGTACGTAGCCTAGAAAACCCCACAACTTTACTGAGCTTATATACCGTGACCTTGGTTTGCGGGAAACAAATCGCATTTTGTACTTCAAAAAAATAAACTTCTTACATTGACGTTATTTATAGTTAGCAATGACATTAGGCCGTGCCAATAAATATAATAGTTTTCGTTCTACTTTTTCAGGTTAAGTAACTGTGAAAAAACTGCGCATAGTTGCAGAAGGAATCTTCAGTTCAATATAATGTGTTTACAAAATAATTTAAGTACAAGTTTAAAGTCTACAATTTATCTGTATTTATTTATAATATGCTTTTCCTAAAGACCATAACAATTACTTAAAAACATAATAATATTCTTCCTGTTATGAAAATAACTATTTATGAACAATCGCTCGACCTCCAAGAACAAATCCGGTTTAATTTTCAGTCGTTGCTGTGGTGTGCACAGTTCTTGAAAACACATTGTTCTAGTAACACTTCTGCTATCTTTTTAATTCTTTTATTTTCATTAACGTGACTCTTGTCTTTTATGAAATATTCTAACAGGCACATATCATAATAGCAATCCTAAAATGAATTACTGAGTCTGAAATGCTTTTCTTTGCCGTATCTCTAAGCGGAAGCTCTCAGTCTGTTCAAATATATCGTGAGTAAAGTGCTTGAATTCAATTTCATTAATCGGCCAATATAGACTTCAGGATCGCATCCAAATAACAACGAGAAACAGCGGAGAGTGCCTTTTTGCTAAATAGACAAAAACAATTACGTTTGACAACTACAATTACTTTGCCATGCATTTAGCTCCATGAAATGAAAAGTTTTAATGAGTTAATGTGCCGGTTCTCAAATACATATATTAGAAAAATTATTGTCACGCAACCGAAGCTACAGTCTGGAGCCTAAAAAGGATGAGTGTAAAGGCCCGGCAAACGGCTTCAACATTTGCTTCAACATTTGTTCGATTTTGTTGAAAGCTGTAGAATGAACGATCTTGAACGTAGGGAGATAAAAGGTTTCAACTATGTTGAAATGGAGTGGCAAACGGCTTCAACATTGCCATTCAACAAAAACGAAAGGATGTTGAAGCACATGTTGAAGCCGTTTGCCCGGGCCTTACTCAGTATGAGCATATCATTTGTAAAACTTCAAAACAGTATTTGTTAAATCCTCCACCACTGCAACAACTTGTTATGGTCAAATAACACAAACATGTACAACCAATATATGCTATGAATAAATCAATAACTAGAGAAGAAAGATTGTCATCCTTTGCAGGTTTCAGAGTTTCCGCAGTGACTGCGACAACCGATTTCTGAAACGGGTGTGAATTCAAACAAGTATTAATGTCATTTAGGTAACTCAGCTCATTTAAGTTTTCACTGAAAGTTTACTTTACACCCTGCAATAAGACATCGGAGCG
This sequence comes from Metridium senile, assembly GCA_949775045.1. NCBI lineage: Eukaryota > Metazoa > Cnidaria > Anthozoa > Actiniaria > Metridiidae > Metridium > Metridium senile. Next base: position 46,868,703 of record OX459096.1, read on the forward strand.
ATTTTAACAATATTATCTTAGCATTTCCTTTACATCATAACTTAATGGATTTAGAGGCTCGTAAAAAGAATATGCAAAGTGACCGGCTGTAACCAAACACAGCTGCACCACCATTTAGTGTTTTTGTTAGTTCACAAATCACATTAATACTTTTTAAACCATTTTCAGATAGAAATTGCCTCAGTGCAGATAAAAACCATTTGCCTTTTAAAAACCTTTTAGCCATCAGTTTACAATATTCAAAACAAATAGGGCCAGACGTTTGCCGATTCCACAATGCGGTCTATATAGCTATAATGGTAGGAGTTTCCATGATACAAATTCCCCTCTAAAACAAGACTAGTTTCAACGTCAAATTTTCCACGTGCTCATCCGATTGAGAGCACAGAAATCAGTCCTGTAAGTAGAGTCTATTGTATTAACGTTGAACGTTATTTCCATGATCAATTAATGCGTTCCGTTAAGTTACAAGGAAAGAAAAAGCCTTAGTTTATTCTTATTACTGTATTTGTATAATTTATTCCTGAGAAGAAAATAATGATTGGCAAGAAAGAATATAATCTGACGGCCTTTCTACATGGGTATGTATTTCCCATGTAGCGCTTTTAATTAGTGGGCATCGTTTAATACTCGCGTGTTCTGAAAAACAAAGACGAATGAAAACACCGGCCGCATTATACTTCGGCAAAATGAAATAAAGTATAATTGAAAAGCATTAAGACGATTGAATTGTACATCGGGCATTAACAAAATTGCCTTTAATTATTTGTAAAAACACACTATAAGTCTATAAAATACATTTTTTTTTTATAATGACAGCCAAGTAATTAGGTTAAAATATAAAATTGTCTGATGTAAGCCAATGAACTAATTACTCGGGATTCCACAGGAATCCCGAGTTTAAAATTCGGCATTATTTTTATTATTTTTATTATTTTTCTTCGTCATCGCCAAAAAGACGCGCACGCGCAGTATCGTCCAAGTTCTGAATTACTTCAATTTCGGCAGCCATTTTGTTTCTAACTTTGACAGTACAGTGTTTTAGTAATCAATGTCTTTAAATACACTCAAATCGCTTGCAAATCCACACACCATTCGCGGTATAGCCACACTAAAAGATGTCAAGCGTTTTCGGAAAGGAGATTTAGAGAGACGCCGTGAATCTATAGTTATCGTCAAACTGACTATGAAAATGCCTATCGTGGAACTTAAACTATGTATTCAAAAGCGAATTATAATCAAACTTATACAAACTCTAAAACAACAAACAAAGCTCAACTACAGAATGTGAACAAAGGTCTACCGAAGAAAAAACGAGGATTGCAAGCGGCATTTTAAGCGAAGAAGATTCAAGACTAGCGACTTGTGTTTACAGTCAACCAGACTCAAAGTAAGGGCGCCTAGCTTCTCAAAAATGATGACTTCTTTCATATAATAATGCTAAGTACCTTGCTTCTTTTATTATTTTTAATTCAAGGAAGTATTTTCTGTTTTTCCTATTTGATATTAGTCTTTATTAGGGTACAAAACAGTCAAGTTCTTCGACTGCTACACTCAAACTATTGTCATTTCATCGTTCAGTGATTGTGATATATTAGATAAAACTAGTTGTTTGACTGTACAGGTATGAATGTATATAATGATGCAGAAGTAACAATAAAGATTACAAATAATACAAGATCTCGTTATACAAGACTTGTTTATTATAATTATAGACATTTTCGCTCTCATCATAGTTGTGAGACAAGTACAAAATGTAGAATATCAACACGATTAATACAGGCGTTTAGTCTTTATTAGGGTACAAAAAAGTCAAGTTCTTCAACCGCTACGCTCAAACTATTGTCATTTCATCGTTCAGTGATTGTGATATATTACTAGTTGTTCGACTGTACAGGTATGAATGTATATAATGATGCAGAAGTCACAATAAAGATTACAAATAATACCAGATCTCGTTATCCAAGGTTTGTTGACATTTTCGCTGTCATTATAGTTGTGAGACAAGTACAAAATGTAGAATATCAACACGATTAATAAAGGCGTTTAAACACCAAAAGTAGGAAGCTTAGACGGTTTGTATATCATAGAATACGCTCAAATATACCAAGGTCTTCTGAGTTACATAATTATATTAACTGTGCAAAGGTCAAAATCGAGCATTATTCTTCAAAGTTCAAGGGGATTGGGACACAAGCATTTATTTCTCAAAAAAGGTTCAAATGTAAAGCCAGTCGGTATATATATATCGTCCCTTTCTTGTAATAGACCGATGTCTCTCTATAAGACTCAGTCACATGTAATGAATTACTGTAAGTGTAAACTATATTATGATGTAGAGAAGAATACTGGTCCTAAAAACACACTATATGTTGATCCAAGCAAGACAATAACAGCACCATATAGCAAAGGTAATGCTTTTACCTTTAAAATTACAACAATGTGCTGCAATGAGTTTATGTTCTTTAATTTATAATAACAAAAATGAAATTAATTCATCAAATGAGCTTGTAATGATCATGAATATTGAGGATCAGTTCTGATTGTCACAATCGGCATGACAGTCATTTCTCATGAAATCAGAACTACCCACAAGTTTAAATGTGTTTAATACTGATTATGAACTTCAATTTAGTGACAGTTTTACAGGTAATCTACAAAAAGAAACTGCAAATTATTCATATCAGATATAGGTAGATAAACAAATTTCTGATGAAAGTGCGCGTTCACGCAGGCGTCTATTTTCATGAATTGTACTTATAATTAAACGTGTAGCTAGAGCATCAAAGAGAATCCCGAGTTCACGCAGTTATGCGTCTAGTTCTCTTTAAATTGTCACTTGAATACAGCTAAAAATCAGTTCACGTTTAGAAAAATCGGCCAAACACCAAAGGTAGTTTTTAAAAGCCCTTTAAACTACTGATAGTTCGTCATGTTAATGGAAATTTTTTAAGGGATTATCCATAAGTGGTTGTATATTGTAAGTATGTCGTTATCATCAGGTGTAACTATTAGAACTAAAAAAAAAAAAAAACAGAACTGACTCAACATGATGGCTTTCAATGTTGAGATGATAGTATACTAAGGGCTAATATTTCTTCACATTAAAAACACACCAATTTGAAAACGTTCTTGATAGCCGGGAGAAGTTTAAAAACGCTGACGTCACTACGCGCATCATAGGAGCTCTAATCCAGTCCTCACGGCCGACACGAAATCAAAGATGGCGGACGTAAATATGTCGGTTTCTTTTAAATCGGTTTTGGCGTCTTTTGACATCTTCAAGAATATGTAAGGGTATATGTTGTAACAATTTTAATTATTTTGAGTTCATGCTATAGTCACAACTAGTGCTTTAAGTGAGAATCGTACAGGGGTATTCTCGTGATGCGTGATTAGCTATTTTTATTTTCCAAGAAACGTGAAATTAATAAATTCTTCACCGTGATCCTTGACTCAAATGTTTTGCGTGACCCATGAAAAACTTGATTCAATAACCGATATTCGAGATTTCGCCACTTATTCGACGTGATTTTGAGTTGCAAGACCTCCTATCGATTTATTTTATAATTATTTTATTCAGTTTCTTCAAACACTCCTTTTTGGCCAAGTTTTTTTATATATGTAAGAGTAGGGTAAAAGAGTTACTTCCATATTTTCGTAGTTCGTGAAAATCAAATTTTGACATCCGTGATCCGTGATCCGCTATTTATTTCGGCCGTGAACCGTGCCAGAGAATCGTGCACCCCTCGCCCTTCCCCTGTACGACCCTCTTAAGTGTTTTCGCGTGTTTTTAGCGGGAACGGTCGCAGCTGTCAGTGCGCTTTCGACTTACGACACTGAGATAGGCTACATCACATTAGGATAGCTATCTCAACACTATGTGACGCAATGATGACGAATATTTTCTTTTTGTCGTTCTGTGTTGCTTTAATCAACAACATCTATTTCGTGCGACAGCTATAAAGTAGGCTGCGTTGGTGTTTCTATGGAAACAGTCGTGATTCTAAGGAAATAATTAATCACATTCGTAAATTAACAACGTGCACTTAAAGTGATAATTATAATAAGCACAAAAAGCCAATTAACTAATTCTCTTAAATTGTCACTTAAAGCTAAAAATTCCCGTTAAGAAAAATCTGCCAAAGACCAAAGGTAGTTTTTAAAAGCACTTTGTTAAAGCACTTTATAAGCTTATGATAGTCCGTCATCTAAAGGATTATCTATAAGTGGTTCAAACTCGAGAAAGTATGTTGGATATTGTCGTTGTGACATGCTGAGATTACTGAATGTTGTGATATAGCATCCTCGGGAACCCAGTGGTAATCTTCTGTCGCTCGTTTCTCGCTCTCATTTCATTGGTCGATCTCAGAGGGTCGACCAATCAGGAAAGAGCTGAATTTTGACTTCCGGAACAACAGACTACGTTCCCAGGGGTATTTTTTCTGGGAGCGAGAAACGAGCGACAGAAGATTACCCCTGGGTTCCCGAGGATGGTGATATAGATGGCATGAGGTGGAACTATTAGAACGACAAAAAAAAAAAAAAAAACAGAACTGACGTAACATGATGGCTTTCAATGATCAGATAATAGTATACTAAGGGCTAATGTTTCTTCACATCACGTTCTTGAAAGCGGCCGGGAGAAATTTAAAAACGCTGACGTCACGCGCATCATGGCATTCATGGGAGCTCTGATCCAGTCCTCGCGGCCGACACGAAATCAAAGTTGGCGGATGTAAATAGGTCGGTTTCTTTTAAATCGTTTTTTTTGGAGTCTTTTGACGTCTTCAAGAATATATAAGGGTATATGTTGTAACAATTTTAATTTTGAGTTCATGCTATAGTCACAACTAGTGCGTTAAATGTTTTTGCGTGTTTTTAGCGGGAACGGTCGCAGCTGTCAGTGCGCTTTCGACTTTTATAGACGACTTTCATAAATGGCTGCCACTAATTATCATAATTGATGTTTTAAGAAAAAGAAAGCTATTATATGATAGACATTCACCATAACAATAACTTGTGAAAGTTTGAGAAAAAACGATTAAATTTTCTAGCAGCTATAAGAGTTTGAAAAATCAGAAAAACACCAAGGCCTCAGCAGAAAATTACATACAAATCTCTACATTTTTCATTGAGCATAACTTCTTTGGTATTTTAGCCAGAGCATCAAAACCTTTGAAACATGTCTTTTTTTAGATGAATCTTTCATATGACAGTGCTAAAATATTAACATATATGTTTACTTGAAAAATCATTTTTCGGTACATATTATGGTATTTATGAAAGTGGTCTATAGCCGAATGAATTATTATTATACAATTATTATTTCAAACAGAAAAACAGACATATATAAAAAATAAACAAACAAGTAACTAAACAAACAATCAAATCAACGAACGAACAAGCAAGCAAACAAATTAACAAACAAACAAAGAAGCAACTAGTAAACAAACTAGCAAAAAAACGATTGAACGAACAAAAGAACAAAAGAACAAACAAGCGAACGAGTAAGCAAACAAACAAATGAATAAAAACAAACGAACGAACGAACGAGCCAACAAACATGGACACGATTCAAATCAAATCAAAACAAACAAACAAAAACAGAGCAAAACAAACAATAAAAGTGTTTGAGTTATTGTAATTACACAGTTTGACGTGGACACATATATTGACCACTTACAGATAATGTACCAGCTATCGTAAGCAAACAAATCACATTGCGTGGATGATCCTTTTAACTAAATAATCGTGCAAAGTGACATTGAAAATACATGACGCTTGTGGAGATAAGATTTACCTTTGCACATATTATAAAGCCACGGCGGAAATGATCATTCTTAAGGGCCAGTTGGTTAGTTAAAATCGAACTGAATCTTGGCTATCAAACAAAACCCGGTCATGTCACCAATCGAAAGGTTCCAATCTACCATTGGTAAGTTATAGAAAATATAGCTTAGTTCGATATAAGGATCGTCTTTAAGTACGGGTTTTTCAATTCAAATGTTGATATGCAAAATCTTTTTTTTTTTTTAATTAGTTTGTAATTAACAACCCGCACAAAAGAACTGCATGGTCACTATTTTTTCCAAGTTAGCCAAATGGTTCTTATGTGTTTGGTATCTAGTGAGAAATCAGGCTGAGTTGCGCGGATTGTTCACGCGCATCCTAACTACGCACGAGAACGCGCGGTGAGTAACACCTGGGTGATTTTGCTTCTATAAGAAAAACAAGCAAACGGACCAATTTTCGATGTTTGAAGCACAATAACTCAAAAAAACGTACGGTGACGTTTTGTGTCAAAAAATCGCTTTATTTCCAAATATTATGAATTTCAAAAACATTTTACGGCCTTCTTCACTGATTTTTTTTCTTGTATTTGCGAAAAATGCCGAAATTGCCGACTTTGATGCCTTTTTACTCAAAAACAACGACGGTGGTTTGGTTTTTGGTTTGTTTTAGCTTATTTGAAGTGTCTACTGTCAACTGGCAAAGTCTCATAAAATTGACATATACTTTGCTTTTTGCCGCCAACGTCCTTAACTGGTTCATAATTATTAACAAACCAAAAATAATTATTGTATTTTTCATCAGTGATCTACTGACCCTATATAGACTATATATAGTATTTAAAAAGGAATTGTTTTTACATTAGTATCCAACAATAGATAACATATTCAAATGAAATTGTCATTAATTTAATAACTTGATATGTATTACCAAGGACCAAACAAAAACACTTTTCATATATAAGAACCAGTCAGGCTAATTTATCAGGCTGAAGTACTGGGTACTTTAAAAACGGTAAATTTCAGTTTGGTAGTTTTGTATCCACTGCTTGTTCTCTGATATGCGGGTTTTTGCTGTATCTTGCCTGAAGCTAAACTAAACTTTGATATTCGGTCAAGTTTTCTTGCTATATCCATCGCACTATAAAAAGGCTATTAACTTGAGTTCACTTTGTTTCAAGGGCTAAATGAATGGCGCCAAGAGCTAGGTATATACTCTATCAATGATCTAAATAGCACAGAGTAGTCAGTTGATCCTTTTTGTCTTGGCCACGATTCAAGATCAGAACTTCAGATAGTCAACTTAGCCTTTTCAAAAAAGTGAAATAGGATCAAGAAAACAACTTGATCATAAAGAGGGGACGGAGGACATGGGGTTTGCGGTATTGCGGCATTGGCCATTTTTTAATGCGATATTGCGGTAAAAGGAATAAATTTTTGCGGTAATGCGGGATTTAGGATACCTGCGTTATGCGATATCTATTCTTTTTTTAAGCGGTATTTCGGTGAAATAAGCAAAATCTAGCGGTAATGCGGGATTTAGAATTCCTGCGGTATGCGATATTAACGGTTTTTGTTTTTGTATTTGTTTGGTACGTATGGATGGTGAAAAACCGAAAACGTATAATGACCTTTGATTTTAATTAAATGTTGTGCGGTATGCGGTATTTGCGAAATTGTTTTTTGCAGTAACACGGGATTTTTGAAGAATTTTTGCGGTATTACGGGATTTAATGTCCCCCTCCATAAATTTAGAATGGTTTTGTACATTTTATATCAGTGTTCAGTTGCGAACAACATCGTTGAGATCGGACGACCCCCTCATTTTTAAATACGTTTTATTAATAATTTAATAAATTTAATAAATTCATATAGCGCTTTCATCTAAATTTTAAAGCGCTTAAAAAAGTCACATTTCCTGAGAGATTCTTGCATGGTGATCAACTATTTACAGTCTAATTCAGTTTTATCTGCATCAAACCTTATTTCATCTCCAGGAAGAAAAAAAAAAAATTAGTTTTATTATAAGTCCTTTATTAATATAATAGTAGACGATTATAAGCTCAACCTTTAGATTAAAATCCAGATTACTGGCCTGAATAATAACATACATATACGTGTACAACTATCTTTGCTGACTGGCAGCTACTTGAAATCTAGAATTAACTTCAAAAGGCAGCTATCGCATTGTCAACTTTTTGGCGCCAAAACAACGTTAGCTTAGAAAATTGTGTCATGCTTTGTCTGTTGGTGCTTTATTAGAAGATTCGAGAATTGGCTTTCAAAACAAACGGTCAAATGATTTCCAAGAAGTTCATGTCAGCGAAATGTTTTCTTGATGTAACAATAATGCAACCTACATGTATATAATAAGTAAATATACTGATACAATATAATAATACAATATATTCAGCTATATATAATATGTTTATTTATAAAAGTTACGGAGTTTTTCGTTGGATTGAATTTTAATGCTCGTTATTGAAAACTAATAACATGATTTCTTTATCGACATAACCATCGATTTAAGTCACTTTGTTGTCTTTCTATTATCAATAAGTTGATCCGGTTTTCAATCTTAATTGACTTTGATTTATTATACACTTTTAATTTTCATTAAAGTTGAAAGAGTTATAGCCGCGTAGTCTGTATTTCATTGACAAGACAAGCCCGCTTTTCATCAAAGCCACACCACTTCATGGTTCATATTAGCTTGCTATTGTTACTGACAAAGGCTGCAATGTCGCAAACTTATGAGTATTTTAAGTCACAGCATAAACCGGCCGGAACAAATGACGATATTACATTAAAACCGAGCTTGTCATTGAGTGGGATAACGAACGAAAACTAAATGACAATTTTTACGACATGTCATGGCATACTCGAGTTTCTTCCTTTGAAGTTAGGTTAAACTGAACTAACTTTTGGGCAAACATCTTTGTACCTATTTCAAAAATTGTTGTCGCAGATGAAGATACATTCTGAAGCATGAAAAAGACGTCGGTGATATATGAGTATAACTTATGATTTGTAACACGCTTTCTCAAAAACATATTTGTTTCATCCGCCCCCACTGCAACAACTTGTTATGGTCATATAATACGTCAAAAATGTACAACAAAAATATGCTATCAATTAGACGATAACATTCAATGAGAAGAATCACCGATAACTTTTCTTCAAAGTGTGAAATGTTGCTTCTATTTCTTTATTTGTTCTTAGCTAGTGTCCTCCCAATACGAGAATATTTCGAACAGATAAAACAACAGTTGTATTGGAAAATATGAGACCAATTAAAAACTTTTTAAAGTAATTCTAAACCTGAGATCGAATGAAATGTGATGTTTTTAAAAAAAACAAAATGGTTCATGTCGTTTGGTCCTCTGCCGCGGAACTAGCGGTAGACACACAGAAACCTAATTCCTTCCATTATATTTCACTTGAGGCTTTTGTTAATTTGTATCTGTTTCGAGTGACGTCGAAGCATAAGATATATCAACTGACGTCATGCGTGCAGTATGATGAATCCTTCGAAATTCTCTTGTTGATTACAATTATGTTACAATTTAGCATATTGAAACGTGGCTTTCCATCACGTCCGACGTTTATCTTAAAATAACTTATTCTCATTTTTTTACTTTTTAACATAAGTGTTCTTAAGATAAGCTATATGAAGTTTGTTGAAGGAAAGGCAGAGCTAAAAGTACCAATACAATTCACTTCAATCGAACTTGGACGTGATCATGATCATGATATACTAGCTTGGACCAATCAAAGTTGTTTATTTATCAGCTCGATGAATACTATAAGTAATGTCGTTATAACAAATGAAATGAAGAAAGAAACTGAGAAAGGACAGGGTAGAACGATTTGTGTGAGAAGAGAAGAGAAGAGAAGAGAAGAGAAGAGAAGAGAAGAGAAGAGAAGAGAAGAGAAGAGAAGAGAAGAGAAGAGAAGAGAAGAGAAGAGAAGAGAAGAGAAGAGAAGAGAAGAGAAGAGAAGAGAAGAGAAGAGAAGAGAAGAGAAGAGAAGAGAAGAGAAGAGAAGAGAAGAGAAGAGAAGAGAAGAGAAGAGAAGAGAAGAGAAGAGAAGAGAAGAGAAGAGAAGAGAAGAGAAGAGAAGAGAAGAGAAGAGAAGAGAAGAGAAGAGAAGAGAAGAGAAGAGAAAAGCCAATAACCAGTGGCTGGTAAGGTAAGGTAAGGGTATTTTTGGTATGTGTGTCCTATTGTGCGTGATTGCTATCACAACTCCAGGATGTCTGACATTTATTGTTTGATCGAAGGCTATTCCGACTCTGTGTATGGTTTCCCTAGGGGGCACAGAGATGTTTCCGTTTGTCTACCGCTACTGTAGGCTTTACCATACCACTATACAAACAATAACATGGCTTCATGTATAAAATCAACATTTATCTGATAGCATATTTTATTTCTTGTAGCAGACATGAAGGCCAACTCTTCCAACGACAGCCACGTCTACCATTTTGGCAGGAACAATGTTGACAAAGTCTTTGCTGCAACTGCTTACACTATTATATTTCCGATTTCCCTGATAGGGAATTTCTTGGCCATCTACATCGTGTTCCGAAAAAAGTACATGCGATCAGTGACTAACCTACTGCTAGTGAACATGTTTGTTGGTAATCTGTTAGTCGCGTTTGTGGCTATGCCATATTCCGTGTCATATGCGTACTCAGAAAATCCATGGATTGGTGGATGGACAGGATCAGTGACTTGTAAAGTTGTTCACTTTGCCTATAGTCTGCCTATTGGTGCGTCGATATTTTCACTTCTTCTCTCATCGATCGACAGATATTTTGCCGTCATCTACCCCTTTAAACAGTTATACTGTATTCGCAATGCTATGGGGAGTACAGCGTTTATTTGGCTCTCCTCGTTCATATGTATGTCGCCATATTTATACATGTTCAAAGCTGACTTAATGCCAGATGGTAACTATTACTGTATTATAGACTGGTCACCGCTGAATACAAAAAAGGCTGCAAAGATTTATTACCTTACTTTATTTATTTTGCTTTACGTTATTCCACTCATCGTCATGGCTTTACTTTACTTCAGGATTGGCTTAAAGTTATGGAATCGTAAAATTCCTGGCACTGTGCTTTTAAACGTAACACGTGCCGCTGATCGAGCCAAAAAGAAGGTCGTCAAAGTGCTGATCATTGTTGTTGTGGTGTTCGCGTTGTCATGGTTACCAGCACATATTACACATATGATAGTGTATTACGACTTCGAACTTTACTTGGCTATGCCTCGTATCGTGGCAATCATGGCTTTCTGGATATGCCATGCAAACAGCGCCATTTCTCCGTTTCTGTTTTTGCTTTTGAGTGAAAAGTTCCGCAGTGGATTGCTTGCGATATTCAAGAAAGGTACCCCCAAGGAAACATTGTGCGTCATGACCAGATCTTACAAAATTACGTCGATAAGTCGAAACAACAGCCAGTCTAAATCCAGTAGTCGTTCTAGCGCAAAGCACAGGGATTGCGAAACAACATTTCTTTAGTACATAGAGAAAACTAGAACACTGGAAAACTACAATATAAGGAAGACAAGAGAAGCTCCTTATACTGGAATGGATTGTACGCTGTGGATAGCTGCTGTCAAAATAACGCAAGACTTGAGTTACGGTTACGCATCTACTATATGCTAAAGAGTACTCAATGAATAGCTACTGCTAAAATAATGACGCAAGCCTAGAGTTACGGTTACGCAGCTACTATAAACTAAAGAGTACGCTGTTGACAGCTGCTGCCAAAATAACGCAAAACTAGAGTTACGGTTACGTGGGTACTAGGTACTAAAGAGTACACAATGGACAGCTACTGGAAAAATAACGCAAAACTAGAGTTACGGTTACGCGGCTACTATAAACTTAAGAGTACGCAATGGACAGCTACTGCCAAAATAATGACGCAAAGCTTGAGTTACGGTTACGCGGCTACTATAAACTTAAGAGAACGCAATGGACAGCTACTGGAAAAATAACGACGCAAGACCTAAGTTACGGTTACGCGGCTACTATAAACTTAAGAGTACACAATGGGCATCTACTGCCAAAATAACGCAAAACTAGAGTTACGGTTACGCGGCTACTATAAACTAAAGAGAACGCAATGGACAGCTACTGGAAAAATAACGACGCAAGACCTAAGTTACGGTTACGCGGCTACTATAAACTAAAGAGTACGCAATGGACAGCTACTGGAAAAATAACGCAAAACTAGAGTTACGGCTACGCGGCTACTATTAAAACTAAAGAGAACGCAATGGACAGCTACTGGAAAAATAACGCAAAACTAGAGTTACGGTTACGCGGCTACTATAAACTAAAGAGTACGCAATGGACAGCTACTGGAAAAATAACGCAAAACTAGAGTTACGGTTACGCGGCTACTATAAACTAAAGAGTACGCAATGGACAGCTACTGGAAAAATAACGCAAAACTAGAGTTACTGTTACGCTAATGCAACGTTAAAGTAAACGTTAAACCATTTGCAGATGTTATTTCAAAGGCAACACCTTCTCCTCAATTATTTTATGACCCTGAGTATAAGTCCGGACGGGATACGCACCTCCTAAACTTTAGTCCAACCAATCGGCTGACGTTATAGATTAGGCTAGATTAAAAACCTTATGACGCGAAGAAGACGCGCCTATTCAGACGTCGACGTAGTAATCGATAAAGCTTTTTACATAATAAACAATAAGATATGCAAACAGTGTACATAGGTCAGCTACTAAAGCCATAGAGAATTATATATATTATTTAACAGTACTGAACTACCCTGGGTACCAGAGGTTATTTTCTAGTGTTTTGGCCTTTGTATATCTGACGTTTTGTGAGTCAACGAGTGTTTTCGTAACGGACAAAAACTTATACAAAGGATAAATATACCAGATAAAAAGAAACCCTGGTTTCCATGGTAGTCACGTAATATTTTTAAGGCATTAAATAGCGTGTTGCTAATGCATGCCGTCGTAACGCAAGTATAACGTTACGCCGTTACGTAGATAAGGCTTTTTACTGAATATGGAAAAATAGATGATTGGGTGTAAAGAACAGCTGGGAACGCAAGATAAATAGTTGTTACGCGTTTACGTACGTGTATAACTTAAACGTTCTTAGAGTTCTTAAAAAGAACAAGTACCAAGCAATAGAAAGCTACTACCAGGAAACTCAAAGATAAATATACGTGTTGTAATTACGCGTTTACGTGCATGTATAACTTAAACGTTCTTAGAGTTCCTAAAAAGAACAAGTACCAAGCAATAGATAGCTATTACCAGGAAACTCAAAGATAAGTATACGTGTTGTAATTACGTGTTTACGTGCATGTATAACTTAAACGTTCTTAGAGTTCCTAAAAAGAACAAGTACCAAGCAATAGATAGCTATTACCAGGAAACTCAAAGATAAGTATACGTGTTGTAATTACGTGTTTACGTGTACACACTAAGGAAATTAGCGGTATAAATACGCAGGTGAACTTCGGGCTATTTTTCGATAGTCGCCCATACAGCGTTTCGCGCGCTTTTAGAAATAAGAAATGATCACTTACTCTTCAGATAAAAAAACGGGCTATTTTTTTTTTTTTTTTTTTTTTTTTGAACTAATCACCTGTGTATTTATACTAAAACAATTATTCTCCTCAGGCTCGATTAATATCGGTGAAAAATAACCTCGACTTTGTCTGGGTTACCATTCCGCGATATTCATCTATAATTGTTAAATGATCACAAACAGATTCACATGTAGCTTTTAAGAAAATAACTGATCATCTTTTTGTAGTACCTTATTATAGGAAATTAACGCATCACCTATTTAACAAGAATTTTTAAATTTAGGTCGCAAGAATTTCCTTTAACGTTAATTAAAACCGAAATGATAAAGTTGGATGTTAATTTAAATACCAATATTTTTAATTTTTATCCAAAATCTACAATCTGATTAAATGTCAAACGACCCGCAAATTACAGTGCTTCCCGGGGTCTATCTCATCGTCACTACTGGAATCTTTTGATAAATATTTACTGACTATAGGTACGGCTACCACGTTTGTCGTTTGTTATGCCACGTCAAAGAACTTTTGTTTTGATTTGTTATCCCTTTTCGCGTTAATTTTCTTCATTTGCAGCATATTCCCCTCTGAATCGCGTTAATTTAGGTCGCGTGAATTTAAATTATGTTAATATGTCCGAGCGTTAATTTCCTATAATGAGGTATATAATTAGAAATATTAGAATCAATTGTGTAGCATAATATGGATGAGTTTCATATGTGAAGGCTAAATTAAAATAATAATAAAAAAACCCGAAGGCGCCTGGTAATGATATGATCGAGCTATTGCCGAGAACAACCTTTCTGAAATTGGTGCATGCATTTGATACTGTAATGTACTACTGTAATGTACATAGAAATGTACTACTACGAAACGACCCTGGTATAACGTACTATTAGAAAACTTCCCTAGTAATGTACTACTACAAAACTTCCCTACTAATGTACTACTACAAAACTTCCCTAGTAATGTACTACTACAAAACGTCCCTGGTAATGTACTACTACAAAACTTCCCTAGTAATGTACTACTACAAAACTTCCCTAGTAATGTACTATTACAAAACGTCCCTAGTAATGTACTACTAGCTACAAAACGTCCCTAGTAATGTACTACTACAAAACTTCCCTAGTAATGTACTACTACAAAACTTCCCTAGTAATGTACTACTACAAAACTTCCCTGGTAAAGTACTACTACAAAACTTCCCTAGTAATGTACTACTACAAAACTTCCTTAGTAATGTACTACTACAAAACTTCCCTAGTAATGTACTACTACAAAACTTCCCTAGTAAAGTACTACTACAAAACTTCCCTGGTAAAGTACTACTACAAAACTTCCCTGGTAAAGTACTACTACAAAACTACCCTAGTAATGTACTACTACAAAACTTCCCTAGTAATGTACTACTACAAAACTTCCCTAGTAATGTACTACTACAAAACTTCCCTAGTAATGTACTACTACAAAACTTCCCTAGTAAAGTACTACTACAAAACTTCCCTGGTAAAGTACTACTACAAAACTTCCCTGGTAAAGTACTACTACAAAACTACCCTAGTAATGTACTACTACAAAACTTCCCTAGTAATGTACTACTACAAAACTTCCCTAGTAATGTACTACTACAAAACTTCCCTAGTAATGTACTACTACAAAACTTCCCTAGTAATGTACTAGAGTCGTTTTCGTACGAGTGGGAAACTTACCGCGCCGTATTCGTAGTTTTGATATGATAAAAACCTTCGAAATTTCTGCCGTATCGTAGCGGTATCGCGTCATACTCAAGTTTCCCACTCAAACGAAAACGACTCTATTACAAAACTTCCCTAGTAATGTACTAGTATAAATTGAGCTTTGAATTTGCTATAAGACAGATATTTATTTGAGATGGGACATGCACCCATATAGTAGAAGCTCAGTATATATTTAAATGGGTTCAAGGGAAGTTACTGGCCACAAGATTTTACCCAAAAATACAATATCAGTAAAGGCCCATAATTGTTTTCGATAGTTATGTCAAATATTGTTGCATAAACATACCATTTACAAAAAAAAACACCGGGTTAGGTCGACATACGCGTACGTACAACGAATTCCAAAGACCCTAAAATGCGTTTAACGAAACCCTTGAGACGCTGATAATTTGAAGCCGATAACATAGTGATAACAGCAATTTATTAAACGTACTAAACTATTTGAAATGGTTCGCCCTAAAACTACAGCAACCGTTGATGTATGAGGTGAAGCGTTAGTACTCCACAGTCCATTTGTCGAATAATAAAATTTTTAAAACTCTAATTCCACTGAGGTTTTTTTAAACCCAAGCAATACTTATATTCACGTTTCACCATATTATTGAATCTGACTACTACAGCCATTGCCTCATGTACGTACCAGTCGCATACACCAGGAAACTTGAATGATATTATAGGAATACCCCAGTGATGCTAGTTTTCACGTTTCACAACCTGATATAGAAAAGATCTTACTTCCTTTTTCATATTTATTGATATAACAGAATCATATGTGTAGCATGCAACTACACTATTACGTATTGTACACGTATTGTACTATTATGTACAATATTACAGTCATGCATTTACTTCTATATAAAATATTTTACAATATCTGACAATTTGCAAGCTCACCATGATTGGTAGGACGAAGAAAATGATGACATCTACAAATGAAATTGCCTCTTTAATCCAGTACAAAATAAATACAATAACAAAATATTACTATGTTCACCAGAAGAAGTCCTATTATTAGTAACAAACTGTTCGAGGGTATTTTTCTTTTGGGTTCAGCGTAGTCGCCTGTCAGGTTTTTTTTAACCTTCGAGGCTATGGTATCAATATTCCGATTCGTCGATTCTTCATCTTTGTGCTCTTCCATTAAAGTCATTGTTTTATGTTATTTGTCAGTTTTTTCCGATACGTTTAGTCAGTAATTCAGTGCTTTGATAGCTCATATTATCATAATATCATAATTTCTCAAAATATTTCAGTTTTTGACGTTTTGTTTCGGGATGCCTGTGCCTTCATTTTTGTGACGCAATGACTATGACGTCAACCACAATTTTGTAACGTCACTTGGCATTTTCGCGGATATGGTATTCTGCCATGTGACGTCACCTGGCATTTTCGTAAATATCGTATTCTGCCATGTGACGTCACTTGGCATTTTCGCGGATATGGTATTTTGCCTTGTGACGTCACTTGGCATTTTCGTAAATATCGCATTGTGCAATGTGACGTCACTTGGCATTTAAAGAATATGGTATTTTGCCTTGTGACGTCACCTGGCATTTTCGTAAATATCGTATTCTGCGATGTGACGTCACTTGGTATATTCGCGGATATGGTATTCTGCCATGTGACGTCACTTGGCATTTTCGCGAAAATTAGATGTGGCATTTTTATATGATCTGGCATTGAAGTTTCACATATAAATGGGTATGTGGCATTTTTTTAAAGTACAAAGTCTGACACTATATAGCATAATGACATGGTTTTTGCCTTGTGGCCAGTAACTTCCCTTGAACCATTGTCGCCGCGTCGTGTTGCAGCGACTTGTCGCCTAGTGTGTACCGGCCTTTATGGTAGTCGATGTTTTGCCGTCTCTGCTCCCGAACTATGGAATTCACTCCCTTCATCTTTACGTACTTTAACTTCATTATAGGCTCATTCAAATCCGCACTAAAAACTTATCTATTCAAAACTGTTTATATTTCCTAATCACTTATTTATACGTATTCTCTTTTTGTGTATTATTATAACTATTATTTTTTCTTATTGTATATAGACAGCGCCTAGAGCAGTTTTCTGGATATGCGCTTTATACATATTATTAGTATTTTTTTAATAAATCCGGCGCGCTCATTAGTCGAGATTTTCGTCATATTTTGTATAGTCGTTTCGCAGAAGTCACGCGGACGAAGAAATCGTTGAAATGAAAGAAAATGCTATCCCCAAAAATACAAAATACGCGACAAAATTTAAAAAAAGTTAAATAAAAAGCGACAAACTAGAACAACTATAGAACATTTTGTGAATGAATTTTGACTTGAAGAGCGCGCGCTACTGACGCCAACACACGATTCTTCAGTTTGATTGAGAAAGCCAGATTAATTAAAAAAACTGTTCTTAAACTTTTCTTAATTCCTCCGTCGTTCAAAAATATATAGTAGTTTTAACACTAAAATTATGCTATTTTCAGCCGTTAAAAAAAGTATTGAGGGAAAAAATTACAAAACTAGACGCCCTAATGGTGCGTGCACTCGTGCCCTGTATGGAAGGGGATGAGCTTGAGACAGCTGGAACTAAATTACAGCTTTGAATGGAAGAAATGCATTTAAGACAAATGTCACTGAACGCACAAAATTTGTGTACAATGTTATGAAGTTGCTGAAGCTAAAAGAATATAATTTTGAAACTAGTGCTAGTGGAGTACTTCTTAGCTGCATATAAGGGATGAAATACTATCGAGACATAAGCTACTCCCTAGTATGATTTTACTGTCACTTGCAACCTTTCTTTTTTTCGGGTTCCATATTTGAATACATCTCCCTTTTTTATTGTTAATTTGCATCTTTTGTTTGTTTAATTTAAATTTCCTGAGAGTATTGTCTTTCCTTATCACTGGATATTTGAGAAGTGGAAAAATAATATAGTACATATTTTGCATCACATTGGGAGCTTTAATTTGTTCTTTTATGTCACAAAATGTTTTATTAGACAGTTGTCCTGTAATGTTGTAAGTTGTTCTATTTTGTTGAATAATACAGGTTATAGAATAACCAGAGAAACAAAGCATGAAACCGGTTGTTTTGATATTAATATTTAGTTCTATAATGCACTTCTTGAGGAATGTTTTATTTGAAGAATGTTCAGTAGACTTATGTGCATTCTAGGTCAATAATGGTATCATATATCTTTAAAACATTTAGTAAGTCACTGGCATCATTTTGTAGAAAACTATTACAAATATTATACAGCTTAGCGTACTCATTGATGGCATCTTATGTTACATAATTCCAATATCCACAGGATTTTATAACACAGAAACATATTGCGTATGCTGCAATAAGAAAACATGGTTTACTCCAAGCACTATAATTCATGTGAGAGTTTATGTTATCACTGCAACCATCAGATTCATTTATATAGATGTTAAAGAATAATTATGCAAAAGTTGAAACATAATGTACACCATCCACATGACCAATATTTATTGTAGTATAATTAAATCCTGTAATTATAGGACTAATCAAATAAATGGTGCAAAGCCCTCATTTGATAACATGCACCACCAACGTCTAACAATTGTAAAACCTCGTTCAGCTAATCTAGACTGCAATAATACCACTGTGGGAATTCTTGGAACAGTTTCCACAATATTATCTAGAGTTAGAAGGCCAGGATTTAATTCAATGTCACGTGAAACCCGCGTGAAATAAGTAATTTCGTGGAGAAATACAATAGCTCTCATTTTGAGTACAACATTTTATTGAATAAATGCATTTGGTGTCCTTACAATTTAAACTTCGTCCTTGTTTTACTACAATAAGATTTACTTTTGAATAGATTATTAAGACTTACTCATGTTCTTGATTTGTGAGTTAAACCAATGTTACTGTTTTTCATTGTATTGGTATTTATAAATTTGTTGTGCCGGTTTTTCGACCATAGCTGTAGTCTCTTCGTTTGCCGCTGTAGGACAGTTTCCTCACGATAAGAAGGAGAAGCGACCATATACTTGCTGATTTGTTCGTTTCTTGGAGCTAGGACAGCTTTCTTACGAATGGAATGTGCGTTGATACGATAAAATATATCCATTTTGTTTATGCCTTCGTAAAATGGCCGCCGGCCTTGATTATTCAGCTTGTGTGTCGCAAAGAATGCTGGGTGTTATGGCCTCGTTTTCAAAATCTTCGACGTCGTCAGAAAGACCAAATTGCATTTTAAGAGGGCGTCTCAGTAAGAACGGACCACTCGGTCTGGGATCCAAAAAACGATTTCCCTTATATTTCTACCATCGAAAGTACTATCTATCCTTATTACAAAACTGGACTTAGAATTGTTCTAAATAAAATATTTCGGCCGCTAGGCGAATTTTTGTACATCGACCCAAAAACCGCCGAAGGACGCTGATTTTCAAGTTCGCAGAGGCCTACTTTCAAAGTCCGTTTTCTCGGCTAATTCTTGAAATGAAAACTTATTTTTTGGGTCTAAACTATGGTTTGACGTCTCGTCTGACTAGAAAAAGTAAAATATTTCTTTAGGATGTACAAATTACGAAAAGTTATTTAAATTTATCGAGGCTACTTTATGCGTGACACGAAAAGATTAACGGGTCTAGAAAATTTCAAATTTCTCAAAAGTGCAACCTATCCCCGATATAAAACATCCTTCTACCTTGAGATGAGATGCTATTTAGTAGTTCTGTGCAATAAAATTTGTGGCACATTGCGTTTTGAAGAATTTGACGAAGCTCAAACTTGTAAATTTTTACAGATATTTCCTTGCGTGACACGACTTGCCGTTGAGTCTAGACAACGTCAATCCTTATAAAAAATAAAAAATAAAAAATAATAGCTAGAAGTTTATATTCAGGTGTTACTATCCGTCATAATTAGATATTTTAGCTAGATTAAAATTTTACCACAATAATGTTTTTTTTTTTTAATGAACAATTTGCATAATTATATGCCGAAGTCAAGTTGTCTAACAATATTCACATTTAAACAAAGTTTTATATCTAGAAAATCCTCGTCTATTAATCTTGAAACATGATTGTCATATTAAGTTGGATAAACCTGGATGTTTTTTAAATCTTTTATATATTTTAATTGAGTTGTTTTATGAGATTATACAATTGTGCACGATACAAATATGATTCACCATGATGCATGTTTTTCTCTAAATGTGCTAAATAGCGGTGATGCCATTTTTCTTTTTCTTCTTTTAAAAAAAAAATCAGAGTTGATAGAAAGCGACTTGATTCTTACACGAGTAATAACACGAGTGAATACGAGTGAAAAAATAAAATAAGATAATAAAGAAAAAATGAAAGAAAAAAAAGAAATGGAAATGAGAAAATAATGGAAATGAAAAAAAAAAAAGACGAAAAAAACCCCCCGAAAATAAGCCCAAACAGGCATGAATGTATCAAATGTATGCAAATGCACATTTTAAAAAAGTACAATATAATGTCTATCCTGTGAACGGCTCAATGGGATTGAGAAGGTAGGGGGCCTTTCCCCTTCCTTCCCTATCCCCTTCCCCTCCCTTCCCCTCCCCAATCCCCTCGAACCGTTCACAGGCTATATAATGTCAATTTAATGCATCGAAAATTTATAAGGATTGTAATTAACTATATAAAGTTTGAGATCACAATGTTTCCATAAAGTATAAATAAACGTGTTACGCCTATTTTAAAAGAATCCATGGGATTGAACAAGAACACATATGACATAATGGTAATATGGCACACCCTGCACCTGATTTGTCTTGTATCACAGCCAAAGCCGGATTTTGATTGCATTGCTATTTGATAGTTATATACGTTAAGGTAATTGGCTACTTTTGAACGCCTTTTGGAGTTTAACAATATTTTCAAAAGTAGCCAGTCACCTTAAACATTTGTTAAACATTGTGATTTCAAATATTATATAGTTCATTACATGTAATCCAGTTCAATTTTTGATGCATTATATTAACATTATACTGCATTTGTTAACGTCCATTTGCATGGACTGCCGTAATTGTGAAACGATACTTTTTGAATATGAATTCATTAAAATCCTATTATTTCTTCTTTTTATTTTTGTTTATTAAACTATAATTCTATTTTTCAAATATTTTAGTAATACCACTAGCTTTGATACAATCATGTCTATTTGGGCCTATTTTTTTTGGTTATTTATTTTTTTCTTTTCTCAATTTCTCTCAATTTCATTTCTTTTTTTTCATATACATTTATTATTTCATTTCATTTTTGCTACTCGTGTTCACTCGTTGCTCATGTTTACTCGCGTTCACTCGTGTACACTCGTGCTCACTCGTGTTTACTAGCGTTCACTCGTGTACACTCGTGCTCACTCGTGTTTCCTCGTGTTCCGACTCGTGTTTACTGGTGTTCATTCGTGTTCATTCGTGTACACTCTTGTTTACTCGTGTTCACTCTTGTTTACTCGTGTTCACTTGTGTTTACTCGTGTTCACTCGTGTTCATTTGTGTTTACTCGTGTTCACTCGTGTTTACTAGTGTTCTGACTCGTGTGGAGTTTTAGACGACATCTCCAAATCAACAATATGCAAATATGTATTAGTCATCGACATAGTTACTCGTGCCCAGGCCTATGGCCGGCACGAGTCTTAAAATGCAACGCGTGTTTTTTTATTTTTTTTATTATTTTTATTCTTTGTGGTTTCCATGTCAGAAGTTGTACTTCGGAAAGCCAGAAGGTACTTTCGGAAATCCCGAAGATGTCACGAAGTATTTTGATTGGTAGACCGAAATGCAATCAGCCAATCAGATTGGATCATGACTGCATCAAAAGGCAAAGCGACCAAAGCCGACCAAAGCCATGCTCCATGCAAGTCTGATGGAATTCTGTCCGCCATTACACAGTTTTTGCAAACATGGATAATTTGGACCAAAAACTAACACTTTTTATTCGTTTGGGTGTTAGGAATAACGGTAAGTTTTGTTTGAACAATTATATAATTACTCTTCGCGGCAGATCATTTGAATCGGCGGCTCCAACGCAACGCTTTGGAACGCTTTAACAATGTCATTACCCCGGGCATTACCGTAGTTACTAAAAGCTATGCTAAAAGGCGCAAATCATGACCTACAATGACATACAATAAGCTACAATAAGCTACTATAAGTTGTTAGTTTAATACTACAATCCAGAGACACTTCCATCCGGACAAGCATGAAAACGATGTAAACATGAAAACGATGCCATTAATTTTACTCACCAAAGAAGGCCGTATTTTCTTTGAGGCGTTCTCTCTCGTAACCATAATTTAATAAGCTGGAATTATTTGTTATAGTAACTACGAATACGAGATTCTGCTGAAAGTTATAAAATTTAATGGAAAAAAGCGTATATTCCGAAGTTTGTGATTTGTGACATGTCTGTACGCGCGACGCCTAGCTTAGTTGTTTTGATCGTAAGGCAGAGGAAACCCGGCATCTGAACAAATCACGAACTTGGTAGTACACATTTTTTTTTCCATTAAATTTTATCACTTTCAGCACAATCTCGTTTTTTTTTAACAATAATAAATAATTCTTAAATATTAAATAATATATCAATAATAAATAAAACTTTTCTTTTTATAGATGTTTTTTTACTAGCATGGAATTTTACATATAATTATTTTTCTGTATTATTAGAACTATTTATGATAAATTTATAAATTGTATATATGTTTATCAATTTTGTTATTTTAATTATTGTTAAGCTTGCTCAATTCGTCTGTATTAATTGTTATTATTATTATTTGTTTTTAGATATTGACACCCCTTCTGGTTGTGAGGGAACAGCAACGGCTGTGAAAAACAACCTGGCCAACAAGTTACATATGGCCTCCACCCCTTCTGGTTGTGAGGGAACAGCAACGGCTGTGCAAAACAACCTGGCCAGCATAGTAAATATGATCGAAAACCCTTTTAGTGTTCGTGAAGGAACAGCAACAGCTGTGAAATACGAATCATACTTATCGCAGTATTGTGAGCAAAATGATTATGATCAAAAGCCTACAAATACAACTTATCAGAATTGTAAACAACATGTCATGTGTTTATATTCTACTGGACTTAACAAAGGAAACAGTGTTCTTGCTCACACCAGATATCCTATGGCAAGCATAATGATCTTTGGTATTGTTTCTATTCTAATGATTGTTATGTTGTACTATGTACAGAAACTGTATTTAAATATTACACAAAACATTGACAAGAATAAAGAGTTTATTATGAAATATCAAATGGCTTGTTTTTTCCATTGCAGTTTATATCCAATATGTTATGCCCACAGATTTATCAGATTTGTGTGTTCACCTTATTCAATATTAGTTACCTGAAATTGTCAGTCTATTTGACATGTTGCATTTGTTTTGCGATTTGTAACAAACTTATACAAATACACTATGCCACTTTTTCAAATGTTAGTTTTGATAATTGTTTTTCAGACGCAATAGAACCATCTGTAAAAGTAACCGAAAAAAATACAGTTTTTTAAAGTTTAAAATTAAAATTTCAACTTCAAATATCAAAACCCTAAATTGCATATCTGAATATTCCGGACCATACGTACTGTGACATATCGAAGAGGGGCTTTCATTTAAGGCACCTTTCATATCGAGGGGGGAGGTGGGTACGTTATTTTCAGAAGCTATATACTGGGGTAGCCTCCTCAGACATCTCTGTGATCCAATTTGGATTCGGGTTTCCTGTGCTGCTACTAGAGAGGGACTAAGCACTAGTTAGGCAAGACAAATGTGCCTCTCCCCCTCCCCTGCTCAGTTTTTCTCTTCACAACAGAAAGCCCAATGAAAAGAGATATAAGAGATGCCTGCATAGGAGGCTAATAGGGAGGGTTGTTACAAATTTCATGCTGTTTTATAGCCTTATAGGGGTTTATTAAAATCTGGACGAAACTTATAGGGGGGGTTGGGGGTTATGATAATTTTTGCCAACCAGGAAGGGTAATATTTGGAAAAGACAATCAGTGATTTTGCCAACCCTCTGTACGTAACTTTAATATGCATTTAATACTATTGGACCATACTGTATTGTCAGTCGGGCATTACAAGCATCCCTGAGTTACTCAATCACACCAAGGCACGAGTGAACGCTTCCTCAAAGCGTCTAGTTTAATAAGATTTTGGCGAGCACCAAGAACCTGTCGCTATCCACAGCACAGTGGACCAAGAAAGCATTGTAAGGATCGCCATGTGATCAATGTTGACATGTCAAAAGCAATGAAAGTCGATTTTCAATGTTACTGTCGATTTGGATCACGTGAGTATTTGTTAACACCCTTTCGAAATTTTTAAGTGAAAATATTTGTATATAGTCTATGCACAAGCAGCCCAACAAGTTGATCTGAGAATCTTAAGACCCAATAAAATTAACATTTTGTTATTCTTAGAGCGCGTGGTTTGGCTTCCTATATGTTGATTGGTTTGACATATCGTCATTACATTCATTTAACTTGACCAACTCTGTAGTTCCTCTCCAGCAGCGTATTTGACAAGCTCCTGTATAACTACAAAGACTAAAATCCATTCTTTCACAGGATAGTTTTACTCACTGCAAACTTGGTGCAACACAATAGTTTTACTCACTGCAAACTTGGTACAACTAATTAACAAAATGTAAATTTGTAAATTTCATTTCTGAAGTCATTAATAATTCATGACAAAAGTAGTCTGGCAAAGACAGCCATGTACTGTATTTAATAAATCATTGATAATTTACAAATTATTGTATCGAAAGGCTTTATTCTCTTTAGATATTAATTCAGACTTTTAAAACATTAAAAAGTTCACCGCTATTTTGCACATTTAGTATAAAACATACATCTTCAATGGTGAATCGTATTTGTATCATGCACAATTGTATATAATCTCATAAAACAACTCAGTTAAAATAAATAAAAGATTTAAAAGCCATCCAGGTTTTATCCAACTTAATATAAGAATCATGCTTCATAGATTAATAGATGAAGATTTTCTAAATATAAAACTTAGTGTAATTTTGAATGTTGTTAGACAACTTGACTTAACTTTGACATATAATTATGCAAATTTTTCATTAAAAAAAACATTATTGTGGTAAAATTTTAATGGAGCTAAAATATCTAATTATGACGGATAGTAACACCTGAATATAAACTTCTAGCTATTATTTGTTATTTTTTATTTTTTATAAGGATTGACGTTGTCTAGACTCAACGGCAAGTCGTGTCACGCAAGGAAATATCTGTAAAAATGTACAAGTTTGGGCTTCGTCAAATTCTTCAAAACGCAATGTGCCACAAATTTTATTGCACAGAACTACTAAATAGCATCTCATCTCAAGGTAGAAGGATGTTTTATATCGGGGATAGGTTGCACTTTTGAGAAATTTGCAATTTTCTAGACCCGTTAATCTTTGCTTTTCGTGTCACGCATAAAGTAGCCTCGATAAATTTAAATAACTTTTCGTAATTTGTACATCCTAAAGAAATATTTTACTTTTTCTAGTCAGACGAGACATCAAACTATAGTTTAGACCCAAAAAAATAAGTTTTCATTTCAAGAAAAAGCCGTGAAAACGGACTTTGAAAGTAGGCCTCTGCGAACTTGAAAATCAGCATCCTTCGGCGGTTTTTGGGTCGATGTACGAATATTCGCCTAGCGGCCGAAATATTTTATTTAGAACAATTCTAAGTCCAGTTTTGTAATAAGGATAGATAGTACTTTCGATGGTAGAAATATAAGGGAAATCGTTTTTTGGATCCCAGACCGAGTGGTCCGTTCTTACTGAGACGCCCTCTTAAGACTCGTGCCGGCCAAAGGCCTGGGCACGAGTAAATAGTTGAGAATTTCGATGTGTTTTGAATACATTTTGACTTGCCGTCACACGCCATTGAGCGCGCGCTCGGTATTTTCACTTTCGTTAATCTGTCATTTTGTCAAAATAGAACGATTGAAATGTTATTTTTCGTTCAAAATATAGCAAAATTTGACCTACTAGTTGGTTTATACTAAAACAATTATATACCTCTCGCCCTCATGGTCCACGAGTCCGAAAATCGGGATTGATCCGCCATTGTTTTGGTTTCTCAAAACCGGCCGGCGCTTTCCCCAACCATTTTTATTTTGAAATAAAAAACTTTTTTTTCGTCGTTATTTATTTAAATTCACTTGTATAAAATACTAAAACAATTATTCACCTCAGGCTCCGTGATTATCGTAGAATATTTACCGAAGCCGCGAGTCTTCGATAATCACTTCGCCTTCGGTAAATAATTGTTAATTATTATTATTATCATTATTATTTTGGCGCCCTTGGTTTGAGGAAGAGAAGGGTTCAAAAATGATCGCAAAAACTGATATCAGCTATGAGATTAAAAATATATCAAATATATTGAATAATAAATAACGAATATTCGCGACAGCACTAAGTTGAACGGCCAGTACAGCCTAACACAATCTTAGCGTTCAAACGACCGTTGGTGATATCGTCGGTGTGGTGGAATATAGCACATTATCTTGCTTAAAAGCGAACAATTACACATTTTCTGGACAACATTTGAGATAAGTAAAACTAAATTTATATTCCTAGGTCCAAACAATTCACAATGCACTGAACTTTTTGTTTTAGCGCCCTTGGTTTGAGGAAGAGAAGTGTTCAAAAATGATCGCAAAAACTGATATCAGCAATTATGAGATTAAAAATATATCAACAGTATAATAATTTCCCACTTAAAACTTCTACAGCAGCAAGATTCTCAAAACGTTTGCTTATAATAAAATCCTAGAACAGACGCAATATAGGAACCAATTCAAACGGTATCCGGATGTTTTTTGATATTTGGAAACATCATTGGTAGAACAAAATATATAATTTCGCATGAACTGTCACAAGACTAAATGTTCAAAGTTAAAAAAAAATTCAGAATTATATTTGACAGTTTCTAACGCAATACTATTGAGAAACATCGATCAAATCATCTTGTTGGAGTCACCTTTTGAAAGTGCGCAAGACTGGGCAAGAGCGTTTAGCGCGAGATCAAAGAACGAGCTCTCCATACGTAATCATGACGTCATAAAGCTTACTTCAATGTCGAGCCGCACGGCCGGGTTTGAAGACAACTATATAGCCGAAAGCTCTTAGAACTGGACGACAGTGTCATATCACCATCCCACGTGAACGTTAAGGTAAGTTTCATAATTATAACGATTATAATAGATGGTAGAGTCCAGTGAAAAAAGAAAATGAATGAATGAAAAATTGTCAATGATAATAATAATTACGTTATAGACAAACGACCTCAATTTAGACATCTGGGGCCGGTTGTACGAAGGGTGGATAAAGTTCATCCGCTGCATAGGTTTTTTATAGATTTTATTCGCTGGATAAGGATTTACCCGGTGGATAGCGCTATTCACCCTTCGTACAACCGGCCCCTGAGTCCAGATAGAATATTCCACTAGTATTTTGAAAAGCTTTGAGACTTCGTGTAAAGCTATAAATATTATTATTATTATTATTATTATTATTATTATTATTATTATTATTATTATTATTATTATTATTATTATTATTATTATTATTATTATTATTATTATTATTATTATTATTATTATAAAGTTATCCGCTGCATAGGTTTTTTATAGATTTTATCCGCTAGATAAGGATTTACCCGGTGGATAGCGCTATTCACCCTTCGTACAGCTTTGAGACTTCGTGTAAAGCTATAAATTTATTATTATTATTATCATTACTATTTTTGAAACTTACATATTTCTGATATGCAACAAAATACAACGCAAAGCAAAGCTGATTTTAATTAACTCTCTTTCACAGCTTGTCGCCAAAAATTTGCATAATATATATAGCAACCACGTAAAGAGTGTATCAAGAAGGCAATAACTATATATGATAATTAGAGCAATCATCAATAATTAGTACAGGGCAATATCGTCATGAAATAATTAGGGCAATATCGTCGATCATTAGGGTAATATCGTCAATTAGTATAGGGTATAATATCGTCAATCATTGGGGTAATATATTTAAACAATAGAGTAGTTGAATCGAGGGCATTATGTTGTGATAGTTGCCCGCGGAAACTGGATGTTCAGAAAAAACAAATAGTCGCAATGAATACAGAAAAATTACAATAGATATAAATGATTTAGTTGTAGTACGATAAGAAAGAAAGACAAAGTTACAATAAATATAAGGAACAAAGAAAATTGAAAGATAATAAGGAAATATTTTTGCAATATAGTAAATTCAAAGCAAAACATTGATTATAGAGAAGTAAAATAAAGGCTATTGTTATATAGCTAATCATTTTGACTATATAACGAGCATTCTCATTGGATGATAGATGCTCACGTGATACTAGTTAAATCTAACTGTATCCCGACCGGGATACAAGTGCCCAACGCACGTGATCAGAACGTGAGAAATCAGTGGGGTGATATTATGAACCAATCAGAAACAAGTATGCTACTGAAGGTCATGAGCATGATCACATGCAAAAATATTTCCAGCTCGAGTTAAGGTGGATCACTATAGTTTTTGAAAAGCCACACCAGGCCGTTATAAACGTCGTTTTGACAAACTTCCCAATTTTCGATTGACCTGAACCTTTTACAGATTATCAGTCTTAGACTGAAATTTAAAACAATATACTTTGTTTTTAGATTTGTATTTTAATAGCAGCGATATACAGGAAAAACGGAAATCAGTTGCGCTTAAATTGTAGACGAACGCGATGAGATCTCGAAAAGCGAGAGTAATAACTCAACCAAAACCGTCACGGTGTATTGCGTCGTGACTCCAGAATGTAACGCAGATTTGCATCATTAGCGGCCGTGAACAGCCGAACGAGTCGGCTTCGTTAAGATATCCAAGTTTAATTTTTTTTTACCACGTTTAAATGCCTCAATTGAAATGAAGCTTCAGGATAGCATTTCTAGTACTTTGGAGAAGAGCTTGTGAGTTTTACAGAAAAATGTAAACGGCAGTTTTGAATTCTTCGTTTGCAACTGACGTCATCACATGTCATCACCAAACCGAAATATTTTTTATATCTCGTATTAAAACATGCACTATATATGTTATAGTTAACTGTTTTAAAAAGACATTTCTGAAGTTTGGGTTTATAAAAGTTTTTGGTTCCCGAGATATTCAAGTTAGAATTGTGTCACGCAATGCCGGTCACGTATCCTAATCGGGCGATAAAAATCAAGAATAATTTGTTCCTTTTCAAAACATTTGGTTCGTAAAGACTTTTAGCATCAAATTCAAGTATATTTTAACGAAATACTTTAAAAATGTTTCAGTTTCCCTTCATATCAGACCTTAGAAGTTTTGGCCGCCATCTTGGAGGATATGAGATGTCCTCCAGCATGGCCGCTCCATACATTCTTACCAAATATCGCGCAACTTTGATCGCGAATAATTCTGCATCCAAATACTCTACAGATTCAAAAATCGGTCAATATACTCAGTTTTGAATGCTCTAAAAGAATATGAATGTCATTTTTCAATACGACTAAGAAATAAGGTTGTGAAATTTGAGATCGGCAGAAATTGGCTTATTATGGTCTATTATGTCCCGATTATCACGTGGTTGCAAACGAAGAATATTTATAGAAAAGCGCAACAGTGATGTGTTTTCGCTTGAAGTCAAGCTCTAACATCTCTAAGAAAAAAAATATTTTCTCAATACTGTGAACGATTTATTGTCCCAAACTTAGTAACTGAAGACATATATGTACAGGGAAGGTTTTGACGGTTTTTGAGCGCTATTTGTTCAGTCATTGTAAGTCACATTGCCACACATTGAGTGATTCCTTCTAACACTCAAAACTACAAAGTACAAAATATATCTGTAATTTTCTCGAAATCAAACATACAAATTTCTTTAATTCTTTGATATTTTGAGTGCCTAATGTTGTAGTTTACTGTGATGGTAGCCGCTTTTCGAGATCTCATCGCGTTCGTCTACAATTTAAGCGCAACTGATTTCCGTTTTTCCTGTATATCGCTGCTATTAAAATACAAATCTAAAAACAAAGTATATTGTTTTAAATTTCAGTCTAAGACTGATAATCTGTAAAAGGTTCAGGTCAATCGAAAATTGGGAAGTTTGTCAAAACGACGTTTATAACGGCCTGGTGTGGCTTTTCAAAAACTATAGTGATCCACCTTAAAATGGAGCCAAAAACGAAGAAGCAGAGATTTTCCAGTCTTTCTAGTGAAGAAATACAGACTTTTGTTGACAATAAGGACTCCGAAAACACCAAAAAAGCTACGAAAAACGCTATCGCAACCCTAGTAGCATTTTCTGATGAAACTGGTCATGAAAATCCCGAAATATTAGCAAAACAAGAACTTGACGATTTGTTGGTCAAATTTTATCCCAATGCAAGGAAGAAAAACGGAGAATATTATAAGAAATCAGCCTTGGTGTCCATTCGTTTTGGTCTTCAGAGACATTTCATGAAAAACGGAAATTTTGACATAATAAATGACGGCGAATTTTCAAGGTCTAACAAAGTTTTCGAAGCAACAGTAGTTGATCTAAAACGACAATGTTATGTTGCAAGCTCATTGAATAAAAATTCAAATTTTCTTAATTGACTTGTCTAAAATGATTAGCTATATAACAAAACGCTTAATGACTGGTCCCGAGGGAAACAGTTAGTTTTGTTTCCCTCGAATTTCAATGTTTCCCTCGGCCGGAGCCTCGGGAAACATTGAGATTCTCGGGAAACAAAACTAACTGTTTCCCTCGGGACCAGTCATTAAGTGTATATTATTATATGAATCTATTATTGATTTTTCAAGTCATCTTTGAATTTAGAAATGCTTGGGGCACTTTTGATTCTTTCCTTAACTGAGTTCCATGATTTAACACCAGGAAATGTTGAATTTGAATTGGTTTTTGGTAGCCGAGTAGTAAGATGACTCTACAAGCAAGCCTGGTTCTATAATTGTGCTTTTTGTTAATAAGTTCATAACAGTTATCAAAAGTCTTAGGTAGTTTTCCTGAATAAACGTTGTAGACAAAAGTTGCATCATTTACATTTGCCTCCAGTTATTCATCGCCAGAAAAGTCGAACCAAATGGGGAGGAGTTTAATATGCAGATTTTATCAAGCATATATAGATGCCAATCAAATGAATTGTCTTTTGTCAAGCTTGCGGTACTTTAATATGCTATTTCACTGATAAACTTGGCGCAGGAATGAAAATAGAAGGATATCATTTAATCGGCGTCAGGGGCCAGAAAATTAACGCTGTAGTGAGCTACGATGGAATAATATTTTCCATATCAATGGTTTTTTTTTTTAACAAAACTGCCGTTCGTGTGCTCTTGCATATTATTATTGAAATACAAAGAATTTGTCACATATGTGAATATTGCGACTCAAATACAATAGCTTATAATTACGCCGTATTGTGATGACTGTTTGGTGCAAACAAAGAACGAACGTCAACAAAACATTTGGCAATTTCTTGAAACCTGAATAATACAGAAACAAACTGTCTAAAACCGACATGAGATTGTGGCCGATTTATTTGAAAACAAGAAGACCATTTTAACATATGACCACCTAATATTTGTAGAGATATTACAATTTCAAGTATTTTTCGGTCCATTCAAAAACCCAGGCCTTAACATGCTTGAGCAATGAATCAAACCAGAGGGGGAAAACAGACAATAAACATATTGGCCCTTAGCTTGAGACCGTAATAATAGAGTAATTATGAGCAAATCGGTCATTTGACAAAGGAATGAGGGCTGGAAACCATAAAAAGTTATAAGTTGTAAAACCGACACACATTTTAACGTTTTGGCGTTGTTTCTGTGTTTTTATTATATCATGTAATTAGGTTAATCAACCTAGAGGGGGAAAAGTTGTTTTAATCACGCGGTTGCCGAGTTATCAAGGATAGGAAATTCTGGTTCCCTATATTCTCTGTTAACTTGAGAGCATTAGCCTATCGATTTTTTGTGTCGCGTTACTAATGCGCATGACCGTTCGGTTTTTCTGGCGATGTCTAAATTTTTACTTGCATAAAAAAGATTTGCGTCATCAGCGAAGAGATGAAAATCAAACAGCTTTGAAGAATTCTGGAAATCATTAATATATAGTGGACCAAGAACAGAGCCTTGGGGAACTTGTAATATACAAAGGATCAGAGTTAGTATTTCCTAGTGAGACTTTGGCACTCACTCTTCCACAACCGGAAATAAAAGTTTTCTCTTATAATATTTGTAGACTATGGTGTCTTAACAGTGAACTTTAATCTTCATGCAACGTTCATACAACGTTCAAGTCAAAACATGGCCGACCGCGAGAGCGGTCACGTGGCTAAACTAGTGCCAGGTTACTACATCCCTCCCCCTACTAACGAAACTATTTGAATGAAAACAAAGTCAAGTGTCACTGGAAACGATCGGGAGGTCTGCGTTCCCTTGTTGGGTAGCGACGTTCCGCAGGTACCGTTGGGGTACCCTCCACTTGCGTCGAGGCAGTTTCGGTGGCTTCCGGAACTCCATCAGGTTCAGGCGTGACTTGCTCCTCAAGCAGCTGGGGTGCATCCAGCCGAGGAAGAAGCTGATCATGATGCCTTCTAACTATAGCACCATCTTCTAGTTGAACTTTAGTGGAAACGGGGCCCGTGTCTTCAATAATAGTACCAGGTAACCATTTGGGTAGTCCAGAGTAGTTACGTGCTAGGACTGTGCCATCTTCGGCTAGGGCTCTTGGCCGTGCATGCTTGTCATGCTGCTGGATCATCCTCCCTTGGGCTTTCTCTACTTTGCCTGCGATGCTAGGGTGAAGGAGGCCTAAGTGTGATCTAGAGCCTTTCCCCCATCGTAACCACATCGGTGTCTCTCCTGTAGTAGTGTGTGGTGTGTTACGGTAACTGAAAAGGAAACGTGACAGCTTGGTCTGTACGGTACCATCACATAGTTTGGACATGCCGTTTTTGAAGGTCTGCACTGCTCTCTCTACTAATCCGTTCGTCGATGGGTGGTACGGAGCTGAGGTGACGTGCATGATCCCGTTCCTCTTAACAAAGACTTTGAACTCTTGGCTGGTAAATACTGACCCGTTATCCGACACGATCATCTTAGGTAAACCGTGTGTAGCAAATGTCATCCGCAACTTTTCGACCGTAGCTGCAGTAGTGGCCGAGTTGACGATGTGGTCGTCCAACCATTTCGAATGAGCGTCAATGACCAGCAAGAACATTCTTCCCATGTAGGGGCCGGCATAGTCTATATGGACCCTTGCCCAAGGTCTGGCGGGCCACTCCCATGGATGTAGGGGTGCCTTTACGGGATCCTTCTGACGAACCTGACATGTCTTACAACCCTTGACTGTCTTTTCTAAGGCTTCATCCATCTTCGGCCACCACACGTAGTTCCTAGCTAGACTCTTCATCCTTGAGATACCCAGGTGACTCTCATGTAATACTCGGAGTATTTCCTCCCTCCCCCGTGGTGGAACAACTACCCTGGAACCCCATAGGAGACATCCGTCGTGAAGACTCAACTCACTCCTCCGAGCCAAATAAGGCCTGAGATCTACGTCATCAACATGTTCGGGCCATCCATGTTGTACGTACTTAAGCACTCGTGATAGGACGGTATCACGAGCAGTCCATTGCTTAATTTGTACAGCTGTGATTGGACTAGTCTGAATGGTTTGTACCGCCGCGAAAGTGATCCCCGCCGCAATATTGATCCCGCCGCAATAATGATTCCCAAGTCGCCGCAATAATGATTCCCGCCGCAATAATGATTCCCAAGTCGCCGCAATAATGATCCCCATGGAAATGATAAACCTGAACAACTCGGGATCGATGGAGCATGTCACATTTAAAACAAACATATCAAAGTTCATTCTCTACCTCGTGGATTCCTTTCTGGACATCGTTGTAGGAGGCCTTGTAGTATGGACTTCTTTAAACTATATTACATTTCCATTCTTCTGCTGTTCGCTCATGTTGATATTATTACTGGGAGTTAAATGAGCAAAGTACTTTGGACAAAAATGACCAGGATATGTTTATAGAAGAATCATAGTTGTTGAGGTTGTCATAAAATTCCACAAATCTCCTATTATATCATCACTTCTAACTACTGTGCGACAATGGGGATTGCTTGATAAAAACTGGCTTTACTACAAATAATTGATTTTGATTTAATATTTCTATGACGAGACCGTTTTAAAAATCTAACTCGGTCAAACTTGAATTTGATCTCACATATTGTTGATGCGAAGTTAATCTCGTTTAACTCTTTTACTAGCTTGACCTTAACAGATAACCCTGATATCATTTGAATTGAAACTCCAACTTTGTACCCGTTGATTACATGAGCTACACAGAAAGTATTGAGACTTCAAAAATAGTACAAAAAAGATAAAATACAGCACTACATAGATAACGAAGATGAAAGGCAGTATATAGATAATAAGTTTCATAAAATAACTTTTGAAATGATAGCTAAAATGCGTTATATTTAACACTCATGACAAAAAAAAAAGCAAACAAAAAGAAAAGAGAAACGAATATTAAACGAAAACACAAAAAGGGATTCACATATATGTGGATAAATGCATGGAAAAATATAGAAATAGTCCATGCTCCATCGATCACGAGTTGTCCAAGTTCATAATTCCTTGGGGATCATTTTTGCGGCGACTTGGGAGTCATTATTGCGGTGGGAATCAATATTGCGGCGACTTGGGAATCATTATTGCGGCGGGGATCAATATTGCGGCGACTTGGGAATCATTATTGCGGCGGGAATCATTATTGCGGCGGGGATCATTTTCGCGACGGTACATGGTTTCCATTAGATGAACAACCTCGGCAGGAATTGGTGTTGCTTTTGGTTCTGTCGGTAGTGGTAATCTACTGAGGCCATCAGCATTACTATTCTCCTTCCCTCGTCGGAAAACCAGGTCGTACTCATAGGCTGAAAGGGTGAGTGCCCATCTTTGCACACGGCCTGAAGCCATCGGTGGGATAGCCTTATCTGAGCTTAGCAAACCTAATAAAGGTTTGTGATCTGTATATACTTTAAATTTCCGACCATACAGGAATTGATGACATTTTTTTACCCCAAAAACTACTGCTAGCGCTTCTTTGTCAATTTGGGAGTAGTTCTTTTCGGCTTTCGAGAGTGTCCTTGATGCATAGGAAACTGTTTTTTCCGATCCGTCTTCCATGACATGTGCTAGCACTGCCCCTAGACCATAGGGTGAGGCATCACAAGAAACCACCAACTCCTTGGAGGGGTCGTAGTGGACCAGTAAACAGGATGACTGTAACAGCTCCTTGGCCGCTAAAAAGGCTTGCTGTTGCTCTTTTTGCCATCGCCATGCCTGGTTTTGACGCAAAAGGATGTGTAGAGGCTCTAACGTGGATGCCAGGTTAGTTAAGAACTTTCCATAGAAGTTAATCATACCCAGGAAAGACTTAAGCTCAGAGACATTTTGGGGTGCAGGTGCGTCTTTGATGGCTTTAACTTTGGCTTCAACGGGGTGAAAGCCTTCGGCATCTACACGGTGACCAAGGCACTCTAGGGACGGTTTCATAAAGTTACACTTCGATTCCTTTAGGCGCAAACCGGCATCAGAAAGACGCTTAAGTGTTTCGTCAATATTCTTCAAG
Source organism: Metridium senile (assembly GCA_949775045.1). Classification (NCBI taxonomy): domain Eukaryota; kingdom Metazoa; phylum Cnidaria; class Anthozoa; order Actiniaria; family Metridiidae; genus Metridium; species Metridium senile. The sequence goes on from OX459096.1 coordinate 46,904,528, forward strand.
TGTTCCTCCTCCGTACGCCCGGTAATGAGTATGTTATCTAGAAAAACAGCTACAAATGGAATCCCCTGCAAAAGGGTCTCCATAGTCCTTTGGAAAATCCCAGGTGCAGAAGCTACTCCGTACGGAAGACGGTTGTATCTGTACAGGCCTTGGTGTGTGTTGATTGTCACATACTGTTTGGAATCCTCATCTAGTAGCATTTGCTCATAGGCATGGCTGAGGTCTAGCTCTGTGAAGGACTTCCCACCGGCCAGCTTTGTGTAAAGGTCGTCGATCTTTGGTATCGGGTAGGCGTCCAATGTTGACACTTTATTGACGGTGATCTTGTAGTCGCCGCAGATCCGTAGGGATCCGTCAGACTTCATCACTGGTACAATCGGTGTGGCCCAGTTGGAGTACTGTACAGGCTCGATAGTGCCCGCGTTCACTAACCTCTCCAACTCTTGTTCAATCTTCTCTCGAAGGGCATATGGTACTGGTCTCGGCCTAAAAAATAATGGTTTGATAGCTGCATCCACGTGGATACTTGCCGTCTTGCCCTTTAGATCGAGTACCCAGTCCCTCCTCAAACAACGGGGAATAGCGGTTGATAATGCTTTCAAGGGCTTTGTCTTGCGACATAACCTTGACTTGCAGCCAGTCGATCTGGATTTTACTCAACCAGTCTCGGCCGAGGAGGGCTGGACCCCGCCCTTCAACAACATAGAGGGACAATTTAATAGTGCCTTCTCCCTGGAGAACCCTCACTTGTGCCACCCCCTTGGGTTTAAGTCTTTCCCCAGTGTATGTTTGCAAAACTACGTCGGTCTTTTCAAGAGTTGGTCGCTCCTTATCCCTCCATGATGACTTAAACATCTCATGGCTAATGATTGTTAAAGACGCACCAGTGTCAATCTCCATGCTCAAAGGCGTGTCATTGACTACAATATCAGTTTTATATGGTGGGGCGCGACTGTTCCTTATAGCATAAAATGCATAGGGCTCCGAGTCTTCCCCCTCATCCGAGTTCCCCGTATCGTCAATCATGTGGTGGGTACCCTGTGGACCTTGTGAGTTTTGAAATTTCCCTTTACTTCGACAAGCGCGGGAGACGTGACCCTTCCTCCCACAAGAATAACATTTGGCATTTTTATGGTAGCAAGTGCTGGCTTCATGAGGACCATTGCAATGGGAACACTGGCTATTTTGACCCGGCGCGGGGTCCCTGTGGTACTTGCGCGGGTTTCCTGTGGCGGCATGAGGGGGTTTGTTTGCATGCATTTTATTCACATTTTCCTCGATTTTGGGAGCTTGCTTTAGGTCAGAAACATCTTTTTCCGCCATTTCAATAGCTAATGCTAGTTCCAGACCTCTTTTTAGAGTTAATTTAGTCTCTGAAAGTAGGCGTTTTTGAATTTTTACATTTGAAGTGCCACACACCAATCGATCCCGCAGCATTTCATCTAATGTAGGGCCAAATTCACAATCTTGTGATAAATGTCTTAACTCGGCTAAGAAAGTAGAAATGGACTCACCATTTTCTTGATGTCTAGTGTTAAACTTGAAGCGTTGAACAATGACTGACGGTTTGGGCTTATAATATTCTTGTACTAACTTCGTTAGCTCCACAAAACTCTTCGCTTTTGGTTGATCAGGAGCCACTAAATTACGGATAAGCTTGTATGTTTTCGCTCCCACCGTCGCTAGGAATATCGCCTTCCGTTTATCGCCATCCTCAATCCCATTAGCTTCAAAATAGTTCTCGAGCCTTTCAACATAGTTTTCCCAAATAATCCTCTGTTTCGCCGTACGCTTCTATTTTGCCAAATATGGCCATCCTTGTACTCGTAGACGACTCGTAGATTCGTAAATACAATAACTTTTGGTTTTACCTCGTCGCCAGTATAATATTTGTAGACTATGGTGTCTTAACAGTGAACTTTAATCTTCATGCAACGTTCATACAACGTTCAAGTCAAAACATGGCCGACCGCGAGAGCGGTCACGTGGCTAAACTAGTGCCAGGTTACTACACTCTGGTGATCCTTAACAAGTTGTGAAAACTCTCTGAAGGACATCGGATACATCAACAAGTTGAACAACCCAGACTTCTTCCATACATCATCGAGAAACTGCCATTCGGCCTAAAGCTAAAATGGCGCGAAGCTGCTGATAACATATATCAGAAGAACAGAGTAGAGAAATTACCATTGAAGACATAACAGGTTTTGTTGACAAGAGAGCACGAGCTGCTAATCATCCGATTTTGGAAATCTGTGTACGAGCCACACCCAAGAGAATTAGAATCGAAGCACACGAATCATCGGAACAAGCCCAAAACCTCTATTTCGACATCGAAAGCCTCATTTGTAGTACACAGTGAGCCTGTCACTTCAAATTGGTTGTCTCGTTGTGATGACTTCAAGGGAAAGACGACAGGCGAGCGATTAAAAGTTTGTTAGAGCAAAGGGACTTTGTGACAATTGTTGGTCACATGGCAGCCTCATGTTCTAAAGACAGCTTCTGCAAGGTTGAAAACTGTATCAGCAATGTAAAACATTCTTCATTCTTACATCCCAAGAGTGATCAAAGCAGCAAAGCTCAGACACAAGAAAGGTCAACGAATGAAACTTCAAAAGACAAAGCCCAATCAAGCTTCATCGATTCACAGCGCTATGTAGCAACACTGGGGCCGGTAAATCCTTGACCGGTCTATCTATCGTTCCTGTAAAGGTGAAGAACAAAGAAAGCAGTCAATGCGTTGAAACGTACGCATTTCTCGATCCTGGTTCGAATTTTTTTGTACAAATCAGCTGATTAATCGTCTCGAAATTTCAGGAAAGCAAACAGAATTGTCTTTGACGACAATGAACGTCATGAAGAAATGCATGCCAACTTGTTTCTCTTGTTTTCTTTGATCTTGAAGAGAGGAATTGTATAGAATTGCCTACAGTATTCTCATGTCCAACGATTCCAGTTGCAAGGAAAGACATTCCTCTTCAAAGCGACGTCGATAGGTGGCCACACCTAAGGGACATTGAATTACATAACGTAGACACTGATATTGATTTGCTGATCGGTAACGATGTAGCAAAGGCGTTGGAACCTATACAAGTCAGAGAAAGCCAAGATGGAGGTCCTTATGCTCTAAGGACTCTATTAGGATGGACAATCAACGGACCACTTGGCCGAGAACAAGCACAACCTCACACAGCGAATCGTATACATTCTGATAAACTCAGCGAAGGTCATTATGAGATTGCGATGCCGTGGCGCGTGTATCCTCCAGATCTGTCGAACAACAAGGCCGTCGCAGAACAACGTTTGAATTCATTGAAGAAAAAATTAACGAAGGATCAATCGCTTCATGCCAAGTATTCAGCTATCATGAAGGACCTCGAACTGAAAGGATACGCACAGAAAGTACCCGATGGAAAGAAGTGTGAAGACTCTCCAGCTTGGTAAGTAAGTAAGTAAGAAACTTTATTTATAGAGGGTAGCACTAGTACTTGTGCCTTAGTGTACATTGCGAACCAAGACAAGAGATTCAAAATCTTTGTTGCGAACAAATTAGCTGCTATCCATGAAAGTATGCAACCAAGCCAGTGGCATTGTGTCAACACAAAGTTAAACCCCGCGGACGACGCCTCTAGAGGTTTGTCTGCAGAAGAACTGATTCATAACAAGAGATGGCTTGAAGGACCTACATTTCTGTGGTCAACTGAAGAAAATTACCCTCAATTACCTGAGCAAATTAAGATTAAAGTAGAAGAGAACGTTCCAGAAGTCAAAGAAGAAGCAAATGCTATCTCTCTCGCTACGAATAGCGAAAGTGATCCCATACACAGAATGATTCATCACTACTCATCATGGAATCGACTGAAGAAACATTTTGTCTGGATGTTACCGTGATAGACTTTTGCGTGCATGTCGTGTGCGCAAAGAGGATGGCTCTGTCAAGTTTGACAGAAATACACTCACTCCTCTTACAGTGGAGGAAATTTTGAAACACGTTCAAAGACAAAGTTTCCCAGAGGAAATCAAATAAGAAACAACTTCCCACGTCAAGAAGTCTAGCCAACTTAGCGATCTTGACCCAATCAAGATATCTGGTCTACTGTGTGTTGGAGGACGGTTGCGTCGTTCAACTATCGAAGAAGGAATCAAGCATCCAGTTATTTTACCAAAGTCTCATCACGTAGTTGATTTAATCATCAGATATGCTCACGTAAGGTCAGGACACTCTGGACAAGAGAATGTGCTATCATTAATCCGATGCACGTATTGGATCATCAAAGCCAGAGTATCAATCAGAAGAAAAACAAGTCGATGTATTGCTTGTAAGAAACGACAAGCCCCGCTTTCAACTCAGAAGATGGCGGATCTCCCAGCAGAAAGAGTTACTCCAGATAAATCACCCTTTAGCTCTGTAGGAGTGGACTGTTTTGGGACTTTCTTTGTAAAGAGAGGAAGAAGTCAAGTAAAACGATATGGTGTTATCTACACCTGCCTAGCTATAATGAAACCCAATTGGCAATAACAGCTGGCAAAATCATTAAGGCGACTGTATCTTCTTGTCGTGTCGTGAGTATTCTAGCATTCAAAGGAGTCTAGCTGTTTGGGAATCCTTGAAACGATGGCTGCGGTGGCTGACTGTACTCTGAATGTGGCGCAGGACCCCCGAAGACATGCATTGTTCCACCTTGAGGCTGAGGGAAGGTCGTATTTTGAGACTCTAGGTTGCTAGGTTCATGAAAATAGCTGCTATGTTGATTGCTGTTACATCCATCGATACCGCATCGTCTTGCGTTAGGGCATTTGTTTTCAAAAATGACCTGAAGCTAAACATCTGACACAGCGTTTATTCTATACGATGAGTGTTTTTCTATCAGGAACTGATAACGACTTGAACTCTACGGTGGATGATTTTCTTCACAAGAAGCAACGACGCATTTCCGTGTTTTTGTTGTGGTGTTGTAACTTCTGTGCGTTGTCTGTCATCTCTTCATCACTTCTGTCGTGTTTCTTCTTGTTTCTTCTTCTCAAGTATTTGGGCCATCATTATTATTTGGGCAATCATCAATTATTTGGGCAAGCATCAGTACTTTTATAGGGCAAATCATCGACTATTTGGGCAATCATCAACTATATTTTTGGGCAATCATCGTTTTTTGGGGCAATAATCAACTATTTGGGCAATAATCAATTATTTAGACAATCATAAAGTATTTGGACAATCATCAGTTTTCAAGGCAATGATCAAGTATTTGGGAAATCCTCATTTATTAATTAGATTATCCGCCATTTTGTCGTTGATTTCTGGTAATGAATCATCAAGTATTTGGGCAATCATCAATTACTTAGACAATCATAAAGTATTTGGACAATCATCAGTTATCAAGGCAATGATCAAGTATTTGGGAAATCCTCATTTATTAATTAGATTATTTGGGCAATCTTCAATTATTTGGGCAATCATTAATTATTTGGGCAATCATCAGTACTTTTAGAGCAATCATCAATTATTTGGGCAATCTTCAATTATTTTGGCAATTAAAGATCAATTATTTGGGCAATCATCAATTATTTGGGCAATCTTCAATTATTTGGGCAATCATCAAGTATTTGGGCAATCATCAAGTATTTGGGCAATCATCATTTTTAGGGCAAATCATCGATTATTTGGGCAATATCAAGCATTTGGGAATGCAATCATCAAGCATTTGGGCAATCATCAGTACTTTTAGAGCAATCATCAATTATTTGGGCAATCTTCAATTATTTGGACAATCATCAATTATTTGGACAATCATCAGTTGTTAGGGAAAATCATCGATTATTTGGGTAATCATCAAATATTTGGGCAATCATCAAGTATTTGGGCAACCTTCAAATATTTTGGCAAAGATCAATTATTTGGGAAATCATCAAGTATTTGGGCAATCATCAAGTATTTGGGTAATCATCAAGTATTTGGGCAATCATCAAGTATTTGGGCAATCATCAAGTATTTAGGCAATCAATCATCAACTATTTGGGCAATAGTCAAGCATTTGGGCAACCATCAAGCATTTGGGCAATAATCAAGTACTTGGACAATCATCTATTATTTGGGCAACCATCAAGCATTTGGGCAATCATCAATTATTTGGGCAATCATCAAGTATTTGGGCAATCATCAAGTATTTGGGCAATCATCAAGTATTAGGGCAATCATCAAGTATTTGGGCAATCATAAGTACTTTTAGAGCAATCATTAATTATTTGGACAATCTTCAATTATTTGGGCAATCATCAAGTATTTGGGCAATCATCAAGTATTTGGGCAATCATCACATTTTAAGGGCAAATCGTCGATTATTTGGGCAATCGTCAAGCATTTGGGAATCATCAAGTATTTGGGCAATCCGTTTTTAGGGCAAATCATTGATTATTTGGACAATCATCAAGCATTTGGGCATGCAATCATCAAGCATCAATTAGTATTTGGGCAATCATCAAGTATTTGGGCAATCATCACATTTTAGGGCAAATCATCGATTATTTGGGCAATCATGAGTACTTTTAGGGCAATCATCAAGTATTTGGGCAATCATCAAGTATTTGGGCAATCATCAAGTATTTGGGCAATCATCACATTTTAGGGCAAATCATTGATTATTTGGACAATCATGAGTACTTTTAGGGCAATCATCAAGTATTTGGGCAATCATCAAGTATTTGGGCAATCATCAAGTATTTGGGCAAATCATTGATTATTTGGACAATCATGAGTACTTTTAGGGCAATCATCAAGTATTTGGGCAATCATCAAGTATTTGGGCAATCATCAGTACTTTTAGAGCAATCATCAATTATTTGGGCAATCTTCAATTATTTGGACAATCATCAATTATTTGGACAATCATCAGTTGTTAGGGAAAATCATCGATTATTTGGGTAATCATCAAATATTTGGGCAATCATCAAGTATTTGGGCAACCTTCAAATATTTTGGCAAAGATCAATTATTTGGGAAATCATCAAGTATTTGGGCAATCATCAAGTATTTGGGTAATCATCAAGTATTTGGGCAATCATCAAGTATTTGGGCAATCATCAAGTATTTAGGCAATCAATCATCAACTATTTGGGCAATAGTCAAGCATTTGGGCAACCATCAAGCATTTGGGCAATAATCAAGTACTTGGACAATCATCTATTATTTGGGCAACCATCAAGCATTTGGGCAATCATCAATTATTTGGGCAATCATCAAGTATTTGGGCAATCATCAAGTATTTGGGCAATCATCAAGTATTAGGGCAATCATCAAGTATTTGGGCAATCATAAGTACTTTTAGAGCAATCATTAATTATTTGGACAATCTTCAATTATTTGGGCAATCATCAAGTATTTGGGCAATCATCAAGTATTTGGGCAATCATCACATTTTAAGGGCAAATCGTCGATTATTTGGGCAATCGTCAAGCATTTGGGAATCATCAAGTATTTGGGCAATCCGTTTTTAGGGCAAATCATTGATTATTTGGACAATCATCAAGCATTTGGGCATGCAATCATCAAGCATCAATTAGTATTTGGGCAATCATCAAGTATTTGGGCAATCATCACATTTTAGGGCAAATCATCGATTATTTGGGCAATCATGAGTACTTTTAGGGCAATCATCAAGTATTTGGGCAATCATCAAGTATTTGGGCAATCATCAAGTATTTGGGCAATCATCACATTTTAGGGCAAATCATTGATTATTTGGACAATCATGAGTACTTTTAGGGCAATCATCAAGTATTTGGGCAATCATCAAGTATTTGGGCAATCATCAAGTATTTGGGCAATCATCACATTTTAGGGCAAATCATTGATTATTTGGACAATCATGAGTACTTTTAGGGCAATCATCAAGTATTTGGGCAATCATCAAGTATTTGCATGGGCAATCATCACATTTTAGGGCAAATCATTGATTATTTGGACAATCATGAGTACTTTTAGGGCAATCATCAAGTATTTGGGCAATCATCAAGTATTTGGGCAATCATCACATTTTAGGGCAAATCATCGATTATTTGGGCAATCGTCAAGCATTTGGGAATCATCAAGTATTTGGGTAATCAGTTTTTAGGGCAAATCATTGATTATTTGGGCAATCACGAGTACTTTTAGGGCAATCATCAAGTATTTGGGCAATCATCAAGTATTTGGGCAATCATCAAGTATTTTGGGCAATCATCAAGTATTTGGGCAATCATCACATTTTAGGGCAAATCATTGATTATTTGGACAATCATGAGTACTTTTAGGGCAATCATCAAGTATTTGGGCAATCATCAAGTATTTGGGCAATCATCAAGTATTTGGGCAATCATCACATTTTAGGGCAAATCATTGATTATTTGGACAATCATCACATTTTAGGGAAAATCATTGATTATTTGGGAAATCATCAAGCATTTGGGCATGCATGCAATCATCAAGCATTTGGGCAATCATCAAGCATTTGGGCAATCATCAGTACTTTTAGAGCAATCATCAATTATTTGGGCAATCTTCAATTATTTGGACAATCATCAATTATTTGGACAATCATCAATTATTTTGGCAATCTTCAAATATTTGGGCAATCATCAATTATTTGGGCAATCATCAATTATTTGGGCAATCATCAATTTGGGTAATCATCAAGTATTTGGGCAATCATCAAGAATTTGGGCAATCACCAAGTGCAAGTATTTGGGCAATCATCAAGTATTTGGCCATGGGCAATCATCAGGTATTTGGGCAATCACCAAGTGCAAGTATTTGGGCAATCATCAAGTATTTGGGCAATCATCAATTATTTAGGCAATCAATCATCAACTATTTGGGCAATAGTCAAGCATTTGGGCAACCATCAAGCATTTGGGCAATCATCAAGTATTTGGACTATCATCTATTATTTGGGCAACCATCAAGAATTTAAGCAATCATCAAGTACTTGGGCAATCACCAAGTATTTGGGCAATCACCAAGTATTTAGGCAATCACCAAGTATTTGGGCAACCATCAAGAATTTAAGCAATCATCAAGTATTTGGGCAATCATCAGTTTTTAGGGAAATCATCACTTATTTGGGCAATCGTCAAGCATTTGGGCATGCAATCATCAAGTATTTGGGTAATCGTCAATTATTTAGGAAATCATCAGAGTTTAGCATAGGACAATCGTCACTTTTTAATCGTCAAGTATTTGGGCAATCATCAATTATTTGGGCAATTATCAAGTATTTGGGCAATCATCAAGTATTTGGGCAATAATCAATTATTTGGGCAATCATCAAGTATTTAGGAAATCATCAATTATCTGGGCAATCACACTATGGTTCGCAGTCCATAACAATCTCATTATTAGCATCCAGACACCCATTGCAGTGAGTGTGATACTCTCCTTTCTGAAGAACAACCAAAACTCAACCAATGGAGAAATACTACCTATTTTAGGCTGAGCTCTTTGACAAAGCTAACAACCTACATAAACTGAGAGAACAGCATGTGAGATCTTCTACGAGATCCTGATGTGAAAAAGCCTTGCAATGTCATTTATAAAAGGATGCCCACGACATCAATTAAGGTTACTGTCAACCTTTGCGACATCCCTCGTTTGAAAATTGTTTTTCGCGTCACATTAAAGTAAAGGCTAATAAACTATACATCATTTTAAAGCTTATAGAACAAAGATTATGATGATATATACGTTTTTGGAAGTAATATAATTTTGACAAGCACACGAAAGCGGCCACTTTCTTGCACGAGTCAAAACTTTGTAATCTTATTGATAATTTTTTTACGTCAAAATATTCTGCACATATCAAACTCCAAAACCGTGCCAGGCTTTATTGATTTTTGTTTTTATTCGAAAGTTATATTACTTTCAATTTTATCCATTGAAAAAAACTCAGGTGACATGATATTTAACGCAATAACTCAAAAACTAAGGCCTAAATTTATAAAGCCTGGCAATGTTTTTGAGATCAATACGTGTAAAATTCTTATCAAGTATACAAAATTTTGACTTATATTTGCGCAAACAAAAGTGGCCGTTTTCGGGTTAAATCCCGTGTGCTTGTCAAAAATATATTACTTCCAAAAAACGTATATATCATCATAATCTTTGTTCTATAAGCTTTAAAATGATGTATATAATTTTCAAACGAGGAATGTCGCGAAGGTTGACAGTAACCTTAATAGGGCAATCATTGATTATATATTATTCAGATGCTATCTTAAGTAATGATGTGTGTAAGAAGTAGGCAACTCTATTGTTCTGCGGCAATAGCAACTTCCCCACATAGAATGTCTCAGTTTTCAGACTGAACGTATATCAGCCTATAGGTAACTCATTTTAAAAATAAAATGTGCAAAAATTCTATTTTGGAACAAAGTTTCTTTTGTACTTAAAGATCTCGTCCAATCATAAGTACTCAAAACAATAGCCAAAAGACGTTTACAATTCGATATGTTCCCCACATAGAAATTTTGATATATAAAGGCCCAGGAAATCTTAGATGAAAAGGGAATTAGATATCAAATAAAATATTAAAAAATCCGCTTTGTTTTGAAATTATGGCAGATTTTCATGCTTTAACCAATGAGATGGACGGATTAGACAATGCACAATTAGCACCTTTCTGCATTCCATTGCCGTTTGCCTGCCTCGTTCTTACACACATCATTACTTAAGTTATTACAGGTGCAGCCAACCTTCAACCAAAATTTTCTTTTTTAGATATTCAAGATAAGCAATATTATCAACAACTTGAGGGATTCAATGGAAAATAGTGCTGACTTTGTTTAAACAATTTATGTGACACTATATATTATATTTACATCATTAAATTTTGATCAATAAAAATTACAAACTATAAACGTTATAAATTATAAAATATTCAAAATACTATGCACGCTCTGATCAGTTATAAAATACCTGCTTGTGCCTATATATACACTATAATATAAACACTCTGGGAGCTGTAGAGCACTCTAAGAATCAAAGAAACACTTGGCTTCACCTTGAGTTCCTTTGTTCTATACATCCCAGCGCTTTTTATATCACATTAAAATAAAGACATGTGCACTGCTTTATATCCCTTATGTATTAAAATGTACATGTCATATTTGTTCTATCAGTAACGAGGAAACTTGATCAATGCTCTTACTGCTGTGACAATTTCATCCATTTTTTCTACTCCTGTAAAAGCAGAGAACGAAAGCTTAGTAATTCTTTTATTTGAATTATATTAAATTTGTCAATACACAGGCAGCCCAAGCTCATCAATACATTGTTTATATTTGAGTTTTTATGAATAAAAATGACTCACATTGATAACTTGTTGTGTCTTTTATTACTTGGCCGAGTTTGAAGCCATTTGGAAGCAGTTTCACTGGATTATTTAATTATTTTCCCCTACATATAAATAATCTATTAGATTATCTATAGGTAGGGGGGGGGGGGGGGGGGGGGGATGACCGTTCAATTACAGTGCATATAAACACTGTATTGATGAGCTTGGGCTGCCTGTGGTCAATATTCACATATTTTACTTTACCTAAAATTGTGGAAAGTTCTTTCACCATTGTTTGGAATGGAGGGAAGAATTCATCATATTGCTCTAATCTTTGTATTACCCTATATTGAGAGAGTACTTATGTGAGCATACTTGTCGTGTGCTTAATTATTTAGATCAGATTCTGTATACCTATGAAAAGCTCATGGCATGAACGCAGACAAGGCACGGCAAGTTTGATGATCAAAACTCTAGAAAAATCATAGCCACAGCAAGGCATACACATTGAGCTTTTCACTGTCATCCAAACTCTGCTCTAACGAAGGAATAGTGAGTGAGAGTGTCAGAATCACAATCATCATCAAAATTATCATCATCATCATCATCACCACCATCGTTATCACCATCACCACCGTTATCATCATCATCACCACCACCATCATTATCTTCATCACCGTCATCACCACCATCATCATCACCACCACCATCATTATCTTCATTACCATCATCATTATCATCATCAGAATCATCATTATCATCACCACCACTACCATCATCATTATCATTCACCACCATCATCATCATCATCATTATCATCACTACTTACCCTGACAGGTCATCTACTTGAAGTAAGTGTCTTGCTTTGCTAAGTTTCCCTACCGCATTCACAATATTAGCTGGTTTACAGCTGGGATCTGTAGAGCCAAAAAATGTATACAATTTCTCATGCTAAATGTTTTATTGATGAATGTCATGAATGTTTGTGGAATTTACAGCTTAAGAGCCAATTAGTTGAAGAAATCATGAATATGTAATGACACATGATAGTCAAAATGTCTGTCTATTATGTCACAGACAACATTGTACAATCCTAGGACATTGAATGACAAACTTTGACTCCGGCCATTGCAAATATGCTGCTGGATTAGACACCTACCTAAACAGCCCAACTGCCTTAATTGAGTGGTGAAGTGTGACGTCACGAAAAAATAAATTTTGGCTTTAACACTTTTTGGCTGCCAATTTCGATGGACAATCAAAAAAGACGTTCACACTTCAAATGTGAAGAGAATCGGTCAAATAGCAGCTGAGATATGGCCACTTGAATATATAATTTCCCCATACAAATACAGTGTTTTGTATGGGGAAATTGTATATTCAAGTGGCCATATTTCAGCTGCTATTGGACGAATTTTGGTCACATTTGCTATGTGAACATCTTTTGTGATTGCCTAGTATCAAAATTGATAGCCAAAAATATGAAATAGTGAAAATAATTTTATATGACGTCATCACTTCACCACTCTATTGTACATAATATCATCAAGACAATAATCAGTAATTGCATTTAGTGAACATTGCAAATGTATTACTAACAGTCATGAGAAGTATCAAGGAATATAAATATATTAGAACAGTTCCAAACTATCACTTACCAAGGTTAAGTAGTTCTCTAATAGTGTGCATTGCATTATACACTTCCCCAACCCGTAAATAAAGCTCATTCATACGTGGAAACACTCCTGAAACAGTGTGAACATCAAAGAGCTTTTGGAAATGAGCAATGATACTTTGTAACTGTGCAACACTTGGTTTTTCAGTTCCTTGAATATCTTTAGGTCCAGCTCGGCGGTCATATTGTGTTAGTGACTCTACCATTGTCTTTAATTCTTTAACTTTAATGTGCTTGTCTTTGTGCTCAAACTTGCTTTTTGGTTCCCATGGCATCAAAGTTGTGGATAACTCAACAATAGCTTTTTGTAGATCCTAACATTTCAATAGATTTAGGTCATTTAGTTTTTAATTACAAGATTGAAACTAGAAATCACTCTACAGGGTCCAAGTTATCTATAATTCTTCAAAGTATGTTTACTGCTAGTCCTTGTGTTACTCCCTAATAATTTATAATTATAGGACTAACTTATAAAGTTATAGTAATCCTGGAGTTAGTGCTAAACCAGTACACCTGGGTGGATTTCTAAACACAGATTAAATTATTTGAAAATAGATGAATTATGTACTTAAACAGAAATCAACCATTATTAAATGATTGTTATGGAATGATTATGAGCTTTGCAGTAAAAACTAAGCAATTTAAGCAAGTTGTCATGATTGCCCCTTCTATAAATGGCATTCATGAAAACTTTACATTCAATGAGACCTCCAGACTGACTTCCAGAGCCTAATGAGCAGGTACACCTGGAGTCGTCTGGCAATTAAAGCTAAATACCAAGAATTTTCATGATTGCCCTACTATAAATGGCCTTAATACCAATATAAACGTCCTGTCTGACAGGACTAAGAAATGGTATGATAATGGTGGATAATTGATCAATAAAATGGTTTGATTATTGAAAATGAAGGCTTACTTTAAGAGAAGATAATTCTTTAGCCCATAGTTGTAAAGTTGGTAGAACATCTTGCCATGCCCTTTGACAGAACACTGCATGAGAATCAACAGTTTGATGAAGGTTGTGTGATGGAAGCTTGGGTGTACCCTTTTCTTGAATCAGTGTCAATATATCTGTTACAAGCTTTAAAAAATAATATATAAATGGGCATGTGAATGAGTAAATGTGAGAGTTGTGTAAGCCAGGATAAAAGGGCTAGAATTTTACATCTTCGTATCAAAGATATGCCTCCCTATTGTTCTGGTGCAATCTCAACCTGTTAAAAAAAACAAATATTGCGCGCTAATCAAAGTCTTATGTTTCTTCTCACCTACAATACCATATATGGTAATGACATTGTTTTCAAGATTGCATACAGTATCTCTGATACGTTCTTAGCTATAGGGAAGATGGGGAATTCTAACAATTAGCTGGATGCTCTAACCGGTGGGCTACTGGCGAATCTATGGTGAGCAAGTGTTATCAATGGGTTGTATAAAATATAAATAACATTGTGTGACCACGTAATAAGTCATGAATAAAGACATAATTATATTTCATAAGTGATTAGTCATGAATGAAGAGATAATTATATTGATGCAGATAGAAGAGATAATCATATGAAATATAATTCTATTTACCTGTTCCATAGAGGGAAATGCTTCTGTCATTAAATCAATAGACTTCAACCTGTCATCAAGATCCCTCAGATCAAGCACCAACAACTTGGAACATGCTTCCTAATAAAAACAATTAATAGTATATGGAACAACATTGTGGGTCATTCTTGGGGTGGGTTCTATTGGCCGATAATATCAAGATATTAGATATTGCTAAATAATAGTGATTGATAGTCAACCGATCATAGAGAAGCTAACCTTTAAATATGCTCTGCATACATCAATGGGTAGTAATTCAATGTCATCAACCTTGAAATAAACATAGAACGTTAACTACTATTGGTCAAATGAAAACCTTAGTTTATTGAAACCAGTTTTACCGTCGTTTGCACCTTAGTACCCGTTATTGGTCACGACAAAAAACATGTTAAAGTCTAGAAGTAAACTTCCAAAGTTTTGCGCCAAACTTTGCAATCCCAATCACCCCAATGCAATCCTCTAAATAAATTCAATTTGTTGAGTTAAATTTTGCATATTTTTTGTTGCATCTGTTAAATGGTAAGGATAGATGCAAGTGCAGTACATATCAGTTCTATAAATTTCTATCCTTTTTTCACAAAAGTGGTTTACAAACATGCAAAGTTTGGGGTGCCAATCTTTGAAGTTTGACTGCGAGACAAAACATGTTTTTGTCGCAACTGTTAAAGGTAGATGCAAGCGACAGTACCTGTAGTTGTTGGGTATAATATAATTGACTTACATGTGTAGAATATCTTTTAGGGTGTGCTTGTTCATGGGTGTCTTTGTCTATGTGTTGTTTTCTTGATGGTGGACTGAAAAAAAGACATGTAAACAAAATATATTAAATTACATTGTTTTAAATATTTTACTGTTAATCTACAATGTATCACATTATAATTATATTAAATCACATTATTTTAAATATTTTATTTTGGATACATGGAGAACCCCTGTACTTATTTGTAATTATGTCAAAATATTGTACAGTCCCACTCATTTTCCCACACAATTGCCTATTTTTCCAGCACAGTTTGCCTGCACAATTTGATTTTTTGTACCGCAACATATAATTATAATAATAATAATAATAATAATAATAATAATAATAATAATAATAATAATAATAATAATAATATATATAATAATAATAATAATAATAATAATAATAATAATAATAATAATAATAATAATAATAATAATAATAATAATAATTTTAGGTAAAGGTCTTCAGCAATTAGAGATGCTGTATAAAACCACTAAGATCAAGACAGCACACTACTTAACAACGAGTGCTGACCCACATGTCCAACTTGTCTCATCTTTCCAATTGTACAAGGAAAAGAAGTCTCTAAAGTCCATAATAAAGGATGCAAAAACGTATGCACACCAACTAAACCTGGACATAAGATATGACTCCAAAGAAAAAACAACCACCATCACTTCAAGTAGCGCTAGTGCAGAAGTATCTAAATGCCAGCCAAGATACATTAAATCAATACTTAGGAAAGAAACAGAGAAGAAACTGGAGGAGGAGGTAAAGCAACAACCGTGGGTTGGACAGTACCTTACTACGCAATGGAAAGACCAAGATCTAGAGAAAGAAAGCTACAATATAAACAAGATATGGAAAAACATCCCTGATGTTGTCTACAGTGTATATACCAGTATCTTTCAACAACTAATAACAACAAAGACTTACCAACGAAAGAAACTAAACAATAGAGAAGGCGATTTAATCTGCAGACTATGCCATCAAAAAGAAGAAACAATTCCACACCTATTCTCAAACTGCTCAGGTATCGCTCAATCTTTATACACGGCAAGGCATGACCGTATGCTTCGCCCTGTGTACCATCAAATCCTATCACATTTTGGGTTTACAGAACAAGACGACAATACACCGTGGCACAAACAATCACTCCCAAAAAGCTGCATAGAAAATGACGAAGCCAAAATACTGTGGAACATCCCAATACATCTAGACATTGCCCCAAAAAATGGCGCAAACAAACCAGACATTACAATAATGGACAAGAAGACCAAGACGTGGCTGATCATCGAAGGAACCGTATGCAACATCGGTCGCATAACTGAAAGAGATCTTCAGAAAACAGAAAAGTATATAGACTTAAGAACAGGATTAAAGAGACTCTATCCTAACTATAACGTAGTGCAAGTAAACGTCGTCCTAGACTTCCTAGCAGGCTACCAAAAACAACTGGTAACTGAGCTAAGTAAAATAGGACTCGAAAAAGTAAACCAACTAGCCAAAAAGTGCCAGAAATGGATAATTTCGCAAAATTGTGAAATCGTGAAGGCCTTATATACCCGTTCATAAGTTAACACTGTTGTAATCGGCACCAAAACTGAATATTGCCTAGAAAATTTCCGCAATACTCATTACATGTAAACCAAGAAAAGTTTAAATAAACGATACAACAATAATAATAATAATAATAATAATAATAATAATAATATATATGCATATAATAATTAAAATAACATAATTAAAGAAAGAAATGGATCACAAAATAAATACCTAAGATTGTTTTTTACCAAGATCTTTTCCAACTTTTTGTTGTATTTCTGGGTTTTCTTCCACTCATTTGGCATTGGTCTACAATAACATTCATTTGATCATAGCAAATACATAAAAATATCTAACATAAATCAGAGACACACTTGTAGACAAGACATAAATATCTGTCTTCTCAACTGGTGTGTCTCTGTCTACATGTGAAAGACATAGGACTCAGTGTCTAGTACATAAAAATATCAAACATAATTCAGAGACACACCTGTAGACAAGACATATATTTTTATTTAATAAAATGTCTTTCTTCTCGACTAGTGTGTCTCTGTCTACATGTGAAAGACTCAGTGTCTATTAATGTATGCCTTACTGACATTAAGCACTTTGTATTTTGTCTGACTGCCATATCTATTTTCAATCTAAAGTAGAGTGCATTTAGTCACACCATCATATAGTTAAGGTTACTGTGAACCTTTAAGCCAAAAATTTGGCTGATTTTTTTTTATTTAAAGATTATAACATTTATAACATAAACTTTTGATTATTGAAACAAAAAAATCATAATGTTACATACTTCCAGAGATATTAAAATAAATTCGTTTTTATGGAAAACACATTTACTTGAAAAGTGACATTATAATCCTATAATCCTATTATTGCTTGGTTCGTTTATGAGATATCATGTTGTGTTACTTTTCTAAATTTCTTCAAAATTTTAGATGTTTCTTGATTTACTATTTGATTTAATCTTATTTTTGTTGGCCATGTTTACCGCTTTGTGCTCTAAAAAGTATTTTATGAGCGTTTGTTATCTGATTTATAAAAACGTCCCTCAGAGTATTACCAAAACAAAACAGGAAACCACGATCTCTATTGGTTGATTTGTGACCTTTAAGTGACCTCGCTGACAGATAGATGAAGTGGGTGTCAATGTCTACAAAACTTTCAAAGCCCGATTTCTAGCTTTTAATTTTGTGCATACTAGTCAACTTTAAAAGGATAACCTGCAAAAAATTACAGTCCGAAAATCTTCGAAATTAGCGCAAACACTACTCAACTCATCAAAATTAAAACCGTGTGAGCGTTTATTGATTGATAGCGTGGTTTTTTATTTATGAAGTCGAATAATGACTAAACATTGAATATTTACATTTCGTTACTTAGCTCTAAATAACTTCTAAACTAAATAAAATATTGAGAAATGCTCACACGGTCTCAGAGATCAATATATGCTGACAAACATTATGCATTAAAATTCAGCAAAAGACAGATAGTTTTTCCAGGTTATCCTTTTAAACAAAGATACCCGATTTCACTTAGAGTCTTTCTCACGCACTACAAATTATTTTTTTACAGAAAAAAACTGCATAGACGTATTCTTTGTTTATTAAGCTTTAAAATGATGTATAATGTCATAAAATATTATTTAACGCGACGCGAAAATAAATTTTTAACGAAAGGTACCCGCGAAGGTTCACAGTAACCTTAATATAAATTTAGTAAATTAAGTTACTAATACTAGATATTAAGTTGACGTCATCTAAAAGCCCGCAAAACTAACGGCTTTAAAAGCATTTTTTATCAGGTGGTTCCTTTAATCAATCAACAAACATGTACAAGAAAACTTAGACATACAATCTTGTCGTTCTTCCCCGGGAAATAAGGAATGTAGTTTTCACATGATTTCATGTGACGTCAACTATAATAGTAATTTAGTTATTCAATTTAGGTGATATCAACTATTCAATCGTTTGACTAAATGCACTCTATATACAATTATAATATAATCCATACACACAAGTATGGACCCGCTACTCGAAACATCACAAAAAATTGCCTTTAAATTAAAAAGAGTGGGCAATGGGATAAAAAACTTATTGACTGAGTTAGTTCGGGCAGTACTGGAAAATATTTGGCCCTTGTATTGGTCATTTGTACGTCATGACGGCGAACCAAATATTTTCCTGTACGGCCCTCCTACTCAGTCAATAAGTACTTACCGGTAGTATTAACACATCTGAGGCTGTCCGTCAGCTGTCGAATGCTTAATCAAATGACTAATATTTTCATCTAACGATAACATAATAATGCAAAAACAAACCTCGTTTGAAGTTCCATCTTCAAATGAGTATTTTCACTTTCCAGAAGTCTGACTAATTTCTTGGCATCTTTCAAGGACTTTTCATAATGCTACAAGACAGGACAAATTATAGATGAGACACTTTTTAACATTCAATATTCACAATTATAAAAAAGGCTTAAACAGTTTATAACTATATCAAGATAATAAATATTAATTTGTACAGTACTGTTATTAAATTAATGAAGATATATCATCACTTCATAATCCTTAAAACTTCCTTAAAACCTCAATGCAGTACATTATTTTAAGTTTCACACTGACAAATTGAGTATGAGTGGTCCTAACAATGTTTCTAATTTATTTAAATAGATGATTTAATTTAATATATATTTAATTAATGATTTCAGTTAATGATAATAATAATTATTATTATTATTTATAAACTGCAAATACAAATCTGTTCTAAGTGCTAAACATTGTTTGTTACAAACAATAAGCTAATTTGAAAAGATAAGTAAAAGATAAGTTAGCACTCAGTCTATTACGAATTCAAACTACAATAATTATAATAATTTAAAAGTCAAAATGCATTATTGTACCACAAGTTTCTGTTCTATGTCCTTAACAGCAGGTCTTGGTGAATGAGATTTGCTTTTTTGTTTATCTTTCCTCCACTTCCCACCACAGCCTTTTTTGGAGCCACCAGCCAGAGGTGACCGTCTTTCCAATGAACCCCTCCCTTCATCAGTAGTATCATTAGATGGTAACTCAGACTCATCCTCACTCATTGGCTTGGGATCACTTTCTATGTCACCACAGGAACCAACATATGATGCATTGTGGATATCCCTCTCTTTCCTAAAATATTATGAGGAATAAAAAAGTCAAAAATTTTGTCTATAGATTGGCTAAAACGTTTTTTTTACATGACTTTAATTAATTCATAACAAATATAATTAATTTATAACATTTTTATAAACAAACAATGTCCAAAGACCAAAACAACAAAGACCTATACAGATCTATACATCCCATATCTATAACCATCAGGGAGAGAAGACTGCAGTTTGCAGGCCACTGCTGGCGCAGCAAAGAAGAATTGGCTACAATGCATACCTACATCGATCAATTACGGGACGACACGGGCTGCCTACCAGAAGAACTGCTCACAGCAATGCAGGATAGAAGCGGTCGGAGGGACAGGGTTTGGGGGTCCGAGCTAGCTCGACTGAATGATGATGATGATAACATTGTTGTGATTTCTTAATTATCATTTTAAATTTATCATATTCATTTATAAGTTTTATTTACAATTTTTATCATAATTATCATAATTATTTTTTTACTATTATAAATAATTATGTCCACCATTTTCATAATTATAATTTAGCGGGAATATATGACAAATTCAATTAAATGTTAGTAATAACATTACTTTAAATGATCAAGTTCCTCTCTTATTTCATCTAGTTTGGCTTCGTAGATATCAATCACTTCTAGTAATCTACAGGAAACAAACAAACAAAAGATTTCAATATGCATACATGTGTTAAATGAATAATTAAATATATTATTTATATTTTGTAGTAATGTTGCAAGTTATTTATTTGTCTTGAGATTGTCAAAGGTGTCGTTATGACTGCTATCATATACAGCTACAATCTCAGCAAAAACTAAGTGAAACAACTGCTTCAAAACAGGGGCACTAGGCTTTACCCTCCAGCCACTTCACAATATGGAAAACTGTCTCTCAATAGTTTTGTAGTTAGAGATAGTAGTTTATCAGATGTTGGGTAGACTAAATGAAGTCCCATAGAAACACCCAGTGTGTATCACAATACACAGAAATCCCAATGACAACAAGTCTTTAGAGGCAACAACACACAAGAGTTAAAAATATTTTACTTTTGATCCTGTTGCTTTTTTGGAGATCTGTTTTTGAAGTGATGAAACGTTTTAGACTGTCTATCCAATCTGTCTTCTTCCTAATAAAATAAAAATTTTTTTTACAAAAGGTCATACTAGCCTCCTCCACAGGCATCCCTTCCCTGGTTCTTGGACTTTCCAGATTTCTGGGCTTCCTGTGTCAACGGGTGGACCGAGGGGGAATAAGGCCTAAATCCTCTTATTAGCTTCCAGTTTCCTCGCATCCAACCATATAGGTAAACACAGGAAGCCCAAAACGGAAATAATCGGAAAAGAGTAGCCTGTGGAGGAGGCTAAGGTCATACTTACTACCATAATTACTCAACTGTTAGATTAATCATGTTTAAGTTTTAGATTGCGGTTAACTCACATGCCAATGTAGAGCTCTCTAAATGATTACATGGCATTAGTTTCCCACTCTCACCTCAGTCTGATCACGGAGTGCTTAAGCCTGGTTCACACTAGCGACATAAGCATAAGCATCATATGCAGACTCAGTTGGGCTTTGCTCATTAGCGGCACTTGTCTTTTCTCAGACCTACTCAAGAAATGCTTCAATGAGTCTGCGTATGTTGCTTATGGTTATGCCTTTGTCACTAGACATACAGTGTAAACCAGGATTAACGAGATAAAAGTTTACTGTGTGTTGTTGGACTTTTGTCTCACCTGTTGGTTTAACTGATTTTATTATTATATTTATGTTATTTACTCTTAAGTCACTTGACCATTTGGAGCACTCTACATGACGTGAATTAACTGAAATTCAAAACGTGAAAGATCATTTCCTTGTCAATGTTAACAGTAGTCATAAGGAATTTCAATACTAGTAAAACAAACAGCCCAGCTTTTCTATCTGAGGATGGAAAATATTTCTCATTTACAACATTTTGCAGACATTGTAACCTCATGAAATATCCTGTAATATTGCTCACTTTTTGGACAAGATTTTGACATTGTTTCTGTAATCTAGAAATCTCATTATCCTTCTGTTGTATTTTTTGTTCCATCTGCTTAAACAATGCCATGACATCTCCTTTGGTCATCTTTAAATCTTGTACTTCTTCACCATGACGATGTAACTCAGATAACCTTCTTTCTTCCATTTCCTGTATAATAATTATATATTGAATATTTAAATGATATACCATGAAGTAATAATTATTATACTGTACTGGACTCTATTTCCCCAAAGCCGACTCTGGGTCCCTCTACCCCCCCCCCCCCCCCCCATTTGAGTTGAATGTAGTGGTAGTGATTATGAGTATGGAAGAGCCCTGAGAAGGAGTGGTGGCTGTGAAGACTATATTCTTATCATTACAGCCCGACGCGCCTTACCATGGCCACCTAATTAAAGTTTTGTACAAGTTAACCAATCAGAAAGCGAGAATTTGACCTTAATATAAAAGAAACACCGAGTGACAAACGATAAACACTTTCAAATGTTCAAATCGAAGACAAGAATGAAGTTTATAAGTGGCTGAAAAACCTCCCAGGATGTTTAAATTTGAAAATGTGTAGCAAACAGTTTGAAAAGAGAAACGCTAAGCTAACTTGTAAAAAACTTTAATTGGGTGGTCACAGTAAGGTGCGTTATGCTGTAATACATACTTGTATGTTGATTCTTTCACCTTCTACATGCTGCTCTAACTCTCTGATCTAAAAATTTAAAGTAAAAAAATTGTTAAATACATACATGTATTATTATGTATAAATTATATAGACTGAGAATGTTTATAATGACATGATGTGTTGAGACATGATAGACCCAAACATACGACCCATTCATCCACCAGCTTGTGGTCTATACTGTCTGCAGTTATAAAGCATGCAAGGTTCTCAGAACACAAGGGAAGTGTTAATATAAGAGAAGCACTACACACACACTTCTTGAGTGTTCTGACAATGTCAAAATGCTATATAATTCCATACAGCTATTAATTTCTTCTATATACAAATTGTGAGCTGTGTGCTCTCATAAAGCATGCCCATCAACCAATGAATGCCAATTATGATTGCCACACCTCACCTCAGTTTCATAGCTGTGTATTCTCTCTGCATAGTCTTTGTTTTCCTTTCTAAAGTTGAAACAAAATTGTACAACATTGGAACACAACAGGTGCAAATAGATGGCACTGCCAAAAGTTGACATTGTAGATCGGAAAATAAAATAACTTCAATGTGCTTTATCCTTGTTTTTTTTTAATTTAAATTACATTTCATCCATGATTTTCTTATTAAAATAATGATAGATTTTTGGATGTTTTTCACTCAATCTAATATATTTATTAATAACAATTTTTTTAATGAGGGTGACATGGTTGCACTGATGAACTCGAGTAAAATTATAAAAATGTTGCAATCTCTTGGTTATAACTTACTGCATTCTGTTGGATGCTGATATTAATTCTTGAACCAAAGCTTGGCGTCGATCACAATCAGCCATCAAGCTCTCTAGCGTGTGGCAAAGATGCTGGGTAGTGCGCTCCTCAAGAACCACTGCCCCTTTAAAATGTAATCCATGAAAATATCACAACTAAACTCAGTTAACGTAGTTAAGTATATACATGACTGCAGTGATGTGATCTGTGTACTTTATTAATTATAAACCCATTATTACTGCACACTGTTCAAAAATTATCCAGTAACTCATCCTAGCTCAAATTACCATCATGCTAGGGCAATGTGAACTGGATCTTAGTCAATATTCATTATAATGGCTGACTCCCCCCTTACTTGTTAAGCTATAATTATTTCTATAAAAATTAATGCATATAATATAAGCATTTCCATGAATATAGAGCTTTAGATTGTAAGATGGAATTCAACCATTCGCTATAAGACCCAGTTCACATTATCCTAGCCTGGTAATTTAGATTCAATATAAAATGTTTATTTCTTGATACCTTTTGGTATTTGGTCAATGCTATTTCTAGTGAGAATCATGACAGGATGAAAACCATGATGCCGTAACTGTTGATTAACTTCCGACCAATCACCAATGACACCACTCTAGAATAACATTATCAAACACAAATATTACTTATCAACTATATGAACACTTACATTATCACAACAATGATTAAGTGATGTTTTGAAAGTTTTCCAAATTGGACGAGCCTTTGAGGCGAGTCCAATTTGATAACTTTCAAAGCACCACAAGTACTATTAATTAAAAATTGTGCGAGAAGATTGTGCGATTTTTTATTGATAATATATATTGAAAAATTAATTGGGACTCTACAGAATACAATTTACGATTAATTGTAATCCTCTTGTCCATGCAATCAGAATCAAGTAATTTTGTACAGTATATTATAAATAAATATATACAAATGTAATAATTATTGGAAATCAAGAAGAAATGACAAGAACAAACAATATTGCTGTTCAATTCTAATTGAACGTACAACATAACTATACATATAATTATTTTGAATATATCTGGTCATTGTGACATCACATTACAAAAAATAATTTCTTTTATTGTAAGGTGGTTTACAGTGCGAATCACAAAACCATGGGCACCCAGAAATATTTTAGAAATCGTTTATTATTCAGAAAAAACTATATCACCGCAAAACGTTTGACTGATGTGTAGTATGATAAACTTTTTGTAGTTAGAGTTGCTTGTGAGTTGTTCAACGAACAATAAACGATTTCTAAAACATGTCTGGGTGCCCACGGGTTTTTGATGCGTACTGTAATTACTTCTTACACATGCACATTACATTGTACATAAAGAGCTGGGACTTACTGTTCTAGGAGAGTCTTCTGGTGACTGCTCTATAATGACAGAAATATACATATTTATATGTCTGAGTGTCACCTTGGAAAGGCCATAAATTGAATAAAAAGTGCTGCAGCACTCAAATAAGTAAAATAATTTGGTAAGTATCATTATCTACAGTTGGTAATAATTATTACTATTGTTATATACCAACTGTCAAAGTTCATTTTTCTCACACTTTGATCAATTGTGCGAGAGGGTATCACTTGAACGTAAACAAATTTGGATGTTTCCATGGCAATGACTCTCAGCGGGCAACAATATGTTATTATTTTACCAGGAAATAATAATAGTTTATGAAGGTCATGTTTAGAATAAAAATATTTGGTCTGAAACCTTGGTAAAACAGTATGTTTTGTGGTCCCTTGGCTCTGCCTCAGGAAACACCAGCAGTCTCAGGACCACAAAACATACTGTTTCCCTCTGTCCCAGTCAATAAGTGATCAATATTTCATACCTGGGATTTCCCCATATGTCCCACCAATAGTCAGCATACTATCGCTACTGGAATTTGTTCTGTTCTGGAAATTGTTTTAAGACATCAATTAAGTTTTTCAAATATTAACTTGAATAGAATAACTTGATTGTTAAAATTAAAATATAAATCATGCAATGTGTGCATGACAAGGTAGCTAGAAAAATGATATGCTAGAACATACAATAATTTAAGTATTGACTTTGAAAACTATACATTTTGCTGAAAGTTTCATTTTGATTGGAGTGACATGCATTCTTGTATTTTTATAAGCCACTTTGATTTTTCATATCACATTTTATAAACTTACGTGTAAAAAACAGCTGTTTTATCCAATAATATGTAGCACTTACATGTTTAGTTCAAGTTTGTGTTGGAAGCACCTTTTTTTACAACACGATCCTGAACAAGGTCAATATTTTACAGTAAACATAAAAAATGCATGTACAAGAAAACTAGCTGTTGTCACAAACACACCAAGAAATTGAAGGAATGAATACACCGTAAAATACTGGCTATCAAACAACCCAAGGATGCTTTGTATCCTGGCAACTAAAAAGCCTATAAAGATTTATTATTGTGCTACTGCTGTTATTTGTGAAACCACTTGAAATCTTCAAATCACATTTCGAGGTTTGGAGCAACTAGATCAACAAATCAAATTTGTCAAAAGAAAATGATGTATAAGGTAAATAATATAAAATAGCCATTAAAAATTTGACTACTCACTTCGTCCATGTTGAATATAATCCCAGTAGCTATATTTCAGCGAAGTGTTTTGGGTAAAAGTTCAAATTGATGTAGTGTTTTGCAGGTCATTCAGAAATCAGAAATCTCGTCCGCCATCTTGGATCTCAACGTACACTTTGCCAAATAAGGAATATGCTAATTTCTTGATTATCAAACTGACATATCATCACAAAAAAATACTTGAAATTCAATAAAAAATATAATAAAGAAGATGCTAACCCATGAATAATAATAAATAATAATAATAATAAAAGTTTTTAGAACGCAATTATAAAATCTCATTGCGTTTACAATAAAAGATATAGAAAAAACTAAATTAAATATACATAGTAAATAGTTAAAGTCTTAAATAAATATTAATCGTTATAGTAATGACGGCGAAATAAAAATGCCTTCAAGCTAGATTTAAAACTATAAAGTTATTAAATATATTTATATATATATATATGCCTTCTAGTTTTTGGATTTTTTTGGCGGGGAAAATGTGTAGACCAATCATAGCTCACTCTACCCCATGCCTCTCTCTCTCTCTCTCTCTCTCTCTCTCGATAATCCAAACGCACGTGTGATAGTTCTCGTGTTATCTGTCAAAATGGCTGCAGTAGAAAGTGGACAATTAGGTAAGGAATCTAGTTCTAGAAACTATTTTTAACGATGTAAACGCTTTATACACACCTTGAGGTATGTTGTTATCAATCGTTGGTGAATTTTAAGACGTTATTTCGCCACTATAATTGTGAGAACGTTTCGACTAATTCGTGTCGCGTGCAGTTTGGTCCATGTTTTTAGTGTACTGTGTTCACCGGTATTGAGAAGTACCGTGCGATCAGAGGAAATTTGTCTCTCTTCATCTGCTCGCAGGGTAATATTTTTAAGTTGTTATGAAAAGTTTTAATAGTGAATGTCAGTTTGAATGTAAAAATGTCGCCAAAACTCCTATATATCGCACGTCGTACGTAGCAACAAATTAATGTTATGATCCTGTTTGAAATACTTTATAAACTGATCAATTAAATCTCTTCAATCGATGGAAATTAGACAATTTTTATATCGTAAGAGTATGAAAAATCAATAAAGCTATTAGTTGTGACTACTACATTAGATATTCTCTAAATATTAATTTGGTTTCATTTATAAATCAATAAAATCGATGAATTTAATTATCTTCTCAGCATTTTTCAGGTGTGGAGTGTCCACAAGGGTGATGTGTTTAGAAATAAGTATCCAGGGAGGGAGTCAGGGATCTGCGAGGGGTGTCATTAAATTTGGGACATATACCTCCCCTCCCCTCCCCCTCCTGTGTGCCAGTGCACCATATAAAGCCCCCTTGATCTGCCCCTGGTATCTGTCTAAAATTGTTATTGATTTTGTCTTCATGGTTTTTTAGCTCTTCTTAGTGTCTCCAACAAGCAAGGTCTTGTGGCATTTGCCAAAAAGTTGCATGAGTTAGGTTTTAGGCTGATAGCTTCTGGTGGGACAGCAAACGCTATCAGAAGCAGTGATATACCAGTTAGGTGAGAAACATGCTTAAATATCAAAGACACTACCTTTGATGTTATTGTTTACATATAATCCATTGAGAATGGTTCTATATAATACATTATTTTATGATAAATATAAATAAAGGCCTATCTAATCAATCTGATACCTCCTATTGCTTGTAGAGATGTTGCCGACATTACAGGCGCACCTGAAATGCTTGGTGGCAGAGTGAAAACTCTTCACCCAGCTGTCCATGGAGGTAAATAATTTATATACGTTAATTCCCTTTATTTTTGGGTATCTCACACTTCTTATGTCAAAGTAGGCAACTAGCAGTGAGTTCCTGTATTCAAAACCAAGTTTGTCCTCAGTACCACAAACAAATGATCAGTAAAATAAAACCTGTACTGTATGTATATTTCTTTCTTTTTTCTTGAAAACATGTCATCTAAAACATTGTGTCACCATACCTGTTTTCCATCTAACTATAAACATTTTTGAGATAAATATAATTATAAAATCAATCCCAAAATGCTCTATAATTTCTAATTTTAAAAACCCATTGTCACTTAGCAACATGCATCGCGCAAAAGACTGAATTTGATGGACCATGAAAATTGAACATTCAGACATTTTGATATCTTTTAAAATGTGAGTGGGTATTATACACTTTTACTAAATCCTTTACCGTTTTTTTATTTGATTTTTGAATTATAACACTCAAATCAAAATAAGCAAGGCAATGCATGCTGGAAAGTGATCATGGTTCTTTAATACTGTGCACTTTCAATATGATAAACATGTCATACACTTTAATAAATACATTTTAATTGTTGATCTCATTTTCTTAGGCATTTTAGCCCGGTTAACTGAAGGAGACAAAAGTGACATGGCCAAGCAAGGCCATGAGTACATAAGGTGAGTGTTCAGTGTAAATACAAATATCATTAAGAATTGTAGCCTGCAGTGCAGACTCTATTTTTTACGCTCAAAATAATGTATAATTGATAATGTAAAATTGAGTGAGATTTCTTTTCTTCTGGTAGAGTGGTAGTTTGTAATTTATACCCTTTTGTGAAGACTGTCTCAAAGGAAGGGGTTACCGTCCCTGAAGCTGTGGAACAGATTGATATAGGTAAATTTATATCTGAATTGTAATTTAACATTTTACATTTACATCATTATCCCCCCTAAGTCCCCTCCCCCTTCCAAACACCAAGACAGCCATCTTTTCTTTGTTAATAGCACTGTATCTACCAAACCATCATGATCATACAGCAAAAGGACGTTATATATGCTCGTTGTAATATCTATCCTGTAGGTGGTGTCACCTTACTTAGAGCTGCTGCCAAGAACCATGCAAGAGTCACTGTTGTTTGTGATCCTGATGACTATGATAAGTAAGTATACAATTAGTCCATGGGCCAAGACCCCTCAAATATGTGTTTCGGTACCACTCGGAGGGACAAATGCTATCATATATCTTTTTAATCCTTGGAGCCTGTAGTTTATGATTATGGGTGATAGCAATGCTGAAACGGTAGCTTTTCTGCTTTTATCACGTGGTTTTATGACGTCATCAGTATTATTAAACATTTCCTTATCTTAAATGATTAAGTGTTTATTGCAATTAAATTTACTTCATTTGCACACTTCATATCGAGAAAGTGCAAGAAAGGTATAAAAGACACAATCAAGAAGTTTAAGGATAACTTACAACATATTTCGTTGCCATGGCAACCTATTGTTCACTTTGTAGAAATATTTATAAGAGCATTGCTTTATTGTCATAGTTTTAACTGTTCTGTTTTACTAATTCAGTTTTTCATGCTTCACAAACAATTGTGAGGTCTACATTTATACTAAAATTGCTTGCTAGTGTTCATAGCCACCTTAATCTTCATCTGTCTCATCATCATCATCAGAAAAGTCAGCTACTTCTTCCTCGGCTCGGTTATCACATTCTTGCAACCGGCACATATCGGTACACCTTAGACCATTGGCTATACATGAGCAGTTTGGTGGCTTGCATGTTCTTGCACACGTGCAGGAGAGGAATTCCAGGACGGCCATCGGGGCTGGTTCTCCACTCATCCACTTGATAACAAGGCTATCTTCCTCATGTATCCATCCATGTCCAATAGGGAGAGGAATAACTGGACTCGCTTGTAGGCTCCTTCTCCAGATAGCTGCCTGATAGTTAGCTCTTAAAGAGTGCAGTTTTAGGCAGTCTGTACAAGGAGGAAGCTGATGTGAGTCAAGCCCTCCTTTCTTTGAACAGAACAGTCTGTAGCGTAGCTCATTTACATCAGTAGTCCCTGGGTTGGCACTATACAAGAGGCAAGTGAACTCCTGAAGCTGAGTGAAAAGCTCGTCTGAAAGCTCCCACTGCATTCCAACCTGCTGGAACAAGCATTGAAACCTCCTGTTCTTCTTTACAATCTTCAATGCTGTTAGCTTTCCCTTACCTGCAAACGCACTAACACTATCACAACCAGTGAAGGCATGAACACCTGGTAGACATTTACAAAGGTCTGAGCCAAACATATGTGCCACATCAGAAACATTGATGTACATTGTCCGACTTTGCGAACTACACTTCACAAACAATGTGCATGTGATACAACTGTGAAAAGCCAAGCAGAGAATGAGCACGTCTGTGTCATCCGACGATATGACCACTGTCACATACCCTTCCATTGCTGCGTGAGCAGCATGAAGTAGCATTCTGGTGTCTGCCTCTTCTTGTGTTGACTGTAATTCTACCCTCTCTGTTGCTCCTCCTACCGTTATTGCAAAGCAACGATCTTCTGTGGTTACAAACAAAATCTTTTCAGCTAATTTCTTTCTGGAGTTCTCCTTTTGCCACTCTTCAACGATGAACTTAATAAGCAGTGATTTATTTTGGGAATTGGATAGGAACTTTCGCCATTGATGGATCTTGTGCTCTGCCTTTATATTTCTGAATTCGTGTCCACTTTCAGACCCTCTTTTCTCTCTTTCAGTATTCTTGATTGATTCTTTTCTGTAAACATCGAAGACCACATCAATACGCTGGCTATCAATTCCTTCACTTAGGGCCATAGACAAAACACAATCAGCTACTTCAGCAAATGTTTTCTGGTCGCCTTTTATTTTCTGTACCATTGCCATTCCATCGATGATTCTTGTGCTTGGTTGTGGTATCACATCTGCTGCTCTAATGTCCTTCTTAAGCGCCTTAGCAAGCGATGCCTTATTGGTCTTCCGAGGCGTCCCATCAGCAGAAGCTAAAGCCCAGGGTAGAGGTCCAAGTGGGTGGCACAGAACATCGCTCATCTTAAGCTTCCTGTTCTCAGCTATAATGATCATCTGTGCAAATAACTTTCGATCTGCCATGAGTATGACTTCTTTGCCAGTCTGTCTTTGGATTTTCATCTTCTTGGCTAGATCAGCAAACGTTTTCAACTTGAGTTTTGTCATTTTATCATTGAGCTTGCTTTTT
Organism: Metridium senile; assembly: GCA_949775045.1. Lineage (NCBI taxonomy): Eukaryota > Metazoa > Cnidaria > Anthozoa > Actiniaria > Metridiidae > Metridium > Metridium senile. The sequence continues at coordinate 46,935,604 of OX459096.1, forward strand.
GGAGGGTCGGACTCTAGTCTGTCTTTACTGAAACTCCTGTAGGACTGCTCCCCTGTATCTTGCGCTCGTATCAAGTCTTCTTCTATTTCTTGAGTTGCAAGTTTTCCTGTTGATAGGCACACTAGATCTTGTGTTTCACGTTTGAATGGGTTGATCCAGCTTTCCTCCAGTACAGACATCACAGCCTTCACGTCTGCCTCATCTCTCAAAATTCGACTTGGCTGAAGATCGGTGTGTTGGTAGTTGGATGTACCCAAATGAAGCATGTCCTTGAGCTGACGCATGAATATGCTCCTGTACTCAGCTATGAGATAATATTTACTCACGGCTCTTGGTTTCAAGCTGAAGCCCTTGGTCCCTCCTGGTGTCTGAGTGTCTTTGTTTACTGTCTCCTCACAAGTCTGGTCGACTGGTACTCTTCCAAAGGGGTTCTTGTCTCCCAGCTGAACGGAAAAACCACCAGACCTGAAATACGCCAAAACATCTGGATGCTCTTCTTCGAGGTGTGACATTTCAGATAGGTATGCAGATAGATATCTAGCATAGTTCAAATGGTCATAAGCAAAACACCATGGGATCATTCTTCGAATTGAAGATACATGAAGTTCCCAGTTACCTTCTCTAGACGCTCTTAACATTCCTAGGAGAATCTCTATCATGTCAATGTATGACATCCAGAATTGTGAGAGTTTACCGTTTGACTGTCGAAGAAAGTCCATGTATAGTTCGAACATTTTGGCAAATTCCGCAAACGAATCACTGGTCATGTTCCTCTTGAACTCTTCTTCACAAACGTTGTCATACATCTCTTCTAGATCATGGAAAAAACCATTAATTGAAGCTTTGGAATCTTTATGATTTTCTTCGATCCAGGGCAGAAAACCTTTCCAAACGAGTCTCATCAGAGCTTCATACATTAGCTTATGGAACCTTACACCACGGTTATACCTGCGCCCATCCAGCACACCAGAAACTGATCCTTCTGCTACCACTCCAGATTCAACACAAATGTCCCGCAGGCCGGCATCCTGGAAACGTTTACCAATTATAGACAACATGGTACAGGCTGTATGGAACACTCCCATTCGTAGCACAAGGTCTTTAAACTTTTCAGCATGTTTCCACTGAATCTCTGTTGCTTTTGCATAAAGTGCTTGATCAAAGACAAGAACGATGCTCTTTAGCTGAAGACTGTTCTTTATTTTCAGTGACTGCAATAATACCTCGTGCACTGTAGCGATGTCTGTAGCAGGAGAATTGATGGTTGGTAGGTATCCAATGTTGTCCTTTGAGACTTGAACTTTGTTGCGAACAGAAATATTGAACCCTGTCCAACTGCTGACCCTCTGTCTCTCTTTGGCATGGAGACGTACCAAGATCCAAAGCAAGTTTTTCTGTCGTGCATTTGCTTCCAACTGTTCTGCTGTAACTTTAACATATCCTCTAGCACGAGGACCACATCGCTCTCCAGCGTTGTAATGGGGAACTGCGGTGTGTATAACAGGATCTATACTTCTTCTCCTTGTTCTTACTAACTCTGCTACTGGTTTCGGGGGTAGACTTGGACCAAAATGTCTAGCCTGAACAGCAATACCGTTTACACGATGGGAGGTTCCAGCACCAGACAAAGTCTCCTCTAGTCGATCTATATTGTCCCATGCTAGTGTTGTGTTTATATATGGCTGAATATTCTCGGGTAAGGGAATTTCATTCTCGGTTGTGGAAGCCATTTTATGCAGACAAAGAGCAGTATTCATTTCCTCTAGCTGAGAATAAGCGATACCATGTCCACATCGGTTTAACATTTGAATCAGTTCAACATTGTTGGTTAAGGACTTAACGGCATATGGTAGCAGAATTTGTTTTGGTGGTTTCTGGCGCCCACCGCTCACTCCATATATGATGTCTTGTCCAAAAGAGTTGATAAGGCGCTGAATTCTCTGGGGGGATTCCGTTGGTATATTTGTGTTACCCGTTAACACCGTGTGAAGGAAAGCTGTGAGTTCCATAGGCAAATTTATATCTCTCTCTCGCAACTCTGAGGGTTTAGGAGGCCATGACATTTCAGCAGTATTGGCAAGGATTGCATCTCGAATACAGAGTCCTGCTTCTTGGATATTTGTTATTCTCGAAGGTACATCCACTTTTTCCTTTTGTTGTGTAAGCTGTGTCACCTCTCGAGCCAGCTGCAGCTTTGAAAGATTTGCAGGAATAATAAACAACTTGTTATTCTCTAACAAATCCTCAAACTGCAGCAAGTTGCCGAATTCTGCTTCTAACTTCCTCCGGAAGTGTTTTTTGGTTGACTCTGTGATTTCAGTAGCACCAATTGACTGCATGAAAGTCGCCAATAGGTCTCTTAGCACAACCATCTTTATCAACCTTGGATTTTCCAGTAAATCCACTCTTATATATTCGAACAGCTTCTCAAACGCTTTGGACTCTATGGTTTTATAGTTGTCGTCGCCTTCAGTTTCGGTTTCTGGCACAGTGCTGCTTACTTTTTGGGGTCTTGTGTATTCACGGTAGCATGACCTGTGATAACATGCTTCAGCGGCTACCAGTTCTCTAGTTACAATAGCAATGAGTTTACTGTCTCCCTTTGCAATGGCTGTGGTTCTTACAGACTGATCAGCACGCAAGTCAGTGCATTGAACTAGTGCTTCTCGACTTCTTGAGCATTTGAGGTATTTCTTTTTCTTGTCACAGAAAATGCAAATGTAGTCAAGAGTTGTACTTTGGTTTGGTGCCTGTCTAGTTGATACAGGTCTTTGACTTTGACTTTCCATGGTGGTATGGGAAACTCCCTGGTAACCTTGTGACAACTTAACTAACTCTCGCTTCATCGTAAAAATACTGCGACATTTTCTATGGTAAAAAATGTGTGGGACTCCTTGTGCGCCTACGGTTTTGGCTAAATCTAGCACAGGTTGGTAGTTTCTAATTGTGGCAGCATTAACTAATGTATTCCATGATTCAATGTCCTGAGGAGACGTCAAGGTTTCACTATTATCATCAGTACAATGAATGATGCACTTTTCTAATCGAGGACGCTTCACAAAATCTGTTAAAATGAAAAAAAAAAACGTTTTCTTTTTAGTTTTGTTTTGCTTATCGAATTACGAACTCGTAGTTACTAAAAGGCGCAATGAGCTACACTGACCTACGATGACCTACGTATACAATGGCCTACAATAAGGTACAATGACCTACAATGACCTTCAATATGCTACAATGAGCAATTGCAACTGTGAGTTGTAGTTATTACGAGCCAGACACAATACAAGCCAGAAAAGCATGAAAAACAATCTAAGAACCACTATTTACTTCACTCATCTACGAACGACGTATTTTCTTCGAGGCGTTCTTTCTCGTGACAATTCAAATTAAAAAGAAGCTGGAATTATTTGTTATAGTTAAAAAAAATACGAGATTCTACTGAAAGTGATAAATTTAATTGAAAAAAGCGTATATTTTCATGTTCGTGATTCGTTCAGATCGCGGGTTTCCTTTGGCATACGATCAAAACAACCATGCAGGCATCACCGGATGAATCAAATCATGAACTTCAGGTTCGGAATATACGCTTTTTTCACTCATTTTTTTTTTTATTTTCAGCAGAATCTCGTATTTTTAATCACTATAACAAATAATTCCAGCTTATTATTAATTTATGGTTACGAGAGAGAACGCATCAAAGAAAATACGGCCTTCGTTGGTGAGTAAAATTAATGGCAATTAATTGGCAGTTTTTACATCGTTTTCATGCTTGTCTGGAAGGAAGTGTGTCTGGATTGTAGTAACTACAACTTATAGTAGCTCATTGTACTTTATTGTAGGTCATTTTAGGTCATTGTAGCTCATTTATATTGCTCCTTTTAGTAACTTCGTTTACGAACCGACTTAGAATCTCTGTAAGTTTTGCTTTCCTAAATGACTAAGCCAGGCATGAATTTCTTCCAAAAATGTGTTTTTGGGAACTTATCAAGTTAGTTTAGTTGTTAATTTGCAAAGAAAGTAGTATAAAGTGTTGAAAAACTAAAGACTTTTCAGGTACTTACCATGCATGCTTTCCGCCATCTTGGAAATGTCCCATGATGCTTTGCGACTTTTTAAGTACTCGATTTTTCGGATAAAACTTTCTTTTGGAAGGAATTTACGGGATTTTATGACTTAACATTGTGTAACTATGTGTTTGTGAGCTACCTGGGATGTTGAAACATATTTTAAATATCATCAAATATTTTTTACAAACAAATATAACACCAGCCTCGTTTTCATGCTAAAATGAAATTTTGAAAAAAAAGATATATAAAAAAATACGTAAAAGCTACCGCTTCAGGATTGCTATCACTTGAATTTATAAACACCATAAGATAAACTTTCATCTGATATAGGTCACAATTTGTCCCTCTGACTGGTACCGTGGACCCCCTCTGGCCCATGGACTAAATACTTCAAACACTTCCTCACTGCACCCATTCTAAACAATTTGCTAATTTCTCTACATCTTTCTTTTGTACAGAGTTGCATCAGAAATGTCAGCAAGTGCTAATCATGATACCTTAGAAGATACCAGAAAGTCATTGGCTTTAAAAGCCTTTAACCACACAGCTAGTTATGATATTGCTATTTCCGACTACTTCAGAAAGCAATTCAGTGAGGGGCAGTCACATATCCCTCTGAGATATGGCATGAACCCACACCAAAAACCAGCACAACTGTACACAATGGAACCCCAACTACCTGTTACAGTTGTCAATGGATCTCCTGGGTTTATCAACTTATGTGATGCATTCAATGCATGGCAGCTTGTCCGAGTATGTGTCAAATACATAAATATTCTAGAGAACTTGTTTTTAAAATATATTTAAATGTTTTTGTGTTGTTGTTGCAGGAGCTGAGGAAGTCACTCAACCTTCCCGCAGCAGCCTCCTTCAAACATGTCAGTCCTGCAGGTGCAGCAGTAGGCGTGCCGCTAACACCAGAAGAAGCTAAAGTTGCTATGGTTGATGATATGATTGGTAATCTTTCACCATTGGCTACGGCATATGCTAGGGCTAGAGCTGCTGATAGAATGTCATCATTTGGAGATTGGGTTGCACTTTCTGATGTTTGTGACCTGCCAACAGCTAAAATCATTTCTAGAGAGGTAATATTGAACCTAAATTCATTGTGACCATCAAGTTGCCTTAATAACCATAATGTCAATGAAAAGAAAAGGGGTGTCCCAAAGGTGTCAGATATGGCTTAGAGTCACTGAATGTGTCATTCACACTCTGACACTAATATACTACATTTACATATATGCCAAATGACAATTGTGATTTTTGTTATGAAGGTTTCTGATGGAATTATTGCTCCTGGCTTCAATGATGATGCTCTTGAAGTATTGAAGAAAAAGAAAGGAGGAAAATACTGTGTATTACAGGTTAGCTATATGTCAGTAGTGAGTTATGGTAAATTCAAGACATGCTAAGAAGATGATGTTTGATTTTGAGACAGAGTCTCTTTTAAATGCAAAAACCCAATAGTTGTATTAGCCTGACAGCCAAACCAAAAATTTGAGACCCCAAGATGCCTAAAATTGAGACAAAACTAACACCCAAATACCAAGCACCCAAATTAGCAAGATTCCAAAAATTGGAATGTTTTGGGGTACCATATTTGTCACGGCTATGTGTTAGCAAACTAAACATTGTAGCTGCACTAAACAACATTTCTGTATGATTGTATTTAAGATGGATCCTAACTATGAAGCATCCCCTTTGGAAGCCAGAACAATCTTTGGTCTTCATCTTGAACAACTCAGAAATAACTGTCAAATAGATGGAAACATGTTCAAGAATATCAAAACAGAAAAGAAGGAGGTAGGCATAAATAAAGACACATGGTTAGTTGTTTTTCTTGGCAGTTTATGCAGGGCAATCTTATTTTATTTGTTCATGGCTGCAGAGTAAAATATTTATATTTTATGTTAAGTTTATATTATATGTAGCCATTTATCAACATACAAAGCCAGGTTAGGAGTACATGCTTTAATTCCTGTCACCTTGAAATGAGCATTTTTGCTGTTGAATACCCCTTTAGAAACACATTTATACAAAGTTTATGTTGTATCATCTATTAACAGTTACCAGAATCAGCAACAAGGGATCTTGTAGTTGCCAGCATTGCTCTAAAATACACACAATCCAATTCAGTATGCTATGCCAAGAATGGACAGGTAAATGCTATGGTTTTGATTTACATTGCTAGGCTGTTTTCTTGTACTAACAGGTTCCCATTTAAATCTGTACTTTCCCATTTAAATCTGTACTTTCCCATTTAAATCTGTACTTATGCAAATTTTGTTGATGTGTGCTAAACACACAGATCAACCAATCAGAAGTTCACTTCAGAAATAATATACTTTGATTGGTTGATCTGTGTGTTTAGCACACATCAATACAATTTGCATAAGACTAGTACAGATTTAAATGGGAAAGTACAGATTTAAATGGGAACCTGTTTACCAATATTTGTTGCTATCTGATTTTTCTTAGGTTATCGGCATTGGTGCTGGTCAGCAATCAAGAATACATTGCACAAGACTTGCTGGTGATAAGGCTAACAATTGGTACACATAGTGACAAATTAAAATATCTTTTTCATTTACCGTCTCCAGAAATGAGTGGTAGGTTAAGAAGTAGTTGGATGTGTGAGGATGGACAGGGTTGATAGATAAGATGCTATTAGCAACCTGATCACTCTTGAAACCCTTGTCTATATCTGTCCAGTCCCCATGCATCCAACTATTTTCAAACCCACCTCTCATTTCTTTGGTATATTTGAGTTTCTGCGTGGTATAATTTTGGATGGCTGTTCTAAAATTAATGGCAATGTGAACATTTACTTTCACTTTATATTTGGTCAAATTTGTTTTATTTATTTTCTTCAAGGTGGCTGCGTCATCACCCACGTGTACTAGGAATGGTTTTTAAAAAGGTAAGAGTGAGTTACAGTGCAGACACGCAAACCATGAACAATTCAAAGTTTTTTGACATAAATTAAAGCTAACAAATCAGATTTGAGAATAGAAACAAAATGTATCAACATTATTTTACTAATGGAAGATGCAAATGATAGATAAATATGTGATTGGTTGTTGCAAAAAATGTTCTTTTATATTGTTTACAAGAGCATCTTGGATAAATTGATAATGTATGTCAATAAGACTTTGAAGCGTTCATTGTTCACTGTAAAAAATAAAACAGTTTTTTAATACATAATAGTAGTTGTTGTTCCTCAACCTTTTACTTTTTAATAACTTCTCCTAAGCCTTCGACCTTCGCGGCCATCTTCAGAGGAATGAAAGATCGTTAAGGTTTTTTATAAGCGAAATTTATGAATATCAAATTATAACTGCTTGTTTCCTTGAATCCTCATATTTAGGGAACAAAGAGGGCAGAAATGTCCAATGCTATTGATGTTTATGTCAATGGAACTGTTGGTCAGGTATGTAAAGTACTGCAAAAAAATGTCACTGGATGAAAATATCAACCATCACTCCCCCCCTCTGGGCTCTTCGGTGAGGTTCACTCACACTCACTACCACTACATTCCATAATTATTTACAATACACAACTCTGCTCACATGTTGATTTTTGCAGAGGGAGGAAAACCGGATAACCTAGGCCACTCGTGCCACCCTTATAAAGAACACTTGACAGTGCAATTAAGCTAAAATTAATCCACCTACATTTTGTAACCATGTTTTATGCCTTTGTTATGCCATGGAGTTCTTGTTGTCTAAGGATAATAATGTGGCCATTAATGAAGAACTGCTGTTTAAATACAAAATCATCTCTGTAAATTGTTGTTTATCCTCTTCAATGCATGCATTATTTTGTTTTTAATAGGACACTGATAAAGCAACCTGGGAAGCCACCTTTGAAAACCCACCAGCATTACTCACAGAGGTTTGACAGTTAATTTACAGCAATTTAGTTCATAGCTCATATTTACACTAATGTAATTTTGTAAAATGACAAAAATAATATTGTTATTTGAGCAATATTAATTGCTCAGTAACAAAGCCTACTTGAATTATTGCTAAAAATCGTCTAATTATTTTGTTTGTTTTGCAATATTAGGACGATAGAAAACAGTGGATAGGTCAACTTAAGGAAGTCTCATTAAGTTCAGATGCCTTTTTCCCATTTAGAGACAACATTGATAGAGCTGTTCAGGTACATGTTTGTGAGATGTGTATACGATATTCATTTTTTAAAAACATTTTCTCCTTTTACACACAATATGCCTTTCAAATTCCTGTTGGTGGAGCAATAAAGTCAAAACTCAGGAAAAAAGAAGTTAACATTTAAACAAGACACTTTTTTCATATGAAACATTTAAAAGCAACTCTATAAACATTTTTACTAACCATCATTGGAAGATGTTATGTAAGCCAGCCTCTTAATGAATAGACTGCAAAACACAGAGTATCTGATGGAGTGCGGGAACAAATCAAAAATAGTGCGAAAAAGTGTGATTTTTTTTTCAAAAAAGTGCGATCGCATAAATTAGCATAAATTAGCATAATTAAATACGCTCGATCGAAATAAATTGCTAAAATACTATTTTATAACTATTCCTTTGTTGTTTTTAAAGCAAAAATTTAGTAACTAAATAAATAAGAAAATTAAACATGATCAGAGAAATAAACTTTGTGTAGGTATACTGTTTGTAGTTATCTTTATAGGCTTTTGTCTATTTGGTGCAAAGTGTTAGACACTAAATGAATTTAGAGAACATGACAAAACAAGATGTTTTCATTCAGAAGGAAGAATGGGGGCTTGTTAGTTTTTCTTTCGTTGTCAACTGTTTACAACATTAGAAGTTGCTAGTTCGTTTTCTCGTTACTTTTCTTTTGTTTTCAACTATACAACATTAAAAGTTGCTAGTTCGTTTCGTCCGTTTGACTTAAATTTGTTTCTCTTCTTTTGTTTTCAACTGTACATCATTAGAACTTGCTAGTTTGTTTTCCATTTGACATAAACTCATTACTTTTCTTTTGTTTTCAACTGTACAACATTAGAACTTGCTAGTTCGTTTTCACGTTCATTGTATTTTAAGTATCCACTGTATTCTTCATTAATTCAGTTTCATTATGCGTATACGTTGTTGTCGATTCGCTTATCATGCTTCTGTTTTCTGTAGCCATTTATACACCTTGTCAACTTCTTTCACTTGCAAAATAGTTAATAGTACCTTCCAGAGAGACAGGTCCGTAAAATACACGGCCTGAGTTGAAGGTCTCTCCGTAATTTTCGAGGAACGCCTGTGTGATTTTGTAGTTTTACGTAGCAAGAACGTGTTTTGAAAGATGTTGAACAGGTTTTAGCACCCAAATCCGGCTATTTAACATTGAATTTCATCAACAAATGGTAAAATTGTGAGTTTATTTTAGTCTGTATGTTGTATTTAGATGTTTTTATTGTTTTCTTATACATTTTACAGCAATTAGTGCGAAAATTGATGAATAGTGAGATAAATCGGAAATAGTGCGATTCAGTGCGATTTGAGGCAAATAGTGCGGGATCGCACCGTCGCACTCTATCAGATACTCTGAAAACAGTCCCTACTATTACGCGAAAACTCTGAGGATGCGAGTTGAAGTTTGATAATGTATGCCTTCATTAAATATAGCTTTTATTATTACTTATTATAAGTAGTAGTAGCTTAGTAGTATTCAGAAATATTTCTGCCTTGAGTTTATGATAAACCTATACTGGAATCATTAATCTTTAGATGTTGCCATAAACATTACCAAACCTAGGGCAATAAAAAAAAAAATGTTACTTTATAGTTTAAGTCATAAGCCTGGTTTCATGTGTCAATCTTAAATATCATTATTTTATTTATTTACACTCACATACCTAGAGGCTAATGTTTTTTGTCTGTGTTTATATTTTTAGAGTGGAGTAGAGTACATTGCAAGTCCAGCTGGTTCAGCGGCAGATGATATCTGTGTTCAGGCTGGTAACGATCATGGTATCACCATGGTCCACACCGATACAAGATTATTTCACCACTAATACCACTGCTTATCATAACACTTGTGTTCTTATTAGTTTCTCAGATAAAATGCAGGTAATAGAGCTATTTTAAAATTGCGCACTCAAATATGATAAGAGTTGAGTGTATTGTGGTATCACTTGGTACGCATCAGGCTTTTATAAGAGCTAAGAAAAAGATATTATTACAGCACGACGAGCCTTACTGTTTCCACCAGACAAACATTTTTGACAATTTTTTTATTGAGAAGCAGAGTCATCACAAAGTCGTTTCAAACTCGCTATCAAATGGTGTGTCAGCACCTTTGTGATGACTCCGCCTCTCAATCAAAAAAGTGTCACAAATGTTTGTCTGGTGGAAACGGTAAGGCACATAGCACTGTTATAGATAAAACTTGATAGTAATCATGTAATATCCATAATGTACAATCAGTATGCATATTATAATGTTACATCATGCAGTTTGGTTATATAGAACAGACAATAAATGTAAAGGAACTATTTGTTACAACATAGCTATTTAATAATGTAAAGCTGGTTAGAATTTGCATATCAATAAAATGCATCATTCATGTTATATATTGTATTTACTAAGTTGTTGATTTTGGAAAATACTTTGTGAAATGAAAAAAGCACAGTCATTGCCCCATGTCATTCATAGCAATGAGGCAGAGCTACAATTTATCTTTTTATTTTATCTTAGAATCATTCAATATTCAAACATTATTACTTAAAATGCGATGTGGGCTTTCACTACTATGACCTGGTTCAATAGACAAAATTGGCTAACCTGTTGCTGCATGTGTATGTTTCCACCCAATTCAAATCTTTTGGGAATAAGATTCTTTGTCTTGTGTATTTCGATGTCATGTGGATGTTTGGAACAAAAGTTTATTCCCAGAGGTTTTAAATTGGGTGGAAACATACATAGCAACGTGTTAGCCGATTAGGTCTATTCCTGGCTCAGGCGATAAGAAAACAATTTCTAGAAAAGTACATTTGTACATTTTTATTTTAAAAGAAAGTATAAACTCTTTATCCCACCCATTCTTGTTTTAAACAAGCACTATATTGTAGGATATTATTTACACACTGTATATATAAGTATAATACTGTATATAAGTACAAATAATTTACAGTTTAATCTATCTTCATGATTATTTTGATTGGGGTTTTATTGGTAATCCTCCCATTATAAGGTTTAGACCTGGAGGTGCTGCATAATCATCCTCGTCAGAATCTGATTCGCTCTCCTCTTCATCACTATCATCATCATCATCGTTCTCATCCTCTTCTTCATCCTCGTCATCTGAATCTTCCTCATCAGAATCATCGTCATCACTGTCATTTTCAGCTTCTTTTTCTGTAGAATGATGGAAAAAATACATTTTTTAGCAGTTCAAAAGAATTACACACTTGGTACTGAGGTTATTTTACATTGATGCTTGTAAATCTGGCAGATTGTAAGAATCAACACAAACGGGCAAACACTAAATCAAGAAACCCTCTGGTTTCCATGGAAAATATATGCCAAACAAAAAGATTTTCTAACTATTATCCTAAAAGGCAAAAATAATGAAAGATATGATCTGATAATTATTATCAAAAATATTTCAAACGGTTTCTTAAATTGTTTACTTCATTTAATATCAAACATTCTGACTAAAGGAAGAATTGGCTACAAAAGAAAAAAAATTATATGTTGGAACCTTATTCTTTTAACATGTTTTATCTCAGTCTGTACAATACTCATTCTGACGCATTTTTGTTGATGACATCAACTCTTACCTTGTTCTAGTTTCTGTACGATCACTCCATGAAACTCTATACAAACACTGTTATCAGGCTCAAGCAATAGGACTGAGGAAACAAATCAATGAAGTCAATACATTTTTAATTAAAAATCAAAGTAACTCTGATTAAAGAAAGCGTTCTAAATGTATTTAGTAGCGTTACGGAATGTATACCACTGGGTATTGCATAATAGTGGAGGCGGGCTTAATGGTTTTCAGAGTTCCCCAGGGTAATTCCGTATGCGGGAGTATATAAGGACAGTGATATGAAGCAATAATCACTTGAAGGCATCTCTCTGAAGTACTCTTGTGCTGTTAAACCTAAATTTTATTATTGAAGGCCATTTCATTCAAATCATAATGTATGGATTAATGAAATCTTTATCACATATGGATTTAGCCTTGTTGCCCAGCACAAGTGCCTATTAATCGGGAAGACATGCAGATTTAATAGTGTACTCTTGTTCGCCGCAGTTACATAAAAAACATGAACTTTAATTGTAATATACAGTATGTATTTATTCCTGTAATTGCTCTCTTCTATCAGACATGAATAAATGAGATGCCCACCACCTAATTTGTTGTCCTGTAGTTATTATGTAATGCAGTTTAGCTATTAAATGCTTTATACTCGTTCAGAAGTGAAAAGAGTATAAGATGATTTATAAGCTACTTGCAAAAAAGAATAATTTTTATTTGGCAGCATTGAGAAATATTTTAAAATAACTGTTTAAATTAAAGAAACATTTGATGTTTTATTAAATAACATTTAATAAATATAATAAAATGCTGGTGTACTTACTTTTTTGGCAAAGCTCTTTAGCTTTTTCATAATCTTCATCCATGAGATATTTGATAAATTCTCCTTTCAATTCTATTGGTGCTGCAGGTTTTCCCTCATTATCTGAATCACTATCATCAGAATCAGTGTCTGACGAATCTTCTGAGCTTTCCTCTTGATTTAATGCTAGTTTTTTGACAGGTTTTTCCTCTAAAGCAGGCTTGGTAGTATTGTTCTCTGTTGGAGTAGCTGAAACCGTTGCAGCAGTTTTATCTAGAGTCAACAGAACATAATAATAACATAACAAAAGCCTCTAGAGTATGCTAGCTTTCAGCAATCTTAATAGAATCACAGTAATTCATGATTTCATTTTCATGACTTGGAAATTAATGTCCTTTTATAGCTGTAATAATGACTTAGTACATTGCAGAGGAAACTGTCTAGAAAAAGTACTTACTATAGTTTAAAACATTAATTAATTTTGAGAAGAAAATTAATTAAGAGTGAAAAACTTGTCTTAGGTGCTGTAGCTATAACATAAAGTCTTAGAAAAGGGCAAAATATTATGGTTGACTGCTGTTCTTTAAATATGTAATTTCTATAGCATAATAACATTCAAGAAACGTACACCAGATCTGATACCTGAGTGAGAAAGAATATAAACATCCCATTTCACTTTCAATTGGTATTTTAACCTACTTTTACGACAAAAAAAAACCCCTCAAACAAAATGAGTTCAATTGTTGGCTGAGAAATGATGATGAGAAAAGAAAACGAGAAAAGAAACAACTGAAGATCAATGTACAGAAAATGAGGCAAATCGTTAGAATCACCACACATCTGTCTCTTCTAAAAGCTTCAACTAACTATATAGTAAGGAGTAAGTTTCATGTTTCATGTAAAATTAGGGGATGTATTCCATAGCCTTCATTGAAGACATCTAATGTGGTTCTTTGTTCTCTGTCTTCAACAGAGACTATGGTTTGCAGTAGTCAACTTTGAAATAGATCCCCGTTTGACACTAACCAGTTGGTTGTTTGGTTCTGGATATCCTCCCATCTGCACTATTTATATTTCTCAGTTCGGCTTGTCCCTCAACCTTTTTCTTAAGAACTTGTAGTTTTTTCTCAATTCTTCCTGCACTGCCAGATCTAGAGCCACCTGAGCTGGGCCTTAGAGGTGCCTCAAACTGAACCTGGCTTGGTGGTTCTGTGAAATGAAATAAAAAAATGAAATATATTTTATTCTTTTTATCCATTACTCTATAAAATGCTTTAAATTATATAAATGAAAAAACTAGCAGGTAAACTAGTATAGCAGGGCTCAAAATAGCTGCCTGCCAATGGCCAAATGCCAGGCCAAATTAAAGGTTTGACAGGCAAAAACAATTATGAACTGCCAAATAGATAATGAAATTGTATTCAAAATTTACTGGAAATCATCTTTCGCTGTTTATTTATCTGGAAGTGGCAGGTCAAATTATTTTCCTATTTTGAGCCCTGCATAGGCTGCATCAGTGTATAGTCCCCCTGCTTGGTAGAGATTTCTTTCTTAAGAAACCTCTGCAAGGACCTGCTAGATATTCTACCAAGGGGGTGCAAATGTTTTTTTATGTCAAGTTCTCTGAACTATCTCAGTCTATACTATCAAGTATAAAATAATTTCAGATGCTGATTCATAGAATGACTATTCATAGTAATTTTAAGTTAAGAAAATATATTTACCTGGTGAAAGTGCTATAAGACCTTCCGAGTTAGCCTGCAAAAGAGATGATTGTGTAAAATGCTGTGTAATATATACGGTGAACCATTTTTTAATTCACTATGACCACAAGCTTGCAGTACCTTTTTAAGTTGTTTCCTGGAAATGCTGGCAGTAGAACATGGTCTGAAAATTATAAAACAAATAGATTAAAAATTGATCATCATCTTTATAAAAAGAGAATAAAACAACAACAAAAAGTGACAATGCATGAACATGTATTATTAAAGCCAGTGTATAAAGTTAGTGTTATTTTAACTGAATAATCTTTCGTAAACGATTAGAGTTTTTAATGTTTATGATGCAATAGAAACGAAAAATAGTATGAATAAAACTAGCAAATGAAAGGAAAATTTTGAATAAAAACAAAATCAGGGGTAAGCTTATTTTACTAATTAAAATAACAAATTATTTCAAAAGTCTTTTATTATACTGTACGTTTCTCTCACCTGGATATTTCATCTCCTTTATCAATAACTGTCATTGTATTAGCTACAGGTGTTGTAACTCGTTTTAACTCGGCCATAATAGCATCAGTGTTGATAACTCAACTGGTAGTGAATTTACCGTTGATGTCGTTACCTGGATACAAGGATTGATGGCAGATAACTTGATGAAAATCAATTTTAACTTGCAAATAAAGCCATAAATATAAATATACGTTTCCCTTATGTTATAAAGTTATATCTTACATTCTTTTGTACACCAAAAATGTATGATTTAAGCGTCTTTGTTCAAAATTGTACAGCTATTTTCGTACTAATGACGGTCGCCATTTTGAATTCCGCGCCCCTTGTTATTTATTCAGCGGTTATGGGTAAATCAAATGAGCATGCGTAGTTTGTGTGGAATAATAAATCAGGTTGAAGAAGGAAAAATGGCGACGTCTCATATTTGCTCGTGTTTTGGGAATCTCAGACCTCGCTACAAGCGTTTGGTCGACAATATCTTTCCGGCGGATCCACGGAGTGGTTTAGTGAAGTCTAATATGGACAAGCTAATATTTTACGCTTTGTCTTCGCCTGAGAAATTGGATCGAATTGGAACTTATTTAGCGAGAAAACTGACTCGGTACGTGGATCGTAAACGGTACGATTTTGTAAGAATATCCATGGAGGCTTTAGACCTTTTATTAATGGCTTGTCATGCTCCAAATCTGAACTTATTTGTGGAGAGTTTTCTAAGAATGGTACAAAAACTTGTGGAAAGTCCCGAAGTGGATTTGCAGGTGCTCGGAACCGCTTCGTTCGTGAAGTTTGCCAATATTGAAGAAGATACGCCTTCCTATCACCGACGATATGATTTCTTTGTCTCTAAATTTAGCTCCATGTGCTGGTACAATGGTAAAGATGAACAGGAAAATCTCAAAGTCAGATCAGCTGGGCTAAGAGGCTTACAAGGTGTCGTTCGAAAAACAATCAGTGACGATTTACAAGTCAACATCTGGGACAAAGCCCACATGAATAAAATTATCCCTTCTCTGCTGTTTATCTTAGAGGAAAGCGAAAAAACATCCAGTAGAGGAAGCAGTGAATTTTCTAGTGAATCACCTGAAGATGCATCTCACATAGCAGAAGCATGCTTTAGAGAGCTAATGGGCCGTGCAACTTTTGGCAACATCAAGGCAGTTATTAAACCCACATTAACACACCTCGATGCCAGTGAACTCTGGGACCCTACCACCTTTGCATTGAAGATGTTCAAGATAATTATGTTTTCAGTGCAAAACCAATACAATCATGTTGTTATTAACATGTTGCTGAAACATTTGGATGATAATGCTAAAGAATCTGCCAAGAAGAAGACTGGCATTGTTTGTGTGTTATCAGCTTGTGTTAAAATGGCTTCTGGTGCTTCAATTGGACCTGCTGTTCTTGAGGTTTTCAATACTTTACTGCATCATTTGAGGTCTTCTGTTGATGCAAGGTTCAGCTCTAAGCTGTCCAAAGCATGTGATGATGATGAAAAGGAGTTTGAAGAGTCACTTGTCACAACCATTGGTGCATTTGCAGCACTACTTCCTGATTTCCAGAAATCTGACATTATGATGTTCATTATGGGTAAATTTCCAATGCCAAGTCAAAATCTACTGAAGGTAGATCGTAATTCTATCAAACCACTATCAGAAAGTGACACTGTTCTGCAAAAAATGCTTCTACGCAGTCTCCTTAAGGTTTCAGATAGTTTCAACCCCACTTCTCTTTCAGCTGCATTCCCACCATCATTCATTGATGCCATATTCCAAGCAACTATTGTTGAAAATCCTGAGGTCAGAAGACTTGCTTTAGAAGTTATTTACACCCTTACTGATCGTCATGGAAACATCCCAAAGCTGGGTCTCAGCGGGATGTTAAAACAAGGACAGGAAATTGAACTTGCAGCTGAGAAGTGTTCCAAACAGGATTTGATGTTCTTTAGAAAGTACCATGACAGAATCCTATGGTACCTGTATGAAAGTGCTTGCATGACAACAAACACTGTTGAAAATATCCTGGCTATTTACTTGACTCTTGCAATACTAAGCACAGAACTGAATGAGCTTGAAGTCATTTCTAAGCTCATATCTCTCTCGATGGGATTTCAAAGTCTTTCTTTAAAAGAAGATGTCCTTCTTCCAAGTGCAAATCGCTGTGCACTTCATGGGCTTGCTGCAGCTCAGCTTCATCTTGCAGCTCAACTGCTAAGGCTCAGTGGTCTTGGTGATCATGTTATTGAAGTAATTCATGTCCGAGAGAAAGAAGCACCATATCTGATACCATTTAAAGCATTCATCTTAGAAACCATACAATTGTCAACTACAACATTTGGTAACCATTTGATGTTCAGTTTTGACAGAATCCAGGAAGTGCTAAGCAAGGTAGGATTGGATTGCAAACTTGTCCGTATGCCGTATGTCCAAAAACCCTATGATGCAATGCTACAGCAAAGCTTTTCACCAGAAAGCTTAGTTTCATCTGTACCAAATGAATTAGACTCGCATCCTTCCTCTGGAATGCGTCCTGCAACTCCAAAAGAGAGTATAACCTTCCAGATGCTGAAGGACATTGTGGCTGACAGATCAACATCACAGCAACAAAGTAATAAATCCAAGAGACAATTTGACGATGCAAGTTTTGCAGAGATTGCAGACGATGCTAGCTTTAGGTTACGTGAGTTTAACTCAAAACTTGATAATGTCCTGGATGTGTGTCCAACCCCGAAAACATTGAGTGCACTAAGTATTTCCACTATCAGTATTTCATCTATTCCTGGTGATGATGCCTTTGAATTGAAATTTCCTGAACAGTATGTGTACTGATTTACATCTTTTCTGTTTCAAACTGATGTCAACTGCTTCAGTCTTTCTAGGTAATTATAAAATAATTGATATAATTAGCATGCTCTGATTGACTGAGAAATATTCTCTATAATTTAACAGAGCATGTTTATTTAATTTAGCTACTTAATATTTTATAAAAGAAATAGAAAACTTGGCAGCAGTGCTCTATCAAGTTATAAATCACTTGGGAATATTAAGAAGACTTTAGAAGCACTCCTCTACATGTTGTGGTTCTCCTAATGCTTCTCAAATCTTCTTAAAACTTCTCTAGCTCTGACTTTCATGCATGCTGATGATCTATGACTAGAGCACACTGCCTCCTTTTCTATTTCTTCAACAGTTAGAGCAAAAAATGTAGGATACTTTTGTTATGTTGTAGTATAAACTTGAGGTGGTTTAAGAACTGTGTGTTGCAAACAAACTGACATTGATCTGGATATTATGGTACTCCTTTGTTGGATTAACCCCTTTTGTCACTCCAACAATGATTACTATCTGAAGTATTTCTTATACTTTGTGTTTTTTTTGAGGGACCTTTTTCTCATATCTCAATGTTCTGCAAATTTAATAGATGCCAGTAGAGCTTTCAAATTTGTTTTTTACTTTTACCAATCAAAAATAGCCTGACAGCAATTGAGTTTACTAAATACTTTGTTATAAGAGTGCAAACATTTCTGAAACTATGAAATAAAATCAAAATTTTGTATTATACTTAAACCTAACAGAGACATAATGCAAATACAAAGGAAACAATACCTTGTTGCAACAAACTTGTTTTTATAGTAACTAAGTAGAGAGAAGTGATAACCTAATGGAGGTCCAGGTTGTGCCAGGGTCATTTTGTGGTGTTCTTAGGCAAGACACTTAACTCTCATAGTGCCTCTGGTTTAACCCAAAAGCTGTTGGTAACCTGCAATACACTAGCATCCAACCCTGGGGAAGTATAAATACACCTTGGCTAGTTGTTTTATGCTAAGGAAACTGGAAGTAATACCAGCCATTTGGAAGTACAATGTAGTCCATTTGGCTTCTCCAATTACCTCAAGTTAACTATGAGCTACTAAATTATGCGAACGTTCAGGTATAAAATATTTTATTTTCTAGTTTTAATGTTTAGACTCAAACAAAACAAAGAACAAAAATTTCACAGGTGGTCAAGGGATCAATAATTTGCAGAACATTGTTATAGTAATGTAAAGAAATAATGGTGAAAATATGCATCACTAGTGATGAGATCACTTGATATTTTACAAAATGAACACTTTCTTGAAATGCAAATGTTTTTTTGCAAAATCATAATAATTATCTGCTAATCTCCCGGCTAATCTCTAGAGATTTGGTGTATAGATACTTTGTGTCCTTGTTTAGTATGCAAACCATCTTAGACATTTTAACAGCCTCTCAAATAAGAAAGATATATGATAAGAAAACAAAAAAGGTGACATTTGAAATCATAGTCAGCTAAATTGAACAATCTTCAGAATTTACATGTCGGTACATGTTTAAAAGAGTGACATTTTTACCCAAAAATTTCATAACTATTTAGTGAAGTTTAAATTATTTAATTCATAAATCTAGGATATAATCTTAATAATTCAAATATCTGAGTTGTGGAATTTTGAAATATATAGTGTGCAGTGTGCACCATTTTTTGTGTTTCTTATGTGGAAGTAGGGTAAAATTGGTAAAATATTTTCAAAGTCTTTCCAATTTTTTGATTAATGTTTTTATACCTTTTTTATTACAATTATTTGTTGGACAACAAATTTCAACCTTTGTACCTATATTACAAACATTCAAAGAGTGTTGGCTTGTCAGTGGACTTTTTGACAGAGCGTTTATACTAAAATCTTGCAACATGTAAGGTAGAATCAAGATGAAACAAAGCTTATGAAACGAAGGTGTTATGAATCTAATTAAACACAAGCCTACAAACAACTGAAAGAAAAAACATGTTTCAGTGTATAATTTACAATTAAACTTTACGTTAATTTCTTCAATAAGCAAGAAAGTTTTATATTTCAGCAAACAAGTTGATTGTCAATGATTATGTAAAAACTGTTTTGATGATGAAAGTAACTTAAGTACCATTTTTTTCGGTAAGTTATTTTTTGGTATATAAGTTGAATTTGTTACTTCATAATAGATGAATAAGATATTGGGGTGAACAGTGGGTAATTAATGAAAATAAGGAATAATTATTAGATAACAAAAATGCTAAAGGTTGATAATTATTTAAGGAATTAATTTAATGTGTGGATATCTTCCTGGCTTTAGAATTTCCTGTAGATGTTCCTGACAAGAAATAATAATAGTAAAACTTAATTATAATTTTCTACAGGAGACTCGGCTGTTTTGTAAATAATACATGAACTTGGTAAGTTTTCATTACGTAGAGAAATAATCATTATTTTGACGACTTTGCAGTCAGGAGTTGGTGTTGTAAATTCGAGTGACTTTGCAAATATGACTGCTTTTCATGTTGTTGCAGTAGTATTTGGGATAGTGTAATTTATCAAACTAAGAATTGACAATGGTATAATAGAGTGAGCATGCAGTAAAATAAAGATATAGGTTTAAATTTGATGACTTATGGTCTATTCATTCATACATTACTTTGGAACGTGCTGTATATAGAAGATATGTAAACGACGAAACAATAGAAACCTACAGACCCTTGTTGAGTCTTGCCTACTCTAGTAGATCAGAGGGGCGCCTAAATGATCTTCAACGAAGATCGAGGGATATTATTATTATTATTATTTGTCAGTCGTTCATTCATTCGTTTTTCTATTCATTCATTTGTTTCATTCTTAATTCGATCTTTCATCCATGCAATCATTTATTATTGTCTAGACAAATTATCTATTCATTCGTTCTTTCAATTCGTTTTTTTTACTTATTCATTCATTTATATATTTATTTATTTATTCATTCGTTTTTGTATTCGTCCATCATTGCTCCATGTCTGAATTTATTTGAGTTTATCTAGCATAAGATAATTCTTAATTGATTCGAAGTTTACGGCTTCGGTCATATAAAGAGAAGTCTCGCGAGCTGCAGCCAGCCAAAATGTTAATTAATAGCTTAGACCGGCCTTGGAAAAATATTTACTATTGAGACACAGGAAATTTAGTCTCTAAACACGGCTGCGGGAAGACTACAGGAAATTAGTTTTGTTCGTCTCAGTGTGCAAGTTATTTATCTTTTCCTAGAATCAGTTTATTTATCAGAAGTACGTAAAGGGTAGAACTACGTTTTCACTCAAAACAGTCGTCAAATCAACAGCTGCATGTCATTAATTTGAATTTAAATTTTTAAACATGTTCCAATTGTTGATCGCGCACACTTGAATATCTCACAAGATAGACGATTAAAATCAAAGGCAAATTTGAACAAATCCCTATTGCGGATATGAGTTACCGGAAGGTCCGCTTTAGTGTTAATTCTCTTAAAGTGGAACAATTTACTTATTATCTTGCAAGTGCTTCAGATAATATTCCTTCGTTTTATCAAAAGCAGCATCAAGATCAATATACCCCACAGAAAGACGATTGCGTGTACAAACACACGTTTCCTTGTTTCCGAGTTTCCAATGATTTATAAGAAAACTTAAACGAAGGAAAGAAGCTGTAAATATTTTGACAAACAATTTTGCATATAAGTTTGATTTCAATACAATATATACGTTTGGAAACCTCGAAGTTTCATACGAGCACTCCAAGAATTGTTATGACATACTTCGGGACACATCGGCTTTCGGGATTATATTAGTCCGTTTCGGTCTAAATCTAACTTTATTTCTCATTCATTTCTATACAAGTACACTCTATTAGAAGACGTACCCCCTCCTCCCTCAGTTTAGACTCAGCCTACGGGCATGATAAATAACGTTTTAGATCTGTATAGACACCATAGCCTAATTTATTGCACCCCCACAGCGCTATACCAGCGTAAACACTGACTTGGTTCAGTATAAACACCGCATAGAGCAAGATTGATTTACTATTAAACAGTCTTATTGTTGGTCTTTTTTATTCATTCCAGTATTCATGCACTCACTCACATTCCTTATTTCATTCATTCATTTGAATTTTCTGGTTCATTCATTCATTTGCAGTCGGCCATCCCTCCATTCAATCGGTATACTTTAACGTTCGTTAATTGCATTTTCTTTACTGACTTCTTAAGTTTTCATTGCTCAAAGTCTTTCGTAATGACAGCTCTGATTGATGCGTCGTCCATAAGACATGGATGACTGACGTAATGCGCCGATAAAATACCACTAAACTTAGACAAGAATTTGAAAAATGTTTGTATTGATAGTTGTAACTAGACTAGTAACATCATACTCGTAAATATTCATTTTTTATAAGTTGAGTTAGGCATACACCGAAACCCGGACTCGGACTCGGACTCGGACTCGGACTCGGACTCGGACTCGGACTCGGACTCGGACTCGGACTCGGACTATAAAAAGAAAAAAAAATACAAAAAAAATAATAATATAATAATAATAATAATAATGAGAAAAGAAAAAAATAACTAACAATAACTCTAACAGTTTCGTTCACTTGAGTCGAATAAAATACTTCAATTTACCCTAAGTTGATTTGAACAAATGTAAAAGTACTAGGCATATATTAAGTCTCCCGTGACCTCATAACACTACTGAAACGCGATTTTATTCCTATCCATTCGCATACATTTATTTTTTTATTTA
This sequence comes from Metridium senile, assembly GCA_949775045.1. Classification (NCBI taxonomy): domain Eukaryota; kingdom Metazoa; phylum Cnidaria; class Anthozoa; order Actiniaria; family Metridiidae; genus Metridium; species Metridium senile. The sequence goes on from OX459096.1 coordinate 46,958,039, forward strand.
CATACAGGTCTATGCATTTGCACATGACTCTTTTTTTAATGAAAACATTATGACACGGCCCCACAGGGAAAGTTTTGTATCCCGATTTAGGGATCCTAACACATCACCCCATTTCTCCTTCCTACGTACCTACCCACAGCTTATAACAACCTTACATACATACATGTACACATCACATGTACACATACATGTACACATACATATACACATCACCCCATTTCTCCTTCCTACATACATACTCACAGCGTATTACAAACTTACACAACCAACTAAAACTCCTTCCTTCACCCTCTCTTACTCATAACTGCAAACATAAAAACCTACAACATTCCCGCGGATAATTATCCGCCGCTAGTCATTACAAATTCAAACTTTCCATTTTCCCCTACCCCCTTCCCCCTTCCCCCTTCCCCCCCTCCCTTTGCAACACACAGGCTAACCGACATACAGAAAGCATACAGAATAACACAGGGCACCAGCCACCCGACACCGCTTTTATCATTCTAACATCTCTATACACCGACATTCCATACATACCTTCTTTGCTTGACTACGCCATCTACAACAAACTCAACACTGTTAACCTGGATTTCTATGCCAGTACGACCACGATACGGTAAGTACGGTAAGTATTCACTATCACTCCCACCCATTATCATATCAACTACACAATTACCATTATATTCATGAAATTTATTCCATTAGCTTATGATAGGACTATCTACTTATCTCCCCTTCGGCTCACCTTCCCTTCCTATTTTTACGTCCACTCCTTCCCTCGAGACAGTCACGTATATACACACGAACTCGAGTTCACTTTGCGCCTTTCTTTATTCACATCGTTATTTTATATTGCCGTTATTTTTACATTATTTTTACATTTTTATTTTGACCTTATTTTTTATTATTATATATATATTTATTATTATTTACTCGTTATCATTATTATTATCATTTATTATTCATAACATATTTTTATTCTCACTTCTCTTTTATGAATTTCTTTCACCATTATCATACCACTGTTCACTCCACATATTTACCTGTTCCATTCAACCTCAATTTGAAACTCCACTTATATTCACACTTACTTTCCACGACTTGCACTCTACAACTCTTACATCCACACACACCTTCCCTCAATTGATGTGTTGGTACGAATACCTGCTTTTTAGCATGTCATTTAGCATCGACCTAAATTCCTATCCATTCGCATACATTTATTTTTTTATTTACATACAGGTCTATGCATTTGCACATGACTCTTTTTTTAATGAAAACATTATTATTATTAATATTATTAATATTATTATTATTATTATTATTTATTTTTCTTTTCATCATTTTACAAAAATATAGAACCGTGTTCATCCCTTGAGCATAAGGTATCTATATGTACATTTGTGATTACTTATATGACAATGCCCTCCTTAATATATGGGCTGTACCAAGGAGAACTATTTTTTGTAACTCTATAACCTTGATGTTTCCTGGTATTTTGTCGGTAAAGTTCTGTGTTCCTTTCTTTATAAGTCCAAGAGCACCTATTATTACAGGTACTATTGTTGCTTTCAGACCCCACATTCTCTCAATCTCAATTTCTAGGTCTTTATATTTGGATAGTTTTTCCATAGTTTTTATAGATATGTTTCTTTCTGTGGGAACCGACATGTCTATCAATAAACATGTTTTCTTTTCTTTATTATTATTATTATTATTATTATTATTATTATTATTATTATTATTATTATTATTATTATTATTATTATTATTATTATTATTATTATTATTATTATTATTATTATTATTATTATTATTAATATTATTATTATTATTATTATTATTATTATTATTATTATTATTATTATTATTATTATTATTATTATTATTATTATTATTATTATTATTTTTTTTTTTTTCTATGTCCGAGTCCGTGTCCGAGTCCGAGTCCGAGTCCGAGTCCGAGTCCGGGTCCGAGTCCCAGTCCGAGTCCGGGTTTCGAGGTATGCCGTTGAGTTATATTTAGTATTCGAGACAGAGGTTATCGTCCTTCTGCGAGTTTAGACGATCAGTTGTCTGGGTTTCATCAAACTGGATTTGCGTGATATATATCAGTCACGCAATATCTCGATTAGTTTCTAATCCTTTCAGTAAATAAACTCCTGAAATCCATCAAATATTAAATTTCCTTTAAGTATATGATATTTACACTGTAAATATAAACTCCTGAAATCCATCAAATAATTTCCTATAAGCATATATATGTACATTAAAGCATTAAAATATATTTACTCTGTCACTCTCCTCGATAAGTCAGTCTGACGGATGTCCACTAAAAAGTTGTACACATCTCTGCTTATTGGGTAAATATCTTGCTGTTTGTAATGTAAACAAATAAATGAAATGTTTACATTCTAATTAGACACCTGATTCACGGTATGACGACCCACCAACGATATGAATAAACTGATCGTAAGGTGTCTTATCCAGTTGAGGAAGACTGCTACTTTTCCCATTATTGATAGCAGTTTTTCTTTTGCGTTTTGGATTTGATTCAAAAACTTCATTTTCAGGGTTGCAGTCTGCTGACGCATCCCTATGCGCAGCATCTCGATCTAATTCTTGTCGAATATGCCTTGCGTCTACTATATAACTACTATGGCTACTACGATTGCTAGATCTATTGGCAAGGCTCATTTCTGTCACTCTAGTGTCTGAATCTGTATTAGATCGTGAATGATTTCTGCTCCTTCTGGGCCTATCAGGTCCGTTTTGACGGGGAATGCCTTCCGAAGGCGACGAGGGTTTCGTTCGTCGAGGTCCGTAACAGCAGCAGCAAAATATTTTTATAAAAGCGCTTCGACAATGCTCGTTTCTTATTCCTACAATAAATGGATTGCACAGTGAATTGACAAAGCCACACCAATAAGCAGCTATGCCTAAGCCGTGTGGGATACTAGTTTTGTCTTCGACAGCCACTGCATAGGCTATAAACACACAGAAAGGAGCCCAACACACGAAGAAAGCTAGCAAAGCAAGGAAGAAGGTCGAACCAACTCTGATTTGAGCTTTGAGAGCGGCTTGATGGTGGTTTCCTGAAATTGTTGTTGACATTCTTCGAGTGTGACCTCGTAGAGAACGGAATATTGTGAAGTACAGCACAGTCATCATAATCAATGGGATTACGAAAGCTATAATCATTAACAAAATCATGTATAAGGACTCGTATTTTGTTCTTGGAAATCCATAACCACATTGAAGTGTTGTAGGGTTGAATTCCATGTGACCCCAGCCAAAGACAGGACCAAGGACAATGACAAAAGAAAAAACCCAAACCGCAATTATCAAAAGAGCTGCTTTCTTGGCTGTCATGAACTTCTTCATGGGACGAACCAGTGCAAAATATCGATCGATACTGATAGCTGTATGAGTAAAGATCGTACTACAAAAAAGAACTGAGTTACATCCTGCATTGATCTGACAGATTGTATCATTGAAGATCCAAGTTCGCTTGATTGCAGTTACCAAAGGGAAGACCATACTAAGAAGGCCCACTGCCAAGTCACCAACAGCGAGGTTGACTAAAAACATATTCATGACTGTCCACATTCGTTTGTTCTTGAATACTACATAACAAATTGTACAGTTCCCAATGATAGTAAGTAGAAGAATAAGACAAAGTGCTGCTGCAGCAATAGATGTCTCAAAAACAGTGAATTCAATCTGTATTCGTGATATTGTGAGGTTACCTATAGTTTCTTGCTGTCCATTCATTGTAAAATTCACTATTAAACTCCTGCTTAAAAATAACTCAAGACGCTTCAGGAGAGAATGATTATGTCAAAAGTTCACTTCGATGTTGTATAATTCTTGAGCGATGTATAAGATTACTGGAGAAGCTAGACGCACTCTCGTGGTGTCAGCGCACGCAGATATATATTTTAGAATGTAGAATATAACAGTGCGAGTCCTTTATATCGCGTCAGCGTAACGCCACTCAACTATTACGATTATACATACTGCTTTCCTGTTTCCGCATCGTCGCTCAGTATACAAAATAACGATCACTCATCTGACACGAACAATGCCTCATTTCCATGCATATTTCGTTAACTGTTATTGAGATATTATCTTTGAGTAGTCGATGGTTTGTGTAGACATAAGATACTCGGTGATATTCAAGCTCTCAAAATACCTGTCATCCACAGCTACTTTACTGAGGGAGTGATAAATCTTTCCATGGCGTTTGACTTTTTAAGTTCGTTTTAAAATTGCTCAGTCAGTACTCTTTCAATTAAAACACTTCAGTTGACTAATTCACGAAGTGCATGTTTGATTCGATCAGGTGTCCCATGTATTCGGTGTAAACCATTTGGAAGCATATATAATAATAGAAATATAGATAGTAAAATGTCATTTTTTCAAGTATTTTTTCTCAAGTAAATTTTAGCACAAAAACCCCGATATATTTCACAACAAATTTATATATTTTTCAATTTATACTCATTTAAAACGAAACAGCTTTTACAAAGACTTTTAATTAAATGAAATTAAACAGTGTGTGTGTTATGTAAATGACCTTTTCAATGGTTTTCGCATTTCGATAACAATCAAAAGAATACAGCACCTCGGTTATGAATATTCTTAGACCTTAGACATATTTTAGAATAGTATAATTATTTTGTTTCATGATTTTGGTATTTTTGTGTTTTTATTTCATGATTTAGCCGGGTGTTTTCTCTCTACATGCGGCAGAAAGTAAAATGCAGTTTTTCAAAAAAGGAAAGAAAGGTATTAAACGAAATATTTTATTAGTATTCTGAAAACATGCAATGATAACACAAGAAATGACCAATGTTTTGAGACAAAAGCATACTAAATATTGTCGGAAATACAGTGGAAGATTTTAGAGCAACGAGAGTAAAGATGGTACGTCCAAAATAATTTACACCTCAAAAAGAAGAACGGACGAAAAAAAAAAAGAATTAAAACAATCTGAAGAAATTGAAAGAAAATTTAGAATGAACATGGTTCAAACTCTTGAGGACGTAACTACACATTGACTCCAGACACTGAAACGATAGCTAGTATATACAATTTCAATAGAAACGTTTCAGAAAAAAATAAAAAGCTAGGTCGATTCCTACGAGATATTCTGCGAAGCTGAAACACCGTACCGGCTTACGTAGAGGATGAATATCGCCTCATGGCGCTTCCCCGACAGTTTACTGACCAGGGAGAGGTCACAGCTAGACTGGGTACTTTTCCAACGCCCTGTAGAACCCCACTGCAAGCATAACTGAATGGCAGAAAACATTTAAAGTGTTATTTAGCCCTCATCGGCACTTTTGTCAAAACGCGTTAAATAATTAATCAGTTCACGAAAATCTAATTGCAATACATTTGCTGCGATGCCGACTATGAAGTCATTGGTTGAGTTTGATTTACATGCATACAACGAACTAGCAGTAAACTATAAAGGACAGTGCAAATAGACTTCTGAACTTTGCACCGGTCAGTCAATAAAGGACGCAGTGATAACTCCAGCGTTTTCCTGTACAATATCACTGCCTATACAACGGATGTGGTCTCACCATGGGCGTGTTCGAGCGCGCGTAATTCTAAAAATTCGGGTATTTCGAGGCGCGTTACTCGCGTTACGTTCACTTCTAGATCGCCTTTAGTCATCTTCAGTCATTGGCTTCTAAAGCGACCAATCATAGATGATGGTATATGGTGTTATGCATGATTAGTCCATAGGCGGAAGCTCCTCTTCTCGATTCGTGGAAGTCGGCATGAGATGAGTTCGAAGAAACTGCAGAAAAGCGAAAAATGCATTGTTATTATCTTGTAGAAAGCAGCTATAACCACATGTACAATACCAATATCTTCCTACAAATATCAAGAAAGCATCATGAATGCTGATAGCAAATTATTGGCCATTGACTTGTTTAAGTATGATCCAAATCAACATTCATTCAGTTCACGACCAAGTATTATCGAAATGAAGTTAACTCCATTTGCTCAAGGAGGAATGCGAAAAGCTTATAATGGCTACCATTATCAAGATTGTAAGGTAAATAACACTGCATTGATTTAATTCAAACATTATAACATTGCGCCTTGAATAATATACATATGGGTCATTCCACATGAGACATTGAAATAATGAAAATTTGACAACATTAAAAAGCGTGCTCCAAAAAGAGAGTTAACCGACTAAGGTTCTCAATGTGATCATTTTACTGTAATATTATCTATTCTATGTGATATTTACTAAGCAAATTAGGCAATTTTCTTATATTTGACTTACTGAATTTGCCATTTGTAATGTCCGTCACGTTTCTTGTAATGTCCGTCACGCTAAATATTCCCTTTTTAAAAAAAATAGAAAAAACAACTAAAAAATGTAGGTCTTCAGTAAGAAAACTTCACCTATAACCAATGCTAACAAGCATTTGTTTGCTATAAACTTCTCACAATTCACAGGAATCTCACTTCTAATTTACCTAACTGGAATTAGTGGTAGTTTTAGCTGTAATGTCCGTCACGGTCCTTTTGGACAAAAAACTGACAAGTCGAAAATTATTTCTGAAAACTTTTTTCATGCAAATTGTAGACAAGGTTCTAAGACAGTTGTGTGAAAAAATAAATTGTAAGATAATGCAACTGTGTATGAAACACAAGCTTATTTAGGTCTGTGAATGTAATGTCCGTCACGGTGGAATGGCCCATATCGAGATTCTATTCAATATTTTTCGTTCATTGATTGATCTAAGCCAATCAGAAAGCGCGTGCCGCTTTTTCACGTGTGTGGAAAGCGATACGTCCAATCAGAAGCCTCGTACGCTTTTTATCACGGTGAGAAAAATAATACGTCCAATTATGACTTCCTGCCTCATTTCTGGCGAAAACAAACCCTACTTTGTAAAGTTTGCATGGTCAATCGTTTTATTTTGAAAGATAATCGAAAGTGAAAATACCAAGCGCGCGATCAATGACGTGTGACGGCAAGTCAAAATTCATTCAAAACACATCGAAATTCTTCACTGTGTACGTCATCTTCTCCCTCAGACTTGTATTCTAACGTTTGAAAATAGCATGATTTTAGTGCTAAAACTATTACACATCTCAGAACAACAGAGGAATAAATGTGATGGCGTAAGTAGCGCCCGCTCTTCAAGTCAAAATTCATTCACAAAACATCAAATTAAAATTCTGTACTTTTTATCATTTTTTCCTTCGTATTTGTACTCTACGAGTCAAAGAAAAGCATTATATTAAAGTACTAAGCTATTAGAAGAAATAGAAGAATCAAGAAACGTTTGGTTAATGCCAATGTTGAGTCCTGAAAGTAGATGCATGCAGTAGCTAAATCAACTTTCAAATGCAGGTAGAAATCTCGATATATATGGTCATATGTGATAAGATACGTTTTTGTACGGTTTGTATTCACGAATTGTGCCGGTATCATAAAACGAACAAGGGAGTCCTTAAAAGGCTCTTAAAAGGCATATTGACATGGCCATGTAAATAAACTGCTTTTTTCAATATTTCAGGTAGTTGTAATCAAGCGATACATGCACGAAATGTCATTCGAGACTGTGTCAAACGATGTCAAAATGCAATCGCGATGCCAGCGTCTTGCATCGGCGTACAACGCAAGATTGAACTCCAAGTCTCTGATTGCAAAGGAGGTGGGTAACGACTCCTAGTAGGGAGAGGGAAGGGGGGGGGGGGGGGGGTGTAGGGTATAGTTTTTAGCCTTTCTGTCATTTACAGAGTATGCATTTTACTGCAACGAAGCACTTCACTATCGGCCATGTACATTAATACCAGTACATTATTACAATGGATTGTTTACTCTCAAGTGACCTAGCTAGGGTGGAACATCCCCATTCCGAAACCACGTCCAGTTCCCTCCACCCTCCCCCTGCAGCTGAACCAATAAATCCCCACCCTATATATCACGTTGAAATAAAAGATAAAGTCCGTACACAAAGATCAATATTTGATTCAGTTTCTTGTACAACCTTAACGCTGTGGGTTTCTTTAAGGTCGAATTTGTTGATGCATTTATGATCAAGCTTGCCGGTGGGCCATGGGACCGTGAATATGGTGTAATGGAGTACTATCTTCCAGGGGAGTACATAAAGCATGGCTCTAATTGGCCTGCTGGCATCCCATTCACTAATCGTAATACACCTCAGGTAATGTTATATGTTTTGCAACTCTTACTTTGCCGTCATGATAGCCGGGTGATCAACTTCTAACATAAGATAATGATATACATTTTATAGCACACTTTCCATAAAAAACATATATTACACCTTTTTTTTTGTATCGATTTTCAGACGATTTTCATGGACGGTCAGTATAATTGATATGCCTTAGTTCACGTACATGAGCCATTTAGATGTGCAGACACTAGACACATTACAGACACGTACATGTTAAGTTTTGATGGGGGAGGGGGAACGATAAAATCCTTCTAGGATTGTGGGTCACAAATTATTGGCCATCGACTCTCACTCTATTAAAGCATGGCGGTGAGAGTCGAGAAGAGGCTAATTAAATTATTTGAGTATATCAATTCAACCAACATATTGTTAACAGAAAGCGTTATCTTTTGCAAGGCTTTCAGTCATTTTACGTATTTGTGTACTGGTGGGCAAGAATTAGTATGCGACATGCAAGGAGTCAATGATACGTACACAGACCCACAAGTAAGAAACTTTTTTTCTTTTTACCACATTTCATGCATGAAGAAGAGAAGAGAAGAGAAGAGAAGAGAAGAGAAGAGAAGAGAAGAGAAGAGAAGAGAAGAGATCTAGAAGAGAAGAGAAGAGATCTAGAAGAGAAGAGAAGAGATCTAGAAGAGAAGAGATCTAGAAGAGAAGAGATCTAGAAGAGAAGAGATCTAGAAGAGAAGAGATCTAGAAGAGAAGAGATCTAGAAGAGAAGAGAAGAGATATTTAACAAGATCCCATGCAAAGTTTTGCATTTCTTTTGCAGATTCATTCCGTTGATAGATCGAAATATGGTCAAGGGAATTTAGGACCTCAAGGAATCCAGTCATTTTTATTGAATCACCAGTGTAGTCAGATATGCACAGCTCTTGGGCTGCCAAAGACTCGTCCAGGAACGCCAGTTATCGATGGAGGAACGGTTCCAAACTATCTACCTCTAAAATAGGACGAATGTGCACAAATAGTACACAAATCTCGAACTCAGTACACGAATTTATATTTCAGTAAACAAATTTTGGACTCAGTACACGTAATTCAATTTCAGTGCACAGAACTCGAACTCAGTATTGCTATATATACAATCCGCCATAAACCATTATTTTTGATATTGTAAAACGATTTTGAAACACGACAAAAAGGTATGTTAGTTAATTCATTGTTCAGCACTCATTTAAAACTGCCATCACGGCGTGTCAATAAAACAAAATTTTCAAAATATCATTTATTATAGAAATTTAATTTTTTCATCTTTACAAACAACACAAACTTTGATTTTTCTGTTTGTCGACTTCATGCTTCACTTATCCAAATAAAATAAAATGTTATCTAAATAAGTCTTTTGTCTGAGAATTTACTTACTACACTCTGATACAGAGCAAATCATTTTTACGTAAACTGTAACTGTACATATAAACTCAACGTCTTTTCACTACTAGAATATCGTTTTCGATTCCTTGAAATCTCGAAGCCGACCATCCAGGCACGAGAAGCCGGGGAGTTTCAGCTTCACATCTACTGTACGTCATGCAAAATCATCTCTTTTTCAAGGCGTTTTCCTTGTCGTTTTGAGCGCCAAACCACTGTCATATATTCACATAAGCAAGACGATATTCGTCCTTTGTGTTCATTTACCTCCTTGATCATTCCGAACTTGAAAGAGCACTGTTCCCAGTTTCATTCCAAGTTCTTTTTGTTTTTCTCGTACTTGAGAAGCTGTCCCATGAAGTTAAGGTTCGGTGAGATTTCTGGTCTTTTTTCTTTCACAAACTTGTAAGCATCGTTGAGTGAAAGTCCAAGATGCTTCATGACGTATGCTACCGTGACAGTGGCTGATCGTGACACTCCTGCGTGACAGTGAACCAAAACACGTGTTCCATTAGCACGAGCCTCATCTAAAAAAGAACGAAATGACACTTGATAAGTTTCAACTGTTGGACAACGTCGTCAGATATAACATAGACATCGCTATTCAACTGTGTTATCACTGACTGTGAGCCACTTAGATTGATCACCGACATTTAGCTTGATGAAAAACATTGGCGCTCGGGAGCTACTCACTGGTCTTTTTTACCGACCATGTTAGTCGTATCATATACCGCTGACCAACAGCCTTGCGGTATTATATTACCAGCTTGTCTATGATATGATTTGTACAATGATAACGTTTTTATGGATAAGATTGCATTCGGATGTTTTTCATTGTATAATCGTAGGTTCTTACCTATAAACCGAACGGCATCTTCAAAGTATTGTCCAATATCCTCCTGATAAGAATCGTTAATTTTAATTTGCTTATAATGAATGTCTTTGCGGTGAATAAAAAAGTTCGGGCACATCTCTGTCATGTTGAGTATAAACGTTATGGCTAGTCTGTCAACTAGCTCTTCGTCAGCTGCACCCTCCTCACTCCCAAGAAAAAGAAACGGTAAAATGGCTGAAGCCGGGGGTCCTCGTGGACTCTTTTCACTGTGTTCTGAGATGGGTGGTGTAGGCGGCGTTACCACTTCACAGATTTTTGAAGACGCGTTCTCACAAAGGTTGCCGTAGTTTTTGCAAAACTCTTTCAGGCCACCTGAAAACAGAAACAAACGATTAGTAATTGATAAACAAGATAATGTATGTAATCAAACAGATAGGTGACAGTTCTGTGTCAGAAAGAGATAAACAAAACAACTAGTTTATAGCTAAGAGCAAATAAAATTGAGTGCAACACAATTTGTTTGTAAACAAATCAACCAAGCATTTCCCATCTAGTAAATTGTGGGGGTGTTATTTTCTCCATAAATGAATATCAACAATATTGTTAGAAAAATGTCGCCGTAACTGTGCAAAATGTGTTCAAGTGTTTAGCAAGTTATGAAATAACTGTCCAAGAACAATCAAGTGATAAAGAACTCTATTATTTTGTTGACATTTAGTCTTCGTACAGGTACCAGTTAATCGACTTCTAACACTGACCACCATTGCCTTTTTCTTTGATTCTCATCGATGAATTACAACAAAACAAAGACAATGCAATGTTCTTTTGCTAAACGACAAAACTGCGTCTACCGTGTGCAGCTCAAAAAAGAAGTTTTATCGCATAAACAAGTTGTAGATAATAAGGAATCTCCATCAAGCTGCGATTTGTGCAGATAGTTTCGTACGGTTTCCCGCGCACAACTGCAAACATTTGGGTAAAGTTCTCCAAAAACACTGCAATATTTGGATTAAGTAAAAGCAAATAAAATTACACTTGAAATCTGATAATCTTTCCAGAGCACCAGCAGAGTACAGTCAAGTCAAGTGTGTAGCTGACACAAAACAAATTTGCACAAATGGTCAGTACCCGTTGATGAAACCTTTTGGGGTCTCAAATGTGTAAAGCGCATCCCATATTGTTCAAGCCTCAAATCCATACACAGTTTCATTAAAACACTTGCTTTTTTCTTTGCTTCTAGTCTTTGGTGTTTTTATCGAAGGCGATTTGCATCTTTACAAAACTGGACAAGTACATGTCACATGAGATCATAATTTTCAGGAAACAACAAAAACATTACTTAATTATGACTTCACAACTACGGCCCAGAATGATTCAAGCAATTATTTTTTTGGATTTGCACCAATGACTTTGTCAAAAACACCTGCCAAGGACGGACATTTTCTATTAACTAGATTTATCCTATTAACAAAACTTGGAAACTATAATATTGGCTAAGTCTATTGATTTTGTATCCTTATTAAAGCGCGTTGGCATTGCACTAGTGAAACTTTACATCAAGAAACGAGAAAACTACGGTTTACAAAATGAATCCCGTCAGTGGGTAAACACTGTAAAAAAATACAAACTACTAGACCTGTGCATTGAATGTTTAGAACGTGTGAATTGAACTCTATAAAAGCATGAAGATTTCATGGCCATTAGCAACGAACAAACTCGTCCAAACTACACGGCTTTATCAGTGAACAACGAATAAAGAATACAAAAAGAAGAGTTTGTTGTTGTCCACAATCCCTGGTCTAATTAGTCATAAAACAAAACTCCGTATTAGTAAACAAAACAAATAAACATAGCCATCAATAAATGTACTTTTTATGTTTGAATGTACAAATTTGCTATAATTGGACATTTGACGAAAACTTGATCACTTATCAACCGATTACCTGCAATATCCAAGCAAGATGCGTAAAACATTTTTTCATTCCAAATCAAAAATTATTAAAAAAATAATGTTATTTCGAGGAAAAAAACCTCAAACAACATTATACGAAAAGGACTTCATACCTTATCTACATTATAAAACAAATATAAGAAAATATAAGACAAATACAATGCTAGTTGCTCATACGAACACTTGTTTTAGCAACCCGATATCAGGTCTTTTGAACCAGAACAGTCAAAACACCTTCTTCGCTGCACAGACGGTGAAAACAATATCTTTTTCCAATCTCTGGCTTAACTACAGCTTCGCGGACAAGTGTTTAGTCGCACTATTCAGTCTAGAAAGTGAACTACTATTTACAATTTACAATTTTACAATTTACTATTTACTATTTACAATTTGTTTAGCTCTCTTTCATGTTTCCACATCTAAAATGCCTTATTTTTTAACATTTCCAGATTTGTTCTAATAAAATGCAGTATGTTTCAATTCAATGTGCAGAAAACTCAAAGTGTACGACGACACAGAGATTTAAAGTGTTAAAAGTATAGTGAAATTACTTTACCTAACGGCCTCAGCTTCAAAGGAGGAAGAACTACAACACGACATGTCATGTTTATGCAATGATCCTTGTACTATGGGACTAACTCTACAAATGAACCTCATCGCCTCAAAGAAAAGTTTGTTTGAACGAGCAAAGAGTGTTGTAATGTGTTTGCAGATCAGTGAGCTGAGTAGACCCTTATCGCTACCTCACTTCAAATTGTTACACTCCATCTAACCGGTTCACTGAGAAAAAAGTAAGAAATCACTTAAATATCGCTGAATGCTGCTATTATTTTTTACCAGAAAACTTAAGCTACAAATCCAATTTAGTGTAGGTATTCTGGAATTAATTTGTTAATTAACGTCACTTAAATACAAGCGCTTTCAAATGATACAACTTCAATTTGCAGGTTATCATTTTCTGATGTAACAGCCTTTCCCGCCATTTGTAGCTAGCCTTATCATTTTCCTTATACCAAACAAACAAACAAACAAAAAAAACGATTGTATTAACGAGTTGACCGGCTTTGATTTCAGTTTAAATAAATTGTTATCAAATATATAAGTCAAACAAAACCAAAGGGAAAAATAAGTGTTTTTCATTCAAATAATTAGGTCACCTGTTATCGTCTTAAAAATGTCTTAATGCTCAGTCAATCGGTCCAATTAACTGGATGAGATGACCCTCAGAAACAAAAAATGTAGCCTTTGCAACGGTTATCTTAACATAATGACATTTTGGCTCAATCACTCAAATACCATCTAAATATAGCAAAAACGGCAATTCTAGATATTGTATCGATCGTAGCCTGCAGTTATTGGGGAGTTTGGAGAAAATTGGAAGTTGGGGTTCGCTCGACTCGTTACAACTGAGCAGATACCACCGGAGCCCCAACTTCCGACATCCTTCACAAGAACGCCTGTTAATTCTACAGGCTATTTTGATCGAAGAGACCCCTTACATGGCCCCTTTACTGCGTTATTGATTCGCTGTAGTTGCTCTTTCCGTTGTAACAAATCTGACGATTGATATGCGTTACCAAGTAAAACTCTTTTTTCTACAGGCCTATGGTTATGATTTGCTTCCACAGAAATGCTGACTAAGTTAATTGTTATTGTATTTTTTTTTGTCTATTACAGCGCAACGCGCAAAAGTATAACCACATTTAATGTATTCGCATACTTCTATGCACGGGAGTTTGTACTTTAAACAGACACATTTGATGTGAAGTTGTCTGATTTTACCGAATAAGGCGTGTAAAAACTCGTTTCGCAGCATTAAGTCCTTGCATAGAAGTATGCGAATATTAAAAGTGGTCATACTTTTGCACGTCGCGCTGTAATTATAGCAATAACTATTCAAGACAAAACACGGTTAAAGAATATTGTGATCTCAGCGAACTTCAAGCAAAAAAAGCTGACAAGGCGAAATGTGATTTCAACTGGTTGCGCTCTGTAGTGACCACATCGCCATGGTGTCATAAGCAAAACACTGCCCCCAAATTGACATGATGGTTCAAAAGCAATGGAGTCAAAAACACAGACACTTCAAGAGTCAAAAACATTGATCTCAGTAAACAAAACCAACGACTGTAGTAACAGCTTTAGTTTGACTGCCTTCTATATAGCACATAATTGCTGTTGAGAAAATGTTTTACTATTAAACAGCCGTGTAGACATTGTGGCATAATAATAGTTTCTATTAGCACATAAAAGCATGAATGATGCTACCCACTGGAACACCATGGCGGAGGCAAAAATAGCTCACTTACATCAAAATACTACTGGCAACAGAATGACAGTTTCTATTTTTATGATATATTATATAATTTTAGATGTTGACTTGGAAGCTATAAAGTTACAGTGGGTTTTTTTCTGAACATGTCCAGTCAAGATTATAAACTCTAACACGGTGAATTATTATGACAACATCAATGGATAAAAATACGCTTTAAAACAATATAATGTGTCTGGTAACACATAAAAGCATTTGTATACTTCGGCGCGGGGACTTTTTTTAGTTCAAGTTCAACGACTTTGTATTATCGAAAGTGAAAATTGTCAAGCGTGTCATGTATAATCAGCAATAATGATATAGAAACACAGTTGGTTTCGAAAATTGTGAAGACTGCTGTGCCATTTCAGTTTAAGCAACATAATAAATGATCGCGTTTCATAGCAACACACGTGTAGGCGCGTAGTCTGAGTGCACGCACGCGTATAATCAACCGTGCGTGTCTCATGTGTGTTTATGTACTCGCGCACTCGTTCTTCACTTGCGCACATTATTACAACAACAAATACACAAATATTACTATACTTATAATATGTAATAATTTATCTTAATGAGCAAATAAAACCTTTCTTACCTAAGAGCAACGAGGTCTCCTTTCCTTCTTTCGACAATGTTTGTATGACAATAAAAATAGCTGATTTGTCCGATGTTTTTTGTAACTCTTCAGTGTTTGTGACTTCGTCGTATACTACAAAACGATGTGTTGAACCACTAATATATCTTTCCTTTCCTTCTTGTGAAGAAATTAAGTCTTTGAGTTTAGTTTTTCCTTGTGTAAGTCTTTTTCTTGCTAATGATGAACAATTTACGTGAATGGCACCTTTGATGTGCACAGTACTAAAAGCAACCAGAGATCGACAATCGACTAATACAGTTCGATTCTCCTCACTAAGAATTCTCTCAGCAACTTCAGACGAAGAAACAAACGGACATCTTGAGCTCATGTCGGCCAAAACTGGAAGAAATTGCGAAGTCCGTACTTCAGACACACTGCCAGGCATCTGAAAAGAACCGAAGAAACGACTTGAGAATATGGGCACTTGGTTAGCTCTCGATCGCGACACCAACCAAAGCACAAGGTTCTATACGCGCAATACCAAGCAAATGACTATTTACTTGTTCTCAGTAATTTTGCGTGGGTAATCTTTGATGAAACCGAGAAAAAACCTTCAAAACAAATCCTTTTCCTAACAAAGATCATTTCATTTATATATGCGATGTCTCAAAGACAACCCATGATGTCATTAACAACCAATCAAAATACAGCCTTATTTCAATCGATTACACAGAGCATGTCTGAAATGTGACACTTGACACAACAAAAATCTTCCGACGGCTTTACGAAGCGCTTACGAGTAACTTAACAATGCCTTCGAGAAAATTCTCGACAACCACTCGGCCGTATAGTATAAGTACTAGCTTGCTGTTTTAATACAATAGTCACGGATGTGCTAAGACAAGTCTATAAAGATATACGCAATATACGTCACACACTGCCGACGTCACGTTTTCTCGTAGTTTCTGTATGTGACTTCCTTATTAATCAAATTTATTTAGGGTATTGTTTTACTTCTTGTTTATTAGAAGGAAATAGGTTATTCATCGTGGAATGTGAAATTAAAAGGATACTTAATCAATTGTCTCACGATTGAGGTCATTGGTAGAAATACCGCGACGTTTCTCATTCTTGTTTATTGTTTGTATTTTCTTTACACCGATGAAGCGTTAGTAAATTTTAATTTCTCTTTCGTTAATTCAAGAGGAATATAAATATATACAAATCATATAGTATGTATGTCTCTTTGTTAAGCTTCTATTCTCTTTATTTTGCTTTTACTCCGACGAAGGGCTAAAGCTTGAAACGTCAGTAAGTTAAGTCAAAAATTTTTTACGGTGTTACAAATTTTATTCTATTACCTATCGTTTATATCAAACACCGACGCCATTTTCCATTTGTATTTTTTTCTCTCTCTTTATTCCAAATAAATGTCTTGAAATATTTAGAATTAAAGCCAGCCGTTTAAATACATTACGTAAAATCGTAGAAATCCTGTTGAAACAGCAAGTTTCGAATCTGACTAGTTAGCAGATACAGTTTTCGAAATCTAGTTTTTTTTTTTGGCAGATTAGCAAAAACTGGTTGAGAGCAAAAACCGGTTTTGAATCCAGTTAGTCAAGTATGACCTGTCCAATTACAACAATTGTGATAACCGAATTCAGACTGGTTTACAATCCTTTGAACACATAAAGTTTATTAATAAACACGTTCTGAAATCATGATTAATCAATTAAAATTTGGCTATTGCACCATACACCGAATCGAAATATGGCGACCAATTTGAATAACAATTGTTCTTGACTAACTGGCCTCTCATTCATGTGAAAACTCCATTGTATTCCATCATGAACACGAGGCTAGTCAGTCAAGAACAATAGCAGGTCGCCATATTTCGATTCAGTCTTTATATATGAAATGGGATTTCCTTTACAACAGTTCTACTTGATAACATGGCTTTTTTTTATGTACTATTTATGAAACGAGTGAAGATTGCCCTCTTTTTCACAGTATTTTTTTTGAAGAACACAGAACCTTTTCAATAAAAGCAAGAATATACCATGTGGTCTAAGTATAATTGAGGCACTGTGAATGTTTCGGCATGATCATGCATGATTGGTGCATTATCACGTACCTCGCGTGTTGACATATGATATGCGTGGTGGGGAGGGGGTGGTTTTGGTTCAGTACTTTATGACCTATAAATGGAAACTAGCGAATAACTATGAAAATGAACTAGTTAATTTACTCCACATAGTTTTATCACCAATATAAATGAATTAAACCTAATAATCCCTTTATTACATTATTTCCTTTTCAAAATATTTGTAACTAGACGCATTTAGTGCGTTTACTCAGGCTACGTCATAGATTAGTTGTGGTTTACCTGTGGCATTACGTCATGTGTAATCTCGACACAACGATAGACCCATAGATAGAAAAGGTAAACCTAGACTCAGGCTCCCCTGCGGAGAAGCCTGAGTAAAAATATATATACATTTATATATTGATTTCCCCCATTTTACCGCGTGCATGGCTAGTTGAGGGTCTGGGAATTAACCGTCGAATGGAAGAAATTAACCCTTAACGGTCAAGAGTTAAAATAGTTAACCGTCAAGGCTGAAAATACAGAATGCGAAACAATTTATTTCCGGCAGTACTAGTCTCCACCACAGTCGTTTTATCTCAGTATGGTCACGCAACGCGTGGACGGCTGCTATAGTGGGGAGACCGCTACAGACCTAGCCTACTCCGCAGCCAACTTTTCTCCTTTGGGCTAATTCCTTTTGTGACATGGGCTTCCTTTGGTTTTGCGAGAGGGCCTGGTGAGGAGAACTTCGCCATGCTCGATTTCATGATATGATTTCATGATCGATTCTTCGTGTATTCGTGAGTCTTTTATACGGTTAATTTGCTTATTGTAGTTGGACGTTTGATCTATTTTCATCAAGAGAGTGCATATTTTAGTTCCACCCGTTAGGGTCTTTGTGTGTGTATAATAAACGATCGAGTCAATAATTACCTGTGTCACATGTGGCGTCGCGAGCAGGATAATACACAGGACATACACAGGCCCTGACGGCTGCACAATGGAACATGATTAATCTGTGAGTACATATAAGTATTTATACGTGTTTTGGCCAATTATGGGGGAGCAAGTGGACAAGTTAACGCAGGAGCTTGAGGCCTTGAAAGATATAATTGCCAAAAGAGAAGCAGAATCAATAAAAGCAGCAGAGAACACAGAGGCCATCGAAAAAGAGTTAAAAAAATTACTTAAAAGTGAAAAGGATGTAAGCGCTGGGTCGGGAGATCGAGTAGTCTATGTTTCCCAGTCAAGAAAAATTGATAAGTTCAGGGGCAGGCCATTGAAGTCCTCAGACCCAGGGGTGGAAGATTGGATTGCTGACGCCAAAGCAGCATGTCATAGTAGAGGGCTGGGTACCAAAGAACAAGCCGCTTATATAATTGAACATCTGGGAGGGGATGCTCGACTTGAAGTCCTTGGAAGAGGGGAGGCCATAAAAACAGACCCCTCTCAAATATTTACTGTACTGCTGAGGGTGTTCGGTGATGGAGATAGCTTACCTCAACAGCAACAGCTATTCTATAGTTACAAACAGAGGGAGGGGGATAGCCTTGTTACATGTTCCCTTGCACTTGTCAAGATCTTTGACCGAATAACTCAGCTTGAGCCATCCTTCCTTCCCGGACGAGACACTCAACTGAAGAATCGGCTGGCAGAGGCAGTAATTGATGATAGTCTGCGGACAGAGCTGCGAAGATTGAATACAGAGCACCCCGAGCTGTCATACTTTGATGCCAGGGACCGAGTCATGAAACTTACAAGCAGCCAACCCAAACCTTCGGCTAAGGAGGCTGTTGTGAGCGAAGTCTCAGCTGGAAAAGATCTACAACAGGTTGTGCAGCAGCAAGCCAGCCAGATAGCAGCCCAACAGAAACAGATTGAATCATTGATTGCAGCCATGAGTCAACAAAGTGGACCCAAAGAGAGCCAGAGGAAAGTCAGGCGATGCTGGTTGTGCGACTCTACTGATCATGTTAAGAGGAATTGCCCCAAGAGCAATGAGGCAGCAGTGGCTGTGACCGGCCAACAAGAAACCCGTAAACCAAATTTAAACTGAGTGCGCCCACTGCATCAAAGCATGCAGTGGGCGAGCACTTGAACACTGGGGGGTCAACGTTTGAAAATGTTGTGGGAAGTTGCCCGGAAGTGACTGTGAGAGTTGGAGGTGTGGACGTGGCGTGTTTGATTGACACCGGTGCCGAGGTGTCGACCATCACAGAAAGCTATTTTATGGAACACCTGTCCCAGGGGAGGGAGGTCATAAATGTCTCGTCATACATCAGGATCTCAGCATCACAGGGGCTGGAAATACCTTATGTTGGATACGTTGAACTTCAGTTGACTGTGCTTTCGAACACTTTTGAGGGTTTGGGTTTCCTTGTTGTTAAAGACCCTGTGTCTTCATCAGTCAATGAACGTAAAAAGAAGGTACCCGGGATACTTGGCTCTAATGTGTTACGGGACATGCATAAGCAACTGATCTCTGTGTACGGGAAAGACTTTGCTGGTGTATTGCATAATGTTAAACTTAGCTATTGTGAGAGTGCCCTCTTGCACGCGCTTCAAATGTACAGGGAACCTAGCATGTGTGAAGAGACTGTGGTATTGCCACCAAGCGAAAATGGGAGGGTGAGGCTGGTAGGATTGGGTCCCACACTTGTCCCCGCCCGCTCGATCAGAGTCTTAGAGGGATCTGTCAAGCCATCTGCTGGCACCCCTTACAGAGCCTTAGTAGAGCGTATGGAGGCCAATGTAGCAGACTTGCCAAGGGGGGTGGCTGTAGGAGCTTCCCTTGTTACAGTTGATTATACGGGTCAGGTCCCAATTCAAATAGCCAATTTTAGCAATGAGGATGTCTATATCCAGCCCAGGACCCCCATCGCCAGGATGTCAGCTTATGCCACGGAACCGGATGTTGAGCTTGTAACTGTCAATGAGAACCACGTGTGTGTGAGGGAAGTGTCTGTGGGCCCCATGGACATGAAAGAAGTAGAAGAACTCGAGGCAAGAATGGACATCGGTAATATTACTAGAGAACAGAAAGACAGTCTGCGACAGGTGATCCACAAGTATATGTCTACCTTCAGCCAGGATGAAGATGATATTGGGTACTGCGACTTAGTTGAACACCGAATCGAAACTACTGATGAACGACCATTCAAGATACCCCACCGGCGTGTACCACCCCATCAGTGGGACGAAGTGAGGGAGTATATAAAGAAGTCTTTAGTCCGCGGTGTCATCAGAGAGTCATCCAGTCCATATGCATCTCCTGTAGTTCTCGTAAGAAAAAAAGATGGAAAGTTGAGACTGTGTGTTGACTACCGCCGCCTGAATGCGAAGACCCACAAGACTGCCTACCCACTGCCGCGCATAGATGAAGCACTTGATGTACTAAAGGGGGCTAAGTACTTCTGCAGCCTTGATTTAGCCCATGGGTTCAACCAGCTTCCAGTACGAGAGTCTGACATTGAGAAAACAGCATTCCGCACTGGAACAGGGGGATTATATGAATATCTCAGAATGCCGTTTGGCCTCTGCAATGCCCCTGGTACCTTTATGTGCCTTATGGACAAGGCGCTAGGAGATCTCAACTTCCAAACTCTCCTGGTATATCTCGATGACATCTTAGTTTTTGGAAGCACCTTTCAAGAGACACTTTCTAGATTAGAGACAGTTCTCTCTCGTTTGTGTGGGCTTAACTTGAAGGTCAAGCCAGAGAAGTGCCAACTCTTCAAGGAAAAAGTTCGCTATCTCGGCTATGTAGTAACCGAGCAGGGGACCTCTCCAGATCCGGACAAAGTACGCGCTGTGATGGAGTGGCCACGTCCTAAAACACTGCGAGACGTCAGAGGGTTTCTCGGACTGTCGGGCTACTATCGTCGGTTTATCAGAAAGTATGCCGAAGTTGCCAACCCACTACAGTGCCTCCTGCGAAGTCATGAAGAGAAGACTAAGAAGAAACAAACGAGAAGGAACAACGAGGACATTAGTGACAAATGGGATTCTGCATGCGAAGAATCCTTTTTGAAGCTAAAGAAGGTACTGACCGAAGCTCCGGTGCTTGGGTTTCCAGACTTCTCACAGAATTTTATCCTTGAGACAGACGCAAGCTTACTGGGACTTGGGGCAGTACTCTCACAACAACAAGAGGCCGGACTTGTGGTGCTAGGATACGCTAGCAGAGCCCTCAGGCCCAGTGAACGCAATATGAACAACTACTCCAGCATGAAACTTGAGCTGCTTGCCTTGCATTGGGCTATCGCTCAGAAGTACAGAGATCTTCTACTCGGAGCTGAGTTCACGGTGTTCACAGACAACAATCCACTAAGCTATCTTCAGACAACTGCCAAGCTGGGTGCGACCGAAATGCGGTGGGCTGCTGAGCTAGCCCAGTTCAACTTCACTATCAAGTACCGTTCAGGGAGAAGCAATGGCAATGCGGACGCACTAAGTAGGAAAGTGTCCCATGGCAAAGAACCAGACGATGTGAACCTGGAAGAAGTTGTAAGCGAGCCAGCTAAAGTCACTCTACAGTGCACGAGTACCCTGTTGCCAGATGGCATACGAGCCCAAATTGAGGAAGTTAAAGCTGGTGCCCTCCCAGCGTATCAGAACTCAAGATCTCCACTTGCCGCACCCGTAGCCCTGTCGACGATTCCCTCGGTTTCAAGAGCAGACATGTCTTCATTGCAGGCGAAAGATGAGGCGATCAAGAGGGTTTGGTACTACTGGAAGCGGGGGCACCCTCCAACACTCAGACAGCTGATGAAGGAACCCAAGTCAGCACGCCGACTTCTAAGAGACTGGAAGCACTTAACAGAGGAAAATGGTGTTTTCTACAGGGTGATCCTAGTCAAAGGTCAAAAAGTGAAACAACTGTTACTTCCAAGCTCTCTGAGGGACCAGGTGCAGCGTTCGCTGCATGACGAGCTGGGTCACCAGGCTGCAGAAAGAACTCTGGCCCTGGCTAGGAGCAGGTGCTATTGGCCTGGAATGGTAACCGACATCACCAACCATTGTCAGAGATGTGAACGTTGTACTCTGGCCAAAGCAGGGAAGAAACTCCACCCTTCAATGGGATCCTTAATGGCTAGTAGACCTCTTGAGGTTGTGGCTATAGACTTCACAGTCCTGGAGAAGGGTAGCAATGGAATCGAAAACGTGCTAGTTATCACTGACGTCTTTACCAAGTTCACTCAAGCGGTCCCTACCAAAGACCAAAAGGCTGTAACTGTTGCAAAAGTTTTGGTAAAAGAATGGTTTGTGAGGTTTGGAGTTCCGAAGAGAATACACAGCGACCAAGGTCGAAACTTTGAAGGCAAGGTGGTGGAAGAGTTGTGTAAAGTCTATAATATTACAAAGAGTCGCACTGCGCCATACCACCCAGAGGGAAATGGCCAGTGCGAGCGATTTAACAGGACTATGCATGATCGTCTCCGCACACTGGCTCCAGAGAAAAAGAGGAAGTGGCCCGAGCTTCTTCCGGAACTTGTGTACGCTTACAACTGTACGCCGCACTCAACAACGGGTTTTGCACCCTACTACTTGTTCTTTGGCCGGGAGCCGACACTCCCAGTGGATTATGTTTTAGGAGTACATGATGATACTGCGTGTACTCAGTGGGTGACTGAACATCACCTTCGCCTCGAGGATGCTTTCAAACTGGCATCCGAGAGGACAGAGAAAGAGGCTCTTCGCAGGCAGAAGATCAACGAGAAGGCTGACATTACTCTGTTGCCAATTGGTACTAGAGTCTTTCTGAGGAACCGCGTGGTGGGTAGAAATAAGATCCAGGATGTCTGGGACTCAACACCTTACAAGGTTATAAAAAGAGTCGGCAACAGCAACACCTACGTGGTCCAGTCCTTAGACGAGGCAGGTGTGAGGAAAACCATTTATCGTACTGACATTCTCCATGCCAAGAACCTCGTCTGTGACATTCAGCCTGACCATCACCATCAGGAGCCAGTCTCTGCACAGAAGTCACCCCTAACAGAACCAGATGGACTGACAGGAAGCAGCAAAGAGGGTATCGACGAACAGGCCATCTCACCAGATGAACTCAGCGATGACGACGAACTTATATTAGTTCGAAGGAGTCAAGAGCAAGGTCCAACCTTGCTCAAGACTCCAGATTTCTTTCTTCCACAGGATACCACTCGAGAGGATACGGATGTGCCAGCTTCGCTGCCAACAGTTGGAGATTCAGACCATCTTAGTACAGATGCGCAACCCATAGAGGCTGATACAGTAGACCCAGAACCAACTGTGAGGCGTTCCACGAGGCAGGGAGCCGGTCAGCACTCGAACGTCCACAACCTTCCAAGATCAGCAGTGTTACAAAACATGACTACAGTGTCGCTGGATCCTCAGATACTTAACTCCATTGCCCAGTCCAACCTACTCATATTGCAGATGATGGTCAAGAACTCTAGTGAATGAACTCATTGAAGATTCAGTCAAGGACAGTTATAACAAACATTAGTAAAGACATTTAAGTCTTAGAGTTAGATATATATTTCTTGTTACTGTTACTGAAGTAGGGTTTTTTTTAGACCTTAAGTTTACATTTGAGAATCTGATTTAATAAGAAATAGGTTGTAGAGTCTCCAACCTCAAAGCAGGGAAGTATGTGACATGGGCTTCCTTTGGTTTTGCGAGAGGGCCTGGTGAGGAGAACTTCGCCATGCTCGATTTCATGATATGATTTCATGATCGATTCTTCGTGTATTCGTGAGTCTTTTATACAGTTAATTTGCTTATTGTAGTTGGACGTTTGATCTATTTTCATCAAGAGAGTGTATATTTTAGTTCCACCCGTTAGGGTCTTTGTGTGTGTATAATAAACGATCGAGTCAATAATTACCTGTGTCACACTTTATTTTTTTGAAAAAAGTATTGCTGTGAAATGATATTGCATTGATAGTCATCCACATATACACCTATCAGTTCAAAAAAGGTTGTCGTAGAGAATTGGCGATTGGCAATGGGCGATTGCATGACCGAAAGGAACTTTGGGTACTCTTTTTTGACAAGTAAAATTAAATTCATAAAGTACAAAGGTTTGTGTTTTAGAGCCTAAAAACCCAAGGAAAATCCAAGTTTTTTCGGTTTTAAAGAGCTATTTACGAATTATATCAAGGACCACAGTTCCTTTCGGGCGTGCAATCGCCAATTCTCTCCGACAACCTTTTTTGAAATAGGTGTGTAGGCCCTAACAATGACTTATTTCGTATTGGGTATGTACCTTATACTAGACGCAAACATATATTGACAGTGTAGTTATAATGTAAGTAAATAGTTCTTTTAACTAACCTTAATGAGTATAAATATTGAACAGCGGACATTCATTAGCGCTACACAACCCTTACAATACGCAGTATCAGTTGCTTGGCCGTGGTTAAAACTATCAAGATGTTGAAATCCTTTCAGTTGTTTTTTGTCATTCTTGCTGTTGTTTCCTGTTACAACCAAGGTAAGAACAATAAGAACAATAAGGAAAACTGATGTAAGTAAGAAAGTAGGAGAGAAAGTAAGAGAAAGAAGGAAACTGGAAGAAAAAGGGAGAGAAGCATGAAGACGAAAACACATAAACAGACCAGCAACACAGAACCGGCAAACAACACTAGAAGTCGAAAAATCGAAAGATCACTGAAGTTAAAAAATCAATTGGAAAAAAAGACAGATGACGAGAAGAAATTATAAAAAGTAATATCTGATAGGTACATCGCAATAAAGTCACAAGACTGAAAGGAAAGTCTCTTGCAGTCGCGACATTGGACGTAAACACTTGGTAAAAGGAAAGCTCCTCCAGTTAAGAGGTTTTAGTTTCATTTAAATATTCAGCAATATTGGAAATTATAGCTTTTTAGTCGCAGTGTGAGAAGGATTACCAGTTTAAGGTTATATCAGTTTTTATAGATTAATTAAGTTTCGCAAATCAAGACATGCAGAACCTTAATTGCATTACTGACCAGGGTAACCTTAATATAATATAAAATTATTACAAATTGCCAAGAAACCTTTTTCTAACAATTTTATTAATAGTGTAAAAAGCAGCGATAAACCAACATTGATTTTAAATAGGAATGAATTGCAAGTCACGTGATAGCTTAAGGAGGCTCGAAATGCATTTTTTTAATTTGACCGCGCGCGCAATATCGCCAATTTTACAAGACCCCTCTGACGCGTACAAAATGTATTTTTATTAATAACAACACAATGAAATGGTAGATTTTTTTGATTTTTTGGCAATTTGTTCCAATTAAGGTTTAGATTTGGTTGAAGAAAAATCTGTAATGAAAAAACATTTATATCTAGAAAAAATCATTTTTTTAATATTTTAAAGGTTTCGTAATACAGATTTTTTTTATTTTTCCTCAGTTGCAAGAACAGGTAGGGAACTAGACATGTGCAGGTTAAAAAAAAACTTTCACCTAAAGGATTTGGAGCTTAATAAAACTTTAATAAAGGAATATCAGGTCCTTTTTACAGCGGCCCGCTGTTGTCATGACAACGCCAAACGCAAAAAAAAAAAAAAAATAGTAGGTATAAAGTAGGTATATAGATATATACAGAAACCATTTCGAGCCTCCTGAAGTGACCAAGCGCGCGCGTTTACATCCATTTTCCCTCTCTTTGAGGCGGCAGTCGTCAAGGTAAAATTGATCGCCGTATACGCTTCGAAGTGACCATAAATAGGTCCCATGACTGTATTGTACCAACAAGTCGTGTCCAGTTGGCTCTTTGTCGCTTACAGCCGGCTACGAGAGAAAATAATCATTGTATAAGCGAACTTTGGAATCAAATCTGATAAACTCGTTGATTAATTATAAGCCATCACATTTCTTTCTTTATTCACAATTCTTCTTGAGTTTTTCTTCCACAAATAGATCATTTGGTGTGTGTTATCAGTTCTAATTATATTGACACCAGCATTAAATATATTTACTTTGATTGACAATTGATCTACTTTCTTTCATACTAAACAAGTTTCTCGGAAATACTTACAAGTGGTTATTAGTAGCGTGAGCTCGTTTCAGGCTGATAACGCAAACAGACAAATTGCCGACTCGTTTTAGTGCAATCAATGTAACCGCGCGGGGTTTAGATATGCTCTGCAATGTGCTGATCCATCAAGCGCAGATCTAGAGCAAAAGGGGATATATTGGGGGTTTTATTTTATACTGGCATCGGCCATAACTACATTACAAAGAACATTACGTATCCTTGCCTCGTAATTTTTCGTAATATCATTTTTACATTTAAAACGTAGAGAAAAAGAGAGAAAAAGTACGCGGGAATCCTTTGTCTTGATGCTATGGGATATTGAAGATTTTTCTCTCAGTTTGAAATGTAAAAACGATATCACAAAAAAATACAAGGCCAGAGTAATAGTCTTTTCAAACTGGTGTTTCGAATGTCTTTTAAATATAACAATCTTTTTATCGCTTTTCTTTTAAAGGGCAAGGAACAACAAACCAACCATCCGACTCTGTATGGACTCAAATCAATCTGCTGCCTATTTGTTTTGAGGGTCGTGGAGAGAGACCCGGCATATTGACCTATCTGGGATCGAGTACTATGATTGGTGCAATGAAACTGGTTTATAGATCTGGTTCGATACGATGTCATCCAAGCGAGGCTTACAAAAGTCGTTGGGGATGCGCCAGTAAGTAAAATTAAAAGAAGGGCTAGCCTGCGTAGCAAGCAATGCTTTGTACTCGTCTTAGGTTTCGCGCGGCCATATCGGTAACACAGCTATCCCAAAATAACCAAAAAACAACTTTCTCCCGTTCCCCCCCCCCCCTCCCCCCAAAAAAACCGCTTGCTACGCAGGCTAAAGGAGGGCTAACTCATACAGTCATTTGACAAAACGTTGTCGCCGACCGGCTTCGCGACTACGCGACAAGCCCAAGCGGGAGTATGGGTAAAAATCACTGAAGCAATACATTTTTAGCACGCGCTATAGAATATGCTATGGTTCCGCTCAAGTTGGAATAAAAATCTGAATAAAAAAACTCGTAAAGCTCGTAAAGCATTCTGGTACTGGTAGTGGAATGACGTCATCGTCCAAATGGCCTATAGGATGAAACCAAGAATTCCCACCACTGACCTATTTTTGTATGTTCCAGATAGCCGCGTCCACCCTTTCAACGTTATTATCACAGACAGCAACAATTACAAAGTCTACCCGTTGGATAAATACATAGTAAGTAAACACGGTCTGTGGTATAATCTTCCATTTGCTGACACCAGACACTCTGACGAACTGGTATTCACTAACTACCAGGACCCATTCTACCTCCCACAACATGGTACGCTGAGGGTCTGGTACGGAGAGGATTTGAAGAATATCTGGGAACATAATAATGTGGGACGTGTTTGTGTTGATGTGTACGTGCATGCTCTGTAAAGATAATGTTACAGTACTGAGACAAACGAATAAACATTATGTCGAGATCATTTAAGTCGTGTTGTTGTTCTTACTTGTGGTCCATGCATGTACACTTATTAGCATGCTCCGCGCGAATAATGAAAATCACACATTCAGACATTTTGATATATTTTACCATGTGAGTGTAAAGCGTTAAGCGTTTTGTTTTATTTGTGTTCTCGTAATACGACTGATTACGAATGTATTGCGACAGTCATGATCAGATTAAAATAAACAGCCCCCAGGGGGGATCAAGCGAGTACGGAACAAGGGTACTGCCAAATTATTTTCAGGGAACAAGGGAACAAAATATGATAAAAGTAAAACACGGAGACAGTTATTTTACTTATGGGGAACAAGGGAGAAAATGCAAAGAGATGCCCTTTTTTAGTTATTTTTGTAGTGTTTCGCATGCTCTATTCAGGTTTTATATTTTGTATATGTATCTATTTAGCTGCATCTGGGATAAATCTTTATTGTATTGTATTGTATCATGGGAACATGCATCTCCCCTGGGAGGGGCTCAAAAAAGCAATAAAATAAAATTTTCAACACCGTAATGTTTCTAGCTTAGCTTTAGTTATTTTTTCTAAGGTAAGACGTAATAAGCCCTTACTAAACAAATTATGAAAGTTACTGCCTTCCCAGAAGGTCCGTTTCTGTGTTATCACCACAGTCGCTTTTGATGCAATTTGTTACTCGTCTCAAACCAAGACGCTATTTTATTTTAGTTTAATCGAAATAACTGATCTGCGTTTTTTAACTTATAACGATATATCATTATAAAATATTCTAAAAAATTGCAACACTTTTGTAGGTACTCTGTACCCAATCTCGAACCCCGAGCCTTCGTTCCTCTTGGCCAGCCGAGTAACGTAAGACTCTGGGGGACCGGAATTCTCTGCTTATGCTGATTGGCCCTTGAAAATACAATGGTCAGACCGGAAACAGACGAAGTAAAATCTCTGATTGGTCCATCATGTAAACAAATGTACATTCAAAATGTAAATTTTGCGATTACATGTAATACGACGTCAACGGTTCTTTAATACTAGATAGAATATTAAATATCGTCGTTTATGAAATATACGAGTCGCGAAGCGAAGAGATATTGTATCGCCGCTAAGTTATCCTAAGTTAAGCGATGATTATTGAGTCGCGAAGCAAATTAGAATACACCAATACACACAAAATACTCCTCTGACATCCAGTTATTTACTAAAGGTCAATCGTACCACGAAAGCAAACTAATAACCGTTGGAAAACTATAAATAAATCGACGGCTAAAGTGATCTGAATTGAAGGAGATTTAGACGCGTTTTTATATCATTATATAAACCCTGATGGCCGTTAAAAAACCTTCCTAAACTTTAAATGTTTCATTAGTGAGGAAAATGTTTTTATTTTGGCTTAGAAAATATTTAAAATGCTACTAGGTCAATAATATTTTGAATGTCATTAACGTACTAAGTAACACAGGATGCCCAAACCCACAGATCATTATAATATTAACTAAGCATGCGCAATAGAAACCGGAACTCCAAAATCGGAGCTGAAAATTCCGTTCCCCCAGAGTCTAATGTCGGGCGCCATAAGACCGCTGACAAAAAGCCAGACGTGACGCTGGGCTCGAGATTGCTCTGTACCTAAAACCACGTTACGAACGCTTGGGTTACCTGTGGTATTCAATTCGTACAGGAAAGAAACCTGGTAACTAGTGTAAACAAATCGTCGTCATGGCTACGCAAAGGAACACATCGAACAAAAATGGCGACGTTCATCATGTTAATGGAAAGGAGAAGAGAAATTGTCAATAAACTGTTTCAAAACGCAAGGTAAGCCATGAAAATATACTGACTGATAGTCCAAAATATAAAGTATCTATTGCTTTTGTCCTTTTTCTCATTCCAATTTGAGTATCTCTAAAAGATGCATTTTTAATAGATGCATTTTTGTTTTGTATTTCGTTTGGGCTCCTATCCTAACTTGGAAATGTGTTTTCGTTTATCAGTGAAGCAGAAGATCAACGAAATGTCGAATATGCTGCTGCCGTGAAAGTCCAGAGCTGGTTTAGAGCAACTAGAGTAAGAGCATACCTCAGGTATATAAAAAACCTAAGCTTTTTATAACTTACGTGGAATATAATGTTCATTGATGATATCTCTGATGTTGATCGAAGTTTGGTTGATGAAAAAAGGTTAATGTTAAAATACGTTGATAAAATGTAAGAATCTAAGCCGTAAATTACGAAATCAATAGTCTTTTAAATGAAGTGTGTTGAAATATTAGTACTAGAACATATGATGATAATATTGTTGATGGTGCATGGTGATGGTGTGTTGTGCAAACACAGTTTAACAAAGGCTGCTTTAATTTTATATAATTAATGAAATTTTCAAATTTCTCTTCACAGGTTTCTAAATTCATGTGCCAGAACTATACAAAGGCACTTCAGAGGGTTCAAAGGAAGAGAGATATATAGACAACTGGTCAAGGTTAGAATACTACTGTCAGTAAATGGCAATTGGCCGTAGGACATAATTATTCATTATATATTTTTTTTAAATAAAATTCACTTCAATTCTCAATTGATCAGACACCTTATTCAATCCACTAATATTTTACATGTTACAGTGCAAATCAAAAAAACGTGGGCACCTAGAAATATATTTTTTTAGAAATTGTTTATTATTGAACAACTCCGAAACAACTATACAGAGATTCTGGCATTATGCGGAGGAAAAATCAAAATTATGCGGAATTTTTTCGTAAGATTATGCGGACCAAACGATAAATTATGCGGAAAATTATGCGGGATGACGTAATCGCTTAAAACTTAAAATAAAACTAATTCAATTACTTTAGCTCTCCTATTTGGGTTCTTTTTTACACATAAATGTCATATCATTCGTTTTTTATCAATAATTCAAACTAATAACAACACTAAACCAAAAGAACTAACGATTTCCGTTAATTAAACGTTCCGCCATCTTGGAAAACCGCCATCTTGGAAAACCGCCAAACAGCATGGGGCCTGGGCCGAGATACAGGAAGCCCAATACTATAGAAATACAAACAAAATGGCGTCGCTTCGACGGCTGGTTTGTAAGCCGTGAAAATGAACAATTTGTACTTCGTACGACTGTAACAAAACGGCAAAAAAACTATTCAAGCAAGCAAGGGAGATAACTAATATATATCTATTGTTTTATCTATTTAATTTGTTTCATTGGTGCATTTTTGGTGCTTTTATCTATTTTTTTTTTTTTGGCAAATTATGCGGGATTATGCGGAAAGTAGTCAATTATGCGGGTCCGCACCTCCGCATAATGCCAGAATCCCTGACTATATCACTGCAAGTATTTTGACTGATGTGTAGTATGATAAACCTTTTGTAGTTAGAGTTGTTTGTGAGTTGTTCAACGAACAATATAAATGATTTCTTAAATATTTCTGTAATGGTTAATAGTACATGATCACTTAAATACACACAATCTCAACAATTCTTACTTTCCATGGTCAACAAATTAAATTCACTTGGCTTTATATTTGTTTGTTTATACATGTCAGGCTATAAAAGCTATAGGCTTGTTGGGCTGTGTATTCTGTAAACACACTCCTTACTACGTTATTACATTGTGTGCAATCAACTGTCAACTCACATGTTGATTTTTGCTTTGGAAAGAAAAAGATTACATAGAGAAATCCCCTTGTCATGATAGAGAACAACACATCAGAAAATCCTTTCACTTATCTCCCAACCGGGATCAACCCCAGGTCACAGTAACAAAAGGCCATGCAGCGCAGTTACCGCGCTAGACCGCTCATGCCACACATCATGTGAGAACAGTCCTTTCACAAACATTTTAGTTAATACCATGATTTGTTTTTCAGAAACATGTGGCTAGAATGAGAATAAACTATTACAATTGCCAAGCAACCAAGGTCAGTTTAACTCTGTTGTATTTCACTAGACTATATAGATAAATAACATTTGCATTATAGCACCATACCTATAAGTACTACCAGTACAATATGTCTTGTCTGCTTTATTTTGTGGATAAAAAAGCCATTAAACCAATTCGCCTTTCCGGAATTCATGAGGGGACTGGGAACGAGTATAGAAATATTCATGTAATTAAGAAACAATCCCCATCACATGAAAGACCACACTAAAATGATTAAGTTTATCAAGTTTTAGAATGATTGAGCAAATATTAACTGATTTATGGGCTTTAAACAAATCGTAAAAATAAGAGAGAATGTATGGTTTTTGGGGACGCTGTCCTTAAACCCCATACATTCTCTCTTATTTTTGCGACTTTTAGAAGCTTATAACTCAGTAAGTATTTATCCAAACATGCTCAAACTCGGTAATAATACTAATGTTTGTATGTTTTATTTTGTGATGGGGATCATTTTTTAATTACATTATTTTTTTTACTCAGCCCCAGTCCCCTCATGAATTCTGGAAAGGCAAATTGATGTACATTCCTTCTACATCCAGTCTATTGTTCCACTTTTCTCATGGAATTATTATAATATGATATTCAAAGAAAATTGTCAGTTGTAAAAATAAAATAGAACTATCGTGAAAATATTGTATTTCAGATACTAAAAAACTCAACTCATATTTTTGATGAGTGAGAAAAATTTAGCAAGGAAAAGAACAACACATCAAACAAACTACTCGCATATCAGCCATGCCACTAGCCACCCATTTCACCCAAGATGTGACCAATTTTCACAAACACTTACAGTGCAACCACGTAAATCTGGCCACTGAACGGACAGCCCCAAGTGGCCGTATTGAGCAGCTAAATTTTATAGAAAATGTATGGGCATGCCTTATGCTGGGACCTGAAAAACTGGCCGCAATAACGGGGTGGCCGTATTAAGCGGGTGGCTTTAAGGCAGGGTTCCACTGACAGTACTTTGCCACTTTTCACATCATTTTTATAATAAAGATTCCTAATATACTTTTTATTCTCTATTAACAGATACAAAAAGTTTGGAAAGGTAAATATTACAATTTAGTCAAAAATATTTGTGTGGGCATACAATGTTAAAAATGAGAAGAAGCAGTGGCGGCTATCATATTTTCTCTTCCATATTTTCAAATCCATCTTAGTAGCACATTATGATTTCTATATATTTTATTTATTTGTTTTAAATTTCATTTGTATCATATTTGAATTTCTAGGATACTACACGAGAAAATACATCCATAACTTCTATAGCAGAAAAGCCTTTCTGGAAGGACTGGCACTTAAAAATGCAGTTGTTAGGTATGTATAGAGACCTCAAGTGATGGCGTCATTACAACTAATGTTCACTGTATGTTTCCAAAGTGTCAATAGACAAACAAAAAAGACATTTACACATCAAATTTGATGAGAATCGATCAAATTGTCGCTTGAATATATACAGTATATAATTTCATGATACAGATCACATGCAGCCCAACTAGGTTATCTGAGGAATTTTTTTTAAAGCGAATAATATTATTTACCATGCATCTATTAAAAAAATACTTTGCTACTTGACTTGAGTGTGCTGGTGGGCTTCCTTTGGTGGTTTGTTTTGTCGTGCAGAATTGAGAATCCATGGGACAGATATCCAGATATCCCAGAGAGTTGTACTTTGTCAAAATACTACCCTCTTCAGCACTGCACACTGCTCTTGTCTTTGATGATTTCACATTCTATAGCTAAATTCATTGGAGGATGAGGGAATTCCACGTTGAATTTCACGAGAGAAATCAATATCGCATGAGCGATGAATGCGATATTGATTTTTCGAGTGAAATTCAACGTGAAATTCCCGAGTCAAAAAATGAATTTTCCTTGAATCTTATACTTCAGTTTAAGCTTCAAAAACCAGACGCTCGCTGCTTGCTGCTCGTTCCGATGAATTCAGAAACCAGATGAGAGGGTATTCCACGCTAAATACCCTCGCATTCGGTTTCGTTCTCAACCAATCAGCGCGCGAGTTTAAATTGAAGTATAAGATTCTATTGTATATTCAGGCAGCATTTTTTTTTTTTTCCAGAGAGCAACTTCATAAACTTGCACTTTCTACTGCTGAGGAGGCAGAGATAAAACAGGCTGAAAAGGAACAGGTCAATGAAGCAATATACCTTGTTACATTATTATTACAAGAGTGAATGGTCTGATCCCAGGTGTAATCAATGTAGATGAGGCATGATCGTCCGGGGTGGTGTAGTCTTGATCATCATCATCACCATCAGTCTTTCTCAAGACTACACCACCCCAGACGATCATGCCTCATCTACATTATTATTACAATAACAACTTTATTAACATTCCCATAAACATGCTATTCTATGTTAAGGGGGCTTTCATATATTAACTAGTATGGGGCAATATTGAGGGGGGTCACATTATTTCCGGAAGCTATATAGGGGGGTTGTCACTAACTGTATGTGGCTTTAGTAATAAACTGGGCAAATATAGGGGGTTGTGATATTTTTTACCAACCATGAGGGGGGAGGGGGTGTTGCATAATATTTGGAAAAGACAACACATGATTTTGCCGACCCCCCCCCCCCCCCCATACACTAATAAATGAAAGCCCCCTAAATAAAATAAACAGGTTCCCATTTAAATCTGTACTTTCCCATTTAAATCTGTACTTTCCCATTTAAATCTGTACTTTCCCATTTAAATCTGTACTTTCCCATTTAAATCTGTACTTTCCCATTTAAATCTGTACTTTCCCATTTAAATCTGTACTTATGCAAATTGTGTTGATGTGTGCTAAACACACAGATCAACCAATCAGAGAAGTTCACTTCAGAAATAATATACTCTGATTGGTTGATCTGTGTGTTTAGCACACATCAACACAATTTGCATCAGTACAGAATTAAATGGGAAAGTACAGATTTAAATGGGAAAGTACAGATTTAAATGGGAAAATACAGATTTAAATGGGAACCTGTTAATAATAATTTGATTTACAATCAAAACTAAATAATTACAATAAAATCCTAATTTAATGTTAATTATTCATTGTAGGCTGCTAAAAGAATAAAGGCAGAGAAGACCCATTTCCTAATCAGTACACACCAGATAGCAGGAGTGTACAATTCGCCATTCACAGAAACATCAGCTAAAGAGATGGAATTAAGAGCAACTAAACCAATGAGCCCTAAATCAAGGAATGCTTTAAGTGCAAGGCTTCGGACGGGAAGAAGGAAAACCTTGAATGAGAAAGACATGGATATTGAGGATCAGAATATGAAATACAAACCTCTACCTCCAATAAATACTGCCAAAATACAGGTAAGGGAAATATTGAAAAGTACTTGAGTGATCTTACAGTGTAAATACTCCAACTTAACCAGTGAGCTTTCAATGATAATAAACAACTTTTTTTAATAGTTGTGCAATAGTATGAAAATCGAATGACTTAATAAGAGGGTCCTGAAGGGGTAAAACGGGAGCTGGGATTAGCCTTATTTTTGACTGGGAAAATGTGATTGGATGCACTGGGACTGGGATTTACAAATAAAAGAACAATAGAAAATGGGAATGGGATTGAAAACTTGAGCAAAACTGATGGGATGATGTGATTTTTGACTGGGATTTGGTCCAAATATAAACTGGGAAATGAATCGTTTTCACTATTAATTTAGCTGTTTCACTACTCCTTTAGACTGCGAACAATCCCTTCTTTTCTCTCCAGATTCCAAGGAAAACGAGAGAAAAATGAGCAATTTTTCTGAATCCGGAGGGAAAAGTAGGGACAGCTCGCAGTCTACTACTCCTTTAGATCTAGGGAGTTGTTTATTTTAATTATATTTTTGAAGATTTCATGTTTTAAAAACGCTCTGCATTGATATATTTTAAGGGTCCATTCCGTACTCCAGAAGACGTGTGGGAACAGCGTCATAAAACACTCAACCCTACTCTTCGTGTTGCTACATCGTATGACTCAGCGGAACAAACAAGGTAGAAAAGGAATAACAATATAGTGACTAACTGCTGGTTCTAAGGAAACAATTGGACCAAAAACTGTGGTGTAGTTTTTTCACTGTAAGACAAACAGAAACAAGCTGACAAAAAAAAACAAGACAAGCAAAAGAAACAAACAATAACAAGTACAAAAAAAGGGAAGAAAAAAGCAAAACAAACAAGCAAACCAACCAACCAACAATAACCAAACAAACAAAAACAAGGACACAAAAAAAAAAAACCCCAATGTGTTGATAATTAACAATTACTCGCCAAAGGCGAAGTGGATATTGGTGAAAAATAAACAAGACGGAGTCCAGGTTATTATTCACCAATATCCACTGAGCCTGAGGTGGATAGTTGTTTTAGTATAAATACACAGTTAAGTGGTTATTTCAAAAAGTAAAAAAACATGCCTTTGTGAAAAAAAACTGACATTTCTAAAAGTGCGCGAAACGCTGTAGGTGATTATCGAGAAATAGATCTAGACCAATCACCGCGCGTAATTTTCCATAATAACCCGCGTATTTATACTAAAGCCTTTTATTCTTTCAGGACGGAAATGAAAGCAAAAGAATGGGTGACTAGAGTCATCGATGATAAGTATGTGGAGTTCATCTTTGTTTGGGTGGCCTATAACGCTAATGAGGGGCACTTATACCCGAATAGGGCAGGGATGCGTGTCATATTTTTTAAGCGAACAACACACTGTAGCTAGGCGAATTTCTACGCTCGTTGGAGCGAATTTCGTCATCAGATAAGCCTGCTGCTGCGACAGCGAATTGTTGAAGCGATCTTGACCGGCGCTGTCGGTATCTGTATATGTTTTTAGATTACACATATAATTGGTTCAATGAATATTTTATCATCATTGTATATATTGTATACTAGTTTATGTTAGTTTGTCACATCCATATTGGAAACCAGTATTTGTTTATTGAATAGGCTAGCGTGCCTAAATAAAGTTTATCTCATCTCATCTCTCATATGATGTATCTGACATGTTTTACCGTTTGTCGTCTGTTATAGGTTTGTACCATTCACGCACAGACATCGTCTGTATGACCCACTATTACATACAACGTCATCTTATGGAAGGTATGCATTACTATAAAAACTACATTTAAAGGGCATCTGATCCTATTATTTATTAATCTTAATTATTTCTTACCTTTTGGGGGTATTAGAGGTTATTTTAATCTTGCTAAACGCAAACACACACCAAGAAAGCCCTCTGGTTTCCATGGTAATATGCTAATATAAGGGGCTGGGAACGAGCAACACGAAACACCATGAACAATAAAATATTTCAATAATATTTTTCCCTTACAAGAAAGAGCATGTCTAAATTAGTAATTTTGTAGAGTTCTGTTATCATATGTTGAATCACTCCAGAGTTATTGGCATTTAAAATGTACCAAAAACGCGAAAGCGAGGCTCTAAAGGCCCAAGTGCAAATTTTAAGCCAAATCTTTGTAAATTCAAAACGCTGTAACTTTTGATCAGTTTATGTTACTACATTGAAATTTACATTGAATATCACTAATTTTGATGTGCTGTTTCTAATAAAAGCAATGGTGTCTTCTAATACTGATTAAGTAAGGAATTGTCTTTTTGCATAGGGTGTATATTGTAGTATTTTGTATTCTGAGGAAAACAAAAATAGCTTGTATGAAATATGTTTTTTAGTCAAAAACTTTCACAAATCTAAGGCATATTGGATCTCTTATGATCCGTCGTTTGCCATGCAAAGATTTGCCATGACATCCTCGGAAACCAAGCCGGGATTACTTTATGAGGCCTTGAGGCTTGGAGACTTATTTTCTTCCTTCCCCGAGGCCTCGCGGATTCACTAATTAGCCCCTGGATTTCCGATGATGATCACATCGTACCAGCATTGATGTATCATCAGTAGTGTTATATGTTAGTTTTTCTATAAATAGAAACTTGTCGCTTCTTAAGAGCTAAAAAATAAACGTATTTACCTGAAGATCATTGTTATATAGCTAATTCAATTAACCTTGTCGCTGAAACAAGCCTAAAGCCTAATCTTGAGAGCGAAAGTGGTCATGGAATTTTAAAATTTCATGAGTTTTCAAGATTCCTAAACCGTAATTTGTGTTTTTGTTTCCACTGAGGAACACTTGCAAATACACGTTGAATGTTTTACACGCTTTGCACGCCTCATTCGCCTCGATAAAAGATATCCCACGATCCCTTTCGGTCTGACGATTAGGCTTTAGGTATTATAAATCAGCGACAAAGTTAATTGCATTAGCTATATACTTCGAGAAGGAATGTAAACTCGTGCACTAAGCATTTCATTACGTAGTATCGCATCACGTGATCAAATTTGTCTACGATAGACGCCAAATAAAACTGTTACACGAGTTTCAAAATTCTACTTGTTTCGGTAGTAGATGGAAGATGAGAAGCAATGGAAGGAAAGAAAGAAAAGTTATTCAGAAAACACTAGCTATACCCTAGAAACCAGAGTGTTTCTTAATCTAGTATTTATATTTATCATGTGTACGTCTATGTTCGTTAACCACAAACCGTCAGATTTATAAACACCAAAACAAGTAGAAAGTGTCCAGGGTACACTAGCTTGTGAAGGGATTTGCACAAAAATCTAAGTCCATCTGACAGGAATCGAACCTGTGACCTTCCGGAAACCGGTCGTATTTATTCCGAGCCCCTGCACAAGCTAGTGCCTTCTGAATAACCCTCCAGATTAATTTTTTTTCCCCCGACGTTAAAGTTTATCGTTCATGTGATGATTGAAGATGGTGGTTGATTTCGAGGTCAGCGTGTAAACACAAAAGATAGCTGTGCGAATAAAGTTTGAGTTTTGCGGCGTCCCATGAAAATGCGCATGCTCTGTTTGTACCTAGATTTACTGTAATTAATTATTTTTATTTATTTATTTATTTCTCACAACAGTTTGCCATACGGTACCAAGCATTTTAGAGAGGAAAACACAACAAATAGAATTGCGAATCAGGTGAGTCCTTACATCCATTTATATTAAACCTAATGTTGCTTTGCAATCCACGAGTTGGTCACTGTTTTCCAGCCTGAATCATTATTTAGTATGCATCAAAATTGTTGTATAGAAAAACGTTTTACATGTACCAGTATAAAAAGAGAAAGCTATAGTACAATTTATTTATCGATTTAACAGACTACAGAGCGGTCGTCAAAAAGATTCTAAATATTTTTTCCTTTTTATCTTGCAGCGCTTCAAGACAGTTGTTTCGCCTATTCCTATATTTGAACACTTTGGAAAAACATACTAAGTACTAACCAATGTAAATAGAGCAACTTTGTAATAGTTTATAAAGTAAGAATTAAAACCCGTTTGTCTGTAGTACTTTCAGTGATTCTAGTGACGTCGATGTGCGTTTAGTGAAAATGCGCGAAGTTGAGTTTATTATTCATCACTTGTGAGGAAAATTACAGCGTTTTAGATTGACTTTAGCTTCCTTCTCTCCTACAACCTGCTGCACCCCCGGACACGGGAACTATGTATGAATAATCAATAGCAATAAAAGAAAAACTGGGACGAAGCTGAAGCATCAGATCGGCTTACGGATAGGATGAATATTTCGAACCCATCCACATGCAGAGAGCCCGGCTTTATCATATGTATTTTCTTTAGAACGTTTACTGCTTTATTATATGTTTTTTCCTTAGAAAGTTTACTTTGCTCTTTATACGGGTTTCCTGTTTTTTTTTCCTGTTTTGAGGTCGACTTCCTGTTGTTTGGGATCGGTTAATGGGTCAACCGTATAAAGAGCAAAGTAAACTTTCTAGGGAAAATACATAGCATTAAGGTGGATCACTATAGTTTTCGGAAAGCCACACAAGGCCGTTTTAAACGTCGTTTTGACAAACTTCACAATTTTCGATTGACCTGAAACTTTTACAGATTATCAGTCTTAGACTGAAATTTAAAACAATATACTTTGTTTTTAGATTTGTATTTTAATAGCAGCGATATACAGGAAAAACGGAAATCAGTTGCGCTTAAATTGTAGACGAACGCGATGAGATCTCGAAAAGCGGCTACCACCACAGTAAACTACAACACTAGGCACCCAAAATATCAAAGAATTAGAGAAATCTGTATGTTTGATTTCGAGAAAATTACAGATATATTTTGTACTTTGTAGTTTTGAGTGTTAGAAGGAATCACTCAATGTGTGGCAATGTGACTTACAATAACTGAACAAATAGCGCTCAAAAACCGTCAAAACCTTCCCTGTACATATATGTCTTTAGTTACTAAGTTTGAGACAATAAATCGTTCACAGTATTGAGAAATTATTTTTTTCCTTAGAGATGTTAGAGCTTGACTTCAAGCGAAAACACATCACTGTTGCGCTTTTCTAGAAATATTCAAAACTGCCGTTTACATTTTTCTGTAAAATTCACAAACTCTTCTCCAAAGTACTAGAAATGCTATACTGAAGTTTCATAATAATTGAGGCATTTAAACGTGGTAAAAAAATTAAACTTGGATATCTTAACGAAGTCGACCCGTTCGGATGTTCACGGCCGCTAATGATGCAAATCTGCGCTACATTCTGGAGTCACGACGCAATACACCGTGACGGTTTTGGTTGAGTTATTACTTCCGGCGATAAAAGAAAGAGCCAGGGAAGGGAGGGGAGGGCTGGAGCTGAGTTGGTTTACCCTCATAGAAATATATGGGGAAAAAAGCAACGACTTAAGATGATTAATTTTGTTTTTAATGCTTCTTTCTTCTTAAGATATTAGAATTACGTGGCAATCACAAAAACTAATCTTCAGTTAATTTGTACAATGCTTGTACTAAATCCACAAAACATATAGCACTTTATGATAATAAATTTCGCTAATTTCTTTATTCCATTGTTCTTTTGTTAGTTGTGACTTTTTATTCGCAGGTATTTTGAGAGAAAAGGTAACTAATTTGCAATTCATTTCACAAATTCAACTGGCACAAAGGAATGTATACATGCAGTCAGATGTAATCAAAAGAACAATGGAATGAAGCAATTAGCGAAATTTATTTTTATCGCCGGAAGTAATAACTCAACCAAAACCGTCACGGTGTATTGCGTCGTGACTCCAGAATGTAACGCAGATTTGCATCATTAGCGGCCGTGAACATCCGAACGAGTTTAATTTTTTT
Organism: Metridium senile; assembly: GCA_949775045.1. NCBI lineage: Eukaryota > Metazoa > Cnidaria > Anthozoa > Actiniaria > Metridiidae > Metridium > Metridium senile. The sequence goes on from OX459096.1 coordinate 46,999,012, forward strand.
TTACCACGTTTAAATGCCTCAATTGAAATGAAGCTTCAGGATAACATTACTAGTACTTTGGAGAAGAGTTTGTGAATTTTACAGAAAAATGTAAACGGCAGTTTTGAATATTTCTAGAAAAGCGCAACAGTGATGTGTTTTCGCTTGAAGTCAAGCTCTAACATCTCTAAGGAAAAAAATAATTTCTCAATACTGTGAACGATTTATTGTCTCAAACTTAGTAACTAAAGACATATATGTACAGGGAAGGTTTTGACGGTTTTTGAGCGCTATTTGTTCAGTTATTGTAAGTCACATTGCCACACATTGAGTGATTCCTTCTAACACTCAAAACTACAAAGTACAAAATATATCTGTAATTTTCTCGAAATCAAACATACAGATTTCTCTAATTCTTTGATATTTTGGGTGCCTAGTGTTGTAGTTTACTGAAGTGGTAGCCGCTTTTCGAGATCTCATCGCGTTCGTCTACAATTTAAGCGCAACTGATTTCCGTTTTTCCTGTATATCGCTGCTATTAAAATACAAATCTAAAAACAAAGTATATTGTTTTAAATTTCAGTCTAAGACTGATAATCTGTAAAAGTTTCAGGTCAATCGAAAATTGTGAAGTTTGTCAAAACGACGTTTAAAACGGCCTGGTGTGGCTTTTCAAAAACTATAGTGATCCACCTTAAACCAGAAAAAAAAATACATATGACGATCGTGACAATTAACCTAACTAATATAGTCAAAAGACCATGGAGGGAAAGGACTATTTGCCTTTGGACTTTCAACGGTTGATCACCCCTTGGCTTAGCCTGGCGACTTGCGCTAACTAAGCGACTATAGTCTATTCGGCTGTTTAAGTTTTATTGTTATACTAAATCCCTTTTGGAACGTCGGTCCAATCAGAACCATTTGGATTTGATTATAGTTTAAAATCTAATTTAAAATCAACGATGACTGTTATGAACGAGGGGAATTGTGTAGATGGTGTTTACTCCAGCGAACCCCGTTGTATTGATAAATCGTTTCTCCTTCTTTCCCCTACTTCTCTATTTCCCCTGCCTCGCTCTTTCCCGCTACCTCTCTCTTCCCCCCTACCTCTCTCTTTCCTTCTACCTCTTTCCATCCCTCTCTTCCTCCTCCCTCTCTCTGCCCCCTCCCTCTCTTTCTTTTTGAGGACCCTCCTGAAAATCATCTTTGATGAGTGAGGAGTTCCTCTTTAAATATTATTTCCCCCTCCCCGTCTCTTTCCCTCTCCATCTCTTTGCCCCTCCATCTTTCTTTCCCCCTCCCTCTTTCTTTCCCTCTCTCTTTCGATTCCCCCTCCCTCTCTTCTCGGGGGTTATCAAAGAAGACAACCCACATACTAGAAAGAACAAGAACACAAACACATCATTTTACTTTGGCCATTTATTTACACGAATTTGTACTACTTCTAACAGAGTAAACTAACTGCTATGAATCTAGAATTGGGCCATTTCTAATACAAAATATGAATGAGTAATAGTCATTGATATGAAAAAATGTTCCCTTATTTTGTCAGCATAGTATTAGACCATTTGCTGATCAATATATCATGGATCGACTTGTAATTTACCAAAATAGATCTCAAAAATAACTCTAAAGGTTTCAAGGGGTTGGGTCTCCGAAGTAAACTTAACCAATTTTAATGGTTACAGTATTGAGATGTTTCCCCAATGCAATTATCTTGTGAAATACGTTGGTTTGAACTTTTTTTGACCTGTGTAGACTAGCCCTTTTGGTTAACACAGATAAGCTGTACTTTGTAATTTTGTTAAATGTCATGTATATATTTGTATTTGGGTGGTCTTCTGTGTCTTACAAATTACCGATAAAATATTTCAAACAAGTACTTCTAAAGAGGATTGTATTGGGAAAACATCGAAGCAAACGAATAAGGTCTATTCCCAATGTAAATAGATGCGGATATGATTCCAATATATGTAAATTATTATTACTCCATTTGTTCTTTTAAATAGTTTTCTTTAAATGTACAGGGTTTTAAAAGTTGCTTTCGTAAAAAAGCGAAAAAATATCAAAAAAGTATATTCTAAAATCTAACAAAATCGAGTGAAGTGCTTTGAATATTGATATGCTGCGAAACATAATGTTTTAATCTGGATACAATTATTAAATCAAATTGATGACATATCGATTGGACGTCAATACATATGGTATGCGGTTACTCGCATTTTACCGCCATTTGTGACCTTGCAAGTCGAGCTTTGGCAGCGTTCATGAATTCTTAATTTTTTACGATTTTCGACAATTAAACGGTAATATTTTTCACAATTAAGTGATAGTAATCATTGCTAGTTTGAAACAACAAATGGTGAGTACTACAATCGACGATAATTTAGAAATATTCTCGCCTTATAACCATTAACATATTTCAACATATACCGACCATATATAGATTGACTACTAGTTCTAATTTCTTAGGAATACATGAACTATAATATTTGGTTTCATAATCTATACTTTAATTTAACTTTAACGAATTTGTGTTTATAATTTCTTGTTATTTTCTTAACATAATATTGTGCATTAAATTTTTCGTTTAAAAGCTTACTTTGATCTCATCAAATTTGCGGCTAATTAATAAATTAGCATTCAATATTTTGTCATTTCCTTTTTTTCATTTGCAAATGTTTTTATCTATATTGGAATTTTGTTGAGAAAAATAAACAAGAATAATATATTTTTTTCGATGCCCTCTTACTAAAATGTTTTATAATTTATGAAACTTTAGAATTCTTAAAAGCTGAATTATTTGTATGTTCCTTTATGCCATTAAAAGCATTGATTAATTATATATTTTTAAGTTCCAATGATTGGTTAGTATCGTCCAATATAATGTTGCCATGTATGATCAACAAAGGATGTTATTTTAAATAAACCTTGGTACTTGCTTTATAATGTAATTATTCTTGATGTAAATTGTCATTGATTGAAATACCAGCCAAAATCATGGCTCATTAATCATTTTTCTTATGATAAGTTGGCTTGGAGCTGGGTTTAACCTTTTAAGGTGTTTCATAACATCATGTACCACCGTTCAAAGTGCTAGCTTGATGCAATGACACATGTGGGTGACTGTGAAACAACTGGACTAGGTGTCTGCGACCCTTCCCTGGAGCTAGTGAGACTGCAAGCCGAGTTAGCAAGGCTTAAAAGAGCATCTGCTCCAGCATAATCATTCAACTTCGATGCTTTGGTTTTTCGAACTTTTCTTCTAGAGCCAGTCTTGTGGCCGTCAAATTCTTCTTCAAAACCCTGACCACAACCACTGTCACCAAGATCATCATGTTTGATGACTTTCTTCATGTTTTCTTCAATATCACTGTCCTCATTTTCATCCTCTGATTCAGAATTATGATCAAACTCAAATTCCCCATCCAGGGATGAATCCGGAGATATGTTGCAATCTTTTAGTTTCGATGCCTCAATTAAGCTCCCAAGTGATGCTGAGAATCTATGTTGAAAATGTCTGTGAAGTTAACAAATATAAATGAATAAGAAACCATGTTTGGATATTGTTTTACGTCCCCCTGAGAGTGAGGGGGGAAACAGTGTAGATTTAATAATAAAAAGAAACAGCAATCTGTATACTTCTGGGGAGAAATATCAAAGGGCACAACTTTCACAACAAAGGATTTCAGTTTTTTTTTTCTGGGCTGTCACATACCAAGATTGCCATACACATGCTACCTGTTCTAAGAAATAAATAATATGCATTTATCAATTTATCAATACTTACTTTCTATGTAGTTCAGTTGCCATAGTTGGTAGGCCAGAGAAGGAACCACGGTGTTTGTAGAAATATGCTTTAGCTCGTTTGACTAGAGAGTCTTCCTCAATTGCAGATGGAGGACAAGACTGAGATCGTACTACTGTAAAATACCAATACATAAATTAATTAAACATAATAATACATAAATATTACAGTGCGAATCAAAAAACCATGGGCACCCAGAAATATTTTAGAAATCGTTAATTATTCGTCAAACAACTCATAAACAACTCTAACTACAAAAAAAAATCATACTACACATCAGTCAAACTTCTTGCGGTGATATAGTTGTTTCTGAGTTGTTCAACGAACAATAAACGATTTCTAAAATATTTCTGGGTACCCACGGTTTTTTGATTCGCACTGTAAAAATTCATCAAAATTTAGTAACCTACAATAGTTATTGATAATAAAATACATTTTTAATAATTTTGTAAATATAAGATAATTACACAAAGTTCATACCCAATCATTATAGTTGCACAATACAATCAAACATCATTATTGCATCCTTGTTACCAGATTTAAATCTGCCTCTCACATGTATTAGATGACTGCATGCCAGTTATAGTTATATTATAACAACAGTATCATTTTACCCACTATCTTAATCTTGCCCAAGACCATCTATACAGTTGACCAATAAAGTCAAATGCAAAAGCTACAATTACAAGCTCTATCATATAAAAAAATATCAATATCCTTTTTAAAATTGGAATAATAATAGTCATTATCACACTTACTTTCTGCAGCTCTTATTTCAGGGGGAGTTGCAATCAAGCACATTGTTGCAACTGCTTCTGCCTCAGCATCAGGGTCTACATCAGATGAATCGTACCTACTGTGTCCTAAAAAACAAAAAGAACATGTGTTCAAAAACTATAATTTCAGACAGTATACAATAAGCATTATTATATATCCTATTCAAACTTGTTTTATTATTGGTCTTAATAACTGATCCCTCGGGAAATCAGTTAATTTTGTTTCCCTCGAATCTCAATCATTGAGATTCTCGGGAAACAAAACTAACTGTTTCCCTCAGGACCAGTCATTAAATGCTAAATATCAAACTTGCTCAACAAGGAGAATATTATTGTGCCAACCACTGAAATTATTCAAGGTTTTAACCCTTTGTAATTAAAGAATGAATACATAGTAGAGTGTTCTTGAATTCATAATTAACTCACCATTTAATCCGTTTAATACCAAGTGGGTAGTGGATCTGTAGGAGGAATACCAAAAAAAAATTGAGCACAGACTTAGAGAGAACAAAAAATTGTACACAGCAACAATGACAAAAAAAATATATCAATCAATCAATCAACCACTCAATTACTAAGGCTACGTTTACACGATAGCAGACAAACTTTTGACCGGTCAAAATAACATCCGCTTAGGGGTTCCGTTCACATGGGACCAGGCTAAACAAGCAATAATTTGGACGCCTAACCGATCAAATATTCGTCTGAACAGAGCAAAAATATTGATCGGTTCCATGTGTATAGCATGTCCAGAACAATCTTTTGACTGGTCAAAAATTCATCTGGTACCATGTAACCTAGCCTAAAGCAGTCAATCAATCAATATTAAATCAATCAGAATCAATCAATTAATCGGTCCACAACTAAATCACATACCCATTTTGCGGTGATGGAGGAGGTGTAGATAGAAAGTGATGATATGCATTGTATGAGGGTGTTTTCCTTAAAGCCTGAACAAGATTGGGTCGATAATCTGGATCAACTGTCCACAAGGAGCCTTTACCAACATTCTGAAGAAAAAAAATAATGAAATAGATAAATATAACTGCATTCTACAGGATGGCTCACTTTATCACCACAAGCCAACCCATCTCATCCTCAACAATCACCACACTTTTACAACTTAGTTTGATGCACACAGATCTGGGCCTGGTTGTTCAAAGCCCGATTTGTGCTAATCCTGGTTTAACTCTTAAAAAAACCTATACCGTTAATCCAGGTTTAGCACTAATCGGGCTTTGAACAACCGGGCCCAGTACAGTATAACATCCATAATTACATGGCTCTATTTTGTGTGGGTATACAGGACATTAAAATTACAGTGCGAATCACAAAACTGTGGGCACCCAGAAATATTTTAGAAATCGCTTTTTGTTCGTTGAACAACTTAAATACAACTATATCACCGCAAGAAGTTTGACTGATGTGTAGTATGATAAACTTTTTGTATTTAGAGTTGTTTGTGAGTAGTTGTTCAACGAACATAACGATTTTTTAAATATTTCTGGGTGCCCACGGTTTTTCGATTTGCACTGTAATAATGATAACTTGCAATCAATTGCAAGTAATATAACAATAACAAATAAAATTAGTTAGATTATGTACACTATATGTCCTTATAATACATGTCACTAAGCACTTAGTTATTGTATAACTGTAAATTACAGCCTATACTTACTTGTACTCCGCCTTTGAACTTGTCCACTTTCTTGAAACACTTGTTGAGTGACAGATTATGCCGTACAGAGTTTTTCCACCCTAGTCTGGCATCTCTGAAGTATGGAAATCTATCCATAATCCAGTTATAAATGTCCTTTACTGGCAATCGCTTGTTAGGTGAGTCCTCAATTGCCATAAAAATCAGCGATGAAAATGAGTAAGGAGGCTTTGAAGGGGTTTTCTGTTTGTTCAAATACCCATCACCATTAACTGCACCATGTTGAGCGAGATTTAGTTCATTTGTATAATCATTTTCACCTTCTTCTGGTGGTGTAGGAACTGATGGTCCAACATTGAATCCCCGTAAAACATCATTACGACTTAACCAGTTAAGACTTGTCAGGTCATTGTCATTGTCTTTAGTAGTTCTGATTGCACCAAAGCAGCTGCTACTAAGCTTATTGTTGACCAGTTCTGGTTTCCCCAAAGTTAAATTAACACTCTGACTTAAGTAAGGACCTGGGCTCAGGCAAGCCTTCTCCAGATCAGACTTGCGAATTGGAGGCATGGTTTAATTCTGAAAAAAAGAAATCACATAAGTATAAAACTACATCCTTAAGGTTAGATCTATATAAAACCAACATTTAAATAATAGAGTGAGAGTTACCAAGAATATATTTCGTCCCACTGCAGATCTTTGCGAGTACACCATATCATGTGATATAACATTTTTAAACGTTTCAAACACCTTGTTTCAAACACCTCATGACAATACATAATAATGATAAAAAATAACAATGATAAAAATTACTTTTTACTCTTTATGAATATTCTATAAACAGTATTTCAGGTTAGTTGCATTATATACCATGCAAACTTTAAGAGCTATAGTGAAATATCATTTGTACTATTAGGAACATTCTTACTCATACTCATTGAATAACTGATTTTTCATGTTGCAATGTGTTGATCTCCACCAGATGAATTACCAGCTTGATGTCTACATCAAAGCCTACATTTAAAGTTATTTCTTTACTATGATAATAGCTCCACCCCCTTTTGTTGGGATACAAACATGAAGCTGTTTTCTGTTGCTATGAGAAACCACAAATAACAAAAGAGATGGCAACACCTGTTCCTAGATGACAAAACAACGGTCACAGACCTCAAACAAAGAGCTTATTAACTCATCCTTTTTAAAACAAAAACAAGTTCTAGAAACCCTAAGTAGTGTAAAAGACTTATTATTCTATTCCTATTATACTAGCCATTAATTAAGAGTTTTTCTTAAGTAATTGTGACATGTTTTCTTGGAATTCAACCACAAAGAAAAAACTAATGCACTAACAGCCACTCCAATTTATCTGATTTTATAAGCTTTATGATTAAAGACTTTTATGTTTAAGCTTCTTAATGAATTATTATATAGAGAATATTGATGTATAGTTTTTATTTTTATTTAATACATATTTAGAATATTTGTGCAGTTATTCTAACATCTGCAAAATAAATTATTCTGATGACATCCACAATCTATTAAGGTTAAAAGGATTGCACTTTATCGCTAGTTTTTGTATGGTTATTGATTTTTAATTCGAAAAAATACTTGCTTTGATGGCCAATACTTGTACATGCAACCTTGAATGATCTGTGTGGCTGTAAACAACATTGCATAACTTAAAATAAATGTTGAATATTTGTTAATGTGCACATTACACAATACGTGTTAAAAATAACCATTGTATTGATAAGGTTATCAACTTTTCCATCTTACTAAAAGCAGCTATGACAAAAAGTAAAAAATAATTAAAAAGACCAAAGAGAAAAACTTGATAAGGTATTTGTGGTTGACTCTAGAGATGCATCCATAAATGTTTATCCATTTAGAATGTCATTAGACGATATGACAGAAACGTAAGCTCAAAACACACAGGTTGAAGTAGTTTTTATGACAATAATTTGACACATTAAGCAAATTTGAACGCTTTAAAACCTAGCTGCATGATTTTGTTGATGCAAAAGGCGGTTTTGAAATGCAATTTGAGTTGCCCTGGCAACAACACGATCAACAGTATTAAGGAGCCCTTGCATACATAATGCTAATTCCTTGATAAATATTACATTCTTAATTAGTTGAAAACATACTGTGTATATATGGATTATTGGCAAAATTGTAATTTTCAGTAGATCAACCTTATAAACAATCACATTTTGACAAAGTGAGAATTTCAAAAATCTATTTAAACAACATTTTTTATTGTTCTCTTTCCCATTTTTTTAAAAAAAAACTGATTAATTAATAAATGTATTTTTGAAGTGCCACTTGTCAGGGAGAACAAACAGTTTTTGTTTTGGTTAGTGATTGTGTTTCAAGGAAGATTAAAAGCCTTAAAGTAAACATATAATATTTTCTTAAAAGCCATATCAAACATGTAGGAATAACACCATGACACTACATGACATACAAGAGTATTTGTAACATGTTGAAGCAGGAATAGATAGCTATACTAAATTAATATGTTTTGACTTTCAAGTCATGATACTGCAACACAGAAATTGAAACAACAACAACACTAGAGACCCAACACTAAGGTTTCTTTCCTTCAACACAGTGCACATCAACATGGTATAACAATTAAATTCATATTGATCTATTAGTATCATCATTACAATTATATTGCTATCTATTTATATAATATAACTACTTGAATTGGAATGATAAATAGACTGTACTATTATATTATATTATCATATACTGACTAGGTGTGACCAGGAAAAATAATTCTTATACAAAACAAACAACACACTATTTAATCAGCCATAGTAAAAGCTTTTAGAGAGGATGGTCTAGCCAAAGCTACTCATTAGCATGAAGTTGTTTACCACAGAATGCAGTACTAACCTTTAAGCAACTGTCTGCTATACACAAGTGAAAGTACAACTCTAGCAGTATATCTTAGTTCAATGTAGTTTTAATAACAGCATCTGGTAAACTCATAACTACAGCATGTGATAATAATCTGATAGTGCTCCCAACACTACGCCAGCAGTAGAGCAGTTGTAGGAATTTCTCAAAAACTAAGCTATTGTGAATACAGACAGGCAAAAACAAGATTCCGTTAAGTTAAGATATAAGGACAGGATTACACTATATAACTGATATGTCCTGTCCAAAATGAAACATTGAATGGAAACAATTTCACTTCATCTGGTAAAATGCTCAAAATAGCATTAGGTAACCTAGGTAACCTTGGGTACATGGTGGATCATGTAGATTGATCTAGCTTTAAATATTTGCACCACACAGTACAGCTTGTGTTATAAAGTATTAATAAAAGCTTAAATTGCAAATATGAACATAATCAAATTAGAAATACTGTGTGATTGAAATAATTTTGTGACAATCAAGTGACAAAATGAATAAATTATTTCTGTCACTTGACAGGGAAAATATATCATTTGTAAAAAAATTCATGAAACAGCTGAAATGAGGTACATAAAAAATGCTTGAAAGTGCCTAATTAAGACCATTGGCCTAGTATGTGCTAATGTACTTAATATATTATATCTAGCAAATTCACATCCATAAATAATGACTATCTTGTTATAATGTGATTATGGGTTGATTTCGAGCAGATGCTGTCGCTGTAAAGATATCCATTATTTAGATCATATGCACTATTTGCCTAATTCTATTGAAAGTGGAACTATCACTTTCAACCTTTTGGTTCACACAGAACTTAAAATTGCACAATAATCTGTGTTATGCATCGATAGTATTGTTCTATCTAGTTGTTAATTTACCAGTTAAATATCAGATATTATTTGCTGGTAATACCAGTATGTATATATTCCAGAACACATGTTTTCCATATGAATGCTTCCCTTCACAAAACCTTCTGACTTTGCATGACTAGAAACTGTTGTCTATGATATTTTACAAGTAAACATGGACGAAAAGCTCTTACCAAGGTAGACATATTTACTGCAGATTAAACCAGATTTAATACTAATTCTTATTTATCTGTTTATAGAAAATTTACTGCTCTCCATGGGAAGGGTCCATGACAACAGCAAACAAACCCTTATTGTTGACATCCAATTGTCAAGATAAATCCGACAAGCAAGCACCATGTGTGAAAATGTTGATCAGTCTGTGATAGCTTATAAGATATTTCGTGTGAAGTACTCATAGAATAGACCTTGCATACTCTTCTCCCTCAAAACACAAACACGATGGCCTTACAAAACCTATTGATATTTGTGTGTGTTTTCTTAAAACTGCGAACAGTCGAAAGGCTGGTCTTTTCGCTCTACAGTAGTACAAATTAATAAATATTTATATCCGTCATGGTAGTTGGAAGAAGCGGACAAAGGAACACATGCAAATAAGCGTGTCGTCTCCTAGGAACTGTGTAAACTCCCGAGCAATCTGTTTCAATTGGTAAACTCTCTACTCTCTAGCTTACAAAATCCCAAATACAATTTTGTAAAAATTAAGCAAATTTGAACAAGGAAGACAAAAAAATACAAGTTGGTACGTTCTGAGATAATAATTTTGTCGGATCAAGTCCATTTGATCGATAATGATAATGAGAATCATCGGTGCATACTGATTTGGTTCTAGAAACCTCCGAAAATGAAAATTATTTTGTTGAAGACTCTTTCGGTTTACACTCTAAACAGCTATGATCGTGTAAATTGTGTTTTTTTTTCATCGAAATTGAAGAATAAATATAGTGTTAACAGCAATTAAAATAGTCGCAATTTTCTAAGAGATTTTAATTTGGAAAGAAAGCAAAACAAAACCTTAAACGATCAGCCAAGAACGGGTTTGAACAAGCACTGTTTTCGCAAAATTACCCAATCCCTTCAAGTAAACTTGCTGTGCTGTTCTTTAGACCAAGAACTAAGATCACGAGATAACAAACTAGTTTATACGCAGAAATGGGCTTAATCAGGTTTTTTCGCCGATAACACTTTTAAAGCCACCAATTTGCACAAATGCGAAATAAAACCTTGCTATAAAATACGAAAGATAATAAATCTGCACTTCTAAGTCAGACAGTTGCAGTGAATGTAAACAGTGATGGAGCGTAACGGAGATGGTCACAGTCCACGTGCAGTCCATACAAGGTCTTTAGAAGGCTTCTTTCAATCACACAATAGGCCAATCGATCCAAGTATATTTAGAAACTCTAAAGTCACCCTTGGGATTGTATTACACATTTAAAATTCTTCCCGAGAAAACCTGATATGAAGACTCCATATGTTTTAATATAGGATTTCATTTAAAAACCTAAAACTTGAAAAAATTTCCTCGTAATTAAAATCAAGACACACTGTGATAACATTCCGTCCGTAGATATTCAAAGAGTCCAAACGTGGTTCATCATTTATTCATTTGCATTCAAAATCCTATTTTTCCTGACAGCGATGATCTAGTGGTGAACTTCAAAAGTTAAACTTCCTTTTCAACACATAGTGTATTCATTGATAAACAAGAAAGCGAAACAGGGTAACTTTGCGCTGAAGCAACTAAGAAACCACAAAAACATACGTTTATTATTACCATACGCGCGCGGTGTTGTTTTCGATCATTTCGTATTTAGGCCAGAGGTTGAATGGCACCACCACTGAGGCAAAAATAAAAGCAATTGAAAGTAAATTCTATAGAAGCTGAGTGTAGTGTTATTATGTACCGTTCTCTACGAGAAAAGTTTTGATTTTCGCACTTCGTCTAATAGTTACATTCATATCTTCAATTAAACGCACAATTATTCTCGTGGAGTAACAATAAATCTAATAAGAATAGGTAGTTATTCGGTCTATGTTTCAAGAAATCCCCTAAGGACGAGAAATTTTCTAACACAGTGGAAGCAATTTGAATCGGAACTAAAATTGTGAAAGCGGTTGTTATGCCGACATGAACGCGAACTCGAAGAAAAATATTAAATCACACTTGCGACATCAAGAATCGAAAACAACGTGCTCCCGATAAATGGACGCACATGCTTCCACACAATAGACACGGTGTAAAGTATCTTTCCAAGGCAATAAGTCACCATAGAATACTAGCTCTCTTTGAATTAACTTGCCTTCGTATAGCGGGGCAGATATCACAAAGTTAGTGTGAATTTACCAATGAGTTCATTGGAACATGAACAAGCACAACAATCGTGGGCAGTGACACAACACGCACCGTAACAGCCTTATTTCGTCTCAACTCCTTGTGTTTTTATTTGCACAATACAGCAACACTATCATCCACATGTCTAAGGTTTAAAATTGCTTCCCTAGAAATTCCTGCTTGGATATCCATCGCAAAGTACCCGCAGTATTCCTCACCATTTCAACAACAACATGCAACGTGGCTGGACCTTAGCTTATTCACACACTGATCATATAACAGAAATAAAAATATATTAGCTCACCTAAAATTATTGCAATCTCATGGGCGCGATGTAAGTCTTCATTTTATGATACCCAAGGCTTTGTAGAAATTACTGCTGAAACAGAAAGAGGAACAGTTCAATAATATGTCTACAAAGGCAACTGAAACAAGTCTACCCTTTGAAATCTGAGGGCAAAATGACGACATCGTAATAAATGTATCACTGTTAAAGGCCTAATTTACCCGTGTTGACTGCTGGAATATTCCAAGTTCTGGCCTAGAATGAGAGTTTATCTTTCTACCAATGACGGTGGTGATTTTTGATTCAAACCCGAAACAACAGCGTTAACAGCCTCAAATTAGAAAGTAAACTTGAAGAAATGAAATGGTCCTCTTTCCAAAAGAAGGCTCCAACTGGCGTGGGAGGGAGGTTACTATAGCAACGTCAAGCCTGAGTCACGTAACCATAGAAATAAGCGTCCAAAATCTTTTGCCGCCAAATTTGCAAATTTCGAATATTGGCCTGAAATGATGAAAATAACCACAACTCAAGAACACATACCACGAATAGTTATTGTTATTTTCGCTTTTCAATCAAAAGCAAATTTAATTTCTTGGGCATGATGAAAATGTACTATCGTTTCAATGGGTTTTTAGTGTTATCAAAGATTGAGCACGCTGAGAAAGAAAGTAAAAAGTACACCAGCCGTTGGTAGAAAAAGGGTTGGTTTAACTCGTGCTGTTTCTACCTAACAAAGCTGTTTTTAGTGCATTTGACGTAAGGACCTGAACGCACCAGTAAACACTTTTTGGTTTGGGGATTATGTTCTTCAACTTCGCGAAGACCTTTGAATCGTGCTTTTGTTCGTTTTTGAATAGATCTACAGACACATCACGCGCGCGAAATTGAAAGATATGTAATAAACTAGGATTCATACCCGAAAAGGAATACGTGTCAACTTATCAAAGTTTCAACAGTTCCAGAGCCAATATTCGAGCCTTGTTTTGATTTGTAATTATTCAAAACCATCTCTAGAATGTAGTAAATTTTTGATGACTGGTTTTAATTTTGTTCGCCAAAGCTGAAAGCGGCTGGTTCTCTTCCTTTTACACATAATACATTGTGGTTCTTGTTGTCGAAAAACCTTGAAATTCACTGAAATGTACAGTTTAAGCTAGCCACATGGCTTTTTATTATTCTATAAGTCATAACACCACCTGCATAACAAAGCCGAAAATACACCCAGCACGAACCCTCGTTAATACATACAAAAAACGGTTTCTATGGCAAAAAGACGCGGCGAGGATAATTCCCGCTTTTCACAACATCTCTGTGAACCGCAATAAATGTTTATTATTATTCAATGGAAATTACAAAAATGCGAGCCGATATTATGGAAAATATACATGTAACAATGATGACAACAACAGTATTGAAAACATTAACAAATTATATTTGATTGTTTTCTATTTGTAGGACTGAAACCTGTGTCGCAGTAATTTCGCTTTTATGCTTATTTGTACAAAGTTTAATTTTGATTGAATAATCGTACTGTAATTCATATCATTTTCCAGTGGCGCGTCATACAATTCTTCTGTTTTAAAAATACAAATGGTCTTAGTGGAAAGCGAAAAAGAAACCCCAAGACCTTTAGAAAATGCCTCCAAATGGTTTTATCTCGCACTGTTATATTTGGATATTCAGTTATCGAACAGATCTGCATGGATGCTGTTTTTCGATTTTGGCCCTGAGGCAAAAATATATTAATATTTGTCAGTAAGTTCACTCCTGAATTCAAATACATCAGACCTCTTAACATTTTTGTGCTTTATGGTAGTTGTACAGGGAAACGAACAATTAAACTATGAATTAATGTTGAATAATTGTGTCAATCTTCGTCAGCTTCACCACCAACCACCATTATTGGTCTTTATTCATAATTGCTCTCAATTCATCTTTGATGAAAATTTTTTTGGTAATTTTTCGCGTGAGAAAATGCCATTAAAAGAATATTGACAGGCTCGGAAGCAATTAGCGTATGCCATTTTCTGCAAGAATGCTTTGCGTCGTTGTGACTCACGAAATAACAAGTGCTCGCCGTCATGGCCGTTGAACATTATTTTCGACCTTGAGAAATTATCACAATAAACTGGCTTAACCTATGGGAAGTGCTTCCTGTTGCTATTCTGTCAACAATTTATTGTACATATTTGAATACAGTTTATTATTAATATTAATATTATCATTTAGAAGTAACGTTCGCTAGCGTTGTTTACAATTCATGCTCAAATGTCATTTAGTGTTTAATGGGTAGGTACGTTAGTGCTGACTATAATGGTTGATAATTAGAGGTCTTCAAACAGTTGGATGCACTCGGCTGCCTCTAGCTTCTTACAAAATACCCCTGTACTTGTACATAAAAACTATGCAAAATGACACGAATTCCTAGCTTTGAATTTCTCATTCTCACATTTTCTTTCATATCTAATCAAAATAACAGCATTTTGAATGTTTGTTTATCAAAGATTTCTCTTTCGTTTTCGGTTTTTCTGCTTCTTACGTAAAACAGTAATTATCTTTTCGACCCCGTCGTAGTTGTAGAACATTCTAGGCTCTTCATTGAAGGAATTTGTTAAATGAAGTGAAAACGAGTTCGCAAATCAACAAGAATGTACATAAATTTGCAGTATAATTAATGAGAACGCTTGATAAAACCCACAGGAATTTGCAATTCTCAAATGATTTTTATAAGACGTAAGTGGCGTTTACAATAAAACTTCATTTTATCTTTTACTTTCGATAACTATTCTTGGTTACAAAATACGTGTCATTTCCGTTTCAACTGAAAAGGCATTCAGTTCGTGTGGGCTTTTGTTCAGTCATATGTAACGAAATGACTCATGTTAACCCACTCTAAGGAAAAACACGAGGAGTTTTTTTACTAGGTCTGAGTAAAACGAAAACCACATGATATTTTTAAGGTGTTTCGGTCACTGTCTAGTGATAATAAGCTTGGTGAGATGCAAACGCCTATTTATACAAATACACACCTAACTCAGTTGAAAGGGAAGCCGGGTTGGTCTACTTACAATTATACCTATATTGTTGAGCCGGAATTAGTAATCTATTCTTTTGCTTGCTTCCAGGGCAGAAATGAAAACCTGCAAGTCGCATGTTTACTAGTAACGGTTGCTAATAGGAACCAAACAACTCGTGGTAAACTGTGGATATATATTGATCTGAAGTGGCAGTGATGATAGTGCTGGTGATGATAATAATCGCCTTCTCATTTTAACTGTCTATACTACGTTTTAATAATCATCGGTTTAAACCATGTGTAAAGTAGTCCCAGCCCAAGCACCCATTCAGTGAGAATCTACTGGTATAACAAGTTATGTATCTATAGCAACGGGTTTTTCCGTTATTTCGATACCAGTCGTTTCAGTGGTGAAGTTTTCAGGTGGAACGGAAATAATGTCCATCTACTAGAACTTGATCTATCAGCCAGTGATACAACAAGGTTGGGTTTTGGTGCGATAAGAAATAGAAATTTGAATCTCAGCGGTGAACCAAGTTATAAATAATCAATTTGATGATCAAAGATACTCACAAAAAAACAAGCACTTTGATTATTAACTAAATTATGATGAAGCGCTATTTTAAACCCGCTTCGGCGCTTGCAGTGAGTCAAATAGACTTACAAAGTAACTTCGATTGAAAGTGTTTCAGTTTTTACGACAAAGACCTTGAAAAATGTGTTTTACTTTCGTGTTTTCTCGCCAAGACAAACAACTTCAGTTATCAACCGCAAGAAGTCATGCGCGCCGTTCAATAAAGTAAGATGTTTACGATAAACCATCACTGACTGTAAAGTGCTCCTCTCAAAGTCTTCTTGCTATTCATCTACGACAGAGTGTCTGAATAAATACTGAACTTCGTTTGTATTATTAAACCCCTACGGTCGTCTTGTATAAACAAGAATATTGTAACTCCAATATTCAATGATAGCAGGTTCTTAATATTGTATGAAGGCTAATGGAAAGCAGTTCTGTGAAAAGAATTTCAGACCAACACTGGGAAATGCTTGAAAACCTGCCGCTGTTGTGATCATTGAGTAAAGAGTGTATTCAATTTAATCAATTTTTGTAAAGAGCCCAGTACTAAATACACCTTCAGGGCTTGTGTAGAAACAGAAACAACCGCTTGTTTGAAACTCGGCTAATAACCGATGAAGATAATGATGTTTAGATCAAAAATGAGAGCGCTTGAGGAAAAATCATTACTAACATCACCGAATCAATATACGACAAAGTCACCGTCTTCATCTCTTGTCGTAAAAAGGTTTTTTTTTTTTTTAGCTTTTAAAAGTGACTAACTGAGGAAAAACTCCAGCGGCGAAATATGATAAAAGTCTACCCGCGCGCCCTTTGTGCGTTTCTTTTAATTACTAAATAAAATAGTCATAGTTTTGACAGCTGTTGAAATTAGACTTTTTTCAAACGAGATCTTTTCTTTTCTTCTGGGAGCAAACAGTAGGGTTATTCCAAATAAGTATGTAAGTGACCACAAGAGTAGATTGTGAAGAGCACCTGCCGCTCAAGGCCATTTGCTATCAATGGAAGTACACGTGACTAAACCACGTTCACCAGTTTGTTTATTCAAGTCGCTAAGATACAAACGGTGTGAGACAGAATTACAACATTTAAACAGTTTCTCTGTCGATTAGTATGTTTTAAGTTGCTGCTAAAGTAATTCATCAAAATATTGACGGAGCGCTTTTGGCCTTAATTAACTTGAACCTTTGGAAATAGGGAAAGCAAATATCACATGTTTTCAAACACCAATAGTCGGAAGCTTTTGAGGAGCATTAAGCGAAGAAAACTAGCCTTTTGACTTTTGTTTTTATCGGTTTAGATATACTTACATATATTTAATAAACACACGCATAGACAGTAATAGTTTTAGTCATCAACAGAAATAAGTAGCTGAGGTAATTTAATTTGACTTTCCAACGCCATCAGATAATATTGCCCTTTTTTGTCAAACTGGAGATTCAAGTTTCTCATCTTCTGCCTGAAAGGACCTCAAAAAGACCCAGTAAAATCAATTATATTGAAAGTATAAGAATATCTATTTGAAAAAGGGGTAAATTTATTTATAAATACGCGTGTTTTTTGTTATTCATGATTGTTCATGGTTGTCCTTTGTATGCACAACACCTGTGTTTCAGGGAACCTGGTCTTAGGTCTTGGTATAATGACGTTCATCCCCTTATTGTTCTGGAAAGAAGTGTTTGGGATTAATGGTTGGACAATAACTTGACAGGTTTCATATTGAAAGGGATTTGAGTAAAGTGGTATGAAAGATAGGAATAGAAAAGATAGGAAAGGACTGATTAGAGAAAGGACTGATTCGAGGAGTGGAGGGGAGAGACAAAACGGATCGGTATTCTGGAGAGTAATTTTTGAGTTGAGAATACTGAGAGGGAAGAAAAGGACTGCGTTAAAGAGAGAACGAAAAAATATATATCAGACAACACTAAGTTTTTCAGTCATCTTTAACTTGAGCAATTAAACTCAAACTTGCATTGATTAAAAAGGAATTGATTCTAATCTGGCTAAGACAAAATCAATTCCGTTTTCGGAGTGTGAAAAAAGAATAATTTGAAATTCAAACCATTTCTATATTTTAAAATCAAACAATACAAAACTCGAGTCGCGGCTTTTGATGTATATTATTATACACTTGCGGCTCTTGAACGGCGGAATTGAGATCGTCAGTCTCGTCTATATTCAACAAAAATCGATATCTGTATATGCGGCGTGTTGTCATGTAAACCACAATATTGAAATTTTGCGCGAATGTTTCGATAGAATTATTGTTTTATGAGCTTCATGTTTTTCGACTAAAATCTAATCGATTGAGTATTTAGACTTTATAAATTAACAATCTTTCTAAAATTAATTTACATCTATTCAGTCTAACTATCTTCTTGCTTTTGTAACTGAATCTCACTTATTATGAGTTAAGTGGTTGCAACTCACTGGAAATGATAAGTTGCCATGACATCACTACAAGGTTTAATGTAAATTGAATGAAAAAACACTTTTAATTCGAAGTAAAAAGAGGATGTTTCTGTTTTCTGCTAGGTTTTCCTGTTTGTTTTAACTGCATTTTCTATATGTTGTTTCTATATGTGTTTTGGTGTGGTTCATTTTCTGTTACATCTTCAGCGCTGTTCTGTTCTGTTGTAATTTGTTCACGCTTGTAATGGGTTGTAGTTTTTTATGTGCTATTTAGCCAGGTTTGTTCAAATATAGGTATTGTCGTAGCAATAGTATAGTAATTGTTGTTGTTGTTGTTGTAATTCATATTTTGTTCTAAAGACAATTCCAGTCAGTATTGATGTAGTTGGTGCTGTTGTATTTGCATGTTCTTGTCAGTTGTCGTTGTTGTGTATGCTGTGGGAATATCAGTCGTAGTACAGGTCTTAATAAGTAAAGGTGTTGGTTTTCTTGTTTACGGTTGTTACGGTTGGCAGTTGACCAGCTAGTAACAGCTATAAAGTTTGTGTCGTGAATGCCAGTAAAAGTAGTAGTAGTAGTAATAATATTATTAGTAGAGTTAGCTATTATTGTTGTTTCCCTTCCAACAGAGGGCTACTTTTCCCACCGTAACTTTTCTCTCGCTGGTACCTTTTAGTAGCCTGTGCCAGTATCCGGAAATTGTTGTTGTATGTAGTTGTATATGCCGTTTCATTGATAGTATAAGTATAGTACAGTTGTCGTTGTTTATGTTTTTACAGTATTGGTTATAGTGTAATAGTAGTTTTAAATGACTGAATTGTAAAAAATGAAGTCATTCATTATCACTATATACATCGTCAATAAATCATTTTATTCGATCACAATGCTGTCTGAATCACCAAAACATATTGTACTTTTTACATCAAGTAATATCAATAGCCCATCACCATTTTCTGAGACTCTTTATCTGATATTTTCAGCCTTAAAAGTGATTTGGCCCAAAATTGCAATAAGCATCAGATAAATTAGCCATGCTATTGTTCTTGATCCCCTTAGGCTAAAGTCCTTTATCTAGCTTTTATCTTGTATTTACATTTTTATTTATTTTTAATTATAAAAAGACAAAAATAACATATTTCATCACTATATGGGGAATTTAACAGCTTTTTGAAATAGTATTTAAGATATGTACCATCTCTGTGCAAATTCTTGCGACTTTTCATATGCATGGTATTAGTTGATTGAATATTTTCTCACCAATTGGTGATAAAATTCCTGTTTAAATTTATTCTAATAAGAACGGAATAGCTTATTTCTTGCGAAATCTCTACCACATCAACATGTCTTATTTATAGTAATAATCTCGCTTAATCCCACGGAGAGAAGTTGTACAAGCCACAACAAATTTGTTATGATTTATGAACGAGTGCTAAAAGAGAATTGTGTCCACAGTTGCTATAGCAACGAGAATAGAAGTGCCTAAACCAAGTTGACGCAGGTAAAAGTCGAAATCTTTCTTGATTTTCAATCAGGTAAACATCTCTATTTTAAACCACTGGTCATGATTTGTATATATTTGGATGTCATGGTAACTAAGAAGTATTAGGAGCATTAACTGGAGTGTTGATGCAGACTCATCTCCATTGGGCGCCATGGGTCTCAACGCAACCTCTAGGAAAATGGCAACTACTTATACTTGTGGATTCTATTGTTTTATGATAATGATAAGTCATAAATTCTACTTACGTTAAAGCGGCACCTTATTGAAGACAATAAACTCCAGTTGGCGATATTCAGAAGCGACTATTTGACGACTACACAACATACACACGCTTCCTTATATGGAAAAAGCGATCTTTGAGTCGCGAACTGAGTCATCTAAGGCAAACCATGCAGTTGGTCACTCTTGTTCTTTCGTAATCATTATCCAAGTATAATATGCATAGAAACTCTTATTTTAGAATTACGAGATCACCAATGACACAGTCATTATGTAAGAGTGATTGACTGAAATACTAAATGAAATGACTTTTGTTTGACATTCAGTAACTCAGTTTAATTGGAGCCATTATTCAGTGAGATATGTACAATATGTTAGTAAAGAAGAAAGGAAATGTAATGTATTCCTTGGTCACAAATGGTCATTTTCAATACAGCGAATAAATAAATGATTTTTAAGTGGCCCTTACATGTGTGAAAGAATGAAATTATAAAATGGCTTCTTCGTTGACTAAATTTGTTTACTCTTTCTGCTCCCCGAAATACGTTAGCTATTATTCATATCATTGGACATCTTTACACGATCCTGTGCAAAATGTGAGTTTTTGATAAAGTTAACGACTAAAATAATCCCTTTCAATATGCGAATTAATGAAAGAACGAACATGTGTGTCATTTAAAAGTACGTGGTCAACCAATAGGAGGTGTTGTCGTGTAGCCTCAGGATGCATGGCGCTGTATTTTAATACTAATTTTTTAATTAAGAAGAGTCAGTTTGCAATCAAATGTTTAATTGACTCTCGATCATATGAAAATGATGAATGATCACCACTATAATAAACTACTTCCCCATTCCAAGTTATCTCAAGGCCATGATATGGCGTCAAATGAAATGTTTTAATTTTACTAAATTAAAGTACTAGTTTTTCACGTATAATAAATTGTAAATGAAATCTCTGATTTTGTAGTTTAGCCGGTAACAATTCTAGTATCATAATCACTATAAGGTCAGTTTATTATTGATATATCCTTAGTAACTTGATCAGTTATTACTATTTTTGCTCTTATTATAATATACATTATATTTTCCTTACCACTGCCACCATCGACCATCATCGTCATCACTGTAGTCAACTGATCATCACCATCGTCGTCATCATCGCTAGCATCATCATCATCATCGTCATCATAATCACCAGCATTATCATTGGTCGTCTTCGTCATCTCTATCATCTTCGTATGAGTCAGTGTTTCATCATCATCGTTGTTATCAACTGACCACCACCACCATCGTCATAATCACCAGCATTATCATTGGTCGTCTTCGTCATCTCTATCATCTTCGTATGAGTCAGTGTTTCATCATCATCGTTGTTGTCAACTGACCATCATCATCATCATCATCGTCATCATAATCACCAGCATTATCATTGGTCGTCTTCGTCATCTCTATCATCTTCGTATGAGTCAGTGTTTCATCATCATCGTTGTTGTCAACTGACCATCATCATCATCATCATCGTCATCATAATCACCAGCATTATCATTGGTCGTCTTCGTCATCTCTATCATCTTCGTGTGAGTCAGCGTTTCATGATCATCATCGTTGTTATCAACTGACCACCACCACCATCGTCGTCATCATAATCACCAGCATTATCATTGGTCGTCTTCTTCATCTCTATCATCTTCGTACTCGTATATGAGTCAGTGTTTCATCATCATCGTTGTTATCAGCTGACCACCACCACCACCATAATCACCAGCATTATCTTCATCATCTCTATCATCTTCGTATGAGTCAGTGTTTCATCATCATCATTGTTATCAACTGAACATCATCATCATCGTCATCATAATCACCAGCATTATCATTGTTCGTCTTCGTCATCTCTATCATCTTCATATGAGTCAATGTTTCATCATCATCATTGTTATCAACTGAACATCATCATCATCGTCATCATAATCACCAGCATTATCATTGTTCGTCTTCGTCATCTCTATCATCTTCATATGAGTCAATGTTTCATCATCATCATTGTTATCAACTGAACATCATCATCATCGTCATCATAATCACCAGCATTATCATTGTTCGTCTTCGTCATCTCTATCATCTTCATATGAGTCAATGTTTCATCATCATCGTTGTTGCATCGTTTCTGTCATCACCACAACAACGTTTTTTTTGTTATCATTCTTTTAATTAGTGATCTATGTGTATTTCTTTGAATTATGCATGTAAAGGTATGACTCATTTCAGTACTTGCCACTAAATGTGTTTCCAATCGGCTAACACCTATCGCGGTTAAATTATTGTAGCCCTTGACAACCGATAATGTATTTGTGAATCATTTCTTCATTTGCACATAAAAAAATAAATAAATAAAAACACTTATACTACTTAGATAACCAGTCAAAAGAGAGTGTTTGAACTGCCTATACGTTTCGAATATATATTGTTTGTGCTTTAATAAATTCATGCATTTAAGTCATACATATTTAATCGTTTGAATTTTTATGTACAAATCAGCTTAAGATTGGAGGATCAACGCTTAGTAATGTGAAAAATACTTATAGAAATTGTTATTGGTATTAAAGAGATCTACTAGAAAAGTCCCTACAAACCGGCTTAGAATTTCTAGTCGCTTCATATACATTAAAAATGTTCACTTATGTATATGCCCTACATATTTACGATGAAAAAGCGAAATAAGGAAGTCTAAGTTTGCTACTGGAATACAACTGAAAATGGTCAGTTTCGATTTGTAGATTTCCGTGCGTTGCCCTAAAATGATTGGAATTGAAAATTTATTTATAACTAGTTGTTGAATTATGTATAGCCACTTGCCCAGAGATTATTACTTTTTGTGCTTGAACCTCTCAAGACTGTCGTTTTTATGTCAGTAGTTTCGACATTATATATTTAATTTGTGCCGCATCTTCTATCATATGTTTTCAATTTGGCACGATTTCAGTGAGAAACGCCTTTACCATGATTCAATAAGTAACAATACGTCGTTCTGCAATCTTATGCCGGTAGACTAATCACGATCTTGTATGGCTAAATCAAACTCCAAACATATAAATCAACATACAAGCAATAAAATCCTTCGTTTCCGACAATCTCTTGACTCTGTGCAATGATTTCTACTTGTTGCTAAGAAACCATGGTAAACAACTGTTAATCTCGATAAAGATAAGGCGATACCGTTTCGGTATCATTAAGACTTTCGAGATAAAAACGAACTATCGATAGTGAATATTAATATTCAAGGACTGAATAGATTACTGACATGAATTCACTGTATTCGAAGGAGTCTGTATTCAGGGGAGTCTACTAATTGTTACTTTGTTCGATTGCATGCGTTGTATCTTGTTGTAATATGATCTAACCTTATGTACATCGATTTCATTACAAGATTTAGATCTTTGTCGCATATCCGGGTCGGGCTATCAGCCGGTGTGTAATCTCAATGATAGAGGGGACATACACCCCTGGACAACCATGTATCTTTCTGTTTGTAACACGCACAAATATCACAATGGCCCACTGGAATATCTCTTCCCCATACTCTTCTTATTTGTCATTTTTCAAATGCTGTCTTTCTTATCAACTAAATGCGTTCACTCTTAGATTATGAAGTCATCGCCAGGTAGTACAAAAAACTTACAAACTTACACTGCAAGTGTTACTGAAAAGTCATTTTCTTTTCCCATCCTCTTTTTATTTCCCGTTTCTAAGGATAATGTTGTTCAGCTTATTTACTTTGATAAATGCGTTCACTCTTAATAGATTAGGGTGTCATTGCATGCTTGAAATTGTACCACGCACAAACCTTACACTGGGCTACTGAAAACTCATTTCCCTTCCTGTATATATTCACATTTTTCCCAAATTTTTCGCTTTGAACTTTTTTGAACTTGAAAAATGGATGATGTCATCGTCTGATTGTATTACACCCACTAAAAAATGAAATGGCGCAAATGCGGCGTACATTCGCCTTATATAAAACACAAAGTTTTCTTTGCGGTTTATAATAAAACGAATTTATCTATCCTCTATTTTATTTTATTCAAAACGACGACTGATAAAGTGAATGATATTTTCCTCTTTCATCGAGAAAAAAAAGCAAGACGGTTTAAGGGGATTATCACAACCAAACTTATTGGTCAAAATGATATTAATCCTTTAAACCCCACATGGAAGGTACAAGGGTTAAGATGGACTCTAATAGACTCACTCAGCAATAGGCCAAACAAATGACCTATCGCTATCGCTTACATGATTCAACCATCAAACACTTGCCCCTAATTTAAGTGTTATAAATGTATTTATGGAAACCACACGCTGTACACATAGCTTTCACTAGTCAATCTATATATGGACAATCTATCAAGAATTCATGCTAATCTTTTTGCATGTACCGTGGAGTTCGTTTGGAATTCGTTTAATACCGGATCACGTGATCGGTAATAACAATCAGAACTGAGTCATTTAGATAACCGGCTTATCACAAACAAACAAGTTTTGTACTTTGAAATGTGAATTTTAATCTTATTACTTCTGATTCGATAGAGAACTTGAATGAAAGACCTTTGATACTCGAAGCTTCGATCGTCTCTTCACATGGGGGCATTCCACTCATGTCACGTATAAAATATTTCACGCAGAAAGATAACTATCTACAACTCACCCTTGTGAAACGGTATCCCACGCATGTTGACCTAAACAATATTAATCGGTGTTTTGCAAGCGCACAACCCACCCTTGCTGAATTAGTATTATTACATAAGCTTACATGGGCTTTTTTAGGCCGCTTTTTTATAACCAAGGCTATTGTTCTCAGCTCACGTAACACGTATAAAATATTTCACGCAGAAAGATAACTATCTACAACTCACTCTTGTGAAACGGTATCCTACACATGTTGACCTAACTCAATAATTAGTGTTTTGCAAGCGCACAACCCACCCTTGCTAAATTAGTACTATTACATAAGCTTCAACATGGGCTTCATTTTTTATAAATATTGTTCCCAGCTCACGTAACACGTATGTATTTCACGCAGATACTGATAGATAGATAACATCTCCTTCTACCTTTACGTAATTGTACACCATACATACGTTGACAGAAGTAAAAATCTGCTTTAGCTTTGTCATGTCACGTGCTTTCAGTTCAGGTAAGTATTTACGCAGAAAGATAGCAACTCCTTCTTCTCCTTCGTACGTTGACACACGTAAAAAATCTGCTTTAGCTTTGTCACGACACGTGACTTCATTTCACGTAAGTATTTACGCAGATCAGCATTTTTATGATTATTAACCCACATTTGCGTAAATTAATACGTTGAAACTAAACAAAAACAAATTGTTAAATTAGTCAGTTGTGTAACCCGTAAAGTACGGCAAACAAATCGTTTTACGTGTCATATTATCAAGTAACCATTCCTCACGTAATCAACGAAGCAAAGAATCTTGGCTTTGTGCCTTATTTACGTGATGACGGCCCCAGGGTGCGTGCGAATGGTTAATATAATGAAAGCAATCTTTCCGTTCAATTAAGCGTGGCTATCTCTTTCATAACAAGTCAAAGGTTGGTATGAGTCATCATTCACGTGATGGGTCCGTGATAGTCCATTTGTGTCTATGCGACTTTAGACTGACGAACAGTCCCTACTTTCACGCGAAAACTCCGAGGAAACGAGTTGAAGTTCGATCGGGTGAAATTCTGGCTTCGAGGGAATGAGGGGAGGATTAACGGACGAGCGGGGAGTGAGGCGAGAGGGGACAGACTGGAGGGAAATTATCTGGAGGGACCAGTGTTTTTCAGTCTAATGCAACTTTCATGGGTTGCCTGTGTTACTAATTGGGGATTCACATTATAGCGCCATATACTACCAAGACCAGAATGCTTTGCTTTCTTTCTTTAGTGAAATACAGTTGACACTCGTAAGCAACCACTCTAGCTCGGATCAGAAGAAAGTGGTCGCTTACGGAAGATGGTCGCTTACGAACCTTAACACAGGAAGCCCAAACCTCGAGAACCCTATCACATGAAGCCCAAACTATGCGTAATTTGTAACACGTCCGGACACATATTATCAACGAATTTCAAAATTCAAGAAAAAATGCATTGGCATCCAAGTTAAGTTTCTATTCAAGGATTTTGTCAGCATGATGTTAATCTTCTACTTATTCTAATAATTAAAATGGGTGTGTTCCTCGTCACGTGTCTGTCTTGTTTTCGTATTCTTTCCGGCTCATGTATAGCAGGGGCTGATCCAAAAATTTGTCAAGGGGTGATCAAGCTGCAAATGAAGGGCTCTTGTGGTTTTAGGGGGTGACCGGTCCCTAAATGTCCCCAGTTTAATAAAATAGGGGTAATTGCGGCGCTAGGGGGGTGTCCGGTGCCTGCAGGGATAACCCCCTAGATCTGTATAGAACTTTTATTAGTTGACTTTTTGATTGAATAAGCACAGATTCTTTGTTGTTTTTTATTATCTATCTATATCTCAGTTACAATATTCAGTTTTGACGTTTGCATTGCGCAGCCTTTGCCTCGATAGCATGTTAGTATATTCTTTTGTATGAATCCGGTGTTGAGGAAAGGAATGCAAACATCAACAAACAATGGAAATACCGCGAGTTTCATCTCTTTTGTTTGACTAATTTACTCTAGGCTAAGACTGTGCAATGAAGAACTGAAAACTGCTCTTGTCCGGATCTGGAGTGACGAATATGGAACGTTTTTAACTTTTTACATATCTACATCAGACTGTACAGTTTCTTGAATGTCTTGCAATGTCTTGATAGTCTACTAGTTATTGAGGTTAGCTTATATCAGAACATAATATTGATTAAAGTAAAAAATGCGTGCAATAAGTTGTGGCCTGACAAATAATCACCAATAGATATAGATATTTTAGAGAGATTCCGAACTCCGTTGAAAGCTGTTGAACTGTTGAAGTTCCGAACAGACAGCTAGTCGTATGCCCACGCTCTGAGTCATATTACTTTTGTTTTATCAAGCCAGTGAGGCATGCCGGGCATTTGCACATGATTAGCAGCTTCGTATGCAGTGAGAAACGTCTATAATCTTCAAAATTTGCCTTCTCAACAAAGGGAACCCAATTTCATTTTCATGCGCGATTTAACAGCTTGGGTGGTAAATCATTTGTAACTGGATGCAGGTCCATGGCTCTTTTTCCGTACAGTATTCTTTGATATTTTACTTGATTCTAGTTCACTAGGAATACTCCCGGTTGATCTCGATTTCGTCGTACCCGTGCCAGTTTTCAACGTGGACGACGTTGATTTAGACGTTCCCGTTTTCGATGTCAACCCCGTCGTAGAAGACTTGCGTCCTTTGGGTTGTTTGGTGTCGTCAAATTTCACGTCATCGCCGACAGTCAGTTTTTTATCATTGACAAATTTCAGCATCCAATCAGGCATCTCACCGTTGCCTTTGTCTTTTTTGATGTCTTTTGACTTTGTAGTCGGTGGCAATGCTTGGTTTTTGACTTTGAGTTTCTTAATGTCACTTTTGGATTGTTTTCGTTGTTCAGAGGCTCGGTGAACGCTGGTAGGTGTGCCAGGTGCTACCAACTATTTAAGAAAAACATCATTAGCTTATCGGATAGGAAGACAGCCCATGATGGTATCATTTAAACCCCGCCGATTCCCAGGGATTTGCTTTGCTTGGGGGACGCAAAATATCCGGCGTCTTTGACTTCTTTATTGAAGAATTATAACATGCATATTTGTGATACTATACGCGCACTATGATTGGCTGACTAGCGTATTTATATCATATAGGACATAATGAGCAATATGAAACGTCCGCTAGTATATAATAATTTATAATTTAATAATATTAATAATATAATGCGGTATATAGACGCAAACGATTCTCCTCAAAGCGTTCCAAGTGTTCTGATAATCCACGCTGCACAGCAAGCAAACTTTCTATTGCCTTTTAAAGTATACAAATTGACATTTTTAATTAAAATGAAGCTGACGCGCGTGCTGTGTGCTTTCATAAAGCGCGCGCCTCAACCAATCAGAAAGCGAGATTTCTCATAGCTATTTCATTGCAGCATTTATTTCTGATCGATGAGTAGTGTTGAACTAAACACTTAGTAGTTATAAATACAGTACGCTAGTTTTCATTATATTCTTGCATGCAATACATAAGAACAGCGGTCTTACCAGGTGTGGAACTTTCGGGTTTGTGTCTTGGTCGTCATGGTGACGTGATTCTTGACTAGTGTATGGTCTTACAGCATTGTACCCAGGACTACCCGATCGTTTATAACGACTTGAATAGGGTCTTGGTTCACCTGACCTTCCACTTGTAGGCCTGGGTCCTAGTGCAACAAAACAAATGCATACGGAAGATCAACACAGTAGTCGAACGACAACGCATGCGCGAAACAAACAAGTTAAAAACTGGTAGAAACTGGTGAAATTAAAATACATATCACTAAAAAGTGAGTGAGAAAGTTGGTGAGATTTTTTCCGAGTTTACATTATTTGTATTGGGAAACACTTTCTATGTTTCCTCATCTATTTTACAGTAAATCGTTCATTTCATGAGTCGTCTTTCTTGTACCCTCAACTTAATTTAGCTTATCTTTGTATTTGTATTTACTTTTGTACCTGGAAAACAAAATAAGCCTTTAAAACCTTATTTAAGGTTTATTACCTTGTTCGTCCATGTGTTCACTTTCCTCAGGAAGCGCAGCCTCTCTACAGTTTTTAAAAATAGAGATACATAGGTCAGCAGAAAGTATAAAACTGTATAGTTCATCAGTGTAAACTGTTTCGTGTTTTACCCTCTATAAATAAAGTTGGTTATTATTATTATTATTATTATTATTATTATTATTATTATTATTATTATTATTATTATTATTATTATTATTATTATTATTATTGTATCTATAAAGAAACATGGTTATGTGTCCAATACCCACCTCAAATCTCCAAGCTCCCGGCCTAATGTACTCTGAAAAGACAAAAAATAACCTTATATAGTAAGCGTTGTCGAATAGGGAAGATGTCCTCTTGAAAACTGTATTCATATGCATATAAACGAATATTTTAAAACATTTCAAGCGCCTCGTTGAATTTTACGCTTGATTTATCTCCATATGTACAATAGTCCCCTTCGCTGTTCCCTGCGCCATCTTGAAAGGTAGTCCGGCCTTTGCATCGAAGCGAGACTAACATGAGCGTGCAATGATAGAGATATGCATGAGAATAATTGCCCCGCAAGGTGTTAAAAGGTATCTATCATTGCAAACTCAACGTTCACCTCGCTTCGATGCTAAGGTCCGGCTACCTTTCAAGATGGCGCAGGGAACTGTGAAGAGGACCATTTTTTAGCATAAAGAAAACCACCTCATCATAAAAAGTTTAATGACATCATGTCTAAGGCTGAACTGATAAACTTACCGATTTCTTGGCTCGTGACCTGCCTTGATCTGGTGTTCGTAACTCCGCTCTCATGATATTATTCAATTCTCTTAACTGAAAAGTAATGTTAGGGACTGGTCATAAAGTATGGGGGGGGGGGGGGGGGGGGGGGGGGGGGGGGGGGGAAGTTGGGGTGGGCCATAATTTTTGAGCATGAAAAAAAGGGGTGGGCCATAAAAAATTAAGCAATACACTGGGGATATTTGGGGGTAATTGTGGTGCATTGTATAGGGGTGGGCTACGTGTAACTATGCATAGACTAAAGGGTGGGCCAATAAAAGTCATTCCTTGGGAATTCTGAATTTTCCGGCCCACCCCCCCTATACTTTATGACCAGTCCCTTAGATGATTTGAAAGTATAATATCACCCTTAATCATGTAAAAATGTTCAAATGCGCCTTTTTAAATGTATGTATATATATATATATATATATATATATATATATATATATATATATATATATATATATATATATATATATATATATATATATATATATATATATATATATATATATATATATATATTATTTTTCGGGACGATTTTCAGTTGGAGTACAATCGTAAGTAGTTAACAGTTCCAAATGCTACAAAAGTGCTAAAAATAGAAATGTTATTATCATCAGCAAAATATTACGCTCCCCCAAATGCAGGTCAGTGCCAACATTCTGATTTTAACATTGACCTGGAAGATGACTTCAGGCCAGGGCCTGATCGAGGTTTAACCAAGACTTGAGAGTTGTTATTTGGTTATTTGGTTGTTTGGTTATTTGTTTGTTTGTTTGTTTGTTTGTTTGTTTGTTTGTCTGTCTGTCTGTCTGTCTGTCTGTCTGTCTGTCTGTCTGTTTGTTTGTTTGTGTTTGTTTATTTGTTTGTTTGTTTGTTTGTTTATTTGTTTATTTGTTTTTTCATTCGTCAACGAGTAGAAATATGCACAACATACTGACCTCTTCAGCATTCATTACTGTCATTTCGCCTAAAATCTCTTTCCTCCAGTCTCCAGTCTTCTTTATTTTTAGCTGACAATCGACCAGAACAAAATTTTCGTTACAATCGTTTTGCTTTTTAGAACAAAACGGAAAAAAAAAAACACGGAAAAAAATAACAATTACTAAATAGACTTACCCTTCCACGAACCGGTGGGGTGCCCCTGTTGACAACAATCGTATATCATACATATGTAAAAATCATATACACCTATTTCAATCATCGTTGTCGCAAATAAAGCCACAGTCCACACTCTGAGGCCTGCAAAGGATGTCGGTATTTCTTATCTTGTTATCGATATATTCATAGCATATTTTGGTTAATTGTACGTGTTTGTGTTATATGACCATAACAAGTTGTTGTTGCGGTAGATATAAATATAAATATTTGTTTTGAAAAAACGTCCATATAATCGACATCCTTTGTAGGCTTCAGAGTGAGGACCGTAGCTTTGGCTGCAACAACGATTTTTGAAATAGGTGTATCAAGTGGAAGCTCAAGTTAGAGATGAGTCAAAGATGAATCAAAATTTCAAATCGATCTAATTACCACCATTATCGTCCCAAAGTTTGATGTGTTGTTTACAAACAAGCATTTTGTCGGCCGTCTATCCAAATACTAGGAACGCGTCAGATTCAAAAATGGCGCTCTATCGATTGCTGAATACCGTTTAGTCCATGCAACGGTAAATCTCATTCCCTGCTAAAGTAGAGGTTACTTTTTTCGGCACCGTGCCGTGCCTGTATAGCTAGCCTTTGCTGGCATAAAATGAGATTTACCGTTCAATTTACCGGTATTCAGCGATCGATCGAGCGTCATTTTGGATAACGGTAATATGCTATTCACCGCATAATTTATTGTTACTTGTTACTATTACATATATATAGTATAAGTATTTGAGACGCGCACAGTTTTAGTTTGAACTAAAGTGAGGGTCCACAATAGGGTTCTCATATCCAGCAATCCCGCTCATTTTTGCGTGAAATCCCGCCATCCCGTCATTTTTTATGGCACAATCCCGATCTCGATAAATCCTTGCTAGGACTTCCTATTCCTTACTCATAACGATGTTTATATTAGATAGAAATAATACAACGGGCAAATAAAAGTCAAACGCGTGTTTCTAGATACGTCAGACATGTTCTGGATTCAAAACGAACTCAGTAATCCAAAATCCGGCTGCCAATGCTATTAATTTCCCGAATCCAGACACCTAAAAAAGGTGAAATCCCGATCCCGCTCGAAATACAGAATCCCACATCCCGCTCTGATTTTCGTTAAAATCTCGCATCCCGCCCTTAAAAAAAGGCTTATCCCGCATCCCGCCAAACCTATTGTGGACCCTCTAAAGTATCACCTTTCATCAAAATGACTTCGATTTTGTTGAACGCTGTAGAATGGTTGTTGAACGATGTTAAACGTAGGAACGCAAACGGTTTCCACAATTATGTTGAAAGGGTGGGCAAACGGCTTCAACATTGCCATTCAACAAAATCGATCGAATGTTGAAGCAAATGTTGAAGCCGTTTGCCCGGGCCTTAACACCTTGCCTGACAAATATTCACGTGTTCCTATTATTGCAAGCTCAAAGTTTGTCTCGCTGCAATGCAAAGGCCCGGCTACCTTTCAAGATGGCGCAGGGAACTGTGGAGGGGACTATTCTATTGTCCAAAACTGGGTGATTTCCATGGGATATAGCACGGTTATATACACTTACGGTGGTTGTGAAGATAGAGTGCTTGCTCTTTCTCTCATAAACGAGGTTTCTGGTATTACAGGTGGAGGTGTTTTCTCACGGGTAAGTTCTATCACCTGTGTGTGGTTCAGTTCTCCTGTCTCCGTGTCACTGTCGGGTTCTGCTTTGTCTTTTTTACGTCGATATTCAGGCACCGCTTTGACGGTTCCCATGACAACATGAGAAGCTAAATTAGGAAAGAAAATATATCATGGAGTGATGGATTGAATTCTGATAGCCTTGACTGAAAGGTTCAGAGTTTGATTCCCAGTGACCTCGCGTCCTTGTTTCAGCTTCTTTCCGTGTAGCTTTGATTAGCTTTAACTTTCCTTAAAACGGAGCACCGATGGAGAAAGGGGAGTAAAATGAGCGCACCGTCGGATCTCTGGAAGATTAGCTTCGTATTTTATCAAAGTTTCCTCGTCTGTTACATGTACTTAATTGCATTTTAGTTCTTTATTGAACTGCCTCATAGCCTGTGATATATCAGTATTTTTTAGTTTGTATCATAGCCATTGGTGTAAATCACGAAATGTTCATACCAAGAAACAATAAATAGCTGTCTCTCCTCAACGACTAATTACTGGGATGAACAACGAGTACAAATACGTCATCTTTCTTAGTGTGCGGTCTTACCTGGAAACCAGCCAACTCGATTCTTACAGTGTCCCTGCCACCAATTATCAGTCTGAAAAAAAAAAACAATCAAACTCATTAATAATTCAAAATCTCAGGGACCAATAACAACTTTTGTTTTTCAGTCACGTGCATAGGTCTTGATACTCGATCAAGACACAGATCAAGACACTGATCAAACACTGATCAAGACACTGATCAAAACACTGATCAAGGGCTAGACACTGTCTAAATTTGTTAGGTTTAGCCTCAGGAGATTCAAAAACAAATGAATTATAATGCGACTGAGAAAAAAACCTCGTGCTTCGTGTTTGATCAGGGGCTCCAAACACCTCAAAATGAATGAAAGCAATCGGCCTATACTACGGCCATCCGTTTCTTGCTGTTTGGATTCCCTGATCAAACACTCGCACTCGTTTTTGATCTATAACATCAATACCTTAACGTACATTTGGTAAAATACAAGACTGTAAGTACAAGTGATGCTTACTTTTTGTATGAGTGTTACTTCATCTCCCACCGTCAAATCAAGGTCAGTACCGCTGGCTCCTTTGAATGCAGTCACAACACGTACTTTGTGTCCAGCATCGCTTAGTTTCCGTTTTGTCCTCTTTTTCTCTTTCATTCTGTTTTTTAGCTTGCGTTCCCTCTATAATATACAAACAACATTGAATGAATGACAGAATGTATGAATGGATGGATGAATTACAGACTGACTGACTGATTGAATGGATGAACTGATGAATGAATGAAAGAATGAATGAATTACTGACTGACTGACTGATTTACTGACTGACTGATTGATTGATTTACTGACTGACTGACTGACTGACTGATTTACTGACTGACTGACTGACTGATTGATTTACTGACTGACTGATTGATTTACTGACTGACTGACTGATTTACTGACTGACTGACTGACTGATTGATTTACTAACTGACTGATTGATTGAATGGATGAACTGATGAATGAATTACAGAAAGAATGAATGAATTACTGACTGACTGACTGATTTACTGACTGACTGACTGACTGACTGATTGATTGATTTACTGACTGACTGATTGATTGAATGGATGAACTGATGAATGAATTACAGACTGACTGATTGATTGATTTACTGACTGACTGACTGACTGACTGATTGATTGATTGATTTACTGACTGACTGACTGATTGATTGATTGATTGATTGACTGATTGATTGAATGGATGAACTGATGAATAAATTACAGACTGACTGATTGATTGATTTACTGACTGACTGACTGACTGACTGACTGATTGATTAATTTACTGACTGACTGACTGATTGATTGATTGATTGATTGATTGACTGATTGATTGAATGGATGAACTGATGAATGAATTACTGACTGACTGACTGACGTAATGAATGAAAAAGGTACACTTGTCTCTATATGTTTTACATCGATCGTTTTCAAAAAAGTGTCAATAGCATTGTTCTTTAAAGGACAAAAAAAAGATAAGAAAGAAATACGAAATAAGTTAATTAATAGACTTGCATGTACCTTATCTCCTTTGTTAGATTTATCGTCCTGATAATATAAACAGTTTATTAATGATAATATTATATAGCATTGACACATTGATAATCGACACTTGTACCTTGTCGTCTTCTTCACAGAAAGAGTCATTGTTGTTCTGTTGAAGAAGTAGAAAACAACATCAAAACAACAGTTAGTCATTCAATTTCAAGTTTTACCTTCTGAATATGCGCGTTACAAGTCGGATCGTTATTTGAGGCTCACTTTACAATCAATATACATTTTCTTAAAAGCCTGAGTACCGGTCCAGCTTGGGCGCAAACCCATGAGCCTCCAGCTGATGAAAATCTGATGCTTTATCAATCGAGCCAACCGGAATGCGGTATTCAATTGTCAAATTAAAAACGCCTTTAATTTAATCGATTACCATCCTTTAGGTCCTTTAGTAAATACAAAACTGATGCAAGCCTCATATACAAATTGAAAAGTTTAATAATTTTTCTTTTAAGTATTAAGAACTTCCAAATATGGCGTTGTGAGTTACATACCCTTGGTACAGCTATAGATCCTTTCTTCAGTCCTATACTGGGTGCGGCTAGAGACTGTCTACGTCCAGCCACATGCTCAGCCTGACACAAAGTAAAGACACCATATAGATTCCTGTGGAGCGCGCCGGAAATAGATCGTTGAGTAGGGAGAGGAAAAGAAGGGACTACAGACAACACTGTAAGAAACGAATTACCGCCCTTTTTTAACACATAGTTATCTTGTCAAAATCGTGTCATCGGGTAATCAATGAAAATAGTATGTCCACTAATTGTTGACCATAGCAGTTACTGCACAGTTTTTAAATAAATTCTTGAATTTACGGTCCGCTTGCGGTCTATACGTCGGTACGGACCGTACCGTACATTTGCAGCACATGGAACTGACTCTCAGATCTCAGATCAAATTTTTCGTTCACTTCGGTTGCAGTGATGCCAACATCAGTTAAATCTCGTATTTGATCGTCAATAATACTTTTCAATGCGAAACAACAAGGACTGACAACAGCTTTGAGATTTTAGCTTCGCCAAAACAAATAGTTGGTAGATCAAGCTCTTGCCAAAACCTGTCGGCAGAACAGCGAAAACATCTTTGCCATCTAGCAAATTGATAACGGCCACTTTTTGTTCTTCTTTTGAGGATGAAACGTTTGGAAAACTTTCCAGACACTCGTTTAAAATAGCTTCATGGTCAGCCATAGTAAACTAAGTGACCGTGTGCTGGAATGTTTCACGATGACGCTTGACAGCTCGGCGCGTTCCATTACAGCCGCTGACAGATCGATCGTTTTTAGCCAATCGGAATTTTCCGTTGTGAGAGCAACGGGTAATTCGTTTCTTACAGTGTTGTCTGTAGTCCCTTCTTTTCCTCTCCCTACTCAACGATCTATTTCCGGCGCGCTCCACAGGAATCCCGCAACACTCGTTTTTTTAAATTACTGATTCTGGAGGGAAAAGAAGGACTACTCGTAGTCAAATATAAGTGTTTTTACATTATATATGATACCTCACTGAATGTTCAAACGAAACGTGAATAAGATTGGTGCAGCATTTTACTGGTATGTGAACCAAATACAAATAAAGCTAATAAAAGTCAATATGAGTGCTTATCAGAATCAAAAATCAATCAAAGTCAAAGTCAAACGACAATGCAAATAGCCCAATTTCGATATTTTGGTTGAGTAATCATACACGATGTAAACCAAAACGAGACACCGGGGAAACAAAAAGTAATATCCTCATTGTTTCCCGCGGAGCCTCTTTTTAATTCAGTTGTGTATGATTGATCATTCAACCGAAATATCGAAATTGAGCTATAAAAGTCAAAGTCAATCGAATTTAAACGTCAAAGCCAATCAAAGTCAATCCAAGTCAAAAGTCAAAGTCAATCCAAGTCAAAAGTCAATCGAAGTTAAAATCAACCACGAATGTTATAATTACCCTTGCACTACCAAAGATACTGCTCGCAAAACTATTCAGAACTTCAACGGCCTGCTTTTTGACGGAATGCTGTCAATCAAGAAAATAAACCATAAATAATTACATCATAATTTGTAAATACTAAGACTACTAACCGTGGTGGTAGTTGGTCGTTGGTCTGATAGATGTCTTGATATCATTGTGCTCTGTTGTTCTGATGCAAGTTTATTAAAGGCTTCGATTGCAATTGCTACAAAAAGACTTCAAGAGAAAATAGAACGAGTTTGAATTGGTTTAGAGAAAAATATCGTTAGGAACCATCTGAAAGTAGAGCTGTATGATGGATTCAGGGCAACGACTTTCAGCCAGTAGGAAGTTCAATTCTTGATATTCTATGAGAGATATATTAGGTTTGGAGATGTTTAGAGCCTCTCCCAGGGGTTTTAGGGAGCAAGGGAACAAGCACATTTATTTTAAGGGAACAAGGGAACAAAATATGATAAAACAATAGTTTTTAGGGATCATGGGATCATAAGGTAAAACATTTCAGGGAAACAGTTATTTTACTTATGGGGAACAAGGGAGAAAATGCAAAAAGATCAAGGGAACATGGGAGCGCCCCCCCCCCCCCCCCCCCCCCCCAGACAGATAGACAGACAGACAGACAGACAGATAAACAGACAGACAGACAGACAGACAGACATATAGAACAGACAGACAGATAGACAGGCAGAAAGACAGACAGAAAGACAGACAGACATTCCAAGACAGACAGACAGACAGAAAGAACGACAGACATGCCAAGAAAGACAGAGACTTACTTCATGACCACCATGTTGACAACAATGTAGGCTAATACAAAATACATGCTTGACCAATAGGTGGAGGTGGATGATACAACCTGTCAATCAAACGATAACACGACATGATAACAACGATAGATCTGTGAATTACAATAAGTATATGCAACACTTACCGAGTTCATGATTTCATGCCAATTGCTAGTCGTTACCATTTGAAAAAGTACTAAACAAGCACAGCTGCAATAACAACAATGATGGTTGGTTGGTTAGTGAGTTGATTTGTTAGTTGGTTGATTGATTGGTTAGTGGGTTGATTGAGCTTGATTGGTTAGTGGGTTAATTGCTTGGTTGGTAAGTTGGTTGATTGGTTAGTAGGTTGGTTGGTTGGTTATTTGGTAGGTGGGTTGGTTGGTTGAGTGTTTGGCTGAATATTTCTTTATTAGCTTTGTCGATTAGTAATTAAAGTTCCTTTGTTGGATAGTTTAGTGGTTGATTATAGTTACGTTAGTTAGTTTGTTAACTGGGTTACACTGAACAGTTCGATATGAAGATGAAGCTCACCCAAACGTATTGAATCCAATGCCACAGTTCTCAAGGTACATGTGTTCACCTTTAGATACAGGTGAATGTCTAAACACTTCCATTCCTACAGCAGCTAATAAAAACCTACACAAGAAAATACACCATGATATGCACAGTATATCAATCAAAGATCAAATTAAAGATGCATTGCAAACTACTAGCGACAAATCAATCTATCTATATTTATCATAAACTGATTATATAATATACTTCATACCATAGAATTGATCTTCACATTTACATTGGCATGGGGTTACGTTGTGACGTCACTAACTAGCAACGCTGTCCGTTTTTTAACTGAATTTATAAATGCAGACCACAAACTAGATATCATTCTCCAACGTATAAATATTTTTACAACCATCACTCCCCGTCGGGGCTTCCGTGAGGTTCACTCACTACCACTACACACAACTCTGCTCACATGTTGATTTTTGCGGAGGGAGGAAAACCGGATAACCCGGTGAAAAACCCTCGTGGCATGAGAGAGAACAACACACCAAACAAACTCTATTCACTTGTCGCCAGAGCCGGGAATCAAACCCAGGTTACAGTAGTGAAAGGGCAGCGCTCTCACCGCTAGGCCGTTCATGCCACCCAAGTAAAAAGGGAAATATAGAGTTTTATACTCTCTAGATCTATTTCAATTCTCCTTTCCTCCATTACTCTTCATTTTCTCTTCTCTCTGGCTGTTCACTCGGTGCGCAGTCTTTCAAAAAAGCGCCAAGGAATCAAGAAAGGTACTGATCAATTTGATATAATACTTAGATAAAACTTACAATATAATAAATAGTAGACATATAAGATCCACCATCACGGGTGCTATTCTTATAAAAACTTCTATAGCTCGCTTAAGCTGTGAGTTGTTAAACGGTAGACGAAAAAATACCGCCAAACATGATATAAGAGTAGCGTGGTCACGGTAAAACTCGTGTGTACCATACCAAGCACAGTTTGCAAAGAATGCTACCAGAACCTAAGACAAACATAGAAGAGAACTTGAAGTTATATACAGTCATTTGAAAAAACGTTGTCACCGACCGGCTTCGCGACTACGCGACTAGACCTGAAAGGAGTATGGGTAGAATTCACTGAAGCAGTTAGCTGCATATATTATCAACATTTTGAGCTCTCAATGCCTTTTTTCTATGAGATTTACGCTGGCGATTGATTTGGATGACACAAATCCTCTGCATGAAAACTGGAGAAGTAGCTATTTATACTTGTCAATATCTCCACGCTCAATACAACGGTTTATTTCTTTGCACATATTCATTCATTCATGTACTTGCCATGCATATTTCAGCATATTCTTTAGCGCGTGCTAAAAAAATTATTGCTCCAGTGATTTTTAAACATACTCCGCTTAGACTAATCGCGTAGTCGCGGAGCCGGTCGGCGACAATGTTTTTTCAAATGACTGTATACAGTATGAGCGTACAAATGTACAGTGGTGAGTCGATAAGACGAGCCACTACAGGGGCGGATCCAGAATTTGTCAGGGGTGTCCCCATTGCAAATGAAGGGCTCTCAACGTGTTAGGGGGTGTCCGGTCCCTAAATGTCTGAAATAAAATATAGATAATTGGGGCGCTGGGGGGAGGGGGGGGGGGGGGGGGGGGGGGGGGGGGTCTGAGGTGTCCGGTGCCTGAAGTTGAAACTTATGCAAATCAAATACATTCTCCTCCACGGTTGTGATTTCTTTTGTTAATTTCTCATGAATTATTAATTCATGCACGTTTTTATAATACAAGGAAATAAAATACATTAAAGCATGATTAGTTTCAGAGTACAGGAATGTGGTTTTAATGGATCGTTCCCAAATTCACATAACTGATCATAAAACAACAGATTCAAGTCGAGGCTGGAGTAGTTAAAATACAGTGAATGTATAGATTCATTCACTTAAGCCTCAACTTAAATCTATTGTTTCATGGTCAGTCATGCAAATTCGGAAAAAGTCTATATTATTTTCATTATCTTATCTTACCAAAACGACATCAGGCAGTTCCAGCGGAGAAACAATCTTCCTGCCAAGAACCAGCAACCTCATTACTCCTTCAAACTGAAATCAAGTAGAAAAGGTTTAACTAATAAATATTATGTCGTTGTTACTGCTGTCGGTAGGGCTATTTGTTTCAACAGTTATTGTTTTGTTGGTGCTTGTGCTAGTGTTGTTGTTGTCATCATGCATCATCATCATCGTCGTTGTTGTTGTTTCTGTTCTAAGTAGAGCTGCAGCTGTTACTGTGTTATATATGTTGTTAGTATCCAACAACTTATGGTCTATCACAAATCGCGCGCTGTCATTGGCTACTCAACCATGGGCTATTGGGTGATAGCCCATGGTTGGGGAAAGCGCCGGTTTTGTAAACTATTGAACAAGTTTCTTGATTCTTCTATTTCTTCAAAAACGGCTTAGTACTGAATATAATGCTTTTCTTTGAATCGTAAATTACAAATACGAGCAAGAAAATGACAAAAAAGCACATAATTTTGATGTTTTGTGAATGAATTTTGACTTGAAGAGCGCGCGCTACTGACGCCATCAGGCGATTCTTCAGTTTGATCGATTGAGAAAGCCAGATTTTTAAACTTTCAGCTTAGAACTTTTCTTAATTCCTCCGTCGTTCTAAAATGTATAGTAGTTTTAATACTAAAAGCATGCTATTTTCAGCCGTTAAAATTAAAATATTGAGGGAGAAAATAGCAAAAACAGTGGAGAATTTCGATGTGTTTTGAATACATTTTGCCGTCACACGTCATTGAGCGCGCGCTCGGTAT
Organism: Metridium senile; assembly: GCA_949775045.1. NCBI lineage: Eukaryota > Metazoa > Cnidaria > Anthozoa > Actiniaria > Metridiidae > Metridium > Metridium senile. The sequence goes on from OX459096.1 coordinate 47,039,862, forward strand.
TTTCAGTCATTTTGTCAAAATACAACGATTGAAATGTTATTTTTCTTTCAAAATATGGCAAAGTTTGACCTATAAGTTGTTGGATACTAAAACAATTAGACCTCTCGCCCTCATGGGCCACGGATCAATAGCCCACTTGGCCTCGAAGACTCGGCCTCGTGGGCTATTGACCCGTAGCCCATTCGGGCTTCGGGTCTAATTGTTAATTAGTTGTCGCTGCCGTCACAATCATCATAGTAGTCGTAGTTGTTATTGTTGTTGTTGTTGTTGTTGTTGTTGTTGTAAGTAGTATTGCAACTGTTTCTGTGTTGTGGTTGTTATTGTTGCTGTTGCTGTTCCTCACACTTGTACATGTTCTTTTGAATTTGCTGTTGACGTTTCTGTGTGTGTTTCTGTTGCTGGCGCCACTGTCATTGTTCGTATTACTATTATTTTAATATCATTAGCTTACCATGAATATCGTCACGATTATAGTTCGGATCACTGCAATATCACAAAATAAAACAAATTTAAAACAAATTTGTCAATAGCCCCATAGATAAGTCATATCAAGCGAGTCAACTTCTACCAACCTTGAATAGTGAACTGTTCTGAGTAAGCTTGACCTTTCCATTTCAACGAGAATAACACACTGGAAAGAAACAATAAATTAAATATGGTATAAGAAAACGCTGTAAATAGACTGACCCTTGTAGCTGATTTGCTTAGTTTTGTATTTCAATAGTCCCCTTCATAGTTCCCTGCGCCATCTTGAAAAGTAGCCGGGACTCTGCGTTGAAGCGAGACAAAGGTTATCCTGTGTACCAGGGGTTATTTTCTCCTTGCTTTAGCGTTTGCTTTAGCGTTTGTAAATTTGACGTTTTGTGATTCAACGAGACTAACCCCTGGCCCAAAGAGCTTAGAATCTCACTTCCATGCTGTTTTGATTGACAACGTCAATTATAGCCATAATGGAAACTTGGAAAACTTGTTGATTCTTGCTGTCAGCTTTCATTCAATCAAATGTCTTCATTGACTTAAACCAATCAGAAGGCCGGGGTCACGTAGCGCCCCCCGCTTCTGATTGGCTCGGCGAATTCAAAAGAATAGGCTCGTTTGGCTAGAGGGTTTCTCTTGAAAATAACGAACACAGACGTACAAATGATAAATACGAATACTAGAAACCCTCTAGTTTCTAGGGTAGACAAAGGTTGAACTTGCAATGATAGATCTAGAGAGACCTTTTAACACCGTGCAGGACAATTATTCACGTGTCTCTATCATTGCAAGGTCAAAGCTCGTCTCGCTTCGATGCAAAGGCCCGGCTACCTTTCAAGATGGTGCAGGGAACTGCGAAGGGGACAATTAACGTTGATTATCTGGTAATGGTTAATCAGAGACCGGAATTGTGGTTGCTAATAATTGTGCATTTGAAATATAATTGTATGACAAATTGTAATATAATAATCTCCCACAATTCCTAGCGGTTTCTGATCATCCATCATCAGATGATCAACGTTTATTGAAATAGTTGTATTCTAACAAAAAGAATATATACCTACAGTAGAGGTTAATACTTACCAATGAACTATGATGAGAACTAAAATAAGACGAGTGAATGCTATTGTCTACAAAAGAAACAAAATCAGGCGTCAGTATTAGAACATCCGTGGGAACCCAGGGGTAATCTTCTGTCGCTCGTTTCTCGCTCCCAGAAAAAATACCCCTGGGAACGTAGACTGTTGGAGCTTGTTCCGGAAGTCAAAATTCAGTTCTTTCCTGATAGGTCGACCCGCTGAGGTCGACCAATGAAAATCAAGATCATTCAAAAGTAGTCGTTAAATAAGTTTGGATTTTGACTTCCGGAATAAGCTCCAACAGACTACGTTCCCAGGGGTATTTTTTCTGGGAGCAAGAAACGAGCGACATGCAGAAGATTACCCCTGGGTTCCCGAAAAGTATTAGAATTGTATCAGAATAATCTTATTTTATTTTGTCATCTTCATTGGATAACACAATATAATAAACTTTAAGTCACAACTAAGGGCCGGGCAACCGTGACGACTAGTGTCTCTCGTTTTCTTCCTATAGTGAGGTTGAAGAATTCCTTGAACTGCAGGTAAGATCTTAGACGTTCATTATCATTAAATTACGTTGATACTTCATTAAGAATACCTCTGTAACTTGGGCTACTGCATCGCGAAGTCTATAAAAACACTTCATTGTACAAGGCTGGAAACAAAGACAAATAAATATTAATCATAAATAAATTAATATGCCCTAATTATATACAATACTGATGCTATTTTGATCTTTGACATTAAACGAATAGAAATGATCACTAGAAATCTTACAAAGTCGTCGATAGTTAGTTCATCTTCTTCTTCGAATTCGTAACCCAGGACCTACAAAAGAGACATTTAGCATAAACATCTATTTATATTCAAATGAGTTGTACACACTAACATCCTTTATGCGGTTATAAGCACCAATACAGTAGAGGAAACTGACTGCAGTAGTGTTTCATACAATATATCAATCGTAGTACTGCTCAACTCACAGTTCCGAGTCTTTAAACTCCACTTAACACGAACCACAGAGACCCCTAATCAATTTATAATTGAAAACAGATGAAATAATAAATGGGGTTTTAGTGATTTTTTTTTTGCCGCGCACATGATTTATGAAATATACGTGGGATTCCTGTGTTAATGAAATTCAATGTTGGGCTTCCTGTGGTACCTTTTGTTGCTGTGACGAATGGCAAAACTGATTCAAAAACTTTTCTCGCGTAGCTTTTCTCGGCATTCATTTGGAGCTTATTAATTGATTAAGGGTTCCTTTGCTCGAACTGAATACATAGAAAACATCCTTTGAATCGAGGGAAAGGATGAGCTGAGAAACGCAAGTTTATGTAAATGTACGTAATGAAATTGGTGCTTATATTGCGCATTTCACATGCGTCTCCATGGGTTATACAATTATAGTACAAACCGCTGGCGGCTTACAATCGTGAGGAATGTTAAGACCAAAACGGGAATCGAACACGTGAAGGCTGATATATTTATTACCTGACTCAGCATTGTCGTCCATTCAAATGAATCAATCTCACCATCGTCGTTTGTATCTAACATCTCGATTAACTGCATGTTCTCCTCGTCAAGATTCTACGATAAAGTAAAGAGACGTACCAAACTTATCATTACAACTTATGATACGATACAGTCAAGTAATTTAAAGCCTGGTTTTCACAAGCGACGCAACGCAAGCGCAAACACAAGGGTTAATTTCATATTAGTGAAAACGAGACGTGGATAAGCGCAAGCGCAAACACACGCGCAAGCACAAGCGCAAACGTAAGAAAAAAGGAAATTGTTTGATATCTTGCGCTTGCACTTGCGTTATCTCTGCGTCAAACGGTTTTCACGACGAAATAAGGTCTCTTGCGCTTGCGTTTGCACTTGCGTTTGCGTCGCTAGTGAAAACAAAGCTTAAAAGATTCTCTGCTAACAGAGCTTCCTTCTTCAAACGGAAAAATATTTAAACAAATTAAAAACATTACAACAGAAAGCATTTTAAAACAAATAAAACATTTGAAAGTGCGCATAATATATATAAGATGTGCATTTTTATGCGACATTGGGCGTGCATGCATTGATGCAACTCAATTTTGTCGGGCGTCGCAAGAGATCAATTTGTTTTTATATATCTTAACTTGTTGTGACTTCACGTCGTGGCAGTAGCTACAGGGATTGCCGTTTTTTACTCATCTGAAAGGTGGTATATAGAAACATCTCACGGGGAAATGGTTTCTTTTGATCATATCGTTTGTACAGAGCAAAAACGGCTGAGTAGATACAACTCAGTATATTCAGTTGATCATGCTTTCAGGATGACACTTTGTAGTGAGTAAACCCAACTCATTATTAAGAGTTAACATAAATGTACAATGTACTCAATATACGCCGAATTGAAATATGGCGTCTAATTTTAATAACTATTGTTCTTGACTGGCCAGCCTCGCATACATGTGAAAACGTCATTGTGTTTCAACGTGCACATGAGGCTAGCCAGTCAAGAACAATAGTTACTAAAATTGGATGCCATATTTCGATTCGGTCTATAATGAGTTTAACCTCACTTTTACTCACCAAAGAGTTGGGTGTACTCACTATATTTAAAAGTGTCATCCTGAATGCACGATTAACTCAATATACTGAGTTGTATCTACTGTTTTTGTGTATGGATTCATCCACGGCCAGCCTCGACTGCATGGAATCAATTGTTTCGTGGTCAGTCATGCGAGAAAGGTCCATTAAGGTGGATCACTATAGTTTTCGGAAAGCCACACAAGGCCGTTTTAAACGTCGTTTTGACAAACTTCACAATTTTCGATTGACCTGAAACTTTTACAGATTATCAGTCTTAGACTGAAATTTAAAACAATATACTTTGTTTTTAGATTTGTATTTTAATAGCAGCGATATACAGGAAAAACGGAAATCAGTTGCGCTTAAATTGTAGACGAACGCGATGAGATCTCGAAAAGCGGCTACCACCACAGTAAACTACAACACTAGGCACCCAAAATATCAAAGAATTAGAGAAATCTGTATGTTTGATTTCGAGAAAATTACAGATATATTTTGTACTTTGTAGTTTTGAGTGTTAGAAGGAATCACTCAATGTGTGGCAATGTGACTTACAATAACTGAACAAATAGCGCTCAAAAACCGTCAAAACCTTCCCTGTACATATATGTCTTTAGTTACTAAGTTTGAGACAATAAATCGTTCACAGTATTGAGAAATTATTTTTTTCCTTAGAGATGTTAGAGCTTGACTTCAAGCGAAAACACATCACTGTTGCGCTTTTCTAGAAATATTCAAAACTGCCGTTTACATTTTTCTGTAAAATTCACAAACTCTTCTCCAAAGTACTAGAAATGCTATACTGAAGTTTCATAATAATTGAGGCATTTAAACGTGGTAAAAAAATTAAACTTGGATATCTTAACGAAGTCGACCCGTTCGGATGTTCACGGCCGCTAATGATGCAAATCTGCGCTACATTCTGGAGTCACGACGCAATACACCGTGACGGTTTTGGTTGAGTTATTACTTCCGGCGATAAAAGAAAGAGCCAGGGAAGGGAGGGAAGGGCTGGAGCTGAGTTGGTTTACCCTCATAGAAATATATGGGGAAAAAAGCAACGACTTAAGATGATTAATTTTGTTTTTAATGCTTCTTTCTTCTTAAGATATTATAATTACGTGGCAATCACAAAAACTAATCTTCAGTTAATTTGTACAATGCTTGTACTAAATCCACAAAACATATAGCACTTTATGATAATAAATTTCGCTAATTTCTTTATTCCATTGTTCTTTTGTTAGTTGTGACTTTTTATTCGCAGGTATTTTGAGAGAAAAGGTAACTAATTTGCAATTCATTTCACAAATTCAACTGGCACAAAGGAATGTATACATGCAGTCAGATGTAATCAAAAGAACAATGGAATGAAGCAATTAGCGAAATTTATTTTTATCGCCGGAAGTAATAACTCAACCAAAACCGTCACGGTGTATTGCGTCGTGACTCCAGAATGTAACGCAGATTTGCATCATTAGCGGCCGTGAACATCCGAACGAGTTTAATTTTTTTTTACCACGTTTAAATGCCTCAATTGAAATGAAGCTTCAGGATAACATTTCTAGTACTTTGGAGAAGAGTTTGTGAATTTTACAGAAAAATGTAAACGGCAGTTTTGAATATTTCTAGAAAAGCGCAACAGTGATGTGTTTTCGCTTGAAGTCAAGCTCTAACATCTCTAAGGAAAAAAATAATTTCTCAATACTGTGAACGATTTATTGTCTCAAACTTAGTAACTAAAGACATATATGTACAGGGAAGGTTTTGACGGTTTTTGAGCGCTATTTGTTCAGTTATTGTAAGTCACATTGCCACACATTGAGTGATTCCTTCTAACACTCAAAACTACAAAGTACAAAATATATCTGTAATTTTCTCGAAATCAAACATACAGATTTCTCTAATTCTTTGATATTTTGGGTGCCTAGTGTTGTAGTTTACTGAAGTGGTAGCCGCTTTTCGAGATCTTATCGCGTTCGTCTACAATTTAAGCGCAACTGATTTCCGTTTTTCCTGTATATCGCTGCTATTAAAATACAAATCTAAAAACAAAGTATATTGTTTTAAATTTCAGTCTAAGACTGATAATCTGTAAAAGTTTCAGGTCAATCGAAAATTGTGAAGTTTGTCAAAACGACGTTTAAAACGGCCTGGTGTGGCTTTTCAAAAACTATAGTGATCCACCTTAAGTTGACGACATTTGAGCGAGACTCAATCGAGTGTGGTCAGTGGTAGACACTAGACACCATGTACTTTACCTTTGGTTTTAGAAGACGAAAGAGTTCCACAAATTTCTCATCTTGGATACTAAGAGCACCTATGTCAAAAAAATACCATGCAGTATAGAGTAAGCAAAAAAGGAATAACTGATGAAGTAAGTAATGCAAGTCAGTAGAGCAGATTTCGTATGACTTTGAAAAGCTCACTGTACAAACGCAGTCAAGGCAAGACAAACTTCTAGAAAACATCACGGCCGCGGCAAGGATAGCCTGAGTATCAGGCTCTCAAGGATGGAGAGGGGGAAGAGAGCCGAGAAGGAGAAAGAGAAAAGTTCCTCTCGGAAGGCCTGATCCTCAGGTTACGGCAAGGCACGCACATTTACACGGTACTGAACTTTTTACAGTCATAAGAGATCTACTCTATTTGACAAGTAACAGTATGTTCACTGGTTGAAATACCTTGGCCTAAAGGATCTAGTAGGTTCCATGCCTTTGCTAATTCGGCTCTTTCTCTAGCTCGCTCTTTCTTGACATGCTTCTTTGCAAATACCCTGTACACCATGAAATACTTTTATTTATGAAATACTTATTTATTAACGTAAAGATAGATATCGATACAAATGATTTCGACTATAAAAAGTCACCATTAGGTTAAGTGAAAAATGATACAAATATACATCCACAACAAAGAGTAATATAATAGAAGTGGTGGCTGCATAATGCAATATTTTTTTGAATTTTTTACATTTTAATTTTGTAGCGGTGTTTAATCGAGGTATAACAAATTGAAGACAACACAAGCTGGGATATTACTTACCAGTAGCTGTCCACAACGACAGCAAGAACAATTGCTGTGAGAAAAAACACGCCAACAAAAACATAGGTACCTGGGAACCAAACAAACAACGAATACAATTATGATAAATGTAGAGAAGACAATACCACAGTTCATTTTGAAATACATGTTGCTTCAGTATCAAATATAAAAGAACAAAAATAAGTTAAGTACAAAAATAAACAAACAAACACACCAAGCAAGCAAGCAAGCAAGCAAGCAAGCAAGCAAGCAAGCAAGCAAGCAAGCAAGCAAGCAAGCAAGCAAGCAAGCAAGCAAGCAAGCAAGCAAGCAAGCAAGCAAGCAAGCAAGCAAGCAAGCAAGCAAGCAAGCAAGCAAGCAAGCAAGCAAGCAAGCAAGCAAGCAAGCAAGCAAGCAAGCAAGCAAGCAAGCAAGCAAGCATAAAGGAGCTGAAAATGCTTATTTCGAAGAACGATGCTTACCAAACAAAAAGAAATACCAGGAAAGGACTCTTAATGCAGGCAACATCACTTCCTAGAGAACAAAGCAATTGGTGTTCGATGAAATTTCAAGTGATCACGAGATAAATGATAATTTCAAAAACATAGAATACTGCATGCCGTATAGTGCATTGCAAGGCCGAAATGCATTTGGGGTCAAGTAATATTGTTTAAAGTAAACTAAATAATAATTGATTCAATACCTAATGGAAATTAAAGGAATTGGTTTTTATAATTCCTTTAATTTTCATTATTAAAACAATACCTCAATCATTATTGATTAAATAATAATTAGTTATTTTATTCCTAGTGCATTCCATTTAAAACAATATACGAGCTAGTTATAAGCTGTATATTTATATTTTCTATCTCAAATTAATGAGACCCACAATGGTCTTGGAATGCACTATTCAGTATTCGACGTTTATTGAAATAGCTGTATATTGTGATTAAAAAGATCCACAATGCCCTTGAATTGCGTCTTGGAATGCACTATTCAGTATCCAACGTTTTTTTTAAATAGTTGTATATAGTTTGTTTTGACTTACTGGGTAGTTCTCGGTGGAGAGTAAAACAAACAACCGTAGCATCCCTATACCAACATGGTCGAATGCCCTGCGGTATATCAACAAACAATCAACGACTAAATAAACACGAACAGGTTTATATATTGATAGGTGCGTAGTTTGGTTGATCTGCAGCACCCTCTTTACAATAGCAACTCATTTGATCATTCATTCATCCATGCATTCTTTTAATTATCCCTTTATCAAATCATTTATCAATTCCATCATTCATTTATTCAGTCACATATGCATGATGTAATTAACGCAAGCAAGTTAATAGAGTACAGACACTAAAAGTGTGCAATATTTTGTACTATTTACCACTAAATAGTGTTGATTAAACAACAGAGAACAAAATAATTTGCATAATTTAGCAGTATTTAGTGGTATTTATGTTGCACACTTTTAGTGTTTGTACTCTATCATTTGCAATAGCTAATTATCTTGAAAGTTCTGATGTGCCTTATATATCTTTTCATTTTCAAGGTGTTCGTTTGCCCCGTCAACTCTTCTTGATAGTATAATTACTCTAAATATAATTTCCTAAACCATATAAATGGTTTTGTACAATCGTTTTCATTTACTTCTTCTAACCTACCCATTGTAGATTTGCTCCTTTTCGCGTATCGTACAATCGATAACTTTGCTGCAACAAGACAAAAACAAACAATAATTAAACAGTGAAACACCAATACGTATAAACAAGCTCCTACCAACATATATGGCTTCATAGGTCAGTTGGTAGCAACCTCGTTTCCTGGGCCCTCTCCCTTCGCTTTCGGGATTGGGCGGGAAAGCATTGCACCGGTTCTGCACAGGTCATGGGTTCAAATCCCGTTGAAGTCCCGAAATTGTTTCGGGCTTCTATAATTGCAATTACATTAATAGACCCTGTTAGTTCTGCATGTACTGATGCAAATTGCACATTTCAGACCACATGGCATTCCCCTGAGAGTTGTTCTTTTATGTCAAGTATTAAAATATTTATACATAACAAATGATTGACTCCAAAGGGAATGAACACGTGGTTTGAAATGGGAAAATAAACATTGAAGTTGAATGGGTCTATTGCTTAATATTCAGCGACGATCATAATCATACATAATTTAATAACCGCAAATTAGACCAACATATATCTAAAAAAGCTTGTGTTACCCATTATAAGTTGTTATCTGCCTGGTCGAGTTAACAGCAGGTCTACAGTCATAGACACCCATGAAGAGATACACACAAACACACGAAGATAGCCATATGAACACTAGAATAATGGCAAAAACCTGTCAAGATAAACACTTATATTAAACATCCTTGAAAAGATACAAACATAAAGACACAGAGAACAAGAAAAACACGAGCATGATAGACATAATGGTGCATAATGAATTCCAGTCTAGTGGAATATAAAAATCTTCCAATCACAACTCCGTATTTTAGTCACGTGGCAATCCATTTTGCGATATTGGACAGCAACCTATTGGACTGCAACATTTCCATTGTTTACTCGAGATAGTTTGAAAAAAAATATTTGTTCAGTATAATTAAACACCTATAGGATTTATCCTCAACCATTATGGTAGATATTTAAGTCTCGATTTCTATATTAGGCTCGACGTGCGGTCTCGATCGCCCAATATTTAATTCTCGACTTAAATATTCTGGCATTTAGTCGGATGAATCCAACTAGTGTATGATAGTCCCACGAGTTACTCAGTAGTATACACGAGCCTTTAGAAGAGTGTGAATACAAGTGACGAGTGGGATATCCACAATGAGAAACACTTTGTATGACGATGAAAACATAAAACCATTTTTATTATAACCACGTTGATTCCAGTACGAATTCTAGTTTCACAGGAAAAGCGACTGAGTCATATTCAAAAGAGATTCTAATATTTCAGTAAATTGCACAGTTCGTATTCAGCTATGTGAATAACCATTTTTGCAGCCTGTTAAAGTAAGTATGATCCCAAAAACAGTAAAAACACAAACCTTTGATAATTTCAAACCTATAGTAAGGAGTACCTGCCAAATAAAAAGTGTTTGTTAGTGTATTGATTTGAATTGTATTCTGTAATAATATTGGGGCAAACAGTGATTACATTATATTTTGTGGCGTAACATGTGTCAAAGACCTACCATGAAAATATGTCTTATATTCTTGGCTTTGCAGAGAATGACTGCTAATCGAAAACATCGGAACACTTGAGGAATGTACTGAAAAATAAAATAAATTTGTTTAAAACAAAATCTGATATTGCAACATCTTCACAGAAGTCATGTATCGTTCACAACTCTCTTGCTTTTGTATTATCAATTCGCTCGCACCTCTGTAAGTAATGCTTATTCCAGTTCTGATTTGCAGGTCGGAGCGATATCTTATTAGTCGGGCTTCCCGCAGGGGGCCCGACTTTAGTTTTACCTTTTTGCCAATCTATCTATCTATCTATCGTCGTGTCGCGTTTGGGAAACCACAGGTAACCCAAACCCAGAAGTTGTGCTTCACCACACCGAAACCAAGATGGCCGACTTACGGCTAAAACAAGTTTCATTCAAAATGGTTTAAAAAGCAGTTGAATCTCTCAATCAACACTTAAAGTCGTCGTAATTTAGCTTTTTATTGATTAAAGTATGTACATGGAGTATTAGTTTTCAAGTTCATCATCGTCTTCGTGTCAAAAAATAGATTTGAAGAACTTCCAGAACTTCGATCGTATTTCGACATCTTCGATCCCGTGAGTGGAAAATCGTCTGATATAAGGACATGCATGGATATATAAGCTTCATATTTCGGTAAAAGTACAATTAATTATATATATCAAACATATCAAGAGTAATTTTCAAACGAACCATTTCAACTTCATAACACGTGTTTCTTGGTTTGCAAGTCAGTGTTTTTAAAACACTGAATAATATATATTCATTATTCAGTGTAGCAAGTAAAATTGTGTGAATCATTTGTTTTCTTGATTTAAGTTCGTTAAACTGTTTGAAGTTCATGTTTTTAAAGTCATGCATGTTCTCAGCAATAATCAGAAGTATACTTTGTATGCACCAGTCAATAATATTTATAGATATTAAATTATTGTATACTAAAAAAACGTTTCATTGTATTATATTAAATATAAAAAATATTTAGGTGTTATTTATTCTTATACATTCTCTATTCACTAGCTATTTTTTGACGTAGCCCGACTTCACACTCTTGGAGTGTCTAGTTATTGCAATATTTTTGATATTACACAACTATGGGTGAATAGTAGTAGTGTGGATATATACCAAGATACAGTATGACAAGGTATGCATGTGTATACAGTGGAACCCCGTTAATCCGGCCACCGAAGGGACAGCCTTAAGTGGCCGTATTAACGGGGTGGTCGTATTAAGCGGGTAAATTTTATAGAAAATCTATGCTCATGCATTTCGTCGGGACCTAAAAAACTAGCCGCAATAACGGGGTGGCCGTATTAAGCGGGTGGTCGTAAGGCGGGGTTCCACTGTAGTATATTTAGTATATATCAAAAAACCTTGACGGTCAAACGGCCGTTGCACGACCGAAAGGAACTGTGGGTCTTTGATGTTGAACACTAGTCTCATCTAGTGAAGAAAAGCTAATATGTTGTATGTATAACCACAATTCCTTTCGGTCGTGCAATTGCCGTTCACTCTGTCAAACTTGAAATAAGTGTATACTTTGTAACTTAGATAGAGATTTGTTTATAAAAAAAAATACATTTTCACAAGATTTTCTGGCCATACTTGGCATGCAAAAAAGCGCGCACTCTTTCCAAAAGGTAAATTACCAAAGATATCCCGAGCTAAGGGAGCCATTGATTTGGTAGGTATATTTGTATAGAGATATATACTACCTACCGTTTGGGTGAAGGCGGACACAACTAATATGATGAAATCGACAACAAACATACAGACAAACACAAACTGCATCCTAAAACAAGATTGAAAGATTTATTACTAGTCAGACACCCGGACTACTTAGCTATACCGGTGAACCTTAGTGAGGAGCAAGATCTAGATTGTATAAGGTTAAACTGTATGGTACTACTCGTGTTAATATGCCACATGCTGATAACATTTAAGGGGGTTTCTTGAATGTATAATATCAATAATGATACAGGGACGGACCAGAAATTTGTCAGGGGGTGCCCTAATTGCAAATGAAGGGCTCTTAAGGTGCTATAGGGGGTCCCTAAATTTCTTAAATAAAATAGGGGTGATTACGGCGCTAGGGGGTGTCCATTGCTACTAGGGACACCCCCTAGATCAGCCCTTGGATATACGTACCCGTTCCAGGCCCGCGCTTCTGCTTTGAGCGACCAAAACACCGGCCATGTCAGGAAAGTTATATTGATGACCAAGTCAAAGATGTACAGTATTATACACAAAAGATTGAGCACGAACACAAATGGAGAAATTCTGAAACAAATATGGAAAAAGAATCAAAAACATGACCCTATAATCTTCAATCTCTCTTATAGATACATAAGGGATATTATATATATATTATTACGTATCAAAGATATGCCTATTGTTCTGTTGCAATCTCAACCTGGTAAAAAAAGGGAAAATCTCGTCTTTTACTTCTCACCTACAATACCATATATGGTAATGGCATTGTTTTCAAGATTGCATGCGGTATTTCTGTTACAATTATTTTATTCTTCAAGCATTATACATGCGTATTTTCAGCTTTAGTGATCTTCTTTAGTACACTAAATTACAAAAGTCAGGACAACGTTCTTGCTATTAGGTGTACATAGAAAAATATGTACAATAATAATAATAATGTATCATTATAGTAGTCCTTTCGCAGTGTTCATGAAAAGATCAACTAATGATATCTTAGTCATAATGACATTTTTGCATTATATACAATTTAAAGGTTTGTTTTAATTTACTCATAGTAATGAGCTTTAATACACACTTTCATTGTTTCGAAGTAATCATTATTTACGAGAATCTTCAAGCTGGGGAGGGTTTTGAATTCAGCAGGGAAGAGTGGGGCTGATGAATTTATTATTCATAGGTCATTATTGCATGTAGTCACTCAATTGGAACCAGAGGTTATTATTTGGAGCTAGAGGTTATTATTTTGATCCAGATCGAGGTTTGAAAGATACAGTATGTGTGTGCAATTCCGGACGGTTTTTAAATAAATTGCCATATCATTCGTTAAACGCATTGTTTAGGAAATACATTTTCCCTGGAGATGAGGTAACATCTGATAAAGATTTATATAAAGTATTGGTCAATTTTAGTGATTTTTAAAAATGTTATGGATATATTTGTAAAGTAGTTTGAGTGGTGCAATTCCGGACAGTTGTGTGCAAAGCCGGACACTATTAAAGTAGGTTCTGTTTAATCAATTCTTTAAAGTTATTTCATAATTTTCGAATGCTTATGATAGATTTTCTATTTCCACAGTCAAATGTGAGATTAAAGCATAAAATTGTGTTAATTAAATCATAAATTACGTTGCTTGATTAATACGTTTGAGCAACACGAATAATTGCCCTCGTGCGCTGGATTCTGCAAATGAATATAAATGTCCTATAAATATATAGTGCACGGTGATTAAACTATCCAAAAGATAAATTTTGTTTGCAAAATCAACCTTCAGTTGAATTGTATATTTTTAAGCGACTTTTTATTTGCCTGCGTACAGCCGGTTTAATTACCCGTAATAACCGTCTGCGAAAGTTCGCCAGATATCGTGTTCTCTGTGACCCGATATAAGAAGCGATTTCTGATTGGCTCTCGCTAGGATCAATTCTTACGCGAACTCTGATTGGTCAACGGCACGGCATAATCTCTTCCGGTTGCGATGTTTGACCATGTTGACAGCTAGAGTAAAGACATGGTCTAAATATATTACTATGAGTGTATTTTATACCTGCGATTTGTGCCGCAGCACACAACTTAAACCAGAAGAGAGGTTCCTCATTGAAGGAAAGTGTGAAATTAAGATTCTTTCAGAGCTCCAAATTCTTTCTCGAACGCCGAATAATGACTATATTTGCCGTCGATGTTTCGTACTTTTGAAGAGACGAAGGCGTTCGCTTCAACTGATATAACCTCCATAGAGAGTGCTTTTAACATCACAGCGTCCTTTGAAGAACATTGTGAAAGTGCTGATTGTAATATATTTAGACCATGTCTTTACTCTCGCTGTCAACATGGTCAAACTCACGTGCATGTAGCAACGAAAACATCGCAACCGGAAGAGATTATGCCGTGCCGTTGACCAATCAGAGTTCGCGTAAGAATTGATCCTAGCGAGAGCCAATCAGAAATCGCTTCTTATATCGGGTCACAGAGAACACGATATCTGGCGAACTTTCGCAGACGGTTATTACGGGTAATTAAACCGGCTGTACGCAGGCTACTTTTTATCTACAATTCAAAGTTCTTTTTCCTAGCTGAAAATATCTCGATTGTCACAAAAAACTTCTTACACAATAGAAAACATACAAATGCTTTATTCTATAATGTTGTTTTCATTTGTAAACAAATTCGATCTCTTTTTTAACGCTTAAATGCCAAAGTGTCCGGATTTGCACACTGTCCGGATTTGCACACACATACTGTACTTTGATGGATATGAAACTTAGACTTAGAATTTTTTTTTGAAAATCTGAATTTAAAGTAAAGAAAAAATCAAATGACACCAACGAGATTCGAACCGGCAATCTCTGCCTTCGAATTCCTACACCTAACGCTGTATGCTAACTGACCAACCGATGTCAGTTTTGGTTTAAATAAAAACGAAATGTGTTTTTCTTTATACTTGTTACAAAAGACATTGTTAGCATTGGTCCCATGGGACGGACAAGAAAAATAGTTTAGTTAATGGACCCTTTGGGAATTGTTAGTAAGTGGTTTTCTTTCGAAAACAATGAGAATGTGTATTAAATGGGATAATGGCATCGCTCCTCGGCTTATTGCAAATAATGACCTCGCGCTGCGCGCTCGGTCATTATTTTCAATAAGCCTCGGAACTCATCCATTATCCTTTACATAAAGGCTTGTTTACACTAGCAATTTTGTCGCGCGATTTCAATGGCGATTTTATCACAGCTTTGTCGCCGCAATTTCGAATACGTTCGAATTTAGGAAACATAAAATCGCAGCAAGTTGCACTAAATTTCGAGCATGTTCAAAGTTGCGTTGACAAATCTGCGATAAACTCGCCTTTGAAATCGCAGTTCTTGTCGCGCGACAAAATTGCAAGTTTAAACGGGCCTTGAGACAAAATTCAAGTGCATGCGCAAAACCCCGCAACATGGGTTGGTTTCTTACCTGTTTAGGGGAACTGAAGGAGGCTCGAAGAATATCACTAGAGAATGTAGTACGCTGTTACATATCATAATACGTTGGAACCAGAGATTGTTGAGGATGTTAAAACACCTAGGAGATTATATATATTAGTTTAATTGGGACGAGTGTGCTTTGACTAGATTAATCACATCCTCGGGAACCCAGGGGTATTCTTCTGTCGCTCGTTTCTCGCTTCCACAACATATATATGTTGTGGAAGCGAGAAACGAGCGACAGAAGAATACCCCTGGGTTCCCAAGGATGGATTAATCATTTCACAACAAACTTATCAGCGTCACTTCTCGTCATGTCAGTTAAATTTATTAACTGTCTTTATTCATTCATCATTTACATACTGAACTACAGACGTGTCCAGTTCACAATTAATTATAAGTAAATATATAATATGTATGGTAAGAAAAATAGGAATTTAATATATACATATATGCATGATACATTATCTAAAATTATCTAGAAAAATTAACTAAAATTAAGTATTTAAAGCTCCTATTAATAAAAACGCTTTTAAAACGTTCAGTTCTTATTCTTGGTATATTTTTCCGCAAAGTTTGCAATCCCTCTCCCATAAAATACTTGAAATAGAGTAACATTCGATCTTTGGTATATCGAATTGGTGTACAAAATGATCACTTTACAATCAGTACAAGCGTTTGAAATATTTTGTTCTTCAATGCCTACAACTATATATATCAGACGTAATAGCAAGGGACTCGGGAATTGGCAGGCCGGACATTGCTGGCGCAATGTTGGACGGGAGGGTGTGGGGCGAAGTGGTCCTGAGCATCTCGACCGGAAGGGCCGAAAGATGATAATGATGTATGTATATCATTCTAATTTATGCATGTTGTATGTCAATCTAAACAGTTACTTTTTTCACGCGACACTTTATATAATTTCGCAAATATCTGGAATTGTGTACTTTCTAGTTACGAAACGTAAGGTTTTCTATCGGGATGAAGCAAGTGAAGCCATATGCGTAAGCCAATTCGATGATTCTGTTAAACGGTCTTGAGCCTGTCATTTCAAAAATCTAACTTCTTTAGCTGGATATGTTGTGTCGATCATCTCCTTGAGACGCCAGAAGACCTAACAAGTACATGGCATCAAGAACTTCCAAAACAGAGGTCCAACGTACAGTGCGTATAAAACCCCGGCCATTGTTTAAACTCCCGCCAGCTTCTAAAAGAACATGGTATGCGCGTTGTGCAGACGTCACCTTTGCGCGCGCTTATTCCTGATTGGCTCAAATCGACAATCGTTCATGTTGCGCGCGCGTCTACGCAACAGAAGCAATTTTCAAGGAACTTTAGTTTGTTCAAGTTCACGAACAATTAGCAACATTTTAGAAAGCTCTCGATAAAAACTTAATTTACACAACAAAAACCATTTCAAATAACTGGAAATACCTACAATGGATATAAAACATCAAACCAGTGAAATGACATCTATAGTAGACATGTCTACCCAGGAAAGAAAGACATTCTTCACAACTTTCCAGCCTGTCCACTGTGACACCCAAGAGATGAAGTTCGAATACATGGAGGACGAAAAAGAGTTTGCCATCAGCTACACGTCCATAATCTGGCCTCTTCAGACTGATGTACTCTGCGCAGACAACTTCCAAATGCTGGTTGATAAGATAGCACCTTTCGCAGAGGAGTACCAAAGAATGGAAGATTTCACGATGCTTAAACTTGTCTCATCTAATACGTATGATTCACATTGTTTGTCTTCAAGTAGCATTATTACGACCGCATCTCCTGTCAATCATCTTGCTTGTACTTCAATGCCTGTACAAGCTGTAAAAGATACTGACATTGACACTTCTAATGGCATAGAAACATCACGATCGACAAACGAGGGGATTGAGGACGACCATTTTTCTGGTCTTTGCAGTCTTCGTAGTTTTATCTTTGATTATGGTATTGATTTATGTCCTCCAGACACCATCAATCAACCTAGTGGTGACGTGAAAACACCATCGACCACTGAGAGTGACGAGGAACCCTCTGATCTTTGCAGTCTCCGCAGTTTTATCTTTGATAATGGAATTGATTCATGTCCTTAAGACACCATCAATCAACCTAGTGGTGACGTGAAAACACCATCGACCACTGAGAGTGACGAGGAATCCTCTGATCTTTGCAGTCTTCGTAGTTTTATCTTTGATTATGGTATTGATTCATGTCCTCCAGACACCAACCAATCTACTCGTGATATCGAATCAAGATCGACACCAGTGTCAAAAAATCAAGACAAAGCAGTCGATGTCCACGAAAACATCCCTGATGGAAAACACCATTCGCGTCTACGCCGATATCTGAGGAGACTGAATGTATTTTCTTTCTGCGCCAGGATTGTATCACGTTTAGGAAACTCTCAGAAAACGTTTCACTTATAAACTCTGACTAATTATAATCCATATACATACATATATCCAATTGTAAATATTTGTACATAGTGTAAAAAATATATTATTATAGTACGTTATTTAGATATTACATAATACATTAATATTATATTAAATAAAGTTATATATTACGTTATTTCTGAGTGATCCTTTACCAGTTTGAAACACAGTTTAGGATTGGTTTAAAAAACAATAGGGTCTTTTCAAACAATTGCCATAAACCTAACCAAACAATAGCAGTACTGTCTAACTGGGGCCAACCAAAACGAAGCTTTGGGTGCAGTGGGGTACACATACAAAGCCCATCGTTACTCGGAAAAATAATGTGTCTCGATATATATGGGCATACAAAAGTCGAGACTAGCACGAAAAACATGTGATTTACCTTCGTGCAAGACGTGGTTTGAAATATGATCTTGCTTTACCATAGCTTCCCCTATATAGTAATCATATGGGTTAATATATACTAGCTATACCATTGTTTCGAGTGGCATACCGTGGAATAACCCACAATTCACTTGTATTTTCTAGTATACACACGAGCCTTTAGACGAGTGTGTGTGTGTGCAAGAAAATACAAGCGACGAGTTTGATATTCATGGTATGTCACGAGAAAACATTGTATAACTATTTTATCCCACATCATATAAAATAAAGAGAACGCGCAATGTCTCATGGGAAGAGACAGTTGAATACCGCCGAATATACAACGCAACTTTCAAGCATTCTGATTGGCTGTATTTTGTATGATGTGGGATATATATTGGTATTGCATACAATAATTATATGATATTCGTTAAAGCTTATAAAATAGTAGGGGGAAAATATTTATCCTTTTCCCTCGAGACCTGCACACAGCTTGAATAACGTCACTTTCGTGACGCATTGCATATTGCATATTCTATATTCAAAGACGTACAACCAAAAAAAGACGAAACAAATTCAGTTAATGATAACAAATTGTCGCACTTTGTGATCAATACTAAAATTGTTTTCGGTCTTAGGATACAATACAGTAAAACCCCGCGTATAAGAACCTAAAATTCTTAAAAGAATCTGTCAGGCTGAAATGTTCATTTTTTTGTGTGCAAAAGTGTGCAAAAGCATTGACCTGTATGTAAATAAAATAGGAAGAAAGGTGTTGTAATGATGATCTAGATAGCCTGATTTCAAGTTAAGCACCATTTATATAAGAACCTGTTCAGGCTGACTTGGAAAAATCTAGGTTCTTATACACGGGGTTTTACTGTATATATGTATATGCATTTATCTCTTCTTTTTGTAGTTAAAAAATGATGATATTCAAAACTGTAAAGATTTCACTGTCGAGATTCTATGAGAATTAGTAGCTCTGAAGCATATTATCCAGAGTGCACTTCGATCTCAGTATTGTATGAAAAAACCCATGTCAACCAATTTTGAAAGAAATGTACTGACCTGCCGTGTAGAGCATCGTCGATATGTGCAGCAGCAAGTTTTAGTTCTCTGTGTTTACCTTGTAGATCACCAAACTGCTGTGTGAGAGCGTCAGCCTGAAAAAGGGCAAGATATTCAATACCAAGTGGAAAACCAACGAAACCAAACGAATGAACGAATAAATGATTTATTTATTTATTTGAATGAAGAATGAATGAATAAAGAATGCACGAATGAATGAATGAACACATTAATGAACGAATGAATTGGACGAGCGAGTGAGCGAACAAACGGCCGATTGAATGATCTGGACCACGGTTGTACGAAGCCTGAATAGCACTATCCACCGGACCGGATAAATCCCTATCCAACGGATAAAACCTATACAAATTCTATACACTGGATAACTCTTATCCAGTGGACAACTTTATCCAGGCTTCGTAAAACTGGCCCCCTGGTGGTTTTAAAACATATATAAGCTAAAGTTTCAAATTTGCATTCTTTTTATGAAAAAAGTGTCTTAATTACTATTTCTATGAAAAATTTAACCTTGACTCGGTAAGTCAAATAAGCTATATATTTTATCAAAATGCTTCTTGTCAGAAACATTGATGTCCTGACCTGCATGGCTTACGAACACTTCAACAAAATTCTACGACCGTGGACAACCACTGGACTGCATTGGTAATCGATACGTAGCTTATAAAAATAATAATAATTAACAACAATAATAACAAAACATGCATTTTCACTGAAAACCGAAAATCTAAACTTCATAGTCCTTGACAGAACTCAATAAGTTTGTTTTGATAGTTCTAATTAAAAATACAATTAACACAATTTTAATGATCAAATACAAGTACATGCAACTGAAACTTGCTGCAAATATATTATAGTTCAGTTCTTCGTACCTTGTTGAGTTCTACTCTCATTGTTTTGCATCGTTTGAATTATATAAATCGTTGAAAATTTGTCATCATTTTATTTCACGATTATCAGTGACAATGGCTTCAAAATAAATGACACATTTTCACTCTCGACTCTTTTCCCACGTTAGCAACCAGAGATCAAACTCTGATAAATGTCCGTCATTTGAATGAGAGCCGGACATTATCGAAAGAGAAAGCAAACATGGACTATTGTTGGTCTTGCTCGGAATATCTATCATCATCTATCATTATTATAAACATTATAGAAACCTATACCATTGTATACGTACAGTCGTTAAAAATTGGATAACAAAATGGATAAAAAAGATCTTTTGATTCTTGGTTATAAAATCAAAAATAACAGCGTAAAAAATCAGCTATAAAAACGTGTTTTCCAAAAGGCACCACCTGAACAAAAGTATTAGAAATTGTCGCGTCGAGGGAATAAAATCTGTTTACAATAATTTTAATTATAAATGTAGTGTGATATTGTAAACACACTGATTTGATATCGATATTCACATATTCCTTTAGATTGAAATTATGAAAATAAATAAATCACTGGACTATTAAATTAGTCCCTCTGATATGAATTTTTTTAATTACAATTTAACATAAAAGTTGTTATGAGTATATTAATTTAACATTATACAATATGATGAAGGTTTTAGTTGATCAGTTAGCGTGTATGGTCAGTGTACCACCAAAGCATTGACTGGTCGTCATCTGAGCCAGGAAAAGTACAGCCAACTCACGAATCGATTTACAAACCACAACATTGAATCAAATAAACATATAAGATATTTTAAAGTTATGTAATCGTGTAAATAACAATGTACAAAATGTTATTAACATAACCTTTTACAAGATAAGTGTAATTGAATAACACTAGTCGCTATTATGGTATTATCTCAGTATTAAATCATACTTACACCATCAGCATGAGGGCACAGAGCTAACGCAGGAACTAGAAAACCAAACTGGCCAAAATTCTCGACAGATGATCGTCTTTCTAGTCCTCGAAACTGGTCTCCTTTGTTGTACGCTTTGAAAATAGTCGCTACATTCTCTGACCAAGCTACAGATGAACATCTCGACGACCGAACGGATTGCTCTTCAGCTTTACTCTCAAAGTCGTCATCGCCGTCTTGATCATTTACTTGAATCAAAACTGTTGCACTCTCGCTCTTTGTTTTAGAAAGCTCTCCGTTGGTATGATCCATAAATGCAATAGTTATTCGTAATACTATAACTTGTTTCTCAGCAGCATAGTTGTCTGCTTAGTGACCGGGATGTGATTGTTTAGTGTAATCCTTTACGTCCTTCAAACTTCGGTTAATTATTACAAATGACATCTACCGTAAACTTCAGGTCGGATGAGGATGATTGTTATTATCACGAAGTCTCAAGGGATAATCATAAGTTTAGATGTAGTTTTGCAATGCAAATCATTTCGATATAAATAATTACAGGTCCTCTTCAAGTACTTAAGTTTACAGAAGGTCAAAACCTTTCACCAAACTTTAACCACAGCGAAACCTTTCGTCCTGACACCGAGCTGGTAACTCCTAGTATTAGAAACAGAGACTGATCTTATTAAATACCTTGAGAATAACGTCCTTAGACAAACGTGCAATGAGGGGTTGGCAGTCAAATACCTCTTTTGACAAGCTGCTCTTATTGTTTACAAAAGAACGTTTATCACTTTATAAGCATAGCTAGGAAAGTAATTAGAAGTGTATACACATGTATTACGTCATATAGGATTAACATTTACGTCATGAAAAGGAACAAAATATATGAAAGAACAAAATTAATAATATAATGCAATAATCAAGGCAGTGAATAACGACTGAATAGTGGCAAATAATTAAACACCACCTCGATTTACAAATGACATTTTTTCACCGCGACACATTCGCTAAAACCATTATAAATTATAAGAGACGAGACGTAGTATGATACTCTAAATTCATTTATTATTATTGTTATAACTATTGTTAGAAAACAAGGAATGCGCAGAAAATAGACAAATTACATGATGGCTAGTCAATGAAAACCTGTTTCCTCCGTACTGATAATAATAAAAGTTTTATTTGTTTTCTATTTATCTAATAAACTAGAATCAATTTCCTATAACAAGCCATTCATTGTTCTAACAGGTATTTTTGATATCACTTTTTTCCAGTAGCCATCTCTTCTATTGTGCCTGCAATCTCTGCACAATGTAACAAACGTTTCTTTTCCTTCTCCAGCTCGTCTGCCCCTATTTCACATCGTATTTTCTGTAAGAACAAATCCAGGTCACGAGCAAAGAGGCCCTTGGGTGGGGCAGTTGGTGGTGACGCGCCTGCTGGACGAGGGGGAGGGCCCATTCGGGGGGAGTAATCCATTGTCGTTCCATCTTCGAATGTGAAATGGAACGTAAAGGTGCGTTCGTTACCAGTAGCACGGCTCTCGGTCCATACTATGGGACTAGGAGAAATAAATATCAATCAATCAATCAATCAATCAATCAATCAATCAATCAATCAATCAATCAATCAATCAATCAATCAATCAATCATTCCACTGCATGATCCATCCACCTCGGTCAATCAATCAATCAATCAATCAATCAATCAATCAATCAATCAATCAATCAATCAACCAACCAACCAATCAACCAACCATCCATACTATGGGACTAGGAGAAATAAATATATCAATCAATCAATCAATCAATCAATCAATCAATACAATCATCAATCAATCAATCAATCAGTCAGTCAACCAATCATGACCAAGCATGATTAATCAGTCAATTGATCGATCTATTCATGCATGCTAATCGATATCATCAATCGATCGATCGGTGAATTAATCAATTAACGGCCATCAGTCACCAATCAATCAATCAATCAATCAAACGACAATGAAAATCACATGATATACTGTCATGCGCACAGCATTTTTATGCAATCATTCAAAAGTACACGACTTCTATTGCACAAACATTGTTTACGTCATTCCATCAGTATCTTACACGTTGTCCTTGGTAAGCAGCGTCGCCAGCATCTCTTTCTTGGTTTCGTCTTCCATCAACTTTGCTTCCTTCACCGTCATTTCGCCAAACAATTCATACACCATGTGTAAACGATTCACGCCAGAAAAGCTTGGAAATCCTCCTTTTTTGATGTCACTAACCCAAGCAGTTGGCGACAAAGTTGCTGTGAACTTCATAGCTGCCTTGGTCACTCGAGGTTTTGGTTTGATCTTTTCAGTGAGCTCTACGAAGGCATCAGTTAGTAGTCCAATGTCCTCTTCTTGCAATAGTACACCTATACAAGGCAAAATAGTTGAACGATAACAATAGATCGTATGAAAGATGAGTCCGAGGAAGGAAAACATCGTTTAGATCCAAGTTTTGGATGAAAAAAACGAGAATTTTTCAACAATATTTCATAATCATAATCATAGTCATGTTAAATTTAAGTTTACAAGATCAGCTATTTAAAATAGCTCTAACTCCCTAGATATTAATCTTAGGCAAACGGTTCAAACGTCTATAATTTCCCGTCAGTATATAAGGACTTACCATCTTTTGTAATGATTAACGAGACACCCCCATCCCATCCCCCATAACGATATTGGTCAGAAGTGGGTTCGTCAATCTAAGGTTTTTTATGAATTTTTCAAGACCCAAACATCAATGTCCAAGTGGTAGGGGTGATCGGCGTACCTTTTAGGGTTAAAATATTTCCTGTGCGTACTTTTTAGGGTCCGTTTAGAGTTTTGGCTCAAAAATCAGTTGTAAGGGTCATTTTTATTCTGCTCAGTTTATTTTATCTGTGTGTACCTTTTAGAGGTCATTTTCAAAACCTCCGCCGATCACCCCTACCACTTGGACAAAGGCAGTACCCCCCCCCCCCCGGGATTGTAGCCCTAGCGTTAACACCTTATCTATTACCGCTGTACTATTTACCAAAAGTCGCATCAGTTATACAGGCTAAGCCTTGATTTGTTGTCAAAATATCCCAAACAAAACACGAAACAATTTTACCGCTTAATAATAGAAAACACATTTGAATTTACTCTGAATTGAGGCTATCCCTGTGCAAATGAGCCTTTTGTCAAATAGTACAGCGGTTGTTATAATTAGATAACAAGAAACTGGTCTATTCATGACGAAGCAAGCAATTAAGACGGCGATTGGCCGTCATTAATGAATTCCAAATAGGGACGACCGGATAAACTAAACTGCGGAATAAAGAGGCTTATACTTGTCAAAAGGATAACCTTTTTCTTGATGAATATAGAAGGAATGTAATATAATTCTACACTGAAGATATGTACACTGTACGTTTTTTTACCTTTTTCTTCCGCCATGTCTATGAGCTGCTTGCTCGTCGCAAACGAATTTGTCAGGGGAAACTCGACCAACACGTGCTTTCCTGCATTAAGACATTTCCTAAAAAAAAATAGAAAGTTAATCTCTAATTAAAGATATTGACTATATTCTAAGTGCTCTGAAGACAGCATAGCCTGCTGTGCAGAATCTTTTTTTTTTAGCGCAAAAAAGAGTCTGCACAGCAGGCTAGAGACAGCAGAATAAAAGAAAAATTATTAAAATAAAATACGTTTAGAACAACAGAAATGTCAGGGAGAAAAGTAAACGGACAAGAAAAACCGAAAGAAAGAAAGAAAGAAAGAAAGAAAGAAAGAAAGAAAGAAAGAAAGAAAGAAAGAAAGAAAAAAATGAATATATGTTGTTAGAATAGGCGAAGAAAAGAATAAGGAAGATGTCAAAAGGAAGAAGAAAGGAAAGATAATTAAAAAAAGGAAGGACAGAAATAAAAAAGTGAAAGAAACAGAGAAAGAACAAGATAGATTGAATGATATATGTTGTGAACCAAACAAATCCATAACTAACTTGGCATACTCCTCATGTGTATTATTCTCAGTGCATATCAGAATCGCATCGACGTCACTTCTAGACAGAACATCGTCCCAAGACAATAATGGAACCTGAAGATCATCCGGCTTGTGACTGAAATCATATTGAAATATCATAGCTTTTACCTTCATACTAATATTAGTCCTGTGTATATGACATACACTATTTTAAAATAAACTGAAATGCAAGAAGAAACAGGAATCATGCATGGGATTTAATGAAAATCAATGAAATTTGGACAAATAACAAAATGGCCGCTGAGTATTTGGTCGGAATATCCTTATATCCACTCAAGTACCGTGCACAAAGTCACTACTCTGACCCTATCGACATTCTTGTAACCCTCTTGTGCAGATTTAGACGGGAGATTTCAATAAATCCTATTCTCGACGATGGGTATATTTCAGTGGAATTTATCAATTATAATTGAATAACGCGGTATATGTTTGTTATTTCATTCAGAATATTTCAGTAGCAGACACTATATATTTTTATAAAATATTTTGTACAAATAAAACGAAGTCTGACAGCTAATCAACCGATCCTTCGGACATAATGAATCAATATCATGCTTAATAAAAACTTAATTATGATACTATTATCTGAAGTGAATGATAATATTAATGCTGTATTTAAATTAATATCAATATACTGTACTATACTATAATATATATATACTAAATGAAAATACAAAGTATCCGCAGTTGAGTTCACGACCGATTTCAGTTTCTTACCGTGATATAACTCCTTTCAGTTCAGCTACATTTTCACCCAGCACATTACTAGTAATATCACGGACTCTCGCTTTCCCAGCTCGACCAAGACCAGCTACAACGATCCGCACTGGTGTAGACATTCTGATCTGCACGCGTTCCTTCACCGAATGTATTAAAAGTTTCAAGAACGGTCAAGAGCACATGAATCTTATGTTACGTAATGATTGGCGTGACAAGCGTGACAACTGAGCGTGACAAATTCGGTATCTTATAAATACATAGGTCTATCTAGATAAAAGATAAGATAGAAATAAGTGTTTGTTCTCCTAGAGTTAAATAAAATGCCACAACACAGATAAAACTTTGTATATCAGGAGTAAATGTGAGAGTTTTATTTTCGTTTCTTTGTCGAAGGGTCTGGGTACGAGAATGAGTTTCACTCGGGTAACGACGAGTTATCGAATGATTTCCGATCACTAATCGACTAGATAAATTCATTTGGAGCAAACACATGCTCTTTGTTGTTGTGCCGAAGTGGTCAAGAAAGGCGCGAAAATTTACAAAACCAATTTAAAGCATTTTTCCTGAAGCTTTCACAATATGGAAACCGAGCTAATGAAGACAGTTCGCTTAGAATATATCAAGTTACGAGAGACAACACAACGACTTAAGAGAGAGTCACATAAAGTGAGTTTATTGTGACTTGGAGTTTGTTATCTCGATCTTCAAATTAGTTTTCCTGTATGTGAATATATTTAGTTACTTGTGCATTGAATACGGGTATTTCCGTCCTTTTCTCGTTTTATACATACTATTTATCGAGATTTTCGACTGCAAAGCACAAAAGAAAAAGAATCCGGCGACTAAAAGATGTCGAACCGATTTAATAAATGTTAGACCATGCCACAAGCTTACGATAAATATTAGTCATTTCTAGATGAAGATAATTTTACTTGAATTTACACATACTTTTACTAACACATTATTATATACAAATATATATCTTTGGATTTTTTATTTTGCTATACACAAAAAGTAATGGATTTGAATTTCATCTTGTTAATATTCCCATATTTTCTTTTTTTTTTCCATTTCCTGCTGATGCATTGTAGTTTATTTTAAGGCCCATTTTATCTAAAACATCCGTTTTTGACGTGAATAAAATAGATTTTTTTAAAAAAATTTTTTTACCAGAGGAACTTTACTGCTAACCGTCAAAAGATACGAGAACAGCTTAAAAAAAGAATACAACTGACAGGTGAAGTTACATCATGTCCTTTTGTATCTTCAACTCTCCCTGCAGATCAAGTCCAAGGCTCATCGAAAAAGGTATATTTTACAATTAGACAGGTCAGCTAGTAGGTTCAATAGCCCACAAGGCCATAAGCAGAGTTTTGAAGTCATGAGTGGAAAACAAAATGTTCTGGTGCTCATTATAAGGGGTCAATACCAGGGGGTTCTTCCTTTGTCCAAGTGGTAGGGGCGATAGACACTTGATTTCGCAAATGACCCTAAAAGGTATGCATAAATTAAGAGAAATGCCAAAGCATGTCAAAGACTTTTAAGCAAGAACCCTAAAAGGTGTACGCACATGGAATATTTTCAACCCTAAAATGAGCGCCGGCCGCCCTACCACTTGGACAAAGGGAGTACCCCACCAGGGGTCAATAAGACAGTGTTAATTACTGATATCTTTTGTCAGCATTGATTTATTTGCTTAATGTTGACATGGTATCTCAGTCAGCAGGTCTTTCGTTTTGTTTGTAATATCATTTTATTTTTTCAGTGTAGTATAGTAAGTGGTTTTAACCATCCAACACAACATACTCTGCTCCGTGTCATGCCATACATACCTCCTATCCCACAGTACTTTACATGGTCTCTGGTTCAACAGAATTTCATGGTTTGTATTATTTCATCTTTTATAATTCAGTAATTTTGAATATTCGTCAAACATTTTCCTGTCTTGAAATTACTATGGAAATCAGTAGACTGGTAATCATGCCCCAAAAATTCCGTCCACGTGACCAATTTTTTTTGTACCATGTGATCGCTTCTGGCCAATCATTTTGCTCAAAATTGGTCATGTGGTACAAAAAGACACACCCCCAAGGCCAAATTTTCAACGTACATTTAACCACTCTAGTGATTTTCATAGTATATTGATTTGTTTGTTTGCTATTTGTTCTTTTTATATTTGGTGTTGTCAAGTACTCCAGTTTCATGTTATCTAGAGTACCGCTGTACTATTTGACAAAAAGCATATTCACAGGCTAAGCCTTAATCTGTATCAAAATATTCACAAATTCCAAGCAAAGAAAAATGCCATCGTTTTACAATAGAAATCAGATTTGAATGTTTGCAGAAGCGAGGTTATCCCTGTACAAATGCACCTTCTGTTCATATAGTACAGCAGTGCTAGATAACACATAACTAGAGTATTAGTGGATAGCTTTATGACAAAAAGAAATCAAACATTCAACATAATTCAGCCAGCAAGTAGACAGAGTTCCCACGGTCAGGGAAAAGTCAGTGAATTTAGAATTTTTTTCAAGGTCAGGGAATTGTCAGGAAATTTTGATTTTTATCAGGGAAAAGTCAGGGATTTTTTTTTTTCATCATTCTCAAATTCTTTTTGGTAATAATTAAGTAATTTCACTCCTAAACGAAACTTCTCAAAGGTTCCCGATTTTTCATTAAAAGAACTAAATAGAAGTAAGCCACTTGGTTATTGAAAAATTGGTTTTGGTCAGGGAAAAGACAGGGAATTTTACTTTTTAATATAAGTGGGAACCCTGGTGGAAAATGTGGTATTGGTTCTAGTATATTCCTCTTCTTTACTACTGGTAAACTATATCTTCAAAAGTACAATTCTATGTATAACCTTAGTCTTTTGCTGTGTTTTGATCCTCATGCCCCTACACTATCAGCTCTCATATTGTTCGTTTCATGTTATTCTTGCTCATCCACAATCAATATAGTAACTGTTGTATTTACAGAATTTAATGTGTAAATGTTATCAAACAATTGATTCAAGTCACAGCTCTTGGACAAAAACAAAAACTTGGCTTGAAAGCCTGGACTTGAATCCATTGTTCAAGGTCAATTGCATATAGCTTTATTAACAGCTATTGTGTTATACCAATATGATGATATTTATATGTTTTCACTCCATTATAGTTGCCTCAAACACCCTTTACTATTGATGTTTGTTAGGTTGAAGATGAAACTGTATTGCACAACATTCCCTATATGGGAGAAGATGTCCTTGATCAAGATGGATCTTTTATTGAAGAACTGATTAAAAACTATGATGGCAAAGTTCACAATGCACGAGGTAGGTATTTTTGCACTATTCTTGAACTAAATGCTAGTCTTATAACAATTTTTACTGTGTAATATTTTATATCGAAATACCTCACCAATGATCCTCCAATCACATAGATCTGCATATTTTGGTTACATGGCCATTAAATATTCTGCGATATTGGACAGCAACCTATTGGACTGCAACATTTGAATTGTTTACTCAATATATTTGGAAAAACTATTTGCTCTGTATAATAAACACTTACAAGGTTCACCTGAGTCCATTATGGCAGATATTTAAGTCTCATTTTCAATGATAGGCTTGACCTGCGGTCTCACCCAATATTGAATTCTTGACTTTAATATTCTGCCATGGCTTGGATGAATCCAATAACTAAAGTGTATAATGTTTGTTGTTGTCTTGCAGTGTTTGATGAGTACACACTAACAAACACCTTGCTGGTTGAGTTGATTGACAATGTCATGAAAACACTGGCCAATAAAGACAAGGACACTAAACCAGATACGGGTAAGGCAAAAGATAGATCAACTACAGTTCCTTCATTGTGACATGGTAGAGACAACACATCAGCACTCTAACTGCTCAGCCAATCATGCTACCTTATTACTGGGCTACCTGTGGTAGACCAGTCTTAAAATGGGTTTGTTTTTTTCATTGTCGTCGTTTTCGACCAGACAAAATGGACAATAGGACAATAGTACCCCAATTGGGCGTCTAGTTGTAAATATATTTCAGTTACAATACAGCGGTACCTCTATTAAGCAGTCACCCATTAAGCGGTCACCCTCTATTAGGTGGCCACAATAAAAAGTCCCAAATATATTCTATACCTATTCTATACCTCTATTCAGTGGCCAACCTCTAATAAGCAGCCACTAAAGTTGGAAAGTCCAGAGGGTGACCGCTTTATAGAGGTACCACTGTATTTTGTCTATTTTTTACAATGATTGTATCAACTAGACATTTGCAACTACTGAGACATTTGCACCAAAGAGTAGCTGAACACAAAGCTCCAACTTCAATTAGAAGACACGCCCAAGAGCATGGAACTGTGAAAGAAATTCGAACAATTCAAAGTGCTGAAAAGATGCAAAGGAAAATTCGATTGTCTTGTTAATGAGATGCTTTTTATAAAGCATCTCAAACCTAGTTTAAACAAACAATCAGACTCAATACGGGCAAAACTTTTTGTTTAATTAACTTTCATTGTTTCGTTATTAGTATATATTCAAATTTTCTAGCATTTATTTTTTGACTTGATAATGATGTTCTGGGAGCATTGAAACGTCGTCGTTTTATATTTTATTTCTTAAATATAATATTGTATAAAGTAAACTTTTTATCGCTGAATTTTATAATTGATTGTATCATTGACAGAGAAAGTAAAAGAAGAAGAAGAACCCATTCCCATGGAAACAGATAACAACAACACAACAGAGGAAAAGAAACAAGATAAAAAGATCTCCAACTCTTCAATTCCTGCTGAAGTATTTCAGACCATTGTCAATATGTTTCCAGAGAAATCCTGGACTGAGGATGATATTAGAACCAGGTAAAAATAGTTTTGACTTGTTACTGTGCCACTCGCCGTAGTCACTTACAAAAACGTTTGATGAATTTTTGACATTATTTTGACATTTTCTCATTTCAATCAGACTAATCAGGTGCAAGTTTATATAGACAGGCAGAGTTTATGTCGAGAGGCGGAGACTTAAGAAACTTTGATGTCTGCAGTAATTGGTCCGATTGAGATGAAAAAATGTCAAAATAATATCAAAAATTGATCAAAAGTTTCTGTAAGTGGTACGGCGAGTCACACAGTAGTACTCCTGCACATAATAATAGCTTTATTAAACAACATTGCAATAGATCTTTTCACAGTTCTCATCCAACAACCTCAGCCTTGATAGCATGTAAAATATTCTTTAGAATTTGACTACAGCCTGTTTAGAAGCAAGGATGGCACAGTTGGTTAGTGCGCAGCGTTCTGTGCGACAGGTCTTTAGTTTGATTCCCAGTGACCTTGTTTCAACTTCTCTTCTTTCTGTGTAGCTTTAAGTACAAGTTAAATACCCGTAAAACAGAGCACTGAGGAGAGAGGGAAGTAAAATGAGCACACTGTCAGCTCTCTGAAAGATCAGCTTCGGCTGAAGAGACTTCCAACATAAAATACTATTCTTTACTTTATGGGAATGTACATGTACACATTCCATGTGGTGTAGTGAAATTATAAAGATTATCCATTTTATGATCTACAATCTAGAATCTATGATCTACATATGTTAAAGAAATGGTTCATAAGTAGCATGTGTCCATTGTGTTATGGATGCACGCAGGAGGTTGCTAAGCACGAAAGAAGCGTAATGAGTTGCACGACGCGAAGCGGAGTGCAACTCTAGCTTCTTGAGTGCTTAGGCAACCTCCCAAGTGCATCCATAACACGATGGACGCACAACTACTTATGAACCATTTCTTTTATAACATAGACAAAAAGTTATCATAATGTAAAACTGTCTATTTTGATTTGATCAAATCACATATTCTCGTAAAATTTTCGAGTTTAATCAATCAAGTTACTTGTGTCCTAGAACAAATGGCTCAAATTTGTTTAGAACAACTTCATTCAGTAAGTTCTTTAGGACATTTACATGATAAAAACTGTTTTTTGGGTACCTTTTCTCAAAACTGACTACTAAGCGCGCGCGAAAAGTCAAAACAACGAAAAACCCGACCGTTGATTGCGCGCGCGCTCAAAAATGATGTTGAACTGGTTAGCGCTCAATCAGAACGCGCGTTCTATCAAAAAAGATTTTTGAAAAAAATTGACATCAGTGTGCTCCATTCGCGTGCTCCATACATTTTTTGTTCATAGCTAAAAAGCCAATCAGAGTGCGCGTTATAACTTATCTATGTTATAATACTTGATGGAAGATAAAAATTAGCATCAGATGCTAATTAATAAAATGGGATAAAACTGTTGTTATAAGCTTTTGTAACACAATTTATCAGATGCAGTTAACAATGCAGTTATAACTAAAGATAAATAATTGCAGCTTGTCTTAACTTGCTGTTTATAATTTTTGAGTATGTATGTACATTATATATATAATTTAAAATCAGGTACTTTGATGAGGTCAACTGTAACAAGGGCCATTTACCTCCAGAATGTACTCCAAATGTTGATAGGTTTGTCAAAGAACTTTATAATTATTCATATTTTAACTTATTGATGTATTCATTTGTTTGTTTATTTTCTATTAATCAATAGTTCTTTTCACAGTTTCGTTCAGTGACCACGAATAATAGTTTCATGTCGAAGTTCGAGTTGCTGCGCATGATAAATTATAGTTTTGCTATGCGCAGCAACTCGAACCTCAACTTGAAACTATCATTCGTGGTCACTGAACAGAACTGTGAAAAGGACTATTATCAAATGTCAAAATTATTTGAATTGATTCTTTTATTGCCTCAATTTATGCCTCATTTTATTTCTATTTTTTTTTATTTTGCCAGTCCTGAAGCTCAGTCTGTGTCTAGAGAACAAAGTCTACATTCATTCCATATGTTGTTTTGTCGTCGATGTTACAAGTATGATTGCTTCATGCATGGTAAGTAGGTCATGATTAAATACTAGATATTGTAAGTTGTTGTCGTGTCTAATTTATTCACTTGTGATTCATTTGATTACGTTATCAGTATGATAATTTATGCGGGCATGCACACTGCACACAGTATTTTAGAGCTTTATATGTATTAGTTTTACTGTTTATTAAATCGAGATTTGAGCTTTATTTGTGTCCATGATGGTGACCTGATTCTAGTAGAATACGCTACAGTTGTAGAGTTTTGCAGTATTAATTTCCTTCTTATCCAACTTATTTTAAAATATCATTATCTGGTTTGACAATTATTGTCATATTTTATTCATAGCTTGGAAACCATTGCCAAATCTAACAAAACGAAAGGTAAGAGTTCAGCCTAGCCTTGTAAGATTGCTGACAGTAATATAATGTGTGCTTATAAAGTGTATTTCACATTGATTCATTATAAATGATATTAGCTATGCCTACAAACACCTATTACAACCACACCGTCACTGGGCTGGAAATAGCTGCCCAAATAAGGTTTTAAATAATTATAAACTGCCAAATGTATAATGAAATTGCAGTCAAAATGCCCTTGAAATTATCTTACATTCAGGCCAACTTTTTTTCCTATTGTGAGCCCAGAGTGAACTGATTGATATGTAAGATTTGAATATATATGAATCTTGTGTTATATTTTTCATATTTAGAGCCCTGTTGATTTACAAGAATCATCTCCATGTGGACAAGAGTGCTACATGCATCTTAAGGTTACTTTAATGCTTTTGTCTTTAATGTTATTTACCCCTCTATATGTTGCAGACAGAACATGACAACCATGCACTGACAACCTCCATTTTTGGTTTATACAACTCCATGCACTTAGCAAAGGGGGCTTTCAATGATTAGTGCATATGGGAGTGACAATATACATATTACTTTATTGGCAATTGAAATAATCTCATTTATATACTGCTCTATCATGCAATAATGCAATATGCAGTGGTTAATTCTATTTTATTATAATTCTTGTATTGCAGAGTTCCAATGGTAGTCCAGTTAATTCCCCTGGTAAATCAGAGACCAACTCCAGAAAACGTTCCAAAGGAAAATCAAAATCTACCAACCAACAGCAGAGTGGTGTCTCTCAGGATATTTCTAGTGTATGTAACAGTTAAGTCTGGTTCACACTAGCGATATAAGCATAAGCAACATACACAGACTCAGAGAAGCATTTCTCGAATAGGTATGAGAAAAGACAAGTGCGGCTAATGAGCAAAGTCCAACTGAGTCTGCATATGTTGCCTATGCTTATAGCCTGGTTCACACTAGCGACATAAGCATAAGCAACATACACAGACTTAGAGAAGCATTTCTCGAATTGGTGTGAGAAAAGACAGGTGCCGCTAATGAGCAAAGCCCAACTGAGTCTGCGTACGTTGTTTATGCTTATGCCGCTAGTGAACCAGGCTTTACTTGTGCAATCATTCAACAACTTCAACTTGTAATTGATATGATATCTTTGTAACACAATCAGGACTCATGAATAAATATGTAAAATATGTTTGACACTGATTTGTCAAGATGTTTTGACTATAAATTTAAATAATATAATCAGTGAAATCTGAAAAGACTAATATGTGATCTTTACTGTAATAATCAACAGCCATCCAAGACTGATGTCCCTCTTGTGGTTGAGTCATCTGAATGGACTGGTGCAGAATTGTCCCTATTCAGAGTTCTAAGGACTGTTTATTTCAACAACTACTGCACAATAGCAAACTTGATAGAGTCCAAGGCTTGTAAAGAGGTATGAATTTAACAAATTTACGATAGTTTGGCATGGTGTGTCCTCGTAATTACCACAGCTGGCATCATCCAATCGTCTAAATTGTTGTGGATCCACAAGACGAAGTCGAGTGGATTCACAACAATTTAGACAATGAGATGGTGCCAACCGTGGTAAATAAGAGAACATACCACAAGAAACTATCATGAATTTGTTTTTTACCACATTAAAAATATTTTTACTACTCACGTTTTGCATGTGCACGAAGAAAGCGAGATGTGGAAAAAATAATGCTTTTACATATCTCAGTTGTATTTTACAAACCAAAAGTGTCATACAGGTATCGATAACCACATAATCTTCTGACACAGCAACTGAATACAAAAATATACAACATGTTTCCAAATACTAAATTCACACAGGGCACATGGAAGATTTTGTGAAAATTTACTCACATTACACCAGTTAAACCTAAATGTTTTGACATTTTGCTATGCTATCTAATGACATTTTGGATGACATACAGGGCTTGAAATAGGAACCCAAATTGGCCTGCCATATCCAGCTAAAGAAACATTGGAAGATAACTCCAGTAAACGTTGACTGTAGTTTTATTATCCATTTGGCAGTTCATAATGACTTTTGCCTGCCAAATCTTAATCTTGGCCTGGCATTTGGCCATTGGCAGGCAGCTATTTCTTGCCCTGACATAGCTCTATTATTTTTTACATCATACCTGGTAATCAAAATAATTATTATCATCCAGAATGATAAAACTGTAATGTTCCGATAGGTATATCAACATGCAAAAGTAGAAGCAACAGAGTCTTTACCAGTAGCAGATGAACACAACACACCACCAAGAAAACGAAAAAGAAAACACAGGTATATGATTCACCACCATCCACGTGTAGCTTGATATATGTATTTCTCTTAAATAGGACAGTAACATGACTTTTAGAGGGCATATTGTTTTTTTTTTTTTTTTTGAGGCCCAAGTAGTGTTATTGCGCCCAAGTGGATCGAGGGTGCAAAGGAAGCTACAAGGGCTGCAAATAAACAATATGCCTGACAAAAGTCATGTTATTCCCATTATCATCAATATATTAGGTCAAGTTTCAGAAAAATAAAGACATTTGGGAAATTTTCTGCAACAGGGCTGATGCGGTATGATTTGTGGCCCGCCAAAATTCATTTTCGGCCGCTAGGCGCGTGTTTTCAATAGGGCAGTTTGTTATTTGGCCTAGTATATTGATGATAAGCTCTCTTTACCATACACAAAACTTCCAGTAGTAATCAGCTCTGGGATTCTACAAGCTTAGTGTTTCTGACACAACATTTGAACAGCAGCATAATTTTTGCACTTACTTGAATTTACCACTGAATTTCTAAATGAAATCTGATGAGCGATCTATCCATATTCCAAATCATCTTCCCTCCTATTGCAGTTATATTACTAAAACAATGATTTTTTCAATTTTCATCAGGATGTGGTCTCTACATTGCCGTAAAATCCAGCTTAAGAAAGGTATTTCTGTGTTGTATTATTTCAATTTGTACAACTAGTCCAGTACCAGTGAAAAATTCACTACTTTTCCTAACATTTGGGCTGCTCTTTGTAATGATTGGACTCCCTGTGTCAATAATAATCAAAGATGGCGGCCGAGGTGAGATCACTGCAAGACGACTTTGATTTCTAGTTTTGCAAGCATTTAATTTCTTGTTCCAATTTACCCCCTATTGTACCCACAATTACCTGTTCTTAACATTTATGCAATTCGTTTGGTGGCACAGTGGGCGGGTTTATTGGAATAACATGCAGACATTTTTCGCTTAGCATATTAATATTATGATGTGTGCTCTCATAAAACCTCAGCCAATCAGAATGAATACTAATATTTATTTTATACTTGTAGATAGTGCATCCACCCATGTGTACAATTACGTCCCATGTGACCATCCAGGACAGCCATGTGATCAGACATGCATCTGTGTCATGACCCAAAACTTTTGTGAGAAGTTCTGTCAATGTAATGCTGAATGTAAGTATATTATTAATAGTGTGCCGCATTGAGATCAAGCTTATTACACCATACGATACAGATGATGATAGACACCATGCTCCCCTCGGGGCTTTTCAGTAATCAGACTTCTAGAAGCAGTTTACAATCATGAGTGAGGATTAGTATATGCCTCCAAGATCTAACTGTTGTAACGTCCGCCTTGTATAGGATTAGAGTGAAGAAGTGAAGACGTGAAGGTCTAACCATTTGTAGATTTTAATTACAAAGGCAGCACCTTCTCGATTATTTTAAGACCCTGAGTGGGGGTCCGCCCGGCCACTGTAGTACCGTGCTTACCAACTAAGCCAACCAGTCGGTGGTTAAGTTATTAGCTTCATCAAGTTGCATTATCTTACCATGTATAGCATGGTCATTGAAATAAGTAACAAAGGATGCAAGAAAGAAGACAATGGAATCTGTATGAAGTGTTCATAGATTTTTCCTGAAACAAGAAACATTGAACATTGTTGAAGATATAATTATGTCAAATCCATATTTTACGTCATCATGCTGGAAGTCTTTACAGACTTTCCCTAGCCAGTTGGGTATATTATTTAGTAACAAACACCCTCACACCCACTACTACACTGCTCTAGCTATGAATTTTCCTGACAAATATATTTTGATAATACAGTTCACATGACGTCATTTATCTAAGAATGTGTTTATTTTTTCTACAGGTCAAAACCGTTTTCCTGGTTGTCGATGTAAAGCACAGTGTAATACCAAGCAATGTCCATGTTTCTTGGCCGTCAGAGAGTGTGATCCCGACCTATGCCTAACGTGTGGTGCAGGTATGGTTCCCTTGGCTATTCGTTTTTTATTGAACTATGATACACAATTAGGATCAAGATCTTGATTTTGATATACAATTTTTCCTTGTGTTTTCTCTTGTCAGATAACTTTGAAGAAAATGCAGAAATCTGCTGTAAAAATGTCAGTCTTCAACGCGGACAAAGAAAAGTAAGAATCTTTTACTCAATTTCCAAATGAAGACAGTTTAGAGCCAGTCCCTTAGTGTTCTATCTAGTTACCCAGTTACCAGTCCCACTCCCTCCAAAACATACGCCACGCCCTTCCTATGTCATCGTTCTTTTTGTGTTGAAAATGTAATTTTCTCAATCTACAATTCACATCGTTAGAGTTCTCACGTAGAATGGAAGGATTATTACATGTACAACTTGAGAGTATTAATAAACCATATTTTTTTCTGACAGCATATGCTACTAGCTCCATCAGATGTGGCAGGATGGGGTATCTTCATCAAAGAATCCTGCAAAAAGAACGATTTTATTGGCGAATACTGTGGCGAGGTAAGGATACTGTTTAACATGCAACAAACATCAACCCACGTTAACCATAAACTTTCAAAGAAGAAAAATTAGTGAAACAGTTCTTCACAATTGTTTTCTTCACCATCTAGTACCGGCAAGGAGAGAGGGGAATGCTATATACTCCCGTCATTCCTCCCTCCCATTCTCATCTCAGTCTTCCTCGTGAAAAGCAACTAAACTTAGGAGAAGACAAAATCGTTTAGATAAACTACATGTATGCTGTCTGCAGTTCATTTTTAGTACTTTGTGTAACCTATGCCATATAAAATATATTTTAACTTACTAACGTTGTGAAAAGAGCATATGCTAAAGACTTTGTACCCTTCCAGGTGATCTCACAAGATGAGGCTGATCGACGTGGAAAGGTCTATGACAAATACATGTGTAGCTTCTTGTTTAACCTTAATAACGGTAGGTAATTGTAATGGAGAACAACGCAATTCTGCAGGGTTCTCCACCGATAGTTTTATGAAAGATCGATATGAAAACTGACATAGCCTCTTCAGTATTAATCAATCAATCAATCAATCAATCAATCAATCAATCAATCAATCAATCGCTCAATCAAGCAATCAATCACTCAATCAATCAATCGATCGATCGCTCAATCAATCAAGCAATCAATCAAGCAATCAATCACTCAATCAATGAAGCAATGAAGCAATCGCTCAATCAAGCAACTAAATCAATCAATCAATCAATCAAGCAATCAAGCAATCAATCAAGCAATCAAGCAATCAATCAATCAATCGCTCAATCAATCAATCAATGAATCAATCAACCAATCAATCAATCGCTCCATCAATCAATCAATGAAGCAATCAATCAATCAATCACTGAAGCAATCAATCAATCAATGAAGCAATCAATCAATCAATCAATCAATCAATCGCTCAATCAATCAATCAATCAATGAAGCAATCAATCGTGTTCATTTAGTACCTAAATTACAAATTAAAACCAATTAAATTTAAGTTAAGTTAAGTTAAGTTATAAGAATCAATACTAATAAAGTTTGACTGGTTCAGTGTACGATTCACTATATTAACCTTATATGTTAGATACTCATTGTGTTGTTAAATTTTTTCAGATTTTGTTGTGGATGCAACTCGAAAAGGCAACAAGATTCGTTTTGCAAACCATTCTATCAGTCCAAATTGTTATGCGAAAGGTGGGGACATATAAAGACATTTACTAATGTGTGTATTATAACATTTATCATCATCTTTATCATCTACATCGTGATGTCAACGAAGTCGTGCTGTCCAAACATGTCAAATCTAAACTTGAGTCTTACTGATGTCAGCAATCTGATCCTAAAGACTCGATTCGAAGTTGCGGCGACAAAGCTGCGGTGAAATTGCTATTGCAAAAGGCTCAGTCCCCAGCCGTGGTTGCTTCGTGCGCCGCTCCGCATGAAGCTACCACGGCTGTAAGCTGCCCTCTAAACTGCGGGCATTTATTAACAATGCGCAGCGTGACTTCAACCTTCTTCGCCATTGTTATTGTCACCATTATTATTATCACCATTATTATCACCATTATTATTATCACCATTATTATTATCACCATTATTATTATCACCATTATTATTATTATCACCATTAGTATTGTCACCATTATTATTATCACCATTATTATTATCACCATTATTATTATCACCATTATTATTGTCACCATTATTATTATCACCATTATTATTATCACCATTATTATCACCATTATTATTATCACCATTATTATTATCACCATTATTATTATCACCATTATTATTATTATCACCATTAGTATTGTCACCATTATTATTATCACCATTATTATTATCACCATTATTATTATCACCATTATTATTATTATCACCATTAGTATTGTCACCATTATTATTATCACCATTATTATTATCACCATTATTATTATCACCATTATTATTGTCACCATTATTATTGTCACCATTATTATTATCACCATTATTATTATCACCATTATTATTATCACCATTATTATTGTCACCATTATTATTATCACCATTATTATTATTATCACCATTAGTATTGTCACCATTATTATTATCACCATTATTATTATCACCATTATTATTGTCACCATTATTATTATCACCATTATTATTATCACCATTATTATTATCACCATTATTATTATCACCATTATTATTATCACCATTATTATTATCACCATTATTATTGTCACCATTATTATTATCACCATTATTATTATCACCATTATTATTATCACCATTATTATTATCACCATTATTATTATCACCATTATTATTATCACCATTATTATTGTCACCATTATTATTATCACCATTATTATCACCATTATTATTATCACCATTATTATTATCACCATTATTATTATCACCATTATTATTATTATCACCATTATTATTATCACCATTATTATTATCACCATTATTATTGTCACCATTATTATTATCACCATTATTATTATCACCATTATTATTATCACCATTATTATTGTCACCATTATTATTGTCACCATTATTATTATCACCATTATTATTATCACCATTATTATTATCACCATTATTATTATCACCATTATTACAAATGACCAAGAGCCAAATATTTTCCCGTACGGCCCGACCTAACTCAGTCAACAAGTTTTTTATGATATGACCCACTCTTTTTAATTTAAAGGCTATTTTTTGTGATGTTTCGAGTAGCTGGTCCGTACGTGTTTGTACGGACCAGGTGAAAAAAGCCGTACGGACCCCATCACGTGACTTTTTCCGAAGGTTTTCTTAAGAGCGCGATGATAATTGTCATTATTATCCAGTATTCCGTCGTATTTCTTATTATCCGATATTCGTCGTGTTTATATTATCTTATTTTTGTATATAGTAATGATGGTGAATGGTGATCATCGCATTGGGATCTTCGCTAAACGAGACATTGAAGCAGGCGATGAATTGTTCTTTGATTATCGGTAAGAAATCCTCACTTTACATACTGTATGTTAAACGGTTAACTTCATGTAGCTCCACCTCCTATTTGTTTCATCGTCTACTAATGATTGATTGATCATAAAAACATCAAGTTGAAATTCGCAATTTGCCTGTCACTATGCAATGGTTTCAGCATTTTTCATCAGTTTCGCAGCCGAAGGTACATTCTACACTCTGAAGCCTGCAAAGAATGTTATTAATCCCACGCTAGCTGGAACCCCGTTAATCCGCCTACCGAAGGGACAGCCCAAAGTGGCCGTATTAACGGGGTGGCCGTATTAAGCGGGTAAATTTTATAGAAAATGTATGGGCAAGCATTTCGTCGGGACCTAAACAATTGGTCGCAATAACGGGGTGGCCGTATTAAGCGGGTGGTCGTATTAAGCGGGGTTCCTCTGTATTTCTTTATAATTGTATTCGTGGGTGTGGGTCTTATTGATAAATCTACTTTGGGCACAAAAACCTTTGTTAAACTAGGTGTAATCTTTAAAATGAATTTTTCGTTATGTTTTGTGTTCCAGGTACAGTGCAACTGATGCTCTAAAGTTTGTTGGTATTGAACGAGATGTAGAGTTTGCAGTCCGATAACTCGCCAGTGCCATACATATAGTAGTCCTTTGTACGTGCATGGTCAATCGCTGTTTTCTATCATACAACTAGCTTCACTATGGTCACTAGAAACATGCATCTTTTTTTGTAGTCAGATATTTTGAAATAAAAGAACCGTTTTGTAAGCTTAGCCTCTAAATACCTGAGTTGTATCATATATTACTAACTGTCAGCGTTCGTGCTCTGTGGACAAGGATTCCACTAAAAGAAATCATTGCCAGATCAGGAATGAATTACAGTGCAACTACTGAAACCCAGTCCACCAAAATAATTATCCAATCACGATCAAGAATATGAACAATAAAATCCCTACAAATGTTTGAATAATTTTCATTATATGTGAATTGAATATAGATCAAGATTGAATAAAAAACGGTTTTGAAATTTGTTTGCGTGGCCCTGGTTTCAGTAGTCGCACTGTAAATATAGTTTTCGCTGTAGCTAATGGACATGAATTCCTTTTGTGCTCCCTTAATATATCTGGTAGTTTATGTAATAGATCGTTTGTGTCCATGATGTGTAAATTACGAAAGCAAATTAGTTTGAACGGTCATTAACACTCGTTCTATCAAGGGACGATCCGAATTTTGTTTTTTTTAAATATTTTGTTAAATCATTTATAGATACGTGGACTATTAACCCTACTGACGTGATGTATTCCTTGGTTATGTTTAGTACACGTCGTGGTAGGACAAATAATTAATACTAAAATACAATTTTTACTGGTTATGCTGAGAAAAAAAAACAACTCCGAAGCTCAGTGTCGTTTTTGACTCTTGGAATTAAAATATTGACTCAATTATTTTCGTTTAAATTTTGTTCTGCATGACGAATTCTACTTCACCAATTCTCTCTTTGACTCCCTGGATCGCGTTTAACTAAAACAATCTCATTATTTTACAATTTTTACTGATAATTTGATTTCCAAATTCATAAAGAAAGTCATGAATTGTAAATAATTATTGCTCTTGGATTTAATCACGGCAAGGCGCGAAACAAATAAAAAACAATCAAACAAATGACGTACAAATAAGAAATCAGAATTGGCGATCCCAGTTGTAGGGCCGTAACCCATCGATGTTCTTACGATATCCCACGTACTGGAGAGAATCGACCTGCAGTGATGGAGAAAAAACAGAGAAATAGCCTTTTCAAAGGTAATCAAAGTAGAATAAAAAGCGATTTTTAAATATTAATATAAGTTAGCGGGAACCATTTGCATTGAAATAGGTGGTTGCTGAATATGAAAAAAAACCTGGGAGATTTAGTAGGGAAATCAAAAACCGCCATCTCTTCGAAAAAATCTCTCGAAGAAATTAAACAAGACTGTAGAGATTTTCTTATAAGATTCCTTTAGTGCTGGCTTGTTTGAGGGTTCGATAATTAACTGTGGACTGAGTTTCCGGAGTTTGAGTAACACGCTGGCTTCGCATTCATGCAGTCAACTATAACTTCAAAACTAGTGTGTAAAACCAAACCCTGCCTGACTATTCCGAAGACCATTATTAGGTAAGTTTAACCATATGAAATGTTCTAGTGATGGACAATTAAGTGTGAGTGTGAGTTTTAAGGTTCTTTTGTCGGAGCAACGATACAAAATTGTTCAAAACGAACTCACATCTGAAAAACCTTCAAAAATGCTGCGCATTTCTTTAGGGCAAAAATATTTTAACATCGAAATTATAAACAAATTCCACAGAACATCCAAAAATGCTTTCTGACAAAGTTATCCACGAAACGTTGGATTGATATAGAGATCGTTTTTTAATCGAAAATTAACACAAATCTAATATTATATTTCAATGGCCTTCAAAAGCGCAATTTTATGCTGCAAAAATCTGATTTATCTGTCAGAAGAAAATACATTTAATTATTTATAACTGTCATTTTTACCGTATAGGATAGGCACTGTTTTGAAGTTGGCCGCCACGCTGATTCATTTCATCATTTTAATAGTTAGAAAACTCATTTATTTCTGTCTTCAAATATTGTCTCTTTTAACTGGTATTTCGCTTTATTATCTTTATGTTTCTCGACGTCATTATTCTTTTTATCATTTTCAAAATGTATAGACTGCTTACTAGTGTATTTTATGAAACAAAACTAAAACCTTTTGATGTGA
This sequence comes from Metridium senile, assembly GCA_949775045.1. NCBI lineage: Eukaryota > Metazoa > Cnidaria > Anthozoa > Actiniaria > Metridiidae > Metridium > Metridium senile. Next base: position 47,083,657 of record OX459096.1, read on the forward strand.
AACAAAATTAATTTTAAACTACACTTTGAAAGGAGTTACCCTGGATGCCAGAGGAATTATTTTCGCGCTCGCTATAGTACCACGGAAAATAATTCCTCTGGAACCCAGGGTAGAAAGGAGTTGATCCGAGAAAAAAAGTTGGACTTAAATGAATTTCGATTTTAATTCAACATGCATGGGACGCGAAGGAAAAATTTTTTTTAACCTTAACAATATAATATAAAAGTATTTTCACAATCAACAGCGAAACAAATATTTGTTGAAAAAAACAACAATTCCCATATAAGAACCAGAATTAGAAGATTATTATGCAGAATTTAGTGTTCTCGAAGATGGGAAAGGGGTTGTTTTATAAATTATAAACTTCAAAGATGACGATTTTCACTTGATCATGAATCACAGTCTAATTACAGGTTGTGCTTGTTTATAGTTTGCTTGATTTACCGGATATTTTTACCTAGTCTAGTATACTGTGCCTTGGTCTAGAGCTTTCCTTCGCAAGTTGTTTTCTCTCTGTACTAGCCTGCATAGCTGGCCCTGGGGGATTGGGGAGAGAGGCGGAGCGTATCTCTGTACATGTCTTATAACCTCTAAAAGGATTCTTTTGTCGTGCTCCATAAAATACTATTCTTTTACATGTGTACGTACCCAGAGCACCGCGGTAATCCTTTTTCCCGCGGCCGAAAAAGAACGAGGTGTCCTGCATGATCTTAACAAAATCACTATATAAAACTGATTAGTTTCAAAAACCTCTGATATGCTTTCGTTGTTTAATAATTTTCTGACCGTTTTGGTTGAAAAAAATAATAAGTTTCGTCGGGACGAATTGTATTTATGATGACACAAACTAGTTGTTTACAAAGTATGTACTGGATATCAGCAACAATGGTTGATTGCTTTTCGATCGTCCAATAAAAAGTTCAGTTACACAAGCATTTCGTGATTTATTTTCAATTTGATATTTATTTCTTCAGGGGAGTTTTGTCCTGTGGAGAATTGCAATAGCTTTTACGGCTGCCATGTGATGTTTTCTCATCTATTTGACGTCCTCTCTCTAAGAGAGAAACGTCGCTAAAAATACAGAAAGTTGCATGCAGTAGGAATTGAAATCAGGGACTTACAGTGAATTGCCATCATGATCAATTTGTTCTTTAAAGTCAGTTCTTTGTTGTGGTCTTCAGCTGTGGTCCCAAAAGAGCTTTACTGAACACAAGCTATTATATTTTTATCGAGATATTGATATATTTGCAAATTTTCGTTTGTATTTTAATAAACAAAAATTGATGACTATACTAAATATGGAAAACGAACAACAACTTTGTTTGCGAGAAACTTTGACATATAAAGTTCTTATTATATTGTTTAGGTCTAGCCTAACCAAACGTCGCATCTCACATGTGCCGAATCTAATGTTACAGCGCGACGCGCAAAAGTATGACCACAGTACATTTAATGTATTCGCATACTTCTATGCACGGGAGTTTGTGCTTTAAAAAGACACATTTGATGTGAAGTTGTCTGATTTTACCAAATAAGGCGTGTAAAAACTCGTTTTGCAGCATTAAGTCCGTGCATAGAAGTATGCGAATATATTAAAAGTGGTCATACTTTTGCGTGTCGCGCTGTATACAATGACAAAAACCAAGAGAGGATAAATATTTATCCTCTCTTGCAAAAATATTCATTTGCTTTAAATTCGGCACATATGAGATGCAACGTTTGAAATAGGCTTTAGTGGGCACTATGAAACTTTGTTGATCTTATACCCGGAAATGCGAAAAAGCCCGGGCCGAGTGCGTGGGTTTCAACGTACTAAACCTACGTTGTTTGGGTTTCTAGACAATTTGCGTGTAGCTACTGAGCTAGCATCACTTGTTGGAACAGACAAAAAGTTTCGTATTCTCGCTATAGTAAAGATATGCAGCAAAACTCGATTTGACTTTACAGGATAACATAGTTTCAGTCACTTATTCGCGTCAAAGTACTTCTATGTCATTCAGGTCTTTGATAGGCACTGAAATATTTAGATGACGTCATTTGAAATGACAGATTTGCCCAGATTAACCTTTCTTTATTTCAAAGGGCTTTCAGCAATGGCAAAAGGGACAAAATACGAACAATTGAGGCAACCAAACAAGGTGTACAAGAACCCAGAAGCGAGCGCCAACTTGCTGTCACGGCTTACATACTGGTGGATGAATGATATCTTCATCACAGGCAGCGAACGACCGTTGGAAAATCACGACCTTTATCCTTTACACGACGACGATAAGACGGAAAACCTCACCGAGAAATTACAAACAGAGTTCAACGCAGTCAAGGCCTTACCAGGGAACAAAAGATTGCATTTACTCAAAGCCCTTATCAATATGTTCCCAGGGTACTTTTACGTGTTTACAATATGTGCCGGTCTGGTAGGTGCCCTGTGTAATGTTCTACAGCCAGTGTTTCTAAGTCTGTTGTTGTCACAGTTACTGCAATCATCTATAGTTAATTACAAATGGTGCTATACATATGCTGGTGGGATATGCATCAGCTCTCTTATAAGGTGTGTGATACTACAGCAATTTGCAGAAAGAAACCTTGTGACCGCGATGAGGTGGCGGGCAGCGGCTATTGGTGTCGTCTTCAAAAAGGTTAGTTCAGAGTCGGCTCTTCATTAGTCCCTCGCTCGGTAGTTTTCGTCAGGGAGTGTTTAATTAAACTAGTGCTGGCTACAGATGTTGATGCATGGGTCACTTCCCATACGGATAACTGTGATTTTTAATGGCATGTAGAATTTCAATATGTGTGCAATTTAATATATATTTACTTTCATTGGTTTGTAAATATGATTTGATTGATTTGTGAATACACTCCTTTTGAAAAAGATTGACGGAGTGAACGGAGGCGATCACACGACCGATAGGAGCTTTGGGTCTTTTTAATTCATAACTGAATATTATGGGTATTTAATTCAAATCCTCATTTAGTGATAGGAACTTTGGGTCTTTTTAATGTATAATTGAATATTATGGGTATTTAATTTAAATTCTCATTTAGTCATAGGAGCTCTGGGTCTTTTTAATTTATAATTGAATATTATGGGTATTTAATTCAAATCCTCATTTAGTCATAGGAGCTCTGGGTCTTTTTAATTTATAATTGAATATTATGGGTATTTAATTCAAATCCTCATTTAGTCATAGGAGCTTTGGGTCTTTTTAATTCATAACTTAATATTATGGGTATTTAATTCAAATCCACATTTAGTGATAGGAGCTTTGGGTCTTTTTAATTCATAATTGAATATTATGGGTATTTAATTCAAGCCTCATTTAATGAATATAAGCTCGTAGATTAATATACCTGTGCTTAGCTATCCAGAACTGAAAAAGACTTGTATTGTATGCCTATCCTAATTCGTTTATGCCTTTCGCCACGTACTGATTTGGCACTGAAAAAGTAAATGGTTTTCCCAAAGTAGGAATCACAGGAGTTGCCAAAAGACATCCCCCAATGTTTAGTTGTCACAGATGGAGCTCAGTAATAGGAAATTCATGACAAGAATCCCAAGTGACTGCCTGTGGTATTTTTATCAGCTTGTTATCTCTGGTGCCTGCTATGTTTTCTGATTTCATTTTTCTTTTTTTTTTTTTTTTTCTTTTTCTTTTTCTTACAAGGTTTTCTTTGTGTGTGGTAAATAGACGCACATCACATCTGAAAATTAATAAGTTATAATTTAAATGATCGATGAAATATTGCGGTATTTTTAGTATATTGAACTACAAGTGTACATTACATTTCTCGCTGTAAATAACCAAAAACACAAGAAGTGCTCCCTTTTATAACCGGTATTTACCGCATTCAACTCGACCCGAGCGCTAATTAATTTTTACTGAACGTAAAAACTGACTAAAAAACCCTCATGGCAAGAATGAGACCATCTGTGTTGAACAAGGCCAATAACAGGCAATGTGTCATTTTACTCAGTGATCACCTGACCCTTCAGTAGACACAGTCACGAACTGAGGCCGAAAAAGGCCACTGCTTTGTGCAAAATTAGAACCATTTAGCTATATTCTATATTCTAATCTTTCTAAACAGGGACTAAAACTGTTGGAAAACAACTATAGAATTGCGATCTATCAGCAAACACTCATAAAGCATTAACATTAATTAATGACCTAATAACAAAATGAACAAAAACTGAAATAATATCTCATTTCTGTTTCCTAGGTCTTGCGACTGAGTGAAACAACGTTGTCCCAAGTTACTTCCGGTCTGTTGCTGGACCTTGTTTCCGGTGACGTACAACGATTTGATAAAGTGTGTTTCCTAGTGGGTTACCTAGTACTCAGCGTACCGGAAGTAGCAGCTATCATAGGTTTTATGTGGTATTTGATTGGCTGGAAGTCTCTTTCAGGAGCTCTCTTTATGCTTCTATTGATATTCTACTATTCTGTCATGGGTGGGTTATGCGCAAAGCTCAGGCTTCGAATGGCGAAGATCACTGACAGAAGACTAGGTCTGATGCATTCTGTGGTGTCGGGAATCAAGGCCATTAAGATGTATGCATGGGAATGGCCCTTCAGGGATATGGTGCGGGACATACGAGGGTAAGCATTTAATATCATATTGTAGTTTTTACGATGGAATGGTCTCTTCGAAATAATGTTACTTCAGATATGGTACAGATAGCTCATCAAGGTAGATAGTTCGATTCTATCTCTAAATGTTTCTATGGGTTTGACCTTAGAGTCGTTTAGCCATCTAAAATCTTCCTATACTTGTTATGATTTCATGTTTGTTTAGGTCGAGGTTATTCAGGTCTTAAAGCAACACTTTCTGTATACAAGCATGAATTAATTGTTAAAATATACTGAAAGATAGAGAAAACGATCTCGAAGGTGTTTGCGTCACGTAATTACATGCATTGGTCATTTTATGATTGTGTAATACCAGGATGGCCGAGTGGTTAAGGCGTTGGACTTAAGTTCCAATGTACAAATGTACGCGTGGGTTCGAACCCCACTCCTGGTAACACTTCTTTTTTTAAGAAAGTGTGCCTAAGTTGGTTCGGAGCGAGAGTTCCCATGTTCGATCCTCAGGGGACTCACAGCTTGTTTCCACTTTTTTCACACATGTTTAGCCTTGAGTAGCTTTAAACACAGGAGGCCCAATCTCATAGATCGAGGCGCTTTATAATAAGGCTTTCTATGTAGAATTATTCTCAAATCTATAACTCGTCGAAAAATAAAGGAAATAAACTGTAACCTTCGTGGATTGTTTCTTGTGTCTTTCTTGCTATCTGGTATCGATTTCAGGCTGTTTGGGCGGTTTTTAGCTATGTTTTAGGTATGTTCTCCCCTACTACTAAGAACATGGCAAGGAAGGAGACCTTGCGTCAGCCAACGGACCGAGTTGCTCTCGAAAATCGCTCAAATTCTCACACTAAATCGCATTCCCTTGCCTTGATACTCCGCAACACGAAAGCCAGATAGTTACCCTTTACGATTATCAAAAAATGTCTCATAAAAGTTATCCCCTCGAGGAATAAATCCGGCGAGAATTTCAAATTACCGGCCATTTTGAATGGCTTCGTATGCGCGGCAGGGATTTCTTGTGCAGCTCGACGAGCGTGACAGCGCGGACGGCCTGGACTCTAGTCAAATCTCTCCCAGCTACCCCTCCCCCTACTCTACGAAATCCAAGACTCAGTCACCCCGGGGAGGGCGACATTGGTAAGTATCCTTTGTCATTCGCCGACCAATGACAAAGGATACTTACCAATGTCGCCCTCCCCGGGGTGACTGAGTCTTGGATTTCGTAGAGTAGGGGGAGGGGTAGCTGGGAGAGATTTGACTAGAGTCCAGGCCGTCCGCGCTGTCACGCTCGTCGAGCTGCACAAGAAATCCCTGCCGCGCATACGAAGCCATTCAAAATGGCCGGTAATTTGAAATTCTCGCCGGATTTATTCCTCGAGGGGATAACTTTTATGAGACATTTTTTGATAATCGTAAAGGGTAACTATCTGGCTTTCGTGTTGCGGAGTATCAAGGCAAGGGAATGCGATTTAGTGTGAGAGTTTGAGCGATTTTCGAGAGCAACTCGGTCCGTTGGCTGACCCAAGGTCTCCTTCCTTGCCATGTTCTTAGTAGTAGGGGGAGAACATAGCTAAAACATAGCTAAAAACCGCCCAAACAGCCTGAAATCGCAACCAGATAGCAAGAAAGACACAAGAAACAATCCACGAAGGTTACAGTTTATTACCTTTATTTTATCGACGAGTTATAGATTTGAGAATAATTCTACACAGAAAGCCTTATTATAAAGCGCCTCGATCTATGAGATTGGGCTTCCTGTGCTTTAAATACCCGTAAAACGAAGCATTGATGAAGAGAGGGTAGCGTTCCAAGTTTTGGCGCGAGGGGAATGGGAAGAGTGGACCATTTGTCGCTTGTTGCAAGGATTGGAACGCCTCCTTTGCACGCTAGAGGGGGGAAAAGAGCACTATGTCGGCTTTCCTTCTCGGCACCTAAGTATTAATGGACCACCATATGTATTGGCAAAGAACCCTAATAAAATTGTTTGACATGCAAGTTTGTACGAGTGCATATCAGATTTAGTATTTATAAACAGACGTACTAATTACCATGTGTTTCCATTCATAGCCAGGAAATTGGTGTGTTGCGGCTACGCAGTGCTATTCTGGCTACATTCCCAAGCTTTCAATTCTCATCAACAGCCATTGCCAGTCTTATTTCACTGCTTACTCTTGCTGCTTCTGGCACAGACCTCAACACTTACAATGTCTTCGTAGTTGTGGCCTTACTGAGCACTATAAGAGTATCTGTATGTGAAAACATCGCTAAAGGTGCCTTCTGCGTCGGAGAATTCGTATCAAGTTTGGAAAGAATCCAAGCGTTTTTGGAACTTGAGGAGCTTCCACAACTTGTAAACAAGCAACGTCCTGATAGTAGCGCTATTGATGTAAGTAGAGAGTCGTTAAGTGTCGTTGCAGAGGCTATTGAATCCGAAAGCTCCTCTTCCTCGTCAGAGAAATCCTTGCTGACAGACTATGAACAGGAAAAGATGGAGAAGAACCAAAGTGAGGAATCCCCGAAAGAAAGACGCAGTCTTCGCATGCGCAAAACCAAAGGCAGTGGAGAACGCTCGATTAAGGTTGAACGGCAAGTTTCCATCAATAATATCATATGCCATTGGAACAAAGATAGCACTAAACCAACGCTAAAGAACATTTCTTTTGAAGCATTTAACGGTGAATTGATCTTAGTAACTGGACCTGTAGGCTGTGGAAAGTCCTCGTTGCTATCCGCCATCCTCGGTGAGTTACCAGTTACGTCTGGTGATATCTCCTGTTCTGGTAAACTAGTGCATGTTTCCCAAAGTCCTTGGGTATTCTCTGGGACTATTCGCAGTAATATCTTGTTTGGCAAACGATATGATCCAAGGCGTTACGAGGCTGTCATCGATGCATGTGACCTGCGCAAAGACATGAACTCATTCCCTGACCGTGATGCGACGCGAATTGGTGAGCGCGGTACTTTGTTGAGTGGTGGTCAGCGAACACGTGTAGCATTAGCACGCGCAGTGTATGCTGACGCAGATATCTATCTATTGGATGATCCTCTTGGTGCTGTGGATTCTAAGGTTGGAAGGAATTTATTTGAACGCTGTATTCAAGGGATTCTAGGTAAAAAGATAAGGATTGTCGTCACCCATCAGCTTCAGGTAAGGATCCTTTATAACCGACTACACCCTGCTGCCTCTCTTTCCTCTTCTCACCACCTTTACGTAGGTTCTTGGTTTTATCCGTATAATGAGCAATCCATAGAATAAAAATGCCACATTTTAAACTAACATACTGTCATGTCCAGTAACAGTTAAATGCTTTGCCTGTTTGCACCAACGTTACACTCATTGATCGATATACAATGCAGCTGGATATAAACATAGTAGGTGATGACAGAAGGATCTCGATAAACATGCAAACAGATAATCAAGCATTTATAAACAACATCCTTAAAATGACATTGTTTGATTTATTAGTATCTTCAGAATGCTGATCACATCATCCTTATGAACAATGGTAAAATAACCAAAGAAGGCAGCTACGCTGATGTTTGTCAGTCTGAAGAGGAAGTAGCTTTCCTTACCGACACCACCCATACACAGATGCCAAAGCCTTTATTTCGTGATATCTCAATTGAAGTTGAAAGCTGGAAGGAAAGCAATGCTGTTGGTCTGCAGCCCGCTGAAGAAGATCGACAGGTTGGGTCTATCTCGGCTAGATTGTACTACAAGTACCTCACTGCAGGGGTCAAGCCCTTTGCTTTGATACTGCTGGCGATAATGTTTATTATCGTACAAGGTAGGGAACACATTGCTAGGTAATAGTGTGGTGAAATAAATACTTATAAGGCCATTTACAGCATAACGCCCCTTACCGTGGCCACCCAATTTTAACTTTAAAAAGTTTTGTACAAGTTAGCTTAGCGTTCAAAAATTTCTCTTTTCAAATTATTTGCTACACTTTTTCAAATTTAAACATCCTGGGAGGACACTTATAAACTTCACTCTTGTCTTCGCTTTGAACATTTCAAAGTGTTTACCGTTTGACACTCGGCGTGTCTTTTATATTAAGGTGTTTTTTTTTTGTCTCGGCGTGTCTTTTATATTAAACTTTAATTAGGTGGCCATGGTAAGGTGCGTCGCGCTGTAATATTGCCAATTCAAAATCTATTCAGTTAATTACCGTTGAACAAATTGATCATAAAAGGAGACAAATACTTACTATAATGTACGTGTTCTGAGAGTTGCACGTCGTGTTTTTACACTTTCCTTCATTCCCACTACAAATCAATTGTAGTCTAACTACTGCCAAGGAATCATGACGAAGTTAAAAATAACATTGTTTGGAGGGAAAGGGTTATTTAGGAGCATTGTGGCAGCCACGCGGCTTAAAATCATAAGGAAATTAGTAGTTGGTCATATTAGTAATAATAATATAACGTTCTTAGATACGCATATCTAAACTCTATGCGTTTACAATGTTGAATTGTTTGTAATAATGAATAAATGACTGCTATAGCGAAAAATAATTTTCAAAAAGAAAAGTCTTGAGCTAGAGGGCGGCCAAGGACTCGGAATGTTACGTCCTCAGTATTTATGCATGTTTAGGTTCAGTAATCATTTTTCCTTCATACGAAGACAAGGACCCCACTGACAGTTTGGCGCAAATTAAAAGTGGGAACTGTAGAAGTAGATAGTTCTTTAACGTGTGTGAAAAAGCTTCTGACAAAAGTGATTTTGAGCATTTGATTAAATCAAGATCCAATTCCAAAAAACGTTCTTTAGCGAGAAGAAATCTTGTTACGTCATATCAAAGATACCATATGCAACCTTGAAAACAATGCCATTAAATTATATGGTATTATAGGTGAGAAGTAACAAAAGACTTTGATTAGTGCGCGAATGTTTTTTCTTTTTTTAACAGGTTGAGATTTCAACAGAACAATAGACATATCTATTTCGTTCGTTTAGTTCTTGACATGTTTTTTAAAACTTTTCACAGGGAGTTTGATTCTTCCTGATGTTTGGCTACTAAAACTTACCAACATGCCCCTGGAACAGCGAGGAAAGTTGTCCAATTTCTACACCTATGGCGGGTTAGTGGGTGTAGCTCTACTCCTGTCTGTTCTACGTGCTGCGTTGTTCTTCTCCTCAGTACTTAATTCCTCACAAATACTCCATGATGACATGGTCCAAGCTGTGTTAAAAGCACCAGTATTGTTCTTTGATACGAACCCTGTTGGACGAATCATGAATAGATTCTCTAAAGATATTGGTGAGTGAGGAATCAAACAAATCAAAGTTTAATGTTAATTACTCGGGCTTCCGTGTACGGAAAAACCCGAGTCTAAAAATGCAAACGTTTCTTCTTTTTTTTTTTTTTTTTGTCGTCGTCGTCGTCTTCGTCTTGGTCCTCAGATTGGAGGGTCAGGCCCCGGGCGTTCCTAGCAACAATGACATCATGTCTCATTTGAAGCCCGAGTGATCGCCCAGATGGCGTCTGGTTTATTCTGAACTGTTTGGCTCGATCTTCTCCTTTTCTCTTGCCCTTTGAAAAGAGCGAAGTTTTAATATTCACTATATTGGATAGTCAGCGAAAGAAGCCAAAATATTTTTCTTATGCATTCCTAATACATCCAGCTGACGCATCATGTCTTGCATGAACACAGTTTTGATTTCAAAATGGCAGCTTTTAAATTTTTGTTTGATTTAATCTGTCATATATCATAAATTAAACACAAACTAAACGACTTAAATTATGCTAACATTTTACTTAAAATACAAAGTTCAAATATTAAAAACACCTTTTTCACCCTGCAGGCTGCATGGACGAGCTCCTACCTGACGTCCTTCTAGATGCTCTACAACTGATTCTGTTTTCATTGGGAGCTGTCATCCTACCTTCAGTTCTCAACCCATGGCTAATTATCGCAGTAATTCCTCTTGTTGCTCTATTTGTTATTATTGGTAAATACTACCTTAAAACGTCTAGAGAGGTCAAAAGACTAGAAGCCATCAACCGAAGCCCAGTCTACGCACACTTCGCGGATACTTTAGAAGGTCTGGTCACCATGAGATGTCATCATATGCAAAGTGCTTTCGTCAAGAGATTATGCAAGTAGGTACTAGTCTGTAATAAACGTAAGGTTTTTATTTTGTTTATATGTTTATATCGATATGATAAAGTACTCTCTGACGCACCACAGGGTGCATGCGACATTGATTACAGGTCGTGAACATCTTTTCGACAGTTGCACGTGCCCAAGAGAATACTCCAATTTCACGTTATCTAGCACCGCTGTACTGAAAAAGGCACATTCGTACAGACTAAGCCTCGATTTGTTGTGAAAATATTCCAAGCAAAGCATGTAAAAATGACATTTCAATTGACTCTGAATCGAGATTATCCCTGTGCAAATGCGCCTTTTTTTATTGTCTAGCGGTGCTAGATAGCAAGAAACTGGAGCATAGGGGATGTATAATACCATACATTTTCTATACGGACACTGGCGTTGGATTGGGTATGGTTTTCATTTTATATATCTAGGTTATATATTCCACCGTTAATTGTCTTGAATATGGTCTAGGTGACCCTAGGTGTTTGACCCATCGCTGTACAAAATAAGGCTGAGCTATATGCGGCAATGATGTTCGTCCAGTTATATGTATATTATCTTTTAGATACCAGGATGTTCACAATCAGTCGTGGTTTCTAGTCATTCAGACAGTTCGATGGTTGGCCATCAGGTTGGATGTACTGTGTGTAATCTTTGAGACTGTTGTTGTTATAACCGCTTTAGCAACACACTCGGGACCAGGTAAGCACCGCTCTATAACCACTTTTAATTTGTTGTACAAGTTTCATGATATTTTTCAATTTAAATATATGTTAAGGATGTATTTATACAGAGTAAACAATTCATTTGAACGACAACATTTTAGAACTGTTGGCGATAGGACCAAAATGCTTCTGATTGGCTTATACTAGTCGGAAGCTAGTGCGCTCGCAAAATCGCCTGTTTTCGTACTATCTGTAATAAAGTCTAGCCTATCCTATTATCTGTAGATTATTGATTTGCCTTTACGATTTCATCGCTTGATTTCCACCATATTTTTATTCCATTTTTTCTAGGAATGACAGCATTGTCTCTTATCTACGCGGCACAGCTGGCTTTCGATACATCCCAAGTCAGTGTTCGTCAGTGTTCCGAGGTCGAGAACTACATGACGTCAGTAGAACGAGTCGTGGCGTACAATGAGATAGTACCGGAGCCTGGGTACGAGATCCAGTACGAACCACCAAAAGACTGGCCACAGACGGGTAACCTGGAGCTCGTTGACGTCGCGTTAAAATACTACAATGGCGGGCCTGAAGTGTTGAGTAATATCAACGTGAAGATTGAGGATGGGCAGAAAGTTGGAGTGGTTGGACGAACAGGCGCTGGCAAGTCTTCATTGATTCGCGCTATTTATCAGATGCCAAAACCAGAAGGTAAAACTATTACCCGTGCAATTAGTTCCTTCACAGTTCCCTGATTCATCTTGAAAGGTAGTCGGGCCTTTGCATCGAAGCGAGACGAAAGTTATGCTTGCAAAGAAGGAGACACCTGAAATTGTCCCGCGAGGTGTTAAAAGGTCTCTATCATTGCAAACTCAACGCTCGTCTCGCTTCGATGCAAAGGCCAGGCTACCTTTCAAGATGGTGCAGAGGACGGTAAAGGAGACTATTCCATTTCGGAATTGATAATTAATGACTGAAGGAAAACTGATTTCAACAGTCTATAATGAGGCAAGAATATGAGACGAGTTTGTTTGATGTGTTGTTTTCTACGACGAGGGTTTTTCCTCCCTCTGCAAAAATGAATAATAATAATAATAATAATAATAATAATAATAATGATGATGATGATGATGATGATGATGACGATGATGATGATGATGATGATGATGATGATGATGATGATGATGATAATAATAATAATGTTTAATAGAAAAACAAATCTCGCAGCCCAAGGGCTGAATTACATTTGTAAAGATTCAATTTAAATTATGTACATTTGTATCAATAGATAATATATATATAAATATATAAGAAGTCATACAAAAACATAAAAAGCTATACATTATAAGCATAGGAAGAACAAAACGTGACGAATGGGGAGAGTCAGCGAAGATCAGAACCACTTTGTGGACATGCTGCTGTAAAAAGAGACGTTAGTCGGTGTCATGAACAAATATTTTTTCAAAAAGAGTCACTATACCCAAATTCAAGATATTAATCCCGCTAATATTCATTTTTAGGCGAGATCTACGTTGATGGTCTAGACATTGGCAAGATGAATATCCAACGGGCTCGATCAGCAATCTCCGTCATCTCCCAGAATCCTGTGTTATTCACTGGTTCTCTTCGAGCTAATCTTGACCCGTTCAAGAAATATACTGATGCTGCGCTATGGTCAGCACTAGAGCAAGCAAGTCTTAAGACACTAGTCTCCAGTCTACCGCAACAGTTGTCCCATGATATCGTCGAGGGCGGGTTTAATCTAAGCGCGGGAGAACGTCAGCTATTCTGCCTTGCGCGCGCACTTCTCCAAAAAAGTAAGATTATTCTTATGGACGAAGCAACTGCCAACGTGGATTATCAAACAGAGAGGATCATCCAGGGCAAAGTCCGTGAAAACTTCACTTCGTGCACGGTCATAACTATTGCGCATCGACTGGGAACTATCATAAACAGTGATGACGTCATAGTTATTGATCGAGGAAGACTGGCGGAGATTGGGAAGCCGGAAGAATTGCTGGGGAAGAGAAACAGTTTGTTTGCGAGGATGTATCGTTCGTACCAAGAGAGTGGATACGTTGTTGAACAAAGATAATATCTTATTTCGAAACTGAAGTAAACACTTATGGTACAGTAGGGAATATCAAATAAAACGAAAGATTTTCCATTGTTTCGTGAAAACCTTATAAAAGGCAAAAATAAAGTTTTTGGGCAGAAATACCGACCACATGGTGGGTCACGTGACTTTTTTAGATTTTTTTTAAATTTCATGATCTTAGTGAGTTCAACACTTACATATCTGGAAAGTTAACACTTATAGTTAGTTCTCATCAGTAGTCAAATGAGATAAAATGGACAACATGCATTAATTGTAATCGTATATATAGGCAAAAATTTACACTCATCAAATTCAAAACTATATATGTTGTGTAGGTGCATTCATTGTTATAGTTTTAGCGTCAAGTTTTGATTGCAACACACCAGGTGTGTTCCTCAAAAAGCAGCTAAGCATGTGCAAGCCTCATTTTGGCTTAAATTAATAACACAAAAGTAGCATAGGTCAGAGCGAGGTTTGTCTGGCATTCGCACACGATTAGCTGCTTCATGAGAAACGTTTATCAGATACGGTGTTGGTTTAATGCTCAATCAAGTTATCAGGCTAGATCGTTGATGGTAGTTTTCTTTTTGTCTATAATCACTGTTGGTCAGTTTCAATGGTGTCAGCAGGCTCAGGCAGAACGTCCTAAATATCTTGCAGCACTGCGAGCAGCTGCACTTCTTATCAGCGGTCTTACACCATTTTAACAGGCTCTTGATGATAATCTTGAAACATTTCACTGTAATAACAAGTTTATAATACAAGCATATTTTAATTTACATTATTGGGTGAGGTTGAGCATGATATCGTAAATTATCAAAACTGAGGTCTGTGTTATCTGCCGAGGCTGAGCCAGATAACAAGGACTCGATGTTTTGATATTCTACGATATCATGCGAAAACCGAATCCAATAATTGTTTTATTATACATTTTGTAGACTAGTAAACATCATTAAGTGAATGAAGCAAAATCGAGCAGCCCCCATCTTCACTGAAACCAGCAACCCGTGACCGAGAGAGCCTGGGAACTTGACAGTGATAAATGCAGTATCTGCTGCAGATACTGCATTTATCACTGTCAAGTTCACATGCTACTCAGATTTAGCCGTGTGCTCTCGGCCAATCAGATTCAATATAGTTATCATTATCTGTATCATCATCATACATTATCATCATCAATATATCATCTTTATTATCATCATCATCGAGTCATCATCATCATCATTAAAAATATTATTAAAATATTGTGCCATTTATCAACCGTTGTTAATCCACTGAAGAAGCCTGGAAGGGCGAAACGTTTGGATAAATCATTAAAACTTAATGCCTTGAAGTCTCTTTCTCTTATTATCCCTCATTGTCATTCTATCATCTGTTATATATCACGTGTCTTATAATGCATCATCTAATAATATAAATACCAACCTATCACTATGACAACAACAGCTGAGTTGATAGCAATCATTATCATAGACACGCCTATCTTGTCATTGTGTTGATTGACAGCTGCAGGTATGACGTCATCAGAAACGTTGAACATCACTCCGATACCGAGGTTTAGAAATACTGCCATCAAAGCAACCGTTTGAAGATGATTCTCAAAAGGGTTAGAAATTGGATGAAATAATGCGTAAAAAATTGAGAACAGTGCAGATATGATTGCTCCAAGGCCGATCTGGGTACGACTATGTGCTCCTATCAGCGTCAAACCGGAAGTGAGTAGTAACTTCCGGGCCATCTCAACCGACTCCCAGTACCAGCATTCTGGTCTGTAGTTCTCGTAAAACAGGCTTAAACCTAGAAATGGATTAGTCAAAGTGTTAATGTCAAGTTCGATAGGTATAATTCTAGATATCAGTTAGTATTCAGCCCCACCCCTCCTCCTATTCTATCGTACTGTTTACTTTAACAATAACCATTTTTAGGGGGTAGTTATATTGTAATTCAAATCAAACAAATTGTAACACAAATCAAACAAATTGTAATTCAAATCAAACAAATTTTAATTACAATATCTACCCCAAAAGACAGAAGAATATTCTTTTGTTTCGCGAATGTCAATGGTTTCGTCTATTCGACTGCTACTGTTAGTTTAATTTTGTCCGTATTTATCAGGTGATTGGTTGACTGAGGCCACGTTTACACAGTACCGGTCGAATTTTCGTCCCGTCCAAAAATCGTACGTTTAGGGGTTGCGTTCACACGGGACCGCGCTAAACGTGGACGCTTACCGGTCAAATATTCAACCTTCAAAATCGAGGACGATTTTTCAGCTGACCCGGTCAAAAAGTTGACCGGTACGGTATAAACAGTTTTACCGGACGAAGTTTTGAAAATGGTGTCATAAACAGCCCAATGCGCATGAGCAGCTGTTAAAACCATTGACACAACTTACAATTGCCCGGTTCTGATGATCTCGTCTGAACAGCAGAAAATATTGATCGGTTCCGTGTGAACCATGTCCAGGTCGATATTTTGACCGGTGAAAAATTCGTCCGGTACCTAGTAAATGTAGCCTGAATGGTGTTTGGTCTTTCCGGTAGTTGTTGGAATCCTTTGAGGACCATTTTGTGTTGTGATTAGAATGTATTTGTAACATAAACTATACTCATTTTGTTGGAATAGGTTAAGTGTCCTTAAGGGTTATATTTATTATTTCAACATCAGGTTGTATTATCCTTGAGAAACGAGCGAAGAAGAAGTAACTATAGCGGTATCATGCACACAAACCTGATTGAAAAGGAGACTTCGCATCAACTGCAGAAAACCTAAATGCCACCTTTGACCTTTGCTCTTCTGCCACTGAAGTTATGTCAACTTCTGAAGTTTTCCGTTCACTCTTTGACGGCTTGTGGACGTAGTACCAGACAAGAAGCACCATCACCACAGGGAACCCAACAGGGTAAATAAGGAACCCAAGGGCCACTTTGGAGTAGATATCATAGAGAGGGGACTGGCACTGCACGGATACGTCACTTCGTAGATACATAGGACAATTCTTCTGTTTGTCATGAGAACAAAGAGGTATACAGTTGACCGAGAGAATCTGGAATATACTTGTGCACGTTTTAGGGTATGTAGCAAAAAGAAACACACAGATGTTACGAATACATGAGCTCTTGGTTTGTGCGACAGACTCAGCAATGTCGATAGCGGTTTTTTTATTCTTATGTTGTCTTATTCTTATGGCAAGGTAGATGAGAATGATGCCGACTACTACAGTATTAGACACTATCACGACCACAAATTGCTGTAAGGCATTAAATGACAGGTATGAACTCAGACAGCTCAAAGGTGCAAACTGGAGGACATTCAACTCGATTAAGTGCAGTGCCTTTTGCATCCAGATGATTGACGAAGGCCATTCGATGTTTGAAAGGCATGAATATAGACCTGCCATGACCTGAAAATATAAAAAAATGTGATAATGATGATGCTTGTAATGAGGATCATTGAGATTAGGATCAGTATTCATTATCATCGTCATCATCATCAGCTTACCATTATCATCGTCATCACCATCAGCTTACCATTATCATCGTCATCACCATCAGGGGGGGTGTTCTCCCTTTATCCAAGTGGTAGGGGTGATCGGCGTACCTTTTAGGGTTAAAATATTTCCTGTGCGTACCTTTTAGGGTCCATTTAGAGTTTTGGCTCAAAAATCAGTTGTAAGGGTCGTTTTTACTCTGCTTTACTTGTATCTGTGCGTACCTTTTAGGGGTCATTTTCAAAATCTCCCCCCCCCCCCCCCCCCCCCATGGAGGCTTGTTGCCTCTCACACATACTCGAAATTACATTCTGTATGTACATTGAATCTACATTGAAACTCACAGAACAAGGATCCCGGAGAAACACCCTCGTGGCTTTAGAAAGAACAACACCTGATCAATGCAACAAACTCGGCTAAGTAACGAGACGTCAAATCACGGTATACAATTTACCTGATAGAAGCCAATGATTATCTTAAAACAAGATAGTATCACGTCAGCCCAGGTTCGCCCACTAAGAATGCGTTTCTTGTCTCCCCACAAGAGGGCAAGAAGAATCAACACAAAGGCAACAACGACACCAGCTATTTCAAAACCTGCCCGCAACTTCGATGGGCAGTGGATACATCTGAAAGTAAAAACGTTATGACTCATAATGTAATCTGTAGTATTTATATTATTTGTTGAAACATGCGTTCATTCCTTGCCTGACTCGATACAAAAGAACACTGAAATGTCAGCAAACAGCGTCAAATATTTTGTAACGACCCTTTTAAATAAAAACGTTTATGTCTTCATTTTAAGATGTATGTCGTACCAGAAATACCGAATGCAAATCTTGGAAAGAATGCCATTACCATATATGGTATTATAGGTGAGAACTAACAAAAGACTTTGATTAGCGCACGAATTGTTTTTCTTTTTTTTAACAGGCTGAGATTGCAACAGAACAATAGGCATATTTTTGATATGGTTTATCTCCAATATACCCCTACCCCTCTCAGTCAATGTTATACCCTCCACCTGTCAGTGTTGCATTATACAATCATAAAGTATTCTACGCAGGACCAAAATTGTAATCAGGTCGGGGAAGGGAAGATGCTGCGATTGGACACTAATGTACCTCTCATTGAACTTGAAAATGATAAATTCATTTAAATATTACCTGCCCATGCGCTCAAAGTAAGATGGCTCACAAATAGCGCAGAGAAGTCCCCTGTAACCAGCTTTGCAAGTAGAGTTCAGTCCCCCAAGGCATGAATCGTGTGGGCACTTGTGGGGTTTGGGGAGAGTGCCAGTATATCTCCATGTGCCTTTAACAAACTCGTCAGACTCGATGTTGAGATTGTAGATGAAGTCACTGTAGATTTGCTTACTAGAATGGTTTGTCCAGACCCAGTAGTATCCTTTGGTTAGTATTGCGTAATCGTTGATACATTTGAGACCCTTCTTGGGACACGACATACAGCTACCAAACCGGTCAGTCCGGTAAAAGTCTTGAAGACACTTGCATGCTCTAAAACCAGCATTTTCGTTTGATCGTGTACCTGGTTACAGTAAAAAAGTATCTTAGAACTGATTTCAATTGATAGCAAACGACAATAGTGGTCCGCTGAAAATAATACTGATTGAAAAGAGGTTTGGAGGGAAAGTCAACCTCGGGAATAAAACCAATTATTTTTTTTCGGTCCGGTATCCTGTGATTCGCGCGCTGTGATTGGCTAGTGAGCGGGCCAGTTTTTCACGATCTGCCCGGTCCGCGGTATCCTGTTCGTTGGCACCATTTCTTCCCAGCGATAATAATTTTTGAAAAATATGAAAAATCTTCTTTAATAGGTAATTGTTAATTACGGTAATATTTATCGATCAAAATAGTAGGAGATCTAGAATTCTGAATTCACCAAATGACAAATGACAGAATGCGATAACCGACTGAGAGAAAATTAAAAGCTAAGTGGCGAGCATTGTTTTTGCAAACATTTTGACAAGCAAAAGTTGAGAAAATCAAATCAATATTGCAAAAACTCACGAGAGAATACACGAGACCTAGAATACACAAAAGATTGTGAGATTACACAAAGTTTTTTAAATTTTCTAGAGAATATAAAGCTCGTTCACATACCTCAATAATAGTTGAAAAATATATATATTTCCTTGTAAACAACACGGCGGTGAATTGAGCTATCTTTTGATAAGATATGTCGTTGCTTTTCAGTCACTTTTAAAATGCTATAAATTCACGAGAAGTTTATGTACAAAGTCTACAACGTTTTTGAAGTAAGGAAGTGTTCTTGTCTTTCTTTTTCTGCACACATATAAGGATAAACAATCTTGAAAAAGGTCGATTTGCTTGATTCAAAGTCCTGTCAGCGATCCTAATGCTTTCAACTTTCATCTTCTTCATAAATTACGACACAGACAAATTAATTCCTTCAACAGTTGTCGGTGACTTCGACTAAATTTCTTATTTCTTATCATTTATCAAAAAATAAGCTTCAGTAGGCTTTTTTCTTGATGCAAACGTCCACAAGAACGACGAATTTCAACTCGTTTCAACATCCATCTTGGTTCACTCAGTGTTAATTTGTGTCAGCTAAAATCCTTTGTAAAACTTGTTTTTTGTTTCTTGACTTTCTTTGATGTTGAGATATAAACAAAACCCTTTCTCTTTAAACGATATTTGATTTGGAATGATGGAGAAAGCTGCAGTAATTAAAATATTTTGGCATTAAAATTTCTGTAAGTTTGTCGAGGCGCCGTCACACTGAATGAAAACCGGTTTCTGACAACCCGCTCTTTTTCAGTAAAACTAGGAAGCCATTTGAAAGCAACGCGCGTCGCCCGCGCGTCGTGAAATATCAAAAACATTAATTTAATATAGAGAGAGAATAAAAAAAATAAATAAGTTATTTACCGGCTAGAGGTCGGTCCGTATAGTGAAAAACTGCCCGAGGTCTTGGATGTACGGACCGAGGTCCTCCCAGCCGGTAAATAACATATATATACTAAACAAAATTAATATGTATACCTAAATATTAAACACAGATTGAAGAAAGGGATCGGGAACAAAGGAGTGAAAAGCATTAGTATATATAGAGAGAAAGGACACAGAGGGAAGTAAGAAAGGAGATATAATAAATCCTTATTTTTAAAACTACGAACAATCGAGGAAGTAAAAACCGAAATAAAGTAATTCATGAAATAGTTATCAATTGTCTTTCATGGCCAAAAATTAATTAATAATTTTTTAATGATAGATATTTGAATATATTTGAATACTTAATAATTTTATATAGAATATAAACATCTGAATAAGAAATAAAATGTGTAATGAAAGCATTATGGCAAAAAATGACTTCAATGTGCGAATGATCTATTAGAGTGTTTTCGTATAATCCACTTGTAAAATGCAAACATTTGATGAGTTTAAAGTGTGAAATTACATGCTAATTAGGTGTGCGTGTAGCTAGTTTGCTTTCATTTTTTTCCTTGAGCCACAAGCCACTATGAAAATCATTGATAAACGTACACGCCGGGATTCGAGGAAATCAATAAATGTTTTCGTTGCTCTATTTTAAGCCGAGAGCGCAAATCACTGAAGCACTTGTGATTTTACACATATTCTCGTTTGCATGTTAAAAGTGGGTTATACAAAAACATTCTGTTACAATGAAGATAAGACTAATGGTGTTACTAACCTTTTGGACATGCCATACAGTCAAGCGGTGTCTGTGCAGGTGCATAATCAGGATGGGCGAACGTACCAATACTGCAATTCTTGCACTGAGTTTGACCCATTTCATCTTGGTAAAATCCACCTAAAAATAATTTATAACCCACCATGCATCATTTTATGTCATTCCCATGGACTTTACCATCATTAACAACATTATTACGTGTTATCAACAACATCATCATGACCATCGATATCACCATTATCAACAACACTGTTTATCGATATCATCATCGCCGACATCACCATTATCAACAACACTGTTTATCGATATCATCATCGCCGACATCACCATTATCAACAACACTGTTTATCGATATCATCATCGCCGATATCACCATTATCAACAACACTGTTTATCGATATCATCATCGCCGACATCACCATTATCAACAACACTGTTTATCGATATCATCATCGCCGATATCACCATCATTATCAACAACACTGTTTATCGATATCATCATCGCCGACATCACCATTATCAACAACACTGTTTATCATGATCATCGACATCATCAACGTCTTATTAAAGAAGTTACCGTTTAATTCCGAGTGGCATATGCTCATAATATCACGAGTTTGAAATAGGAGCTCCACATATTACGAAAGGTTAATCGTATACCAACAATAAATATACGGAAATTACAAGCGAATACAAACGCTATTGAGACTCTGGTGCCCCTGTTCCTGTTACTATCATCAACATCAACATCATGTCCATCAACAAACATTTACCTACCCGCAGAGCAGTTCGAGCATCCTGAACCTTTTTTGCCATTCCCATAAGTACCAGCTTGACAGATAGTACATACGAAATCATTCTGATGTAATTGAACACAATTGAACCCAGATTTGGATAAAGAAGTGGCGACGTTATTGTTCAAGCGCTCTATCCGAGGCAAGTTGTACGGAGTACAGAATCTAACGTAAACCAAAAAAAAAGAATAAAGATAATAGTAAGGGGAGAGAGGGTAAGGGGAGACAGGGACAGGGACAGGGACAGGGACAGGGACAGGGACAGGGACAGGGACAGGGACAGGGACAGGGACAGGGACAGGGACAGGGACAGGGACAGGGACAGGGACAGGGACAGGGACAGGGACAGGGACAGGGACAGGGACAGGGACAGGGACAGGGACAGGGACAGGGACAGGGACAGGGACAGGGACAGGGACAGGGACAGGGACAGGGACAGGGACAGGGACAGGGACAGGGACAGGGACAGGGACAGGGACAGGGACAGGGACAGGGACAGGGACAGGGACAGGGACAGGGACAGGGACAGGGACAGGGACAGGGACAGGGACAGGGACAGGGACAGGGACAGGGACAGGGACAGGGACAGGGACAGGGACAGGGACAGGGACAGGGACAGGGACAGGGACAGGGACAGGGACAGGGACAGGGACAGGGACAGGGACAGGGACAGGGACAGGGACAGGGACAGGGACAGGGACAGGGACAGGGACAGGGACAGGGACAGGGACAGGGACAGGGACAGGGACAGGGACAGGGACAGGGACAGGGACAGGGACAGGGACAGGGACAGGGACAGGGACAGGGACAGGGACAGGGACAGGGACAGGGACAGGGACAGGGACAGGGACAGGGACAGGGACAGGGACAGGGACAGGGACAGGGACAGGGACAGGGACAGGGACAGGGACAGGGACAGGGACAGGGACAGGGACAGGGACAGGGACAGGGACAGGGACAGGGACAGGGACAGGGACAGGGACAGGGACAGGGACAGGGACAGGGACAGGGACAGGGACAGGGACAGGGACAGGGACAGGGACAGGGACAGGGACAGGGACAGGGACAGGGACAGGGACAGGGACAGGGACAGGGACAGGGACAGGGACAGGGACAGGGACAGGGACAGGGACAGGGACAGGGACAGGGACAGGGACAGGGACAGGGACAGGGACAGGGACAGAGACAGGGACAGGGACAGGGACAGGGACAGGGACAGGGACAGGGACAGGGACAGGGACAGGGACAGGGACAGGGACAGGGACAGGGACAGGGACAGGGACAGGGACAGGGACAGGGACAGGGACAGGGACAGGGACAGGGACAGGGACAGGGACAGGGACAGGGACAGGGACAGGGACAGGGACAGGGACAGGGACAGGGACAGGGACAGGGACAGGGCTCTATTTTACTTTGTTATTTTACTTGTTATTTTACTTACATCTTTCCCAGTGTGTTCTTATCAATATGTGGAAGATCCTTAAGATTTCTGCATCGGAGAGCTCTACATGTATAACAAAAATAGTGAATAACATATTAATACATATAATATCGTATTATTATTATTACATCTCTATATATTGTGCCTCTACATTCTTAAAGATGGCAAGTTTTTAAACGTATTATAAAATACTCGAATAATTCAAAATAATCATATAACTGCAATCTTTGAGAAAAGCAGTTGGCACGAAGTTAGTGTTATTCCAACCACATAAGCACCAAGCAATAATGACTCCCTCCTCAACATTGCCAAGGAGGATGGGGGAGTAGCAAAAAATATTTAGCAGTGCTTGTGGATTTTGTTAGTGCTAACACTTTTAATAATAATAATAATAAATCTTTATTGGGTTTCAAATAAAGCAGAGCTTTTTTCCAATCTGGCCCATTTTTTCAAAGGTTGTAGTTCTTTTTTGCTGAAAGTCTATGGTAGAACCCACAAAATGCCCTAAAAGAACGAACTGACAAACTGTTGACCAAATCACATGTCACTCTCAGACCAAAGAGGTTGGTGTTTGAGTTTGGAGGAGGAGTTGATATGGGCAATCGACCACATTTTGTACAGGGATGTGCAAATACATATTCTGTCGAAGAAACAAACGAAAAAAATATGCGAGATGGGGTGTTATCTATCATGTCTTACACGGTTGTTTCGTTTCCTAAACCGCTGAAGAAATCGTCTTCGATGTGCCCAATAGTGTTTGAAAACAAATACCTAAAACCAATGGCAAAACAAATGATAGTAATAATTATATCATGACGAAAATTAAATTGATACAATAGACGATACACAAACAGCTTTTAATTAACAACAAATCAGCAATACCAAGAATAATACCAAGAATAATACCAATGACAATGGCAATGGCAATGGCAATGGCAATGGCAATGGCAATGGCAAAGTTAATAGCCTTTGTCATGCAGTGGTTTAAAGATAATGAACTTATAATCAACTTTAAAAAAGACAAAACTGAAACTATGCTTTTTGGAACGGCAAAAAGAATCAATCTTCAAAACAAGGAGCTTAATATTTAATTGTGTCAATGGAACTCAAATCAACAATACTTGTTCCTATAAATACTTGTGTGTTGACCTGGACCCCAGTCTAAATCTTCAAAGATACTTTGACAGAATTTATAAAAAGGCATCTGGTAGAGTCAACCTTTTAAGATCAATCCGCCCCTCTATATACCAAAAATGCGCAGAAACAATTTACAAATCTATGGTCTTACCAATTTTCACCTATTGCGGATCACTTGGACACGGCCGGTCAGACTCTCGTAAACAACTGATAAAGAACATTGAACAACGAAGCTCAAAAATCATTGGTAACAATAATCAAAAACTTCCATCAGCAGATAACTTAATCAAGAGGAAAAGTAGCCAGTTCGTCTTTGACTGCCTTCAAGATAATGTTTGCAGTCCTTTTAAAGACTATTTCGAAAGATATGCTCATTCCAAAGCAACAAGGAACAATGGTTTATCTGTCAAATTACCTAAAGTGAAACTCGAATTTGGCAAGAAAAGTTTCTATTTCCAAGGAGCAAAGATTTTTAATGACTTGCCAATAGATCTTAGATCTACCAACTCTAGACTTATTTTTAAAAACAAATTAAGCGAACTTTATAATATATAGTTAATATAATCTACATATTTTTTAAAACTAATTATTTAAAAAAAAACACAATTTTAACAATATAGTTTTGTATATATATCCATTTAATGTATTCTTAATATTTTAATGTATTTTATAGTTACTTTAAGTTGATTTTATTTTACAGGACCCCTTTGACAACAGTGTTTCTTTACACTGATGGGTCATCCTGTTTAAATATTCGAATTTATTATTATTATTATGGCAATGGCAATGGCAATGGCACAAAAGGTATAGGCACAAAATGTATAAGGATAAGGACTTACAAAGTAGTTTTCATCGTCTTCATCCCTCTGAACGGCCGTCCAATAAGCTTGTTAAATTTGTTTCCATTAAGAAACCTAATCATGGTTACAAAACACAATCTACGTTTGTAACATTTCATTCCGAGGGGTACTGCCTTTGTCCAAGTGGTAGGGGTGATCGGCGGAGGTTTCAAAACGACTCCTGAAAGGTACGCACAGATTAAAATAACTGATAAAGCCTTGCTGATTTCAACCACTAAAAGGTACGGCTGTGCAATGTTCTTACCAGCCAAGCTTATTTACTTGCAGAGTAAAAATGACCCTGACAGGTACCAAATCATGTTACGTAACTGATTTTTAAGCTAGAACCAAAAAGGACCCTAAAAGGTATGTACAGGAAGATTTTTAGCCCTGAAAGGTACGCCGATCACCCCTACCACTTGGACAAAGAGAGAACTACCACCCCCCCCCCCCCCGGCATTTTGTAAATCCATATTAATTTATTCGCCTACGAGTTTTTGTATCTAACCGATACCCATTTTATACGTTACGCCTCGAAATTGTTTTCATTTTTTACTCACCCAGAAGCACAATATGCTTATTTCTACTAATATAAAACGCTGTCATATTAGCCAAAACTAGTGCTTTGATGATGCCAGTAATTATTGTTAATTCAATGAATATAAAAAGGGGGCGAATAGTCAGTAAATGAGGCGAAACGTCTGGGGACGAATCGTACAGGGGGCGAAAGATCCGGTTACCTCTATTGGAGTTAACGTGACCTCTTAGTGCAAATAGACAATTGGTCAACTATTTACAGATATTTGAATAATTAAGGAAAGTCCTGTATAGCCTATAAAAGTCGATGCTAATACTTACAAATTTCGAAGTGAAATTCCCACAAAAAGGTCATCAGGAAGACTGGTCAGTTTGTTATTAAAAAGAAAACTGCAAGGGAGAACTAACAGTGAGATAATTCGATCAGATGATTTAACCCCACTGCCTCAAAAATGAGCCCTACAAAGAATCGAGTCCTGTCCAATATATGGACGAGACAGCAATTGAAGGCATCGTTACTTGTCTTTCCAGTTGTATGGTTCTCATCTCGGGCCGGGTACAATATTCACTGTTGAACAACCTTACCATCAATAACAACTGACATTTATCATCATCATCATCATCATCATCATCATCATCATCATCATCATCATCGTCAACCACAACAACATCATTTTCACCATCTTCATCAACAACAACAACATCAACATCAACATCATTATAATTCATAGTATTTCGTAATGAATGATATTTTTACCAAGATTGTAATTATTCACAATCTTTCGGGTCATCGACCAATCTTCAGGGGAGGTGAAAAAGAATGTTGATAACGGCAAACCTTCTTTTTTATCTCTCCTAAAGATGAATTGGTGACCAGAAGGCTTGGGAATGACAACCATGTAAAAATATCATACATGCATGGAAGAAACGAAATACTATGAATTACGATGTACAACCAAGTTCCTCTATTTAACGATGTAACTTACACTTCTTTAAGATTTGTCATGCCATCAAAGCTTCCTTTTTCAATGGTTTCTATTTTATTATTTTGCAATATCCTATAATAAGAGTAAAAAAATTCAGACAGACAGACAATTATTCAAAGACAGACAGAAAGACAAACAAACAAGTAGACAGATAGACAGACAAACCAAATAAAACAAACCAAACTAATATAGACAAACAGACATAAATGGAAACTAGCGAATAAACTAGTATAGGCTGCGTTGGTGTTTGATATTAACGATAGGTAATACAATAAAATTTGTAACACCGTAAAAAATGTTGACTTAATTTTATTGACGTTTCGAGCTTTAGCCCTTTGTCGGAGTAAAAAAAGGGCTAAAGCTCGAAACGTCAGCTAAGTTAAGTCAACATTTTTTACGGTGGTACAAATTTCATTCTATTACCTAACCTTAGATATAGACAGATAGATATAGACGGGCCAACAAAGACAAAAGATAAATCTAGACACGGATTGACACAAAGGCAGCAGGCGAAAAGACAAACACACAAAATTAAAGAATCGAAAAGACACGGACACGGACACGGACACGGACATAACGCTAAACCATTAATTATTACTTACAATTGATTCATCTCGATGGATCGGTTAAAAATGCCTGCGGGAATTTTCTTAATTCTGTTGTTCGACAAACTCCTACAAGAACACAAAGAATAGAGGTCAAAAAATACACTTTACTCAGTGTAGGTATTCTATTTCAAAAGTATATTTAAATTGGCATTGGATATAATTTTTCAGAGTCTATTTTTTAAAACATTTATTACATTTAGAGCCTAAACACAATTATACCATAAAATAGAGTCCTAGATCAAACGTCGCATCTCTCATCTCAAATTATTAAAACCTATTGTTTGAATTCATTTGCATTAGACTCGGCGCATGTGAGATGTCAGTATAAAGTTGTAACCAGGTACGTGGTGTTTCGTTTGTATTTGATATTCAGTCCTAGATTCGATCAGTGGTTAAATGATAGCTATACTAAACAGCAACTATAAATAAACACTAGAAATGTGGACGTCAGACTTACAAAAATTCGTAAATTCTAATATCCTTGAAATGATCTGGAAGAATCGTGGAAATTTGATTATTTTCCAAATTTCTGAAAAAGACAGAATTATTGTTATTATAGGTAATAGCGGAGCTCCCGCACGGGCCGAAGGCCGACGCGAGCGGAGTATACAATACCTAATTAAAGAAAAGATGGTAATGTATCGAGTCGATTTTTCATGGCTTACCACAGGAAGCCCAAGCACACGTCCGTACGTACATACATAATACATACATATGTCCGTGAACATCGCAATGCTGATTGGCAGTTTACATTTCGGCGGGAAGCGCACCGAATAGCAGAGCCCCAAAGCATGTTGTGATAGATGAAAAGAGTTTTTTTTAATAAACAAAAAAGTCAAACAAACAATAACGAAATACTACCATGCTAATAAATTAAACTGGGAACTCCGCTATTAGGTAATACCTAATTTGTATATTAACTGAGGAGAGGAAAGAGGAATTTAAAATTAAAACTAACTTTGTATACTTACAGTTGCAGTATATGCTTTTAAAATACCAGATTGTTTGATCCTATCTATATCAGCAATGTTGTTAAACGATAAATCCCTAGTAAGAACATATCAGCATTAATATCTATCAAATCTCATATATCATAATCTATCATCATCATTATCATGCATGAGTATTACATTATCATCATCGTTATTGTTAACTATCATTATTGTTCGACACTAAAACAGCTGTATGTCCATCAACATACTCTTCATAACCTAATCTTGTCTGTTTTAAAGAACTTCCGGAATCTTCCCCAAAGAGAATACGCGAAACCTTCCCTTGATTATCGTTATTTCGATCATCATATGGTTAGGGATGTCCACAAGTTGCTCGGTAACTTTTGAGCAATTTTTCCGATTTCGAGCAACTTTTTCACTTTCGAGCAACTTTTGTTCTTTTTTTAACTTTTACATGAATTCAAACCAATTAACAGGGCCAATCAGAACAAAAACATTTTTTTACTCCAAAGATTCAAATACTGTTTGACTAAAAATATTTTAATACACTTTGTGAAGCAGTGGTCTCCCTGTGGTGATTTGTAAATACGATCCAGATGGTCAGCGGTTGTAAAATCAAAACAAACGTTTCTGCAAAAGAAAATATTCTAAATTTATGTTAACACGTTACATTGTTAAAGCTGACGGAATTCTATGCTATGAAATCATCAAATTTATAAGAAGCGTCAACATGTTTTCTAGCAACTTTTAGACTTTGAATTTTGATCAACTTTTAAGCAATTTTTTTGAGAGATTTTGAGCAATTTTTTGGGAAATTTTGACTTTTTGGAGCAACTTGTGGACAGCCCTATATATGGTCATATAATTTGATTATTATTCATCTAGTATTTCATGTACACCTACAGGCAATTCAAACTATCTGCTATGCCCTTTAGGTCAGGAAAAGTTGTTAGCTTGTTTCCGTTGAGATTCCTGTGGGAAAATAGTATCAATGGCTGTTGATATAGATATTTATAAAATTCATGAACATTATTATTGAGGATTTTACAGGAAAAAAAATAATCACGTCCGTGACAAGTTCTGTAAATCTCATACAGATTTCGTCCTGATTTGCACAAGTTTCACGGCTTGACAATTTTAGTAAAATGTGGAAGAACTAACGTTGGACTTTTATAAGTACTATACAATATTCGCGTCCGATCTGTATGCCATATACAACGACGCGTATTCGACTCACCGTTGTATATCGCATACAGTTCGGACGCGAATATTTTGTAGTTTATTTCATACAATCACAAGCCAAAGGAGCATGGTTGCATGTATAGCCGACACAACACGAACGCGAATGTTGTAGACAACTTACAAAACATCTTTTTAACAAAACTTTCAAGATAGGTAAATCTAGACAAGAAGTTTGAAGTTAAAACTATTATAGAAATAGAATTATTAATGAGTTTTATAACAATGTCTGCAACTATTCTTTATTATTGTTATGCTGTCCAGTACTTACAGATCATTTACGAAAGACATATTTTGAAATGTTCCTTCCTCAAGAACTTCAAGACCACTATCTTGTATATTCCTAATAATAATAATCTGTTTATTTGCACTTCACTACATAATATTTACAGTGAGTCACAGTGTTGGATAATTTACATCTTCTAGGAAAGAATAAATAACTAGTGACACCATAACATATATAAGATCAGTTTTAGCGATGGGAAACTGAATGAACTGAAATACAATGAACTGAAATACAATGAACTGAAATACAATGAACTGAAATACAATGAACTGAAATACAATGTATAACACGCCTAAATATTGAATGAATGGATGGATGGATGGATGGATGGATGGATGGATGGATGGATGGATGGATGGATGAATGGATGAATGAATGAATGAATGAATGAATGAATGAATGGATGAATGAATGAATGAATGAATGAATGAATGAATGAATGAGTGGATGGATGGATGGATAGATGGATCGATGGATGAATGGATGGATGAATGGAACGATGGAAAAATGGATGGATGGATGAATGAATGAATGGATAGTTTGATATATGGATGAATGGATAGATGAATACTTTGACTTACAATTCCAAAAACATTCCAATTGTGCTTTTCATGTTCTTAAATGTATCCTTGTGCAGTCCTTGTTTATATTTATTAAATCCTAGTCTTCTAGTAAATGAGAAAATAGATATCAGCAAATGCTTCTAGATTCTACATTATTAAAAGATTTACATTTAGATGATTATGATTATGATTACATTTATGACCATTACATATGCGAACTAGAACAAGAACTAGAACTAGAACTAGAACTAGAACTAGAACTAGAACTAGAACTAGAACTAGAACTAGAACTAGAACTAGAACTAGAACTAGAACTAGAACTAGAACTAGAACTAGAACTAGAACTAGAACTAGAACTAGAACTAGAACTAGAACTAGAACTAGAACTAGAACTGACTAGAACTAGAACTAGAACTAGAACTAGAACTAGAACTAGAACTAGAACTAGAACTAGAACTAGAACTAGAACTAGAACTAGAACTAGAACTAGAACTAGAACTAGAACTAGAACTAGAACTAGAACTAGAACTAGAACTAGAACTAGAACTAGAACTAGAACTAGAACTAGAACTAGAACTAGAACTAGAACTAGAACTAGAACTAGAACTAGAACTAGAACTAGAACTAGCACTAGAACTGACAGAACTTTAATTATTGTGATAGGAAGTACTTACAACTCTGCTAGGTTGCGAAGCCCATCAAACAATCCCAAGGGAATTTCACTCATTTGACATCTACCCAGAAGCCTTTAAAAATACAATCATCACACAAAAACACTGTTAAGGACGTTCGCGGGCAAATATGTTAACCATATGTTTTTCTTCCAAGTTTAATGAGCAAATAAATCACCGTACTCGTTTAGGAGTGAGATGATCTCAAAGTGCGCTTGCGCGCAATACAAACAATTCGAGTGAAAAAAGTCATTTTTTTGATAGAAAAACCGAATGGATTGCCAAACATTTCTTGAGACTAATAAAGGAATGGTTAATAATTAGCGTGCGTATATCCAGTTCTGGAAGCACGATGGTAGCGTAAGAGTCGCACGAGGCTTTAGAGGCCTAGTCTGGGACCTAAACTCGCCTTAACTCGCAGCGAGTTTGGGCGAGTTAAGGCGAGTTATAAAGGCGAGTTAAGGCGAGTTAAGGGAAAATCAAAATTTCAATGCTGCGAGTTAAGGCGAGTTAAGGCGAATTAAGGCGAGTTAAGGAAAAATCACATAATTTGGAGTGACACTAAAAGAACATGACTTATATGTGTATATTTCAGCTTTGTGAGATGAGGTTAAGGCAATTCCCTGTGCATTATGACATTGAGTAATTTACTGCGAGCTTGTGCGAGTTAAGGCGAGTTAAGGTCCCAGACTAGCCCTCTTTGGCCGAATGCGACTCTAGAGCTACCAGAGTGCTTCCAGAACTGGATATACGCACGCTAATTATTGACCATTCCTTTAATAACCTATACGTTAATATTTTATAGGAATAAATTCAACTAACCCTTTGGATTTTGGCTCGAATTCGCAGCTATCATGCAACATTCGGTGACGCTTTCGATCGATGAAGATTGACATTTTCATCCAAAGACGTCTATAATTTAATATTTAACCATAACGTACAGTTTTTTTTAATTCTTTATAAATTTTCAAAATAAAAAATGGGGGTCACCGTATTCGTTTCCGAGATATTGCGCTGCAAACTTTCAAAATCATGCAATATTCGGTCGCCATCTTGTTTCGTGGAGCGCCTGGATGATTTATTTTATGAAACGAAATTATCCAGGCATTCCAAAGCGCGCTCAGAAGGGATGCGCAGAAACAATGCCCGTGAACGTCCTTAACTCGTCTTCGACTCGCCATTGTAAATACCATACACGGTCGCTCTTATTGTTTCAATTACTTACAATTGATTTAGATCTTTCATTCCTGTAAATATGCCCGGTTTGAGATTGTCTGTGATAGGGTTATTGCCAACATCGCTGTGGAAGTGAGGATAATTTATTATGAATTTATCGTCAAGTTAATAAGGCAATGCCTTTTCCAAATTCATCCGATACTTTTGATGTCTCGACCTTCAAGCCTTCTCGATCGCGCACTCGATCGTCCAGAGATGTTCCCTCAAAGACATCAGATATCAATCTAATTTAAGTTGTTTGAGGCATGATTGATCCGAATAAGGGGGATTTTTTGTGGCGATTTTAGATGACTTTTGCAAAGATTTTTACGCGATTTCATGATGACGTGAAAACTCTACAAAAAACGCACCGCAAATCGCCGCAGAAATCTCCCTTGTGAATAGGCCTTTCAAACCTATACACTTGCATTTTATAATGATTAAAAAGTCCCTTGCGTATAGATTATGATATAAATACGCTCAATAATAAGTCTCATACGAAATATTTCTTATAAAACGTTGAATTATACTCAAGAAAAATAGTAAGCCGCTCAATCGGAGCCACGTAAAAAAGAGTATATAGTTAGCCAAGCTTATCCAGAGCTACAATCGATAAAGAACAAGATTATAGAAGCTGAATTGAGCAGACGTATCCACTACAAGCAAACTAAAGACCCAAATGCAGATTCCAAGCTGCAACTTACATGGTTCTGATTTTTGTAAACCCGTTCAGCATTTCATACAAAACTGAGCCATTCAAAAGGTTGCCATTCAGATCCCTAGAAACGTGAAAAGTGTAAATAAATAACACAAATAATTGAAATAGAAGGTAAAAAAAGGATCTATCGGGAAATTAAGGCGAATGAGGGGAGGGGATCACTGATCATGAATCACAGGCCGTTTTTCATACTTTCACGGATCACAGAATGTCCACAGAATACCGCTAAGAATACTAACACTAACGTCTCATTTTACACAACCGTTAGGACAAGCTATAATCACGAACTCACGACATTCAAAATCTGTAAATCACGGGTCACAGGTGAAGATGATTTCACGGATCACGACTGGAATATTTTGCTTTTCACGAATCACAGGCTGAATTTAGGGTGAATCAGGGAGTAAATTAAATTCTTCCCGCCCTGAAAAAAGGTCAATAGATAATAATAATTATACTATTTTTCATAGAGGATCTTCTTCGTCTGCCGGCACTCACACTCACACACATTAAATATTTTTGCTGAGGGAGTAAAATCCGAAAAAACCTTAACTGTTTGTGGCATGATGGGAAACAACACATCAAACAAACTCAATTCACATATGAGTCGAGTACCACTCGGCCAACCATGCAACCCTAGCCTTAGACGGTCAGACGGACGGATCGACGGACGGACGACGGTTGGTATGTATGAATGCTGTCGAGTATACTTACACATTTCTGACATTTTTTGGAAGGCGAAACATTGTTGAAATTTTGTTGTTATTGATTTTTCTGGAAAAAAAAAAAAACCCTGCATTAGAAGCTTATTTTTCTGTGTCAATGACCATTCCACAGTTCTCATCGATCAACCTCAGCAACCTCGATATCGTGCTTGTAATATATTCTTTAGAATTTGACTAAAGCCCGTGCAATTTTGAAGTGTTTAAGATTGCTTGATAATGTGTTCATTATTTCAATTAACGAGCCACTCCCAGGGGTTTTAGGGATCAAGGGAGCACGGGAAATTAATTTTAGGGAAAAAGGGAGCAAAATATGATAAAACAATAGTTTTTGGTAAACATTTTAGGGAGACAGTTATTTTACTTCATTACCGTGAGCTGTAGTACAATTCTAAAGAATATATTACACGCTATAGAGGCCGGATCGACGAGAACCTTGAAAAAGTATTTTGTTCTGGTTCAACTATTAGCATATACTTGTATTTTATTTAATGGTTCAAGTAATATTTCAAAAACGAGTACGAGTGTTTCATTAGGGTTTCTAAACACGATAAAACATTTGAAAGCACGAGGCCGTAGGCCGAGTGCTTTTATTGTTTTTGAGTGTTTGGAAACCCTAATGAAACACGAAGCACGAGCTTTTTGGAATTACTTCTCAGTCGAATAAATAATTCATTATGCAGGAATGTGGCTAGTTTTTTATAATATAATAGGTCACTCATTATGTTGCCTGGGATTATGAGAGTTCTTTTGAATTTCTCTCGTGCGGAATTTATTGGATTTTGAAATACTGTAGGGTTTATAAGGAGTGCTACGGGGTTGTTCAAAAGGACTCAGAAAATGTTCCTTTAAGTTCAGTTGAGCAATATTTCAAATTGTACTCTAAATATAACTTGTAACTACCTACATAAGACGTTTTTTTTTTCATTTTCTTTAGAGAATAATCCAAATTGTCATTTAAATATAAGTTGTAACTTCAGTAGGGATCATTAAAGATGCGAGTAAAGTTCATTTATGTGAGTACTTAACGGCAGTGTAATTTCTGATATAATATATACAGAGTATTTGATGGCGTGGGAAATAAGACTATACTCTGCCAACCAAATCACCAATAGCTCAGCTGGTATGAAGAGGGAAATTAACTCCAAGGGTTGCAGGTTCGAGACTCGGACACGCCAATAAAAAAGGAAAAAAAAAATAATAATGTAAAAATAATAATAATGTAAATTAGGTAGAAAGGTTAAGGGAATAAAGGATAGTAAGGTAGGTAGGTAACTTGGGAATACTAATTATTTTTAGATTTCCCATCACTATGTAGATTTAGAAATATTTTCATCACTAGTGATGAAAATATTTCAAACACCGGTCAACCTATAATCATGTTTCATCGGGGTTTCAAACCCATGCACGTGGTACAAATGGTGTGCTCACATTGGTTGATTAGCTCATGAATTATTAATGAGTTTGAGAAGTGCATTTTCTATGCTGACTATATACTAACTTACAATGTAAATAGAGAATCAAAGTTACGAAAGTAGTCTACAGGAACTTGTGTTATTGATCCTGCACCTATTGTCCTGTCAAATTAACATAAAACGTTTAACAAAACATTAGTAGGGGAGGGGAGGGGAGGGGAGGGGAGGGGAGGGGAGGTTTCGTCAGTGAGATCAATCAACACCATTAATTAATTATCATTATTATTACTATGATCATTTTCATCATCATTTATCATTATTACATCATTATCATTTTAATCATCATGATCATTAACATCATTATCATCATACATACTCATCACCATCATCGAATATATCATCATCATCATTAACATCATTATTATCATACATACTCATCACCATCATCGAATATATCATCATCATTAACATCATTATTATCATACATACTCATCACCATCATCGAATATATCATCATCATCATTAACATCATTATTATCATACATACTCATCACCATCATCGAATATACCATCATCATTAACATCAGTATTATCATCATACATACTCATCACCATCATCGAATATACCATCATCATTAACATCAGTATTATTATTATTATTATTATTATTATTATTATTATTATTATTATTATTATTATTATTATTATTATTATTATTATTATTATTATTATTATTATTATTATTATTATTATTATTATTATTATTATTATTATCATTATTATCTACTTACAAAGCTATGAGTTTAAGAGTAGAGTTCAATTCAGGCATGACATCAAGGCCCGAACAAGTGGTTTTGTAGAATCTCGCCGAAACACTGCATTTACATGTCCCAACATGGGGTCGAGGGCAATCGGTGACATTCTGATGTAGCAACGTTCTTCCAACATTACTTTTCTCGTCATGATTTGTATCGCTATGACTTTTCTTGGTGTCTCCACAAGTAAGATGTTTAGTGGAAAATCCAACGGCGACCACAAACAACGTCAGGACAAGCTTTCTTTGCATTGTAGTACTTATAATAAGCCCAGGTTTATTTCAATTTAAGTGTTTTCATTTGAATATTGACAAAATAAATAACGAGAATATTGAGGTTGGCACTGAAAGTAAACAATCAATTAACTATTCTTACTGCTGACAGCGCTTTTTGACTAACTTTACAATAGTTGGGCAATATTTTCAGTTTCACATTCGAAACAATGGTTCATATTCAATCCAGTATATAGGTAAATTGGGGTATTTATAGTACTTCTATCAACAACAAAAACAACAACAATAAATATCGCAGCTTTTACTGTCTGATCATTCAATTCAAGTCAACAAAACGATTTTTAATTGTTGAAATAAATAATGATATGAATTCAACATTCGGTTTTCAAGTGTAAAATGACTTTCCGGGTAATTCCCGCATGCCAGGCTGAGAAATGAAAGTATGAACTTCTATAGCAATCTAAGTACCCATCGACTAACTTGAATCAATAAAATTGCATGTAGTCTTATTAGCACTTTGAGTTGGGTACCTAACTATACTTCAATCTTGGCAAAAACTACAGGAACAACCGCTTGAAAAAAGCTCCTCATTCCCCAACCAAGCAATGTTGGCTTGACTGTCATTGGAAGACTAACGTTGCATTGAATGATAGCCTGAGAAAACAGAAGTTCTTTCGATCCTCTTCCCCCCGCGAAGCAAAATAACGTATTTTTTCTCAGGCTAATTGAATGGTAGAGGAATATAATTAAAAGAACTTGGCAAACTTGTGTCCTTAGAATAATAATTACTTTTTGCTGAGATTGTAGGTCATGTCAGCAAACAAATATAATAAATATAAAAAACAACTTTAAATAATTGAGTAAGATATATGCTTTAGATGTCTAAAATGAATTATAATTAAAACGCCTAAGATATAGTAACCTTTTAACGGTATAAAACATACACATACAAAGCTCACAGATTCTGTGACCTCAAATTAACGTTTACCAGCTAGATCGTGTTTTTACTTTCCACGATAAACCATCATTAAAATACAAATTGGTTTGACTCTGGCCTGAATTTGGTTAAATTTATTCAGACAATAATTCCCTTTTAGATTAAAATCAGAACAACATATATTATGTAGAGTATATCAATTACGATGCTTACTTACCTATTTACGATTCATCTATAATTTCGGTTTCAGTATTTGGATGCTGTGTCACTTCTGCGCATTCATGCTGTATATTCTCTTTTGTTATATACACCTATTTCAATTAACGTTGTCCATCTGGAATGGTTGATCTGAGACCGATAGGAATTGTGGGAGCTCGTTAACTTCCAAATACATTGTTTTAATCACACTTGAATGGTGCTGAATTACAGATAACAGTATTTCAGAAGTAAACATTAATATTCAAGCAATATTATAATAGTGCATTTGCAGTTTAAGGAGCTCCCACAATTCCTATCGGTCTCAGATCAACCATTCCAGATGGACAACGTTAATTGAAATAGGTGTATACAAATTAACGTACATCTAATTACAATAATGAAAAACGTACTTTCGAAACTGCTTCATGCTTTATAGACTTGCTCCCTTGCTATTGACTAAAAGGTAAACCTACAATCATGTGCAAAATTGTTGGGACATTGCCACTTTTTCATGGGCGTTTTTGTTTGCGTTTAAAAACATATGCAAAATCTATCAATTTGATGTGCAAACCCACTTCCCCCCCTAAGCAATGTTGATTGGTCTTTCAAATGACAACCGTTTCACATTCCCACAATTCAACATTGAAACGGGGGAGAGGGGGAAACGGAAAAATGATGTTGAAATATTTTTCACTGATGTTAAAACCAGATAATGTCCCAAGGTATTTTGAAAATGATTGTAGAGTCGGGCCCTCTAGCCCGACTAATTATTACATAAACTATCTGCATATTGAATTAGAAATCAGACTTGTCATGGTTACGTTTGGAGATTATTTAAAGAATCGTACTCAATCTGTCATCATTGGAAAAGTGTTCTCAGAGCCAGAGTATATCAAATCTTGAGTCCTGCAAGGGTCAATGCTAGATCCAATATTGTTCACAACCGAGAGAGCATAAATAAGAGAAGGAAACTCTTGTAATTCCCGCGCGCTACGTGGATTCCCAATTGTGCTATTTTTAGTAACCGGATGCAGTTTAATTTTGCAGGGAAATGTATGTTAATTCAGAGCGACGGCACATGTCCTGAGAGGCGTGGGAACTAATAATGGACGCCGGGCTAGTTATCACTACTAGCAAATCAAAATAAACAAAATATAAAGTGTAAATTCATTTTATTTGGCGGTGTATATTATAATCCGAAATTTAAAGTCTTTTGATAACTGGTTGGTAACTATATGAAAATTAATGATAGCAAGATGAATTTAAAATGATGTTCGTAACATCCAAAATACATATAACATCAAGCACTTTGTGTCTTGAGTGACATTCTTGCGTTACATAAAATATATAAATGATCAAAGCAAAGTTTTCAGTATGATATTTCTTGCGTCACACAACGCACACATGTAACATAATGCGCATTTTCTTGGATATTAAAAGAATGTTTATACAGCGTGACTGTATTCGTCAGGAACGGAATTAATATAATACAATATTGATATTCAAATAGCTTAATTCGTTGTCAGGGTTTCGTCAGAAGTAATTAAACGGATGTCAATTTCTAGTGGATATTCACTGGTCGTTAGAATTGACTGACGAAATAGCTGAGCATGTTGCCAGGCAACTTCACCTTTCCCGCCACTCAAACGAGCTGTTAGAACTAGTGTCTTGGAACTACGTAGATTGAACAACGTCTGTGGAGAACCATCTATCAATAAAAAAGATAGAACATGTTAACAAAAGAAACACTTTGAAAATACTAAACAAGACAAGAAATCAGCACAACTTTTGAACTTTATCGGCTACGCCCATCGAGTAAACAGTCACCCTTTTTCCAGGCCAAACTAAAATAATAGAATTAGTCTCGTTCCCGGGTTGTATGAAATGATAGAGGTATCCGCAATACTATACTATATAGTAAATACGTACGTATATGAGTAACTGTATTCAAAGAGTGTAACACGTGACAGATTTTGCTGTTAAACCTGTGGCCTTTCGGTTAAAGTAGTGATTATGTATTAGAGTGAGACAGTAACTATGGGATACTTACATTAGTTCTTTAAGTCCCCCAATAAAGGATAGTTGTGGTGTTGTAGAGTCATTAATACGGGGATGGGAGGGGAAAGGGGGGGGGGGTGTAAGCTAGTTTCCAGGGGGATATTATAAAAAAACAAAGAACGATATTCCTATCCGTGGATTATTCACGATATGTACCTCCAGTTAATATATTACTTCACTGCAGTATGGTTTGAATGTTTGAAAATACATATTATTGGTATTTTAGTTTACTTACCATCATCTATGTCCAGCAAATGAACACCTATAAGAACAGTACCAACGGCTGGGAACTATGTGCAATTACACACAACTCTTTCAAAGTCTAGCAGTGGAGCGAAGTTGAGATCTTCACAGCTTTCATTGTTAGGGCATTATGTATCACTATTCAAGTCCTCGAGAACAGTGAATCTCCAACATAGTAAAATCTTTAGATCTCGTTCCTCTACTTCGTCGGGATTACACTAAAAACACAGTTAAACAGAGTGTTACCAGTCCGGTACATAACCATTTCTGGTGATATTTTGTAAACACTAGTCTTGACCAATCACAGAGAAGTTCAATTGGATTTCATGGTAAATGTCAATCATACAGGGGATATTATTTCACATGATCTCATCAATGTTATAATTTGATAGAAAGCTAGCTTAGAGTAGAAAGATAAATGCGAGAGTAAAATCAATACTACAGTAAACGTACAACATTAATTTTATCATCCATACTAGTTTATTTCAAATGTTTGATCAAATGTTTGTTTATAAGTTGTATACCGGATGCGTTCAGTGAACATCTTCTGGTCGCACAGTCATTTGATATCCTCCCTCGAATTTTCAAATTCCTTTGTGGACATTCTGCAAAATGTGAGTTAATTTTTGAGCGCAGCAGAGTAACTTCCACTCACATAGAATTACCGTCCCTCCATTTGGTGAGATTGTTGCCACCGTTGGTGAACGGGCACATGAGGCCGCTTCGATATGGCAGGATTGCCAGTGATAGTCCTAATAAAGTTAGAAAGTTAAAGAAATTGTCAGGAGCATAATGAGTGGTTATTTACCTTTTAATGATTGAATGTGTTGCTTTGCTCGACATAAGCATTCGTATTTGACTTCATATGTGGGTTTTAACATAATCAAACAATAAATGATTCAATTTTCAAACAACAAGAAATGTATTTACCCATAGATTTCTTGAGCGCATCCAGTGGTAATTAATTCTTTAAATACAGTACTCAAAAAGTACTGTACGCGGCCTATTTGCTGCCCAGCTTTATTCTCCATCCTATGATTTCCGTGTAGATTTGCTGGTCATTTGTTGAGTTCTGAAGTGCTCCGGCATGTCTTCCCAGCTTTGGAGCATGCATTCATCGCATCTTTATCTGACATATCTTGTATGTTCTGTGCCACGTTATATCCCTCACGCTATCCCGAACCGCCAACATATATAGCAACGCAACTTCGAAGTCCTTGCACCCAAAGAATATCGTTTGCACCCACGCAAAACCAGCGTCACACGAAGTCAAAACTACTAAACTTTGCCTCTAGCTAGGGAAAATTGAAAACTTTGTGGGGAAATTTTCTACAAATTGCGATTTTCTTAGCAAAATCTGACGAATAAACGAAGGAGAAAGCCTTAAAATGCAGTTTGAACACTCGAATACTCGATCGCTTTACAATTTTTATCATACATATGACTTCCTTTATGTCAACTATTTCAATAACATTTTTCATCATATTACACAAGAAAGATTGAGAATGTCTAAAAAAGTAATTCGGTCATTTATTGAATCACTGCAGAGTTGAAATGTACCAAAAACGTGAAATCAAAAAAGTGCAAATGTTAAGCGAAATCTTTGTAAATTCAAAACGCTGTAGCTTTGTATCATTTTAAGTTATTGCATTGAACTTTTTGCAATAGAGACATTTTTTTTACACGCGCGATCCATCTTATGAATGCTATAATTTGAGAGTTTTGAGAAGTAAATCCCATTTTTATTTTATTATGCTGTGATACATAGATTATTGCCGCGCGCGCATCTGACTTCTTCCCATCAAAAATTAAAGGAGTTCCAGTTCTGGTATAATCTTTGCGCCATCAAACCTAACTGCAACAATCTCTTAGCGAAAGTGTT
Source organism: Metridium senile (assembly GCA_949775045.1). Lineage (NCBI taxonomy): Eukaryota > Metazoa > Cnidaria > Anthozoa > Actiniaria > Metridiidae > Metridium > Metridium senile. The sequence continues at coordinate 47,124,790 of OX459096.1, forward strand.
ATCCTTATCATTAGCTAAAGAAATCCGTCAAAGATTTCAATTTTGATATAGTTTATTATAGCTTTGATTGTTGATACTTGCAGGGGCAGTAGATGTCAATGAATCTCTCTTTAACTACTATGGAGACAGAAACCATTCTTACTTTCATAAAGACAACTTCGTGCCCATGTTTTTTGATTATGATAACCTGACATTTAACGACGCAAATCTAGAGAGAGAAGCACGACGTGTGTGTCAAGGTGACGTCCAGTGTTTGGTTGATGCTATAGCTACCGGTCAACCAAGTTTTGGAGTGTTCTCCAGAAATATTACCAATGAGTACAAGCGTACCTTAAAGTTGACAATGAAAAAAGGTGAGGCAATTCTTTGGGTAGTCATTTCTGGCCATTTTGGATGCGTCATAGCACGGTAAGGAGGAAACTTCACAGGATTACTTGCTAATTTAAATTACCCAGCATACGCATGGGCAGAAAGCTTTTCTGCACCAAATGGCGTCTGTATTTATAAAACAATGTTTACCAAAAAACAAATATAGGGGGAAAATATGTAATTATATAATGTTTTTGCTTAATTCGTAACTGATTTTTGAGCCAGAGCCCTAAAAGGACCCTAAAAGGTACGCACAGGAAATATGTTTATATATAATTACCCTAAAAGGTACGTCGATCACCCCTACCACTTGGACAAAGGGAGTACACCCCCGGGCTTGGTTGCTTGGTTGCTTGCATGGCTGTTTGGTTACTTGGAAGAAATCTTACGCAACTAATAATCTTTCATTTAAGGAGTAAAGAAAGTCAAGATAGAGGAAAATGATGCAATGAAACTGATCAAAGTCATAGCTATTTCAACTGCATGTGGTGCTGTCTTCATTGCTGTTGTTGTGGGTACCCTGTGGTACATGCTCAAAAAAATCCCAAAGGAGAATCGTTGAGCGAACACAGAAAAAGGAAGAAATAGGAGAGGAGAATCGTGGTCAAGCCATGTCATCTTTGGATCTCTCAAAATCTGGCTACCCTGGAAATCCTAAAGCTGCATGGAAAGCTTAAAGTTTTCATGCACGCCACATAAAACATAATGGATATAAATTCAGGAAGGGCTACTTACATGTTAACAGCTTATAATATATGTATAAAATGTAATAGTGACAGTGACAGTAGACTTCTGAACAGTTATTTCAAGTACTAGTGCAAAAACAAAAACTCCAATATATAGTTCGTTTGTTATTAACAAGGAATGGTTTTCAGTTAATAGTCAGCACATAGCTTTCTACGGGTATCGTAAGTGACACCGCGGTAAGTAGAAGTCGAAGAGTTTCAAAAAGAAAGCTTCATTTTTTAATTATCCTATTTTTAGTGGCATTTTTAGTAATTGTACCAAAACTTTAAAAAGAAATGTATATTTCTGCTAGTTCTTTTCATATGGCTTTATTAAGATACCCTAAAGGCCCGTTTACGCAGCAAACAATTTTGTCGCGCGACAAGACTAGCGATTTTATTGGCGATTTTATCGAGTTTGTCGCTGCAACTTTGAACATTCTCGAAATTTATTGCAACTCGCTACGTGTTTTTCCCTCGAAATTTCGAGCATATTCGAAGTGCAGTGACAAAGCTGCGATAAAATCACCAATTCGCAACAAAATTGCTAATGTAAACGGGTCTGATTCGAGTCAAGTTTAATTATTCGTCAATTTGTTCCACTTCGTCAGCAAAAAGGTCAAACTGTTAAGAAAATAAATAATATTTACAATTTTTGGGATAAAAACAACATCTCACGTATACCTATATTCTGTTCTTTTAACTTTCCCGTAGATATTAAGCACTTATAACCCTTTGACGACGGCGATTATTATTGGAGATTTTACTGTTTTTGATGCGAAAAGCAATCTCGAACCCAGAGCCTGCGTTACTCTTGAAGTTTAAAAATCGATTTCTATTCTAAATAAGGCGTTGTCAGGGAAACTGTTGCTGTTTCGAACTACCGATGGCTCAAGGTTTCCAGGAACGCCTTGATGATTTTAGCTCGTTCAATTCCGAGTCAACACTTTGACCCTGAATTGAGCTAAAATCCAGTTTATAAGTGCTTTTTACATTCATTTGCTACTACAAGAGCCCCTAGTCATGCATCATTAAGTTTGTCTAGGTGGTAAAGACGCTCTTTTGGACGAATTCAAAGATGGAAGACGATTTTACAAGGAAAATAGCGCCAGCCGTTGTGTCCATTGACAGTGACGCCGTTGGAGTAAAATCGCTTTCCTGGTCGTCTTGTAGTAGATACCAAAACCAACCAAGGCAATTTTATTGAGTTTCGACTTGTAAAGATGGCAATCGGTGCAATTTTTGTCCGGTTGGAGCGGGTGACTGAGCACTTATAAAAAATATGGAAAGAATTGGGATCTGGTCCATGTGCTGTCGAAACTTTGCATAATTACCCATAATGCTTTTCGTTATTAAATGGAGAAACGAGTTTTTGCGTAAGGAGTCTAGAGGAAACGGCTGTTGTGCGTCTCGTAGAAGGTGTTGGATCATAAAAAGTTAAGAAATCAAAAGCGCTGGGTCTGACGTGTTCTGAGAATGCCGAGTTTTGTTTTTTGAATGATATTTTTTGCACTAAATTTAGAGATGAAAAATAACGTTTACGGTGGTTGTTCTATGGCGCAAAAACGCACACTTTAACGTTCACCTTAACACAAAGGACAGTAAATTTCACATTTTTGGATCTCAGATGATCAATTAAGTGTCAAATGTTGCCGAACTTACCACATAACACAGTCAATTAAATAATAAAGCCCTGACTCTCAAACCAAGAAAGCTAAAATTTTCGAAGTCATCATCAATAAATAAATAAATAAATAATATCTACAACATGGGATGTAAAAGTTAAATAATTTTAGTTTGTAAACGTTTCGAATGAGAAAGGCTGTTTTTATCAGAAAAAGAAAAGAAAAAATTAAAAAAAAAAAAACTCACGCGCTCTCCGTTCCCCACACCCAGCTCGTCCGAAGGGAGGAGAGAACCAGCCCCTAAGCTATAAATGGTAATTCCTATACGTAGACTAACTAAGCGTCACTCGATTTATACAATTGAAAAATCCTAGTCTTTCAGGGCAGGTTTATTGTTATGCTAATCTTATTGTTCTTATTCCCAGTGGGGAGTAGGGTCAACTCGCGCATTCAATGTGATATCGCATTGCAAGCGAGTTTCATCCAAGACAACCCACACGTTGTAGGGGGTGCTTGTTTTATGCTTCGGATGGCACGTAAAACTGATGCATGTATCACTTTGTATTTAATACTTCCACTTGTTGATTATTGCTCTTGCGTTTGAAATGCATGGATGCAGTATAAACACTAGCAAAGAGTACCTAGACAGGTTGCAGAGGCGCGCTGCTGCAATCGTTGAAGGCAGGGAAAAAACAAAGAACAAAAAAAGACAAAATGAATTAAATCTTACTTTCTCCTCATCCTTTTGACAGAAATTTTCCGTAGAATTGTATGCTGGTATACAAGTTTTCTAGTCAATTCCACCGATTACAATACTAGCAGCAAAGATCTGCAGCTTCGCTTACCGTTAGCAAGAACTGCTAAGTACCAATCTTCGCAAAATTTTGAATCTTCGTTTCGCTACAACGGGGCAAAAACATGGAATTCCCTACCTGCCAATAGTAGATACCAAAACCAACCAAGGCAATTTTATTGAGTTTCGACTTGTAAAGATGGCAATCGGTGCAATTTTTGTCCGGTTGGAGCGGGTGACTGAGCACTTATAAAAAATATGGAAAGAATTGGGATCTGGTCCATGTGCTGTCGAAACTTTGCATAATTACCCATAATGCTTTTCGTTATTAAATGGAGAAACGAGTTTTTGCGTAAGGAGTCTAGAGGAAACGGCTGTTGTGCGTCTCGTAGAAGGTGTTGGATCATAAAAAGTTAAGAAATCAAAAGCGCTGGGTCTGACGTGTTCTGAGAATGCCGAGTTTTGTTTTTTGAATGATATTTTTTGCACTAAATTTAGAGATGAAAAATAACGTTTACGGTGGTTGTTCTATGGCGCAAAAACGCACACTTTAACGTTCACCTTAACACAAAGGACAGTAAATTTCACATTTTTGGATCTCAGATGATCAATTAAGTGTCAAATGTTGCCGAACTTACCACATAACACAGTCAATTAAATAATAAAGCCCTGACTCTCAAACCAAGAAAGCTAAAATTTTCGAAGTCATCATCAATAAATAAATAAATAAATAATATCTACAACATGGGATGTAAAAGTTAAATAATTTTAGTTTGTAAACGTTTCGAATGAGAAAGGCTGTTTTTATCAGAAAAAGAAAAGAAAAAATTAAAAAAAAAAAAACTCACGCGCTCTCCGTTCCCCACACCCAGCTCGTCCGAAGGGAGGAGAGAACCAGCCCCTAAGCTATAAATGGTAATTCCTATACGTAGACTAACTAAGCGTCACTCGATTTATACAATTGAAAAATCCTAGTCTTTCAGGGCAGGTTTATTGTTATGCTAATCTTATTGTTCTTATTCCCAGTGGGGAGTAGGGTCAACTCGCGCATTCAATGTGATATCGCATTGCAAGCGAGTTTCATCCAAGACAACCCACACGTTGTAGGGGGTGCTTGTTTTATGCTTCGGATGGCACGTAAAACTGATGCATGTATCACTTTGTATTTAATACTTCCACTTGTTGATTATTGCTCTTGCGTTTGAAATGCATGGATGCAGTATAAACACTAGCAAAGAGTACCTAGACAGGTTGCAGAGGCGCGCTGCTGCAATCGTTGAAGGCAGGGAAAAAACAAAGAACAAAAAAAGACAAAATGAATTAAATCTTACTTTCTCCTCATCCTTTTGACAGAAATTTTCCGTAGAATTGTATGCTGGTATACAAGTTTTCTAGTCAATTCCACCGATTACAATACTAGCAGCAAAGATCTGCAGCTTCGCTTACCGTTAGCAAGAACTGCTAAGTACCAATCTTCGCAAAATTTTGAATCTTCGTTTCGCTACAACGGGGCAAAAACATGGAATTCCCTACCTGCCAATAGTAGATACCAAAACCAACCAAGGCAATTTTATTGAGTTTCGACTTGTAAAGATGGCAATCGGTGCAATTTTTGTCCGGTTGGAGCGGGTGACTGAGCACTTATAAAAAATATGGAAAGAATTGGGATCTGGTCCATGTGCTGTCGAAACTTTGCATAATTACCCATAATGCTTTTCGTTATTAAATGGAGAAACGAGTTTTTGCGTAAGGAGTCTAGAGGAAACGGCTGTTGTGCGTCTCGTAGAAGGTGTTGGATCATAAAAAGTTAAGAAATCAAAAGCGCTGGGTCTGACGTGTTCTGAGAATGCCGAGTTTTGTTTTTTGAATGATATTTTTTGCACTAAATTTAGAGATGAAAAATAACGTTTACGGTGGTTGTTCTATGGCGCAAAAACGCACACTTTAACGTTCACCTTAACACAAAGGACAGTAAATTTCACATTTTTGGATCTCAGATGATCAATTAAGTGTCAAATGTTGCCGAACTTACCACATAACACAGTCAATTAAATAATAAAGCCCTGACTCTCAAACCAAGAAAGCTAAAATTTTCGAAGTCATCATCAATAAATAAATAAATAAATAATATCTACAACATGGGATGTAAAAGTTAAATAATTTTAGTTTGTAAACGTTTCGAATGAGAAAGGCTGTTTTTATCAGAAAAAGAAAAGAAAAAATTAAAAAAAAAAAAACTCACGCGCTCTCCGTTCCCCACACCCAGCTCGTCCGAAGGGAGGAGAGAACCAGCCCCTAAGCTATAAATGGTAATTCCTATACGTAGACTAACTAAGCGTCACTCGATTTATACAATTGAAAAATCCTAGTCTTTCAGGGCAGGTTTATTGTTATGCTAATCTTATTGTTCTTATTCCCAGTGGGGAGTAGGGTCAACTCGCGCATTCAATGTGATATCGCATTGCAAGCGAGTTTCATCCAAGACAACCCACACGTTGTAGGGGGTGCTTGTTTTATGCTTCGGATGGCACGTAAAACTGATGCATGTATCACTTTGTATTTAATACTTCCACTTGTTGATTATTGCTCTTGCGTTTGAAATGCATGGATGCAGTATAAACACTAGCAAAGAGTACCTAGACAGGTTGCAGAGGCGCGCTGCTGCAATCGTTGAAGGCAGGGAAAAAACAAAGAACAAAAAAAGACAAAATGAATTAAATCTTACTTTCTCCTCATCCTTTTGACAGAAATTTTCCGTAGAATTGTATGCTGGTATACAAGTTTTCTAGTCAATTCCACCGATTACAATACTAGCAGCAAAGATCTGCAGCTTCGCTTACCGTTAGCAAGAACTGCTAAGTACCAATCTTCGCAAAATTTTGAATCTTCGTTTCGCTACAACGGGGCAAAAACATGGAATTCCCTACCTGCCAATAGTAGATACCAAAACCAACCAAGGCAATTTTATTGAGTTTCGACTTGTAAAGATGGCAATCGGTGCAATTTTTGTCCGGTTGGAGCGGGTGACTGAGCACTTATAAAAAATATGGAAAGAATTGGGATCTGGTCCATGTGCTGTCGAAACTTTGCATAATTACCCATAATGCTTTTCGTTATTAAATGGAGAAACGAGTTTTTGCGTAAGGAGTCTAGAGGAAACGGCTGTTGTGCGTCTCGTAGAAGGTGTTGGATCATAAAAAGTTAAGAAATCAAAAGCGCTGGGTCTGACGTGTTCTGAGAATGCCGAGTTTTGTTTTTTGAATGATATTTTTTGCACTAAATTTAGAGATGAAAAATAACGTTTACGGTGGTTGTTCTATGGCGCAAAAACGCACACTTTAACGTTCACCTTAACACAAAGGACAGTAAATTTCACATTTTTGGATCTCAGATGATCAATTAAGTGTCAAATGTTGCCGAACTTACCACATAACACAGTCAATTAAATAATAAAGCCCTGACTCTCAAACCAAGAAAGCTAAAATTTTCGAAGTCATCATCAATAAATAAATAAATAAATAATATCTACAACATGGGATGTAAAAGTTAAATAATTTTAGTTTGTAAACGTTTCGAATGAGAAAGGCTGTTTTTATCAGAAAAAGAAAAGAAAAAAAAAAAAAAAAAAAAACTCACGCGCTCTCCGTTCCCCACACCCAGCTCGTCCGAAGGGAGGAGAGAACCAGCCCCTAAGCTATAAATGGTAATTCCTATACGTAGACTAACTAAGCGTCACTCGATTTATACAATTGAAAAATCCTAGTCTTTCAGGGCAGGTTTATTGTTATGCTAATCTTATTGTTCTTATTCCCAGTGGGGAGTAGGGTCAACTCGCGCATTCAATGTGATATCGCATTGCAAGCGAGTTTCATCCAAGACAACCCACACGTTGTAGGGGGTGCTTGTTTTATGCTTCGGATGGCACGTAAAACTGATGCATGTATCACTTTGTATTTAATACTTCCACTTGTTGATTATTGCTCTTGCGTTTGAAATGCATGGATGCAGTATAAACACTAGCAAAGAGTACCTAGACAGGTTGCAGAGGCGCGCTGCTGCAATCGTTGAAGGCAGGGAAAAAACAAAGAACAAAAAAAGACAAAATGAATTAAATCTTACTTTCTCCTCATCCTTTTGACAGAAATTTTCCGTAGAATTGTATGCTGGTATACAAGTTTTCTAGTCAATTCCACCGATTACAATACTAGCAGCAAAGATCTGCAGCTTCGCTTACCGTTAGCAAGAACTGCTAAGTACCAATCTTCGCAAAATTTTGAATCTTCGTTTCGCTACAACGGGGCAAAAACATGGAATTCCCTACCTGCCAATAGTAGATACCAAAACCAACCAAGGCAATTTTATTGAGTTTCGACTTGTAAAGATGGCAATCGGTGCAATTTTTGTCCGGTTGGAGCGGGTGACTGAGCACTTATAAAAAATATGGAAAGAATTGGGATCTGGTCCATGTGCTGTCGAAACTTTGCATAATTACCCATAATGCTTTTCGTTATTAAATGGAGAAACGAGTTTTTGCGTAAGGAGTCTAGAGGAAACGGCTGTTGTGCGTCTCGTAGAAGGTGTTGGATCATAAAAAGTTAAGAAATCAAAAGCGCTGGGTCTGACGTGTTCTGAGAATGCCGAGTTTTGTTTTTTGAATGATATTTTTTGCACTAAATTTAGAGATGAAAAATAACGTTTACGGTGGTTGTTCTATGGCGCAAAAACGCACACTTTAACGTTCACCTTAACACAAAGGACAGTAAATTTCACATTTTTGGATCTCAGATGATCAATTAAGTGTCAAATGTTGCCGAACTTACCACATAACACAGTCAATTAAATAATAAAGCCCTGACTCTCAAACCAAGAAAGCTAAAATTTTCGAAGTCATCATCAATAAATAAATAAATAAATAATATCTACAACATGGGATGTAAAAGTTAAATAATTTTAGTTTGTAAACGTTTCGAATGAGAAAGGCTGTTTTTATCAGAAAAAGAAAAGAAAAAAAAAAAAAAAAAAAAACTCACGCGCTCTCCGTTCCCCACACCCAGCTCGTCCGAAGGGAGGAGAGAACCAGCCCCTAAGCTATAAATGGTAATTCCTATACGTAGACTAACTAAGCGTCACTCGATTTATACAATTGAAAAATCCTAGTCTTTCAGGGCAGGTTTATTGTTATGCTAATCTTATTGTTCTTATTCCCAGTGGGGAGTAGGGTCAACTCGCGCATTCAATGTGATATCGCATTGCAAGCGAGTTTCATCCAAGACAACCCACACGTTGTAGGGGGTGCTTGTTTTATGCTTCGGATGGCACGTAAAACTGATGCATGTATCACTTTGTATTTAATACTTCCACTTGTTGATTATTGCTCTTGCGTTTGAAATGCATGGATGCAGTATAAACACTAGCAAAGAGTACCTAGACAGGTTGCAGAGGCGCGCTGCTGCAATCGTTGAAGGCAGGGAAAAAACAAAGAACAAAAAAAGACAAAATGAATTAAATCTTACTTTCTCCTCATCCTTTTGACAGAAATTTTCCGTAGAATTGTATGCTGGTATACAAGTTTTCTAGTCAATTCCACCGATTACAATACTAGCAGCAAAGATCTGCAGCTTCGCTTACCGTTAGCAAGAACTGCTAAGTACCAATCTTCGCAAAATTTTGAATCTTCGTTTCGCTACAACGGGGCAAAAACATGGAATTCCCTACCTGCCAATAGTAGATACCAAAACCAACCAAGGCAATTTTATTGAGTTTCGACTTGTAAAGATGGCAATCGGTGCAATTTTTGTCCGGTTGGAGCGGGTGACTGAGCACTTATAAAAAATATGGAAAGAATTGGGATCTGGTCCATGTGCTGTCGAAACTTTGCATAATTACCCATAATGCTTTTCGTTATTAAATGGAGAAACGAGTTTTTGCGTAAGGAGTCTAGAGGAAACGGCTGTTGTGCGTCTCGTAGAAGGTGTTGGATCATAAAAAGTTAAGAAATCAAAAGCGCTGGGTCTGACGTGTTCTGAGAATGCCGAGTTTTGTTTTTTGAATGATATTTTTTGCACTAAATTTAGAGATGAAAAATAACGTTTACGGTGGTTGTTCTATGGCGCAAAAACGCACACTTTAACGTTCACCTTAACACAAAGGACAGTAAATTTCACATTTTTGGATCTCAGATGATCAATTAAGTGTCAAATGTTGCCGAACTTACCACATAACACAGTCAATTAAATAATAAAGCCCTGACTCTCAAACCAAGAAAGCTAAAATTTTCGAAGTCATCATCAATAAATAAATAAATAAATAATATCTACAACATGGGATGTAAAAGTTAAATAATTTTAGTTTGTAAACGTTTCGAATGAGAAAGGCTGTTTTTATCAGAAAAAGAAAAGAAAAAATTAAAAAAAAAAAAACTCACGCGCTCTCCGTTCCCCACACCCAGCTCGTCCGAAGGGAGGAGAGAACCAGCCCCTAAGCTATAAATGGTAATTCCTATACGTAGACTAACTAAGCGTCACTCGATTTATACAATTGAAAAATCCTAGTCTTTCAGGGCAGGTTTATTGTTATGCTAATCTTATTGTTCTTATTCCCAGTGGGGAGTAGGGTCAACTCGCGCATTCAATGTGATATCGCATTGCAAGCGAGTTTCATCCAAGACAACCCACACGTTGTAGGGGGTGCTTGTTTTATGCTTCGGATGGCACGTAAAACTGATGCATGTATCACTTTGTATTTAATACTTCCACTTGTTGATTATTGCTCTTGCGTTTGAAATGCATGGATGCAGTATAAACACTAGCAAAGAGTACCTAGACAGGTTGCAGAGGCGCGCTGCTGCAATCGTTGAAGGCAGGGAAAAAACAAAGAACAAAAAAAGACAAAATGAATTAAATCTTACTTTCTCCTCATCCTTTTGACAGAAATTTTCCGTAGAATTGTATGCTGGTATACAAGTTTTCTAGTCAATTCCACCGATTACAATACTAGCAGCAAAGATCTGCAGCTTCGCTTACCGTTAGCAAGAACTGCTAAGTACCAATCTTCGCAAAATTTTGAATCTTCGTTTCGCTACAACGGGGCAAAAACATGGAATTCCCTACCTGCCAATAGTAGATACCAAAACCAACCAAGGCAATTTTATTGAGTTTCGACTTGTAAAGATGGCAATCGGTGCAATTTTTGTCCGGTTGGAGCGGGTGACTGAGCACTTATAAAAAATATGGAAAGAATTGGGATCTGGTCCATGTGCTGTCGAAACTTTGCATAATTACCCATAATGCTTTTCGTTATTAAATGGAGAAACGAGTTTTTGCGTAAGGAGTCTAGAGGAAACGGCTGTTGTGCGTCTCGTAGAAGGTGTTGGATCATAAAAAGTTAAGAAATCAAAAGCGCTGGGTCTGACGTGTTCTGAGAATGCCGAGTTTTGTTTTTTGAATGATATTTTTTGCACTAAATTTAGAGATGAAAAATAACGTTTACGGTGGTTGTTCTATGGCGCAAAAACGCACACTTTAACGTTCACCTTAACACAAAGGACAGTAAATTTCACATTTTTGGATCTCAGATGATCAATTAAGTGTCAAATGTTGCCGAACTTACCACATAACACAGTCAATTAAATAATAAAGCCCTGACTCTCAAACCAAGAAAGCTAAAATTTTCGAAGTCATCATCAATAAATAAATAAATAAATAATATCTACAACATGGGATGTAAAAGTTAAATAATTTTAGTTTGTAAACGTTTCGAATGAGAAAGGCTGTTTTTATCAGAAAAAGAAAAGAAAAAATTAAAAAAAAAAAAACTCACGCGCTCTCCGTTCCCCACACCCAGCTCGTCCGAAGGGAGGAGAGAACCAGCCCCTAAGCTATAAATGGTAATTCCTATACGTAGACTAACTAAGCGTCACTCGATTTATACAATTGAAAAATCCTAGTCTTTCAGGGCAGGTTTATTGTTATGCTAATCTTATTGTTCTTATTCCCAGTGGGGAGTAGGGTCAACTCGCGCATTCAATGTGATATCGCATTGCAAGCGAGTTTCATCCAAGACAACCCACACGTTGTAGGGGGTGCTTGTTTTATGCTTCGGATGGCACGTAAAACTGATGCATGTATCACTTTGTATTTAATACTTCCACTTGTTGATTATTGCTCTTGCGTTTGAAATGCATGGATGCAGTATAAACACTAGCAAAGAGTACCTAGACAGGTTGCAGAGGCGCGCTGCTGCAATCGTTGAAGGCAGGGAAAAAACAAAGAACAAAAAAAGACAAAATGAATTAAATCTTACTTTCTCCTCATCCTTTTGACAGAAATTTTCCGTAGAATTGTATGCTGGTATACAAGTTTTCTAGTCAATTCCACCGATTACAATACTAGCAGCAAAGATCTGCAGCTTCGCTTACCGTTAGCAAGAACTGCTAAGTACCAATCTTCGCAAAATTTTGAATCTTCGTTTCGCTACAACGGGGCAAAAACATGGAATTCCCTACCTGCCAATAGTAGATACCAAAACCAACCAAGGCAATTTTATTGAGTTTCGACTTGTAAAGATGGCAATCGGTGCAATTTTTGTCCGGTTGGAGCGGGTGACTGAGCACTTATAAAAAATATGGAAAGAATTGGGATCTGGTCCATGTGCTGTCGAAACTTTGCATAATTACCCATAATGCTTTTCGTTATTAAATGGAGAAACGAGTTTTTGCGTAAGGAGTCTAGAGGAAACGGCTGTTGTGCGTCTCGTAGAAGGTGTTGGATCATAAAAAGTTAAGAAATCAAAAGCGCTGGGTCTGACGTGTTCTGAGAATGCCGAGTTTTGTTTTTTGAATGATATTTTTTGCACTAAATTTAGAGATGAAAAATAACGTTTACGGTGGTTGTTCTATGGCGCAAAAACGCACACTTTAACGTTCACCTTAACACAAAGGACAGTAAATTTCACATTTTTGGATCTCAGATGATCAATTAAGTGTCAAATGTTGCCGAACTTACCACATAACACAGTCAATTAAATAATAAAGCCCTGACTCTCAAACCAAGAAAGCTAAAATTTTCGAAGTCATCATCAATAAATAAATAAATAAATAATATCTACAACATGGGATGTAAAAGTTAAATAATTTTAGTTTGTAAACGTTTCGAATGAGAAAGGCTGTTTTTATCAGAAAAAGAAAAGAAAAAATTAAAAAAAAAAAAACTCACGCGCTCTCCGTTCCCCACACCCAGCTCGTCCGAAGGGAGGAGAGAACCAGCCCCTAAGCTATAAATGGTAATTCCTATACGTAGACTAACTAAGCGTCACTCGATTTATACAATTGAAAAATCCTAGTCTTTCAGGGCAGGTTTATTGTTATGCTAATCTTATTGTTCTTATTCCCAGTGGGGAGTAGGGTCAACTCGCGCATTCAATGTGATATCGCATTGCAAGCGAGTTTCATCCAAGACAACCCACACGTTGTAGGGGGTGCTTGTTTTATGCTTCGGATGGCACGTAAAACTGATGCATGTATCACTTTGTATTTAATACTTCCACTTGTTGATTATTGCTCTTGCGTTTGAAATGCATGGATGCAGTATAAACACTAGCAAAGAGTACCTAGACAGGTTGCAGAGGCGCGCTGCTGCAATCGTTGAAGGCAGGGAAAAAACAAAGAACAAAAAAAGACAAAATGAATTAAATCTTACTTTCTCCTCATCCTTTTGACAGAAATTTTCCGTAGAATTGTATGCTGGTATACAAGTTTTCTAGTCAATTCCACCGATTACAATACTAGCAGCAAAGATCTGCAGCTTCGCTTACCGTTAGCAAGAACTGCTAAGTACCAATCTTCGCAAAATTTTGAATCTTCGTTTCGCTACAACGGGGCAAAAACATGGAATTCCCTACCTGCCAATAGTAGATACCAAAACCAACCAAGGCAATTTTATTGAGTTTCGACTTGTAAAGATGGCAATCGGTGCAATTTTTGTCCGGTTGGAGCGGGTGACTGAGCACTTATAAAAAATATGGAAAGAATTGGGATCTGGTCCATGTGCTGTCGAAACTTTGCATAATTACCCATAATGCTTTTCGTTATTAAATGGAGAAACGAGTTTTTGCGTAAGGAGTCTAGAGGAAACGGCTGTTGTGCGTCTCGTAGAAGGTGTTGGATCATAAAAAGTTAAGAAATCAAAAGCGCTGGGTCTGACGTGTTCTGAGAATGCCGAGTTTTGTTTTTTGAATGATATTTTTTGCACTAAATTTAGAGATGAAAAATAACGTTTACGGTGGTTGTTCTATGGCGCAAAAACGCACACTTTAACGTTCACCTTAACACAAAGGACAGTAAATTTCACATTTTTGGATCTCAGATGATCAATTAAGTGTCAAATGTTGCCGAACTTACCACATAACACAGTCAATTAAATAATAAAGCCCTGACTCTCAAACCAAGAAAGCTAAAATTTTCGAAGTCATCATCAATAAATAAATAAATAAATAATATCTACAACATGGGATGTAAAAGTTAAATAATTTTAGTTTGTAAACGTTTCGAATGAGAAAGGCTGTTTTTATCAGAAAAAGAAAAGAAAAAATTAAAAAAAAAAAAACTCACGCGCTCTCCGTTCCCCACACCCAGCTCGTCCGAAGGGAGGAGAGAACCAGCCCCTAAGCTATAAATGGTAATTCCTATACGTAGACTAACTAAGCGTCACTCGATTTATACAATTGAAAAATCCTAGTCTTTCAGGGCAGGTTTATTGTTATGCTAATCTTATTGTTCTTATTCCCAGTGGGGAGTAGGGTCAACTCGCGCATTCAATGTGATATCGCATTGCAAGCGAGTTTCATCCAAGACAACCCACACGTTGTAGGGGGTGCTTGTTTTATGCTTCGGATGGCACGTAAAACTGATGCATGTATCACTTTGTATTTAATACTTCCACTTGTTGATTATTGCTCTTGCGTTTGAAATGCATGGATGCAGTATAAACACTAGCAAAGAGTACCTAGACAGGTTGCAGAGGCGCGCTGCTGCAATCGTTGAAGGCAGGGAAAAAACAAAGAACAAAAAAAGACAAAATGAATTAAATCTTACTTTCTCCTCATCCTTTTGACAGAAATTTTCCGTAGAATTGTATGCTGGTATACAAGTTTTCTAGTCAATTCCACCGATTACAATACTAGCAGCAAAGATCTGCAGCTTCGCTTACCGTTAGCAAGAACTGCTAAGTACCAATCTTCGCAAAATTTTGAATCTTCGTTTCGCTACAACGGGGCAAAAACATGGAATTCCCTACCTGCCAATAGTAGATACCAAAACCAACCAAGGCAATTTTATTGAGTTTCGACTTGTAAAGATGGCAATCGGTGCAATTTTTGTCCGGTTGGAGCGGGTGACTGAGCACTTATAAAAAATATGGAAAGAATTGGGATCTGGTCCATGTGCTGTCGAAACTTTGCATAATTACCCATAATGCTTTTCGTTATTAAATGGAGAAACGAGTTTTTGCGTAAGGAGTCTAGAGGAAACGGCTGTTGTGCGTCTCGTAGAAGGTGTTGGATCATAAAAAGTTAAGAAATCAAAAGCGCTGGGTCTGACGTGTTCTGAGAATGCCGAGTTTTGTTTTTTGAATGATATTTTTTGCACTAAATTTAGAGATGAAAAATAACGTTTACGGTGGTTGTTCTATGGCGCAAAAACGCACACTTTAACGTTCACCTTAACACAAAGGACAGTAAATTTCACATTTTTGGATCTCAGATGATCAATTAAGTGTCAAATGTTGCCGAACTTACCACATAACACAGTCAATTAAATAATAAAGCCCTGACTCTCAAACCAAGAAAGCTAAAATTTTCGAAGTCATCATCAATAAATAAATAAATAAATAATATCTACAACATGGGATGTAAAAGTTAAATAATTTTAGTTTGTAAACGTTTCGAATGAGAAAGGCTGTTTTTATCAGAAAAAGAAAAGAAAAAATTAAAAAAAAAAAAACTCACGCGCTCTCCGTTCCCCACACCCAGCTCGTCCGAAGGGAGGAGAGAACCAGCCCCTAAGCTATAAATGGTAATTCCTATACGTAGACTAACTAAGCGTCACTCGATTTATACAATTGAAAAATCCTAGTCTTTCAGGGCAGGTTTATTGTTATGCTAATCTTATTGTTCTTATTCCCAGTGGGGAGTAGGGTCAACTCGCGCATTCAATGTGATATCGCATTGCAAGCGAGTTTCATCCAAGACAACCCACACGTTGTAGGGGGTGCTTGTTTTATGCTTCGGATGGCACGTAAAACTGATGCATGTATCACTTTGTATTTAATACTTCCACTTGTTGATTATTGCTCTTGCGTTTGAAATGCATGGATGCAGTATAAACACTAGCAAAGAGTACCTAGACAGGTTGCAGAGGCGCGCTGCTGCAATCGTTGAAGGCAGGGAAAAAACAAAGAACAAAAAAAGACAAAATGAATTAAATCTTACTTTCTCCTCATCCTTTTGACAGAAATTTTCCGTAGAATTGTATGCTGGTATACAAGTTTTCTAGTCAATTCCACCGATTACAATACTAGCAGCAAAGATCTGCAGCTTCGCTTACCGTTAGCAAGAACTGCTAAGTACCAATCTTCGCAAAATTTTGAATCTTCGTTTCGCTACAACGGGGCAAAAACATGGAATTCCCTACCTGCCAATAGTAGATACCAAAACCAACCAAGGCAATTTTATTGAGTTTCGACTTGTAAAGATGGCAATCGGTGCAATTTTTGTCCGGTTGGAGCGGGTGACTGAGCACTTATAAAAAATATGGAAAGAATTGGGATCTGGTCCATGTGCTGTCGAAACTTTGCATAATTACCCATAATGCTTTTCGTTATTAAATGGAGAAACGAGTTTTTGCGTAAGGAGTCTAGAGGAAACGGCTGTTGTGCGTCTCGTAGAAGGTGTTGGATCATAAAAAGTTAAGAAATCAAAAGCGCTGGGTCTGACGTGTTCTGAGAATGCCGAGTTTTGTTTTTTGAATGATATTTTTTGCACTAAATTTAGAGATGAAAAATAACGTTTACGGTGGTTGTTCTATGGCGCAAAAACGCACACTTTAACGTTCACCTTAACACAAAGGACAGTAAATTTCACATTTTTGGATCTCAGATGATCAATTAAGTGTCAAATGTTGCCGAACTTACCACATAACACAGTCAATTAAATAATAAAGCCCTGACTCTCAAACCAAGAAAGCTAAAATTTTCGAAGTCATCATCAATAAATAAATAAATAAATAATATCTACAACATGGGATGTAAAAGTTAAATAATTTTAGTTTGTAAACGTTTCGAATGAGAAAGGCTGTTTTTATCAGAAAAAGAAAAGAAAAAATTAAAAAAAAAAAAACTCACGCGCTCTCCGTTCCCCACACCCAGCTCGTCCGAAGGGAGGAGAGAACCAGCCCCTAAGCTATAAATGGTAATTCCTATACGTAGACTAACTAAGCGTCACTCGATTTATACAATTGAAAAATCCTAGTCTTTCAGGGCAGGTTTATTGTTATGCTAATCTTATTGTTCTTATTCCCAGTGGGGAGTAGGGTCAACTCGCGCATTCAATGTGATATCGCATTGCAAGCGAGTTTCATCCAAGACAACCCACACGTTGTAGGGGGTGCTTGTTTTATGCTTCGGATGGCACGTAAAACTGATGCATGTATCACTTTGTATTTAATACTTCCACTTGTTGATTATTGCTCTTGCGTTTGAAATGCATGGATGCAGTATAAACACTAGCAAAGAGTACCTAGACAGGTTGCAGAGGCGCGCTGCTGCAATCGTTGAAGGCAGGGAAAAAACAAAGAACAAAAAAAGACAAAATGAATTAAATCTTACTTTCTCCTCATCCTTTTGACAGAAATTTTCCGTAGAATTGTATGCTGGTATACAAGTTTTCTAGTCAATTCCACCGATTACAATACTAGCAGCAAAGATCTGCAGCTTCGCTTACCGTTAGCAAGAACTGCTAAGTACCAATCTTCGCAAAATTTTGAATCTTCGTTTCGCTACAACGGGGCAAAAACATGGAATTCCCTACCTGCCAATAGTAGATACCAAAACCAACCAAGGCAATTTTATTGAGTTTCGACTTGTAAAGATGGCAATCGGTGCAATTTTTGTCCGGTTGGAGCGGGTGACTGAGCACTTATAAAAAATATGGAAAGAATTGGGATCTGGTCCATGTGCTGTCGAAACTTTGCATAATTACCCATAATGCTTTTCGTTATTAAATGGAGAAACGAGTTTTTGCGTAAGGAGTCTAGAGGAAACGGCTGTTGTGCGTCTCGTAGAAGGTGTTGGATCATAAAAAGTTAAGAAATCAAAAGCGCTGGGTCTGACGTGTTCTGAGAATGCCGAGTTTTGTTTTTTGAATGATATTTTTTGCACTAAATTTAGAGATGAAAAATAACGTTTACGGTGGTTGTTCTATGGCGCAAAAACGCACACTTTAACGTTCACCTTAACACAAAGGACAGTAAATTTCACATTTTTGGATCTCAGATGATCAATTAAGTGTCAAATGTTGCCGAACTTACCACATAACACAGTCAATTAAATAATAAAGCCCTGACTCTCAAACCAAGAAAGCTAAAATTTTCGAAGTCATCATCAATAAATAAATAAATAAATAATATCTACAACATGGGATGTAAAAGTTAAATAATTTTAGTTTGTAAACGTTTCGAATGAGAAAGGCTGTTTTTATCAGAAAAAGAAAAGAAAAAATTAAAAAAAAAAAAACTCACGCGCTCTCCGTTCCCCACACCCAGCTCGTCCGAAGGGAGGAGAGAACCAGCCCCTAAGCTATAAATGGTAATTCCTATACGTAGACTAACTAAGCGTCACTCGATTTATACAATTGAAAAATCCTAGTCTTTCAGGGCAGGTTTATTGTTATGCTAATCTTATTGTTCTTATTCCCAGTGGGGAGTAGGGTCAACTCGCGCATTCAATGTGATATCGCATTGCAAGCGAGTTTCATCCAAGACAACCCACACGTTGTAGGGGGTGCTTGTTTTATGCTTCGGATGGCACGTAAAACTGATGCATGTATCACTTTGTATTTAATACTTCCACTTGTTGATTATTGCTCTTGCGTTTGAAATGCATGGATGCAGTATAAACACTAGCAAAGAGTACCTAGACAGGTTGCAGAGGCGCGCTGCTGCAATCGTTGAAGGCAGGGAAAAAACAAAGAACAAAAAAAGACAAAATGAATTAAATCTTACTTTCTCCTCATCCTTTTGACAGAAATTTTCCGTAGAATTGTATGCTGGTATACAAGTTTTCTAGTCAATTCCACCGATTACAATACTAGCAGCAAAGATCTGCAGCTTCGCTTACCGTTAGCAAGAACTGCTAAGTACCAATCTTCGCAAAATTTTGAATCTTCGTTTCGCTACAACGGGGCAAAAACATGGAATTCCCTACCTGCCAATAGTAGATACCAAAACCAACCAAGGCAATTTTATTGAGTTTCGACTTGTAAAGATGGCAATCGGTGCAATTTTTGTCCGGTTGGAGCGGGTGACTGAGCACTTATAAAAAATATGGAAAGAATTGGGATCTGGTCCATGTGCTGTCGAAACTTTGCATAATTACCCATAATGCTTTTCGTTATTAAATGGAGAAACGAGTTTTTGCGTAAGGAGTCTAGAGGAAACGGCTGTTGTGCGTCTCGTAGAAGGTGTTGGATCATAAAAAGTTAAGAAATCAAAAGCGCTGGGTCTGACGTGTTCTGAGAATGCCGAGTTTTGTTTTTTGAATGATATTTTTTGCACTAAATTTAGAGATGAAAAATAACGTTTACGGTGGTTGTTCTATGGCGCAAAAACGCACACTTTAACGTTCACCTTAACACAAAGGACAGTAAATTTCACATTTTTGGATCTCAGATGATCAATTAAGTGTCAAATGTTGCCGAACTTACCACATAACACAGTCAATTAAATAATAAAGCCCTGACTCTCAAACCAAGAAAGCTAAAATTTTCGAAGTCATCATCAATAAATAAATAAATAAATAATATCTACAACATGGGATGTAAAAGTTAAATAATTTTAGTTTGTAAACGTTTCGAATGAGAAAGGCTGTTTTTATCAGAAAAAGAAAAGAAAAAATTAAAAAAAAAAAAACTCACGCGCTCTCCGTTCCCCACACCCAGCTCGTCCGAAGGGAGGAGAGAACCAGCCCCTAAGCTATAAATGGTAATTCCTATACGTAGACTAACTAAGCGTCACTCGATTTATACAATTGAAAAATCCTAGTCTTTCAGGGCAGGTTTATTGTTATGCTAATCTTATTGTTCTTATTCCCAGTGGGGAGTAGGGTCAACTCGCGCATTCAATGTGATATCGCATTGCAAGCGAGTTTCATCCAAGACAACCCACACGTTGTAGGGGGTGCTTGTTTTATGCTTCGGATGGCACGTAAAACTGATGCATGTATCACTTTGTATTTAATACTTCCACTTGTTGATTATTGCTCTTGCGTTTGAAATGCATGGATGCAGTATAAACACTAGCAAAGAGTACCTAGACAGGTTGCAGAGGCGCGCTGCTGCAATCGTTGAAGGCAGGGAAAAAACAAAGAACAAAAAAAGACAAAATGAATTAAATCTTACTTTCTCCTCATCCTTTTGACAGAAATTTTCCGTAGAATTGTATGCTGGTATACAAGTTTTCTAGTCAATTCCACCGATTACAATACTAGCAGCAAAGATCTGCAGCTTCGCTTACCGTTAGCAAGAACTGCTAAGTACCAATCTTCGCAAAATTTTGAATCTTCGTTTCGCTACAACGGGGCAAAAACATGGAATTCCCTACCTGCCAATAGTAGATACCAAAACCAACCAAGGCAATTTTATTGAGTTTCGACTTGTAAAGATGGCAATCGGTGCAATTTTTGTCCGGTTGGAGCGGGTGACTGAGCACTTATAAAAAATATGGAAAGAATTGGGATCTGGTCCATGTGCTGTCGAAACTTTGCATAATTACCCATAATGCTTTTCGTTATTAAATGGAGAAACGAGTTTTTGCGTAAGGAGTCTAGAGGAAACGGCTGTTGTGCGTCTCGTAGAAGGTGTTGGATCATAAAAAGTTAAGAAATCAAAAGCGCTGGGTCTGACGTGTTCTGAGAATGCCGAGTTTTGTTTTTTGAATGATATTTTTTGCACTAAATTTAGAGATGAAAAATAACGTTTACGGTGGTTGTTCTATGGCGCAAAAACGCACACTTTAACGTTCACCTTAACACAAAGGACAGTAAATTTCACATTTTTGGATCTCAGATGATCAATTAAGTGTCAAATGTTGCCGAACTTACCACATAACACAGTCAATTAAATAATAAAGCCCTGACTCTCAAACCAAGAAAGCTAAAATTTTCGAAGTCATCATCAATAAATAAATAAATAAATAATATCTACAACATGGGATGTAAAAGTTAAATAATTTTAGTTTGTAAACGTTTCGAATGAGAAAGGCTGTTTTTATCAGAAAAAGAAAAGAAAAAATTAAAAAAAAAAAAACTCACGCGCTCTCCGTTCCCCACACCCAGCTCGTCCGAAGGGAGGAGAGAACCAGCCCCTAAGCTATAAATGGTAATTCCTATACGTAGACTAACTAAGCGTCACTCGATTTATACAATTGAAAAATCCTAGTCTTTCAGGGCAGGTTTATTGTTATGCTAATCTTATTGTTCTTATTCCCAGTGGGGAGTAGGGTCAACTCGCGCATTCAATGTGATATCGCATTGCAAGCGAGTTTCATCCAAGACAACCCACACGTTGTAGGGGGTGCTTGTTTTATGCTTCGGATGGCACGTAAAACTGATGCATGTATCACTTTGTATTTAATACTTCCACTTGTTGATTATTGCTCTTGCGTTTGAAATGCATGGATGCAGTATAAACACTAGCAAAGAGTACCTAGACAGGTTGCAGAGGCGCGCTGCTGCAATCGTTGAAGGCAGGGAA
Source organism: Metridium senile (assembly GCA_949775045.1). Lineage (NCBI taxonomy): Eukaryota > Metazoa > Cnidaria > Anthozoa > Actiniaria > Metridiidae > Metridium > Metridium senile. The sequence goes on from OX459096.1 coordinate 47,146,320, forward strand.
AAAACAAAGAACAAAAAAAGACAAAATGAATTAAATCTTACTTTCTCCTCATCCTTTTGACAGAAATTTTCCGTAGAATTGTATGCTGGTATACAAGTTTTCTAGTCAATTCCACCGATTACAATACTAGCAGCAAAGATCTGCAGCTTCGCTTACCGTTAGCAAGAACTGCTAAGTACCAATCTTCGCAAAATTTTGAATCTTCGTTTCGCTACAACGGGGCAAAAACATGGAATTCCCTACCTGCCAATAGTAGATACCAAAACCAACCAAGGCAATTTTATTGAGTTTCGACTTGTAAAGATGGCAATCGGTGCAATTTTTGTCCGGTTGGAGCGGGTGACTGAGCACTTATAAAAAATATGGAAAGAATTGGGATCTGGTCCATGTGCTGTCGAAACTTTGCATAATTACCCATAATGCTTTTCGTTATTAAATGGAGAAACGAGTTTTTGCGTAAGGAGTCTAGAGGAAACGGCTGTTGTGCGTCTCGTAGAAGGTGTTGGATCATAAAAAGTTAAGAAATCAAAAGCGCTGGGTCTGACGTGTTCTGAGAATGCCGAGTTTTGTTTTTTGAATGATATTTTTTGCACTAAATTTAGAGATGAAAAATAACGTTTACGGTGGTTGTTCTATGGCGCAAAAACGCACACTTTAACGTTCACCTTAACACAAAGGACAGTAAATTTCACATTTTTGGATCTCAGATGATCAATTAAGTGTCAAATGTTGCCGAACTTACCACATAACACAGTCAATTAAATAATAAAGCCCTGACTCTCAAACCAAGAAAGCTAAAATTTTCGAAGTCATCATCAATAAATAAATAAATAAATAATATCTACAACATGGGATGTAAAAGTTAAATAATTTTAGTTTGTAAACGTTTCGAATGAGAAAGGCTGTTTTTATCAGAAAAAGAAAAGAAAAAATTAAAAAAAAAAAAACTCACGCGCTCTCCGTTCCCCACACCCAGCTCGTCCGAAGGGAGGAGAGAACCAGCCCCTAAGCTATAAATGGTAATTCCTATACGTAGACTAACTAAGCGTCACTCGATTTATACAATTGAAAAATCCTAGTCTTTCAGGGCAGGTTTATTGTTATGCTAATCTTATTGTTCTTATTCCCAGTGGGGAGTAGGGTCAACTCGCGCATTCAATGTGATATCGCATTGCAAGCGAGTTTCATCCAAGACAACCCACACGTTGTAGGGGGTGCTTGTTTTATGCTTCGGATGGCACGTAAAACTGATGCATGTATCACTTTGTATTTAATACTTCCACTTGTTGATTATTGCTCTTGCGTTTGAAATGCATGGATGCAGTATAAACACTAGCAAAGAGTACCTAGACAGGTTGCAGAGGCGCGCTGCTGCAATCGTTGAAGGCAGGGAAAAAACAAAGAACAAAAAAAGACAAAATGAATTAAATCTTACTTTCTCCTCATCCTTTTGACAGAAATTTTCCGTAGAATTGTATGCTGGTATACAAGTTTTCTAGTCAATTCCACCGATTACAATACTAGCAGCAAAGATCTGCAGCTTCGCTTACCGTTAGCAAGAACTGCTAAGTACCAATCTTCGCAAAATTTTGAATCTTCGTTTCGCTACAACGGGGCAAAAACATGGAATTCCCTACCTGCCAATAGTAGATACCAAAACCAACCAAGGCAATTTTATTGAGTTTCGACTTGTAAAGATGGCAATCGGTGCAATTTTTGTCCGGTTGGAGCGGGTGACTGAGCACTTATAAAAAATATGGAAAGAATTGGGATCTGGTCCATGTGCTGTCGAAACTTTGCATAATTACCCATAATGCTTTTCGTTATTAAATGGAGAAACGAGTTTTTGCGTAAGGAGTCTAGAGGAAACGGCTGTTGTGCGTCTCGTAGAAGGTGTTGGATCATAAAAAGTTAAGAAATCAAAAGCGCTGGGTCTGACGTGTTCTGAGAATGCCGAGTTTTGTTTTTTGAATGATATTTTTTGCACTAAATTTAGAGATGAAAAATAACGTTTACGGTGGTTGTTCTATGGCGCAAAAACGCACACTTTAACGTTCACCTTAACACAAAGGACAGTAAATTTCACATTTTTGGATCTCAGATGATCAATTAAGTGTCAAATGTTGCCGAACTTACCACATAACACAGTCAATTAAATAATAAAGCCCTGACTCTCAAACCAAGAAAGCTAAAATTTTCGAAGTCATCATCAATAAATAAATAAATAAATAATATCTACAACATGGGATGTAAAAGTTAAATAATTTTAGTTTGTAAACGTTTCGAATGAGAAAGGCTGTTTTTATCAGAAAAAGAAAAGAAAAAATTAAAAAAAAAAAAACTCACGCGCTCTCCGTTCCCCACACCCAGCTCGTCCGAAGGGAGGAGAGAACCAGCCCCTAAGCTATAAATGGTAATTCCTATACGTAGACTAACTAAGCGTCACTCGATTTATACAATTGAAAAATCCTAGTCTTTCAGGGCAGGTTTATTGTTATGCTAATCTTATTGTTCTTATTCCCAGTGGGGAGTAGGGTCAACTCGCGCATTCAATGTGATATCGCATTGCAAGCGAGTTTCATCCAAGACAACCCACACGTTGTAGGGGGTGCTTGTTTTATGCTTCGGATGGCACGTAAAACTGATGCATGTATCACTTTGTATTTAATACTTCCACTTGTTGATTATTGCTCTTGCGTTTGAAATGCATGGATGCAGTATAAACACTAGCAAAGAGTACCTAGACAGGTTGCAGAGGCGCGCTGCTGCAATCGTTGAAGGCAGGGAAAAAACAAAGAACAAAAAAAGACAAAATGAATTAAATCTTACTTTCTCCTCATCCTTTTGACAGAAATTTTCCGTAGAATTGTATGCTGGTATACAAGTTTTCTAGTCAATTCCACCGATTACAATACTAGCAGCAAAGATCTGCAGCTTCGCTTACCGTTAGCAAGAACTGCTAAGTACCAATCTTCGCAAAATTTTGAATCTTCGTTTCGCTACAACGGGGCAAAAACATGGAATTCCCTACCTGCCAATAGTAGATACCAAAACCAACCAAGGCAATTTTATTGAGTTTCGACTTGTAAAGATGGCAATCGGTGCAATTTTTGTCCGGTTGGAGCGGGTGACTGAGCACTTATAAAAAATATGGAAAGAATTGGGATCTGGTCCATGTGCTGTCGAAACTTTGCATAATTACCCATAATGCTTTTCGTTATTAAATGGAGAAACGAGTTTTTGCGTAAGGAGTCTAGAGGAAACGGCTGTTGTGCGTCTCGTAGAAGGTGTTGGATCATAAAAAGTTAAGAAATCAAAAGCGCTGGGTCTGACGTGTTCTGAGAATGCCGAGTTTTGTTTTTTGAATGATATTTTTTGCACTAAATTTAGAGATGAAAAATAACGTTTACGGTGGTTGTTCTATGGCGCAAAAACGCACACTTTAACGTTCACCTTAACACAAAGGACAGTAAATTTCACATTTTTGGATCTCAGATGATCAATTAAGTGTCAAATGTTGCCGAACTTACCACATAACACAGTCAATTAAATAATAAAGCCCTGACTCTCAAACCAAGAAAGCTAAAATTTTCGAAGTCATCATCAATAAATAAATAAATAAATAATATCTACAACATGGGATGTAAAAGTTAAATAATTTTAGTTTGTAAACGTTTCGAATGAGAAAGGCTGTTTTTATCAGAAAAAGAAAAGAAAAAATTAAAAAAAAAAAAACTCACGCGCTCTCCGTTCCCCACACCCAGCTCGTCCGAAGGGAGGAGAGAACCAGCCCCTAAGCTATAAATGGTAATTCCTATACGTAGACTAACTAAGCGTCACTCGATTTATACAATTGAAAAATCCTAGTCTTTCAGGGCAGGTTTATTGTTATGCTAATCTTATTGTTCTTATTCCCAGTGGGGAGTAGGGTCAACTCGCGCATTCAATGTGATATCGCATTGCAAGCGAGTTTCATCCAAGACAACCCACACGTTGTAGGGGGTGCTTGTTTTATGCTTCGGATGGCACGTAAAACTGATGCATGTATCACTTTGTATTTAATACTTCCACTTGTTGATTATTGCTCTTGCGTTTGAAATGCATGGATGCAGTATAAACACTAGCAAAGAGTACCTAGACAGGTTGCAGAGGCGCGCTGCTGCAATCGTTGAAGGCAGGGAAAAAACAAAGAACAAAAAAAGACAAAATGAATTAAATCTTACTTTCTCCTCATCCTTTTGACAGAAATTTTCCGTAGAATTGTATGCTGGTATACAAGTTTTCTAGTCAATTCCACCGATTACAATACTAGCAGCAAAGATCTGCAGCTTCGCTTACCGTTAGCAAGAACTGCTAAGTACCAATCTTCGCAAAATTTTGAATCTTCGTTTCGCTACAACGGGGCAAAAACATGGAATTCCCTACCTGCCAATAGTAGATACCAAAACCAACCAAGGCAATTTTATTGAGTTTCGACTTGTAAAGATGGCAATCGGTGCAATTTTTGTCCGGTTGGAGCGGGTGACTGAGCACTTATAAAAAATATGGAAAGAATTGGGATCTGGTCCATGTGCTGTCGAAACTTTGCATAATTACCCATAATGCTTTTCGTTATTAAATGGAGAAACGAGTTTTTGCGTAAGGAGTCTAGAGGAAACGGCTGTTGTGCGTCTCGTAGAAGGTGTTGGATCATAAAAAGTTAAGAAATCAAAAGCGCTGGGTCTGACGTGTTCTGAGAATGCCGAGTTTTGTTTTTTGAATGATATTTTTTGCACTAAATTTAGAGATGAAAAATAACGTTTACGGTGGTTGTTCTATGGCGCAAAAACGCACACTTTAACGTTCACCTTAACACAAAGGACAGTAAATTTCACATTTTTGGATCTCAGATGATCAATTAAGTGTCAAATGTTGCCGAACTTACCACATAACACAGTCAATTAAATAATAAAGCCCTGACTCTCAAACCAAGAAAGCTAAAATTTTCGAAGTCATCATCAATAAATAAATAAATAAATAATATCTACAACATGGGATGTAAAAGTTAAATAATTTTAGTTTGTAAACGTTTCGAATGAGAAAGGCTGTTTTTATCAGAAAAAGAAAAGAAAAAATTAAAAAAAAAAAAACTCACGCGCTCTCCGTTCCCCACACCCAGCTCGTCCGAAGGGAGGAGAGAACCAGCCCCTAAGCTATAAATGGTAATTCCTATACGTAGACTAACTAAGCGTCACTCGATTTATACAATTGAAAAATCCTAGTCTTTCAGGGCAGGTTTATTGTTATGCTAATCTTATTGTTCTTATTCCCAGTGGGGAGTAGGGTCAACTCGCGCATTCAATGTGATATCGCATTGCAAGCGAGTTTCATCCAAGACAACCCACACGTTGTAGGGGGTGCTTGTTTTATGCTTCGGATGGCACGTAAAACTGATGCATGTATCACTTTGTATTTAATACTTCCACTTGTTGATTATTGCTCTTGCGTTTGAAATGCATGGATGCAGTATAAACACTAGCAAAGAGTACCTAGACAGGTTGCAGAGGCGCGCTGCTGCAATCGTTGAAGGCAGGGAAAAAACAAAGAACAAAAAAAGACAAAATGAATTAAATCTTACTTTCTCCTCATCCTTTTGACAGAAATTTTCCGTAGAATTGTATGCTGGTATACAAGTTTTCTAGTCAATTCCACCGATTACAATACTAGCAGCAAAGATCTGCAGCTTCGCTTACCGTTAGCAAGAACTGCTAAGTACCAATCTTCGCAAAATTTTGAATCTTCGTTTCGCTACAACGGGGCAAAAACATGGAATTCCCTACCTGCCAATAGTAGATACCAAAACCAACCAAGGCAATTTTATTGAGTTTCGACTTGTAAAGATGGCAATCGGTGCAATTTTTGTCCGGTTGGAGCGGGTGACTGAGCACTTATAAAAAATATGGAAAGAATTGGGATCTGGTCCATGTGCTGTCGAAACTTTGCATAATTACCCATAATGCTTTTCGTTATTAAATGGAGAAACGAGTTTTTGCGTAAGGAGTCTAGAGGAAACGGCTGTTGTGCGTCTCGTAGAAGGTGTTGGATCATAAAAAGTTAAGAAATCAAAAGCGCTGGGTCTGACGTGTTCTGAGAATGCCGAGTTTTGTTTTTTGAATGATATTTTTTGCACTAAATTTAGAGATGAAAAATAACGTTTACGGTGGTTGTTCTATGGCGCAAAAACGCACACTTTAACGTTCACCTTAACACAAAGGACAGTAAATTTCACATTTTTGGATCTCAGATGATCAATTAAGTGTCAAATGTTGCCGAACTTACCACATAACACAGTCAATTAAATAATAAAGCCCTGACTCTCAAACCAAGAAAGCTAAAATTTTCGAAGTCATCATCAATAAATAAATAAATAAATAATATCTACAACATGGGATGTAAAAGTTAAATAATTTTAGTTTGTAAACGTTTCGAATGAGAAAGGCTGTTTTTATCAGAAAAAGAAAAGAAAAAATTAAAAAAAAAAAAACTCACGCGCTCTCCGTTCCCCACACCCAGCTCGTCCGAAGGGAGGAGAGAACCAGCCCCTAAGCTATAAATGGTAATTCCTATACGTAGACTAACTAAGCGTCACTCGATTTATACAATTGAAAAATCCTAGTCTTTCAGGGCAGGTTTATTGTTATGCTAATCTTATTGTTCTTATTCCCAGTGGGGAGTAGGGTCAACTCGCGCATTCAATGTGATATCGCATTGCAAGCGAGTTTCATCCAAGACAACCCACACGTTGTAGGGGGTGCTTGTTTTATGCTTCGGATGGCACGTAAAACTGATGCATGTATCACTTTGTATTTAATACTTCCACTTGTTGATTATTGCTCTTGCGTTTGAAATGCATGGATGCAGTATAAACACTAGCAAAGAGTACCTAGACAGGTTGCAGAGGCGCGCTGCTGCAATCGTTGAAGGCAGGGAAAAAACAAAGAACAAAAAAAGACAAAATGAATTAAATCTTACTTTCTCCTCATCCTTTTGACAGAAATTTTCCGTAGAATTGTATGCTGGTATACAAGTTTTCTAGTCAATTCCACCGATTACAATACTAGCAGCAAAGATCTGCAGCTTCGCTTACCGTTAGCAAGAACTGCTAAGTACCAATCTTCGCAAAATTTTGAATCTTCGTTTCGCTACAACGGGGCAAAAACATGGAATTCCCTACCTGCCAATAGTAGATACCAAAACCAACCAAGGCAATTTTATTGAGTTTCGACTTGTAAAGATGGCAATCGGTGCAATTTTTGTCCGGTTGGAGCGGGTGACTGAGCACTTATAAAAAATATGGAAAGAATTGGGATCTGGTCCATGTGCTGTCGAAACTTTGCATAATTACCCATAATGCTTTTCGTTATTAAATGGAGAAACGAGTTTTTGCGTAAGGAGTCTAGAGGAAACGGCTGTTGTGCGTCTCGTAGAAGGTGTTGGATCATAAAAAGTTAAGAAATCAAAAGCGCTGGGTCTGACGTGTTCTGAGAATGCCGAGTTTTGTTTTTTGAATGATATTTTTTGCACTAAATTTAGAGATGAAAAATAACGTTTACGGTGGTTGTTCTATGGCGCAAAAACGCACACTTTAACGTTCACCTTAACACAAAGGACAGTAAATTTCACATTTTTGGATCTCAGATGATCAATTAAGTGTCAAATGTTGCCGAACTTACCACATAACACAGTCAATTAAATAATAAAGCCCTGACTCTCAAACCAAGAAAGCTAAAATTTTCGAAGTCATCATCAATAAATAAATAAATAAATAATATCTACAACATGGGATGTAAAAGTTAAATAATTTTAGTTTGTAAACGTTTCGAATGAGAAAGGCTGTTTTTATCAGAAAAAGAAAAGAAAAAATTAAAAAAAAAAAAACTCACGCGCTCTCCGTTCCCCACACCCAGCTCGTCCGAAGGGAGGAGAGAACCAGCCCCTAAGCTATAAATGGTAATTCCTATACGTAGACTAACTAAGCGTCACTCGATTTATACAATTGAAAAATCCTAGTCTTTCAGGGCAGGTTTATTGTTATGCTAATCTTATTGTTCTTATTCCCAGTGGGGAGTAGGGTCAACTCGCGCATTCAATGTGATATCGCATTGCAAGCGAGTTTCATCCAAGACAACCCACACGTTGTAGGGGGTGCTTGTTTTATGCTTCGGATGGCACGTAAAACTGATGCATGTATCACTTTGTATTTAATACTTCCACTTGTTGATTATTGCTCTTGCGTTTGAAATGCATGGATGCAGTATAAACACTAGCAAAGAGTACCTAGACAGGTTGCAGAGGCGCGCTGCTGCAATCGTTGAAGGCAGGGAAAAAACAAAGAACAAAAAAAGACAAAATGAATTAAATCTTACTTTCTCCTCATCCTTTTGACAGAAATTTTCCGTAGAATTGTATGCTGGTATACAAGTTTTCTAGTCAATTCCACCGATTACAATACTAGCAGCAAAGATCTGCAGCTTCGCTTACCGTTAGCAAGAACTGCTAAGTACCAATCTTCGCAAAATTTTGAATCTTCGTTTCGCTACAACGGGGCAAAAACATGGAATTCCCTACCTGCCAATAGTAGATACCAAAACCAACCAAGGCAATTTTATTGAGTTTCGACTTGTAAAGATGGCAATCGGTGCAATTTTTGTCCGGTTGGAGCGGGTGACTGAGCACTTATAAAAAATATGGAAAGAATTGGGATCTGGTCCATGTGCTGTCGAAACTTTGCATAATTACCCATAATGCTTTTCGTTATTAAATGGAGAAACGAGTTTTTGCGTAAGGAGTCTAGAGGAAACGGCTGTTGTGCGTCTCGTAGAAGGTGTTGGATCATAAAAAGTTAAGAAATCAAAAGCGCTGGGTCTGACGTGTTCTGAGAATGCCGAGTTTTGTTTTTTGAATGATATTTTTTGCACTAAATTTAGAGATGAAAAATAACGTTTACGGTGGTTGTTCTATGGCGCAAAAACGCACACTTTAACGTTCACCTTAACACAAAGGACAGTAAATTTCACATTTTTGGATCTCAGATGATCAATTAAGTGTCAAATGTTGCCGAACTTACCACATAACACAGTCAATTAAATAATAAAGCCCTGACTCTCAAACCAAGAAAGCTAAAATTTTCGAAGTCATCATCAATAAATAAATAAATAAATAATATCTACAACATGGGATGTAAAAGTTAAATAATTTTAGTTTGTAAACGTTTCGAATGAGAAAGGCTGTTTTTATCAGAAAAAGAAAAGAAAAAATTAAAAAAAAAAAAACTCACGCGCTCTCCGTTCCCCACACCCAGCTCGTCCGAAGGGAGGAGAGAACCAGCCCCTAAGCTATAAATGGTAATTCCTATACGTAGACTAACTAAGCGTCACTCGATTTATACAATTGAAAAATCCTAGTCTTTCAGGGCAGGTTTATTGTTATGCTAATCTTATTGTTCTTATTCCCAGTGGGGAGTAGGGTCAACTCGCGCATTCAATGTGATATCGCATTGCAAGCGAGTTTCATCCAAGACAACCCACACGTTGTAGGGGGTGCTTGTTTTATGCTTCGGATGGCACGTAAAACTGATGCATGTATCACTTTGTATTTAATACTTCCACTTGTTGATTATTGCTCTTGCGTTTGAAATGCATGGATGCAGTATAAACACTAGCAAAGAGTACCTAGACAGGTTGCAGAGGCGCGCTGCTGCAATCGTTGAAGGCAGGGAAAAAACAAAGAACAAAAAAAGACAAAATGAATTAAATCTTACTTTCTCCTCATCCTTTTGACAGAAATTTTCCGTAGAATTGTATGCTGGTATACAAGTTTTCTAGTCAATTCCACCGATTACAATACTAGCAGCAAAGATCTGCAGCTTCGCTTACCGTTAGCAAGAACTGCTAAGTACCAATCTTCGCAAAATTTTGAATCTTCGTTTCGCTACAACGGGGCAAAAACATGGAATTCCCTACCTGCCAATAGTAGATACCAAAACCAACCAAGGCAATTTTATTGAGTTTCGACTTGTAAAGATGGCAATCGGTGCAATTTTTGTCCGGTTGGAGCGGGTGACTGAGCACTTATAAAAAATATGGAAAGAATTGGGATCTGGTCCATGTGCTGTCGAAACTTTGCATAATTACCCATAATGCTTTTCGTTATTAAATGGAGAAACGAGTTTTTGCGTAAGGAGTCTAGAGGAAACGGCTGTTGTGCGTCTCGTAGAAGGTGTTGGATCATAAAAAGTTAAGAAATCAAAAGCGCTGGGTCTGACGTGTTCTGAGAATGCCGAGTTTTGTTTTTTGAATGATATTTTTTGCACTAAATTTAGAGATGAAAAATAACGTTTACGGTGGTTGTTCTATGGCGCAAAAACGCACACTTTAACGTTCACCTTAACACAAAGGACAGTAAATTTCACATTTTTGGATCTCAGATGATCAATTAAGTGTCAAATGTTGCCGAACTTACCACATAACACAGTCAATTAAATAATAAAGCCCTGACTCTCAAACCAAGAAAGCTAAAATTTTCGAAGTCATCATCAATAAATAAATAAATAAATAATATCTACAACATGGGATGTAAAAGTTAAATAATTTTAGTTTGTAAACGTTTCGAATGAGAAAGGCTGTTTTTATCAGAAAAAGAAAAGAAAAAATTAAAAAAAAAAAAACTCACGCGCTCTCCGTTCCCCACACCCAGCTCGTCCGAAGGGAGGAGAGAACCAGCCCCTAAGCTATAAATGGTAATTCCTATACGTAGACTAACTAAGCGTCACTCGATTTATACAATTGAAAAATCCTAGTCTTTCAGGGCAGGTTTATTGTTATGCTAATCTTATTGTTCTTATTCCCAGTGGGGAGTAGGGTCAACTCGCGCATTCAATGTGATATCGCATTGCAAGCGAGTTTCATCCAAGACAACCCACACGTTGTAGGGGGTGCTTGTTTTATGCTTCGGATGGCACGTAAAACTGATGCATGTATCACTTTGTATTTAATACTTCCACTTGTTGATTATTGCTCTTGCGTTTGAAATGCATGGATGCAGTATAAACACTAGCAAAGAGTACCTAGACAGGTTGCAGAGGCGCGCTGCTGCAATCGTTGAAGGCAGGGAAAAAACAAAGAACAAAAAAAGACAAAATGAATTAAATCTTACTTTCTCCTCATCCTTTTGACAGAAATTTTCCGTAGAATTGTATGCTGGTATACAAGTTTTCTAGTCAATTCCACCGATTACAATACTAGCAGCAAAGATCTGCAGCTTCGCTTACCGTTAGCAAGAACTGCTAAGTACCAATCTTCGCAAAATTTTGAATCTTCGTTTCGCTACAACGGGGCAAAAACATGGAATTCCCTACCTGCCAATAGTAGATACCAAAACCAACCAAGGCAATTTTATTGAGTTTCGACTTGTAAAGATGGCAATCGGTGCAATTTTTGTCCGGTTGGAGCGGGTGACTGAGCACTTATAAAAAATATGGAAAGAATTGGGATCTGGTCCATGTGCTGTCGAAACTTTGCATAATTACCCATAATGCTTTTCGTTATTAAATGGAGAAACGAGTTTTTGCGTAAGGAGTCTAGAGGAAACGGCTGTTGTGCGTCTCGTAGAAGGTGTTGGATCATAAAAAGTTAAGAAATCAAAAGCGCTGGGTCTGACGTGTTCTGAGAATGCCGAGTTTTGTTTTTTGAATGATATTTTTTGCACTAAATTTAGAGATGAAAAATAACGTTTACGGTGGTTGTTCTATGGCGCAAAAACGCACACTTTAACGTTCACCTTAACACAAAGGACAGTAAATTTCACATTTTTGGATCTCAGATGATCAATTAAGTGTCAAATGTTGCCGAACTTACCACATAACACAGTCAATTAAATAATAAAGCCCTGACTCTCAAACCAAGAAAGCTAAAATTTTCGAAGTCATCATCAATAAATAAATAAATAAATAATATCTACAACATGGGATGTAAAAGTTAAATAATTTTAGTTTGTAAACGTTTCGAATGAGAAAGGCTGTTTTTATCAGAAAAAGAAAAGAAAAAATTAAAAAAAAAAAAACTCACGCGCTCTCCGTTCCCCACACCCAGCTCGTCCGAAGGGAGGAGAGAACCAGCCCCTAAGCTATAAATGGTAATTCCTATACGTAGACTAACTAAGCGTCACTCGATTTATACAATTGAAAAATCCTAGTCTTTCAGGGCAGGTTTATTGTTATGCTAATCTTATTGTTCTTATTCCCAGTGGGGAGTAGGGTCAACTCGCGCATTCAATGTGATATCGCATTGCAAGCGAGTTTCATCCAAGACAACCCACACGTTGTAGGGGGTGCTTGTTTTATGCTTCGGATGGCACGTAAAACTGATGCATGTATCACTTTGTATTTAATACTTCCACTTGTTGATTATTGCTCTTGCGTTTGAAATGCATGGATGCAGTATAAACACTAGCAAAGAGTACCTAGACAGGTTGCAGAGGCGCGCTGCTGCAATCGTTGAAGGCAGGGAAAAAACAAAGAACAAAAAAAGACAAAATGAATTAAATCTTACTTTCTCCTCATCCTTTTGACAGAAATTTTCCGTAGAATTGTATGCTGGTATACAAGTTTTCTAGTCAATTCCACCGATTACAATACTAGCAGCAAAGATCTGCAGCTTCGCTTACCGTTAGCAAGAACTGCTAAGTACCAATCTTCGCAAAATTTTGAATCTTCGTTTCGCTACAACGGGGCAAAAACATGGAATTCCCTACCTGCCAATAGTAGATACCAAAACCAACCAAGGCAATTTTATTGAGTTTCGACTTGTAAAGATGGCAATCGGTGCAATTTTTGTCCGGTTGGAGCGGGTGACTGAGCACTTATAAAAAATATGGAAAGAATTGGGATCTGGTCCATGTGCTGTCGAAACTTTGCATAATTACCCATAATGCTTTTCGTTATTAAATGGAGAAACGAGTTTTTGCGTAAGGAGTCTAGAGGAAACGGCTGTTGTGCGTCTCGTAGAAGGTGTTGGATCATAAAAAGTTAAGAAATCAAAAGCGCTGGGTCTGACGTGTTCTGAGAATGCCGAGTTTTGTTTTTTGAATGATATTTTTTGCACTAAATTTAGAGATGAAAAATAACGTTTACGGTGGTTGTTCTATGGCGCAAAAACGCACACTTTAACGTTCACCTTAACACAAAGGACAGTAAATTTCACATTTTTGGATCTCAGATGATCAATTAAGTGTCAAATGTTGCCGAACTTACCACATAACACAGTCAATTAAATAATAAAGCCCTGACTCTCAAACCAAGAAAGCTAAAATTTTCGAAGTCATCATCAATAAATAAATAAATAAATAATATCTACAACATGGGATGTAAAAGTTAAATAATTTTAGTTTGTAAACGTTTCGAATGAGAAAGGCTGTTTTTATCAGAAAAAGAAAAGAAAAAATTAAAAAAAAAAAAACTCACGCGCTCTCCGTTCCCCACACCCAGCTCGTCCGAAGGGAGGAGAGAACCAGCCCCTAAGCTATAAATGGTAATTCCTATACGTAGACTAACTAAGCGTCACTCGATTTATACAATTGAAAAATCCTAGTCTTTCAGGGCAGGTTTATTGTTATGCTAATCTTATTGTTCTTATTCCCAGTGGGGAGTAGGGTCAACTCGCGCATTCAATGTGATATCGCATTGCAAGCGAGTTTCATCCAAGACAACCCACACGTTGTAGGGGGTGCTTGTTTTATGCTTCGGATGGCACGTAAAACTGATGCATGTATCACTTTGTATTTAATACTTCCACTTGTTGATTATTGCTCTTGCGTTTGAAATGCATGGATGCAGTATAAACACTAGCAAAGAGTACCTAGACAGGTTGCAGAGGCGCGCTGCTGCAATCGTTGAAGGCAGGGAAAAAACAAAGAACAAAAAAAGACAAAATGAATTAAATCTTACTTTCTCCTCATCCTTTTGACAGAAATTTTCCGTAGAATTGTATGCTGGTATACAAGTTTTCTAGTCAATTCCACCGATTACAATACTAGCAGCAAAGATCTGCAGCTTCGCTTACCGTTAGCAAGAACTGCTAAGTACCAATCTTCGCAAAATTTTGAATCTTCGTTTCGCTACAACGGGGCAAAAACATGGAATTCCCTACCTGCCAATAGTAGATACCAAAACCAACCAAGGCAATTTTATTGAGTTTCGACTTGTAAAGATGGCAATCGGTGCAATTTTTGTCCGGTTGGAGCGGGTGACTGAGCACTTATAAAAAATATGGAAAGAATTGGGATCTGGTCCATGTGCTGTCGAAACTTTGCATAATTACCCATAATGCTTTTCGTTATTAAATGGAGAAACGAGTTTTTGCGTAAGGAGTCTAGAGGAAACGGCTGTTGTGCGTCTCGTAGAAGGTGTTGGATCATAAAAAGTTAAGAAATCAAAAGCGCTGGGTCTGACGTGTTCTGAGAATGCCGAGTTTTGTTTTTTGAATGATATTTTTTGCACTAAATTTAGAGATGAAAAATAACGTTTACGGTGGTTGTTCTATGGCGCAAAAACGCACACTTTAACGTTCACCTTAACACAAAGGACAGTAAATTTCACATTTTTGGATCTCAGATGATCAATTAAGTGTCAAATGTTGCCGAACTTACCACATAACACAGTCAATTAAATAATAAAGCCCTGACTCTCAAACCAAGAAAGCTAAAATTTTCGAAGTCATCATCAATAAATAAATAAATAAATAATATCTACAACATGGGATGTAAAAGTTAAATAATTTTAGTTTGTAAACGTTTCGAATGAGAAAGGCTGTTTTTATCAGAAAAAGAAAAGAAAAAATTAAAAAAAAAAAAACTCACGCGCTCTCCGTTCCCCACACCCAGCTCGTCCGAAGGGAGGAGAGAACCAGCCCCTAAGCTATAAATGGTAATTCCTATACGTAGACTAACTAAGCGTCACTCGATTTATACAATTGAAAAATCCTAGTCTTTCAGGGCAGGTTTATTGTTATGCTAATCTTATTGTTCTTATTCCCAGTGGGGAGTAGGGTCAACTCGCGCATTCAATGTGATATCGCATTGCAAGCGAGTTTCATCCAAGACAACCCACACGTTGTAGGGGGTGCTTGTTTTATGCTTCGGATGGCACGTAAAACTGATGCATGTATCACTTTGTATTTAATACTTCCACTTGTTGATTATTGCTCTTGCGTTTGAAATGCATGGATGCAGTATAAACACTAGCAAAGAGTACCTAGACAGGTTGCAGAGGCGCGCTGCTGCAATCGTTGAAGGCAGGGAAAAAACAAAGAACAAAAAAAGACAAAATGAATTAAATCTTACTTTCTCCTCATCCTTTTGACAGAAATTTTCCGTAGAATTGTATGCTGGTATACAAGTTTTCTAGTCAATTCCACCGATTACAATACTAGCAGCAAAGATCTGCAGCTTCGCTTACCGTTAGCAAGAACTGCTAAGTACCAATCTTCGCAAAATTTTGAATCTTCGTTTCGCTACAACGGGGCAAAAACATGGAATTCCCTACCTGCCAATAGTAGATACCAAAACCAACCAAGGCAATTTTATTGAGTTTCGACTTGTAAAGATGGCAATCGGTGCAATTTTTGTCCGGTTGGAGCGGGTGACTGAGCACTTATAAAAAATATGGAAAGAATTGGGATCTGGTCCATGTGCTGTCGAAACTTTGCATAATTACCCATAATGCTTTTCGTTATTAAATGGAGAAACGAGTTTTTGCGTAAGGAGTCTAGAGGAAACGGCTGTTGTGCGTCTCGTAGAAGGTGTTGGATCATAAAAAGTTAAGAAATCAAAAGCGCTGGGTCTGACGTGTTCTGAGAATGCCGAGTTTTGTTTTTTGAATGATATTTTTTGCACTAAATTTAGAGATGAAAAATAACGTTTACGGTGGTTGTTCTATGGCGCAAAAACGCACACTTTAACGTTCACCTTAACACAAAGGACAGTAAATTTCACATTTTTGGATCTCAGATGATCAATTAAGTGTCAAATGTTGCCGAACTTACCACATAACACAGTCAATTAAATAATAAAGCCCTGACTCTCAAACCAAGAAAGCTAAAATTTTCGAAGTCATCATCAATAAATAAATAAATAAATAATATCTACAACATGGGATGTAAAAGTTAAATAATTTTAGTTTGTAAACGTTTCGAATGAGAAAGGCTGTTTTTATCAGAAAAAGAAAAGAAAAAATTAAAAAAAAAAAAACTCACGCGCTCTCCGTTCCCCACACCCAG
The DNA here is from genome assembly GCA_949775045.1 of Metridium senile. Taxonomy (NCBI): domain Eukaryota; kingdom Metazoa; phylum Cnidaria; class Anthozoa; order Actiniaria; family Metridiidae; genus Metridium; species Metridium senile. The sequence continues at coordinate 47,162,630 of OX459096.1, forward strand.
CTCGTCCGAAGGGAGGAGAGAACCAGCCCCTAAGCTATAAATGGTAATTCCTATACGTAGACTAACTAAGCGTCACTCGATTTATACAATTGAAAAATCCTAGTCTTTCAGGGCAGGTTTATTGTTATGCTAATCTTATTGTTCTTATTCCCAGTGGGGAGTAGGGTCAACTCGCGCATTCAATGTGATATCGCATTGCAAGCGAGTTTCATCCAAGACAACCCACACGTTGTAGGGGGTGCTTGTTTTATGCTTCGGATGGCACGTAAAACTGATGCATGTATCACTTTGTATTTAATACTTCCACTTGTTGATTATTGCTCTTGCGTTTGAAATGCATGGATGCAGTATAAACACTAGCAAAGAGTACCTAGACAGGTTGCAGAGGCGCGCTGCTGCAATCGTTGAAGGCAGGGAAAAAACAAAGAACAAAAAAAGACAAAATGAATTAAATCTTACTTTCTCCTCATCCTTTTGACAGAAATTTTCCGTAGAATTGTATGCTGGTATACAAGTTTTCTAGTCAATTCCACCGATTACAATACTAGCAGCAAAGATCTGCAGCTTCGCTTACCGTTAGCAAGAACTGCTAAGTACCAATCTTCGCAAAATTTTGAATCTTCGTTTCGCTACAACGGGGCAAAAACATGGAATTCCCTACCTGCCAATAGTAGATACCAAAACCAACCAAGGCAATTTTATTGAGTTTCGACTTGTAAAGATGGCAATCGGTGCAATTTTTGTCCGGTTGGAGCGGGTGACTGAGCACTTATAAAAAATATGGAAAGAATTGGGATCTGGTCCATGTGCTGTCGAAACTTTGCATAATTACCCATAATGCTTTTCGTTATTAAATGGAGAAACGAGTTTTTGCGTAAGGAGTCTAGAGGAAACGGCTGTTGTGCGTCTCGTAGAAGGTGTTGGATCATAAAAAGTTAAGAAATCAAAAGCGCTGGGTCTGACGTGTTCTGAGAATGCCGAGTTTTGTTTTTTGAATGATATTTTTTGCACTAAATTTAGAGATGAAAAATAACGTTTACGGTGGTTGTTCTATGGCGCAAAAACGCACACTTTAACGTTCACCTTAACACAAAGGACAGTAAATTTCACATTTTTGGATCTCAGATGATCAATTAAGTGTCAAATGTTGCCGAACTTACCACATAACACAGTCAATTAAATAATAAAGCCCTGACTCTCAAACCAAGAAAGCTAAAATTTTCGAAGTCATCATCAATAAATAAATAAATAAATAATATCTACAACATGGGATGTAAAAGTTAAATAATTTTAGTTTGTAAACGTTTCGAATGAGAAAGGCTGTTTTTATCAGAAAAAGAAAAGAAAAAATTAAAAAAAAAAAAACTCACGCGCTCTCCGTTCCCCACACCCAGCTCGTCCGAAGGGAGGAGAGAACCAGCCCCTAAGCTATAAATGGTAATTCCTATACGTAGACTAACTAAGCGTCACTCGATTTATACAATTGAAAAATCCTAGTCTTTCAGGGCAGGTTTATTGTTATGCTAATCTTATTGTTCTTATTCCCAGTGGGGAGTAGGGTCAACTCGCGCATTCAATGTGATATCGCATTGCAAGCGAGTTTCATCCAAGACAACCCACACGTTGTAGGGGGTGCTTGTTTTATGCTTCGGATGGCACGTAAAACTGATGCATGTATCACTTTGTATTTAATACTTCCACTTGTTGATTATTGCTCTTGCGTTTGAAATGCATGGATGCAGTATAAACACTAGCAAAGAGTACCTAGACAGGTTGCAGAGGCGCGCTGCTGCAATCGTTGAAGGCAGGGAAAAAACAAAGAACAAAAAAAGACAAAATGAATTAAATCTTACTTTCTCCTCATCCTTTTGACAGAAATTTTCCGTAGAATTGTATGCTGGTATACAAGTTTTCTAGTCAATTCCACCGATTACAATACTAGCAGCAAAGATCTGCAGCTTCGCTTACCGTTAGCAAGAACTGCTAAGTACCAATCTTCGCAAAATTTTGAATCTTCGTTTCGCTACAACGGGGCAAAAACATGGAATTCCCTACCTGCCAATAGTAGATACCAAAACCAACCAAGGCAATTTTATTGAGTTTCGACTTGTAAAGATGGCAATCGGTGCAATTTTTGTCCGGTTGGAGCGGGTGACTGAGCACTTATAAAAAATATGGAAAGAATTGGGATCTGGTCCATGTGCTGTCGAAACTTTGCATAATTACCCATAATGCTTTTCGTTATTAAATGGAGAAACGAGTTTTTGCGTAAGGAGTCTAGAGGAAACGGCTGTTGTGCGTCTCGTAGAAGGTGTTGGATCATAAAAAGTTAAGAAATCAAAAGCGCTGGGTCTGACGTGTTCTGAGAATGCCGAGTTTTGTTTTTTGAATGATATTTTTTGCACTAAATTTAGAGATGAAAAATAACGTTTACGGTGGTTGTTCTATGGCGCAAAAACGCACACTTTAACGTTCACCTTAACACAAAGGACAGTAAATTTCACATTTTTGGATCTCAGATGATCAATTAAGTGTCAAATGTTGCCGAACTTACCACATAACACAGTCAATTAAATAATAAAGCCCTGACTCTCAAACCAAGAAAGCTAAAATTTTCGAAGTCATCATCAATAAATAAATAAATAAATAATATCTACAACATGGGATGTAAAAGTTAAATAATTTTAGTTTGTAAACGTTTCGAATGAGAAAGGCTGTTTTTATCAGAAAAAGAAAAGAAAAAATTAAAAAAAAAAAAACTCACGCGCTCTCCGTTCCCCACACCCAGCTCGTCCGAAGGGAGGAGAGAACCAGCCCCTAAGCTATAAATGGTAATTCCTATACGTAGACTAACTAAGCGTCACTCGATTTATACAATTGAAAAATCCTAGTCTTTCAGGGCAGGTTTATTGTTATGCTAATCTTATTGTTCTTATTCCCAGTGGGGAGTAGGGTCAACTCGCGCATTCAATGTGATATCGCATTGCAAGCGAGTTTCATCCAAGACAACCCACACGTTGTAGGGGGTGCTTGTTTTATGCTTCGGATGGCACGTAAAACTGATGCATGTATCACTTTGTATTTAATACTTCCACTTGTTGATTATTGCTCTTGCGTTTGAAATGCATGGATGCAGTATAAACACTAGCAAAGAGTACCTAGACAGGTTGCAGAGGCGCGCTGCTGCAATCGTTGAAGGCAGGGAAAAAACAAAGAACAAAAAAAGACAAAATGAATTAAATCTTACTTTCTCCTCATCCTTTTGACAGAAATTTTCCGTAGAATTGTATGCTGGTATACAAGTTTTCTAGTCAATTCCACCGATTACAATACTAGCAGCAAAGATCTGCAGCTTCGCTTACCGTTAGCAAGAACTGCTAAGTACCAATCTTCGCAAAATTTTGAATCTTCGTTTCGCTACAACGGGGCAAAAACATGGAATTCCCTACCTGCCAATAGTAGATACCAAAACCAACCAAGGCAATTTTATTGAGTTTCGACTTGTAAAGATGGCAATCGGTGCAATTTTTGTCCGGTTGGAGCGGGTGACTGAGCACTTATAAAAAATATGGAAAGAATTGGGATCTGGTCCATGTGCTGTCGAAACTTTGCATAATTACCCATAATGCTTTTCGTTATTAAATGGAGAAACGAGTTTTTGCGTAAGGAGTCTAGAGGAAACGGCTGTTGTGCGTCTCGTAGAAGGTGTTGGATCATAAAAAGTTAAGAAATCAAAAGCGCTGGGTCTGACGTGTTCTGAGAATGCCGAGTTTTGTTTTTTGAATGATATTTTTTGCACTAAATTTAGAGATGAAAAATAACGTTTACGGTGGTTGTTCTATGGCGCAAAAACGCACACTTTAACGTTCACCTTAACACAAAGGACAGTAAATTTCACATTTTTGGATCTCAGATGATCAATTAAGTGTCAAATGTTGCCGAACTTACCACATAACACAGTCAATTAAATAATAAAGCCCTGACTCTCAAACCAAGAAAGCTAAAATTTTCGAAGTCATCATCAATAAATAAATAAATAAATAATATCTACAACATGGGATGTAAAAGTTAAATAATTTTAGTTTGTAAACGTTTCGAATGAGAAAGGCTGTTTTTATCAGAAAAAGAAAAGAAAAAATTAAAAAAAAAAAAACTCACGCGCTCTCCGTTCCCCACACCCAGCTCGTCCGAAGGGAGGAGAGAACCAGCCCCTAAGCTATAAATGGTAATTCCTATACGTAGACTAACTAAGCGTCACTCGATTTATACAATTGAAAAATCCTAGTCTTTCAGGGCAGGTTTATTGTTATGCTAATCTTATTGTTCTTATTCCCAGTGGGGAGTAGGGTCAACTCGCGCATTCAATGTGATATCGCATTGCAAGCGAGTTTCATCCAAGACAACCCACACGTTGTAGGGGGTGCTTGTTTTATGCTTCGGATGGCACGTAAAACTGATGCATGTATCACTTTGTATTTAATACTTCCACTTGTTGATTATTGCTCTTGCGTTTGAAATGCATGGATGCAGTATAAACACTAGCAAAGAGTACCTAGACAGGTTGCAGAGGCGCGCTGCTGCAATCGTTGAAGGCAGGGAAAAAACAAAGAACAAAAAAAGACAAAATGAATTAAATCTTACTTTCTCCTCATCCTTTTGACAGAAATTTTCCGTAGAATTGTATGCTGGTATACAAGTTTTCTAGTCAATTCCACCGATTACAATACTAGCAGCAAAGATCTGCAGCTTCGCTTACCGTTAGCAAGAACTGCTAAGTACCAATCTTCGCAAAATTTTGAATCTTCGTTTCGCTACAACGGGGCAAAAACATGGAATTCCCTACCTGCCAATAGTAGATACCAAAACCAACCAAGGCAATTTTATTGAGTTTCGACTTGTAAAGATGGCAATCGGTGCAATTTTTGTCCGGTTGGAGCGGGTGACTGAGCACTTATAAAAAATATGGAAAGAATTGGGATCTGGTCCATGTGCTGTCGAAACTTTGCATAATTACCCATAATGCTTTTCGTTATTAAATGGAGAAACGAGTTTTTGCGTAAGGAGTCTAGAGGAAACGGCTGTTGTGCGTCTCGTAGAAGGTGTTGGATCATAAAAAGTTAAGAAATCAAAAGCGCTGGGTCTGACGTGTTCTGAGAATGCCGAGTTTTGTTTTTTGAATGATATTTTTTGCACTAAATTTAGAGATGAAAAATAACGTTTACGGTGGTTGTTCTATGGCGCAAAAACGCACACTTTAACGTTCACCTTAACACAAAGGACAGTAAATTTCACATTTTTGGATCTCAGATGATCAATTAAGTGTCAAATGTTGCCGAACTTACCACATAACACAGTCAATTAAATAATAAAGCCCTGACTCTCAAACCAAGAAAGCTAAAATTTTCGAAGTCATCATCAATAAATAAATAAATAAATAATATCTACAACATGGGATGTAAAAGTTAAATAATTTTAGTTTGTAAACGTTTCGAATGAGAAAGGCTGTTTTTATCAGAAAAAGAAAAGAAAAAATTAAAAAAAAAAAAACTCACGCGCTCTCCGTTCCCCACACCCAGCTCGTCCGAAGGGAGGAGAGAACCAGCCCCTAAGCTATAAATGGTAATTCCTATACGTAGACTAACTAAGCGTCACTCGATTTATACAATTGAAAAATCCTAGTCTTTCAGGGCAGGTTTATTGTTATGCTAATCTTATTGTTCTTATTCCCAGTGGGGAGTAGGGTCAACTCGCGCATTCAATGTGATATCGCATTGCAAGCGAGTTTCATCCAAGACAACCCACACGTTGTAGGGGGTGCTTGTTTTATGCTTCGGATGGCACGTAAAACTGATGCATGTATCACTTTGTATTTAATACTTCCACTTGTTGATTATTGCTCTTGCGTTTGAAATGCATGGATGCAGTATAAACACTAGCAAAGAGTACCTAGACAGGTTGCAGAGGCGCGCTGCTGCAATCGTTGAAGGCAGGGAAAAAACAAAGAACAAAAAAAGACAAAATGAATTAAATCTTACTTTCTCCTCATCCTTTTGACAGAAATTTTCCGTAGAATTGTATGCTGGTATACAAGTTTTCTAGTCAATTCCACCGATTACAATACTAGCAGCAAAGATCTGCAGCTTCGCTTACCGTTAGCAAGAACTGCTAAGTACCAATCTTCGCAAAATTTTGAATCTTCGTTTCGCTACAACGGGGCAAAAACATGGAATTCCCTACCTGCCAATAGTAGATACCAAAACCAACCAAGGCAATTTTATTGAGTTTCGACTTGTAAAGATGGCAATCGGTGCAATTTTTGTCCGGTTGGAGCGGGTGACTGAGCACTTATAAAAAATATGGAAAGAATTGGGATCTGGTCCATGTGCTGTCGAAACTTTGCATAATTACCCATAATGCTTTTCGTTATTAAATGGAGAAACGAGTTTTTGCGTAAGGAGTCTAGAGGAAACGGCTGTTGTGCGTCTCGTAGAAGGTGTTGGATCATAAAAAGTTAAGAAATCAAAAGCGCTGGGTCTGACGTGTTCTGAGAATGCCGAGTTTTGTTTTTTGAATGATATTTTTTGCACTAAATTTAGAGATGAAAAATAACGTTTACGGTGGTTGTTCTATGGCGCAAAAACGCACACTTTAACGTTCACCTTAACACAAAGGACAGTAAATTTCACATTTTTGGATCTCAGATGATCAATTAAGTGTCAAATGTTGCCGAACTTACCACATAACACAGTCAATTAAATAATAAAGCCCTGACTCTCAAACCAAGAAAGCTAAAATTTTCGAAGTCATCATCAATAAATAAATAAATAAATAATATCTACAACATGGGATGTAAAAGTTAAATAATTTTAGTTTGTAAACGTTTCGAATGAGAAAGGCTGTTTTTATCAGAAAAAGAAAAGAAAAAATTAAAAAAAAAAAAACTCACGCGCTCTCCGTTCCCCACACCCAGCTCGTCCGAAGGGAGGAGAGAACCAGCCCCTAAGCTATAAATGGTAATTCCTATACGTAGACTAACTAAGCGTCACTCGATTTATACAATTGAAAAATCCTAGTCTTTCAGGGCAGGTTTATTGTTATGCTAATCTTATTGTTCTTATTCCCAGTGGGGAGTAGGGTCAACTCGCGCATTCAATGTGATATCGCATTGCAAGCGAGTTTCATCCAAGACAACCCACACGTTGTAGGGGGTGCTTGTTTTATGCTTCGGATGGCACGTAAAACTGATGCATGTATCACTTTGTATTTAATACTTCCACTTGTTGATTATTGCTCTTGCGTTTGAAATGCATGGATGCAGTATAAACACTAGCAAAGAGTACCTAGACAGGTTGCAGAGGCGCGCTGCTGCAATCGTTGAAGGCAGGGAAAAAACAAAGAACAAAAAAAGACAAAATGAATTAAATCTTACTTTCTCCTCATCCTTTTGACAGAAATTTTCCGTAGAATTGTATGCTGGTATACAAGTTTTCTAGTCAATTCCACCGATTACAATACTAGCAGCAAAGATCTGCAGCTTCGCTTACCGTTAGCAAGAACTGCTAAGTACCAATCTTCGCAAAATTTTGAATCTTCGTTTCGCTACAACGGGGCAAAAACATGGAATTCCCTACCTGCCAATAGTAGATACCAAAACCAACCAAGGCAATTTTATTGAGTTTCGACTTGTAAAGATGGCAATCGGTGCAATTTTTGTCCGGTTGGAGCGGGTGACTGAGCACTTATAAAAAATATGGAAAGAATTGGGATCTGGTCCATGTGCTGTCGAAACTTTGCATAATTACCCATAATGCTTTTCGTTATTAAATGGAGAAACGAGTTTTTGCGTAAGGAGTCTAGAGGAAACGGCTGTTGTGCGTCTCGTAGAAGGTGTTGGATCATAAAAAGTTAAGAAATCAAAAGCGCTGGGTCTGACGTGTTCTGAGAATGCCGAGTTTTGTTTTTTGAATGATATTTTTTGCACTAAATTTAGAGATGAAAAATAACGTTTACGGTGGTTGTTCTATGGCGCAAAAACGCACACTTTAACGTTCACCTTAACACAAAGGACAGTAAATTTCACATTTTTGGATCTCAGATGATCAATTAAGTGTCAAATGTTGCCGAACTTACCACATAACACAGTCAATTAAATAATAAAGCCCTGACTCTCAAACCAAGAAAGCTAAAATTTTCGAAGTCATCATCAATAAATAAATAAATAAATAATATCTACAACATGGGATGTAAAAGTTAAATAATTTTAGTTTGTAAACGTTTCGAATGAGAAAGGCTGTTTTTATCAGAAAAAGAAAAGAAAAAATTAAAAAAAAAAAAACTCACGCGCTCTCCGTTCCCCACACCCAGCTCGTCCGAAGGGAGGAGAGAACCAGCCCCTAAGCTATAAATGGTAATTCCTATACGTAGACTAACTAAGCGTCACTCGATTTATACAATTGAAAAATCCTAGTCTTTCAGGGCAGGTTTATTGTTATGCTAATCTTATTGTTCTTATTCCCAGTGGGGAGTAGGGTCAACTCGCGCATTCAATGTGATATCGCATTGCAAGCGAGTTTCATCCAAGACAACCCACACGTTGTAGGGGGTGCTTGTTTTATGCTTCGGATGGCACGTAAAACTGATGCATGTATCACTTTGTATTTAATACTTCCACTTGTTGATTATTGCTCTTGCGTTTGAAATGCATGGATGCAGTATAAACACTAGCAAAGAGTACCTAGACAGGTTGCAGAGGCGCGCTGCTGCAATCGTTGAAGGCAGGGAAAAAACAAAGAACAAAAAAAGACAAAATGAATTAAATCTTACTTTCTCCTCATCCTTTTGACAGAAATTTTCCGTAGAATTGTATGCTGGTATACAAGTTTTCTAGTCAATTCCACCGATTACAATACTAGCAGCAAAGATCTGCAGCTTCGCTTACCGTTAGCAAGAACTGCTAAGTACCAATCTTCGCAAAATTTTGAATCTTCGTTTCGCTACAACGGGGCAAAAACATGGAATTCCCTACCTGCCAATAGTAGATACCAAAACCAACCAAGGCAATTTTATTGAGTTTCGACTTGTAAAGATGGCAATCGGTGCAATTTTTGTCCGGTTGGAGCGGGTGACTGAGCACTTATAAAAAATATGGAAAGAATTGGGATCTGGTCCATGTGCTGTCGAAACTTTGCATAATTACCCATAATGCTTTTCGTTATTAAATGGAGAAACGAGTTTTTGCGTAAGGAGTCTAGAGGAAACGGCTGTTGTGCGTCTCGTAGAAGGTGTTGGATCATAAAAAGTTAAGAAATCAAAAGCGCTGGGTCTGACGTGTTCTGAGAATGCCGAGTTTTGTTTTTTGAATGATATTTTTTGCACTAAATTTAGAGATGAAAAATAACGTTTACGGTGGTTGTTCTATGGCGCAAAAACGCACACTTTAACGTTCACCTTAACACAAAGGACAGTAAATTTCACATTTTTGGATCTCAGATGATCAATTAAGTGTCAAATATTGCCGAACTTACCACATAACACAGTCAATTAAATAATAAAGCCCTGACTCTCAAACCAAGAAAGCTAAAATTTTCGAAGTCATCATCAATAAATAAATAAATAAATAATATCTACAACATGGGATGTAAAAGTTAAATAATTTTAGTTTGTAAACGTTTCGAATGAGAAAGGCTGTTTTTATCAGAAAAAGAAAAGAAAAAATTAAAAAAAAAAAAACTCACGCGCTCTCCGTTTCCCACACCCAGCTCGTCCGAAGGGAGGAGAGAACCAGCCCCTAAGCTATAAATGGTAATTCCTATACGTAGACTAACTAAGCGTCACTCGATTTATACAATTGAAAAATCCTAGTCTTTCAGGGCAGGTTTATTGTTATGCTAATCTTATTGTTCTTATTCCCAGTGGGGAGTAGGGTCAACTCGCGCATTCAATGTGATATCGCATTGCAAGCGAGTTTCATCCAAGACAACCCACACGTTGTAGGGGGTGCTTGTTTTATGCTTCGGATGGCACGTAAAACTGATGCATGTATCACTTTGTATTTAATACTTCCACTTGTTGATTATTGCTCTTGCGTTTGAAATGCATGGATGCAGTATAAACACTAGCAAAGAGTACCTAGACAGGTTGCAGAGGCGCGCTGCTGCAATCGTTGAAGGCAGGGAAAAAACAAAGAACAAAAAAAGACAAAATGAATTAAATCTTACTTTCTCCTCATCCTTTTGACAGAAATTTTCCGTAGAATTGTATGCTGGTATACAAGTTTTCTAGTCAATTCCACCGATTACAATACTAGCAGCAAAGATCTGCAGCTTCGCTTACCGTTAGCAAGAACTGCTAAGTACCAATCTTCGCAAAATTTTGAATCTTCGTTTCGCTACAACGGGGCAAAAACATGGAATTCCCTACCTGCCAATAGTAGATACCAAAACCAACCAAGGCAATTTTATTGAGTTTCGACTTGTAAAGATGGCAATCGGTGCAATTTTTGTCCGGTTGGAGCGGGTGACTGAGCACTTATAAAAAATATGGAAAGAATTGGGATCTGGTCCATGTGCTGTCGAAACTTTGCATAATTACCCATAATGCTTTTCGTTATTAAATGGAGAAACGAGTTTTTGCGTAAGGAGTCTAGAGGAAACGGCTGTTGTGCGTCTCGTAGAAGGTGTTGGATCATAAAAAGTTAAGAAATCAAAAGCGCTGGGTCTGACGTGTTCTGAGAATGCCGAGTTTTGTTTTTTGAATGATATTTTTTGCACTAAATTTAGAGATGAAAAATAACGTTTACGGTGGTTGTTCTATGGCGCAAAAACGCACACTTTAACGTTCACCTTAACACAAAGGACAGTAAATTTCACATTTTTGGATCTCAGATGATCAATTAAGTGTCAAATATTGCCGAACTTACCACATAACACAGTCAATTAAATAATAAAGCCCTGACTCTCAAACCAAGAAAGCTAAAATTTTCGAAGTCATCATCAATAAATAAATAAATAAATAATATCTACAACATGGGATGTAAAAGTTAAATAATTTTAGTTTGTAAACGTTTCGAATGAGAAAGGCTGTTTTTATCAGAAAAAGAAAAGAAAAAATTAAAAAAAAAAAAAACTCACGCGCTCTCCGTTCCCCACACCCAGCTCGTCCGAAGGGAGGAGAGAACCAGCCCCTAAGCTATAAATGGTAATTCCTATACGTAGACTAACTAAGCGTCACTCGATTTATACAATTGAAAAATCCTAGTCTTTCAGGGCAGGTTTATTGTTATGCTAATCTTATTGTTCTTATTCCCAGTGGGGAGTAGGGTCAACTCGCGCATTCAATGTGATATCGCATTGCAAGCGAGTTTCATCCAAGACAACCCACACGTTGTAGGGGGTGCTTGTTTTATGCTTCGGATGGCACGTAAAACTGATGCATGTATCACTTTGTATTTAATACTTCCACTTGTTGATTATTGCTCTTGCGTTTGAAATGCATGGATGCAGTATAAACACTAGCAAAGAGTACCTAGACAGGTTGCAGAGGCGCGCTGCTGCAATCGTTGAAGGCAGGGAAAAAACAAAGAACAAAAAAAGACAAAATGAATTAAATCTTACTTTCTCCTCATCCTTTTGACAGAAATTGTCCGTAGAATTGTATGCTGGTATACAAGTTTTCTAGTCAATTCCACCGATTACAATACTAGCAGCAAAGATCTGCAGCTTCGCTTACCGTTAGCAAGAACTGCTAAGTACCAATCTTCGCAAAATTTTGAATCTTCGTTTCGCTACAACGGGGCAAAAACATGGAATTCCCTACCTGCCAATAGTAGATACCAAAACCAACCAAGGCAATTTTATTGAGTTTCGACTTGTAAAGATGGCAATCGGTGCAATTTTTGTCCGGTTGGAGCGGGTGACTGAGCACTTATAAAAAATATGGAAAGAATTGGGATCTGGTCCATGTGCTGTCGAAACTTTGCATAATTACCCATAATGCTTTTCGTTATTAAATGGAGAAACGAGTTTTTGCGTAAGGAGTCTAGAGGAAACGGCTGTTGTGCGTCTCGTAGAAGGTGTTGGATCATAAAAAGTTAAGAAATCAAAAGCGCTGGGTCTGACGTGTTCTGAGAATGCCGAGTTTTGTTTTTTGAATGATATTTTTTGCACTAAATTTAGAGATGAAAAATAACGTTTACGGTGGTTGTTCTATGGCGCAAAAACGCACACTTTAACGTTCACCTTAACACAAAGGACAGTAAATTTCACATTTTTGGATCTCAGATGATCAATTAAGTGTCAAATGTTGCCGAACTTACCACATAACACAGTCAATTAAATAATAAAGCCCTGACTCTCAAACCAAGAAAGCTAAAATTTTCGAAGTCATCATCAATAAATAAATAAATAAATAATATCTACAACATGGGATGTAAAAGTTAAATAATTTTAGTTTGTAAACGTTTCGAATGAGAAAGGCTGTTTTTATCAGAAAAAGAAAAGAAAAAATTAAAAAAAAAAAAACTCACGCGCTCTCCGTTCCCCACACCCAGCTCGTCCGAAGGGAGGAGAGAACCAGCCCCTAAGCTATAAATGGTAATTCCTATACGTAGACTAACTAAGCGTCACTCGATTTATACAATTGAAAAATCCTAGTCTTTCAGGGCAGGTTTATTGTTATGCTAATCTTATTGTTCTTATTCCCAGTGGGGAGTAGGGTCAACTCGCGCATTCAATGTGATATCGCATTGCAAGCGAGTTTCATCCAAGACAACCCACACGTTGTAGGGGGTGCTTGTTTTATGCTTCGGATGGCACGTAAAACTGATGCATGTATCACTTTGTATTTAATACTTCCACTTGTTGATTATTGCTCTTGCGTTTGAAATGCATGGATGCAGTATAAACACTAGCAAAGAGTACCTAGACAGGTTGCAGAGGCGCGCTGCTGCAATCGTTGAAGGCAGGGAAAAAACAAAGAACAAAAAAAGACAAAATGAATTAAATCTTACTTTCTCCTCATCCTTTTGACAGAAATTTTCCGTAGAATTGTATGCTGGTATACAAGTTTTCTAGTCAATTCCACCGATTACAATACTAGCAGCAAAGATCTGCAGCTTCGCTTACCGTTAGCAAGAACTGCTAAGTACCAATCTTCGCAAAATTTTGAATCTTCGTTTCGCTACAACGGGGCAAAAACATGGAATTCCCTACCTGCCAATAGTAGATACCAAAACCAACCAAGGCAATTTTATTGAGTTTCGACTTGTAAAGATGGCAATCGGTGCAATTTTTGTCCGGTTGGAGCGGGTGACTGAGCACTTATAAAAAATATGGAAAGAATTGGGATCTGGTCCATGTGCTGTCGAAACTTTGCATAATTACCCATAATGCTTTTCGTTATTAAATGGAGAAACGAGTTTTTGCGTAAGGAGTCTAGAGGAAACGGCTGTTGTGCGTCTCGTAGAAGGTGTTGGATCATAAAAAGTTAAGAAATCAAAAGCGCTGGGTCTGACGTGTTCTGAGAATGCCGAGTTTTGTTTTTTGAATGATATTTTTTGCACTAAATTTAGAGATGAAAAATAACGTTTACGGTGGTTGTTCTATGGCGCAAAAACGCACACTTTAACGTTCACCTTAACACAAAGGACAGTAAATTTCACATTTTTGGATCTCAGATGATCAATTAAGTGTCAAATGTTGCCGAACTTACCACATAACACAGTCAATTAAATAATAAAGCCCTGACTCTCAAACCAAGAAAGCTAAAATTTTCGAAGTCATCATCAATAAATAAATAAATAAATAATATCTACAACATGGGATGTAAAAGTTAAATAATTTTAGTTTGTAAACGTTTCGAATGAGAAAGGCTGTTTTTATCAGAAAAAGAAAAGAAAAAATTAAAAAAAAAAAAACTCACGCGCTCTCCGTTCCCCACACCCAGCTCGTCCGAAGGGAGGAGAGAACCAGCCCCTAAGCCATAAATGGTAATTCCTATACGTAGACTAACTAAGCGTCACTCGATTTATACAATTGAAAAATCCTAGTCTTTCAGGGCAGGTTTATTGTTATGCTAATCTTATTGTTCTTATTCCCAGTGGGGAGTAGGGTCAACTCGCGCATTCAATGTGATATCGCATTGCAAGCGAGTTTCATCCAAGACAACCCACACGTTGTAGGGGGTGCTTGTTTTATGCTTCGGATGGCACGTAAAACTGATGCATGTATCACTTTGTATTTAATACTTCCACTTGTTGATTATTGCTCTTGCGTTTGAAATGCATGGATGCAGTATAAACACTAGCAAAGAGTACCTAGACAGGTTGCAGAGGCGCGCTGCTGCAATCGTTGAAGGCAGGGAAAAAACAAAGAACAAAAAAAGACAAAATGAATTAAATCTTACTTTCTCCTCATCCTTTTGACAGAAATTTTCCGTAGAATTGTATGCTGGTATACAAGTTTTCTAGTCAATTCCACCGATTACAATACTAGCAGCAAAGATCTGCAGCTTCGCTTACCGTTAGCAAGAACTGCTAAGTACCAATCTTCGCAAAATTTTGAATCTTCGTTTCGCTACAACGGGGCAAAAACATGGAATTCCCTACCTGCCAATAGTAGATACCAAAACCAACCAAGGCAATTTTATTGAGTTTCGACTTGTAAAGATGGCAATCGGTGCAATTTTTGTCCGGTTGGAGCGGGTGACTGAGCACTTATAAAAAATATGGAAAGAATTGGGATCTGGTCCATGTGCTGTCGAAACTTTGCATAATTACCCATAATGCTTTTCGTTATTAAATGGAGAAACGAGTTTTTGCGTAAGGAGTCTAGAGGAAACGGCTGTTGTGCGTCTCGTAGAAGGTGTTGGATCATAAAAAGTTAAGAAATCAAAAGCGCTGGGTCTGACGTGTTCTGAGAATGCCGAGTTTTGTTTTTTGAATGATATTTTTTGCACTAAATTTAGAGATGAAAAATAACGTTTACGGTGGTTGTTCTATGGCGCAAAAACGCACACTTTAACGTTCACCTTAACACAAAGGACAGTAAATTTCACATTTTTGGATCTCAGATGATCAATTAAGTGTCAAATGTTGCCGAACTTACCACATAACACAGTCAATTAAATAATAAAGCCCTGACTCTCAAACCAAGAAAGCTAAAATTTTCGAAGTCATCATCAATAAATAAATAAATAAATAATATCTACAACATGGGATGTAAAAGTTAAATAATTTTAGTTTGTAAACGTTTCGAATGAGAAAGGCTGTTTTTATCAGAAAAAGAAAAGAAAAAATTAAAAAAAAAAAAACTCACGCGCTCTCCGTTCCCCACACCCAGCTCGTCCGAAGGGAGGAGAGAACCAGCCCCTAAGCTATAAATGGTAATTCCTATACGTAGACTAACTAAGCGTCACTCGATTTATACAATTGAAAAATCCTAGTCTTTCAGGGCAGGTTTATTGTTATGCTAATCTTATTGTTCTTATTCCCAGTGGGGAGTAGGGTCAACTCGCGCATTCAATGTGATATCGCATTGCAAGCGAGTTTCATCCAAGACAACCCACACGTTGTAGGGGGTGCTTGTTTTATGCTTCGGATGGCACGTAAAACTGATGCATGTATCACTTTGTATTTAATACTTCCACTTGTTGATTATTGCTCTTGCGTTTGAAATGCATGGATGCAGTATAAACACTAGCAAAGAGTACCTAGACAGGTTGCAGAGGCGCGCTGCTGCAATCGTTGAAGGCAGGGAAAAAACAAAGAACAAAAAAAGACAAAATGAATTAAATCTTACTTTCTCCTCATCCTTTTGACAGAAATTTTCCGTAGAATTGTATGCTGGTATACAAGTTTTCTAGTCAATTCCACCGATTACAATACTAGCAGCAAAGATCTGCAGCTTCGCTTACCGTTAGCAAGAACTGCTAAGTACCAATCTTCGCAAAATTTTGAATCTTCGTTTCGCTACAACGGGGCAAAAACATGGAATTCCCTACCTGCCAATAGTAGATACCAAAACCAACCAAGGCAATTTTATTGAGTTTCGACTTGTAAAGATGGCAATCGGTGCAATTTTTGTCCGGTTGGAGCGGGTGACTGAGCACTTATAAAAAATATGGAAAGAATTGGGATCTGGTCCATGTGCTGTCGAAACTTTGCATAATTACCCATAATGCTTTTCGTTATTAAATGGAGAAACGAGTTTTTGCGTAAGGAGTCTAGAGGAAACGGCTGTTGTGCGTCTCGTAGAAGGTGTTGGATCATAAAAAGTTAAGAAATCAAAAGCGCTGGGTCTGACGTGTTCTGAGAATGCCGAGTTTTGTTTTTTGAATGATATTTTTTGCACTAAATTTAGAGATGAAAAATAACGTTTACGGTGGTTGTTCTATGGCGCAAAAACGCACACTTTAACGTTCACCTTAACACAAAGGACAGTAAATTTCACATTTTTGGATCTCAGATGATCAATTAAGAGTCAAATGTTGCCGAACTTACCACATAACACAGTCAATTAAATAATAAAGCCCTGACTCTCAAACCAAGAAAGCTAAAATTTTCGAAGTCATCATCAATAAATAAATAAATAAATAATATCTACAACATGGGATGTAAAAGTTAAATAATTTTAGTTTGTAAACGTTTCGAATGAGAAAGGCTGTTTTTATCAGAAAAAGAAAAGAAAAAATTAAAAAAAAAAAAACTCACGCGCTCTCCGTTCCCCACACCCAGCTCGTCCGAAGGGAGGAGAGAACCAGCCCCTAAACTATAAATGGTAATTCCTATACGTAGACTAACTAAGCGTCACTCGATTTATACAATTGAAAAATCCTAGTCTTTCAGGGCAGGTTTATTGTTATGCTAATCTTATTGTTCTTATTCCCAGTGGGGAGTAGGGTCAACTCGCGCATTCAATGTGATATCGCATTGCAAGCGAGTTTCATCCAAGACAACCCACACGTTGTAGGGGGTGCTTGTTTTATGCTTCGGATGGCACGTAAAACTGATGCATGTATCACTTTGTATTTAATACTTCCACTTGTTGATTATTGCTCTTGCGTTTGAAATGCATGGATGCAGTATAAACACTAGCAAAGAGTACCTAGACAGGTTGCAGAGGCGCGCTGCTGCAATCGTTGAAGGCAGGGAAAAAACAAAGAACAAAATGAATTAAATCTTACTTTCTCCTCATCCTTTTGACAGAAATTTTCCGTAGAATTGTATGCTGGTATACAAGTTTTCTAGTCAATTCCACCGATTACAATACTAGCAGCAAAGATCTGCAGCTTCGCTTACCGTTAGCAAGAACTGCTAAGTACCAATCTTCGCAAAATTTTGAATCTTCGTTTCGCTACAACGGGGCAAAAACATGGAATTCCCTACCTGCCAATAGTAGATACCAAAACCAACCAAGGCAATTTTATTGAGTTTCGACTTGTAAAGATGGCAATCGGTGCAATTTTTGTCCGGTTGGAGCGGGTGACTGAGCACTTATAAAAAATATGGAAAGAATTGGGATCTGGTCCATGTGCTGTCGAAACTTTGCATAATTACCCATAATGCTTTTCGTTATTAAATGGAGAAACGAGTTTTTGCGTAAGGAGTCTAGAGGAAACGGCTGTTGTGCGTCTCGTAGAAGGTGTTGGATCATAAAAAGTTAAGAAATCAAAAGCGCTGGGTCTGACGTGTTCTGAGAATGCCGAGTTTTGTTTTTTGAATGATATTTTTTGCACTAAATTTAGAGATGAAAAATAACGTTTACGGTGGTTGTTCTATGGCGCAAAAACGCACACTTTAACGTTCACCTTAACACAAAGGACAGTAAATTTCACATTTTTGGATCTCAGATGATCAATTAAGTGTCAAATGTTGCCGAACTTACCACATAACACAGTCAATTAAATAATAAAGCCCTGACTCTCAAACCAAGAAAGCTAAAATTTTCGAAGTCATCATCAATAAATAAATAAATAAATAATATCTACAACATGGGATGTAAAAGTTAAATAATTTTAGTTTGTAAACGTTTCGAATGAGAAAGGCTGTTTTTATCAGAAAAAGAAAAGAAAAAATTAAAAAAAAAAAAACTCACGCGCTCTCCGTTCCCCACACCCAGCTCGTCCGAAGGGAGGAGAGAACCAGCCCCTAAGCTATAAATGGTAATTCCTATACGTAGACTAACTAAGCGTCACTCGATTTATACAATTGAAAAATCCTAGTCTTTCAGGGCAGGTTTATTGTTATGCTAATCTTATTGTTCTTATTCCCAGTGGGGAGTAGGGTCAACTCGCGCATTCAATGTGATATCGCATTGCAAGCGAGTTTCATCCAAGACAACCCACACGTTGTAGGGGGTGCTTGTTTTATGCTTCGGATGGCACGTAAAACTGATGCATGTATCACTTTGTATTTAATACTTCCACTTGTTGATTATTGCTCTTGCGTTTGAAATGCATGGATGCAGTATAAACACTAGCAAAGAGTACCTAGACAGGTTGCAGAGGCGCGCTGCTGCAATCGTTGAAGGCAGGGAAAAAACAAAGAACAAAAAAAGACAAAATGAATTAAATCTTACTTTCTCCTCATCCTTTTGACAGAAATTTTCCGTAGAATTGTATGCTGGTATACAAGTTTTCTAGTCAATTCCACCGATTACAATACTAGCAGCAAAGATCTGCAGCTTCGCTTACCGTTAGCAAGAACTGCTAAGTACCAATCTTCGCAAAATTTTGAATCTTCGTTTCGCTACAACGGGGCAAAAACATGGAATTCCCTACCTGCCAATAGTAGATACCAAAACCAACCAAGGCAATTTTATTGAGTTTCGACTTGTAAAGATGGCAATCGGTGCAATTTTTGTCCGGTTGGAGCGGGTGACTGAGCACTTATAAAAAATATGGAAAGAATTGGGATCTGGTCCATGTGCTGTCGAAACTTTGCATAATTACCCATAATGCTTTTCGTTATTAAATGGAGAAACGAGTTTTTGCGTAAGGAGTCTAGAGGAAACGGCTGTTGTGCGTCTCGTAGAAGGTGTTGGATCATAAAAAGTTAAGAAATCAAAAGCGCTGGGTCTGACGTGTTCTGAGAATGCCGAGTTTTGTTTTTTGAATGATATTTTTTGCACTAAATTTAGAGATGAAAAATAACGTTTACGGTGGTTGTTCTATGGCGCAAAAACGCACACTTTAACGTTCACCTTAACACAAAGGACAGTAAATTTCACATTTTTGGATCTCAGATGATCAATTAAGTGTCAAATGTTGCCGAACTTACCACATAACACAGTCAATTAAATAATAAAGCCCTGACTCTCAAACCAAGAAAGCTAAAATTTTCGAAGTCATCATCAATAAATAAATAAATAAATAATATCTACAACATGGGATGTAAAAGTTAAATAATTTTAGTTTGTAAACGTTTCGAATGAGAAAGGCTGTTTTTATCAGAAAAAGAAAAGAAAAAATTAAAAAAAAAAAACTCACGCGCTCTCCGTTCCCCACACCCAGCTCGTTCGAAGGGAGGAGAGAACCAGCCCCTAAGCTATAAATGGTAATTCCTATACGTAGACTAACTAAGCGTCACTCGATTTATACAATTGAAAAATCCTAGTCTTTCAGGGCAGGTTTATTGTTATGCTAATCTTATTGTTCTTATTCCCGGTGGGGAGTAGGGTCAACTCGCGCATTCAATGTGATATCGCATTGCAAGCGAGTTTCATCCAAGACAACCCACACGTTGTAGGGGGTGCTTGTTTTATGCTTCGGATGGCACGTAAAACTGATGCATGTATCACTTTGTATTTAATACTTCCACTTGTTGATTATTGCTCTTGCGTTTGAAATGCATGGATGCAGTATAAACACTAGCAAAGAGTACCTAGACAGGTTGCAGAGGCGCGCTGCTGCAATCGTTGAAGGCAGGGAAAAAACAAAGAACAAAAAAAGACAAAATGAATTAAATCTTACTTTCTCCTCATCCTTTTGACAGAAATTTTCCGTAGAATTGTATGCTGGTATATAAGTTTTCTAGTCAATTCCACCGATTACAATACTAGCAGCAAAGATCTGCAGCTTCGCTTACCGTTAGCAAGAACTGCTAAGTACCAATCTTCGCAAAATTTTGAATCTTCGTTTCGCTACAACGGGGCAAAAACATGGAATTCCCTACCTGCCAATAGTAGATACCAAAACCAACCAAGGCAATTTTATTGAGTTTCGACTTGTAAAGATGGCAATCGGTGCAATTTTTGTCCGGTTGGAGCGGGTGACTGAGCACTTATAAAAAATATGGAAAGAATTGGGATCTGGTCCATGTGCTGTCGAAACTTTGCATAATTACCCATAATGCTTTTCGTTATTAAATGGAGAAACGAGTTTTTGCGTAAGGAGTCTAGAGGAAACGGCTGTTGTGCGTCTCGTAGAAGGTGTTGGATCATAAAAAGTTAAGAAATCAAAAGCGCTGGGTCTGACGTGTTCTGAGAATGCCGAGTTTTGTTTTTTGAATGATATTTTTTGCACTAAATTTAGAGATGAAAAATAACGTTTACGGTGGTTGTTCTATGGCGCAAAAACGCACACTTTAACGTTCACCTTAACACAAAGGACAGTAAATTTCACATTTTTGGATCTCAGATGATCAATTAAGTGTCAAATGTTGCCGAACTTACCACATAACACAGTCAATTAAATAATAAAGCCCTGACTCTCAAACCAAGAAAGCTAAAATTTTCGAAGTCATCATCAATAAATAAATAAATAAATAATATCTACAACATGGGATGTAAAAGTTAAATAATTTTAGTTTGTAAACGTTTCGAATGAGAAAGGCTGTTTTTATCAGAAAAAGAAAAGAAAAAATTAAAAAAAAAAAACTCACGCGCTCTCCGTTTCCCACACCCAGCTCGTCCGAAGGGAGGAGAGAACCAGCCCCTAAGCTATAAATGGTAATTCCTATACGTAGACTAACTAAGCGTCACTCGATTTATACAATTGAAAAATCCTAGTCTTTCAGGGCAGGTTTATTGTTATGCTAATCTTATTGTTCTTATTCCCGGTGGGGAGTAGGGTCAACTCGCGCATTCAATGTGATATCGCATTGCAAGCGAGTTTCATCCAAGACAACCCACACGTTGTAGGGGGTGCTTGTTTTATGCTTCGGATGGCACGTAAAACTGATGCATGTATCACTTTGTATTTAATACTTCCACTTGTTGATTATTGCTCTTGCGTTTGAAATGCATGGATGCAGTATAAACACTAGCAAAGAGTACCTAGACAGGTTGCAGAGGCGCGCTGCTGCAATCGTTGAAGGCAGGGGAAAAACAAAGAACAAAAAAAGACAAAATGAATTAAATCTTACTTTCTCCTCATCCTTTTGACAGAAATTTTCCGTAGAATTGTATGCTGGTATACAAGTTTTCTAGTCAATTCCACCGATTACAATACTAGCAGCAAAGATCTGCAGCTTCGCTTACCGTTAGCAAGAACTGCTAAGTACCAATCTTCGCAAAATTTTGAATCTTCGTTTCGCTACAACGGGGCAAAAACATGGAATTCCCTACCTGCCAATAGTAGATACCAAAACCAACCAAGGCAATTTTATTGAGTTTCGACTTGTAAAGATGGCAATCGGTGCAATTTTTGTCCGGTTGGAGCGGGTGACTGAGCACTTATAAAAAATATGGAAAGAATTGGGATCTGGTCCATGTGCTGTCGAAACTTTGCATAATTACCCATAATGCTTTTCGTTATTAAATGGAGAAACGAGTTTTTGCGTAAGGAGTCTAGAGGAAACGGCTGTTGTGCGTCTCGTAGAAGGTGTTGGATCATAAAAAGTTAAGAAATCAAAAGCGCTGGGTCTGACGTGTTCTGAGAATGCCGAGTTTTGTTTTTTGAATGATATTTTTTGCACTAAATTTAGAGATGAAAAATAACGTTTACGGTGGTTGTTCTATGGCGCAAAAACGCACACTTTAACGTTCACCTTAACACAAAGGACAGTAAATTTCACATTTTTGGATCTCAGATGATCAATTAAGTGTCAAATGTTGCCGAACTTACCACATAACACAGTCAATTAAATAATAAAGCCCTGACTCTCAAACCAAGAAAGCTAAAATTTTCGAAGTCATCATCAATAAATAAATAAATAAATAATATCTACAACATGGGATGTAAAAGTTAAATAATTTTAGTTTGTAAACGTTTCGAATGAGAAAGGCTGTTTTTATCAGAAAAAGAAAAGAAAAAATTAAAAAAAAAAAACTCACGCGCTCTCCGTTCCCCACACCCAGCTCGTCCGAAGGGAGGAGAGAACCAGCCCCTAAGCTATAAATGGTAATTCCTATACGTAGACTAACTAAGCGTCACTCGATTTATACAATTGAAAAATCCTAGTCTTTCAGGGCAGGTTTATTGTTATGCTAATCTTATTGTTCTTATTCCCGGTGGGGAGTAGGGTCAACTCGCACATTCAATGTGATATCGCATTGCAAGCGAGTTTCATCCAAGACAACCCACACGTTGTAGGGGGTGCTTGTTTTATGCTTCGGATGGCACGTAAAACTGATGCATGTATCACTTTGTATTTAATACTCAGTGATACTTCCACTTGTTGATTATTGCTCTTGCGTTTGAAATGCATGGATGCAGTATAAACACTAGGAAAGAGTACCTAGACAGTGGATACAAGCGTTTGGCGTCGTACTCTGCAGTGATGCTGGACGACTCGGCAAGGATATAAACCCTGTGCTACAGGAAGACAAGATTTTATATTTTACAGATATGCCAGCAGATGCTCAGCTTCACCCGAAGCTTTGGAGTCGTCTCACCGAGTTCCTTTCCAACTATGCTGACCCAAGATGGACTATTGTTGAGTGGAACGACGGGGCAAAAGTACTTATCAAGTTTACTACGAAACGCAAAGAAACCCAAGCAACGCCAAAGAAGAGTCGTAGGCAACGGCGAAGGCGCAAGCCTCAGCCACGCCATGATCTCACAAGCGAACTGAGGGTGCAAGTAGTCGAACAACGTAAACCCAGTGTGAAGGATGCGCAGCGAATTGTTTCTGCTAAAGTTGTTGAACACCGTGCCATAGTGCAACAAGATGTTCCGATGGATGTGGTCGAACAATGCGCTCCCACACTACTGAAGACACGTGATGCTCCTACTGAAACTGTTTCTATGGAACCCTCGACTTCGCAAGCAGTTGTGACGACGACGATGATGGACACGTGTCCAATTGAAGATGAAGCAAAACCTGATGAATCCGAACATGAGAAAACTGATGATGAGATGACTGATGAAACTAGTACCGATGAGACATCAAGTGAAGATGAAAATTCAGATGAAAACGTGGATGAGAAGGATGAATCATCCCATAATGAAGAGCAAATAAAAGACAAAGAACAAAGTAAAGACAAAGAGCAAAGTAAAGACAAAGAAATGCTACAAGACCTTGCCTCACAAAAACCACAACCGTGCAACTCGAAAGCACCACCAATTGAATGGCCTTCGAAAGAGATGAAGCAGCAAAGAGAAGAAGAAAAAGAACGAAAAGAAGCAGAAGCAGAACTGAATCGTAAAAAGACAGAAGAAATTGAAAGACACTTTGCTGATTTAAAAAGGAAGAAAAAGAAGTTTGAAGATGACATGAAAAGGTTTAGGATGACACCAACCTCGAATATGAAAACTGGAATTAGTATGATACATGATCCTATAGAGACCTTTTGTCAACAACTACGAGAAATTGGTGGTAAAACCGTAACAGTCGAGATCCTTTTGAAACAACTAAAACAATCTGATATGCTCAGAGCAACTGTATGTGGTTGTATCACGAAGACAAATAATTATAAGAACTATATAGAAATATGTGCATTATGCACAGCGAATAATACCTCTATATGTTTGAGTGACAATCATAGAAAACTATGGATTAAAGATTATATGTTTTCGAAATTGCATTATGCAATTGAAACTCTAAGAATAATGTTACAGCACGATGTCTGGATAGTCAAGCATTGGGACAATTATTATTAGAAAAGTGAATGAATACTAAGCTGACATAAAGCTGATACAAAGTCGATGTAAATAGCTTAAGTTGATGTAAATAAAACTCTACATGTTTTTCAATAAAAACATTTCAAAAAAATAAAAAATAAATAAACACTAGCAAAGAGTACCTAGACAGGTTGCAGAGGCGCGCTGCTGCAATCGTTGAAGGCAGGGAAAAAACAAAGAACAAAAAAAGACAAAATGAATTAAATCTTACTTTCTCCTCATCCTTTTGACAGAAATTTTCCGTAGAATTGTATGCTGGTATATAAGTTTTCTAGTCAATTCCACCGATTACAATACTAGCAGCAAAGATCTGCAGCTTCGCTTACCGTTAGCAAGAACTGCTAAGTACCAATCTTCGCAAAATTTTGAATCTTCGTTTCGCTACAACGGGGCAAAAACATGGAATTCCCTACCTGCCAATAGTAGATACCAAAACCAACCAAGGCAATTTTATTGAGTTTCGACTTGTAAAGATGGCAATCGGTGCAATTTTTGTCCGGTTGGAGCGGGTGACTGAGCACTTATAAAAAATATGGAAAGAATTGGGATCTGGTCCATGTGCTGTCGAAACTTTGCATAATTACCCATAATGCTTTTCGTTATTAAATGGAGAAACGAGTTTTTGCGTAAGGAGTCTAGAGGAAACGGCTGTTGTGCGTCTCGTAGAAGGTGTTGGATCATAAAAAGTTAAGAAATCAAAAGCGCTGGGTCTGACGTGTTCTGAGAATGCCGAGTTTTGTTTTTTGAATGATATTTTTTGCACTAAATTTAGAGATGAAAAATAACGTTTACGGTGGTTGTTCTATGGCGCAAAAACGCACACTTTAACGTTCACCTTAACACAAAGGACAGTAAATTTCACATTTTTGGATCTCAGATGATCAATTAAGTGTCAAATGTTGCCGAACTTACCACATAACACAGTCAATTAAATAATAAAGCCCTGACTCTCAAACCAAGAAAGCTAAAATTTTCGAAGTCATCATCAATAAATAAATAAATAAATAATATCTACAACATGGGATGTAAAAGTTAAATAATTTTAGTTTGTAAACGTTTCGAATGAGAAAGGCTGTTTTTATCAGAAAAAGAAAAGAAAAAATAAAAAAAAAAAAACTCACGCGCTCTCCGTTCCCCACACCCAGCTCGTCCGAAGGGAGGAGAGAACCAGCCCCTAAGCTATAAATGGTAATTCCTATACGGATTTATACAATTGAAAAATCCTAGTCTTTCAGGGCAGGTTTATTGTTATGCTAATCTTATTGTTCTTATTCCCAGTGGGGAGTAGGGTCAACTCGCGCATTCAATGTGATATCGCATTGCAAGCGAGTTTCATCCAAGACAACCCACACGTTGTAGGGGGTGCTTGTTTTATGCTTCGGATGGCACGTAAAACTGATGCATGTATCACTTTGTATAATACTCAGTGATACTTCCACTTGTTGATTATTGCTCTTGCGTTTGAAATGCATGGATGCAGTATAAACACTAGCAAAGAGTACCTAGACAGGTTGCAGAGGCGCGCTGCTGCAATCGTTGAAGGCAGGGAAAAAACAAAGAACAAAAAAAGACAAAATGAATTAAATCTTACTTTCTCCTCATCCTTTTGACAGAAATTTTCCGTAGAATTGTATGCTGGTATACAAGTTTTCTAGTCAATTCCACCGATTACAATACTAGCAGCAAAGATCTGCAGCTTCGCTTACCGTTAGCAAGAACTGCTAAGTACCAATCTTCGCAAAATTTTGAATCTTCGTTTCGCTACAACGGGGCAAAAACATGGAATTCCCTACCTGCCAATAGTAGATACCAAAACCAACCAAGGCAATTTTATTGAGTTTCGACTTGTAAAGATGGCAATCGGTGCAATTTTTGTCCGGTTGGAGCGGGTGACTGAGCACTTATAAAAAATATGGAAAGAATTGGGATCTGGTCCATGTGCTGTCGAAACTTTGCATAATTACCCATAATGCTTTTCGTTATTAAATGGAGAAACGAGTTTTTGCGTAAGGAGTCTAGAGGAAACGGCTGTTGTGCGTCTCGTAGAAGGTGTTGGATCATAAAAAGTTAAGAAATCAAAAGCGCTGGGTCTGACGTGTTCTGAGAATGCCGAGTTTTGTTTTTTGAATGATATTTTTTGCACTAAATTTAGAGATGAAAAATAACGTTTACGGTGGTTGTTCTATGGCGCAAAAACGCACACTTTAACGTTCACCTTAACACAAAGGACAGTAAATTTCACATTTTTGGATCTCAGATGATCAATTAAGTGTCAAATGTTGCCGAACTTACCACATAACACAGTCAATTAAATAATAAAGCCCTGACTCTCAAACCAAGAAAGCTAAAATTTTCGAAGTCATCATCAATAAATAAATAAATAAATAATATCTACAACATGGGATGTAAAAGTTAAATAATTTTAGTTTGTAAACGTTTCGAATGAGAAAGGCTGTTTTTATCAGAAAAAGAAAAGAAAAAATTAAAAAAAAAAAAACTCACGCGCTCTCCGTTCCCCACACCCAGCTCGTCCGAAGGGAGGAGAGAACCAGCCCCTAAGCTATAAATGGTAATTCCTATACGTAGACTAACTAAGCGTCACTCGATTTATACAATTGAAAAATCCTAGTCTTTCAGGGCAGGTTTATTGTTATGCTAATCTTATTGTTCTTATTCCCAGTGGGGAGTAGGGTCAACTCGCGCATTCAATGTGATATCGCATTGCAAGCGAGTTTCATCCAAGACAACCCACACGTTGTAGGGGGTGCTTGTTTTATGCTTCGGATGGCACGTAAAACTGATGCATGTATCACTTTGTATTTAATACTCAGTGATACTTCCACTTGTTGATTATTGCTCTTGCGTTTGAAATGCATGGATGCAGTATAAACACTAGCAAAGAGTACCTAGACAGGTTGCAGAGGCGCGCTGCTGCAATCGTTGAAGGCAGGGAAAAAACAAAGAACAAAAAAAGACAAAATGAATTAAATCTTACTTTCTCCTCATCCTTTTGACAGAAATTTTCCGTAGAATTGTATGCTGGTATACAAGTTTTCTAGTCAATTCCACCGATTACAATACTAGCAGCAAAGATCTGCAGCTTCGCTTACCGTTAGCAAGAACTGCTAAGTACCAATCTTCGCAAAATTTTGAATCTTCGTTTCGCTACAACGGGGCAAAAACATGGAATTCCCTACCTGCCAATAGTAGATACCAAAACCAACCAAGGCAATTTTATTGAGTTTCGACTTGTAAAGATGGCAATCGGTGCAATTTTTGTCCGGTTGGAGCGGGTGACTGAGCACTTATAAAAAATATGGAAAGAATTGGGATCTGGTCCATGTGCTGTCGAAACTTTGCATAATTACCCATAATGCTTTTCGTTATTAAATGGAGAAACGAGTTTTTGCGTAAGGAGTCTAGAGGAAACGGCTGTTGTGCGTCTCGTAGAAGGTGTTGGATCATAAAAAGTTAAGAAATCAAAAGCGCTGGGTCTGACGTGTTCTGAGAATGCCGAGTTTTGTTTTTTGAATGATATTTTTTGCACTAAATTTAGAGATGAAAAATAACGTTTACGGTGGTTGTTCTATGGCGCAAAAACGCACACTTTAACGTTCACCTTAACACAAAGGACAGTAAATTTCACATTTTTGGATCTCAGATGATCAATTAAGTGTCAAATGTTGCCGAACTTACCACATAACACAGTCAATTAAATAATAAAGCCCTGACTCTCAAACCAAGAAAGCTAAAATTTTCGAAGTCATCATCAATAAATAAATAAATAAATAATATCTACAACATGGGATGTAAAAGTTAAATAATTTTAGTTTGTAAACGTTTCGAATGAGAAAGGCTGTTTTTATCAGAAAAAGAAAAGAAAAAATTAAAAAAAAAAAACTCACGCGCTCTCCGTTCCCCACATGTACACCCAGCTCGTCCGAAGGGAGGAGAGAACCAGCCCCTAAGCTATAAATGGTAATTCCTATACGTAGACTAACTAAGCGTCACTCGATTTATACAATTGAAAAATCCTAGTCTTTCAGGGCAGGTTTATTGTTATGCTAATCTTATTGTTCTTATTCCCAGTGGGGAGTAGGGTCAACTCGCGCATTCAATGTGATATCGCATTGCAAGCGAGTTTCATCCAAGACAACCCACACGTTGTAGGGGGTGCTTGTTTTATGCTTCGGATGGCACGTAAAACTGATGCATGTATCACTTTGTATTTAATACTCAGTGATACTTCCACTTGTTGATTATTGCTCTTGCGTTTGAAATGCATGGATGCAGTATAAACACTAGCAAAGAGTACCTAGACAGGTTGCAGAGGCGCGCTGCTGCAATCGTTGAAGGCAGGGAAAAAACAAAGAACAAAAAAAGACAAAATGAATTAAATCTTACTTTCTCCTCATCCTTTTGACAGAAATTTTCCGTAGAATTGTATGCTGGTATACAAGTTTTCTAGTCAATTCCACCGATTACAATACTAGCAGCAAAGATCTGCAGCTTCGCTTACCGTTAGCAAGAACTGCTAAGTACCAATCTTCGCAAAATTTTGAATCTTCGTTTCGCTACAACGGGGCAAAAACATGGAATTCCCTACCTGCCAATAGTAGATACCAAAACCAACCAAGGCAATTTTATTGAGTTTCGACTTGTAAAGATGGCAATCGGTGCAATTTTTGTCCGGTTGGAGCGGGTGACTGAGCACTTATAAAAAATATGGAAAGAATTGGGATCTGGTCCATGTGCTGTCGAAACTTTGCATAATTACCCATAATGCTTTTCGTTATTAAATGGAGAAACGAGTTTTTGCGTAAGGAGTCTAGAGGAAACGGCTGTTGTGCGTCTCGTAGAAGGTGTTGGATCATAAAAAGTTAAGAAATCAAAAGCGCTGGGTCTGACGTGTTCTGAGAATGCCGAGTTTTGTTTTTTTGAATGATATTTTTTGCACTAAATTTAGAGATGAAAAATAACGTTTACGGTGGTTGTTCTATGGCGCAAAAACGCACACTTTAACGTTCACCTTAACACAAAGGACAGTAAATTTCACATTTTTGGATCTCAGATGATCAATTAAGTGTCAAATGTTGCCGAACTTACCACATAACACAGTCAATTAAATAATAAAGCCCTGACTCTCAAACCAAGAAAGCTAAAATTTTCGAAGTCATCATCAATAAATAAATAAATAATATCTACAACATGGGATGTAAAAGTTAAATAATTTTAGTTTGTAAACGTTTCGAATGAGAAAGGCTGTTTTTATCAGAAAAAGAAAAGAAAAAATTAAAAAAAAAAAAAAACTCACGCGCTCTCCGTTCCCCACACCCAGCTCGTCCGAAGGGAGGAGAGAACCAGCCCCTAAGCTATAAATGGTAATTCCTATAGTTACGTAGACTAACTAAGCGTCACTCGATTTATACAATTGAAAAATCCTAGTCTTTCAGGGCAGGTTTATTGTTATGCTAATCTTATTGTTCTTATTCCCAGTGGGGAGTAGGGTCAACTCGCGCATTCAATGTGATATCGCATTGCAAGCGAGTTTCATCCAAGACAACCCACACGTTGTAGGGGGTGCTTGTTTTATGCTTCGGATGGCACGTAAAACTGATGCATGTATCACTTTGTATTTAATACTCAGTGATACTTCCACTTGTTGATTATTGCTCTTGCGTTTGAAATGCATGGATGCAGTATAAACACTAGCAAAGAGTACCTAGACAGGTTGCAGAGGCGCGCTGCTGCAATCGTTGAAGGCAGGGAAAAAACAAAGAACAAAAAAAGACAAAATGAATTAAATCTTACTTTCTCCTCATCCTTTTGACAGAAATTTTCCGTAGAATTGTATGCTGGTATACAAGTTTTCTAGTCAATTCCACCGATTACAATACTAGCAGCAAAGATCTGCAGCTTCGCTTACCGTTAGCAAGAACTGCTAAGTACCAATCTTCGCAAAATTTTGAATCTTCGTTTCGCTACAACGGGGCAAAAACATGGAATTCCCTACCTGCCAATAGTAGATACCAAAACCAACCAAGGCAATTTTATTGAGTTTCGACTTGTAAAGATGGCAATCGGTGCAATTTTTGTCCGGTTGGAGCGGGTGACTGAGCACTTATAAAAAATATGGAAAGAATTGGGATCTGGTCCATGTGCTGTCGAAACTTTGCATAATTACCCATAATGCTTTTCGTTATTAAATGGAGAAACGAGTTTTTGCGTAAGGAGTCTAGAGGAAACGGCTGTTGTGCGTCTCGTAGAAGGTGTTGGATCATAAAAAGTTAAGAAATCAAAAGCGCTGGGTCTGACGTGTTCTGAGAATGCCGAGTTTTGTTTTTTTGAATGATATTTTTTGCACTAAATTTAGAGATGAAAAATAACGTTTACGGTGGTTGTTCTATGGCGCAAAAACGCACACTTTAACGTTCACCTTAACACAAAGGACAGTAAATTTCACATTTTTGGATCTCAGATGATCAATTAAGTGTCAAATGTTGCCGAACTTACCACATAACACAGTCAATTAAATAATAAAGCCCTGACTCTCAAACCAAGAAAGCTAAAATTTTCGAAGTCATCATCAATAAATAAATAAATAATATCTACAACATGGGATGTAAAAGTTAAATAATTTTAGTTTGTAAACGTTTCGAATGAGAAAGGCTGTTTTTATCAGAAAAAGAAAAGAAAAAATTAAAAAAAAAAAAAAACTCACGCGCTCTCCGTTCCCCACACCCAGCTCGTCCGAAGGGAGGAGAGAACCAGCCCCTAAGCTATAAATGGTAATTCCTATAGTTACGTAGACTAACTAAGCGTCACTCGATTTATACAATTGAAAAATCCTAGTCTTTCAGGGCAGGTTTATTGTTATGCTAATCTTATTGTTCTTATTCCCAGTGGGGAGTAGGGTCAACTCGCGCATTCAATGTGATATCGCATTGCAAGCGAGTTTCATCCAAGACAACCCACACGTTGTAGGGGGTGCTTGTTTTATGCTTCGGATGGCACGTAAAACTGATGCATGTATCACTTTGTATTTAATACTCAGTGATACTTCCACTTGTTGATTATTGCTCTTGCGTTTGAAATGCATGGATGCAGTATAAACACTAGCAAAGAGTACCTAGACAGGTTGCAGAGGCGCGCTGCTGCAATCGTTGAAGGCAGGGAAAAAACAAAGAACAAAAAAAGACAAAATGAATTAAATCTTACTTTCTCCTCATCCTTTTGACAGAAATTTTCCGTAGAATTGTATGCTGGTATACAAGTTTTCTAGTCAATTCCACCGATTACAATACTAGCAGCAAAGATCTGCAGCTTCGCTTACCGTTAGCAAGAACTGCTAAGTACCAATCTTCGCAAAATTTTGAATCTTCGTTTCGCTACAACGGGGCAAAAACATGGAATTCCCTACCTGCCAATAGTAGATACCAAAACCAACCAAGGCAATTTTATTGAGTTTCGACTTGTAAAGATGGCAATCGGTGCAATTTTTGTCCGGTTGGAGCGGGTGACTGAGCACTTATAAAAAATATGGAAAGAATTGGGATCTGGTCCATGTGCTGTCGAAACTTTGCATAATTACCCATAATGCTTTTCGTTATTAAATGGAGAAACGAGTTTTTGCGTAAGGAGTCTAGAGGAAACGGCTGTTGTGCGTCTCGTAGAAGGTGTTGGATCATAAAAAGTTAAGAAATCAAAAGCGCTGGGTCTGACGTGTTCTGAGAATGCCGAGTTTTGTTTTTTTGAATGATATTTTTTGCACTAAATTTAGAGATGAAAAATAACGTTTACGGTGGTTGTTCTATGGCGCAAAAACGCACACTTTAACGTTCACCTTAACACAAAGGACAGTAAATTTCACATTTTTGGATCTCAGATGATCAATTAAGTGTCAAATGTTGCCGAACTTACCACATAACACAGTCAATTAAATAATAAAGCCCTGACTCTCAAACCAAGAAAGCTAAAATTTTCGAAGTCATCATCAATAAATAAATAAATAATATCTACAACATGGGATGTAAAAGTTAAATAATTTTAGTTTGTAAACGTTTCGAATGAGAAAGGCTGTTTTTATCAGAAAAAGAAAAGAAAAAATTAAAAAAAAAAAAAAAACTCACGCGCTCTCCGTTCCCCACACCCAGCTCGTCCGAAGGGAGGAGAGAACCAGCCCCTAAGCTATAAATGGTAATTCCTATACGTAGACTAACTAAGCGTCACTCGATTTATACAATTGAAAAATCCTAGTCTTTCAGGGCAGGTTTATTGTTATGCTAATCTTATTGTTCTTATTCCCAGTGGGGAGTAGGGTCAACTCGCGCATTCAATGTGATATCGCATTGCAAGCGAGTTTCATCCAAGACAACCCACACGTTGTAGGGGGTGCTTGTTTTATGCTTCGGATGGCACGTAAAACTGATGCATGTATCACTTTGTATTTAATACTCAGTGATACTTCCACTTGTTGATTATTGCTCTTGCGTTTGAAATGCATGGATGCAGTATAAACACTAGCAAAGAGTACCTAGACAGGTTGCAGAGGCGCGCTGCTGCAATCGTTGAAGGCAGGGAAAAAACAAAGAACAAAAAAAGACAAAATGAATTAAATCTTACTTTCTCCTCATCCTTTTGACAGAAATTTTCCGTAGAATTGTATGCTGGTATACAAGTTTTCTAGTCAATTCCACCGATTACAATACTAGCAGCAAAGATCTGCAGCTTCGCTTACCGTTAGCAAGAACTGCTAAGTACCAATCTTCGCAAAATTTTGAATCTTCGTTTCGCTACAACGGGGCAAAAACATGGAATTCCCTACCTGCCAATAGTAGATACCAAAACCAACCAAGGCAATTTTATTGAGTTTCGACTTGTAAAGATGGCAATCGGTGCAATTTTTGTCCGGTTGGAGCGGGTGACTGAGCACTTATAAAAAATATGGAAAGAATTGGGATCTGGTCCATGTGCTGTCGAAACTTTGCATAATTACCCATAATGCTTTTCGTTATTAAATGGAGAAACGAGTTTTTGCGTAAGGAGTCTAGAGGAAACGGCTGTTGTGCGTCTCGTAGAAGGTGTTGGATCATAAAAAGTTAAGAAATCAAAAGCGCTGGGTCTGACGTGTTCTGAGAATGCCGAGTTTTGTTTTTTGAATGATATTTTTTGCACTAAATTTAGAGATGAAAAATAACGTTTACGGTGGTTGTTCTATGGCGCAAAAACGCACACTTTAACGTTCACCTTAACACAAAGGACAGTAAATTTCACATTTTTGGATCTCAGATGATCAATTAAGTGTCAAATGTTGCCGAACTTACCACATAACACAGTCAATTAAATAATAAAGCCCTGACTCTCAAACCAAGAAAGCTAAAATTTTCGAAGTCATCATCAATAAATAAATAAATAAATAATATCTACAACATGGGATGTAAAAGTTAAATAATTTTAGTTTGTAAACGTTTCGAATGAGAAAGGCTGTTTTTATCAGAAAAAGAAAAGAAAAAATTAAAAAAAAAAAAAAAAACTCACGCGCTCTCCGTTCCCCACACCCAGCTCGTCCGAAGGGAGGAGAGAACCAGCCCCTAAGCTATAAATGGTAATTCCTATACGTAGACTAACTAAGCGTCACTCGATTTATACAATTGAAAAATCCTAGTCTTTCAGGGCAGGTTTATTGTTATTGTTCTTATTCCCAGTGGGGAGTAGGGTCAACTCGCGCATTCAATGTGATATCGCATTGCAAGCGAGTTTCATCCAAGACAACCCACACGTTGTAGGGGGTGCTTGTTTTATGCTTCGGATGGCACGTAAAACTGATGCATGTATCACTTTGTATTTAATACTCAGTGATACTTCCACTTGTTGATTATTGCTCTTGCGTTTGAAATGCATGGATGCAGTATAAACACTAGCAAAGAGTACCTAGACAGGTTGCAGAGGCGCGCTGCTGCAATCGTTGAAGGCAGGGAAAAAACAAAGAACAAAAAAAGACAAAATGAATTAAATCTTACTTTCTCCTCATCCTTTTGACAGAAATTTTCCGTAGAATTGTATGCTGGTATACAAGTTTTCTAGTCAATTCCACCGATTACAATACTAGCAGCAAAGATCTGCAGCTTCGCTTACCGTTAGCAAGAACTGCTAAGTACCAATCTTCGCAAAATTTTGAATCTTCGTTTCGCTACAACGGGGCAAAAACATGGAATTCCCTACCTGCCAATAGTAGATACCAAAACCAACCAAGGCAATTTTATTGAGTTTCGACTTGTAAAGATGGCAATCGGTGCAATTTTTGTCCGGTTGGAGCGGGTGACTGAGCACTTATAAAAAATATGGAAAGAATTGGGATCTGGTCCATGTGCTGTCGAAACTTTGCATAATTACCCATAATGCTTTTCGTTATTAAATGGAGAAACGAGTTTTTGCGTAAGGAGTCTAGAGGAAACGGCTGTTGTGCGTCTCGTAGAAGGTGTTGGATCATAAAAAGTTAAGAAATCAAAAGCGCTGGGTCTGACGTGTTCTGAGAATGCCGAGTTTTGTTTTTTGAATGATATTTTTTGCACTAAATTTAGAGATGAAAAATAACGTTTACGGTGGTTGTTCTATGGCGCAAAAACGCACACTTTAACGTTCACCTTAACACAAAGGACAGTAAATTTCACATTTTTGGATCTCAGATGATCAATTAAGTGTCAAATGTTGCCGAACTTACCACATAACACAGTCAATTAAATAATAAAGCCCTGACTCTCAAACCAAGAAAGCTAAAATTTTCGAAGTCATCATCAATAAATAAATAAATAAATAATATCTACAACATGGGATGTAAAAGTTAAATAATTTTAGTTTGTAAACGTTTCGAATGAGAAAGGCTGTTTTTATCAGAAAAAGAAAAGAAAAAATTAAAAAAAAAAAACTCACGCGCTCTCCGTTCCCCACACCCAGCTCGTCCGAAGGGAGGAGAGAACCAGCCCCTAAGCTATAAATGGTAATTCCTATACGTAGACTAACTAAGCGTCACTCGATTTATACAATTGAAAAATCCTAGTCTTTCAGGGCAGGTTTATTGTTATGCTAATCTTATTGTTCTTATTCCCAGTGGGGAGTAGGGTCAACTCGCGCATTCAATGTGATATCGCATTGCAAGCGAGTTTCATCCAAGACAACCCACACGTTGTAGGGGGTGCTTGTTTTATGCTTCGGATGGCACGTAAAACTGATGCATGTATCACTTTGTATTTAATACTCAGTGATACTTCCACTTGTTGATTATTGCTCTTGCGTTTGAA
Source organism: Metridium senile (assembly GCA_949775045.1). Lineage (NCBI taxonomy): Eukaryota > Metazoa > Cnidaria > Anthozoa > Actiniaria > Metridiidae > Metridium > Metridium senile. Next base: position 47,197,984 of record OX459096.1, read on the forward strand.
ATGCATGGATGCAGTATAAACACTAGCAAAGAGTACCTAGACAGTGGATACAAGCGTTTGGCGTCGTACTCTGCAGTGATGCTGGACGACTCGGCAAGGATATAAACCCTGTGCTACAGGAAGAGAAGATTTTATATTTTACAGATATGCCAGCAGATGCTCAGCTTCACCCGAAGCTTTGGAGTCGTCTCACCGAGTTTCTTTCCAACTATGTTGAGCCAAGATGGACTATTGTTGAGTGGAACGACGGGGCAAAAGTACTTATCAAGTTTACTACGAAACGCAAAGAAACCTTCAAGCCTCAGCCACGCCATGATCTCACAAGCGACCTGAGGGTGCAAGTAGTCGAACAACGTAAACCCAGTGTGAAGGATGGGCAGCGAATTGTTTCTGCTAAAGTTGTTGAACACCGTGCCATAGTGCAACAAGATGTTCCGATGGATGTGGTCGAACAATGCGCTCCCACACTACTGAAGACACGTGATGCTCCTACTGAAACTGTTTCTATGGAACCCTCGACTTCGCAAGCAGTTGTGACGACGACGATGATGGACACGTGTCCAATTGAAGATGAAGCAAAACCTGATGAATCCGAACATGAGAAAACTGATGATGAGATGACTGATGAAACTAGTACCGATGAGACATCAAGTGAAGATGAAAATTCAGATGAGAACGTTGATGAGAAGGATGAATCATCCCATAATGAAGAACAAATAAAAGACAAAGAGCAAAGTAAAGACAAAGAGCAAAGTAAAGACAAAGAAATGCTACAAGACCTTGCCTCACAAAAACCACAACTGTGCAACTCGAAAGCACCACCAATTGAATGGCCTTCGAAAGAGATGAAGCAGCAAAGAGAAGAAGAAAAAGAACGAAAAGAAGCAGAAGCAGAACTGAATCGTAAAAAGACAGAAGAAATTGAAAGACACTTTGCTGATTTAAAAAGGAAGAAAAAGAAGTTTGAAGATGACATGAAAAGGTTTAGGATGACACCAACCTCGAATATGAAAACTGGAATTAGTATGATACATGATCCTATAGAGACCTTTTGTCAACAACTACGAGAAATTGGTGGTAAAACCGTAACAGTCGAGATCCTTTTGAAACAACTAAAACAATCTGATATGCTCAGAGCAACTGTATGTGGTTGTATCACGAAGACAAATATTTATAAGAACTATATAGAAATATGTACCGGACTGGTTACTCTAGTGTTTATAACATGAATATGGCTCGCTAGTTGATTAGTAAACCTAAACTTTCTCATAGTCAACCACTCTCAAATCTTAACATTAAAATCTTACACAATTCATTTTGAACACAAAACAGTCCTCGTATATAAATATATATACAACGTATATCTCTCTCTTTCTGATGTTTTGTAGTATTTGTATTTCAATTCAACACGGACTATGGATTATTGTAAACTACACAGTTTTTACTGACATTAACAGACACAAGGTTAAATTTTCGAAACAACTTGTATATAAATGTAGATCAGGAAAGTCTTTGTTCCACTCTGACAAGGCACGGACTGTACATTTGAGAAAACTGTTCGAGTAAACCAGCGTCGTTGGGAAGAATCATCATACGTCTTTCGGATGGCGAATTTTCAAAACTAAAGTGGCAATAAATTACACTTATAGATAAAAAAGGTAGGCTAGGTACTGTGAGATCAAATGTATATGTTCTATCCACACAGTGTACTAATATCAACTGATTCTCTACAAAAATATCCGCTTGGGAAGCTTGCTCTTTGATGGCGTTCATGGGAGACTCAGAGACTCACGTGCACCGAGATGTTTACGCGTCGGTGGTCATGGTCAACTGAGCCGCGTTTATTTGAAAATCTATTTCGGACCATAATCCTTTGCGCGGATGGTGACCGGCCTCCTCTGGTACAATACCATGTATGATTGAATTGAACTAGGCAATCCTTTGTACAATACTACAGTGTTATTGAATTGATCTATCCACTACTTTATACAATACCATGCTAGTATTGCATAGGACTAATCCAATCCTTTATACAATACCATGTAGGATTTTATAGTTGTACCCAACTATGCAATCCAACATATATTTGTATAGACTTATACAATTCATTGATCAATCACCACATGGGATTGCATAGAGCCATTTCCTGTGCACGGCAAGGCGCGAAACAAATAAAAAACAATCAAACAAATGACCTCAAATGACGTACAAATAAGAAATCAGAATTGGCGATCCCAGTTGTAGGGCCGTAACACATCGATGTTCTTACGATATCCCACGTACTGGAGAGAATCGACCTGCAGTGATGGAGAAAAAACAGAGAAATAGCCTTTTCAAAGGTAATCAAAGTAGAATAAAAAGCGATTTTTAAATATTATTGTAAAATTCATGAATAATTAATGAGGCGCAAAACCAATGAAGACACTGCAATTGAGACACATGTAGACCTTTGTAAATACCAATACACATGAAGTAGCTAAAAGCACGGGAAGGGTTTGAAAAGTCATCAGGGAAAAGTTGGGGTTGATGAATTATTAATCAGTAAATTAACTTGTAATACAGATCTCATGCTGTCCTAATTAGTATTCATAACTTTTGATACAGGTCATCTTATTTGAGAATGCACATTTTGTTTCGGTGAAAAAAAATTGTGTTAATAAAAGACACGAAACAGATTATTATCCACACTTTGTTTAATGAACTTTCTTCATTGTGAAATATTACAATACAGTTTTTTTGTTCGTAAAGGCAATATTAATATTGCAGTTATTGAAAACTAAATTAAAGAACACCTTACTTTCATTATCATTGCTTTGCCACTTCCCCAATAAACTTGGATAACCAGAAGTTAAGAGTTTTCGCAGACATTTCTTCAAATGGGACTGTCAAATCCTCCACGTTCGTCATATCGAAGCCATCCCATTGTACTCGTTTATTTGTTCTTGTTTGCTGCCATTCAGTAAAGACTTTTACACACCATTTGGTATTGTATGTTGTATTCTTGGGAACCACTTTTGAAAGTAAAATTCTCTCTTCGTTTTTGCTTTTAGGTTTTCGAAAACGAGCCGCCATCTTCGACCTCAACTCTATACTAACAAACGGCTTACAAATAATTCAATAATAAATTAATTCAAAGCCATAAATAAGTGAGGCAAATGAATACTAATCTCTTGAGACCTAGATGCTCACGATTTCACTTTTCTACACAATTTTGAATGACAATAAGGAAACTCACTTGATTGCCCTTCATTGTCTTAGCGGTTTAATCCATTCTACAAGGAATATAAACATTCACATGCAATCTCAATGAACTCTATATTGATTGGTTTTTGCGCCTTATTCATTATTCTTTGATTTCACAAGTAATGTACAATATTCGCGTCCGATCTGTATGGGCTTTACAATGGCTCGCCTGCGGCTTGCCATTGTAAATGCCCATACAGATCTCCCGCTCATATTGTATATATTACATATAAGTTAGCGGGAACCATTTGCATTGAAATAGGTAGTTGCTGAATATGAAAAAAAACCTGGGAGATTTAGTAGGGAAATCAAAAACCGCCATCTCTTCGAAAAAATATCTTGAAGAAATTAAACAAGACTGTAGAGATTTTCTTATAAGATTCCTTTTAATAGTGCTGGCTTGTTTGAGGGTTCGATAATTAACTGTGGACTGAGTTTCCGGAGTTTGTGAGTAACACGCTGGCTTCGCATTCATGCAGTCAACTATAACTTCAAAACTAGTGTGTAAAACCAAACCCTGCCTGACTATTCCGAAGACCATTATTAGGTAAGTTTAACCATATGAAATGTTCGAGTGGATGGACAATTAAGTGTGAGTGTGAGTTTTAAGGTTCTTTTGTCGGAGCAACGATACAAAATTGTTCACTGAAACGAACTCGCATCTGAAAAACCTTCAAAAATGCTGCGCATTTCTTTAGGGCAAAAATATTTTAACATCGAAATTATAAACAAATTCCACAGAACATCCAAAAATGCTTTCTGACAAAGTTATCCACGAAACGTTGGATTGATATAGAGATCGTTTTTTAATCGAAAATTAACACAAATCTAATATTATATTTCAATGGCCTTCAAAAGCGCAATTTCATGCTGCAAAAATCTGATTTATCTGTCAGAAGAAAATGCATTTAATTATTTATAACTGTCATTTTTACCGTATAGGATAGGCACTGTTTTGAAGTTGGCTGCCACGCTGATTCATTTCATCATTTTAATAGTTAGAAAACTCATTTATTTCTGTCTTCAAATATTGTCTCTTTTAACTGGTATTTCGCTTTATTATCTTTATGTTTCTCGACGTCATTATTCTTTTTATCATTTTCAAAATGTATAGACTGCTTACTAGTGTATTTTATGAAACAAAACTAAAACCTTTTGATGTGAAACAAAATTAATTTTAAACTACACTTTGAAAGGAGTTACCCTGGATGCCAGAGGAATTATTTTCGCGCTCGCTATATAGTACCACGGAAAATAATTCCTCTGGAACCCAGGGTAGAAAGGAGTTGATCCGAGAAAAAAAGTTGGACTTAAATGAATTTCGATTTTAATTCAACATGCATGGGACGCGAAGGAAAATTTTTTTTTGACCTTAACAATATAATATAAAAGTATTTTCACAATCAACAGCGAAACAAATATTTGTTGAAAAAAAAAAAAACAATTCCCATATAAGAACCAGAATTAGAAGATTATTATGCAGAATTTAGTGTTCTCGAAGATGGGAAAGGGGTTGTTTTATAAATTATAAACTTCAAAGATGACGATTCTCACTTGCCACATGAATCACAGTCTAATTACAGGTTGTGCTTGTTTATAGTTTGCTTGATTTACCGGATATTTTTACCTAGTCTAGTATACTGTGCCTTGGTCTAGAGCTTTCCTTCGCAAGTTGTTTTCTCTCTGTACTAGCCTGCATAGCTGGCCCTGGGGGATTGGGGAGAGAGGCGGAGCGTATCTCTGTACATGTCTTATAACCTCTAAAAGGATTCTTTTGTCGTGCTCCATAAAATACTATTCTTTTACATGTGTACGTACCCAGAGCACCGCGGTAATCCTTTTTCCCGCGGCCGAAAAAGGACGAGGTGTCCTGCATGATCATAACAAAATCACTATATAAAACTGATTAGTTTCAAAAACCTCTGATATGCTTTCGTTGTTTAAGAATTTTCTGACCGTTTTGGTTGAAAAAAATAATAAGTTTCGTCGGGACGAATTGTATTTATGATGACACAAACTAGTTGTTTACAAAGTATGTACTGGATATCAGCAACAATGGTTGATTGCTTTTCGATCGTCCAATAAAAAGTTCAGTTACACAAGCATTTCGTGATTTATTTTCAATTTGATATTTATTTCTTCAGGGGAGTTTTGTCCTGTGGAGAATTGCAATAGCTTTTACGGCTGCCATGTGATGTTTTCTCATCTATTTGACGTCCTCTCTCTAAGAGAGAAACGTCGCTAAAAATACAGAAAGTTGCATGCAGTAGGAATTGAAATCAGGGACTTACAGTGATTGCCATCATGATCAATTTGTTCTTTAAAGTTAGTTCTTTGTTTCAGCTGTGGTCCCAAAAGAGCTTTACTGAACACAAGCTATTATATTTTTATCGAGATATTGATATATTTGCAAATTTTCGTTTGTATTTTAATAAACAAAAATTGATGACTATACTAAATATGGAAAACGAACAACAACTTTGTTTGCGAGAAACTTTGACATATAAAGTTCTTATTATATTGTTTAGGTCTAGCCTAACCAAACGTCGCATCTCACATGTGCCGAATCTAATGTTACAGCGCGACGCGCAAAAGTATGACCACATTTAATGTATTCGCATACTTCTATGCACGGGAGTTTGTGCTTTAAAAAGACACATTTGATGTGAAGTTGTCTGATTTTACCAAATAAGGCGTGTAAAAACTCGTTTCGCAGCATTAAGTCCGTGCATAGAAGTATGCGAATATATTAAAAGTGGTCATACTTTTGCGCGTCGCGCTGTATACAATGACAAAAACCAAGAGAGGATAAATATTTATCCTCTCTTGCAAAAATATTCATTTGCTTTAAATTCGGCACATATGAGATGCAACGTTTGAAATAGGCTTTAGTGGGCACTGTGAAACTTTGTTGATCTTATACCCGGAAATGCGAAAAAGCCCGGGCCGAGTGCGTGGGTTTCAACGTACTAAACCTACGTTGTTTGGGTTTCTAGACAATTTGCGTGTAGCTACTGAGCTAGCACTTGTTGGAACAGACCAAAAGTTTCGTATTCTCGCTATAGTAAAGATATGCAGCAAAACTCGATTTGACTTTACAGGATAACATAGTTTCAGTCACTTATTCGCGTCAAAGTACTTCTATGTCATTCAGGTCTTTGATAGGCACTGAAATATTTAGATGACGTCATTTGAAATGACAGATTTGCCCAGATTAACCTTTCTTTATTTCAAAGGGCTTTCAGCAATGGCAAAAGGGACAAAATACGAACAATTGAGGCAACCAAACAAGGTGTACAAGAACCCAGAAGCGAGCGCCAACTTGCTGTCACGGCTTACATACTGGTGGATGAATGATATCTTCATCACAGGCAGCGAACGACCGTTGGAAAATCACGACCTTTATCCTTTACACGACGACGATAAGACGGAAAACCTCACCGAGAAATTACAAACAGAGTTCAACGCAGTCAAGGCCTTACCAGGGAACAAAAGATTGCATTTACTCAAAGCCCTTATCAATATGTTCCCAGGGTACTTTTACGTGTTTACAATATGTGCCGGTCTGGTAGGTGCCCTGTGTAATGTTCTACAGCCAGTGTTTCTAAGTCTGTTGTTGTCACAGTTACTGCAATCATCTATAGTTAATTACAAATGGTGCTATACATATGCTGGTGGGATATGCATCAGCTCTCTTATAAGGTGTGTGATACTACAGCAATTTGCAGAAAGAAACCTTGTGACCGCGATGAGGTGGCGGGCAGCGGCTATTGGTGTCGTCTTCAAAAAGGTTAGTTCAGAGTCGGCTCTTCATCAGTCCCTCGCTCGGTAGTTTTCGTCAGGGAGTGTTTAATTAAACTAGTGCGGGCTACAGATGTTGATGCATGGGTCACTTCCCATACGGATAACTGTGATTTTTAATGGCATGTAGAATTTCAATATGTGTGCAATTTAATATATATTTACTTTCATTGGTTTGTAAATATGATTTGATTGATTTGTGAATACACTCCTTTTGAAAAAGATTGACGGAGTGAACGGAGGCGATCACACGACCGATAGGAGCTTTGGGTCTTTTTAATTCATAACTGAATATTATGGGTATTTAATTTAAATCCTCATTTAGTGATAGGAACTTTGGGTCTTTTTAATGTATAATTGAATATTATGGGTATTTAATTCAAATCCTCATTTAGTCATAGGAGCTCTGGGTCTTTTTAATTTATAATTGAATATTATGGGTATTTAATTCAAATCCTCATTTAGTCATAGGAGCTTTGGGTCTTTTTAATTCATAACTTAATATTATGGGTATTTAATTCAAATCCTCATTTAGTGATAGGAGCTTTGGGTCTTTTTAATTCATAATTGAATATTATGGGTATTTAATTCAAGCCTCATTTAATGAATATAAGCTCGCGTAGATTAATATACCTGTGCTTAGCTAGCCAGAACTGAAAAAGACTTGTATTGTATGCCTATCCTAATTCGTTTATGCCTTTCGCCACGTACTAATTTGGCACTGAAAAAGTAAATGGTTTTCCCAAAGTAGGAATCACAGGAGATGCCAAAAGACATCACCCAATGTTTAGTTGTCACAGATGGAGCTCAGTAATAGGAAATTCATGACAAGAACCCCAAGTGACTGCCTGTGGTATTTTTATCAGCTTGTTATCTCTGGTGCCTGCTATGTTTTCTGATTTCATTTTTCTTTTTTTTTTTTCTTTTTCTTTTTCTTTTTCTTACAAGGTTTTCTTTGTGTGTGGTAAATAGACGCACATCACATCTGAAAATTAATAAGTTATAATTTAAATGATCGATGAAATATTGTATTTTTAGTATATTGAACTACAAATGTACATTACATTGCTCGCTGTAAATAACCAAAAACACAAGAAGTGCTCCCTTTTATCACCGGTATTTACCGCATTCAACTCGACCCGAGCGCTAATTAATTTTTACTGAACGTAAAAACTGACTAAAAAACCCTCATGGCAAGAATGAGACCATCTGTGTTGAACAAGGCCAATAACAAGCAATGTGTCATTTTACTCAGTGATCACCTGACCCTTCAGTAGACACAGTCACGAACCGAGGCCGAAAAAGGCCACTGCTTTGAGCAAAATTAGAACCATTTAGCTATATTCTATATTCTATACTTTCTAAACAGGGACTAAAACTGTTGGAAAACAACTATAGAATTGCGATCTATCAGCAAACACTCATAAAGCATTAACATTAATTAATGACCTAATAACAAAATGAACAAAAACTGAAATAATATCTCATTTCTGTTTCCTAGGTCTTGCGACTGAGTGAAACAACGTTGTCCCAAGTTACTTCCGGTCTGTTGCTGGACCTTGTTTCCGGTGACGTACAACGATTTGATAAAGTGTGTTTCCTAGTGGGTTACCTAGTACTCAGCGTACCGGAAGTAGCAGCTATCATAGGTTTTATGTGGTATTTGATTGGCTGGAAGTCTCTTTCAGGAGCTCTCTTTATGCTTCTATTGATATTCTACTATTCTGTCATGGGTGGGTTATGCGCAAAGCTCAGGCTTCGAATGGCGAAGATCACTGACAGAAGACTAGGTCTGATGCATTCTGTGGTGTCGGGAATCAAGGCCATTAAGATGTATGCATGGGAATGGCCCTTCAGGGATATGGTGCGGGACATACGAGGGTAAGCATTTAATATCATATTGTAGTTTTTACGATGGAATGGTCTCTTCGAAATTATGTTACTTCAGATATGGTACAGATAGCTCATCAAGGTAGATAGTTCGATTATATCTCTAAATGTTTCTATGGGTTTGACCTTAGAGTCGTTTAGCCATCTAAAATCTTCCTATACTTGTTATGATTTCATGTTTGTTTAGGTCGAGGTTATTCAGGTCTTAAACCAACACTTTCTGTATACAAGCATGAATTAATTGTTAAAATATACTGAAAGATAGAGAAAACGATCTCGAAGGTGTTTGCGTCACGTAATTACATGCATTGGTCATTTTATGATTGTGTAATACCAGGATGGCCGAGTGGTTAAGGCGTTGGACTTAAGTTCCAATGTACAAATGTACGCGTGGGTTCGAACCCCACTCCTGGTAACACTTCTTTTTTTAAGAAAGTGTGCCTAAGTTGGTTCGGAGCGAGAGTTCCCATGTTCGATCCTCAGGGGACTCACAGCTTGTTTCCACTTTTTTCACACATGTTTAGCCTTGAGTAGCTTTAAACACAGGAGGCCCAATCTCATAGATCGAGGCGCTTTATAATAAGGCTTTCTATGTAGAATTATTCTCAAATCTATAACTCGTCGAAAAATAAAGGAAATAAACTGTAACCTTCGTGGATTGTTTCTTGTATCTTTCTTGCTATCTGGTAGCGATTTCAGGCTGTTTGGGCGGTTTTTAGCTATGTTTTAGCTATGTTCTCCCCTACTACTAAGAACATGGCAAGGAAGGAGACCTTGCGTCAGCCGACGGACCGAGTTGCTCTCGAAAATCGCTCAAATTCTCACACTAAATCGCAATCCCTTGCCTTGATACTCCGCAACACGAAAGCCAGATAGTTACCCTTTACGATTATCAAAAAATGTCTCATAAAAGTTATCCCCTCGAGGAATAAATCCGGCGAGAATTTCAAATACCGGCCATTTTGAATGGCTTCGTATGCGCGGCAGGGATTTTTTGTGCAGCTCGACGAGCGTGACAGCGCGGACGGCCTGGACTCTAGTCAAATCTCTCCCAGCTACCCCTCCCCCTACTCTACGAAATCCAAGACTCAGTCACCCCGGGGAGGGCGACATTGGTAAGTATCCTTTGTCATTGGTCGGCGAATGAATATCGCTAAAGGTGCCTTCTGCGTCGGAGAATTCGTATCAAGTTTGGAAAGAATCCAAGCGTTTTTGGAACTTGAGGAGCTTCCACAACTTGTAAACAAGCAACGTCCTGATAGTAGCGCTATTGATGTAAGTAGAGAGTCGTTAAGTGTCGTTGCAGAGGCTATTGAATCCGAAAGCTCCTCTTCCTCGTCAGAGAAATCCTTGCTGACAGACTATGAACAGGAAAAGATGGAGAAGAACCAAAGTGAGGAATCCCCGAAAGAAAGACGCAGTCTTCGCATGCGCAAAACCAAAGGCAGTGGAGAACGCTCGATTAAGGTTGAACGGCAAGTTTCCATCAATAATATCATATGCCATTGGAACAAAGATAGCACTAAACCAACGCTAAAGAACATTTCTTTTGAAGCATTTAACGGTGAATTGATCTTAGTAACTGGACCTGTAGGCTGTGGAAAGTCCTCGTTGCTATCCGCCATCCTCGGTGAGTTACCAGTTACGTCTGGTGATATCTCCTGTTCTGGTAAACTAGTGCATGTTTCCCAAAGTCCTTGGGTATTCTCTGGGACTATTCGCAGTAATATCTTGTTTGGCAAACGATATGATCCAAGGCGTTACGAGGCTGTCATCGATGCATGTGACCTGCGCAAAGACATGAACTCATTCCCTGACCGTGATGCGACGCGAATTGGTGAGCGCGGTACTTTGTTGAGTGGTGGTCAGCGAACACGTGTAGCATTAGCACGCGCAGTGTATGCTGACTCAGATATCTATCTATTGGATGATCCTCTTGGTGCTGTGGATTCTAAGGTTGGAAGGAATTTATTTGAACGCTGTATTCAAGGGATTCTAGGTAAAAAGATAAGGATTGTCGTCACCCATCAGCTTCAGGTAAGGATCCTTTATAACCGACTACACCCTGCTGCCTCTCTTTCCTCTTCTCACCACCTTTACGTAGGTTCTTGGTTTTATCCGTATAATGAGCAATCCATAGAATAAAAATGCCACATTTTAAACTAACATACTGTCATGTCCCGTAACAGTTAAATGCTTTGCCTGTTTGCACCAACGTTACACTCATTGATCGATATACAATGCAGCTGGATATAAACATAGTAGGTGATGACAGAAGGATCTCGATAAACATGCAAACAGATAATCAAGCATTTTTAAACAACATCCTTAAAATGACATTGTTTGATTTATTAGTATCTTCAGAATGCTGATCACATCATCCTTATGAACAATGGTAAAATAACCAAAGAAGGCAGCTACGCTGATGTTTGTCAGTCTGAAGAGGAAGTAGCTTTCCTTACCGACACCACCCATACACAGATGCCAAAGCCTTTATTTCGTGATATCTCAATTGAAGTTGAAAGCTGGAAGGAAAGCAATGCTGTTGGTCTGCAGCCCGCTGAAGAAGATCGACAGGTTGGGTCTATCTCGGCTAGATTGTACTACAAGTACCTCACTGCAGGGGTCAAGCCCTTTGCTTTGATACTGCTGGCGATAATGTTTATTATCGTACAAGGTAGGGAACACATTGCTAGGTAATAGTGTGGTGAAATAAATACTTATAAGGCCATTTACAGCATAACGCCCCTTACCGTGGCCACCCAATTTTAACTTTAAAAAGTTTTGTACAAGTTAGCTTAGCGTTCAAAAATTTCTCTTTTCAAATTATTTGCTACACTTTTTCAAATTTAAACATCCTGGGAGGACACTTATAAACTTCACTCTTGTCTTCGCTTTGAACATTTCAAAGTGTTTACCGTTTGACACTCGGCGTGTCTTTTATATTAAGGTGTTTTTTTTTGTCTCGGCGTGTCTTTTATATTAAACTTTAATTAGGTGGCCATGGTAAGGTGCGTCGCGCTGTAATATTGCCAATTCAAAATCTATTCAGTTAATTACCGTTGAACAAATTGATCATAAAAGGAGACAAATACTTACTATAATGTACGTGTTCTGAGAGTTGCACGTCGTGTTTTTACACTTTCCTTCATTCCCACTACAAATCAATTGTAGTCTAACTACTGCCAAGGAATCATGACGAAGTTAAAAATAACATTGTTTGGAGGGAAAGGGTTATTTAGGAGCATTGTGGCAGCCACGCGGCTTAAAATCATAAGGAAATTAGTAGTTGGTCATATTAATAATAATAATATAACGTTCTTAGATACGCATATCTAAACTCTATGCGTTTACAATGTTGAATTGTTTGTAATAATGAATAAATGACTGCTATAGCGAAAAATAATTTTCAAAAAGAAAAGTCTTGAGCTAGAGGGCGGCCAAGGACTCGGAATGTTACGTCCTCAGTATTTATGCATGTTTAGGTTCAGTAATCACTTTTCCTTCATACGAAGACAAGGACCCCACTGACAGTTTGGCGCAAATTAAAAGTGGGAACTGTAGAAGTAGATAGTTCTTTAACGTGTGTGAAAAAGCTTCTGACAAAAGTGGTTTTGAGCATTTGATTAAATCAAGATCCAATTCCAAAAAACGTTCTTTAGCGAGAAGAAATCTTGTTACGTCATATCAAAGATACCATATGCAACCTTGAAAACAATGCCATTAAAATATATGGTATTATAGGTGAGAAGTAACAAAAGACTTTGATTAGTGCGCGAATGTTTTTTCTTTTTTTAACAGGTTGAGATTGCAACAGAACAATAGGCATATCTATTTCGTTCGTTTAGTTCTTGACACTTTTTTTTTTTTAACTTTTCACAGGGAGTTTGATTCTTCCTGATGTTTGGCTACTAAAACTTACCAACATGTCCCTGGAACAGCGAGGAAAGTTGTCCAATTTCTACACCTATGGCGGGTTAGTGGGTGTAGCTCTACTCCTGTCTGTTCTACGTGCTGCGTTGTTCTTCTCCTCAGTACTTAATTCCTCACAAATACTCCATGATGACATGGTCCAAGCTGTGTTAAAAGCACCAGTATTGTTCTTTGATACGAACCCTGTTGGACGAATCATGAATAGATTCTCTAAAGATATTGGTGAGTGAGGAATCAAACAAATCAAAGTTTAATGTTAATTACTCGGGCTTCCGTGTACGGAAAAACCCGAGTCTAAAAATGCAAACGTTTCTTCTTTTTTTTTTTTGTCGTCGTCGTCGTCGTCGTCTTGGTCCTCAGATTGGAGGGTCAGGTCCCGGGCGTTCCTAGCAACAATGACATCATGTCTCATTTGAAGCCCGAGTGATCGCCCAGATGGCGTCTGGTTTATTCTGAACTGTTTGGCTCGATCTTCTCCTTTCTCTTGCCCTTTGAAAAGAGCGAAGTTTTAATATTCACTATATTGAATAGTCAGCGAAAGAAGCCAAAATATTTTTCTTATACAATTCTAATACATCCAGCTGACGCATCATGTCCTGCATGAACACAGTTTTGATTTCAAAATGGCAGCTTTTAAATTTTTGTTTGATTTAATCTGTCATATATCATAAATTAAACACAAACTAAACGACTTAAATTATGCTAACATTTTACTTAAAATTCAAAGTTCAAATATTAAAAACACCTTTTTCACCCTGCAGGCTGCATGGACGAGCTCCTACCTGACGTCCTTCTAGATGCTCTACAACTGATTCTGTTTTCATTGGGAGCTGTCATCCTACCTTCAGTTCTCAACCCATGGCTAATTATCGCAGTAATTCCTCTTGTTGCTCTATTTGTTATTATTGGTAAATACTACCTTAAAACGTCTAGAGAGGTCAAAAGACTAGAAGCCATCAACCGAAGCCCAGTCTACGCACACTTCGCGGATACTTTAGAAGGTCTGGTCACCATGAGATGTCATCATATGCAAAGTGCTTTCGTCAAGAGATTATGCAAGTAGGTACTAGTCTGTAATAAACGTAAGGTTTTTATTTTGTTTATATGTTTATATGTTTATATCGATATGATAAAGTACTCTCTGACGCACCACAGGGTGCATGCGACGTTGATTACAGGTCGTGAACATCTTTTCGACGTTGCACGTGCCCAGGGGAATACTCCAATTTCACGTTATCTAGCACCGCTGTACTGAAAAAGGCACATTCGTACAGACTAAGCCTCGATTTGTTGTGAAAATAATCACAAATTCCAAGCAAAGCATGTAACAATGACATTTCAATTCACTCTGAATCGAGATTATCCCTGTGCAAATGCGCCTTTTTTTATTGTATAGCGGTGCTAGATAGCAAGAAACTGGAGCACAGGGGAGGTGTAATACCATACATTTTCTATACGGACACTGGCGTTGGATTGGGTATGGTGTTCATTTTATATATTTAGGTTATATATTCCACCGTTAATTGTCTTGAATATGGTCTAGGTGACCCTAGGTGTTTGACCCATCGCTGTACAAAATAAGGCTGAGCTATATGCGGCAATGATGTTCGTCCAGTTATATGTATATTATCTTTTAGATACCAGGATGTTCACAATCAGTCGTGGTTTCTAGTCATTCAGACAGTTCGATGGTTGGCCATCAGGTTGGATGTACTGTGTGTAATCTTTGAGACTGTTGTTGTTATAACTGCTTTAGCAACACACTCGGGACCAGGTAAGCACCGCTCTATAACCACTTTTGTTGTACAAGTTTCATGATATTTTTCAATTTAAATATATGTTAAGGATGTATTTATACAGAGTAAACAATTCATTGAACGACAACATTTTAGAACTGTTGGCGATAGGACCAAAATGCTTCTGATTGGCTTATACTAGTCGGAAGCTAGTGCGCTCGCAAAATCGTCTGTTTTCGTACTATCTGTAATAAAGTCTAGCCTATCCTATTATCTGTAGATTATTGATTTGCCTTTACGATTTCATCGCTTGATTTCCACCATATTTTTATTCCATTTTTTCTAGGAATGACAGCATTGTCTCTTATCTACGCGGCACAGCTGGCTTTCGATACATCCCAAGTCAGTGTTCGTCAGTGTTCCGAGGTCGAGAACTACATGACGTCAGTAGAACGAGTCGTGGCGTACAATGAGATAGTACCGGAGCCTGGGTACGAGATCCAGTACGAACCACCAAAAGAATGGCCACAGACGGGTAACCTGGAGCTCGTTGACGTCGCGTTAAAATACTACAATGGCGGGCCTGAAGTGTTGAGTAATATCAACGTGAAGATTGAGGATGGGCAGAAGGTTGGAGTGGTTGGACGAACAGGCGCTGGCAAGTCTTCATTGATTCGCGCTATTTATCAGATGCCAAAACCAGAAGGTAAAACTATTACCCGTGCAATTAGTCCCTTCACAGTTCCCTGATTCATCTTGAAAGGTAGTCGGGCCTTTGTATCGAAGCGAGACGAAAGTTATGCTTGCAAAGAAGGATACACGTGAAATTGTCCCGCGAGGTGTTAAAAGGTCTCTATCATTGCAAACTCAACGCTCGTCTCGCTTCGATGCAAAAGCCAGGCTACCTTTCAAGATGGTGCAGAGGACGGTGAAGGACACTATTCCATTTCGGAATTGATAATTAATGACTGAAGGAAAACTGATTTCAACAGTCTAATGAGGCAAGAATATGAGAAGAGTTTGTTTGATGTGCAGTTGTTCTCTACGACGAGGGTTTTTCCTCCCTCTGCAAAAATGAGTAATAATAATAATAATAATAATAATAATAATAATAATAATAATAATAATAATAATAATAATAATAATAATAATCAGAAGATTAGAACCACTTTGTGGACATGCTGCTGTAAAAAGAGACGTTAGTCGGTGTCATGAACAAATATTTTTTCAAAAAGAGTCACTATACCCAAATTCAAGATATTAATCCCGCTAATATTCATTTTTAGGTGAGATCTACGTTGATGGTCTAGACATTGGCAAGATGAATATCCAACGGGCTCGATCAGCAATCTCCGTCATCTCCCAGAATCCTGTGTTATTCACTGGTTCTCTTCGAGCTAATCTTGACCCGTTCAAGAAATATACTGATGCTGCGCTATGGTCAGCACTAGAGCAAGCAAGTCTTAAGACACTAGTCTCCAGTCTACCGCAACAGTTGTCCCATGATATCGTCGAGGGCGGGTTTAATCTAAGCGCGGGAGAACGTCAGCTATTCTGCCTTGCGCGCGCACTTCTCCAAAAAAGTAAGATTATTCTTATGGACGAAGCAACTGCCAACGTGGATTATCAAACAGAGAGGATCATCCAGGGCAAAGTCCGTGAAAACTTCACTTCGTGCACGGTCATAACTATTGCACATCGACTGGGAACTATCATAAACAGTGATGACGTCATAGTTATTGATCGAGGAAGACTGGCGGAGATTGGGAAGCCGGAAGAATTGCTGGGGAAGAGAAACAGTTTGTTTGCGAGGATGTATCGTTCGTACCAAGAGAGTGGATACGTTGTTGAACAAAGATAATATCTTATTTCGAAACTGAAGTAAACACTTATGGTACAGTAGGGAATATCAAATAAAACGAAAGATTTTCCATTGTTTCGTGAAAACCTTATAAAAGGCAAAAATAAAGTTTTTGGGCAGAAATACCGACCACATGGTGGGTCACGTGACTTTTTTAGATTTTTTTTAAATTTCATGATCTTAATGAGTTCAACACTTACATATCTGGAAAGTTAACACTTATAGTTAGTTCTCATCAGTAGTCAAATGAGATAAAATGGACAACATGCATTAATTGTAATCGTATAGGCAAAAATTTACACTCATCAAATTCAAAACTATATATGTTGTGTAGGTGCATTCATTGTTATAGTTTTAGCGTCAAGTTTTGATTGCAACACACCAGGTGTGTTCCTCAAAAAGCAGCTAAGGATGTGCAAGCCTCATTTTGGCTTAAATTAATAACACAAAAGTAGCATAGGTCAGAGCGAGGTTTGTCTGGCATTCGCACACGATTAGCTGCTTCATGAGAAACGTTTATAAGATATGGTGTTGGTTTAATGCTCAATCAAGTTATCAGGCTAGATCGTTGATGGTAGTTTTCTTTTTGTCTATAATCACTGTTGGTAAGTTTCAATGGTGTCAGCAGGCTCAGGCAGAACGTCCTAAATATCTTGCAGCACTGCGAGCAGCTGCACTTCTTATCAGCGGTCTTACACCATTTTAACAGGCTCTTGATGATAATCTTGAGACATTTCACTGTAATAACAAGTTTATAATACAAGCATATTTTAAGCAATTATTGGGTGAGGTTGAGCATGATATCGTAAATTATCAAAACTGAGGTCTGTGTTATCTGCCGAGGCTGAGCCAGATAACAAGGACTCGATGTTTTGATATTCTACGATATCATGCGAAAACCGAATCCAATAATTGTTTTATTATACATTTTGTAGACTAGTAAACATCATTAAGTGAATGAAGCAAAATCGAGCAGCCGCCATCTTCACTGAAACCAGCAACCCGTGACCGAGAGAGCCTGGGAACTTGACAGTGATAAATGCAGTATCTGCTGCAGATACTGCATTTATCACTGTCAAGTTCACATGCTACTCAGATTTAGCCGTGTGCTCTCGGTCAATCAGATTCAATATAGTTATCATTATCTGTATCATCATCATACATTATCATCATCAATATATCATTTTTATTATCATCATCATCGAGTCATCATCATCATCATCATTAAAAATATTATTAAAATATTGTGCCATTTATCAACCGTTGTTAATCCACTGAAGAAGCCTGGAAGGGCGAAACGTTTGGATAAATCATTAAAACTTAATGCCTTGAAGTCTCTTTCTCTTATTATCCCTCATTGTCATTCTATCATCTGTTATATATCACGTGTCTTATAATGCATCATCTAATAATATAAATACCAACCTATCACTATGACAACAACAGCTGAGTTGATAGCAATCATTATCATAGACACGCCTATCTTGTCATTGTGTTGATTGACAGCTGCAGGTATGACGTCATCAGAAACGTTGAACATCACTCCGATACCGAGGTTTAGAAATACTGCCATCAGAGCAACCGTTTGAAGATGATTCTCAAAAGGGTTAGAAATTGGATGAAATAATGCGTAAAAAATTGAGAACAGTGCAGATATGATTGCTCCAAGGCCGATCTGGGTACGACTATGTGCTCCTATCAGCGTCAAACCGGAAGTGAGTAGTAACTTCCGGGCCATCTCAACCGACTCCCAGTACCAGCATTCTGGTCTGTAGTTCTCGTAAAACAGGCTTAAGCCTAGAAATGGATTAGTCAAAGTGTTAATGTCAAGTTCGATAGGTATAATTCTAGATATCAGTTAGTATTCAGTCCCACCCCTCCTCCTACCCTATCGTACTGTTTACTTTAACAATAACCATTTTAGGGGGTAGTTATTGTAATTCAAATCAAATAAATTGTAACACAAATCAAACAAATTTTAATAACAATATCTACCCCAAAGACAGAAGAATATTCTTTTGTTTCGCGAATGTCAATGGTTTCGTCTATTCGACTGCTACTGTTAGTTTAATTTTGTCCGTTTTTATCAGGTGATTGGGTGACTGAGGCCACGTTTACACAGTACCGGTCGAATTTTCGTCCCGTCTAAAAATCGTACGTTTAGGGGTTGCGTTCACACGGGACCGCGCTAAACGTGGACGCTTACCGGTCAAATATTCAACCTTCAAAATCGAGGACGATTTTTCAGCTGACCCGGTCAAAAAGTTGACCGGTACGGTATAAACAGTTTTACCGGACGAAGTTTTGAAAATGGTGTCATAAACAGCCCAATGCGCATGAGCAGCTGTTAAAACCACTGACACAACTTACAATTGCCCGGTTCTGATGATCTCGTCTGAACAGCAGAAAATAATGATCGGTTCCGTGTGAACCATGTCCAGGTCGATATTTTGACCGGTCAAAAATTCGTCCGGTACCTAGTAAATGTAGCCTGAATGGTGTTTGGTCTTTCCGGTAGTTGTTGGAATCCTTTGAGGACCATTTTGTGTTGTGATTAGAATGTATTTGTAACATAAACTATACTCATTTTGTTGGAATAGGTTAAGTGTCCTTAAGGGTTATATTTATTATTTCAACATCAGGTTGTATTATCCTTGAGAAACGAGCGAAGAAGAAGTAACTATAGCGGTATCATGCACACAAACCTGATTGAAAAGGAGACTTCGCATCAACTGCAGAAAACCTAAATGCCACCTTTGACCTTTGCTCTTCTGCCACTGAAGTTATGTCAACTTCTGAAGTTTTCCGTTCACTCTTTGACGGCTTGTGGACGTAGTACCAGACAAGAAGCACCATCACCACAGGGAACCCAACGGGGTAAATAAGGAACCCAAGGGCCACTTTGGAGTAGATATCATAGAGAGGGGACTGGCACTGCACGGATACGTCACTTCGTAGATACATAAGACAATTCTTCTGTTTTTCATGAGAACAAAGAGGTATACAGTTGACCGAGAGAATCTGGAATATACTTGTGCACGTTTTAGGGTATGTAGCAAAAAGAAACACACAGATGTTACGAATACATGAGCTCTTGGTTTGTGCGACAGACTCAGCAATGTCGATAGCGGTTTTTTTATTCTTATGTTGTCTTATTCTTATGGCAAGGTAGATGAGAATGATGCCGACTACTACAGTATTAGACACTATCACGACCACAAATTGCTGTAAGGCATTAAATGACAGGTATGAACTCAGACAGCTCAAAGGTGCAAACTGGAGGACATTCAACTCGATTAAGTGCAGTGCCTTTTGCATCCAGATGATTGACGAAGGCCATTCGATGTTTGAAAGGCATGAATATAGACCTGCCATGACCTGAAAATATAAAAAAATGTGATAATGATGATGCTTGTAATGAGGATCATTGAGATTAGGATCAGTATTCATTATCATCGTCATCATCATCAGCTTACCATTATCATCGTCATCACCATCAGCTTACCATTATCATCGTCATCACCATCAGGGGGGGGGGGGGGGGTTCTCCCTTTATCCAAGTGGTAGGGGTGATCGGCGTACCTTTTAGGGTTAAAATATTTCCTGTGCGTACCTTTTAGGGTCCATTTAGAGTTTTGGCTCAAAAATCAGTTGTAAGGGTCGTTTTTACTCTGCTTTACTTGTATCTGTGCGTACCTTTTAGGGGTCATTTTCAAAATCTCCGCCGATCATCCCTACCACTTGGACAAAGGGAGTATCCACCCCCCCCCCCCCCCCCCCCCGGGCTCTTCTATTTGTTAAAACAGGCTATGTTTCAGCTATGGAGGCTTGTTGCCTCTCACACATACTCGAAATTACATTCTGTATGTACATTGAATCTACATTGAAACTCACAGAACAAGGATCCCGGAGAAACACCCTCGTGGCTTTAGAAAGAACAACACCTGATCAATGCAACAAACTCGGCTAAGTAACGAGACGTCAAATCACGGTATACAATTTATCTGATAGAAGCCAATGATTATCTTAAAACAAGATAGTATCACGTCAGCCCAGGTTCGCCCACTAAGAATGCGTTTCTTGTCTCCCCACAAGAGGGCAAGGAGAATCAACACAAAGGCAACAACGACACCAGCTATTTCAAAACCTGCCCGCAACTTCGATGGGCAGTGGATACATCTGAAAGTAAAAACGTTATGACTCATAATGTAATCTGTAGTATTTATATTATTTGTTGAAACATGCGTTCATTCCTTGCCTGACTCGATACAAAAGAACACTGAAATGTCAGCAAACAGCGTCAAATATTTTGTAACGACCCTTTTAAATAAAAACGTTTATGTCTTCATTTTAAGATGTATGTCGTACCAGAAATACCGAATGCAAATCTTGGAAAGAATGCCATTACCATATATGGTATTATAGGTGAGAACTAACAAAAGACTTTGATTAGCGCACGAATTGTTTTTCTTTTTTTTAACAGGCTGAGATTGCAACAGAACAATAGGCATATTTTTGATATGGTTTATCTCCAATATACCCCTACCCCTCTCAGTCAATGTTATACCCTCCCCCTGTCAGTGTTGCATTATACAATCATAAAGTATTCTACGCAGGACCAACATTGTAATCAGGTCGGGGAAGGGAAGATGCTGCGATTGGACACTAATGTACCTCTCATTGAACTTGAAAATGATAAATTCATTTAAATATTACCTGCCCATGCGCTCAAAGTAAGATGGCTCACAAATAGCGCAGAGAAGTCCCCTGTAACCAGCTTTGCAGGTAGAGTTCAGTCCCCCAAGGCATGAATCGTGTGGGCACTTGTGGGGTTTGGGGAGAGTGCCAGTATATCTCCATGTGCCTTTAACAAACTCGTCAGACTCGATGTTGAGATTGTAGATGAAGTCACTGTAGATTTGCTTACTAGAATGGTTTGTCCAGACCCAGTAGTATCCTTTGGTTAGTATTGCGTAATCGTTGATACATTTGAGACCCTTCTTGGGACACGACATACAGCTACCAAACCGGTCAGTCCGGTAAAAGTCTTGAAGACATTTGCATGCTCTAAAACCAGCATTTTCGTTTGATCGTGTACCTGGTTACAGTAAAAAAGTATCTTAGAACTGATTTCAATTGATAGCAAACGACAATAGTGGTCCGCTGAAAATAATACTGATTGAAAAGAGGTTTGGAGGGAAAGTCAACCTCGGGAATAAAACCAAATACTAAACAAAATGAATATATACCTAAATATTAAACACAGATTGAAGAAAGGGATCGGGAACAAAGGAGTGAAAAGCATTAGTATATAGAGAGAGAAAGGACACAGAGGGAAGTAAGAAAGGAGATATAATAAATCCTTATTTTTAAAACTACGAACAATCGAGGAAGTAAAAACCGAAATAAAGTAATTCATGAAATAGTTATCAATAGTGTTTCATGGCCAAAAATTAATTAATAATTTTTTAATGATAGATATTTGAATATATTTGAATACTTAATAATTTTATATAAAATATAAACATCTGAATAAGAAATAAAATGTGTAATGAAAGCATTATGGCAAAATATGACTTCACTGTGCGAATGATCTATTAGAGTGTTTTCGTATAAACCACTTGTAAAATGCAAACATTTGATGAGTTTAAAGTGTGAAATTACATGCTAATGAGGTGTGCGTGTAGCTAGTTTGCTTCCATTTTTTCCTTAAGCCACAAGCCACTATGAATTAAAATCATTGATAAACACGCTGGGATTCGAGGAAATCAATAAATGTTTTCGTTGCTCTATTTTGAGTCGAGAGCGCAAATCACTGAAGCACTTGTGACCTAATTAGCATGTTATTTTACACATATTCTCGTTTGCATGTTAAAAGTGGGTTATAAAAAAACATTCTGTTACAATGAAGATAAGACTAATGGTGTTACTAACCTTTTGGACATGCCATACAGTCAAGCGGTGTCTGTGCAGGTGCATAATCAGGATGGGCGAACGTACCAATACTACAATTCTTGCACTGAGTTTGACCCATTTCATCTTGGTAAAATCCACCTAAAAATAATTTATAACCCACCATGCATCATTTTATGTCATTCCCATGGACTTTACCATCATTAACAACATTAATACGTGTTATCAACAACATCATCATGACCATCGACATCACCATTATCAACAACACTGTTTATCGATATCATCATCGCCGACATCACCATTATCAACAACACTGTTTATCGATATCATCATCGCCGACATCACCATTATCAACAACACTGTTTATCGATATCATCATCGCCGACATCACCATTATCAACAACACTGTTTATCGATATCATCATCGCCGACATCACCATTATCAACAACACTGTTTATCGATATCATCATCGCCGACATCACCATTATCAACAACACTGTTTATCGATATCATCATCGCCGATATCACCATCATTATCAACAACACTGTTTATCGATATCATCATCGCCGACATCACCATTTTCAACAACACTGTTTATCATGATCATCGACATCATCAACGTCTTATTAAAGAAGTTACCGTTTAATTCCGAGTGGCATATGCTCATAATATCACGAGTTTGAAATAGGAGCTCCACATATTACGAAAGGTTAATCGTATACCAACAATAAATATACGGAAATTACAAGCGAATACAAACGCTATTGAAACTCTGGTGCCCCTGTTCCTGTTACTATCATCAACATCAACATCATGTCCATCAACAAACATTTACCTACCCGCAGAGCAGTTCGAGCATCCTGAACCTTTTTTGCCATTCCCATAAGTACCAGCTTGACAGATAGTACATACGAAATCATTCTGATGTAATTGAACACAATTGAACCCAGATTTGGATAAAGAAGTGGCGACGTTATTGTTCAAGCGCTCTATCCGAGGCAAGTTGTACGGAGTACAGAATCTAACGTAAACCAAAAAAAAAGAATAAAGATAATAGTAAGGGGAGAGAGGGTAAGGGGAGACAGGGACAGGGACAGGGACAGGGACAGGGACAGGGACAGGGACAGGGACAGGGACAGGGACAGGGACAGGGACAGGGACAGGGACAGGGACAGGGACAGGGACAGGGACAGGGACAGGGACAGGGACAGGGACAGGGACAGGGACAGGGACAGGGACAGGGACAGGGACAGGGACAGGGACAGGGACAGGGACAGGGACAGGGACAGGGACAGGGCTCTATTTTACTTTGTTATTTTACTTGTTATTTTACTTACATCTTTCCCAGTGTGTTCTTATCAATATGTGGAAGATCCTTAAGATTTCTGCATCGGAGAGCTCTACATGTATAACAAAAATAGTGAATAACATATTAATACATATAATATCGTATTATTATTATTACATCTCTATATATTGTGCCTCTACATTCTTAAAGATGGCAAGTTTTTAAACGTATTATAAAATACTCGAATAATTCAAAATAATCATATAACTGCAATCTTTGAGAAAAGCAGTTGGCACGAAGTTAGTGTTATTCTAACCACATAAGCACCAAGCAATAATGACTCCCTCCTCAACATTGCCAAGGAGGATGGGGAGTAGCAAAAAATATTTAGCAGTGCTTGTGGATTTTGTTAGTGCTAACACTTTTAATAATAATAATAATAATAATAATAATAATAATAATAATAATAATAATAATAATAATAATAATAATAATAATACTAATAATACTAATAATACTAATAATACTAATAATACTAATAATAATAATAATAATAATAATAATAATAATAATAATAATAATAATAATAATAATAATAATAATAAATCTTTATTGGGTTTCAAATAAAGCAGAGCTTTTTTCCAATCTGGCCCATTTTTTCAAAGGTTGTAGTTCTTTTTTGCTGAAAGTCTATGGTAGAACCCACAAAATGCCCTAAAAGAACGAACTGACAAACTGTTGACCAAATCACATGTCACTCTCAGACCAAAGAGGTTGGTGTTTGAGTTTGGAGGAGGAGTTGATATGGGCAATCGACCACATTTTGTACAGGGATGTGCAAATACATATTCTGTCGAAGAAACAAACGAAAAAAATATGCGAGATGGGGTGTTATCTATCATGTCTTACACGGTTGTTTCGTTTCCTAAACCGCTGAAGAAATCGTCTTCGATGTGCCCAATAGTGTTTGAAAACAAATACCTAAAACCAATGGCAAAACAAATGATAGTAATAATTATATCATGACGAAAATTAAATTGATACAATAGACGATACACAAACAGCTTTTAATTAACAACAAATCAGCAATACCAAGAATAATACCAATGGCAATGGCAATGGCAATGGCAATGGCAATGGCAATGGCAATGGCAATGGCAATGGCAATGGCAATGGCAATGGCAATGGCAATGGCAATGGCAATGGCAATGGCAATGGCAATGGCAATGGCAATGACAATGGCAATGACAATGGCAATGGCAATGGCAATGGCAATGGCAATGGCAATGGCAATGGCAATGGCAATGGCAAAGTTAATAGCCTTTGTCATGCAGTGGTTTAAAGATAATGAACTTATAATCAACTTTAAAAAAGACAAAACTGAAACTATGCTTTTTGGAACGGCAAAAAGAACCAATCTTCAAAACAAGGAGCTTAATATTTAATTGTGTCAATGGAACTCAAATCAACAATACTTGTTCCTATAAATACTTGGGTGTTGACCTGGACCCCAGTCTAAATCTTCAAAGAATTTATAAAAAGGCATCTGGTAGAGTCAACCTTTTAAGATCAATCCGCCCCTCTATATACCAAAAATGCGCAGAAACAATTTACAAATCTATGGTCTTACCAATTTTCACCTATTGCGGATCACTTGGACACGGCTGGTCAGACTCTCGTAAACAACTGATAAAGAACATTGAACAACGAAGCTCAAAAATCATTGGTAACAATAATCAAAAACTTCCATCAGCAGATAACTTAATCAAGAGGAAAAGTAGCCAGTTCGTCTTTGACTGCCTTCAAGATAATGTTTGCAGTCCTTTTAAAGACTATTTCGAAAGATATGCTCATTCCAAAGCATCTGTCAAATTACCTAAAGTGAAACTCGAATTTGGCAAGAAAAGTTTCTATTTCCAAGGAGCAAAGATTTTTAATGACTTGCCAATAGATCTTAGATCTACCAACTCTAGACTTATTTTTAAAAACAAATTAAGCGAACTTTATAATATATAGTTAATATAATCTACATATTTTTTAAAACTAATTATTTTAACAATATAGTTTTGTATATATATCCATTTAATGTATTCTTAATATTTTAATGTATTTTATAGTTACTTTAAGTTGATTTTATTTTACAGGACCCCTGTGACAACAGTGTTTCTTTACACTGATGGGTCATCCTGTTTAAATATTCGAATTTATTATTATTATTATGGCAATGGCAATAGCAATGGCAATGGCAATGGCAATGGCACAAAAGGTATAGGCACAAAATGTATAAGGATAAGGACTTACAAAGTAGTTTTCATCGTCTTCATCCCTCTGAACGGCCGTCCAATAAGCTTGTTAAATTTGTTTCCATTAAGAAACCTAATCATGGTTACAAAACACAATCTACGTTTGTAACATTTCATTCCGAGGGGTACTGCCTTTGTCCAAGTGGTAGGGGTGATCGGCGGAGGTTTCAAAACGACTCCTGAAAGGTACGCACAGATTAAAATAACTGATAATGCCTTGCTGATTTCAACCACTAAAAGGTACGGCTGTGCAATGTTCTTACCAGCCAAGCTTACTTACTTGCAGAGTAAAAATGACCCTGACATGTACCAAATCATGTTACGTAACTGATTTTTAAGCTAGAACCAAAAAGGACCCTAAAAGGTATGTACTGGAAGATTTTTAACCCTAAAAGGTACGCCGATCACCCCTACCACTTGGACAAAGAGAGAACTACCACCCCCCCCCCCCCCCCCCCCCCCAGCATTTTGTAAATCCATTTTAATTTAATCGCCTACGAGTTTTTGTATCTAACCGATACCCATTTTATACGTTACGCCTCGAAATTGTTTTCATTTTTTACTCACCCAGAAGCACAATATGCTTATTTCTACTAAAACGCTGTCATATTAGCCAAAACTAGTGCTTTGATGATGCCAGTATTTATTGTTAATTCAATGAATATAAAAAGGGGGCGAATAGTCAGTAAATGAGGCGAAACGTCTGGGGACGAATCGTACAGGGGGCGAAAGATTCGGTTACCTCTATTGGAGTTAACGTGACCTCTTAGTGCAAATCGACAATTGGTCAACTATTTACAGATATTTGAATAATTAAGGAAACCGCCACTTGCGTAAATGAGGCGAAACGTCTGGGGACGAATCGTACAGGGGGCGAAAGATCCGGTTACCTCTATTGGAGTTAACGTGACCTCTTAGTGCAAATCGACAATTGGTCAACTATTTACAGATATTTGAATAATTAAGGAAACCGCCACTTGCGTAAATGAGGCGAAACGTCTGGGGACGAATCGTACAGGGGGCGAAAGATCCGGTTACCTTTATTGGAGTTAACGTGACCTCTTAGTGCAAATTGGTCAACTATTTACAGATATTTGAATAATTAAGGAAAGTCCTGTATAGCCTATAAAAGTCGATGCTAATACTTACAAATTTCGAAGTGAAATTCCCACAAAAAGGTCATCAGGAAGACTGGTCAGTTTGTTATTAAAAAGAAAACTGCAAGGGAGAACTAACAGTGAGATAATTCGATCAGATGATTTAACCCCACTGCCTCAAAAATGAGCCCTACAAAGAATCGAGTCCTGTCCAATATATGGACGAGACAGCAATTGAAGGCATCGTTACTTGTCTTTCCAGTTGTATGGTTCTCATCTCGGGCCGGGTACAATATTCACTGTTGAACAACCTTACCATCAATAACAACTGACATTTATCATCATCATCATCATCATCATCAACCACAACAACATCATTTTCACCATCTTCATCAACAACAACAGCATCAACATCAACATCATTATAATTCATAGTATTTCGTAATGAATGATATTTTTACCAAGATTGTAATTATTCACAATCTTTCGGGTCATCGACCAATCTTCAGGGGAGGTGAAAAAGAATGTTGATAACGGCAAAACCTTCTTTTTTTATCTCTCCTAAAGGTGACCAGAAGGCTTGGGAATGACAACCATGTAAAAATATCATACATGCATGGAAGAAACGAAATACTATGAATTACGATGTACAACCAAGTTCCTCTATTTACCGATGTAACTTACACTTCTTTAAGATTTGTCATGCCATCAAAGCTTCCTTTTTCAATGGTTTCTATTTTATTATTTTGCAATATCCTATAATAAGAGTAAAAAAATTCAGACAGACAGACAATTATTCAAAGACATAAGGCAGACAGAAAGACAAACAAACAAGTAGACAGATAGACAGACAAACCAAATAAAACAAACCAAACTAATATAGACAAACAGACATAAATGGAAACTAGCGAATAAACTAGTATAGGCTGCGTTGGTGTTTGATATTAACGATAGGTAATATAATAAAATTTGTAACACCGTAAAAAATGTTGACTTAACTTTATTGACGTTTCGAGCTTTAGCCCTTTGTCGGAGTAAAAAAAGGGCTAAAGCTCGAAACGTCAGCAAAGTTAAGTCAACATTTTTTACGGTGGTACAAATTTCATTCTATTACCTAACCTTAGATATAGACAGATAGATATAGACGGGCCAACAAAGACAAAAGATAAATCTAGACACGGATTGACACAAAGGCAGCAGGCGAAAAGACAAACACACAAAATTAAAGAATCGAAAAGACACGGACACGGACACGGACACAGACACGGACACGGACACGGACACGGACACGGACACGGACACGGACACGGACACGGACACGGACACGGACACGGACACGGACACGGACACGGACACGGACACGGACACGGACACGGACACGGACACGGACACGGACACGGACACGGACACGGACACGGACACGGACACGGACACGGACACGGACACGGACACGGACACGGACACGGACACGGACACGGACACGGACATAACGCTAAACCATTAATTATTACTTACAATTGATTCATCTCGATCGATCGGTTAAAAATGCCTGCGGGAATTTTCTTAATTCTGTTGTTTGACAAACTCCTACAAGAACACAAAGAATAGAGGTCAAAAAATACACTTTACTCAGTGTAGGTATTCTATTTCAAAAGTATATTTAAATTGGCATTGGATATAATTTTTCAGAGTCTATTTTTTAAAACATTTATAACATTTAGAGCCTAAACACAATTATACAATAAAATAGAGTCCTAGATCAAACGTCGCATCTCTCATCTCAAATTATTAAAACCTATTGTTTGAATTCATTTGCATTAGACTCGGCGCATGTGAGATGTCAGTATAAAGTTGTAACCATGTACGTGGTGTTTCGTTTGTATTTGATATTCAGTCCTAGATTCAATCAGTGGTTAAATGATAGCTATACTAAACAGCAACTATAAATAAACACTAGAAATGTGGACGTCAGACTTACACAAATTCGTAAATTCTAATATCCTTGAAATGATCTGGAAGAATCGTGGAAATTTGATTATTTTCCAAATTTCTGAAAAAGACAGAATTATTGTTATTATAGGTAATAGCGGAGCTCCCGCACGGGCCGAAGGCCGACGCGAGCGGAGTATACAATACCTAATTAAAGAAAAGATGGTAATGTATCGAGTCGATTTTTCATGGCTTACCACAGGAAGCCCAAGCACACGTCCGTACGTACATACATACATACATACATACATACATACATACATACGTCCGTGAACATCGCAATGCTGATTGGCAGTTTACATTTCGGCGGGAAGCGCACCGAATAGCAGAGCCCCAAAGCATGTTGTGATAGATGAAAAGAGTTTTTTTTTAATAAACAAAAAAGTCAAACAAACAATAACGAAATACTACCATGCTAATAAATTAAACTGGGAACTCCGCTATTAGGTAATACCTAATTTGTATATTAACTGAGGAGAGGAAAGAGGAATTTAAAATTAAAACTAACTTTGTATACTTACAGTTGCAGTATATGCTTAATACCAGATTGTTTGATCCTATCTATATCAGCAATGTTATTAAACGATAAATCCCTAGTAAGAACATATCACCATTAATATCTATCAAATCTCATATATCATAATCTATCATCATCATTATCATGCATGAGTATTACATTATCATCATCGTTATTGTTAACTATCATTATTGTTCGACACTAAAACAGCTGTATATCCATCAACATACTCTTCATAACCTAATCTTGTCTGTTTTAAAGAACTTCCGGAATCTTCCCCAAAGAGAATACGCAAAACCTTCCCTTGATTATCGTTATTTCGATCATCATATGGTTAGGGATGTCCACAAGTTGCTCGGTAACTTTTGAGCAATTTTTCCGATTTCGAGCAACTTTTTCACTTTCGAGCAACTTTTGTTCTTTTTTTAACTTTTACATGAATTCAAACCAATTAACAGGGCCAATCAGAACAAAAACATTTTTTTACTCCAAAGATTCAAATACTGTTTGACTAAAAATATTTTAATACACTTTGTGAAGCAGTGGTCTCCCTGTGGTGATTTGTAAATACGATCCAGATGGTCAGCGGTTGTAAAATCAAAACAAACTTTTCTGCAAAAGAAAATATTCTAAATTTATGTTAACACGTTACATTATTAAAGCTGACGGAATTCTATGCTATGAAATCATCAAATTTATAAGAAGCGTCAACATGTTTTCTAGCAACTTTTAGACTTTGAATTTTGATCAACTTTTAAGCAATTTTTTTGAGAGATTTTGAGCAAGTTTTTGGGAAATTTTGACTTTTTGGAGCAACTTGTGGACAGCCCTATATATGGTCATATAATTTGATTATTATTCATCTAGTATTTCATGTACACCTACAGGCAATTCAAACTATCTGCTATGCCCTTTAGGTCAGGAAAAGTTGTTAGCTTGTTTCCGTTGAGATTCCTGTGGGAAAATAGTATCAGATGGCTGTTGATATAGATATTTATAAAATTCATGAACATTATTATTGAGGATTTTACCGGAAAAAAAAAAATCACGTCGTTACAAGTTCTGTAAATCTCATACAGATTTCGTCCTGATTTGCACAAGTTTCACGGCTTGACAATTTTAGTAAAATGTGGAAGAACTAACGTTGGACTTTTATAAGTACTATACAATATTCGCGTCCGATCTGTATGCCATATACAACGACACGTATTCGACTCACCGTTGTATATCGCATACAGTTCGGACGCCAATATTTTGTAGTTTATTTCATACAATCACAAGCCAAAGGAGCATGGTTGCATGTATAGCCGACACAACACGAACACGAATGTTGTAGACAACTTACAAAACATCTTTTTAACAAAACTTTCATAATAGGTAAATCTAGACAAGAAGTTTGAAGAGTTAAAACTATTATAGAAATAGAATTATTAATGAGTTTTATAACAATGTCTGCAACTATTCTCTATTATTGTTATGCTGTCCAGTACTTACAGATCATTTACGAAAGACATATTTTGAAATGTTCCTTCCTCGAGAGCTTCAAGACCACTATCTTGTATATTCCTAATAATAATAATCTGTTTATTTTCACTTCACTACATAATATTTACAGTGAGTCACAGTGTTGGATAATTTACATCTTCTAGGAAAGAGTAAATAACTAGTGTCACCATAAGATATATAAGATCAGTTTTAGCGATGGGGAACTGAATGAACTAAAATACAATGAACTGAAATACAATGAACTGAAATACAATGAACTGAAATACAATGAACTGAAATACAATGAACTGAAATACAATGAACTAAATTACAATGTATAACACGCCTGAATATTGAATGAATGGATGGATGGATGGATGGATGGATGGATGGATGGATGGATGGATGGATGGATGGATGGATGGATGGATGGATGGATGGATGGATGGATGGATGGATGGATGGATGGATGGATGGATGAATGAATGAATGAATGAATGAATGAATGAATGGATGGATGAATGAGTGGATGGATGGATGGATAGATGGATCGATGGATGAATGGATGGATGAATGGATGGATGGATGGATGAATGGAACGATGGAAAAATGGATGAATGAATGAATGAATGGATAGTTTGATATATGGATGAATGGATAGATGAATATTTTGACTTACAATTCCAAAAACATTCCAATTGTGCTTTTCATGTTCTTAAATGTATCCTTGTGCAGTCCTTGTTTATATTTATTAAATCCTAGTCTTCTAGCAAATGAGAAAATAGATATCAGCAAGTGCTTCTAGATTCTACATTATTTATTTAGATGATTATGATTATGATTACATTTATGACCATTACATATGCGAACTAGAACTAGAACTAGAACTAGAACTAGAACTAGAACTAGAACTAGAACTAGAACTAGAACTAGAACTAGAACTAGAACTAGAACTAGAACTAGAACTAGAACTAGAACTAGAACTAGAACTAGAACTAGAACTAGAACTAGAACTAGAACTAGAACTAGAACTAGAACTAGAACTAGAACTAGAACTAGAACTAGAACTAGAACTAGAACTAGAATTAGAACTAGAACTGACAGAACTTTTAATAATTATTTTGATAGGAAGTACTTACAGCTCTGCTAGGTTTTCAAGTCCATCAAACAATCCCAAGGGAATTTCACTCATTTGACATCTACCCAGAAGCCTTTAAAAATACAATCATCACACAAAAACACTGTAAGGACGTTCGCGGGCAAATCAGTTAACCATAGATTTTTCTTCAAACTTCGCATGTTGAAGTATGATTATCATACAAGTTTAATGAGCAAATAAAAAATGGGGGTCACCATACTCGTTTAGGAGTGAGATGATCTGAAAGTGCAGCCTTTTTCTTGTCAAAAATCGCTTACGCGCAATACGAACAATTTGAGTGAAAAAGTCATTTCTTTGATAGAAAAACCGAATGGATTGCCAAAACGTTCCTGAGACAAACGTCTAAAAATCTATAGATTAATATTTAACTAACCCTTTGGATTTTGGCTCGAATACGCAGCCATCATGCAACATTCGGTGACGCTTTCGATCGATGAAGATTGACATTTTTATCCAAATACGTCTACATCATTTGATATTTAACCATAACTTTTTCTTCAAATTTTGAACACGTACAGCTTTTGTAATTCTTTATAAATTTTCAAAATAAAAAATGGGGGTCACCGTATTCGTTTCCGAGATATTGCGCTGCAAACTTTCAAAATCATGCAATATTCGGTCGCCATCTTGTTTCGTGGAGCGCCTGGATGATTTATCGTCTTCGACTCGCCATTGTAAATACCATACACGGTCGCTCTTATTGTTTCAATTACTTACAATTGATTTAGATCTTTCATTCCTGTAAATATGCCCGGTTTGAGATTGTCTGTGATAGGGTTATTGCCAACATCGCTGTGGAAGTGAGGATAATTTATTATTAATTTATTGTCAAGTTAATAAGACAATGCCTTTTCCAAATTCATCCGATACTTTTGATGTCTCGACCTTCAAGCCTTCTCGATCGCGCACTGCAGATATATTGAATTATTGTTGATATTACAGATCTATACTTTTGGTGGAAGTCGTATGAGAAATGACAATTTGTTTACATTATATAGAGAGCAAAAATAATTATTTCATAGACTGAGCTGTGATCGCGTCCAGAAATGTTCACTCAAAGACATCAGATATCAATCTAATTTAAGTTGTTTGAGGATTGATCCGAATAAGGGGGATTTTTTGCGGCGATTTTCGATAACTTTTGCAAAGATTTTTACGCGATTTCATGATGACGTGAAAACTCCATAAAATCGCTACAAAAATCGCACCACAAATCGCCGCAAAAATCTCCCTTGTGAATAGGGCTTTCAAACCTATACACTTGCATTTTATAACGATAAAAAAGTCCCTTGGGTATAGATTATGATATAAATACGCTCAATAATAAGTCTCATACGAAATATTTCTTATAAAACGTTGAATTATACTCAAGAAAAATAGTAAGCCGCTCAATCGGAGCCACGTAAAAAAGAGTATATAGTTAGCCAAGCTTGATAAAGAACAAGATTATAGAAGCTGAATTGAGCAGACGTATCCACTACAAGCAAACTAAAGACCCAAATGCAGATTCCAAGCTGCAACTTACATGGTTCTGATTTTTGTAAACCCGTTCAGCATTTCATACAAAACTGAGCCATTCAAAAGGTTGCCATTCAGATCCCTAGAAACGTGAAAAGTGTAAATAAATAACACAAATAATTGAAATAGAAGGTAAGAAAAGGATCTATCGGGAAATTAAGGCGAATGAGGGGAGTGGATCACTGATCATGAACCACAGGCCGTTTTTTCATACTTTCACGGATCACAGAATGTCCACAGAATACCGCTAAGAATACTAACACTAACGTCTCATTTTACACAACCGTTAGGACAAGCTATAATCACGAACTCACGACATTCAAAATCTGTAAATCACGGGTCACAGGTGAAGATGATTTCACGGATCACGACTGGAATATTTTGCTTTTCACGAATCACAGGCTGAATTTAGGGTGAATCAGGGAGTAAATTAAATTCTTCCCGCCCTGAAAAAAGGTCAATAGATAATAATAATTATACTATTTTTCATAGAGGATCTTCTTCGTCTGCCGGCACTCACACTCACACACATTAAATATTTTTGCTGAGGGAGGAAAATCCGAAAAAACCTTAACTGTTTGTGGCATGATGGGAAACAACACATCAAACAAACTCAATTCACATATGAGTCGAGTACCACTCGGCCAACCATGCAACCCTAGCCTTAGACGGTCAGACGGACGGATCGACGGACGGACGACGGTTGGTATGTATGAATGCTGTCGAGTATACTTACACATTTCTGACATTTTTTGGAAGGCGAAACATTGTTGAAATTTTGTTGTTATTGATTTTTCTGAAAAAAAAAACCCTGCATTAGAAGCTTATTTGTCTGTGTCAATGACCATTCCACAGTTCTCATCGATCAACCTCAGCAACCTCGATATCGTGCTTGTAATATATTCTTTAGAATTTGACTAAAGCCCGTGCAATTTTGAAGTGTTTAAGATTGCTTGATAATGTGTTCATTATTTCAATTAACGAGCCACTCCCAGGGGTTTTAGGGATCAAGGGAGCACGGGAATTTAATTTTAGGGAAAAGGGGAGCAAAATATGATAAAACAATAGTTTCTGGTAAACATTTTAGGGAGACAGTTATTTTACTTATGGGGAACAAGGGAGAAAATGAAAAAAGATCAAAGGAGCATGGGAGCATGCACCCCCCTGGGAGGGGGCTCATTACCGTGAGCTGTAGTACAATTCTAAAGAATATATTACACGCTATAGAGGCCGGATCGACGAGAACCTTGAAAAAGTATTTTGTTCTGGTTCAACTATTAGCATATACTTGTATTTTATTTAATGGTTCAAGTGCATTTTCTATGCTGACTATATACTAACTTACAATGTAAATAGAGAATCAAAGTTACGAAAGTAGTCTACAGGAACTTGTGTTATTGATCCTGCACCTATTGTCCTGTCAAATTAACATAAAACGTTTAACAAAACATTAGTAGGGGAGGGGAGGGGAGGGGAGGTTTCGTCAGTGAGATCAATCAACACCATTAATTAATTATCATTATTATTACTATGATCATTTTCATCATCATTTATCATTATTACATCATTATCATTTTAATTATCATGATCATTAACATCATTATTATCATACATACTCATCACCATCATCGAATATATCATCATCATTAACATCATTATTATTATACATACTCATCACCATCATCGAATATATCATCATCATCATTAACATCATTATTATCATCATACATACTCATCACCATCATCGAATATACCATCATCATTAACATCAGTATTATTATTATTATTATTATTATTATTATTATTATTATTATTATTATTATCATTATTATTATTATTATTATTATTATTATTATTATTATTATTATTATTATTATTATTATTATTATTATTATTATTATTATTATTATTATCATTATTATCTACTTACAAAGCTATGAGTTTAAGAGTAGAGTTCAATTCAGGCATGACATCAAGGCCCGAACAAGTGGTTTTGTAGAATCTCGCCGAAACACTGCATTTACATGTCCCAACATGGGGTCGAGGGCAATCGGTGACATTCTGATGTAGCAACGTTCTTCCAACATTACTTTTCTCGTCATGATTTGTATCGCTATGACTTTTCTTGGTGTCTCCACAAGTAAGATGTTTAGTGGAAAATCCAACGGCGACCACAAACAACGTCAGGACAAGCTTTCTTTGCATTGTAGTACTTAAGCCCAGGTTTATTTCAATTTAAGTGTTTTCATTTGAATATTGACAAAATAAATAACGAGAATATTGAGGTTGGCACTGAAAGTAAACAATCAATTAACTATTCTTACTGCTGACAGCGCTTTTTGACTAACTTTACAATAGTTGGGCAATATTTTCAGTTTCACATTCGAAACAATGGTTCATATTCAATCCAGTATATAGGTAAATTGGGGTATTTATAGTACTTCTATCAACAACAAAAACAACAACAATAAATATCGCAGCTTTTACTGTCTGATCATTCAATTCAAGTCAACAAAACGATTTTTAATTGTTGAAATAAATAATGATATGAATTCAACATCCGGTTTTCAAGTGTAAAATGACTTTCCGGGTAATCCCCGCATGCCAGGCTGAGAAATGAAAGTATGAACTTCTATAGCAATCTAAGTACCCATCGACTAACTTGAATCAATAAAATTGCATGTAGTCTTATTAGCACTTTGAGTTGGGTACCTAACTATACTTCAATCTTGGCAAAAACTACAGGAACAACCGCTTGAAAAAAGCTCCTCATTCCCCAACCAAGCAATGTTGGTTTGACTGTCATTGGAAAACTAACGTTGCATTGAGTGGTGGCCTGAGAAAACAGAAGTTCTTTCGCTCCTCTTTCCCTCGCCAAGCAAAATAACGTATTTTTTCTCAGGCTAATTGAATAGTAGAGGAAAATAATTAAAAGAACTTGGCAAACTTGTGTCCTTAGAATAATAATTACTTTTTGCTGAGATTGTAGGTCATGTCAGCAAACAAAGATGATAAATATAAAAAAAAAACTTTAAATAATTGAGTAAGATATATGCTTTAGATGCCTAAAATGAATTATAATTTAAACGCCTATATTTAAACGATATAGTAACCTTTTTAGTATAAAATATACACATACAAAGCTCACAGTAATCAGCTTGATTGAAACTGAACAGCTCCCAGTCGAAAAGTTTGCGATTCTAAATTCTGTGACCTCAAATTAACGCGGTTCATCTGGATCGTGTTTTTACTATCCACGATAAACCATCATTAAAATACAAATTAGTTTGACTCTGGCCTGAATTTGGTAAATTTATTCAGACAATAATTCCCTTTTAGATTAAAATCAGAACAACATATATTATGTAGAGTATATCAATTACGATGCTTACTTACCTATTTACGATTCCTCTATAATTTCGGTTTCAGTATATGGATGCTGTGTCACTTCTGCGCATTCATGCTGTATATTCTCTTTTGTTATATACACCTATTTCAATTAACGTTGTCCATCTGGAATGGTTGATCTGAAACCGATAGGAATTGTGGGAGCTCGTTAACTTCCAAATACATTGTTTTAATCACACTTGAATGGTGCTGAATTACAGATAACAGTATTTCAGAAGTAAACATTAATATTCAAGCAATATTATAATAGTGCATTTGCAGTTTAAGGAGCTCCCACAATTCCTATCGGTCTCAGATCAACCATTCCAGATGGACAACGTTAATTGAAATAGGTGTATACAAATTAACGTACATCTAATTACAATAATGAAAAAAGTACTTTCGAAACTGCTTCATGCTTTATAGACTTGCTCCCTTGCTATTGACTAAAAGGTAAACCTACAATCATGTGCAAAATTGTTGGGACATTGCCACTTTTTCATGGGCGTTTTTGTTTGCGTTTAAAAATATATGCAAAATCTATCAATTTGATGTGCAAACCCACTCCCCCCCTAACCAATGTTGATTGGTCTTTCAAATGACAACCGTTTCACATTCCCACAATTCAACATTGAAACGGGGGAGAGGGGGAAACGGAAAAATGATGTTGAAATATTTTTCATGTTAAAACCAGATAATGTCCCAAGGTATTTTGAACATGATTGTAGAGTCGGGCCCTCTAGCACGACTAATTATTACATAAACTATCTGCATATTGAATTAGAAATCAGACTTGTCATGGTTACGTTTGGAGATTATTTAAAGAATCGTACTCAATCTGTCATCATTGGAAAAGTGTTCTCAGAGCCAGAGTATATCAAATCTTGAGTCCTGCAAGGGTCAATGCTAGATCCAATATTGTTCACAACCGAGAGAGCATAAATAAGAGAAGGAAACTCTCGTAATTCCCGTGCGCTACGTGGATTCCCAATTGTGCTATTTTTAGTAACCGGATGCAGTTTAATTTTGCAGGGAAATGTATGTTAATTCAGAGCGACGGCACATGTCCTGAGAGGCGTGGGAACTAATAATGGACGCCGGGCTAGTTATCACTACTAGCAAATCAAAATAAACAAAATATAAAGTGTAAATTCATTTTATTTGGCGGTGTATATTATAATCCGAAATTTAAAGTCTTTTGATAACTGGTTGGTAACTATATGAAAATTAATGATAGCAAGATGAATTTAAAATGATGTTCGTAACATCCAAAATACATATAACATCAAGCACTTTGTGTCTTGAGTGACATTCTTGCGTTACATAAAATATATAAATGATCAAAGCAAAGTTTTCAGTATGATATTTCTTGCGTCACACAACGCACACATGTAACATAATGCACATTTTCTTGGATATTAAAAGAATGTTTATACAGCGTGACTGTATTCGTCAGGAACGGAATTAATATAATACAATATTGATATTCAAATAGCTTAATTCGTTGTCAGGGTTTCGTCAGAAGTAATTAAACGGATGTCAATTTCTAGTGGATATTCACTGGTCGTTAGAATTGACTGACGAAATAGCTGAGCATGTTGCCAGGCAACTTCACCTTTCCCGCCACTCAAACGAGCTGTTAGAACTAGTGTCTTGGAACTACGTAGATTGAACAACGTCTGTGGAGAACCATCTATCAATAAAAAAAATAGAACATGTTAACAAAAGAAATACTTTGAAAATACTAAACAAGACAAGAAATCAGCACAACTTTTGAACTTTATCGGCTACGCCCATCGAGTAAACAGTCACCCTTTTTCCAGGCCAAACTAAAATAATAGAATTAGTCTCGTTCCCGGGTTGTATGAAATGATAGAGGTATCCGCAATACTATACTATATAGTAGATACGTACGTATATGAGTAACTGTATTCAAAGAGTGTAACACGTGACAGATTTTGCTGTTAAACCTGTGGCCTTTCGGTTAAAGTAGTGATTATGTATTAGACGTATGAGACAGTAACTAAGGGATACTTACATTAGTTCTTCAAGTCCCCCAATAAAGAATAGTTGTGGTGTTGTAGAGTCATTAATACCGGGAAGGGAGGGGGAAGGGGGGGGGGGGGGGAGGGGGTGTAAGCTAGTTTCCAGGGGGATATTATAAAAGAACAAAGAACGATATTCCTATCCGTGGATTATTCACGATATGTACCTCCAATTAATATATTACTTCACTGCAGTATGGTTTGAATGTTTGAAAATACATATTATTGGTATTCTAGTTTACTTATCATCATCTATGTCCAGCAAATGAACACCTATAAGAACAGTACCAACGGCTGGGAACTGTGTGCAATTACACACAACTCTTTCAAAGTCTAGCAGTGGAGCGAAGTTGAGATCTTCACAGCTTTCATTGTTAGGGCATTGTGTATCACTATTCAAGTCCTCGAGAACAGTGAATCTCCAACATAGTAAAATCTTTAGATCTCGTTCCTCTACTTCGTCGGGATTACACTAAAAACACAGTTAAACAGAGTGTTACCAGTCCGGTACATAACCATTTCTGGTGATATTTTGTAAACACTAGTCTTGACCAATCACAGAGAAGTTCAATTGGATTTCATGGTAAATGTCAATCATACAGGGGATATTATTTCACATGATCTCATCAATGTTATAATTTGATAGAAAGCTAGCTTAGAGTAGAAAGATAAATGCGAGAGTAAAATCAATACTACAGTAAACGTACAACATTAATTTTATTATCCATACTAGTTTATTTCAAATGTTTGATCAAATGTTTGTTTATAAGTTGTATACCGGATGCGTTCAGTGAACATCTTCTGGTCGCACAGTCATTTGATATCCTCCCTCGAATTTTCAAATTCCTTTGTGGACATTCTGCAAAATGTGAGTTAATTTTTGAGCGCAGCAGAGTAACTTCCACTCACATAGAATTACCGTCCCTCCATTTGGTGAGATTGTTGCCACCGTTGGTGAACGGGCACATGAGGCCGCTTCGATATGGCAGGATTGCCAGTGATAGTCATAATAAAGTTAGAAAGTTAAAGAAATTGTCAGGAGCATAATGAGTGGTTATTTACCTTTTAATGATTGAATTTGTTGCTTTGCTCGACATAAGCATTCGTATTTGACTTCATATGTGGGTTTTAACATAATCAAACAATAAATGATTCAATTTTCAAACAACAAGAAATGTATTTACCCATAGATTTCTTGAGCGCATCCAGTGGTAATTAATTCTTTAAATACAGTACTCAAAAAGTACTGTACGCGGCCTATTTGCTGCCCAGCTTTATTCTCCATCCTATGATTTCCGTGTGGATTTGCTGGTCATTTGTTGAGTTCTGAAGTGCTCCGGCATGTCTTCCCAGCTTTGGAGCATGCATTCATCGCATCTTTATCTGACATATCTGGTATGTTCTGTGCCACGTTATATCCCTCACGCCATCCCGAACCGCCAACATATATAGCAACGCAACTTCGAAGTCCTTGCACCCACCGAATATCGTTTGCACCCACGCAAAACCAGCGTCACACGAAGTCAAAACTACTAAACTTTGCCTCTAGCTAGGGAAAATTGAAAACTTTGTGGGGAAATTTTCTACAAATTGCGATTTTCTTAGCAAAATCTGACGAATAAACGAAGGAGAAAGCCTTAAAATGCAGTTTGAACACTCGAATACTCGATCGCTTTACAATTTTTATCATACATATGACTTCCTTTATGTCACAGCAATGTTTTAGTGGGCAAAGGATTATGGGAAAGGGACATTTTCTTGTAAAAAAGGCTCGAAATAGAGAGGGGCTCGAATGAGGCCTAGGGCCGCCATCTTGTTAAATAGTGATGTCACCAAAAATGGTTTTTGATTTGATAAGAAATAACTTATTAAACAGTTTGATGTGTAATATGGCTGGATATTTTACTCGTTAACTTACAATTGGTTACTACAAATACAGCGTTTCACTAGTAAAATATCCAGCCATATTACACATCAAACTTTCTAATAAGATATATATAGACCCTATGCAAAAAGAACAAGGGACTGGGAATGAGCAATACGAAACACGACGAACAAAACTATTTCAATAACATTTTTCATCATATTACACAAGAAAGATTGAGAATGTCTAAAAAAGTAATTCGGTCATTTATTGAATCACTGCAGAGTTGAAATGTACCAAAAACGTGAAATCAAAAAAGTGCAAATGTTAAGCGAAATCTTTGTAAATTCAAAACGCTGTAGCTTTGTATCTTTTAAGTTATTGCATTGAACTTTTTGCAATAGAGACATTTTTTTTACACGCGCGATCCATCTTATGAATGCTATAATTTGAGAGTTTTGAGAAGTAAATCCCATTTTTATTTTATTATGCTGTGATACATAGATTATTGCCGCGCGCGCATCTGACTTCTTCCCATCAAAAATTAAAGGAGTTCCAGTTCTGGTATAATCTTTGCGCCATCAAACCCAACTGCAACAATCTCTTAGCGAAAGTGTTATCCTTATCATTAGCTAAAGAAATCCGTCAAAGATTTCAATTTTGATATAGTTTATTATAGCTTTGATTGTTGATACTTGCAGGGGCAGTAGATGTCAATGAATCTCTCTTTAACTACTATGGAGACAGAAACCATTATTACTTTCATAAAGACAACTTCGTGCCCATGTTTTTTGATTATGATAACCTGACATTTAACGACGCAAATCTAGAGAGAGAAGCACGACGTGTGTGTCAAGGTGACGTCCAGTGTTTGGTTGATGCTATAGCTACCGGTCAACCAAGTTTTGGAGTGTTCTCCAGAAATATTACCAATGAGTACAAGCGTACCTTAAAGTTGACAATGAAAAAAGGTGAGGCAATTCTTTGGGTAGTCATTTCTGGCCATTTTGGATGCGTCATAGCACGGTAAGGAGGAAACTTCACAGGATTACTTGCTAATTTAAATTACCCAGCATACGCATGGGCAGAAAGCTTTTCTGCACCAAATGGCGTCTGTATTTATAAAACAATGTTTACCAAAAAACAAATATAGGGGGAAAATATGTAATTATATAATGTTTTTGCTTAATTCGTAACTGATTTTTGAGCCAGAGCCCTAAAAGGACCCTAAAAGGTACGCACAGGAAATATGTTTATATATAATTACCCTAAAAGGTACGTCGATCACCCCTACCACTTGGACAAAGGGAGTACACCCCCGGGCTTGGTTGCTTGGTTGCTTGCATGGCTGTTTGGTTACTTGGAAGAAATCTTACGCAACTAATAATCTTTCATTTAAGGAGTAAAGAAAGTCAAGATAGAGGAAAATGATGCAATGAAACTGATCAAAGTCATAGCTATTTCAACTGCATGTGGTGCTGTCTTCATTGCTGTTGTTGTGGGTACCCTGTGGTACATGCTCAAAAAATCCCAAAGGAGAATCGTTGAGCGAACACACAAAAATGAAGAAATAGGAGAGGAGAATCGTGGTCAAGCCATGTCATCTTTGGATCTCTCAAAATCTGGCTACCCTGGAAATCCTAAAGCTGCATGGAAAGCTTAAAGTTTTCATGCACGCCACATAAAACATAATGGATATAAATTCAGGAAGGGCTACTTACATGTTAACAGCTTATAATATATGTATAAAATGTAATAGTGACAGTGACAGTAGACTTCTGAACAGTTATT
Organism: Metridium senile; assembly: GCA_949775045.1. Taxonomy (NCBI): domain Eukaryota; kingdom Metazoa; phylum Cnidaria; class Anthozoa; order Actiniaria; family Metridiidae; genus Metridium; species Metridium senile. Next base: position 47,240,809 of record OX459096.1, read on the forward strand.
TCAAGTACTAGTGCAAAAACAAAAACTCCAATATATAGTTCGTTTGTTATTAACAAGGAATGGTTTTCAGTTAATAGTCAGCGCATAGCTTTCTACGGGTATCGTAAGTGACACCGCGGTAAGTAGAAGTCGAAGAGTTTCAAAAAGAAAGCTTCATTTTTTAATTATCCTATTTTTAGTGGCATTTTTAGTTATTGTACCAAAACTTTAAAAAGAAATGTATATTTCTGCTAGTTCTTTTCATATGGCTTTATTAAGATACCCTAAAGGCCCGTTTACGCAGCAAGCAATTTTGTCGCGCGACAAGAGCAGCGATTTTATTGGCGATTTTATCGAGTTTGTCGCCGCAACTTTGAACATTCTCGAAATTTATTGCAACTCGCTACGTGTTTTTCCCTCGAAATTTCGAGCATATTCGAAGTGCAGTGACAAAGCTGCGATAAAATCACCAATTCGCAACAAAATTGCTAATGTAAACGGGTCTGATTCGAGTCAAGTTTAATTATTCGTCAATTTGTTCCACTTCGTCAGCAAAAAGGTCAAACTGTTAAGAAAATAAATAATATTTACAATTTTTGGGATAAAAACAACATCTCACGTATACCTATATTCTGTTCTTTTAACTTTCCCGTAGATATTAAGCACTTAACCCTTTGACGACGGCGATTATTATTGGAGATTTTACTGTTTTTGATGCGAAAAGTTTAAAAATCGATTTCTATTCTAAATAAGGCGTTGTCAGGTAAACTGTTGCTGTTTCGAACTACCGATGGCTCAAGGTTTCCAGGAACGCCTTGATGATTTTAGCTCGTTCAATTCCGAGTCAACACTTTGACCCTGAATTGAGCTAAAATCCAGTTTATAAGTGCTTTTTACATTCATTTGCTACTACAAGAGCCCCTAGTCATGCATCATTAAGTTTGTCTAGGTGGTAAAGACGCTCTTTTGGACGAATTCAAAGATGGAAGACGATTTTACAAGGAAAATAGCGCCAGCCGTTGTGTCCATTGACAGTGACGCCGTTGGAGTAAAATCGCTTTCCTGGTCGTCTTGTAGTAGATACCAAAACCAACCAAGGCAATTTTATTGAGTTTCGACTTGTAAAGATGGCAATCGGTGCAATTTTTGTCCGGTTGGAGCGGGTGACTGAGCACTTATAAAAAATATGGAAAGAATTGGGATCTGGTCCATGTGCTGTCGAAACTTTGCATAATTACCCATAATGCTTTTCGTTATTAAATGGAGAAACGAGTTTTTGCGTAAGGAGTCTAGAAGAAACGGCTGTTGTGCGTCTCGTAGAAGGTGTTGGATCATAAAAAGTTAAGAAATCAAAAGCGCTGGGTCTGACGTGTTCTGAGAATGCCGAGTTTTGTTTTTTGAATGATATTTTTTGCACTAAATTTAGAGATGAAAAATAACGTTTACGGTGGTTGTTCTATGGCGCAAAAACGCACACTTTAACGTTCACCTTAACACAAAGGACAGTAAATTTCACATTTTTGGATCTCAGATGATCAATTAAGTGTCAAATGTTGCCGAACTTACCACATAACACAGTCAATTAAATAATAAATCCCTGACTCTCAAACCAAGAAAGCTAAAATTTTCGAAGTCATCATCAATAAATAAATAAATAATATCTACAACATGGGATGTAAAAGTTAAATAATTTTAGTTTGTAAACGTTTCGAATGAGAAAGGCTGTTTTTATCAGAAAAAGAAAAGAAAAAATTAAAAAAAAAAAAAAAAAACTCACGCGCTCTCCGTTCCCCACACCCAGCTCGTCCGAAGGGAGGAGAGAACCAGCCCCTAAGCTATAAATGGTAATTCCTATACGTAGACTAACTAAGCGTCACTCGATTTATACAATTGAAAAATCCTAGTCTTTCAGGGCAGGTTTATTGTTATGTTCTTATTCCCAGTGGGGAGTAGGGTCAACTCGCGCATTCAATGTGATATCGCATTGCAAGCGAGTTTCATCCAAGACAACCCACACGTTGTAGGGGGTGCTTGTTTTATGCTTCGGATGGCACGTAAAACTGATGCATGTATCACTTTGTATTTAATACTTCCACTTGTTGATTATTGCTCTTGCGTTTGAAATGCATGGATGCAGTATAAACACTAGCAAAGAGTACCTAGACAGGTTGCAGAGGCGCGCTGCTGCAATCGTTGAAGGCAGGGAAAAAACAAAGAACAAAAAAAGACAAAATGAATTAAATCTTACTTTCTCCTCATCCTTTTGACAGAAATTTTCCGTAGAATTGTATGCTGGTATACAAGTTTTCTAGTCAATTCCACCGATTACAATACTAGCAGCAAAGATCTGCAGCTTCGCTTACCGTTAGCAAGAACTGCTAAGTACCAATCTTCGCAAAATTTTGAATCTTCGTTTCGCTACAACGGGGCAAAAACATGGAATTCCCTACCTGCCAATAGTAGATACCAAAACCAACCAAGGCAATTTTATTGAGTTTCGACTTGTAAAGATGGCAATCGGTGCAATTTTTGTCCGGTTGGAGCGGGTGACTGAGCACTTATAAAAAATATGGAAAGAATTGGGATCTGGTCCATGTGCTGTCGAAACTTTGCATAATTACCCATAATGCTTTTCGTTATTAAATGGAGAAACGAGTTTTTGCGTAAGGAGTCTAGAAGAAACGGCTGTTGTGCGTCTCGTAGAAGGTGTTGGATCATAAAAAGTTAAGAAATCAAAAGCGCTGGGTCTGACGTGTTCTGAGAATGCCGAGTTTTGTTTTTTGAATGATATTTTTTGCACTAAATTTAGAGATGAAAAATAACGTTTACGGTGGTTGTTCTATGGCGCAAAAACGCACACTTTAACGTTCACCTTAACACAAAGGACAGTAAATTTCACATTTTTGGATCTCAGATGATCAATTAAGTGTCAAATGTTGCCGAACTTACCACATAACACAGTCAATTAAATAATAAATCCCTGACTCTCAAACCAAGAAAGCTAAAATTTTCGAAGTCATCATCAATAAATAAATAAATAATATCTACAACATGGGATGTAAAAGTTAAATAATTTTAGTTTGTAAACGTTTCGAATGAGAAAGGCTGTTTTTATCAGAAAAAGAAAAGAAAAAATTAAAAAAAAAAAAAAAAACCTCACGCGCTCTCCGTTCCCCACACCCAGCTCGTCCGAAGGGAGGAGAGAACCAGCCCCTAAGCTATAAATGGTAATTCCTATACGTAGACTAACTAAGCGTCACTCGATTTATACAATTGAAAAATCCTAGTCTTTCAGGGCAGGTTTATTGTTATGTTCTTATTCCCAGTGGGGAGTAGGGTCAACTCGCGCATTCAATGTGATATCGCATTGCAAGCGAGTTTCATCCAAGACAACCCACACGTTGTAGGGGGTGCTTGTTTTATGCTTCGGATGGCACGTAAAACTGATGCATGTATCACTTTGTATTTAATACTTCCACTTGTTGATTATTGCTCTTGCGTTTGAAATGCATGGATGCAGTATAAACACTAGCAAAGAGTACCTAGACAGGTTGCAGAGGCGCGCTGCTGCAATCGTTGAAGGCAGGGAAAAAACAAAGAACAAAAAAAGACAAAATGAATTAAATCTTACTTTCTCCTCATCCTTTTGACAGAAATTTTCCGTAGAATTGTATGCTGGTATACAAGTTTTCTAGTCAATTCCACCGATTACAATACTAGCAGCAAAGATCTGCAGCTTCGCTTACCGTTAGCAAGAACTGCTAAGTACCAATCTTCGCAAAATTTTGAATCTTCGTTTCGCTACAACGGGGCAAAAACATGGAATTCCCTACCTGCCAATAGTAGATACCAAAACCAACCAAGGCAATTTTATTGAGTTTCGACTTGTAAAGATGGCAATCGGTGCAATTTTTGTCCGGTTGGAGCGGGTGACTGAGCACTTATAAAAAATATGGAAAGAATTGGGATCTGGTCCATGTGCTGTCGAAACTTTGCATAATTACCCATAATGCTTTTCGTTATTAAATGGAGAAACGAGTTTTTGCGTAAGGAGTCTAGAAGAAACGGCTGTTGTGCGTCTCGTAGAAGGTGTTGGATCATAAAAAGTTAAGAAATCAAAAGCGCTGGGTCTGACGTGTTCTGAGAATGCCGAGTTTTGTTTTTTGAATGATATTTTTTGCACTAAATTTAGAGATGAAAAATAACGTTTACGGTGGTTGTTCTATGGCGCAAAAACGCACACTTTAACGTTCACCTTAACACAAAGGACAGTAAATTTCACATTTTTGGATCTCAGATGATCAATTAAGTGTCAAATGTTGCCGAACTTACCACATAACACAGTCAATTAAATAATAAATCCCTGACTCTCAAACCAAGAAAGCTAAAATTTTCGAAGTCATCATCAATAAATAAATAAATAATATCTACAACATGGGATGTAAAAGTTAAATAATTTTAGTTTGTAAACGTTTCGAATGAGAAAGGCTGTTTTTATCAGAAAAAGAAAAGAAAAAATTAAAAAAAAAAAAAAAAAACTCACGCGCTCTCCGTTCCCCACACCCAGCTCGTCCGAAGGGAGGAGAGAACCAGCCCCTAAGCTATAAATGGTAATTCCTATACGTAGACTAACTAAGCGTCACTCGATTTATACAATTGAAAAATCCTAGTCTTTCAGGGCAGGTTTATTGTTATGTTCTTATTCCCAGTGGGGAGTAGGGTCAACTCGCGCATTCAATGTGATATCGCATTGCAAGCGAGTTTCATCCAAGACAACCCACACGTTGTAGGGGGTGCTTGTTTTATGCTTCGGATGGCACGTAAAACTGATGCATGTATCACTTTGTATTTAATACTTCCACTTGTTGATTATTGCTCTTGCGTTTGAAATGCATGGATGCAGTATAAACACTAGCAAAGAGTACCTAGACAGGTTGCAGAGGCGCGCTGCTGCAATCGTTGAAGGCAGGGAAAAAACAAAGAACAAAAAAAGACAAAATGAATTAAATCTTACTTTCTCCTCATCCTTTTGACAGAAATTTTCCGTAGAATTGTATGCTGGTATACAAGTTTTCTAGTCAATTCCACCGATTACAATACTAGCAGCAAAGATCTGCAGCTTCGCTTACCGTTAGCAAGAACTGCTAAGTACCAATCTTCGCAAAATTTTGAATCTTCGTTTCGCTACAACGGGGCAAAAACATGGAATTCCCTACCTGCCAATAGTAGATACCAAAACCAACCAAGGCAATTTTATTGAGTTTCGACTTGTAAAGATGGCAATCGGTGCAATTTTTGTCCGGTTGGAGCGGGTGACTGAGCACTTATAAAAAATATGGAAAGAATTGGGATCTGGTCCATGTGCTGTCGAAACTTTGCATAATTACCCATAATGCTTTTCGTTATTAAATGGAGAAACGAGTTTTTGCGTAAGGAGTCTAGAAGAAACGGCTGTTGTGCGTCTCGTAGAAGGTGTTGGATCATAAAAAGTTAAGAAATCAAAAGCGCTGGGTCTGACGTGTTCTGAGAATGCCGAGTTTTGTTTTTTGAATGATATTTTTTGCACTAAATTTAGAGATGAAAAATAACGTTTACGGTGGTTGTTCTATGGCGCAAAAACGCACACTTTAACGTTCACCTTAACACAAAGGACAGTAAATTTCACATTTTTGGATCTCAGATGATCAATTAAGTGTCAAATGTTGCCGAACTTACCACATAACACAGTCAATTAAATAATAAATCCCTGACTCTCAAACCAAGAAAGCTAAAATTTTCGAAGTCATCATCAATAAATAAATAAATAATATCTACAACATGGGATGTAAAAGTTAAATAATTTTAGTTTGTAAACGTTTCGAATGAGAAAGGCTGTTTTTATCAGAAAAAGAAAAGAAAAAATTAAAAAAAAAAAAAAAAAACTCACGCGCTCTCCGTTCCCCACACCCAGCTCGTCCGAAGGGAGGAGAGAACCAGCCCCTAAGCTATAAATGGTAATTCCTATACGTAGACTAACTAAGCGTCACTCGATTTATACAATTGAAAAATCCTAGTCTTTCAGGGCAGGTTTATTGTTATGTTCTTATTCCCAGTGGGGAGTAGGGTCAACTCGCGCATTCAATGTGATATCGCATTGCAAGCGAGTTTCATCCAAGACAACCCACACGTTGTAGGGGGTGCTTGTTTTATGCTTCGGATGGCACGTAAAACTGATGCATGTATCACTTTGTATTTAATACTTCCACTTGTTGATTATTGCTCTTGCGTTTGAAATGCATGGATGCAGTATAAACACTAGCAAAGAGTACCTAGACAGGTTGCAGAGGCGCGCTGCTGCAATCGTTGAAGGCAGGGAAAAAACAAAGAACAAAAAAAGACAAAATGAATTAAATCTTACTTTCTCCTCATCCTTTTGACAGAAATTTTCCGTAGAATTGTATGCTGGTATACAAGTTTTCTAGTCAATTCCACCGATTACAATACTAGCAGCAAAGATCTGCAGCTTCGCTTACCGTTAGCAAGAACTGCTAAGTACCAATCTTCGCAAAATTTTGAATCTTCGTTTCGCTACAACGGGGCAAAAACATGGAATTCCCTACCTGCCAATAGTAGATACCAAAACCAACCAAGGCAATTTTATTGAGTTTCGACTTGTAAAGATGGCAATCGGTGCAATTTTTGTCCGGTTGGAGCGGGTGACTGAGCACTTATAAAAAATATGGAAAGAATTGGGATCTGGTCCATGTGCTGTCGAAACTTTGCATAATTACCCATAATGCTTTTCGTTATTAAATGGAGAAACGAGTTTTTGCGTAAGGAGTCTAGAAGAAACGGCTGTTGTGCGTCTCGTAGAAGGTGTTGGATCATAAAAAGTTAAGAAATCAAAAGCGCTGGGTCTGACGTGTTCTGAGAATGCCGAGTTTTGTTTTTTGAATGATATTTTTTGCACTAAATTTAGAGATGAAAAATAACGTTTACGGTGGTTGTTCTATGGCGCAAAAACGCACACTTTAACGTTCACCTTAACACAAAGGACAGTAAATTTCACATTTTTGGATCTCAGATGATCAATTAAGTGTCAAATGTTGCCGAACTTACCACATAACACAGTCAATTAAATAATAAATCCCTGACTCTCAAACCAAGAAAGCTAAAATTTTCGAAGTCATCATCAATAAATAAATAAATAATATCTACAACATGGGATGTAAAAGTTAAATAATTTTAGTTTGTAAACGTTTCGAATGAGAAAGGCTGTTTTTATCAGAAAAAGAAAAGAAAAAATTAAAAAAAAAAAAAAAAAACTCACGCGCTCTCCGTTCCCCACACCCAGCTCGTCCGAAGGGAGGAGAGAACCAGCCCCTAAGCTATAAATGGTAATTCCTATACGTAGACTAACTAAGCGTCACTCGATTTATACAATTGAAAAATCCTAGTCTTTCAGGGCAGGTTTATTGTTATGTTCTTATTCCCAGTGGGGAGTAGGGTCAACTCGCGCATTCAATGTGATATCGCATTGCAAGCGAGTTTCATCCAAGACAACCCACACGTTGTAGGGGGTGCTTGTTTTATGCTTCGGATGGCACGTAAAACTGATGCATGTATCACTTTGTATTTAATACTTCCACTTGTTGATTATTGCTCTTGCGTTTGAAATGCATGGATGCAGTATAAACACTAGCAAAGAGTACCTAGACAGGTTGCAGAGGCGCGCTGCTGCAATCGTTGAAGGCAGGGAAAAAACAAAGAACAAAAAAAGACAAAATGAATTAAATCTTACTTTCTCCTCATCCTTTTGACAGAAATTTTCCGTAGAATTGTATGCTGGTATACAAGTTTTCTAGTCAATTCCACCGATTACAATACTAGCAGCAAAGATCTGCAGCTTCGCTTACCGTTAGCAAGAACTGCTAAGTACCAATCTTCGCAAAATTTTGAATCTTCGTTTCGCTACAACGGGGCAAAAACATGGAATTCCCTACCTGCCAATAGTAGATACCAAAACCAACCAAGGCAATTTTATTGAGTTTCGACTTGTAAAGATGGCAATCGGTGCAATTTTTGTCCGGTTGGAGCGGGTGACTGAGCACTTATAAAAAATATGGAAAGAATTGGGATCTGGTCCATGTGCTGTCGAAACTTTGCATAATTACCCATAATGCTTTTCGTTATTAAATGGAGAAACGAGTTTTTGCGTAAGGAGTCTAGAAGAAACGGCTGTTGTGCGTCTCGTAGAAGGTGTTGGATCATAAAAAGTTAAGAAATCAAAAGCGCTGGGTCTGACGTGTTCTGAGAATGCCGAGTTTTGTTTTTTGAATGATATTTTTTGCACTAAATTTAGAGATGAAAAATAACGTTTACGGTGGTTGTTCTATGGCGCAAAAACGCACACTTTAACGTTCACCTTAACACAAAGGACAGTAAATTTCACATTTTTGGATCTCAGATGATCAATTAAGTGTCAAATGTTGCCGAACTTACCACATAACACAGTCAATTAAATAATAAATCCCTGACTCTCAAACCAAGAAAGCTAAAATTTTCGAAGTCATCATCAATAAATAAATAAATAATATCTACAACATGGGATGTAAAAGTTAAATAATTTTAGTTTGTAAACGTTTCGAATGAGAAAGGCTGTTTTTATCAGAAAAAGAAAAGAAAAAATTAAAAAAAAAAAAAAAAAACTCACGCGCTCTCCGTTCCCCACACCCAGCTCGTCCGAAGGGAGGAGAGAACCAGCCCCTAAGCTATAAATGGTAATTCCTATACGTAGACTAACTAAGCGTCACTCGATTTATACAATTGAAAAATCCTAGTCTTTCAGGGCAGGTTTATTGTTATGTTCTTATTCCCAGTGGGGAGTAGGGTCAACTCGCGCATTCAATGTGATATCGCATTGCAAGCGAGTTTCATCCAAGACAACCCACACGTTGTAGGGGGTGCTTGTTTTATGCTTCGGATGGCACGTAAAACTGATGCATGTATCACTTTGTATTTAATACTTCCACTTGTTGATTATTGCTCTTGCGTTTGAAATGCATGGATGCAGTATAAACACTAGCAAAGAGTACCTAGACAGGTTGCAGAGGCGCGCTGCTGCAATCGTTGAAGGCAGGGAAAAAACAAAGAACAAAAAAAGACAAAATGAATTAAATCTTACTTTCTCCTCATCCTTTTGACAGAAATTTTCCGTAGAATTGTATGCTGGTATACAAGTTTTCTAGTCAATTCCACCGATTACAATACTAGCAGCAAAGATCTGCAGCTTCGCTTACCGTTAGCAAGAACTGCTAAGTACCAATCTTCGCAAAATTTTGAATCTTCGTTTCGCTACAACGGGGCAAAAACATGGAATTCCCTACCTGCCAATAGTAGATACCAAAACCAACCAAGGCAATTTTATTGAGTTTCGACTTGTAAAGATGGCAATCGGTGCAATTTTTGTCCGGTTGGAGCGGGTGACTGAGCACTTATAAAAAATATGGAAAGAATTGGGATCTGGTCCATGTGCTGTCGAAACTTTGCATAATTACCCATAATGCTTTTCGTTATTAAATGGAGAAACGAGTTTTTGCGTAAGGAGTCTAGAAGAAACGGCTGTTGTGCGTCTCGTAGAAGGTGTTGGATCATAAAAAGTTAAGAAATCAAAAGCGCTGGGTCTGACGTGTTCTGAGAATGCCGAGTTTTGTTTTTTGAATGATATTTTTTGCACTAAATTTAGAGATGAAAAATAACGTTTACGGTGGTTGTTCTATGGCGCAAAAACGCACACTTTAACGTTCACCTTAACACAAAGGACAGTAAATTTCACATTTTTGGATCTCAGATGATCAATTAAGTGTCAAATGTTGCCGAACTTACCACATAACACAGTCAATTAAATAATAAATCCCTGACTCTCAAACCAAGAAAGCTAAAATTTTCGAAGTCATCATCAATAAATAAATAAATAATATCTACAACATGGGATGTAAAAGTTAAATAATTTTAGTTTGTAAACGTTTCGAATGAGAAAGGCTGTTTTTATCAGAAAAAGAAAAGAAAAAATTAAAAAAAAAAAAAAAAAACTCACGCGCTCTCCGTTCCCCACACCCAGCTCGTCCGAAGGGAGGAGAGAACCAGCCCCTAAGCTATAAATGGTAATTCCTATACGTAGACTAACTAAGCGTCACTCGATTTATACAATTGAAAAATCCTAGTCTTTCAGGGCAGGTTTATTGTTATGTTCTTATTCCCAGTGGGGAGTAGGGTCAACTCGCGCATTCAATGTGATATCGCATTGCAAGCGAGTTTCATCCAAGACAACCCACACGTTGTAGGGGGTGCTTGTTTTATGCTTCGGATGGCACGTAAAACTGATGCATGTATCACTTTGTATTTAATACTTCCACTTGTTGATTATTGCTCTTGCGTTTGAAATGCATGGATGCAGTATAAACACTAGCAAAGAGTACCTAGACAGGTTGCAGAGGCGCGCTGCTGCAATCGTTGAAGGCAGGGAAAAAACAAAGAACAAAAAAAGACAAAATGAATTAAATCTTACTTTCTCCTCATCCTTTTGACAGAAATTTTCCGTAGAATTGTATGCTGGTATACAAGTTTTCTAGTCAATTCCACCGATTACAATACTAGCAGCAAAGATCTGCAGCTTCGCTTACCGTTAGCAAGAACTGCTAAGTACCAATCTTCGCAAAATTTTGAATCTTCGTTTCGCTACAACGGGGCAAAAACATGGAATTCCCTACCTGCCAATAGTAGATACCAAAACCAACCAAGGCAATTTTATTGAGTTTCGACTTGTAAAGATGGCAATCGGTGCAATTTTTGTCCGGTTGGAGCGGGTGACTGAGCACTTATAAAAAATATGGAAAGAATTGGGATCTGGTCCATGTGCTGTCGAAACTTTGCATAATTACCCATAATGCTTTTCGTTATTAAATGGAGAAACGAGTTTTTGCGTAAGGAGTCTAGAAGAAACGGCTGTTGTGCGTCTCGTAGAAGGTGTTGGATCATAAAAAGTTAAGAAATCAAAAGCGCTGGGTCTGACGTGTTCTGAGAATGCCGAGTTTTGTTTTTTGAATGATATTTTTTGCACTAAATTTAGAGATGAAAAATAACGTTTACGGTGGTTGTTCTATGGCGCAAAAACGCACACTTTAACGTTCACCTTAACACAAAGGACAGTAAATTTCACATTTTTGGATCTCAGATGATCAATTAAGTGTCAAATGTTGCCGAACTTACCACATAACACAGTCAATTAAATAATAAATCCCTGACTCTCAAACCAAGAAAGCTAAAATTTTCGAAGTCATCATCAATAAATAAATAAATAATATCTACAACATGGGATGTAAAAGTTAAATAATTTTAGTTTGTAAACGTTTCGAATGAGAAAGGCTGTTTTTATCAGAAAAAGAAAAGAAAAAATTAAAAAAAAAAAAAAAAAACTCACGCGCTCTCCGTTCCCCACACCCAGCTCGTCCGAAGGGAGGAGAGAACCAGCCCCTAAGCTATAAATGGTAATTCCTATACGTAGACTAACTAAGCGTCACTCGATTTATACAATTGAAAAATCCTAGTCTTTCAGGGCAGGTTTATTGTTATGTTCTTATTCCCAGTGGGGAGTAGGGTCAACTCGCGCATTCAATGTGATATCGCATTGCAAGCGAGTTTCATCCAAGACAACCCACACGTTGTAGGGGGTGCTTGTTTTATGCTTCGGATGGCACGTAAAACTGATGCATGTATCACTTTGTATTTAATACTTCCACTTGTTGATTATTGCTCTTGCGTTTGAAATGCATGGATGCAGTATAAACACTAGCAAAGAGTACCTAGACAGGTTGCAGAGGCGCGCTGCTGCAATCGTTGAAGGCAGGGAAAAAACAAAGAACAAAAAAAGACAAAATTAATTAAATCTTACTTTCTCCTCATCCTTTTGACAGAAATTTTCCGTAGAATTGTATGCTGGTATACAAGTTTTCTAGTCAATTCCACCGATTACAATACTAGCAGCAAAGATCTGCAGCTTCGCTTACCGTTAGCAAGAACTGCTAAGTACCAATCTTCGCAAAATTTTGAATCTTCGTTTCGCTACAACGGGGCAAAAACATGGAATTCCCTACCTGCCAATAGTAGATACCAAAACCAACCAAGGCAATTTTATTGAGTTTCGACTTGTAAAGATGGCAATCGGTGCAATTTTTGTCCGGTTGGAGCGGGTGACTGAGCACTTATAAAAAATATGGAAAGAATTGGGATCTGGTCCATGTGCTGTCGAAACTTTGCATAATTACCCATAATGCTTTTCGTTATTAAATGGAGAAACGAGTTTTTGCGTAAGGAGTCTAGAAGAAACGGCTGTTGTGCGTCTCGTAGAAGGTGTTGGATCATAAAAAGTTAAGAAATCAAAAGCGCTGGGTCTGACGTGTTCTGAGAATGCCGAGTTTTGTTTTTTGAATGATATTTTTTGCACTAAATTTAGAGATGAAAAATAACGTTTACGGTGGTTGTTCTATGGCGCAAAAACGCACACTTTAACGTTCACCTTAACACAAAGGACAGTAAATTTCACATTTTTGGATCTCAGATGATCAATTAAGTGTCAAATGTTGCCGAACTTACCACATAACACAGTCAATTAAATAATAAATCCCTGACTCTCAAACCAAGAAAGCTAAAATTTTCGAAGTCATCATCAATAAATAAATAAATAATATCTACAACATGGGATGTAAAAGTTAAATAATTTTAGTTTGTAAACGTTTCGAATGAGAAAGGCTGTTTTTATCAGAAAAAGAAAAGAAAAAATTAAAAAAAAAAAAAAAAAACTCACGCGCTCTCCGTTCCCCACACCCAGCTCGTCCGAAGGGAGGAGAGAACCAGCCCCTAAGCTATAAATGGTAATTCCTATACGTAGACTAACTAAGCGTCACTCGATTTATACAATTGAAAAATCCTAGTCTTTCAGGGCAGGTTTATTGTTATGTTCTTATTCCCAGTGGGGAGTAGGGTCAACTCGCGCATTCAATGTGATATCGCATTGCAAGCGAGTTTCATCCAAGACAACCCACACGTTGTAGGGGGTGCTTGTTTTATGCTTCGGATGGCACGTAAAACTGATGCATGTATCACTTTGTATTTAATACTTCCACTTGTTGATTATTGCTCTTGCGTTTGAAATGCATGGATGCAGTATAAACACTAGCAAAGAGTACCTAGACAGGTTGCAGAGGCGCGCTGCTGCAATCGTTGAAGGCAGGGAAAAAACAAAGAACAAAAAAAGACAAAATTAATTAAATCTTACTTTCTCCTCATCCTTTTGACAGAAATTTTCCGTAGAATTGTATGCTGGTATACAAGTTTTCTAGTCAATTCCACCGATTACAATACTAGCAGCAAAGATCTGCAGCTTCGCTTACCGTTAGCAAGAACTGCTAAGTACCAATCTTCGCAAAATTTTGAATCTTCGTTTCGCTACAACGGGGCAAAAACATGGAATTCCCTACCTGCCAATAGTAGATACCAAAACCAACCAAGGCAATTTTATTGAGTTTCGACTTGTAAAGATGGCAATCGGTGCAATTTTTGTCCGGTTGGAGCGGGTGACTGAGCACTTATAAAAAATATGGAAAGAATTGGGATCTGGTCCATGTGCTGTCGAAACTTTGCATAATTACCCATAATGCTTTTCGTTATTAAATGGAGAAACGAGTTTTTGCGTAAGGAGTCTAGAAGAAACGGCTGTTGTGCGTCTCGTAGAAGGTGTTGGATCATAAAAAGTTAAGAAATCAAAAGCGCTGGGTCTGACGTGTTCTGAGAATGCCGAGTTTTGTTTTTTGAATGATATTTTTTGCACTAAATTTAGAGATGAAAAATAACGTTTACGGTGGTTGTTCTATGGCGCAAAAACGCACACTTTAACGTTCACCTTAACACAAAGGACAGTAAATTTCACATTTTTGGATCTCAGATGATCAATTAAGTGTCAAATGTTGCCGAACTTACCACATAACACAGTCAATTAAATAATAAATCCCTGACTCTCAAACCAAGAAAGCTAAAATTTTCGAAGTCATCATCAATAAATAAATAAATAATATCTACAACATGGGATGTAAAAGTTAAATAATTTTAGTTTGTAAACGTTTCGAATGAGAAAGGCTGTTTTTATCAGAAAAAGAAAAGAAAAAATTAAAAAAAAAAAAAAAAAACTCACGCGCTCTCCGTTCCCCACACCCAGCTCGTCCGAAGGGAGGAGAGAACCAGCCCCTAAGCTATAAATGGTAATTCCTATACGTAGACTAACTAAGCGTCACTCGATTTATACAATTGAAAAATCCTAGTCTTTCAGGGCAGGTTTATTGTTATGTTCTTATTCCCAGTGGGGAGTAGGGTCAACTCGCGCATTCAATGTGATATCGCATTGCAAGCGAGTTTCATCCAAGACAACCCACACGTTGTAGGGGGTGCTTGTTTTATGCTTCGGATGGCACGTAAAACTGATGCATGTATCACTTTGTATTTAATACTTCCACTTGTTGATTATTGCTCTTGCGTTTGAAATGCATGGATGCAGTATAAACACTAGCAAAGAGTACCTAGACAGGTTGCAGAGGCGCGCTGCTGCAATCGTTGAAGGCAGGGAAAAAACAAAGAACAAAAAAAGACAAAATTAATTAAATCTTACTTTCTCCTCATCCTTTTGACAGAAATTTTCCGTAGAATTGTATGCTGGTATACAAGTTTTCTAGTCAATTCCACCGATTACAATACTAGCAGCAAAGATCTGCAGCTTCGCTTACCGTTAGCAAGAACTGCTAAGTACCAATCTTCGCAAAATTTTGAATCTTCGTTTCGCTACAACGGGGCAAAAACATGGAATTCCCTACCTGCCAATAGTAGATACCAAAACCAACCAAGGCAATTTTATTGAGTTTCGACTTGTAAAGATGGCAATCGGTGCAATTTTTGTCCGGTTGGAGCGGGTGACTGAGCACTTATAAAAAATATGGAAAGAATTGGGATCTGGTCCATGTGCTGTCGAAACTTTGCATAATTACCCATAATGCTTTTCGTTATTAAATGGAGAAACGAGTTTTTGCGTAAGGAGTCTAGAAGAAACGGCTGTTGTGCGTCTCGTAGAAGGTGTTGGATCATAAAAAGTTAAGAAATCAAAAGCGCTGGGTCTGACGTGTTCTGAGAATGCCGAGTTTTGTTTTTTGAATGATATTTTTTGCACTAAATTTAGAGATGAAAAATAACGTTTACGGTGGTTGTTCTATGGCGCAAAAACGCACACTTTAACGTTCACCTTAACACAAAGGACAGTAAATTTCACATTTTTGGATCTCAGATGATCAATTAAGTGTCAAATGTTGCCGAACTTACCACATAACACAGTCAATTAAATAATAAATCCCTGACTCTCAAACCAAGAAAGCTAAAATTTTCGAAGTCATCATCAATAAATAAATAAATAATATCTACAACATGGGATGTAAAAGTTAAATAATTTTAGTTTGTAAACGTTTCGAATGAGAAAGGCTGTTTTTATCAGAAAAAGAAAAGAAAAAATTAAAAAAAAAAAAAAAAAACTCACGCGCTCTCCGTTCCCCACACCCAGCTCGTCCGAAGGGAGGAGAGAACCAGCCCCTAAGCTATAAATGGTAATTCCTATACGTAGACTAACTAAGCGTCACTCGATTTATACAATTGAAAAATCCTAGTCTTTCAGGGCAGGTTTATTGTTATGTTCTTATTCCCAGTGGGGAGTAGGGTCAACTCGCGCATTCAATGTGATATCGCATTGCAAGCGAGTTTCATCCAAGACAACCCACACGTTGTAGGGGGTGCTTGTTTTATGCTTCGGATGGCACGTAAAACTGATGCATGTATCACTTTGTATTTAATACTTCCACTTGTTGATTATTGCTCTTGCGTTTGAAATGCATGGATGCAGTATAAACACTAGCAAAGAGTACCTAGACAGGTTGCAGAGGCGCGCTGCTGCAATCGTTGAAGGCAGGGAAAAAACAAAGAACAAAAAAAGACAAAATGAATTAAATCTTACTTTCTCCTCATCCTTTTGACAGAAATTTTCCGTAGAATTGTATGCTGGTATACAAGTTTTCTAGTCAATTCCACCGATTACAATACTAGCAGCAAAGATCTGCAGCTTCGCTTACCGTTAGCAAGAACTGCTAAGTACCAATCTTCGCAAAATTTTGAATCTTCGTTTCGCTACAACGGGGCAAAAACATGGAATTCCCTACCTGCCAATAGTAGATACCAAAACCAACCAAGGCAATTTTATTGAGTTTCGACTTGTAAAGATGGCAATCGGTGCAATTTTTGTCCGGTTGGAGCGGGTGACTGAGCACTTATAAAAAATATGGAAAGAATTGGGATCTGGTCCATGTGCTGTCGAAACTTTGCATAATTACCCATAATGCTTTTCGTTATTAAATGGAGAAACGAGTTTTTGCGTAAGGAGTCTAGAAGAAACGGCTGTTGTGCGTCTCGTAGAAGGTGTTGGATCATAAAAAGTTAAGAAATCAAAAGCGCTGGGTCTGACGTGTTCTGAGAATGCCGAGTTTTGTTTTTTGAATGATATTTTTTGCACTAAATTTAGAGATGAAAAATAACGTTTACGGTGGTTGTTCTATGGCGCAAAAACGCACACTTTAACGTTCACCTTAACACAAAGGACAGTAAATTTCACATTTTTGGATCTCAGATGATCAATTAAGTGTCAAATGTTGCCGAACTTACCACATAACACAGTCAATTAAATAATAAATCCCTGACTCTCAAACCAAGAAAGCTAAAATTTTCGAAGTCATCATCAATAAATAAATAAATAATATCTACAACATGGGATGTAAAAGTTAAATAATTTTAGTTTGTAAACGTTTCGAATGAGAAAGGCTGTTTTTATCAGAAAAAGAAAAGAAAAAATTAAAAAAAAAAAAAAAAAACTCACGCGCTCTCCGTTCCCCACACCCAGCTCGTCCGAAGGGAGGAGAGAACCAGCCCCTAAGCTATAAATGGTAATTCCTATACGTAGACTAACTAAGCGTCACTCGATTTATACAATTGAAAAATCCTAGTCTTTCAGGGCAGGTTTATTGTTATGTTCTTATTCCCAGTGGGGAGTAGGGTCAACTCGCGCATTCAATGTGATATCGCATTGCAAGCGAGTTTCATCCAAGACAACCCACACGTTGTAGGGGGTGCTTGTTTTATGCTTCGGATGGCACGTAAAACTGATGCATGTATCACTTTGTATTTAATACTTCCACTTGTTGATTATTGCTCTTGCGTTTGAAATGCATGGATGCAGTATAAACACTAGCAAAGAGTACCTAGACAGGTTGCAGAGGCGCGCTGCTGCAATCGTTGAAGGCAGGGAAAAAACAAAGAACAAAAAAAGACAAAATGAATTAAATCTTACTTTCTCCTCATCCTTTTGACAGAAATTTTCCGTAGAATTGGATGCTGGTATACAAGTTTTCTAGTCAATTCCACCGATTACAATACTAGCAGCAAAGATCTGCAGCTTCGCTTACCGTTAGCAAGAACTGCTAAGTACCAATCTTCGCAAAATTTTGAATCTTCGTTTCGCTACAACGGGGCAAAAACATGGAATTCCCTACCTGCCAATAGTAGATACCAAAACCAACCAAGGCAATTTTATTGAGTTTCGACTTGTAAAGATGGCAATCGGTGCAATTTTTGTCCGGTTGGAGCGGGTGACTGAGCACTTATAAAAAATATGGAAAGAATTGGGATCTGGTCCATGTGCTGTCGAAACTTTGCATAATTACCCATAATGCTTTTCGTTATTAAATGGAGAAACGAGTTTTTGCGTAAGGAGTCTAGAAGAAACGGCTGTTGTGCGTCTCGTAGAAGGTGTTGGATCATAAAAAGTTAAGAAATCAAAAGCGCTGGGTCTGACGTGTTCTGAGAATGCCGAGTTTTGTTTTTTGAATGATATTTTTTGCACTAAATTTAGAGATGAAAAATAACGTTTACGGTGGTTGTTCTATGGCGCAAAAACGCACACTTTAACGTTCACCTTAACACAAAGGACAGTAAATTTCACATTTTTGGATCTCAGATGATCAATTAAGTGTCAAATGTTGCCGAACTTACCACATAACACAGTCAATTAAATAATAAATCCCTGACTCTCAAACCAAGAAAGCTAAAATTTTCGAAGTCATCATCAATAAATAAATAAATAATATCTACAACATGGGATGTAAAAGTTAAATAATTTTAGTTTGTAAACGTTTCGAATGAGAAAGGCTGTTTTTATCAGAAAAAGAAAAGAAAAAATTAAAAAAAAAAAAAAAAAACTCACGCGCTCTCCGTTCCCCACACCCAGCTCGTCCGAAGGGAGGAGAGAACCAGCCCCTAAGCTATAAATGGTAATTCCTATACGTAGACTAACTAAGCGTCACTCGATTTATACAATTGAAAAATCCTAGTCTTTCAGGGCAGGTTTATTGTTATGTTCTTATTCCCAGTGGGGAGTAGGGTCAACTCGCGCATTCAATGTGATATCGCATTGCAAGCGAGTTTCATCCAAGACAACCCACACGTTGTAGGGGGTGCTTGTTTTATGCTTCGGATGGCACGTAAAACTGATGCATGTATCACTTTGTATTTAATACTTCCACTTGTTGATTATTGCTCTTGCGTTTGAAATGCATGGATGCAGTATAAACACTAGCAAAGAGTACCTAGACAGGTTGCAGAGGCGCGCTGCTGCAATCGTTGAAGGCAGGGAAAAAACAAAGAACAAAAAAAGACAAAATGAATTAAATCTTACTTTCTCCTCATCCTTTTGACAGAAATTTTCCGTAGAATTGTATGCTGGTATACAAGTTTTCTAGTCAATTCCACCGATTACAATACTAGCAGCAAAGATCTGCAGCTTCGCTTACCGTTAGCAAGAACTGCTAAGTACCAATCTTCGCAAAATTTTGAATCTTCGTTTCGCTACAACGGGGCAAAAACATGGAATTCCCTACCTGCCAATAGTAGATACCAAAACCAACCAAGGCAATTTTATTGAGTTTCGACTTGTAAAGATGGCAATCGGTGCAATTTTTGTCCGGTTGGAGCGGGTGACTGAGCACTTATAAAAAATATGGAAAGAATTGGGATCTGGTCCATGTGCTGTCGAAACTTTGCATAATTACCCATAATGCTTTTCGTTATTAAATGGAGAAACGAGTTTTTGCGTAAGGAGTCTAGAAGAAACGGCTGTTGTGCGTCTCGTAGAAGGTGTTGGATCATAAAAAGTTAAGAAATCAAAAGCGCTGGGTCTGACGTGTTCTGAGAATGCCGAGTTTTGTTTTTTGAATGATATTTTTTGCACTAAATTTAGAGATGAAAAATAACGTTTACGGTGGTTGTTCTATGGCGCAAAAACGCACACTTTAACGTTCACCTTAACACAAAGGACAGTAAATTTCACATTTTTGGATCTCAGATGATCAATTAAGTGTCAAATGTTGCCGAACTTACCACATAACACAGTCAATTAAATAATAAATCCCTGACTCTCAAACCAAGAAAGCTAAAATTTTCGAAGTCATCATCAATAAATAAATAAATAATATCTACAACATGGGATGTAAAAGTTAAATAATTTTAGTTTGTAAACGTTTCGAATGAGAAAGGCTGTTTTTATCAGAAAAAGAAAAGAAAAAATTAAAAAAAAAAAAAAAAAACTCACGCGCTCTCCGTTCCCCACACCCAGCTCGTCCGAAGGGAGGAGAGAACCAGCCCCTAAGCTATAAATGGTAATTCCTATACGTAGACTAACTAAGCGTCACTCGATTTATACAATTGAAAAATCCTAGTCTTTCAGGGCAGGTTTATTGTTATGTTCTTATTCCCAGTGGGGAGTAGGGTCAACTCGCGCATTCAATGTGATATCGCATTGCAAGCGAGTTTCATCCAAGACAACCCACACGTTGTAGGGGGTGCTTGTTTTATGCTTCGGATGGCACGTAAAACTGATGCATGTATCACTTTGTATTTAATACTTCCACTTGTTGATTATTGCTCTTGCGTTTGAAATGCATGGATGCAGTATAAACACTAGCAAAGAGTACCTAGACAGGTTGCAGAGGCGCGCTGCTGCAATCGTTGAAGGCAGGGAAAAAACAAAGAACAAAAAAAGACAAAATGAATTAAATCTTACTTTCTCCTCATCCTTTTGACAGAAATTTTCCGTAGAATTGTATGCTGGTATACAAGTTTTCTAGTCAATTCCACCGATTACAATACTAGCAGCAAAGATCTGCAGCTTCGCTTACCGTTAGCAAGAACTGCTAAGTACCAATCTTCGCAAAATTTTGAATCTTCGTTTCGCTACAACGGGGCAAAAACATGGAATTCCCTACCTGCCAATAGTAGATACCAAAACCAACCAAGGCAATTTTATTGAGTTTCGACTTGTAAAGATGGCAATCGGTGCAATTTTTGTCCGGTTGGAGCGGGTGACTGAGCACTTATAAAAAATATGGAAAGAATTGGGATCTGGTCCATGTGCTGTCGAAACTTTGCATAATTACCCATAATGCTTTTCGTTATTAAATGGAGAAACGAGTTTTTGCGTAAGGAGTCTAGAAGAAACGGCTGTTGTGCGTCTCGTAGAAGGTGTTGGATCATAAAAAGTTAAGAAATCAAAAGCGCTGGGTCTGACGTGTTCTGAGAATGCCGAGTTTTGTTTTTTGAATGATATTTTTTGCACTAAATTTAGAGATGAAAAATAACGTTTACGGTGGTTGTTCTATGGCGCAAAAACGCACACTTTAACGTTCACCTTAACACAAAGGACAGTAAATTTCACATTTTTGGATCTCAGATGATCAATTAAGTGTCAAATGTTGCCGAACTTACCACATAACACAGTCAATTAAATAATAAAGCCCTGACTCTCAAACCAAGAAAGCTAAAATTTTCGAAGTCATCATCAATAAATAAATAAATAATATCTACAACATGGGATGTAAAAGTTAAATAATTTTAGTTTGTAAACGTTTCGAATGAGAAAGGCTGTTTTTATCAGAAAAAGAAAAGAAAAAATTAAAAAAAAAAAAAAAAAACTCACGCGCTCTCCGTTCCCCACACCCAGCTCGTCCGAAGGGAGGAGAGAACCAGCCCCTAAGCTATAAATGGTAATTCCTATACGTAGACTAACTAAGCGTCACTCGATTTATACAATTGAAAAATCCTAGTCTTTCAGGGCAGGTTTATTGTTATGTTCTTATTCCCAGTGGGGAGTAGGGTCAACTCGCGCATTCAATGTGATATCGCATTGCAAGCGAGTTTCATCCAAGACAACCCACACGTTGTAGGGGGTGCTTGTTTTATGCTTCGGATGGCACGTAAAACTGATGCATGTATCACTTTGTATTTAATACTTCCACTTGTTGATTATTGCTCTTGCGTTTGAAATGCATGGATGCAGTATAAACACTAGCAAAGAGTACCTAGACAGGTTGCAGAGGCGCGCTGCTGCAATCGTTGAAGGCAGGGAAAAAACAAAGAACAAAAAAAGACAAAATGAATTAAATCTTACTTTCTCCTCATCCTTTTGACAGAAATTTTCCGTAGAATTGTATGCTGGTATACAAGTTTTCTAGTCAATTCCACCGATTACAATACTAGCAGCAAAGATCTGCAGCTTCGCTTACCGTTAGCAAGAACTGCTAAGTACCAATCTTCGCAAAATTTTGAATCTTCGTTTCGCTACAACGGGGCAAAAACATGGAATTCCCTACCTGCCAATAGTAGATACCAAAACCAACCAAGGCAATTTTATTGAGTTTCGACTTGTAAAGATGGCAATCGGTGCAATTTTTGTCCGGTTGGAGCGGGTGACTGAGCACTTATAAAAAATATGGAAAGAATTGGGATCTGGTCCATGTGCTGTCGAAACTTTGCATAATTACCCATAATGCTTTTCGTTATTAAATGGAGAAACGAGTTTTTGCGTAAGGAGTCTAGAAGAAACGGCTGTTGTGCGTCTCGTAGAAGGTGTTGGATCATAAAAAGTTAAGAAATCAAAAGCGCTGGGTCTGACGTGTTCTGAGAATGCCGAGTTTTGTTTTTTGAATGATATTTTTTGCACTAAATTTAGAGATGAAAAATAACGTTTACGGTGGTTGTTCTATGGCGCAAAAACGCACACTTTAACGTTCACCTTAACACAAAGGACAGTAAATTTCACATTTTTGGATCTCAGATGATCAATTAAGTGTCAAATGTTGCCGAACTTACCACATAACACAGTCAATTAAATAATAAAGCCCTGACTCTCAAACCAAGAAAGCTAAAATTTTCGAAGTCATCATCAATAAATAAATAAATAATATCTACAACATGGGATGTAAAAGTTAAATAATTTTAGTTTGTAAACGTTTCGAATGAGAAAGGCTGTTTTTATCAGAAAAAGAAAAGAAAAAATTAAAAAAAAAAAAAAAAAACTCACGCGCTCTCCGTTCCCCACACCCAGCTCGTCCGAAGGGAGGAGAGAACCAGCCCCTAAGCTATAAATGGTAATTCCTATACGTAGACTAACTAAGCGTCACTCGATCTATACAATTGAAAAATCCTAGTCTTTCAGGGCAGGTTTATTGTTATGTTCTTATTCCCAGTGGGGAGTAGGGTCAACTCGCGCATTCAATGTGATATCGCATTGCAAGCGAGTTTCATCCAAGACAACCCACACGTTGTAGGGGGTGCTTGTTTTATGCTTCGGATGGCACGTAAAACTGATGCATGTATCACTTTGTATTTAATACTTCCACTTGTTGATTATTGCTCTTGCGTTTGAAATGCATGGATGCAGTATAAACACTAGCAAAGAGTACCTAGACAGGTTGCAGAGGCGCGCTGCTGCAATCGTTGAAGGCAGGGAAAAAACAAAGAACAAAAAAAGACAAAATGAATTAAATCTTACTTTCTCCTCATCCTTTTGACAGAAATTTTCCGTAGAATTGTATGCTGGTATACAAGTTTTCTAGTCAATTCCACCGATTACAATACTAGCAGCAAAGATCTGCAGCTTCGCTTACCGTTAGCAAGAACTGCTAAGTACCAATCTTCGCAAAATTTTGAATCTTCGTTTCGCTACAACGGGGCAAAAACATGGAATTCCCTACCTGCCAATAGTAGATACCAAAACCAACCAAGGCAATTTTATTGAGTTTCGACTTGTAAAGATGGCAATCGGTGCAATTTTTGTCCGGTTGGAGCGGGTGACTGAGCACTTATAAAAAATATGGAAAGAATTGGGATCTGGTCCATGTGCTGTCGAAACTTTGCATAATTACCCATAATGCTTTTCGTTATTAAATGGAGAAACGAGTTTTTGCGTAAGGAGTCTAGAAGAAACGGCTGTTGTGCGTCTCGTAGAAGGTGTTGGATCATAAAAAGTTAAGAAATCAAAAGCGCTGGGTCTGACGTGTTCTGAGAATGCCGAGTTTTGTTTTTTGAATGATATTTTTTGCACTAAATTTAGAGATGAAAAATAACGTTTACGGTGGTTGTTCTATGGCGCAAAAACGCACACTTTAACGTTCACCTTAACACAAAGGACAGTAAATTTCACATTTTTGGATCTCAGATGATCAATTAAGTGTCAAATGTTGCCGAACTTACCACATAACACAGTCAATTAAATAATAAATCCCTGACTCTCAAACCAAGAAAGCTAAAATTTTCGAAGTCATCATCAATAAATAAATAAATAATATCTACAACATGGGATGTAAAAGTTAAATAATTTTAGTTTGTAAACGTTTCGAATGAGAAAGGCTGTTTTTATCAGAAAAAGAAAAGAAAAAATTTAAAAAAAAAAAAAAAAACTCACGCAATCTCCGTTCCCCACACCCAGCTCGTCCGAAGGGAGGAGAGAACCAGCCCCTAAGCTATAAATGGTAATTCCTATACGTAGACTAACTAAGCGTCACTCGATTTATACAATTGAAAAATCCTAGTCTTTCAGGGCAGGTTTATTGTTATGTTCTTATTCCCAGTGGGGAGTAGGGTCAACTCGCGCATTCAATGTGATATCGCATTGCAAGCGAGTTTCATCCAAGACAACCCACACGTTGTAGGGGGTGCTTGTTTTATGCTTCGGATGGCACGTAAAACTGATGCATGTATCACTTTGTATTTAATACTTCCACTTGTTGATTATTGCTCTTGCGTTTGAAATGCATGGATGCAGTATAAACACTAGCAAAGAGTACCTAGACAGGTTGCAGAGGCGCGCTGCTGCAATCGTTGAAGGCAGGGAAAAAACAAAGAACAAAAAAAGACAAAATGAATTAAATCTTACTTTCTCCTCATCCTTTTGACAGAAATTTTCCGTAGAATTGGATGCTGGTATACAAGTTTTCTAGTCAATTCCACCGATTACAATACTAGCAGCAAAGATCTGCAGCTTCGCTTACCGTTAGCAAGAACTGCTAAGTACCAATCTTCGCAAAATTTTGAATCTTCGTTTCGCTACAACGGGGCAAAAACATGGAATTCCCTACCTGCCAATAGTAGATACCAAAACCAACCAAGGCAATTTTATTGAGTTTCGACTTGTAAAGATGGCAATCGGTGCAATTTTTGTCCGGTTGGAGCGGGTGACTGAGCACTTATAAAAAATATGGAAAGAATTGGGATCTGGTCCATGTGCTGTCGAAACTTTGCATAATTACCCATAATGCTTTTCGTTATTAAATGGAGAAACGAGTTTTTGCGTAAGGAGTCTAGAAGAAACGGCTGTTGTGCGTCTCGTAGAAGGTGTTGGATCATAAAAAGTTAAGAAATCAAAAGCGCTGGGTCTGACGTGTTCTGAGAATGCCGAGTTTTGTTTTTTGAATGATATTTTTTGCACTAAATTTAGAGATGAAAAATAACGTTTACGGTGGTTGTTCTATGGCGCAAAAACGCACACTTTAACGTTCACCTTAACACAAAGGACAGTAAATTTCACATTTTTGGATCTCAGATGATCAATTAAGTGTCAAATGTTGCCGAACTTACCACATAACACAGTCAATTAAATAATAAAGCCCTGACTCTCAAACCAAGAAAGCTAAAATTTTCGAAGTCATCATCAATAAATAAATAAATAATATCTACAACATGGGATGTAAAAGTTAAATAATTTTAGTTTGTAAACGTTTCGAATGAGAAAGGCTGTTTTTATCAGAAAAAGAAAAGAAAAAATTAAAAAAAAAAAAAAAAAACTCACGCGCTCTCCGTTCCCCACACCCAGCTCGTCCGAAGGGAGGAGAGAACCAGCCCCTAAGCTATAAATGGTAATTCCTATACGTAGACTAACTAAGCGTCACTCGATCTATACAATTGAAAAATCCTAGTCTTTCAGGGCAGGTTTATTGTTATGTTCTTATTCCCAGTGGGGAGTAGGGTCAACTCGCGCATTCAATGTGATATCGCATTGCAAGCGAGTTTCATCCAAGACAACCCACACGTTGTAGGGGGTGCTTGTTTTATGCTTCGGATGGCACGTAAAACTGATGCATGTATCACTTTGTATTTAATACTTCCACTTGTTGATTATTGCTCTTGCGTTTGAAATGCATGGATGCAGTATAAACACTAGCAAAGAGTACCTAGACAGGTTGCAGAGGCGCGCTGCTGCAATCGTTGAAGGCAGGGAAAAAACAAAGAACAAAAAAAGACAAAATGAATTAAATCTTACTTTCTCCTCATCCTTTTGACAGAAATTTTCCGTAGAATTGTATGCTGGTATACAAGTTTTCTAGTCAATTCCACCGATTACAATACTAGCAGCAAAGATCTGCAGCTTCGCTTACCGTTAGCAAGAACTGCTAAGTACCAATCTTCGCAAAATTTTGAATCTTCGTTTCGCTACAACGGGGCAAAAACATGGAATTCCCTACCTGCCAATAGTAGATACCAAAACCAACCAAGGCAATTTTATTGAGTTTCGACTTGTAAAGATGGCAATCGGTGCAATTTTTGTCCGGTTGGAGCGGGTGACTGAGCACTTATAAAAAATATGGAAAGAATTGGGATCTGGTCCATGTGCTGTCGAAACTTTGCATAATTACCCATAATGCTTTTCGTTATTAAATGGAGAAACGAGTTTTTGCGTAAGGAGTCTAGAAGAAACGGCTGTTGTGCGTCTCGTAGAAGGTGTTGGATCATAAAAAGTTAAGAAATCAAAAGCGCTGGGTCTGACGTGTTCTGAGAATGCCGAGTTTTGTTTTTTGAATGATATTTTTTGCACTAAATTTAGAGATGAAAAATAACGTTTACGGTGGTTGTTCTATGGCGCAAAAACGCACACTTTAACGTTCACCTTAACACAAAGGACAGTAAATTTCACATTTTTGGATCTCAGATGATCAATTAAGTGTCAAATGTTGCCGAACTTACCACATAACACAGTCAATTAAATAATAAATCCCTGACTCTCAAACCAAGAAAGCTAAAATTTTCGAAGTCATCATCAATAAATAAATAAATAATATCTACAACATGGGATGTAAAAGTTAAATAATTTTAGTTTGTAAACGTTTCGAATGAGAAAGGCTGTTTTTATCAGAAAAAGAAAAGAAAAAATTTAAAAAAAAAAAAAAAAACTCACGCGCTCTCCGTTCCCCACACCCAGCTCGTCCGAAGGGAGGAGAGAACCAGCCCCTAAGCTATAAATGGTAATTCCTATACGTAGACTAACTAAGCGTCACTCGATTTATACAATTGAAAAATCCTAGTCTTTCAGGGCAGGTTTATTGTTATGTTCTTATTCCCAGTGGGGAGTAGGGTCAACTCGCGCATTCAATGTGATATCGCATTGCAAGCGAGTTTCATCCAAGACAACCCACACGTTGTAGGGGGTGCTTGTTTTATGCTTCGGATGGCACGTAAAACTGATGCATGTATCACTTTGTATTTAATACTTCCACTTGTTGATTATTGCTCTTGCGTTTGAAATGCATGGATGCAGTATAAACACTAGCAAAGAGTACCTAGACAGGTTGCAGAGGCGCGCTGCTGCAATCGTTGAAGGCAGGGAAAAAACAAAGAACAAAAAAAGACAAAATGAATTAAATCTTACTTTCTCCTCATCCTTTTGACAGAAATTTTCCGTAGAATTGTATGCTGGTATACAAGTTTTCTAGTCAATTCCACCGATTACAATACTAGCAGCAAAGATCTGCAGCTTCGCTTACCGTTAGCAAGAACTGCTAAGTACCAATCTTCGCAAAATTTTGAATCTTCGTTTCGCTACAACGGGGCAAAAACATGGAATTCCCTACCTGCCAATAGTAGATACCAAAACCAACCAAGGCAATTTTATTGAGTTTCGACTTGTAAAGATGGCAATCGGTGCAATTTTTGTCCGGTTGGAGCGGGTGACTGAGCACTTATAAAAAATATGGAAAGAATTGGGATCTGGTCCATGTGCTGTCGAAACTTTGCATAATTACCCATAATGCTTTTCGTTATTAAATGGAGAAACGAGTTTTTGCGTAAGGAGTCTAGAAGAAACGGCTGTTGTGCGTCTCGTAGAAGGTGTTGGATCACAAAAAGTTAAGAAATCAAAAGCGCTGGGTCTGACGTGTTCTGAGAATGCCGAGTTTTGTTTTTTGAATGATATTTTTTGCACTAAATTTAGAGATGAAAAATAACGTTTACGGTGGTTGTTCTATGGCGCAAAAACGCACACTTTAACGTTCACCTTAACACAAAGGACAGTAAATTTCACATTTTTGGATCTCAGATGATCAATTAAGTGTCAAATGTTGCCGAACTTACCACATAACACAGTCAATTAAATAATAAAGCCCTGACTCTCAAACCAAGAAAGCTAAAATTTTCGAAGTCATCATCAATAAATAAATAAATAATATCTACAACATGGGATGTAAAAGTTAAATAATTTTAGTTTGTAAACGTTTCGAATGAGAAAGGCTGTTTTTATCAGAAAAAGAAAAGAAAAAATTAAAAAAAAAAAAAAAAAACTCACGCGCTCTCCGTTCCCCACACCCAGCTCGTCCGAAGGGAGGAGAGAACCAGCCCCTAAGCTATAAATGGTAATTCCTATACGTAGACTAACTAAGCGTCACTCGATTTATACAATTGAAAAATCCTAGTCTTTCAGGGCAGGTTTATTGTTATGTTCTTATTCCCAGTGGGGAGTAGGGTCAACTCGCGCATTCAATGTGATATCGCATTGCAAGCGAGTTTCATCCAAGACAACCCACACGTTGTAGGGGGTGCTTGTTTTATGCTTCGGATGGCACGTAAAACTGATGCATGTATCACTTTGTATTTAATACTTCCACTTGTTGATTATTGCTCTTGCGTTTGAAATGCATGGATGCAGTATAAACACTAGCAAAGAGTACCTAGACAGGTTGCAGAGGCGCGCTGCTGCAATCGTTGAAGGCAGGGAAAAAACAAAGAACAAAAAAAGACAAAATGAATTAAATCTTACTTTCTCCTCATCCTTTTGACAGAAATTTTCCGTAGAATTGGATGCTGGTATACAAGTTTTCTAGTCAATTCCACCGATTACAATACTAGCAGCAAAGATCTGCAGCTTCGCTTACCGTTAGCAAGAACTGCTAAGTACCAATCTTCGCAAAATTTTGAATCTTCGTTTCGCTACAACGGGGCAAAAACATGGAATTCCCTACCTGCCAATAGTAGATACCAAAACCAACCAAGGCAATTTTATTGAGTTTCGACTTGTAAAGATGGCAATCGGTGCAATTTTTGTCCGGTTGGAGCGGGTGACTGAGCACTTATAAAAAATATGGAAAGAATTGGGATCTGGTCCATGTGCTGTCGAAACTTTGCATAATTACCCATAATGCTTTTCGTTATTAAATGGAGAAACGAGTTTTTGCGTAAGGAGTCTAGAAGAAACGGCTGTTGTGCGTCTCGTAGAAGGTGTTGGATCAGAAAAAGTTAAGAAATCAAAAGCGCTGGGTCTGACGTGTTCTGAGAATGCCGAGTTTTGTTTTTTGAATGATATTTTTTGCACTAAATTTAGAGATGAAAAATAACGTTTACGGTGGTTGTTCTATGGCGCAAAAACGCACACTTTAACGTTCACCTTAACACAAAGGACAGTAAATTTCACATTTTTGGATCTCAGATGATCAATTAAGTGTCAAATGTTGCCGAACTTGCCACATAACACAGTCAATTAAATAATAAAGCCCTGACTCTCAAACCAAGAAAGCTAAAATTTTCGAAGTCATCATCAATAAATAAATAAATAATATCTACAACATGGGATGTAAAAGTTAAATAATTTTAGTTTGTAAACGTTTCGAATGAGAAAGGCTGTTTTTATCAGAAAAAGAAAAGAAAAAATTAAAAAAAAAAAAAAAAAACTCACGCGCTCTCCGTTCCCCACACCCAGCTCGTCCGAAGGGAGGAGAGAACCAGCCCCTAAGCTATAAATGGTAATTCCTATACGTAGACTAACTAAGCGTCACTCGATTTATACAATTGAAAAATCCTAGTCTTTCAGGGCAGGTTTATTGTTATGTTCTTATTCCCAGTGGGGAGTAGGGTCAACTCGCGCATTCAATGTGATATCGCATTGCAAGCGAGTTTCATCCAAGACAACCCACACGTTGTAGGGGGTGCTTGTTTTATGCTTCGGATGGCACGTAAAACTGATGCATGTATCACTTTGTATTTAATACTTCCACTTGTTGATTATTGCTCTTGCGTTTGAAATGCATGGATGCAGTATAAACACTAGCAAAGAGTACCTAGACAGGTTGCAGAGGCGCGCTGCTGCAATCGTTGAAGGCAGGGAAAAAACAAAGAACAAAAAAAGACAAAATGAATTAAATCTTACTTTCTCCTCATCCTTTTGACAGAAATTTTCCGTAGAATTGGATGCTGGTATACAAGTTTTCTAGTCAATTCCACCGATTACAATACTAGCAGCAAAGATCTGCAGCTTCGCTTACCGTTAGCAAGAACTGCTAAGTACCAATCTTCGCAAAATTTTGAATCTTCGTTTCGCTACAACGGGGCAAAAACATGGAATTCCCTACCTGCCAATAGTAGATACCAAAACCAACCAAGGCAATTTTATTGAGTTTCGACTTGTAAAGATGGCAATCGGTGCAATTTTTGTCCGGTTGGAGCGGGTGACTGAGCACTTATAAAAAATATGGAAAGAATTGGGATCTGGTCCATGTGCTGTCGAAACTTTGCATAATTACCCATAATGCTTTTCGTTATTAAATGGAGAAACGAGTTTTTGCGTAAGGAGTCTAGAAGAAACGGCTGTTGTGCGTCTCGTAGAAGGTGTTGGATCATAAAAAGTTAAGAAATCAAAAGCGCTGGGTCTGACGTGTTCTGAGAATGCCGAGTTTTGTTTTTTGAATGATATTTTTTGCACTAAATTTAGAGATGAAAAATAACGTTTACGGTGGTTGTTCTATGGCGCAAAAACGCACACTTTAACGTTCACCTTAACACAAAGGACAGTAAATTTCACATTTTTGGATCTCAGATGATCAATTAAGTGTCAAATGTTGCCGAACTTACCACATAACACAGTCAATTAAATAATAAATCCCTGACTCTCAAACCAAGAAAGCTAAAATTTTCGAAGTCATCATCAATAAATAAATAAATAATATCTACAACATGGGATGTAAAAGTTAAATAATTTTAGTTTGTAAACGTTTCGAATGAGAAAGGCTGTTTTTATCAGAAAAAGAAAAGAAAAAATTAAAAAAAAAACCTCACGCGCTCTCCGTTCCCCACACCCAGCTCGTCCGAAGGGAGGAGAGAACCAGCCCCTAAGCTATAAATGGTAATTCCTATACGTAGACTAACTAAGCGTCACTCGATTTATACAATTGAAAAATCCTAGTCTTTCAGGGCAGGTTTATTGTTATGCTAATCTTATTGTTCTTATTCCCAGTGGGGAGTAGGGTCAACTCGCGCATTCAATGTGATATCGCATTGCAAGCGAGTTTCATCCAAGACAACCCACACGTTGTAGGGGGTGCTTGTTTTATGCTTCGGATGGCACGTAAAACTGATGCATGTATCACTTTGTATTTAATACTTCCACTTGTTGATTATTGCTCTTGCGTTTGAAATGCATGGATGCAGTATAAACACTAGCAAAGAGTACCTAGACAGGTTGCAGAGGCGCGCTGCTGCAATCGTTGAAGGCAGGGAAAAAACAAAGAACAAAAAAAGACAAAATGAATTAAATCTTACTTTCTCCTCATCCTTTTGACAGAAATTTTCCGTAGAATTGTATGCTGGTATACAAGTTTTCTAGTCAATTCCACCGATTACAATACTAGCAGCAAAGATCTGCAGCTTCGCTTACCGTTAGCAAGAACTGCTAAGTACCAATCTTCGCAAAATTTTGAATCTTCGTTTCGCTACAACGGGGCAAAAACATGGAATTCCCTACCTGCCAATAGTAGATACCAAAACCAACCAAGGCAATTTTATTGAGTTTCGACTTGTAAAGATGGCAATCGGTGCAATTTTTGTCTGGTTGGAGCGGGTGACTGAGCACTTATAAAAAATATGGAAAGAATTGGGATCTGGTCCATGTGCTGTCGAAACTTTGCATAATTACCCATAATGCTTTTCGTTATTAAATGGAGAAACGAGTTTTTGCGTAAGGAGTCTAGAAGAAACGGCTGTTGTGTGTCTCGTAGAAGGTGTTGGATCATAAAAAGTTAAGAAATCAAAAGCGCTAGGTCTGACGTGTTCTGAGAATGCCGAGTTTTGTTTTTTGAATGATATTTTTTGCACTAAATTTAGAGATGAAAAATAACGTTTACGGTGGTTGTTCTATGGCGCAAAAACGCACACTTTAACGTTCACCTTAACACAAAGGACAGTAAATTTCACATTTTTGGATCTCAGATGATCAATTAAGTGTCAAATGTTGCCGAACTTACCACATAACACAGTCAATTAAATAATAAAGCCCTGACTCTCAAACCAAGAAAGCTAAAATTTTCGAAGTCATCATCAATAAATAAATAAATAATATCTACAACATGGGATGTAAAAGTTAAATAATTTTAGTTTGTAAACGTTTCGAATGAGAAAGGCTGTTTTTATCAGAAAAAGAAAAGAAAAAATTAAAAAAAAAAAACTCACGCGCTCTCCGTTCCCCACACCCAGCTCGTCCGAAGGGAGGAGAGAACTTCCACTTGTAATTTATTCAATGTGCAACAATGCTTCACAAAGGCTTACGGACAAAAGAGTTATGGGAAGGGTACGAGTCCGCAGGATATGAAGCATGAAGCGCATAATCATGAGCTAGGGTGGGAGAGGAGGGAAACATGAAAGAATGCCTGTCGGGCTATTGTTGAACCATCCCCAATCCTAAGCTAATTTCCAATTCAGATACCCATCAATGGATGTGTTTATCCCCGTCTTTCTGAGTTTCACTACTCGACCGACGATTGTTGAGTTATCATTGTTTCTCCCTTTATATACCCTTTGTTACGCATGGTTGCACATCGAATAGTAATTTATTCAATGTGCAACAATGCTTCACAAAGGCTTACGGACAAAAGAGTTATGGGAAGGGTACGAGTCCTTGGTGACGCTGACTCGATATGTCATCAGCGACCCTTGACTAATCTTACATATTTTATTCCCGTAACTTATTATACTAAAACCCCTTTCTTAAACCCCATAACTTAGAAATAGACTTGAGTCATCAATGCAGGAGTAACACGCATTAACGTATTTTCCTCCTTAAACTCTGTACTGAGCTTTTCACGAGCTGCTACTTGTCTAGGTTAACGCCACAGAGATTCTCTGGTTGCTTGTGAACCATCCCAAAACTGTATTTACTTTGGTGTATAATAATGCACGTGTAGACTTCCAGCCAGTATGGCGAGCAGTAAACTCCTAAAGCTATAAGCTGTCACGCCATCGTATATTCGCTGTCTATAGCCAGGTAAGAATGAAACCTAGATTACACTGCCTGGTGCAAAAAAATGTTCAACTTTCATACCACTGTGTGAGTAAAGACGAGCAGAACAAGAAACCGAATCAGACATAGTATAGCGAAACCTTAAGGCATTGGAGAGAGGAAAGTAATCAGTAACACAGGTTCGCGACTAGACTAAAGGCTGGGTTGGACTTGCGACGGACAGGGATTACTATTCTATTCTTGCAACGGAAAGTTACTGAAACGCAAATTTCAACAACTCTGCATCGTTTTTAAGCCTTCCAACGGAGAGTACTCAACGTAAGGAATTCGCGATTGTAGATAAAACGTTCCAGGAAAACAATCACCAATAAAGTGAAAAGTCGTAGAATAGAGCAAGCAAAAATGTCTACAAACAAGGAGTTTGCCTGATTTAATTATTTTGATAAACCGTGATTGAGTGTTCACTGGAAAAGTTAATCGATTTACATAGTCTGTAAATTTCATGTAAAAGGAAATTTACAAACTCTGTAAATTCAATTTCCATGGTATTTACAAAGTATGTAAAATTAAGGATCCTGTAAATATCGTGTAAATCAAAATTTCCATTATACCAGCAAACGTGTAAATTTCTGTACTGATAAACCCGATGATCTTACATGCTGTAAAAAGTATGTAAATTATGATCCTGTAAATATACTGGAAATATGGCTATATAGACCATGTAAAAACCCTGCAAATACAATAAAGGGAGCCTGTAAATATTCTGCAAAATACAATAAAGAAAGCCTGTAAATATCCTGCAAATACAACAGAGGGAACCTGTAAATATCCTGCAAATACAATAAAGAGAGCCTGTAAATATCCTGCAAATGCAATAAAGGGGGCCTGTAAATATTCTGCAAATACAATAAAGAAAGCCTGTAAATATCCTGCAAATGCAATAAAGAAAGCCTGTAAATATCCTGCAAATGCAATAAAGGGGGCCTGTAAATATCCTGCAAATACAATAAAGAAAGCCTGTAAATATCCTGCAAATGCAATAAAGAAAGCCTGTAAATATCCTGCAAATGCAATAAAGAAAGCCTGTAAATATCCTGCAAATGCAATAAAGGGGGCCTGTAAATATTCTGCAAATACAATAAAGAAAGCCTGTAAATATCCTGCAAATGCTATAAAGAAAGCCTGTAAATATCTTGCAAATGCAATAAAGGGGGCCTGTAAATATTCTGCAAATACAATAAAGAAAGCCTGTAAATATCCTGCAAATGCTATAAAGAAAGCCTGTATATATCTTGCAAATGCAATAAAGGAAGCCTGTAAATATCTTGCAAGTGCAATAAAGGGGGCCTGTAAATATCTTGCAAATTTATTAAGAGAACCTGTAAACATCTTGCAAATGCAATAAAGGAAGCCTGTAAATATCTTACAAATGCAATAAAGGGGGCCTGTAAATATCTTGCAAATTTATTAGGAGAACCTGTATATATTCTGCAAATTTATTTACAGAACTTGTAAATATTCTGCAAATGCAATAAAGAAAGCCTGTAAATATCCTGCAAATGCAATAAAGGGGGCCTGTAAATATCTTGCAACTTTATTAAGAGAACCTGTAAATATCCTGCAAATGCAATAAAGGAAGCCTGTAAATATCTTGCAAATGCAATAAAGGGGCCCTGTAAATATTCTGCAAATGCAATAAAGGGGGCCTGTAAATATCTTGCAAATTTATTAAGAGAATCCTGTAAATATCATGCAAATGCAATAAAGCTAGGGGGCCTGTAAATATTCTGCAAATAGTGCAATAGAGAATATATGTGCCTGAATTAGTGAGAGCTGTAGAATGATTTTAAAGATATTTTAAACATTGCCAAGTTTAGCTATCTTTGTTCCTTCGCATTGATCATTGTCCTCTTAAAAAATATAAAAACTCTTCCAATATATAGTTTGTCTCTTTCACTATTACGCTTAACCCCTTAGATATTTTAAGTCATTTTTTTCGAGTTAAAAATTGTATCAAAAATATGCACTTGATTTTGAACACAGGCAGCACAAGTTCACTATTCTCGTTAATTAATAAGAGAAATATATGACGACTTTTAAATGCTCGATGTTTTTCACTAATTGTAAAACATATTTTAATAAAACACAATGTTTTTTTTTTTTTTTCAGTAATTGTGTTATTTCCTGTGAAGATCTGAAGCCATTTGAGTGTAAATTAAGCGAGTTTAATACGGCTATTTTTAAAATATATTAATTTAAAAAAAAAATAGTTTAGAAATTGAATATACTGTCTATAGAGGCCGGTTTTTTTTAAATTTTGTGCTGTCCTTTTTTACCCTGCATGTGATGTCGATTTTTCTATCTTCGCATATTTTGTAGAACTTACTGACATTTTGTTTAAGAAAAAAATGAGGGTCATGACTGTCTTCGTTTCCGAGATTTTGCGTCCAAACTTTCAATATTTGGTCGCCATTTTGTTTTCGTGGAACGCCTGGATGATTTATTTACGAAACGAAATCCTCCAGGCGTTCCCGCACGAGGACAGGATGCGCAGAAACAATTACCGCGAACGTTGAACGTCCTTACCATGGTAAGAAAAGACCGAAAATATTAGTCTTTTATTGAATTGTTTTGATATTTTTATATGAAAAACATCGAACGTCTACATGGTCTAAAAATACAGTGGGCTTTGTCTTCCTGTGTTACGATGAGTTAAGAGAGGAGCCTAGAATCTAGTTGAGTTTTGGCGCCGGGTCGATTCCAACGGACTAACGGTGTTTATCGTGAAGAAATGAGCTGTTTTCTTCTAAAAAAAAGTCTTTACAAGTGCCCCAAAGAGCTTATAAGTTCTATTTAGCGGTAGATGGTGCTATTTGGTGTGCTTAAACAAAATGGATGATGAAATTACTTTCTTTTAGAGGTAAGGAGCATTTGATTTACAACTGCTTTCTTTAATAGTTTTAATTTAAAAGTTCCTCCAAATGATATTGATTTAATAAACTGGAAAGAATCATGATAATATCGATTATTTATAATGATTTAACATCTTTTTGATGATTTACTAACAATGTAACACCGAAATTTAAGTCTTATATTATTCTGCTTTTAATATAGTTCAATACCGTTGACATCGGGCTTTGTACATGTATATGTAGAGCCAAAGAGTGCTTGTATCTTAACCGATATGTTTCTCTCTCTCTAGTACTAATGAAGATATAGGAAGATCAAGTCTACCTTGCAAATAAGTATACATCCAAATGTAGCACTAGAAGCATTTAATTTAAGTATTTTTACTCATCCATCGATGACCATTATTGCATACATTTTTGTATAATTTGGTCATCTACCATTGATTGCTAGAGTGATTTTCATATGACCGTGCAAGAAAATGGACCATTTAGTTTGTGGTAGTTGATAAAAAAAGAAAACAATGGGTTTAGTGTTTACTACTAACTATTAGTTGCCTATCCTTTCACGGTCACATGAAAATCACTCTAGCTAGCAATAAATATCAGTTGACTGTCATTGATTACAATAGATTGTGTTTCATTCAAGCAACTTAGAAACATTTCCATGTGGAAATGAATCAGTAATGTTTAAGATTTCTTTTTGTGTTGTTTTTATATTTATGCGAATTTTAAATGATATTATATTAACACAAGAGTTATAGTTTGCAAATTGTAAGTTTATAAAATATATGTAATTAATATAACCAACAAGGAACCTACACATGGTGTCTGACAAACCAGACAGCAGACTGGACTGTTCATATTCTAAACATGTATGTATAATAGATGAGTCAAAACATAGTATTTTGGTTCCCTGTTCCCCTCCGTAACACTCAACATTTGTTATTGTGACCAAGATACTGATGTTTGTATATTTGTTTATACTCTCATCATAGTAGTACTGGTAGGTATCATATACAAACATCTGTATCTTGGTCAATAACAAATGTCAAGTGTTACGGAGGGGAACAGAGAAGTAAAATACCATGTTTTGACCCAGATATTAGTGAAATTATTATATCAATTTTATAATAATTTTATATAAAAAATATTGTTTCGATAAAATTGACGACGACAAGCTATATAGTTTTAGTATATACACAATACACAACCTCATAAGAACGTGCGCTCTCATTGGTAAGCTATCACAGGATATATATATATCTTATTAGACAGTTTGATGTGTAATATGGCTGGATATTTTACAGTGAAACACTGTATTTTAACAATCTTCTAGGAGATTCAAAATGCAAGTCAAGTTTGTTCTTTTATAAAGCAAAATATTGCTGGATAATTTTACTCGATCCAGTCGTACATATGTACTCCTGCAATATTTTTTCTTGTCTAGCCTGCGTAGCGGCTCTTGGGGGGATTGGGGAGAGGAGGGGGAATGAGTCTTCTCTTCCCCCCCCCCCCCCCCCCTCTCCTCATTCCCCCTCCTCTCCCCAATCCCCCAAAGAGCCGCTACGCAGGCTATTTCTTGTCTGGAGCTTGTGTGCCTTGTCACGCTTTGTAATATTATGCAGTGAATTTTAATTTTATACAAGAATTTTCATTTCTTTATTTTTTTTTTGTTTGGTTGTGAATTGTGTATATACTGAAACAATTATTCACCTCAGACTAATTGGTTATCCGACAAATATTTATCTTGCTGCTTGAAGACTCGCGGATCTGTATATATTCGCCTGATAACCACTTTGCCTTCGGAGAATAATTGTTAACTATTCAACGTTTCGACATGACCTGGTGTCATGAAGAGTTTTATAGATGTAAGATTGCAAAATAAACAGTCACAATTATTATTGCAAATTGGTTATGAATTACAAATACAATGGCGTAAGTCCTCAGCAATTATTGATTGCACATAACATTGTAAATGTCAGTCTTAGTTCTTTTTTATAAAGCTTTTCGTAAACAAGGCATTCCAGTAAATTTTAGTACAACATTTTAGGATCTTAAAGTTATTTGAATGAACTGTGTGAAGTGCTGTCAGTGCTCATTTCAAAAATCAACAAACAACATTCAAAACAACCGACGCTTAATGTACAATCACTTAAAGTAAAATAAATATTGTCGTCATCAATTTTATTTAAAAATGTTTATAAATGAATAATCGTTAATACAGTAAAAACCTGCATATAAGAACAAGTGGGTTAAGAACACCCAGCCTGAATTTTGGCGTTTTAATTACAATGTAAATAAGAACACAATCAGCCTGAAAAATTAAAAAGTGCTCTTAAAGAAAAATAAGATCAATATTTATATATGTGCTAGATTACAGTGTTACCAGTAGCAGACTCCAAGCCTGACCTGACAATAATTTATTTTTCTACTGTTTTGATATTATTATTGCAGTCAAGATTTTTTTAATAACATTTTTGAACTTACACATTGATATCATCTACATGTATTGGTAGTCTATATAGAACAAGTTCCCATTTAAATCTGTACTTTCCCATTTAAATCTGTACTTATGCAAATTTTGTTGATGTGTGCTAAACACACAGATGAACCAATCAGAGAAGTTCATTTCAGAAATAATATACTCTGATTTGTTGATCTGTGTGTTTAGCACACATCAACACAATTTGCATAAGTACAGATTTAAATGGGAAAGTACAGATTTAAATGGGAACCTGTTATAGTAATATATATTTTAGAAACATTTATTTTAAGAACACCTTAAGAACACCTTCAGGCTGGTTTTTCAGTAAACACCCCTTAAATAAGAACAAAATCAGCCTGAACTCCAAAAATGGGTGTTCTTATATGTGGGTTACTGTATTAGTTAAAAACAAAAATATTTAATTAATTTATTCGACGTGTTAAGATAGATTGCAGAATAACAACTATTCACAATGACTATTTACCCATATATGAACAGTCTGTTTTATTAGTTAACAGTTGGCTGAGTTTACTAAGATAAATCAAACAGATTTTGATTTATTTCCAAGTGATATATAATTGTGGTCAAATGAGGACAACTCAACAGTATTACATTTAATTGTATGCTAACTAATTTATCTCGCACTAAATTAATGATTAATATTTTCACAAAATTGCTATAATAATATACTAATAACTATTAAAAGTTCATTCTGCTCTCTGCATATTATAGACAGACCTACACATATTTTATATATACAATATGAGTATCATATTGAAGTCCAAACTCAAAACTCATTTATTTAAATTAGCTTTTTCATTGTAATCATTTCCATTTTTTATTTATTTTAAGCGCTTAGAACAGATTTGTATAAGCGCTATACAAGCTATATTTAACAATTATTTAGGCGAAGTGATTATCGTAGAATATTTACCGAAGCTGGGAGTCTTCGGGCGGGGAGGTAAATATTCTGTGATAATCACAGAGCCTGAGGTGAATAATTGTTTTAGTATTTTTATACAAGTGAATTTAAACAAATAACGACAAAAAAAAGTTTTTGATTTCAAAATAATAATGGTTGGGGAAAGCGCCGGTTTTGAGAAACCAAAACAATGGCGGATCAATCCCGATTTTCAGGCTTGTGGACCATGAGGGCGAGAGGTATAATTGTTTTAGTATAAACCAAACTTTGCCATATTTCGAAAGAAAAATAACATTTCAATCGTTTTATTTTAACAAAATGACAGATAATCAAAAGTGAAAATACAGAGCGTGCGCTCAATAACATGTGACGGCAAGTCAAAATGTATTCAAAACACATTGAAATTCTCAAATACCTTTTTTAACAGCTAGCTAAAATCGCATAATTTTAGTGTTAAAACTACTATGTATTTTTGAATGACGGAGGAATCAAGAAAAGTTCAAGTCAGAACAGTTTTTTTTAATCTAGCTTTCTCAATCAAACTGAAGAATCGTGTGATGCCGTCAGTAGCGCATGCTCTTCAAGTCAAAATTCATTCACAAAATGTTCTAGTGTGTCGCGTATTGTTTAACTTTTTTTTAACTTTGTCGCATATTTTGTATTTTTGGGGATAGCATTTTTTTTCCTTTCAACGATTTCTTCGTCCGTGACTTCTGCGAAACGACTAGTCACCATTTTGAAAAAAAAAAAAAAGTTATAATAACCTACCGGATGTATTATATTCACTTGTAAAAAAAATACTAATATTATATATTATATCATTGTAAACACATTGTTTTCATAAAATTGTAAATGAATCTGATATATCAGTTGGGAATTTGATAATAATAATAATAATAAAGTGTATAATTAACAATGAATTTATTTACATTGCCTTGTTATTCATGGTTATGGTTATAATTTAGTTTATCATATAACTCAGTATTATCCATTCCTTGATAAAGTTTTTATGGGTATTTCCAAAATATTTACAGGGTCTGGCTGGGATTTGTGCATGGTATTGCCAGGATATTTACAGGATATTTCCAAAATATTTACAGGGTCTGGCTAGGATTTGTGCATGGTATTGCCACGATATTTACGTGGTATTTCCAAAA
This sequence comes from Metridium senile, assembly GCA_949775045.1. NCBI lineage: Eukaryota > Metazoa > Cnidaria > Anthozoa > Actiniaria > Metridiidae > Metridium > Metridium senile. The sequence goes on from OX459096.1 coordinate 47,281,250, forward strand.
TATTTACAGGGTCTGGCTGGGATTTGTGCATGATATTGCCATGCTATTTACAAGATATTTCCAAAATATTTACAGGGTCTGGCTGGGATTTGTGCATGGTATTTACAGGATATTTCCAAAATATTTACAGGGTCTGGCTGGGATTTGTGCATGGTATTGCCAGGATATTTACAGGGTATTTCCAAAATATTTACAGGGTCTGGCTGGGATTTGTGCATGATATTTACAGGATATTTCCAAAATATTTACAGGGTCTGGCTGGGATTTGTGCATGGTATTGCCAGGATATTTACAGGGTATTTCCAAAATATTTACAGGGTCTGGCTGGGATTTGTGCATGGTATTGCCAGGATATTTACAGGGTATTTCCAAATTATTTACAGGGTCTGGCTGGGATTTGTGCATGGTATTGCCGGGATATTTACAGGATATTTCCAAATTATTTACAGGGTCTGGCTGGGATTTGTGCATGGTATTGCCGGGATATTTACAGGATATTTCCAAAATATTTACAGGGTCTGGCTGGGATTTGTGCATGATATTTACAGGATATTTCCAAAATATTTACAGGGTCTGGCTGGGATTTGTGCATGGTATTGCCAGGATATTTACAGGGTATTTCCAAAATATTTACAGGGTCTGGCTGGGATTTGTGCATGGTATTGCCAGGATATTTACAGGGTATTTCCAAAATATTTACAGGGTCTGGCTGGGATTTGTGCATGGTATTGCCAGTATATTTCCAGGATATTTCCAAGATATTTACAGGGTCTGGCTGGGAATTGTGCATGGTATTTCCAGGATATTTACAGTATATTTCCCAAATATTTACATGGTTGTGCTGGGATTTGTGCATGGTATTTACAAACTATTTACAGGGTTTGCTATGGTTTTCTTATGGATTTAAGAGGAGATTTACAAGATATTTCCAAAATATTTACAGGGTTTTTACAGGCTTTAAGACTTAAGTACATACGTTTACAGGATTTTTACAGGGTAATTTACAGGATATTTACAGACATTGCCCAAAATTTACATACCATGTAAAACTACAATTTCCATGTAAATTCAATTTACAGTATTTTTACATAGATTTTACATGAAATTTACAAACTATGTAAATCGATTAACTTTTCCAGTGGTTGCACTACCGGGTTACCTTGATAGCCTGAGCTTTCTAGTTGCAATCTTTTTGTATATAATTCAAAGAAACGAAGCATATTATTTAGGGCATAAGTGTTTACTGTTCTTGGTATGAAAAATAGGAAATTCTAAATCGCACTCCACAACACGAGAGTCTTTTAACAAAGCTTTACGGTTTTGAAACAAGAGTTAAAGCTTTAAACTTTTGCATGCTTTTAAAGCAAATTTATTTGTTTAATAGTTAATATGTGATATTTAATATTTTAAACTGACTAGAATTGGTTGCACGATCTTTTTAAACTCTAACATATATATATATATGTATATATATATTTTTTAATGTGATATTTTGTCATAGTCTAACGGAATTAAACAGTGTATCGAGATTGTTGTAATTTTACTTTTTATCTTTTTGGATCGATACTATAGAAGGATAACCTGTGGGGAAAATTCCAGAAAAGTTGGATGAATAGAATATTATCAAAGAGCAGGTTGAAATTGCTCGGTAATTTTATCTCAAAACTGTATCGAGACACCTTGAAGGACATGTTCTTAAGGAAAGTGTGGCTAAAGGAAAAAGAAACGAAAGAGACCTAACATTATATTTATTATGTCATAAAGGGCTATGTGACCAAAAAGCAAACAATGACACCAATGATCTGCATATTTCAAATACACTTCTGGATAGAAGATAACTTTATATAACTTTATTTTAACTTTACAGAACGATACACTTTCGTACACCAGTGAAACACAAGAATCAGTGTATGAAACTAAAACACGGTTCCAAAGCCTGAATGTCCATATGTTTTAAAGAAGTAGTAGCCTCAGGAATGATCGTAGAAATCTAAATGAAGCATGTAACAATTTGATAGAGTTCTGTTGTCAGATTATAGCGGAGCACCATACTAAATACACGAATCCCAAGCATACATCAGGCGTCCGTGCCAATCGCGATGCTAATTGGCTGTTACATTTTGGCGGGAACGAAAGGGACGCTCGCGCCTTAGATGGACATTTTTTCTTTTATATCGACAAAAAAAAGTCAAACAACAAAATACTACTTGCTAATTAATAGCAGAGCTTTCATTAATTCGAAATATCAAATGAGAAAGATAAACATCGAAGAAAACAAAAAGAGGTTTGAATAAAGAAGAAAATAAACTTGAAGGACCCAAACACGAAGACATTTTACTAAAGAAAAGCAAAATACTGATTCCAAAAGATCGAGAAAACGCGACTTGAATAAATTCGTGGATGAATAAAAACTACAGCAATTTAAAAGAATTGAAAAAGAAGCGACTTTATAGTCGTTATGCAAACTGTGTTCAAATCGCTTCCCTCAGTACAGTTTATTTAATATGGATTTTCAACCTTGACCATTGTTGCAGTTGACTATGTTTGATTCATCAAAACTCAAGTACATACATGTGTACTCATCAAAATATTATTCATGTCATTGAAACGAAGAAAACCTCAGGGAAATAAACACCGATAACTAAGTTCAACATTATCTATTTAAGTTTTTGAGAGACAGTTTTTGGATCGAATTTAAAATTCTAAGCTTTCTTTGCACATAAAGTATAAATAATTTAATAAAATCAAAAGTCCGCTCCATCTATCTGTGATTTTGTAGTTGTTTTTTTGCGGTTACATAATTAAAATAATTGCAATTTAGATTGGTCATGGCCCGTGGACAAAAACTATTTACATGCACATATTGATGTTGTGAGAAAAATTTAAACTGGGAGCTCCGCTATTAGGTATTACCTAATTTGTATATTATAAATCACTGCAGAGTAATCAGCATTTGAAATGTACCAAAAGCGTTATATCGAGGCTCGAAGGGCAAAAGTGCACATTTTTAGTCGAATCTTTCTATTTCCAAAGCTTTTTATAATTTTTAGTTACTTTATTTAAATTTTACTACTTTCGCTGCATTTTCTAACAAAAGCAATGGTGTTTTGCAAAAATGATTAAACAAGGTATCTTTATTGTAACGCCTTTTGACTAGGGTGCATAGGCTACCAGAAATGCCGCGACGTTATGACTGTCCAAGAAGTACACGTGCGTCAATTAGGGTTACTGTAACCCTTCGCGGGGTCACACTGGGTGTCTCATTTAAAAAAAAAAATCACTAGCGCATCGAATCGATTTTTTTTTTTTTTTTTTTTTTTTTTTTCCCCACACATATTATACATCATTTTAAAGCTAAATAACGATAGAATACGGATATATAGCTTTTGTAGTCACAATGTTGTATCCAATGGGTTTGAGCACTCTGAACTCAAAAGTTGGTATCTCCGATTGACTGCGTTTGATAGGGTAATGTAGCAACGCGTTTTACTTTATTGTCAACATTTCTGCATAATGTTAATCCACAAATAGCTGTTAATCAGATCGTGTGATATTTTTTTTGGTTCAAAAATAAATTGGAGTTAAAGTCAAATAACTCTAAATTTTTACGTGTAATTGAAACTTTCTGTCATAAATCAAAAACTAAGAGCATTGAAGCTATATTGTACTGGATTTATAGACCAATCGAATGACCTAAGAGATCATTAGCGTTAGCTCTTGCCCCCGGACGCTTTCACGTATATTGGGGGTATATATGCCATCATTAAAACCAAAGCAAATACCCGTGTCAGCATGTATATGGTATTCTGTTCCTTTGGAAAATCCCTATCATAGGACGCTATTAGGAATTACGTTGTCGTTTTGATGTTGTAATTTTGTAGTATTTTAAAATTGATCTTCTCTTGCATTTCTACTCTTTTAAACGGGGACTTATATTTTTGTACATGTCTACTGAGGGTAAAACGAACACCCTTAGCCGTGAATAACTGATATACCCTTGTATATGCAACCTTACGGAGATGAATTGGAAAGATTAGGATGTGGGTGACAATATATGCTGTAACTTCTGAATCAAACACCCGGGCAGTGTCACAAAATGGCCGAAATACTGATCGTCAAAATATTGGCTAGACTACAAAGAACGCCCGATAAACGTATGTAGTTAGTTGCGAGAAGACCAGCAGAATGATATTTATAAGCACCCACTTTCCATCCGAAGGGTAGGGTAAATAGCATTCTTTTTAGGCCAGAACAAACAATGGCTGACTTTTTTCCAGCTGCCCTTAGTACCAGAGGACAAAGATATACAAAGAATAACTACAAATACGAGACCAAGAAACCCTCTTGTTTACAGGGTATTCCTCAGTGAAAACTATGTGGTCAAGGTCGATATTATCATCGCACAAGCTTTAAAAAAAAAAAAAAAAAAAAAAAACAATGAAACTTTACGAAGTAACCCGGCAAATCCGAGGGGTAGTCAGGAAAAGGGATGAGACTTTCTATCCACAAATTAACAATTTGGGCGGTTTAACACGTGGCAAGGATATAGATCCACAGTAATAAGCATTACCAAATGTGGCAGTTCATCCTCTAGGAGTGCTAAACGTAATTAACGCTTGTTGTTGTTCTATTTTTATTTTTCGCTTCTGCTCACATCACTAAAGTTCACCTAGCACAAAATGTAGTAGGTTTCAACAAATTGCGATACTCGCAAGACTGAGCAAGCTGACGGGGGCCTAGGGCCGAGAAACTCGATGGGCTCGCCTTTCCAGTTACGATCTTTCACAGGCTTATTAACAAATTCAGGGAAATCAAGCTTAACACGCTTGACATGAGGTGCCTTAAGTAAACTGAAATATCCCAAGAAAAGTATTTTATATTAAGATGGATAATTGCGCAATATATGCATTAAAGAATATTTTTATTAAGACAAAAAGAAAAAGGCGTAGCCCACCGAGAATGTCGGCCCTAGGCAACCCCGAGGGGCATAAAAGGCATTAGACGCCCGCACCTATAGACACGACAAACCGGTGAGAAAAAACACGGTTGAAAACCAAAACAACACTACAAAAAAAGTATAGATAACTTTATGATACAAATGTTTTTATGTTTATTTTTTCCCTTTTTATAAACGCCTAACAGAGAGATAGTTAACCTTCTTTGAACGCAATCAAAAGAGTTTTGAACTCCAATAAAGCATATGTTAATTTGTAAGAAATGAGACTGAAAACAACAACAAAGGAATGGAAAGATATTAGTTGAACTTTTTAAAGGTTTAAAAACCTTTATAGCTGTAGAGCGTCTTTCATTCTATATACACTTACAGCCGACCTCACTTTACGGAAGTTAGGTTGAAATTGGCCACTTTTTTACACGAAAGCTATTACAGTCTTACACAGGAAGTCCAGAAAAAAAAAAGTTAATTGAAATGATTTTACAAAAAGGGGTAAGAAAAAATCGTCTAATAGTGTTACCCACCCAACGAACAAACAAAAAAGCTAAGAGTGAGTATAATTGTCCCTTAGACTGAAGGCTCTTGAAATAAATCGTGCAAAGAAAAAGAAAAATACTTAAGAACTGAAAAGAATCAAACCGTGAAAATCTCGAAATGCAAGCCTTCTGTGTAACAAGGCGGATATGCAAGAACAGATTCACAAAAGGTTGTTAATTAATGTATTATGAATGTTAAAAAGCTAAATCCCAAGTGAATACGAGATGATAACGAACAACGGACAATAAAATAGGAGGGTCATCCCTAACAAAAGAAAGAATACTAGACCAACTCTATTGCTTTGACACTTTTATTCTACACTCGCATAACTATGCAAATTTTGTACAATCTTTTCCACTCGATCTTCTGATGATGTCGGTGCCCGACGAAAGCTAAAGATTTGAACATAAAAAATAGTAGTATATGGCCTCAAACCTACTCTTGTAATATTCGATGAACTGAGAACAAATCAAATAATTTTTTTAAAAAGTTAAAAATACAACAAAGGCTAAAATATGCAAATACATCGCTAATTTGGGACAAATAATACAACAAAATGACCTATTTTACAGAATGAAGGTGGCCGGCCGAATCTAAAATAAAGAAAATCAAGTGTACAATGCAGAAGTAATCCCACAGATTCATACACAAAGTCCCGAAACTTTCCTGGCCATCGTTATTTCAGCGGCCACTAGCTACCGCTATTTTTACCGTTATTTCTGCGGCCACTACCGCTATTTTTACCGTTATTTCTGCGGCCACTACCGCTATTTCAATTCGTTATTTACGCGGCCACTACCGCTATTTTTTATCGTTATTTCTGCGGCCACAACCGCTATTTTTTATCGTTATTTCTGCGGCCACTACCGCTGTTTTTATCGTTATTTCTGCGGCCACTACCGCGAATTAATATCTGTAACTGAGCAAACTACCCCTATTTTATAATGCTAAACTTGTATCTTGACAACTTTAAATTATCAAAACTATACTTTTTGGTTTAAAACCCAGAAAACGCTTTTGCATAAAGTAACTCATCACACAAAGCAGTGGGCGAAAATAAAGGCAGCTTGTTAATAAGACGTTCTTTAAACGACCAAAAGGAATCACTTTTAAGACACAGAGGCGAATTTAAATTGTCCCGGCCACTACCGAGCCACGTGGGGCGCTCCTATATATACAAGGAAAAGCTAAAAGCTGAAGGGCAAACTATACCTTTTCGTTTTCTAAGCCGTCTAAAGGTAATTGTCGAAGAGCTTGTGAAGCTTGTGGAACTTGAAACTTGAGGAGTCAGTTCTTGAAGCTTGAGTATGCTACGCGGTTGATACCAAGACAGAAGTGTGTAACTGCTCGACCGACGATTGTTGAGTTATCATTGTTTCTCCCTTTATATACCCTTTGTTACGCATGGTTGCACATCGAATAGTTGATTATTGCTCTTGCGTTTGAAATGCATGGATGCAGTATAAACACTAGCAAAGAGTACCTAGACAGGTTGCAGAGGCGCGCTGCTGCAATCGTTGAAGGCAGGGAAAAAACAAAGAACAAAAAAAGACAAAATGAATTAAATCTTACTTTCTCCTCATCCTTTTGACAGAAATTTTCCGTAGAATTGTATGCTGGTATACAAGTTTTCTAGTCAATTCCACCGATTACAATACTAGCAGCAAAGATCTGCAGCTTCGCTTACCGTTAGCAAGAACTGCTAAGTACCAATCTTCGCAAAATTTTGAATCTTCGTTTCGCTACAACGGGGCAAAAACATGGAATTCCCTACCTGCCAATAGTAGATACCAAAACCAACCAAGGCAATTTTATTGAGTTTCGACTTGTAAAGATGGCAATCGGTGCAATTTTTGTCCGGTTGGAGCGGGTGACTGAGCACTTATAAAAAATATGGAAAGAATTGGGATCTGGTCCATGTGCTGTCGAAACTTTGCATAATTACCCATAATGCTTTTCGTTATTAAATGGAGAAACGAGTTTTTGCGTAAGGAGTCTAGAAGAAACGGCTGTTGTGCGTCTCGTAGAAGGTGTTGGATCATAAAAAGTTAAGAAATCAAAAGCGCTGGCTCTGACGTGTTCTGAGAATGCCGAGTTTTGTTTTTTGAATGATATTTTTTGCACTAAATTTAGAGATGAAAAATAACGTTTACGGTGGTTGTTCTATGGCGCAAAAACGCACACTTTAACGTTCACCTTAACACAAAGGACAGTAAATTTCACATTTTTGGATCTCAGATGATCAATTAAGTGTCAAATGTTGCCGAACTTACCACATAACACAGTCAATTAAATAATAAAGCCCTGACTCTCAAACCAAGAAAGCTAAAATGTTCGAAGTCATCATCAATAAATAAATAAATAATATCTACAACATGGGATGTAAAAGTTAAATAATTTTAGTTTGTAAACGTTTCGAATGAGAAAGGCTGTTTTTATCAGAAAAAGAAAAGAAAAAATTAAAAAAAAAAAACTCACGCGCTCTCCGTTCCCCACACCCAGCTCGTCCGAAGGGAGGAGAGAACCAGCCCCTAAGCTATAAATGGTAATTCCTATACGTAGACTAACTAAGCGTCACTCGATTTATACAATTGAAAAATCCTAGTCTTTCAGGGCAGGTTTATTGTTATGCTAATCGTATTGTTCTTATTCCCAGTGGGGAGTAGGGTCAACTCGCGCATTCAATGTCATATCGCATTGCAAGCGAGTTTCATCCAAGACAACCCACACGTTGTAGGGGGTGCTTGTTTTATGCTTCGGATGGCACGTAAAACTGATGCATGTATCACTTTGTATTTAATACTTCCACTTGTTGATTATTGCTCTTGCGTTTGAAATGCATGGATGCAGTATAAACACTAGCAAAGAGTACCTAGACAGGTTGCAGAGGCGCGCTGCTGCAATCGTTGAAGGCAGGGAAAAAACAAAGAACAAAAAAAGACAAAATGAATTAAATCTTACTTTCTCCTCATCCTTTTGACAGAAATTTTCCGTAGAATTGGATGCTGGTATACAAGTTTTCTAGTCAATTCCACCGATTACAATACTAGCAGCAAAGATCTGCAGCTTCGCTTACCGTTAGCAAGAACTGCTAATTACCAATCTTCGCAAAATTTTGAATCTTCGTTTCGCTACAACGGGGCAAAAACATGGAATTCCCTACCTGCCAATAGTAGATACCAAAACCAACCAAGGCAATTTTATTGAGTTTCGACTTGTAAAGATGGCAATCGGTGCAATTTTTGTCCGGTTGGAGCGGGTGACTGAGCACTTATAAAAAATATGGAAAGAATTGGGATCTGGTCCATGTGCTGTCGAAACTTTGCATAATTACCCATAATGCTTTTCGTTATTAAATGGAGAAACGAGTTTTTGCGTAAGGAGTCTAGAAGAAACGGCTGTTGTGCGTCTCGTAGAAGGTGTTGGATCATAAAAAGTTAAGAAATCAAAAGCGCTGGCTCTGACGTGTTCTGAGAATGCCGAGTTTTGTTTTTTGAATGATATTTTTTGCACTAAATTTAGAGATGAAAAATAACGTTTACGGTGGTTGTTCTATGGCGCAAAAACGCACACTTTAACGTTCACCTTAACACAAAGGACAGTAAATTTCACATTTTTGGATCTCAGATGATCAATTAAGTGTCAAATGTTGCCGAACTTGCCACATAACACAGTCAATTAAATAATAAAGCCCTGACTCTCAAACCAAGAAAGCTAAAATTTTCGAAGTCATCATCAATAAATAAATAAATAATATCTACAACATGGGATGTAAAAGTTAAATAATTTTAGTTTGTAAACGTTTCGAATGAGAAAGGCTGTTTTTATCAGAAAAAGAAAAGAAAAAATTAAAAATAAAAAAAAATAAAAAACTCACGCGCTCTCCGTTCCCCACACCCAGCTCGTCCGAAGGGAGAAGAGAACCAGCCCCTAAGCTATAAATGGTAATTCCTATACGTAGACTAACTAAGCGTCACTCGATTTATACAATTGAAAAATCCTAGTCTTTCAGGGCAGGTTTATTGTTATGCTAATCTTATTGTTCTTATTCCCAGTGGGGAGTAGGGTCAACTCGCGCATTCAATGTGATATCGCATTGCAAGCGAGTTTCATCCAAGACAACCCACACGTTGTAGGGGGTGCTTGTTTTATGCTTCGGATGGCACGTAAAACTGATGCATGTATCACTTTGTATTTAATACTTCCACTTGTTGATTATTGCTCTTGCGTTTGAAATGCATGGATGCAGTATAAACACTAGCAAAGAGTACCTAGACAGGTTGCAGAGGCGCGCTGCTGCAATCGTTGAAGGCAGGGAAAAAACAAAGAACAAAAAAAGACAAAATGAATTAAATCTTACTTTCTCCTCATCCTTTTGACAGAAATTTTCCGTAGAATTGTATGCTGGTATACAAGTTTTCTAGTCAATCCCACCGATTACAATACTAGCAGCAAAGATCTGCAGCTTCGCTTACCGTTAGCAAGAACTGCTAAGTACCAATCTTCGCAAAATTTTGAATCTTCGTTTCGCTACAACGGGGCAAAAACATGGAATTCCCTACCTGCCAATAGTAGATACCAAAACCAACCAAGGCAATTTTATTGAGTTTCGACTTGTAAAGATGGCAATCGGTGCAATTTTTGTCCGGTTGGAGCGGGTGACTGAGCACTTATAAAAAATATGGAAAGAATTGGGATCTGGTCCATGTGCTGTCGAAACTTTGCATAATTACCCATAATGCTTTTCGTTATTAAATGGAGAAACGAGTTTTTGCGTAAGGAGTCTAGAAGAAACGGCTGTTGTGCGTCTCGTAGAAGGTGTTGGATCATAAAAAGTTAAGAAATCAAAAGCGCTGGCTCTGACGTGTTCTGAGAATGCCGAGTTTTGTTTTTTGAATGATATTTTTTGCACTAAATTTAGAGATGAAAAATAACGTTTACGGTGGTTGTTCTATGGCGCAAAAACGCACACTTTAACGTTCACCTTAACACAAAGGACAGTAAATTTCACATTTTTGGATCTCAGATGATCAATTAAGTGTCAAATGTTGCCGAACTTGCCACATAACACAGTCAATTAAATAATAAAGCCCTGACTCTCAAACCAAGAAAGCTAAAATTTTCGAAGTCATCATCAATAAATAAATAAATAATATCTACAACATGGGATGTAAAAGTTAAATAATTTTAGTTTGTAAACGTTTCGAATGAGAAAGGCTGTTTTTATCAGAAAAAGAAAAGAAAAAATTAAAAATAAAAAAAAATAAAAAACTCACGCGCTCTCCGTTCCCCACACCCAGCTCGTCCGAAGGGAGAAGAGAACCAGCCCCTAAGCTATAAATGGTAATTCCTATACGTAGACTAACTAAGCGTCACTCGATTTATACAATTGAAAAATCCTAGTCTTTCAGGGCAGGTTTATTGTTATGCTAATCTTATTGTTCTTATTCCCAGTGGGGAGTAGGGTCAACTCGCGCATTCAATGTGATATCGCATTGCAAGCGAGTTTCATCCAAGACAACCCACACGTTGTAGGGGGTGCTTGTTTTATGCTTCGGATGGCACGTAAAACTGATGCATGTATCACTTTGTATTTAATACTTCCACTTGTTGATTATTGCTCTTGCGTTTGAAATGCATGGATGCAGTATCAACACTAGCAAAGAGTAGTATCTGTTCTTATCTTTGGATTTGAACAGATTGTGATCGAAATGGTGAACTTGAGACGTAAAAGACCGAATACTGTGCGTGTGGCCCAATGCTACGCCAGTCCGAGTGAGATTCTCGACGCTTTCGAAGCCTTGGAGGAAATACCGAGCGGTAATATTGTATGCGTACAAGATGCTGGGGACAAAACGACTTTAATTACCTTCAAGACGCATGTGATAGCCGAAGATGTTCTGAATTTGCAGACGATAATTGTTAATGGGGGACCGGTAATCATCACTCCGGCTGATGGGGGAATGGTGTTTGTCAAAGTACATCAAGTACCATATGAAGTACACAATAACGAGCTAAAAGCGTACATGAGCGAATTTGGCCACGTGTACAAAGTCAGAAACGACAAAATTATCGGTTACCCTACTGTCGACAATGGAACAAGAACAGTCTCAATGGCGATACGTAGGCCCATCCCATCCTACCTGAAGATAGAGGGATTTGAATGTCGAGTGTACCACTATGGTCAAACTAAAACGTGCCGCAACTGTGCTTCGACATACCATCTACTGAAAAACTGTCCATATGTAAAGTGTTATAACTGTAAAGGAATCGGACATATGGCAAATGAATGTGACGAGAATTTGGTGTGCCAATACTGCAGGGAGGTTGGGCATTCGGAGCAAAGATGCCAAAGTCAAGAAGATGACTACTACGCGGGTTTGGCGAACGCACACGACAAGGACCAAGAAATTGCAAGCCCAGCTTCGCCAACGCGACTGGAGACAAATGTAGAAGAAATATCCACACAAGAAGAACCAGAACAACAAGAAACAGAACAACAAGAAACAGAACAACAAGAAACAGAACAACAAGAAACAGAACAACAAGAAACAGAACAACAAGAAACAGAACAACAAGAAACAGAACAACAAGAAACAGAACAACAAGAAGACTCAAACTCTATAGCTCAGGGTGAAATAGGACATGAAACTGTTGAGGTTTTAAACGAGGGTACTGAGCGGGTGTTTGGGGCAGGGGGTGTTTCATTCTCTATTGCAGGCTTTCTAAACGATGACACTGAAATGCCATGGACAACGGTCAGCTCTAAAAGGAAAAACGACGAAAATACTGATCCTAAAGCAATAGCGGAAAAAAAGATTCCAAAACGTTAGATTGTCCATGCTAGGTAAATATGCTAATTTTTGCGCTGTTTTACGTTGTATTGTGTATGTATTGTATAGTTCTTTCATGTTCCTTGTATCGTACCCTTTGTTGTGTGGTTGTAAAAGTCCTTATGCAAATTCATGTCCTTAAAGTGTATTAGCATTAATGTCCGTGGGATTGGTTCGCCCCGTAAATGTGGTATTGTTGCGTCTGCATTGTCTCGGTGGGATGTTTTGTTCGTACAAGAATCGCATGTTGATTGTATGGTGAAGGCTGAACGCTTTCAAAATGAATGGGGCGGGTTTGGGTTTTGGAGTTTTGGAGGGGCGAGGCGTGCGGGGGTGGGTATTGTTTTTAAAAAACGAAAGAACATAAGAGTGATTGATGAGTTGCGTGACACAGAGGGGAGGGTAATGAGTGTTTTGGTTGAATGGGGAGGGACGCGCTCTACCTTTCTTTGTGTGTACGCTCCAGTTGATTTACGTGAACGTAAAGTACTTTTTAGTAAATTGTATCAATATGTTTTTCCAAATACGCTGTTAATCATGGCTGGCGATTTTAATTGTGTGTCCCGTAATGTTGATTCGTCGTGTGTGTCCGGTGCAAATAGGGAGGGCTTGAAGGAGTTAGGGTATCTTTTGTCTGACCTTGACCTAGTTGATGGGTGGATACATCTCTATGGGGGTGCGTCACATTTTACGTGGTTCGGTCAGGGGGTGGGATCAAGGTTAGATAGGGTATACTTTTCGCGGGGGTTGATGGGCAAATTCTCATCTCTTTTTGTTGAGCCGTTGGGTGTATCCGACCACAATGGGGTTAAATTTACGTTGCAAGGAGGAGGACAGGCAAGGGGGGGGTGGGTTATGGAAATTCAACTGTGACTTATTAAATGATCAATTCTTTGTTAGAGAGATGAGGGAGTGGTTAGAAATTGAACTAGAGTTAAGTGTGGGGAGTGAATGGGAGGAGTGGAGTGACTTAAAGAATCGTATGAAAAAACGTATTATAAAGATTAGTAAGAACAGAGCGAGAATGAAAAGACTAAAAAAAAACGTAATAACAAAGGAGATTATAACATTAAAAAGAATGCTTAGCAACGGACAGGATGTCAATACGCAAATCGAGAGGTTAGAATGTCGTCTGAAACAAATTGTGGAAAGTGATTTTGAAGGGGTGAAAATAAGAAGCAGGGTTAAATGGATAGAGGAGGGAGAGAAACCTACCAGGTATTTTTTCAGCCTTATTAGAGAGCATGGGACAAGGAATGAGATTGATGTTTTGATAGACGAGAACGGTGCAGAAGATGGAGAGCAGAGAGGGAAACTTGGGATTATTGAGCGATTTTATAAGGAACTGTATAAAGAGGAAAGCACGGAGAGGAGTGTACAGAATGAATTGCTTACAAAGATAGAAAGGGGTTTAGAGAGTGAGTCGTGTGAAAAGTGTGAGGGTCTGATAAGTGTGAGAGAAATGGAAAAGGCAGTAAAAGGGATGAGTATGGGGAAAACACCGGGGGAGGATGGGTTGTCCTTGGAGTTTTATAAGCAGTTTGAAGATTTGTTACTACCTTTTTTAGTTAAAATTGCAAATAAGAGTTATGACAAAGGGTTTTTTCCGGAGGGTATGGTGAGGAGTGTAGTGAGGTTGCTATTTAAGAAGGGTGATAGGTCTGACCTACGTAACTGGCGGCCTATCTCCCTTCTTAATGTTGACTATAAGATTGTTGCGAAAGCTCTGGGGGGGAGGTTGAGTGGTGTGATGGGAGAAGTGACAGAGAGCGACCAAACGTGTGGGATACCATTTTTGAAAATTTAAATTTTGTGCGTGATATGCTGTGTGACATTGAGAGATTAGGGCAGGGGGGAGTAGTACTTTCACTCGATCAAGAGAAAGCGTTTGATCGGGTGGACAGGGGTTTTTTGAATAGAGTGCTAGAGTGTTTTGGATTTGGGGATTCCTTTCGGGGGTGGATGAGAGTGTTGTACGAGGGGGCGAGTGCAAGAGTGATCTGTAATGGTGCGTTAACGGGGAATATTGTTTTGGGGAAAGGGATAAGACAGGGTTGCCCTCTGTCACCAATGCTCTATGTGTTGGTGGCAGAGGTCTTAGCATGCAACATCCGAGCGGCTGAGGGGGTGAGGGGATTTCTTATACCTGGGTCGGGTGGGAGGGAATCGAAAATAGTACAGTACGCGGATGATGCAACTCTGCTGCTGAGAGATGCTTCGTCGGTGGGGAGGGTCTTGGATATGGTGGACTTTTTTGGGAGGGGTACTGGGGCAAGACTGAATAGGGGTAAATCGGAAGCAATGTGGGTTGGGAGTTTCAAGAGTAGAGTGGATAAACCTTGTGGGATTAAGTGGGTGGTCAAAATGAAAATTCTGGGGATTTGGTTTGGGGATGAAGTAAGGGATGAGAATTGGGTGGGAAAAGTAGATAAGCTGAAAGGGGTTTTAAATAGGTGGTCGGGTAGGAAATTATCAATCTGGGGTAGGGTTCTAATAGTGAAGGTTTTGGGGCTAGCGAAATTAGAGTATGGGGCGAGAGTGTTGTCTGTTCCTAGTGACATTGTGAAGACGGTAAACAGGCTGATTTGGGGCTTTGTCTGGGGGGGTAAAGTAGAGCTAATTCGTCGAGAGACATGTTTGTTGCCAATAAAGGAGGGGGGTTTAGGCATGGTGGACTTCAGCTTGCGTATTAGAGCCTTACATGTGGTGAACGTTTTGTCTATGTTGCGCCGTGAGCAGTGCATGGATTTCTGCTATATGAGGTATTTGGTGGGTAATCGTGTTGCTAAATGTGTAAAAGATTTATTGTGTCTGAGTACGAATTTGTTGCCTTCGTCCGGTGTGATACCAGATTATCATGTAAAAGTATTAGAGGATCTTAGATGTTTTGATGTAAAAGCTGATGTGACTGTACGTGCGCTGTATTTGCTTATGGTTAGTAAAGTGTATGTTAAGCCAAGGTGCGAGAGAATGTGGTGTAATAGAGCGAGGGGTGTGAATTGGGGAAATGTGTGGGGTGCCTTTAAAAAATCTATGGCGATTACAACTGTGAGAGAAGTGAGATGGAGAATAGTTCAGGGTGTGACGAAAGTTAGAGTGACGTTGAAAGACTGGGGACATAATATTGTAGAGACAGGGTGTGCGGTGTGTAGTAAACCAGAAACGAGTGTGCATTGTTTTTTAGAGTGTCCTAGAGTGAAAAAAGCTTGGGGTTGGGTGGTGTTTGTACTAAGAAGCATTTTGCCAAGAGAGTTTTGTATTGACGTTAAAAATGTTTTCTTTTGTTCCTTTGCAAGGAATCGTAGGGAGGACACGATAATTGTTTTTGTTATTGAATGTATGCTGAAAGCTATTTGGGTGTTTCGTAACCGTGCGACTTTTGATCGTAGTGTTGTTTCCTACCGTGATGTCATCCGTCTGTGTCGTCATGATATCAGAGAGAGAATTTTAATTGACCGTGTACGTCTCTCTGATGTCATGTTTTGCAAAACTTGGGGGGTGGGTGATATTTTAGCACGCTTTAGCTGATCTAATGTTTTTGTGTCTTTTTGCGACTGCTATAATACAAAAGTGTGAAATGAAGTATCAAAATAGCATGAAACTCTAGCGCGTTAGCTTTGTAGCTAAAAAAAGTGAATACATGGTATTCAGCTGGGAGCGAAGTGCTATAAGGATGATTCAAAACTCTAAACAGTACGCGTAAGTGATTGTCTATAAAATCACGTACTGATATACAAAGTAAGTAAGTGGTCACAAGACTGCTATAATACAAAAGCGTGAAATGAAGTATCAAAATAGCATGAAACTCCAGTGCGTTAGCTTGTAGCTAAAAATAGTGAATATGTGTATTCAGCTGGTAGCGAAGTGCTATAATGATGACTTTAAAAAATTTAAACAGTACGCGTAAGTGATTGTCTATAAAAACACACACTGATATACAAAGTAAATTAAGCGGTCATAAGAATAAACCACAGGATATATAAGCTACGAAATAGAATAAGGCCAGAAATAGTACAACAAGTGATTATGTACATAAGTGATCACGTAGCTAAAGTATAATAATTGATTACAATAGAAAGTTCACAGTTGAATAAGTGCTGAACGTCACAGTATCTACAAGGAATTACATAATAGATTAAAATGAAACTAAGAAACAAATAAGATTACATAGTGACTAACTTACCACATGTAAATATTGAAAATATAGTAATTATTGAATATGTAAATGTAGAGCCACGATGATATATAATTGATGTAAATAGCTTAGTTGATGTACATAAAATTCTACATGTTTTTGAATAAAAACATCTCAAAAAAAAAAAAAATAAACACTAGCAAAGAGTACCTAGACAGGTTGCAGAGGCGCGCTGCTGCAATCGTTGAAGGCAGGGAAAAAACAAAGAACAAAAAAAGACAAAATGAATTAAATCTTACTTTCTCCTCATCCTTTTGACAGAAATTTTCCGTAGAATTGTATGCTGGTATACAAGTTTTCTAGTCAATTCCACCGATTACAATACTAGCAGCAAAGATCTGCAGCTTCGCTTACCGTTAGCAAGAACTGCTAAGTACCAATCTTCGCAAAATTTTGAATCTTCGTTTCGCTACAACGGGGCAAAAACATGGAATTCCCTACCTGCCAATAGTAGATACCAAAACCAACCAAGGCAATTTTATTGAGTTTCGACTTGTAAAGATGGCAATCGGTGCAATTTTTGTCCGGTTGGAGCGGGTGACTGAGCACTTATAAAAAATATGGAAAGAATTGGGATCTGGTCCATGTGCTGTCGAAACTTTGCATAATTACCCATAATGCTTTTCGTTATTAAATGGAGAAACGAGTTTTTGCGTAAGGAGTCTAGAAGAAACGGCTGTTGTGCGTCTCGTAGAAGGTGTTGGATCATAAAAAGTTAAGAAATCAAAAGCGCTGGCTCTGACGTGTTCTGAGAATGCCGAGTTTTGTTTTTTGAATGATATTTTTTGCACTAAATTTAGAGATGAAAAATAACGTTTACGGTGGTTGTTCTATGGCGCAAAAACGCACACTTTAACGTTCACCTTAACACAAAGGACAGTAAATTTCACATTTTTGGATCTCAGATGATCAATTAAGTGTCAAATGTTGCCGAACTTGCCACATAACACAGTCAATTAAATAATAAAGCCCTGACTCTCAAACCAAGAAAGCTAAAATTTTCGAAGTCATCATCAATAAATAAATAAATAATATCTACAACATGGGATGTAAAAGTTAAATAATTTTAGTTTGTAAACGTTTCGAATGAGAAAGGCTGTTTTTATCAGAAAAAGAAAAGAAAAAATTAAAAAAAAAAACTCACGCGCTCTCCGTTCCCCACACCCAGCTCGTCCGAAGGGAGGAGAGAACCAGCCCCTAAGCTATAAAAGGTAATTCCTATACGTAGACTAACTAAGCGTCACTCGATTTATACAATTGAAAAATCCTAGTCTTTCAGGGCAGGTTTATTGTTATGCTAATCTTATTGTTCTTATTCCCAGTGGGGAGTAGGGTCAACTCGCGCATTCAATGTCATATCGCATTGCAAGCGAGTTTCATCCAAGACAACCCACACGTTGTAGGGGGTGCTTGTTTTATGCTTCGGATGGCACGTAAAACTGATGCATGTATCACTTTGTATTTAATACTTCCACTTGTTGATTATTGCTCTTGCGTTTGTAATGCATGGATGCAGTATAAACACTAGCAAAGAGTACCTAGACAGGTTGCAGAGGCGCGCTGCTGCAATCGTTGAAGGCAGGGAAAAACAAAGAACAAAAAAAGACAAAATGAATTAAATCTTACTTTCTCCTCATCCTTTTGACAGAAATTTTCCGTAGAATTGTATGCTGGTATACAAGTTTTCTAGTCAATTCCACCGATTACAATACTAGCAGCAAAGATCTGCAGCTTCGCTTACCGTTAACAAGAACTGCTAAGTACCAATCTTCGCAAAATTTTGAATCTTCGTTTCGCTACAACGGGGCAAAAACATGGAATTCCCTACCTGCCAATAGTAGATACCAAAACCAACCAAGGCAATTTTATTGAGTTTCGACTTGTAAAGATGGCAATCGGTGCAATTTTTGTCCGGTTGGAGCGGGTGACTGAGCACTTATAAAAAATATGGAAAGAATTGGGATCTGGTCCATGTGCTGTCGAAACTTTGCATAATTACCCATAATGCTTTTCGTTATTAAATGGAGAAACGAGTTTTTGCGTAAGGAGTCTAGAAGAAACGGCTGTTGTGCGTCTCGTAGAAGGTGTTGGATCATAAAAAGTTAAGAAATCAAAAGCGCTGGCTCTGACGTGTTCTGAGAATGCCGAGTTTTGTTTTTTGAATGATATTTTTTGCACTAAATTTAGAGATGAAAAATAACGTTTACGGTGGTTGTTCTATGGCGCAAAAACGCACACTTTAACGTTCACCTTAACACAAAGGACAGTAAATTTCACATTTTTGGATCTCAGATGATCAATTAAGTGTCAAATGTTGCCGAACTTACCACATAACACAGTCAATTAAATAATAAAGCCCTGACTCTCAAACCAAGAAAGCTAAAATGTTCGAAGTCATCATCAATAAATAAATAAATAATATCTACAACATGGGATGTAAAAGTTAAATAATTTTAGTTTGTAAACGTTTCGAATGAGAAAGGCTGTTTTTATCAGAAAAAGAAAAGAAAAAATTAAAAAAAAAAACTCACGCGCTCTCCGTTCCCCACACCCAGCTCGTCCGAAGGGAGGAGAGAACCAGCCCCTAAGCTATAAATGGTAATTCCTATACGTAGACTAACTAAGCGTCACTCGATTTATACAATTGAAAAATCCTAGTCTTTCAGGGCAGGTTTATTGTTATGCTAATCTTATTGTTCTTATTCCCAGTGGGGAGTAGGGTCAACTCGCGCATTCAATGTCATATCGCATTGCAAGCGAGTTTCATCCAAGACAACCCACACGTTGTAGGGGGTGCTTGTTTTATGCTTCGGATGGCACGTAAAACTGATGCATGTATCACTTTGTATTTAATACTTCCACTTGTTGATTATTGCTCTTGCGTTTGAAATGCATGGATGCAGTATAAACACTAGCAAAGAGTACCTAGACAGGTTGCAGAGGCGCGCTGCTGCAATCGTTGAAGGCAGGGAAAAACAAAGAACAAAAAAAGACAAAATGAATTAAATCTTACTTTCTCCTCATCCTTTTGACAGAAATTTTCCGTAGAATTGTATGCTGGTATACAAGTTTTCTAGTCAATTCCACCGATTACAATACTAGCAGCAAAGATCTGCAGCTTCGCTTACCGTTAGCAAGAACTGCTAAGTACCAATCTTCGCAAAATTTTGAATCTTCGTTTCGCTACAACGGGGCAAAAACATGGAATTCCCTACCTGCCAATAGTAGATACCAAAACCAACCAAGGCAATTTTATTGAGTTTCGACTTGTAAAGATGGCAATCGGTGCAATTTTTGTCCGGTTGGAGCGGGTGACTGAGCACTTATAAAAAATATGGAAAGAATTGGGATCTGGTCCATGTGCTGTCGAAACTTTGCATAATTACCCATAATGCTTTTCGTTATTAAATGGAGAAACGAGTTTTTGCGTAAGGAGTCTAGAAGAAACGGCTGTTGTGCGTCTCGTAGAAGGTGTTGGATCATAAAAAGTTAAGAAATCAAAAGCGCTGGCTCTGACGTGTTCTGAGAATGCCGAGTTTTGTTTTTTGAATGATATTTTTTGCACTAAATTTAGAGATGAAAAATAACGTTTACGGTGGTTGTTCTATGGCGCAAAAACGCACACTTTAACGTTCACCTTAACACAAAGGACAGTAAATTTCACATTTTTGGATCTCAGATGATCAATTAAGTGTCAAATGTTGCCGAACTTACCACATAACACAGTCAATTAAATAATAAAGCCCTGACTCTCAAACCAAGAAAGCTAAAATTTTCGAAGTCATCATCAATAAATAAATAAATAATATCTACAACATGGGATGTAAAAGTTAAATAATTTTAGTTTGTAAACGTTTCGAATGAGAAAGGCTGTTTTTATCAGAAAAAGAAAAGAAAAAATTAAAAAAAAAAACCTCACGCGCTCTCCGTTCCCCACACCCAGCTCGTCCGAAGGGAGGAGAGAACCAGCCCCTAAGCTATAAATGGTAATTCCTATACGTAGACTAACTAAGCGTCACTCGATTTATACAATTGAAAAATCCTAGTCTTTCAGGGCAGGTTTATTGTTATGCTAATCTTATTGTTCTTATTCCCAGTGGGGAGTAGGGTCAACTCGCGCATTCAATGTGATATCGCATTGCAAGCGAGTTTCATCCAAGACAACCCACACGTTGTAGGGGGTGCTTGTTTTATGCTTCGGATGGCACGTAAAACTGATGCATGTATCACTTTGTATTTAATACTTCCACTTGTTGATTATTGCTCTTGCGTTTGAAATGCATGGATGCAGTATAAACACTAGCAAAGAGTACCTAGACAGGTTGCAGAGGCGCGCTGCTGCAATCGTTGAAGGCAGGGAAAAACAAAGAACAAAAAAAGACAAAATGAATTAAATCTTACTTTCTCCTCATCCTTTTGACAGAAATTTTCCGTAGAATTGTATGCTGGTATACAAGTTTTCTAGTCAATTCCACCGATTTCAATACTAGCAGCAAAGATCTGCAGCTTCGCTTACCGTTAGCAAGAACTGCTAAGTACCAATCTTCGCAAAATTTTGAATCTTCGTTTCGCTACAACGGGGCAAAAACATGGAATTCCCTACCTGCCAATAGTAGATACCAAAACCAACCAAGGCAATTTTATTGAGTTTCGACTTGTAAAGATGGCAATCGGTGCAATTTTTGTCCGGTTGGAGCGGGTGACTGAGCACTTATAAAAAATATGGAAAGAATTGGGATCTGGTCCATGTGCTGTCGAAACTTTGCATAATTACCCATAATGCTTTTCGTTATTAAATGGAGAAACGAGTTTTTGCGTAAGGAGTCTAGAAGAAACGGCTGTTGTGCGTCTCGTAGAAGGTGTTGGATCATAAAAAGTTAAGAAATCAAAAGCGCTGGCTCTGACGTGTTCTGAGAATGCCGAGTTTTGTTTTTTGAATGATATTTTTTGCACTAAATTTAGAGATGAAAAATAACGTTTACGGTGGTTGTTCTATGGCGCAAAAACGCACACTTTAACGTTCACCTTAACACAAAGGACAGTAAATTTCACATTTTTGGATCTCAGATGATCAATTAAGTGTCAAATGTTGCCGAACTTACCACATAACACAGTCAATTAAATAATAAAGCCCTGACTCTCAAACCAAGAAAGCTAAAATTTTCGAAGTCATCATCAATAAATAAATAAATAAATAATATCTACAACATGGGATGTAAAAGTTAAATAATTTTAGTTTGTAAACGTTTCGAATGAGAAAGGCTGTTTTTATCAGAAAAAGAAAAGAAAAAATTAAAAATAAAAAAAAATAAAAAACTCACGCGCTCTCCGTTCCCCACACCCAGCTCGTCCGAAGGGAGGAGAGAACCAGCCCCTAAGCTATAAATGGTAATTCCTATACGTAGACTAACTAAGCGTCACTCGATTTATACAATTGAAAAATCCTAGTCTTTCAGGGCAGGTTTATTGTTATGTTCTTATTCCCAGTGGGGAGTAGGGTCAACTCGCGCATTCAATGTCATATCGCATTGCAAGCGAGTTTCATCCAAGACAACCCACACGTTGTATGGGGTGCTTGTTTTATGCTTCGGATGGCACGTAAAACTGATGCATGTATCACTTTGTATTTAATACTCAATGATACTTCCACTTGTTGATTATTGCTCTTGCGTTTGAAATGCATGGATGCAGTATAAACACTAGCAAAGAGTACCTAGACAGTGGATACAAGCGTTTGGCGTCGTACTCTGCAGTGATGCTGGACGACTCGGCAAGGATATAAACCCTGTGCTACAGGAAGAGAAGATTTTATATTTTACAGATATGCCAGCAGATGCTCAGCTTCACCCGAAGCTTTGGAGTCGTCTCACCGAGTTTCTTTCCAACTATGTTGAGCCAAGATGGACTATTGTTGAGTGGAACGACGGGGCAAAAGTACTAAGTATCAAGTTTACTACGAAACGCAAAGAAACCCAAGCAACGCCAAAGAAGAGTCGTAGGCAACGGCGAAGGCGCAAGCCTCAGCCACGCCATGATCTCACAAGCGATCTGAGGGTGCAAGTAGTCGAACAACGTAAACCCAGTGTGAAGGATGCGCAGCGAATTGTTTCTGCTAAAGTTGTTGAACACCGTTCCATAGTGCAACAAGATGTTCCGATGGATGTGGTCGAACAATGCGCTCCCACACTACTGAAGACACGTGATGCTCCTACTGAAACTGTTTCTATGGAACCCTCGACTTCGCAAGCAGTTGTGACGACGACGATGATGGACACGTGTCCAATTGAAGATGAAGCAAAACCTGATGAATCCGAACATGAGAAAACTGATGATGAGATGACTGATGAAACTAGTACCGATGAGACATCAAGTGAAGATGAAAATTCAGATGAGAACGTTGATGAGAAGGATGAATCATCCTATAATGAAGAGCAAATAAAAGACAAAGAGCAAGGTAAAGACAAAGAGCAAAGTAAAGACAAAGAAATGCTACAAGACCTTGCCTCACAAAAACCACAACTGTGCAACTCGAAAGCACCACCAATTGAATGGCCTTCGAAAGAGATGAAGCAGCAAAGAGAAGAAGAAAAAGAACGAAAAGAAGCAGAAGCAGAACTGAATCGTAAAAAGACAGAAGAAATTGAAAGACACTTTGCTGATTTAAAAAGGAAGAAAAAGAAGTTTGAAGATGACATGAAAAGGTTTAGGATGACACCAACCTCGAATATGAAAACTGGAATTAGTATGATACATGATCCTATAGAGACCTTTTGTCAACAACTACGAGAAATTGGTGGTAAAACCGTAACAGTCGAGATCCTTTTGAAACAACTAAAACAATCTGATATGCTCAGAGCAACTGTATGTGGTTGTATCACGAAGACAAATATTTATAAGAACTATATAGAAATATGTACCGGACTGGTTACTCTAGTGTTTATAACATGAATATGGCTCGCTAGTTGATTAGTAAACCTAAACTTTCTCATAGTCAACCACTCTCAAATCTTAACATTAAAATCTTACACAATTCATTTTGAACACAAAACAGTCCTCGTATATAAATATATATACAACGTATATCTCTCTCTTTCTGATGTTTTGTAGTATTTGTATTTCAATTCAACACGGACTATGGATTATTGTAAACTACACAGTTTTTACTGACATTAACAGACACAAGGTTAAATTTTCGAAACAACTTGTATATAAATGTAGATCAGGAAAGTCTTTGTTCCACTCTGACAAGGCACGGACTGTACATTTGAGAAAACTGTTCGAGTAAACCAGCGTCGTTGGGAAGAATCATCATACGTCTTTCGGATGGCGAATTTTCAAAACTAAAGTGGCAATAAATTACACTTATAGATAAAAAAGGTAGGCTAGGTACTGTGAGATCAAATGTATATGTTCTATCCACACAGTGTACTAATATCAACTGATTCTCTACAAAAATATCCGCTTGAGAAGCTTGCTCTTTGATGGCGTTCATGGGAGACTCAGAGACTCACGTGCACCGAGATGTTTACGCGTCGGTGGTCATGGTCAACTGAGCCGCGTTTATTTGAAAATCTATTTCGGACCATAATCCTTTGCGCGGATGGTGACCGGCCTCCTCTGGTACAATACCATGTATGATTGAATTGAACTAGGCAATCCTTTGTACAATACTACAGTGTTATTGAATTGATCTATCCACTACTTTGTACAATACCATGTTAGTATTGCATAGGACTAATCCAATCCTTTATACAATACCATGTAGGATTTTATAGTTGTACCCAACTATGCAATCCAACATATATTTGTATAGACTTATACAATTCATTGATCAATCACCACATGGGATTGCATAGAGCCATTTCCTGTGCACGGCAAGGCGCGAAACAAATAAAAAACAATCAAACAAATGACCTCAAATGACGTACAAATAAGAAATCAGAATTGGCGATCCCAGTTGTAGGGCCGTAACACATCGATGTTCTTACGATATCCCACGTACTGGAGAGAATCGACCTGCAGTGATGGAGAAAAAACAGAGAAATAGCCTTTTCAAAGGTAATCAAAGTAGAATAAAAAGCGATTTTTAAATATTATTGTAAAATTCATGAATAATTAATGAGGCGCAAAACCAATGAAGACACTGCAATTGAGTCACATGTAGACCTTTGTAAATACCAATACACATGAAGTAGCTAAAAGCACGGGAAGGGTTTGAAAAGTCATCAGGGAAAAGTTGGGGTTGATGAATTATTAATCAGTAAATTAACTTGTAATACAGATCCCATGCTGTCCTAATTAGTATTCATAACTTTTGATACAGGTCATCTTATTTGAGAATGCACATTTTGTTTCGGTGAAAAAAAATTGTGTTAATAAAAGACACGAAACAGATTATTATCCACACTTTGTTTAATGAACTTTCTTCATTGTGAAATATTACAATACAGTTTTTTTGTTCGTAAAGGCAATATTAATATTGCAGTTATTGAAAACTAAATTAAAGAACACCTTACTTTCATTATCATTGCTTTGCCACTTCCCCAATAAACTTGGATAACCAGAAGTTAAGAGTTTTCGCAGACATTTCTTCAAATGGGACTGTCAAATCCTCCACGTTCGTCATATCGAAGCCATCCCAACCACACGTCTCCAATTGTACTCGTTTATTTGTTCTTGTTTGCTGCCATTCAGTAAAGACTTTTACACACCATTTGGTATTGTATGTTGTATTCTTGGGAACCACTTTTGAAAGTAAAATTCTCTCTTCGTTTTTGCTTTTAGGTTTTCGAAAACGAGCCGCCATCTTCGACCTCAACTCTATACTAACAAACGGCTTACAAATAATTCAATAATAAATTAATTCAAAGCCATAAGTGAGGCAAATGAATACTAATCTCTTGAGACCTAGATGCTCACGATTTCACTTTTCTACACAATTTTGAATGACAATAAGGAAACTCACTTGATTGCCCTTCATTGTCTTAGCGGTTTAATCCATTCTACAAGGAATATAAACATTCACATGCAATCTCAATGAACTCTATATTGATTGGTTTTTGCGCCTTATTCATTATTCTTTGATTTCACAAGTAATGTACAATATTCGCGTCCGATCTGTATGGGCTTTACAATGGCTCGCCTGCGGCTTGCCATTGTAAATGCCCATACAGATCTCCCGCTCATATTGTATATATTGCATATAAGTTAGCGGGAACCATTTGCATTGAAATAGGTAGTTGCTGAATATGAAAAAAAACCTGGGAGATTTAGTAGGGAAATCAAAAACCGCCATCTCTTCGAAAAAATATCTTGAAGAAATTAAACAAGACTGTAGAGATTTTCTTATAAGATTCCTTTTAATAGTGCTGGCTTGTTTGAGGGTTCGATAATTAACTGTGGACTGAGTTTCCGGAGTTTGTGAGTAACACGCTGGCTTCGCATTCATGCAGTCAACTATAACTTCAAAACTAGTGTGTAAAACCAAACCCTGCCTGACTATTCCGAAGACCATTATTAGGTAAGTTTAACCATATGAAATGTTCGAGTGGATGGACAATTAAGTGTGAGTGTGAGTTTTAAGGTTCTTTTGTCGGAGCAACGATACAAAATTGTTCACTGAAACGAACTCGCATCTGAAAAACCTTCAAAAATGCTGCGCATTACTTTAGGGCAAAAATATTTTAACATCGAAATTATAAACAAATTCCACAGAACATCCAAAAATGCTTTCTGACAAAGTTATCCACGAAACGTTGGATTGATATAGAGATCGTTTTTTAATCGAAAATTAACACAAATCTAATATTATATTTCAATGGCCTTCAAAAGCGCAATTTCATGCTGCAAAAATCTGATTTATCTGTCAGAAGAAAATGCATTTAATTATTTATAACTGTCATTTTTACCGTATAGGATAGGCACTGTTTTGAAGTTGGCCGCCACGCTGATTCTTTTCATCATTTTAATAGTTAGAAAACTCATTTATTTCTGTCTTCAAATATTGTCTCTTTTAACTGGTATTTCGCTTTATTATCTTTATGTTTCTCGACGTCATTATTCTTTTTATCATTTTCAAAATGTATAGACTGCTTACTAGTGTATTTTATGAAACAAAACTAAAACCTTTTGATATGAAACAAAATTAATATTAAACTACATTTTGAAAGGAGTTACCCTGGGTGCCAGACGAATTATTTTCGCTCTGGCACCCAGGATAGAAAGGAGTTGATCCGAGAGAAAAAGTTGGACTTTAATGAATTTTAACCTTATAAAAAAATATAATATAAAAGTATTTTCACAATCAACAGCGAAACAAATATTTGTTAAACAAAAAAAAACAATTCCCATATAAGAACCAGAATTAGAAGATTATTATGCAGAATTTAGTGTTCTCGAAGATGGGAAAGGGGTTGTTTTATAAATTATAAACTTCAAAGATGACTATTTTCACTTGCCACATGAATCACAGTCTAATTACAGGTTGTGCTTGTTTATAAATTGTTTGATTTACCGGATATTTTTACCTAGTCTAGTATACTATGCCTTTGTCAACTCAAAGCATACTAAAGCATTTTTAAATGTTTAAAAACACTATATCCATGAGAATCAAATTGTTACAGTGCATTCAGTAAAAGCGTGAAACACTAATTACTAAATTGTGCAAAATAGTGCTAGTTGAACAATAGAAAACAATAGAATTAGCATAAAATAGTACAAAATAGTATTACTAGTGTTTCACGCTTTTATTAATTAAATGCACTCTACTGTATGTGTAACAGTTTTTATTTTGTGACCATTAGTCACTAACCAAGATAAGTAAAGTGGTAATGAGGTATGGTTTTCTTTTGTATTAATTATTAGAATTCTTACAATATATATATATTAGACAATCAGCCAATGAATATGTTGGTCATGTCAGTCAAGCATCATAGAATAATGTAAAACAAAAACATGGTCACAACCATTTGTCATCCTCTTTGAAGTTGTCAGGTTTCATAACCTGTCCCCCCTATTAACTCTGTTTGAGTGATTCTGAATATATACATTTATAGTGACTATAAATACAAACTAAAGTGGCTTTCATTAACCCGTGAAACACTTAAGACAAGAGTGCTCAACGACCCAAATTTTGCAAATGGCTTATTATTCATTTATATCACTAATTATATGTCCCTTCGTTAATTAGAGTTAATAATCAACTACCGTGGGAAAAATATATCCGCTCTGCACTCCTAGCCAGAGAAGAATTCGAAAATAAATTTCCCAGCCAGGGATATAGCTAACAAGAAAGTTTCCCAGCTAGGGACTTAAGAGGCTGTCTCGGTAAGAGCGGACCAGTGGACTTGGGTTTAAAAAATATATTTCCTTCATTTTCTGCCTGTGAGAAGTACTTTATAGGCGATTCACAAAATCGGCAATTTTTAAGCGATATCTATTAAAATGATTTTTTTAGACGCGTTTGAAGTTTGGGACTCATTTGTCGGCTTTTTCGCTTAATTTTCGAGGGAATTTTGGGCAACTTCACAAATTCGTCACTCAGCAACGTGCACGTATTTTGATTATTTTTTAACATAGCTAGAAAGGACATCATTAGAACATTTAATTGACACAATATCATAGCTATTGCTTTTTTATTCGCGAAAAAAAATTATTCCAAACACACCATAATTGAATGGTTTTCCAAAAAGGTGCGAAGTGGCTCCTGTTTAAAGGTAAAAAACTCAAACTTCCGGGTAAGAACCACTCTAAACAAGTAGATATTTGCAAATTCCATACCTTAGTGAATAATAAAATGCAAAAATATTGTGCGGTTATGATCTTTTTCATTTAGCTATGTGCAAGCAAACATTGACGTTTTCACGGGTTCGTCTAATTTCGTCGACTTCAAAGGCGGCATTGAATAAACATTGAATTATAGAATCCATACTTCTAAATACATATATATATAATTTAAACACTTTGTATAAGTTAAGAAAATGTTTTAGCTACGAAGAAGTCTTTGAGATATCGATATTTGATTTTTCTATTAACTTGGTATAGCGTGACTTTGATGTTTACATGTATACATTTCACGACGTCGTGTCTGTGTCACTCGGTCAGCATTTTCTAGCGAATTTTACTATCCTTTAGTCCGCTTAGTCTTGCTTTAATAATTATAGGAATTCAAATTGTCAATAGCATCAACTCTTGAAATTGATACTGTCAAACTAAAAATAATCTTCGTAAAGTTAAGCTTTTCCAAGTAAAGTGACTGATTGAATAATGTGATAACAACTAATTAGCTAATTAGCTGGATGTTTAAAGTACTATAAATAGAACTAGTAAGGAACGGATATTTGATTGGGGTATGTTAAATCCCCAAAATTTCGACTTCGAGTAAGGTTTCGATCCTTAAAAAAACCTAAAAAAATAACCTGAAACGTCAAATACGGCAAAAGGGCAAAAAAAATATCGAGCAAACTGGCCCAGCCTCCCTATGAAATATGAAATGGTCCTATCCTAATTAGAAAAAAAAGAACCAGTTCTATAATACCTTTTAGAATCATATGTCCTTTAAAAAAAAAGAAAACTTGAAAACGTTGTGTCTGATATATTGAAATATTGGATATAATGTGAATTACAGTCAAATAAAATTTAAACTAATGTCCGAATTTTCGAGGTCATCGTGACTCGATTATGAAGGATGAATTTAAGTGAATATAGATGGGACAAAGTTAGAAAATAGTGGCTAACTAACACAGGAATGTACGTGTTAAGTAAACCATTTTGTTTTTCTGTTTAAATCTTTGTGTGTTTTGGGGCTTTGAAATCGGCCTGCCACGCCCTTTTTAAAGGCATTTTAGGGACCGTGGTATTCGCAATGCATGCATGGGCATACCTAAAACTTGAATATGTCGCCGTGTTAGTAGGTAAGACTTGATAGCAACAATCGGCACCGATTGCAGTAGCACAGCGATGTTCAGTGGCGATTACTTTCCACTGAAAGCGTGAATTAACTTTTTTTCGTTAGAAGGATAAAATATAGGCAAGGTGTATGAAGTTGTAATATAAATATCTATTTATATATTTAAATATCATTTGCTTTTCATATTCCCTAAATAAAGGCTTGAGTGCAGGCCATATATCTCTGACCGTTACCGTGCGTAAACTTTACTAATTGAAATAAGTGACATCCGCGGTATTTTTCGAGTTGCTTGACATTTTTAAACCAAAATAAAGACACTACACTTTTCTAAACTTACAAAACTGCCGTGGAACTCCGTTGATGTGATGGTTACTAAATTTTATTGATCCCATTTTATGCAAACTCTCGACCGAATCGTCTACAACAAAGTTACTTTATGAAAAATCGCTTTACATAAGCTTATTAGTTGTTATCATATCAGTTCAATCAGTCACTTTACATGGAAAAACTAAGCTTTACGAAGATTATTTTTAGTTTGACAGTATCAATTTCAAGAGATTGATGCTATTGACAATCTGAATTCCAGTAATTATTAAAGCAAAGCTAAGCAGACTAAAGGATGGTAAAATTCGCTAGAAAATGCTGACCGAGTGACACAGAGACGACGTCGTGAAATGTATACATGTAAACATCAAAGTCACGCTATACCAAGTTAATAGAAAAATCAAATATCGATATCTCAAAGACTTCTTCGTAGCTAAAACAAAGTGTTTAAATTATATATATATGTATTTAGAAGTATGGATTCTATAATTCAATGTTTATTCAATGCCGCCTTTGAAGTCGACGAAGTTAGACGAACCCGCGAAAACGTCAATGTTTGCTTGCACATAGCTAAATGAAGAAGATCATAACCGCACGATATTTTTGCATTTTATTATTCGCTAAGGTGTGGAATTTGCAAATATCTACTTGTTTAGAGTGGTTCTTACCCGGAAGTTTGAGTTTTTTACCTTTAAACAGGAGCCACTTCGCACCTTTTTGGAAAACCATTCAATTATGGTGTGTTTGGAATAATTTTTTTTCGCGAATAAAAAAGCAATAGCTATGATAGTGAGTCAATTAAATGTTCTAATGATGTCCTTTCTAGCTATGTTAAAAAATAATCAAAATACGTGCACGTTGCTGAGTGACGAATTTGTGAAGTTGCCCAAAATTCCCTCGAAAATTATGCGAAAAAGCCGACAAATGAGTCCCAAACTTCAAACGCGTCTAAAAAAAAATCATTTTAATAGATATCGCTTAAAAATTGCCGATTTTGTGAATTACCTATAAAGTACTTCTTACAGGCAGAAAATGAAGGAAATATATTTTTTAAACCCAAGTCCACTGGTCCACTCTTACCGAGACAGCCTCTTAATTAATTACTCTTTAATTCACTCTAATTCCATTGTATTCTTTTGTTCTTATTTGACCATTACACTTTAATTAATACACTTTGTTTCATGGGTTACTGAAAACCATTCTATTGCTTAGTAACTATATTGTTTTCATAGAGCGAAAATGCTAAAACCATGCAATATAAAAAATAGTTACTATCAGTAAATTAATAGTTTCTATCTAGTGACTATTTGTCAATACCATTTAAGGTTACTGTGAACCTTTAAGCCAAAAATTTGGCTGATTTTTTTTTTTATTTACAGATTATAACATTTATAACATAAACTTTTGATTATTGAAACAAAAAAATCATAATGTTACATACTTCCAGAGATATTAAAATAAATTGTTTTAGAATTATAATCCTATAATCCTATTATTGCTTGCTTCGTTTACGAGATATCATGTTGCGTTACTTTTCTAAATTTCTTCATAATTTTAGATGTTTCTTGATTTACTTGCTTTACAATTTGATTTAATCTTATTTTTGTTCGCCATGTTTACCGCTTTGTGCTCTAAAAGGTATTTTATGAGCGTTTGTTATCTGATTTATAAAAACGTCCCGCAGAGTATTACCAAAACAAAACAGGAAACCACGATCTCTATTGGTTGATTTGTGACCTTTAAGTGACCTCGCTGACAGATAGATGAAGTGGGTGTCAATGTTTACAAAACTTTCAAAGCTCGATTTCTAGCTTTTAATTTTGCGCATACTAGTCAACTTTAAAAGGATAACCTGCAAACAATTACGGTCTGAAAATCTTCGAAATTAGCGCAAACACTACTCAACTCATCAAAATTAAAACCGTGTGAGCGTTTATCGATTGATAGCGTGTTTTTTTATTTATGAAGTCGAATATTCACTAAACATTGAATATTTACGTTTCGTTACTTAGCTCTAAATCACTTCTAAACTAAGTAAAATATTGAGAAACGCTCATACGGTCTCAGAGATCAATATATGCTGACAAACATTATACATTAAAATTCAGCAAAAGACAGATAGTTTTTCCAGGTTATCCTTTTAAACAAAGACACCCGATTTCACTTACAGTCTTTCTCACGCACTACAAATAAATGTTTTACAGAAAAAAAACTGCATAGACGTATTCTTTGTCTATTAAGCTTTAAAATGATGTATAATGTAATAAAATATTATTTAACGCGACGCGAAAATAATTTTTTAACGAAAGGTACCCGCGAAGGTTCACAGTAACCTTAACCAGAAACATCAAATACAAAAGAAAACAATACCTCATTGCAACGTGAATCTCTTAATCTTTGATATAGTGACTAATAGTCACTACAGAAGAACTACTAACTATTATACAGTTGCGATTTTATTTTCATGGATATAGTGTTGTTGCTCTATCAAACTTTTGCCCCTGCCCCATATAACTGCTGTTTTAAATGCAACATGATACCCTATACCAGTTTCCCATTCATAACTCAAAGAGTACAACTGATGCTTATTTTAATAAAAACATTGATTTTATTGCTATCTATCATCAGACAATAATGTTTTAACATTAGAATAAAGTAAATTTGCAATTCTCTTCCATCAATCAAACACAATTTGTCAAGACTACTAATTATTTGAACCAATTGTCATATTGCATTTATTGAAAACAACTACACAATCTCTGTCATTCAGACGGATGCATAGCACAATTGAATTGAGGTAAAAGGAAAATATACTTGTGCAAAGTAGGGTTCTCAAGATTTTAGACACACCAGCCCCCCCCCCCCCCCCCCCCCCCCCTCCCCCAAGCTTTTTCAAAAAGCAATAACAGTATTTCTATTTGACCTTTAATAATACAGTACACAAACAAGATATAAGTTAAGCACAATTTCAACATGAAATTTTATAACATAAATTAGAGCAAAAGAACTGAAACAATGATACATAAAAACAAATAAAAAAATACAATGTACAGTTTCTATTTTAAATGTCATTCATCCAAAACATCAGATACAAAGGAAACAGTTACTCATTAAAACTTTACTTGTCTTTGACAGTGACCAATAGACAGTAAATAGGAAATATTACATAGTCACTGATGTGCAGTAGCAATAATTGCATATATTTTCATGGATAAATTAAGTTGTATATAGACTAATATTATTGAGCTCTATTTGTTTAACTTTTAAAAATAAATAAACAACTTCAATGTATACTAAGCAATCTTACTGCAGATTAATGCAATAATTGTTAGTTAAGATCGTTGTTTTTACTTGATAAAAATAGTGACAAACAAACTAAACAGTCATAACCTATCGACCGAAATTATGTACAGGATAAGTTGTAAAGGGTGAGAAACTACACAAAAATCGATTGATGAGAATTAAGAACCACAGCTCCAAATAAAACCAAAATCGAACTGGCTAGAGTTAAACTTATAACCAATATAACCTCCTATTTTCAAAATGTTCCATAAAGTTTTACCAACGAAATCACGATGTTTTCAAACGAAGGTGGGCCATTTTCGATTAGGACCTGCAGCCTTCCCGAGAAGTTTTAACCAAAAAATACAGTCAACTATAAAAGGTTTTCGAGATCAGTTGCGCTCAACTAGTAAATCTATAAACAAAGAAAACACACTATGGGTTAACTATTTTACAATGTGCTGTTTTACCTCTCTTTTATCTCGTTTTGTTAACTTCAAATTGGCGCTTTCAAACTAAACTGACAAGATTCTCCAGCGTATCCATGTGACGTCACACTAGAGATCGCTGTATATAGAGAATCTAATTTGCATACAATAGAGTCATCCCCTCCCTCCTGGTCTAGAGCTTTCCTTCGCAAGTTTTTTTCTCTCTGTACTAGCCTGCATAGCTGGCCCTGGGGGATTGGGGAGAGAGGCGGAGCGTATCTCTGTACATGTCTTATAACCTCTAAAAGGATTCTTTTGTCGTGCTCCATAAAATAGTATTCTTTTACATGTGTACGTACCCAGAGCTCCGCGGTAATCCTTTTTCCCGCGGCCGAAAAAGGACGAGGTGTCCTGCATGATCATAACAAAATCACTATATAAAACTGATTAGTTTCAAAAACCTCTGATATGCTTTCGTTGTTTAAGAATTTTCTGACCGCTTTGGTTGAAAAAAAAAAATTTCGTCGGGACGAATTGTATTTATGATGACACAAACTAGTTGTTTACAAAGTATGTACTGGATATTCAACAATGGTTGATTGCTTTTCGTCCTGGATCAATAAAAAGTTCAGTTACACAAGTATTTCGTGATTTATTTTCAATTTGATATATATTTCTTTAAGGGAGTTTTGTCCTGTGGAGAATTGCAATAGCTTTTACGGCTGCCATGTGATGTTTTCTCATCTATTTGACGTCCTCTCTCTCAGAGAGAAACGTCGCTAAAAATACAGAAAGTTGCATGCAGTAGGAATTGAAATCAGGGACTTGCAGTGATTGCCATATCAATTTGTTCTTTAAAGTTAGTTCTAATTTGTTTAAGCGGTGGTGCCAAAAAAGCTTAACTGAATACAAGCTATTGTATTTTTATCGAGATATTGAATATTTGCAAATTTTCGTTTGTATTTTAATAAAACAATATTGATGATTATACTAAATATGGAAAAGCGCCCGAACGACAAAGTACTTCTATTTCATTCATTGATAATGTAGGTCACAAATCGTAGGCCGCCTCTGATAGGTAAATAATTATGACGTCATTGTATCTATATAAGCGAGAGACACGTGCGTGCTTGTTATTACAGGGCGCACAAATGTTCGAACCTCTCTCTTTTCTCTATCTACAGACTCTACATAGAGACATATGCATTGTTAGACTCAGGGTCAAATACGACCTTCTGTACCGAACGTTTGATCAATCGACTCAAAATAACTGACCGAGAATACACTGAAACAACTTTGTCACTCACAACTATGGATTGTGAAGATGCACAGAGTAAGAGCAAAGTCGTCAGCTTAATAATTACGGACCTTGAAGAGAAGAACTCTATTGAACTTCCAACGGTATTCTCAAGGAAAAAACTTCCCGTTTCAAAGGAGGACTTGCCACGTCAAGACGATGTAAATAGATGGCATCACCTTCATGGTATTGCATTAACTGAAATTGACGCGGATATTGAACTGTTAATCGGTAATGATGTTCCACGTGCGCTTGAGCCTAAAGAGGTTAAAGCTACTCAAAATGGAGGACCGTACGCTGTACGAACTCTACTTGGTTGGACCATAAACGGACCAATTGAACGTACTACTACAAGTCTACACCGCAAGGTTAATCGTATTCACTCAGACGCTGGTCTGAACTTACAGTTTGAACAGTTCTGCAATAGAGAATTTAATGATTCACACAACGACATCGACAGAGCAATGTCTCAAGAGGATATGCAAGCATTGCGTATAATGGAAGAGACAGTTAAACTTGACAACGGACATTACGAGGTAGCATTACCTTGGAGAGTCTATCCAACTGATCTACCCGACAATAAAGTAGTAGCTGAACGACGCTTATCAATGTTGAAGAAAAAATTCGTCAACGATCATGAACTTCATCACAAATATTCACAGTTTATGAACACTCTCTTAGAGAAGGGACACGCACAACCAGTACCTGAAGATCACTTGCAAAATGCTGAATTGCCAAAGTGGTATCTCCCACATCATTCAGTAATTAATCCACGTAAACCACAGAAAGTACGAGTTGTGTTTGACTGTGCTGCTAAATTTAGAGATACCTCTCTTAACGACTGTTTGATGCAAGGTCCTGATATGACGAACACGCTCATAGGAGTAATGACACGATTCAGAAAAGAACAGACAGCTATCATGGGAGACATCGAATCAATGTTCTACCAGGTAAACGTCACTCCAAAGGATCGTACCTTTTTACGCTATCTATGGTGGCCTGATGGCCAATTGACTCAAACACCGAAAGAATATCAGATGAAAGTACATTTATTCGGCGGCGCATCATCACCAAGCTGTGCCAGCTTTGGACTACGAAAGACTACGGAAGACAATAGACTTGACTTTGATGAACAGACGTGAGTTAAAGCTGTCAAAGACAACTTTTACGTCGATGATTGCCTTGTGTCAGTAGAAAGTGAAGACAGTGCAATCAGACTAGTTGATCAACTACGCAACATGCTAAGCAGGGGAGGCTTTCGCCTCACAAAGTGGATCTCGAATTCACGACGAGTTCTTGAATCCGTCCCAGTTACAGAAAGAGCAAGCTCAGTAAAGGAACTTGATCTTGACCACTTACCAACCGAACGAGCACTCGGTATTCTATGGAATGTTGAACTAGACGTATTCAGTTTCAAGATAACTACTAAGGACAGCCCTCTTACTAGAAGAGGAGTACTATCAGTGATTAGCTCTGTGTATGACCCTCTGGGGTTTGTGTCTCCAGTTTTACTACCTGCAAAGGAACTGCTACAAGAGTTGTGCAGACAAGGGTGTGGTTGGGATGACCAGCTTTCACCGGAACAGCAACGACGATGGCACTGCTGGTTAGAGCAACTCCCTCAACTAGAAAACCTGACGGTTAATCGATGTCTGAAACCAAAGAACTTTGGCACTGTAGTGTCAACTCAACTACACAACTTCGCCGATGCTTCACAGACAGGCTACGGAGCTGTATCGTACCTACGAATTGTTAACAGTGATGGAGAAATTTACTGTACGTTCCTTATGGGAAAGTCAAGACTTGCACCCCTGAAAGCAATTACTATCCCTCGTCTAGAGCTTTCCGCAGCAGTAGTCGCCACATGATTCATAAGGAACTGAACATAACTATTGACGAAACCTACTTCTGGACAGATAGCACGTGCGTGCTAGGATACATTCTCAATCAAGAAAAACGATTCCACACCTTTGTGGCGAACAGAATTACGATCATCCACCACGGATCACTACCAAGTCAGTGGTACCACATCGACACAAGTTTAAACCCAGCCGATGACGCCTCAAGAGGCTTATCTGCAAACGAGTTAATCCACAAAAGGCGATGGATTCAAGGGCCTGCCTTCTTATGGAAAGAAGAAAACGACTGGCCAAAACAACCTGATCTATCAAGAAAAGTTAAAGACGACGATCCTGAAGTTAAGACGGAATCTAAAGTCGCCACAGTTGTCAAAGATGACAAGTCCAACCCTATTGAACAGATAATTGAGCACTTCTCATCTTGCTATCGACTAAAGAAATGTGTTGCATGGATATTACGATACCGTGCAAATCTCCTGCGTGCAGCAGCAAGACGTAAAGTAAACCAAGCAAGTCAAATTAACGAAACGAAACCTACACCTATAACAGTAAACGAATTACAGTCAGCTGAACATGAGATAGTTCGCTACGTACAGAAAAGAACCTTCCCTGACGAGTTGTCGAGCATCGGATCTACTAAATCTTCTCTGAAGAAATCAAGTTCAATCTACAAGCTCCACCCGATTATTACAGAAGGACTACTCCGTGTCGGAGGACGTTTTCAAAATGCACTTATAAGCGACGACGCCAAGCATCCAATCATAATTCCTAGAAATCACCACGTCTCAAGTCTGATAGCAAGGTATTACCATGTCTGTGCCGGACACTCTGGAATAGAACACACGCTGTCCATGATAAGACAAGTTTACTGGTTAGTCAATGCCAGAGTCATCGTGAAACGAATAACCAATCAGTGCTTCGACTGCAGGAAACGACAAGCTCATCCAGAAACTCAACGTATGGCAGATCTTCCAGTGAGTAACTCATAGTAAGCCACCGTTCACGTATACAGGCGTGGACTGTTTTGACCCGTTCACTGTTCGAAGAGCCAGAAGTCAAGTGAAACGGTATGGTGTATTGTACACCTGCTTAACGACACGTGCAATCCACATAGAGATTGCTTTTACAATGGAAGCTGATTCCTTCATTAGCTCACTTCGCCGTTTTATTGCAAGACGTGGAAAGCCAGAACTGATCCGATCGGATAATGGAACCAATTTTACTGCTGGCAGCAAAGAACTTAGACAAGCCATTGAAGAATGGAACCAAGAACGAATTAACGAATTTCTCTTACAAAGAAACATCCAATGGAAGTTTAACCCACCTGCCGCTTCTCACCAGGGTGGTGTATGGGAGCGGTGTATTATAGGACTGTCAGAAAGGTACTCAACGGTCTATTACAAGAACAAACTCTCGACGACGAAGGACTCTCGACACTGATGTGTGAAGTTGAATCAATTATAAACGGTAGACCAATTACAAAGTCTTCTGATGACCCAATGGATGCTGAAGCATTAACTCCAAACCATCGAATGTCAAAATGTTCAAACCTCTCTCTTTTCTCTATCTACAGACTCTACATCTCTATAAAGTACTATCAAATATTGTAAACACACGATTAATCTACGAAATAAAAGGAGCGTTCGCACATGTGCATTATTAACATCTACAGATACGCACTGGATTATTTAGATGACGTCATTTGAAATGACAGATTTGCCCAGATTAACCTTTCTTTATTTCAAAAGGCTTTCAGCAATGGCAAAAGGGACAAAATACGAACAATTGAGGCAACCAAACAAGGTGTACAAGAACCCAGAAGCGAGCGCCAACTTGCTGTCACATACTGGTGGATGAATGATATCTTCATCACAGGCAGCGAACGACCGTTGGAAAATCACGACCTTTATCCTTTACACGACGACGATAAGACGGAAAACCTCACCGAGAAATTACAAACAGAGTTCAACGCAGTCAAGGCCTTACCAGGGAACAAAAGATTGCATTTACTCAAAGCCCTTATCAATATGTTCCCAGGGTACTTTTACGTGTTTACAATATGTGCCGGTCTGGTAGGTGCCATGTGTAATGTTCTACAGCCAGTGTTTCTAAGTCTGTTGTTGTCACAGTTACTGCAATCATCTATAGTTAATTACAAATGGTGCTATACATATGCTGGTGGGATATGCATCAGCTCTCTTATAAGGTGTGTTATACTACAGCAATTTGCAGAAAGAAACCTTGTGACCACGATGAGGTGGCGGGCAGCGGCTATTGGTGTCGTCTTCAAAAAGGTTAGTTCAGAGTCGGCTCTTCATCAGTCCCTCGCTCGGTAGTTTTCGTCAGGGAGTGTTTAATTAAACTAGTGCGGGCTACAGATGCTGATGCATGGGTCACTTCCCATAAGGATAACTGTGATTTTTATTGGCATGTAGAATTTCAATATGTGTGCAATTTGTTGATTGACGGCTCTGGTTTTGTTGATTGACGGCTCTGGTTTTGTAAACACTGGCTCTGGTACTGAACATGATTTTACTACTTTATTATCTGACTCCTTTCTATATCAATTCATTGATCTACCAACTAGAGGAAACAACATTTTGGACCTTGTTCTATCGTCTAACCCTGATCTTATTGACAATATTTCTGTGGACTCTGGCCTTCCATCTGATCATAACTGTGTTTATTTTGACTTATTAGTTAACGCTAAACTAATTAATGCACCTAGCAGAGAAAAGTTTGACTACAAGAATGCTGATTTTAACTCCCTGCGGGACAGTCTCAAAGCTGATCCTTTATGCGTTCCCCCGGGAACTGATATTGACAATGCTCTGAAATCATGGAAGAAAAAGCTTTTCAAGACAATTAACTCTTTTGTATCAACGCGTAAATCCAAGACAACAGGACGCGCGCCTTGGATTACACCCGAAATAGCTCACGCTATCAAAAAGAAAAAACCTTTTGGCGTAAAACAGTGCGTGGGTCTTCTGATCCTGTAGTTTTTGAAGCATTTCGTCGCCTGCGTCAGCGTATCAAGAACTGGATTCGTTCCAGTCGTAAAGCCTATCTTACCTCTATTGCCTCAAATGTATTAGTAACTCAAGGCCCTTCTGGTCTTTTTTTAACTCTAAATCTAAATTTAGCTCTTTTCCTGACACCATGTTAATCTTTTTTTTTTTTTTCTCTCTCTTATCCCATTTTTCGCCCATTTCCCTTTTCTCTATAGCTTTGCTTTGCTTTCACTTTTACTATAATTTTACTTGTTGATTATTATAATTTTTGATTATTAGTGTTGTCACTGTATTTCTCGCCTTATTGTTTTGTTTTGTTTTGTTTTGTTTGACCATTGGAGAACGAACTTTGTAAGGGACTTCGTGTCCTATTGTCGTTTTCTCCGTGGATATTGTAATCTTGTCCAGAATCTTTATAAATAAATAAATAAATAAAAATAAATAAATTTAATATTTTTATTCTCATTGGTTTGTAAATATGATTTGATTGATTTGCGAATACACTCCTTTTGAAAAAGATTGACGGAGTGAACGGAGGCGATCACACGACCGATAGGAGCTTTGGGTCTTTTTAATTCATAATTGAATATTATGGGTATTTAATTCAAATCCTCATTTAGTGATAGGAGCTTTGAGTCTTTTTAATTCATAACTGAATATTATGGGTATTTAATTCAAATCCTCATTTAGTCATAGGAGCTTTGGGTCTTTTTA
This sequence comes from Metridium senile, assembly GCA_949775045.1. Taxonomy (NCBI): domain Eukaryota; kingdom Metazoa; phylum Cnidaria; class Anthozoa; order Actiniaria; family Metridiidae; genus Metridium; species Metridium senile. Next base: position 47,321,591 of record OX459096.1, read on the forward strand.
ATTCATAATTGAATATTATGGGTATTTAATTCAAGCCTCATTTAATGAATATAAGCTCGTAGATTAATATACCTGTGCTTAGCTATCCAGAACTGAAAAAGACTTGTATTGTATGCCTATCCTAATTCGTTTATGCCTTTCGCCACGTACTGATTTGGCACTGAAAAAATAAATGGTTTTCCCAAAGTAGGAATCACAGGAGCTGCCAAAAGACATCACCCGATGTTTAGTTGTCACAGATGGAGCTCAGTAATAGGAAATTCATAACAAGAATCCCAAGTGACTGCCTGTGGTATTTTTATCAGCTTGTTATCTCTGGTGCCTGCTATGTTTTCTGATTTCATTTTTCTTTTTTTTTCTTTTTCTTACAAGGTTTTCTTTGTGTGTGGTAAATAGACGCACATCACATCTCAAAATTAATATGTTATGATTTAAATGAACGATGAAATATTGTGTTTTTAGTATATTGAACTACAAATGTACATTACATTGCTCGCTGTAAATAACCAAGAACACAAGAAGTGCTCCCTTTTATCACCGGTATTTACCGCATTCAACTCGACCCGAGCGCTAATTAATTTTTACTGAACGTAAAAACTGACTAAAAAACCCTCATGGCAAGAATGAGACCATCTGTGTTGAACAAGGCCAATAACAAGCAATGTGTCATTTTACTCAGTGATCACCTGACCCTTAGACACAGTCACGAACCGAGGCCGAAAAAGGCCACTGCTTTGAGCAAAATTAGATTCATTTAGCTATATTCTATATTCTAATCTTTCTAAACAGGGACTAAAACTGTTGGAGAACAACTATAGAATTGCGATCTATCAGCAAACACTCATAAAGCATTAAAATTAATTAATGACCTAATAACAAAATGAACAAAAACTGAAATAATATCTCATTTCTGTTTCCTAGGTCTTGCGACTGAGTGAAACAACGTTGTCCCAAGTTACTTCCTGTCTGTTGCTGGACCTTGTTTCCGGTGACGTACAACGATTTGATAAAGTGTGTTTCCTAGTGGGTTACCTAGTACTCAGCGTACCGGAAGTAGCAGCTATCATAGGTTTTATGTGGTATTTGATTGGCTGGAAGTCTCTTTCAGGAGCTCTCTTTATGCTTCTATTGATATTCTACTATTCTGTCATGGGTGGGTTATGCGCAAAGCTCAGGCTTCGAATGGCGAAGATCACTGACAGAAGACTAGGTCTTATGCATTCTGTGGTGTCGGGAATCAAGGACATTAAGATGTATGCATGGGAATGGCCCTTCAGGGATATGGTGCGGGACATACGAGGGTAAGCATTTAATATCATATTGTAGTTTTTACGATGGAATGGTCTCTTCGAAATAATGTTACTTAAGATATGGTACAGATAGCTCATCAAGGTAGATAGTTCGATTCTATCTCTAAATGTTTCTATGGATTTGAGTCGTTTAGCCATCTAAAATCTTCCTATACTTGTTATGATTTCATGTTTGTTTAGGTCGAGGTTATTCAGGTCTTAAACCAACACTTTCTGTATACAAGCATGAATTAATTGTTAAGATATACTGAAAGATAGAGAAAACGATCTCGAAGGTGTTTGCGTCACGTAATTACATGCATTGGTCATTTTATGATTGTGTAATACCAGGATGGCCGAGTGGTTAAGGCGTTGGACTTAAGTTCCAATGTACAAATGTACGCGTGGGTTCGAACCCCACTCCTGGTAACACTCCTTTTTTTAAGAAAGTGTGCCTAAGTTGGTTCGGAGCGAGAGTTCCCATGTTCGATCCTCAGGGGACTCACAGCTTGTTTCCACTTTTTTCACACATGTTTAGCCTTGAGTAGCTTTAAACACAGGAGGCCCAATCTCATAGATCGAGGCGCTTTATAATAAGGCTTTCTATGTAGAATTATTCTCAAATCTATAACTCGTCGACAAATAAAGGAAATAAACTGTAACCTTCGTGGATTGTTTCTTGTGTCTTTCTTGCTATCTGGTAGCGATTTCAGGCTGTTTGGGCGGTTTTTAGCTATGTTTTAGCTATGTTCTCCCCTACTACTAAGAACATGGCAAGGAAGGAGACCTTGCGTCAGCCAACGGACCGAGTTGCTCTCGAAAATCGCTGACCAATGACAAAGGATACTTACCAATGTCGCCCTCCCCGGGGTGACTGAGTCTTGGATTTCGTAGAGTAGGGGGAGGGGTAGCTGGGAGAGATTTGACTAGAGTCCAGGCCGTCCGCGCTGTCACGCTCGTCGAGCCGCACAAGAAATCCCTGCCGCGCATACGAAGCCATTCAAAATGGCCGGTAATTTGAAATTCTCGCCGGATTTATTCCTCGAGGGGATAACTTTTATGAGACATTTTTTGATAATCGTAAAGGGTAACTATCTGGCTTTCGTGTTGCGGAGTATCAAGTCAAGGGAATGCGATTTAGTGTGAGAATTTGAGCGATTTTCGAGAGCAACTCGGTCCGTTGGCTGACCCAAGGTCTCCTTCCTTGCCATGTTCTTAGTAGTAGGGGGAGAACATAGCTAAAACATAGCTAAAAACCGCCCAAACAGCCTGAAATCGCAACCAGATAGCAAGAAAGACACAAGAAACAATCCACGAAGGTTACAGTTTATTACCTTTATTTTATCGACGAGTTATAGATTTGAGAATAATTCTACATAGAAAGCCTTATTATAAAGCGCCTCGATCTATGAGATTGGGCTTCCTGTGCTTTAAATACCCGTAAAACGAAGCATTGATGAAGAGAGGGTAGCGTTCCAAGTTTTGGCGCGAGGGGAATGGGAACAGTGGACCATTTGTCGCTTGTTGCAAGGATTGGAACGCCTCCTTTGCACGCTAGAGGGGGGAAAAGAGCACTATGTCGGCTTTCCTTCTCGGCACCTAAGTATTAATGGACCACCATATGTATTGGCAAAGAACCCTAATAAAATTGTTTGACATGCAAGTTTGCACGAGTGCATATCAGATTTAGTATTTATAAACAGACGTACTAATTACCATGTGTTTCCATTCATAGCCAGGAAATTGGTGTGTTGCGGCTACGCAGTGCTATTCTGGCTACATTCCCAAGCTTTCAATTCTCATCAACAGCCATTGCCAGTCTTATTTCACTGCTTACTCTTGCTGCTTCTGGCACAGAGCTCAACACTTACAATGTCTTCGTAGTTGTGGCCTTACTGAGCACTATAAGAGTATCTGTATGTGAAAACATCGCTAAAGGTGCCTTCTGCGTCGGAGAATTCGTATCAAGTTTGGAAAGAATCCAAGCGTTTTTGGAACTTGAGGAGCTTCCACAACTTGTAAACAAGCAACGTCCTGATAGTAGCGCTATTGATGTAAGTAGAGAGTCGTTAAGTGTCGTTGCAGAGGCTATTGAATCCGAAAGCTCCTCTTCCTCGTCAGAGAAATCCTTGCTGACAGACTATGAACAGGAAAAGATGGAGAAGAACCAAAGTGAGGAATCCCCGAAAGAAAGACGCAGTCTTCGCATGCGCAAAACCAAAGGCAGTGGAGAACGCTCGATTAAGGTTGAACGGCAAGTTTCCATCAATAATATCATATGCCATTGGAACAAAGATAGCACTAAACCAACGCTAAAGAACATTTCTTTTGAAGCATTTAACGGTGAATTGATCTTAGTAACTGGACCTGTAGGCTGTGGAAAGTCCTCGTTGCTATCCGCCATCCTCGGTGAGTTACCAGTTACGTCTGGTGATATCTCCTGTTCTGGTAAACTAGTGCATGTTTCCCAAAGTCCTTGGGTATTCTCTGGGACTATTCGCAGTAATATCTTGTTTGGCAAACGATATGATCCAAGGCGTTACGAGGCTGTCATCGATGCATGTGACCTGCGCAAAGACATGAACTCATTCCCTGACCGTGATGCGACGCGAATTGGTGAGCGTGGTACTTTGTTGAGTGGTGGTCAGCGAACACGTGTAGCATTAGCACGCGCAGTGTATGCTGACGCAGATATCTATCTATTGGATGATCCTCTTGGTGCTGTGGATTCTAAGGTTGGAAGGAATTTATTTGAACGCTGTATTCAAGGGATTCTAGGTAAAAAGATTAGGATTGTCGTCACCCATCAGCTTCAGGTAAGGATCCTTTATAACCGACTACACCCTGCTGCCCCTCTTTCCTCTTCTCACCACCTTTACGTAGGTTCTTGGTTTTATCCGTATATTGAGCAATCCATAGAATAAAAATGCCACATTTTAAACTAACATACTGTCATGTCCCGTAACAGTTAAATGCTTTGCCTGTTTGCACCAACGTTACACTTATTGATCGATATACAATGCAGCTGGATATAAACATAGTAGGTGATGACAGAAGGATCTCGATAAACATGCAAACAGATAATCAAGCATTTATAAACAACATCCTTAAAATGACATTGTTTGATTTATTAGTATCTTCAGAATGCTGATCACATCATCCTTATGAACAATGGTAAAATAACCAAAGAAGGCAGCCACGCTGATGTTTGTCAGTCTGAAGAGGAAGTAGCTTTCCTTACCGACACCACCCATACACAGATGCCAAAGCCTTTATTTCGTGATATCTCAATTGAAGTTGAAAGCTGGAAGGAAAGCAATGCTGTTGGTCTGCAGCCCGCTGAAGAAGATCGACAGGTTGGGTCTATCTCGGCTAGATTGTACTACAAGTACCTCACTGCAGGGGTCAAGCCCTTTGCTTTGATACTGCTGGCGATAATGTTTATTATCGTACAAGGTAGGGAACACATTGCTAGGTAATAGTGTGGTGAAATAAATACTTATAAGGCCATTTACAGCATAACGCCCCTTACCGTGGCCACCCAATTTTAACTTTAAAAAGTTTTGTACAAGTTAGCTTAGCGTTCAAATTCTCTTTTCAAATTATTTGCTACACTTTTTCAAATTTAAACATCCTGGGAGGACACTTATAAACTTCACTCTTGTCTTCGCTTTGAACATTTCAAAGTGTTTACTGTTTGACACTCGGCGTGTCTTTTATATATATTAAGGTGTCTTTTTTTTTTTGTCTCGGCGTGTCTTTTATATTAAACTTTAATTAGGTGGTCATGGTAAGGTGCGTCGCGCTGTAATATTGCCAATTCAAAATCTATTCAGTTAATTACCGTTGAACAAATTGATCATAAAAGGAGACAAATACTTACTATAATGTACGTGTTCTGAGAGTTGCACACCGTGTTTTAACACTTTCCTTCATTCCCACTACAAATCAATTGTAGTCTAACTACTGCCAAGAAATCATGACGAAGTTAAAAATAACATTGTTTGGAGGGAAAGGGTTATTTAGGAGCATTGTGGCAGCCACGCGGCTTACAATCATAAGGAAATTAGTAGTTGGTCATATTAGTAATAATAATATAACGTTCTTAGATACGCATATCTAAACTCTATGCGTTTACAATGTTGAATTGTTTGTAATGACTGCTATAGACCAAAGCCAAAACTTAGCAGCCGCGCCTTTTTTCGCACGGAAATGAGGCTTATTATGCAAACAGAGAAAAAACATTCCGTCGCTAAGGACAAAACTACAACTTCATTGACAGCATTTTATAGTCGTTTTTCCACCTTTTTCTTTTGTAAAATACTAGAATTTTCAACTAAATTACCGCTTTCTACGTTATATTTTACAATAGTTAGCCATTTTTCAATTTTTAGTAGCATTTTATTTTGTTTTTGACCTTTACAGTGCTCGACTTCACGCCCTTCTGCGATGAAATTATGGAGGAGAAAAGCGATTCAAAGTCAGGTAAATTGATCTTTTTAACTAATTGAAAAAAGTTAACCTTTTTTTAGGCATACATACGACTTCATATACGTTTTTTAGTTAATTATCTATCATTTTGTTGTATATTTTTCTTCAAATCGACCTCGCTACGGCATCGAGATATGTTGACATTTTTGCTGCCATTAGCTATCACAACCACCTTAGAGCAAAAAAAGAGAGATAGTTTAATAAAAAAATGGATAACTATTTTGCTGATTTTGCTCATTGTGAAATGTAGAGAGAAACGGCAGTGGAAAAAAGGTATTCATATTCAGGAGGATGTCCATAGAATTGGCATTGACTTCAATATATTAAAGTGAAAAATTGGTCTTCGACCGGAAAGCGAATAACTGCTATTCTTATAACCATAGTTTGAGCAATGAAGCCCTGTCGAAAAAGGTACATGGAATGTTTTATTTGTTTCTTTCATCTGTAAAACAATATTGAAAAGGATGTTGTCAAAGAATTGTAAAAAGAAAAAGCATAAACAATTGAAATTAAAGGTTTACAGTGCTAGCAAGCGATTAGTAACCTGATTGACGGCAAAAATATCAACATATCTCGATGCCGTAGCGAGGTCGATTTGAACAAAAATATACAACAAAATGATAGATAATTAACTAAAAAACGTATATGAAGTCGTATGTATGCCTAAAAAAAGGCTAACTTTTTTCAATTAGTTAAAAAGATCAATTTACCTGACTTTGAATCGCTTTTCTCCTCCATAATTTCATCGCAGAAGGGCGTAAAGTCGAGCACTGTAAAGGTCAAAAACAAAATAAAATGCTACTAAAAATTGAAAAAAGGCTAACTATTGTAAAATATAACGTAGAAAGCGGTAATTTAGTTGAAAATTCTAATGTTTTACAAAAGAAAAAGGTGGAAAAACGACTATAAAATGCTGTCAATGAAGTTGTAGTTTTGTCCTTAGCGACGGAATGTTTTTCCTCTGTTTGCATAATAAGCCTCATTTCCGTGCGAAAAAAGGCGCGGCTGCTAAGTTTTGGCTTTGGTCTATAGCGAAAAATAATTTTCAAAAAGAAAAGTCTTGAGCTAGAGGGCGGCCAAGGACTCGGAATGTTACGTCCTCAGTATTTATGCATGTTTAGGTTCAGTAATCATTTTTCCTTCATACGAAGACAAGGACCCCACTGACAGTTTGGCGCAAATTAAAAGTGGGAACTGTAGAAGTAGATAGTTCTTTAACGTGTGTGAAAAAGCTTCTGACAAAAGTGATTTTGAGCATTTGATTAAATCAAGATCCAATTCCAAAAAACGTTCTTTAGCGAGAAGAAATCTTGTTACGTCATATCAAAGATACCATATGCAACCTTGAAAACAATGCCATTAAAATATATGGTATTATAGGTGAGAAGTAACAAAAGACTTTGATTAGTGCGCGAATGTTTTTTCTTTTTTTAACAGGTTGAGATTTCAACAGAACAATAGACATATCTATTTCGTTCGTTTAGTTCTTGACATGTTTTTTAAAACTTTTCACAGGGAGTTTGATTCTTCCTGATGTTTGGCTACTAAAACTTACCAACATGCCCCTGGAACAGCGAGGAAAGTTGTCCAATTTCTACACCTATGGCGGGTTAGTGGGTGTAGCTCTACTCCTGTCTGTTCTACGTGCTGCGTTGTTCTTCTCCTCAGTACTTAATTCCTCACAAATACTCCATGATGACATGGTCCAAGCTGTGTTAAAAGCACCAGTATTGTTCTTTGATACGAACCCTGTTGGACGAATCATGAATAGATTCTCTAAAGATATTGGTGAGTGAGGAATCAAACAAATCAAAGTTTAATGTTAATTACTCGGGCTTCCGTGTACGGAAAAACCCGAGTCTAAAAATGCAAACGTTTCTTCTTTTTTTTTTTTGTCGTCGTCGTCGTCGTCGTCTTGGTCCTCAGATTGGAGGGTCAGGTCCCGGGCGTTCCTAGCAACAATGACATCATGTCTCATTTGAAGCCCGAGTGATCGCCCAGATGGCGTCTGGTTTATTCTGAACTGTTTGGCTCGATCTTCTCCTTTCTCTTGCCCTTTGAAAAGAGCGAAGTTTTAATATTCACTATATTGAATAGTCAGCGAAAGAAGCCAAAATATTTTTCTTATACAATTCTAATACATCCAGCTGACGCATCATGTCCTGCATGAACACAGTTTTGATTTCAAAATGGCAGCTTTTAAATTTTTGTTTGATTTAATCTGTCATATATCATAAATTAAACACAAACTAAACGACTTAAATTATGCTAACATTTTACTTAAAATACAAAGTTCAAATATTAAAAACACCTTTTTCACCCTGCAGGCTGCATGGACGAGCTCCTACCTGACGTCCTTCTAGATGCTCTACAACTGATTCTGTTTTCATTGGGAGCTGTCATCCTACCTTCAGTTCTCAACCCATGGCTAATTATCGCAGTAATTCCTCTTGTTGCTCTATTTGTTATTATTGGTAAATACTACCTTAAAACGTCTAGAGAGGTCAAAAGACTAGAAGCCATCAACCGAAGCCCAGTCTACGCACACTTCGCGGATACTTTAGAAGGTCTGGTCACCATGAGATGTCATCATATGCAAAGTGCTTTCGTCAAGAGATTATGCAAGTAGGTACTAGTCTGTAATAAACGTAAGGTTTTTATTTTGTTTAAATGTTTATATCGATATGATAAAGTACTCTCTGACGCACCACAGGGTGCATGCGACGTTGATTACAGGTCGTGAACATCTTTTCGACGTTGCACGTGCCCAGGAGAACACTCCAATTTCACGTTATCTAGCACCGCTGTACTGAAAAAGGCACATTCGTACAGACTAAGCCTCGATTTGTTGTGAAAATAATCACAAAATCCAAGCAAAGCATGTAACAATGACATTTCAATTCACTCTGAATCGAGATTATCCCTGTGCAAATGCGCCTTTTTTCATTGTACAGTGGATTCTGCTAGATAACATAAAATTTGAGTATAGGGGATGTATAATACGGTATACCATACATTTTCTATACGGGCACTGGCGTTGGATTGGGTATGGTTTTCATTTTATATATCTAGGTTATATATTCCACCGTTAACTGTCTTGAATATGGTCTAGGTGACCCTAGGTGTTTGACCCATCGCTGTACAAAATAAGGCTGAGCTATATGCGGCAATGATGTTCGTCCAGTTATATGTATATTATCTTTTAGATACCAGGATGTTCACAATCAGTCGTGGTTTCTAGTCATTCAGACAGTTCGATGGTTGGCTATCAGGTTGGATGTACTGTGTGTAATCTTTGAGACTGTTGTTGTTATAACCGCTTTAGCAACACACTCGGGTCCAGGTAAGCACCGCTCTATAACCACTTTTGTTGTACAAGTTACATGATATTTTTCAATTTAAATATATGTTAAGGATGTATTTATACAGAGTAAACAATTCATTTGAACGACAACATTTTAGAACTGTTGGCGATAGGACCAAAATGCTTCTGATTGGCTTATACTAGTCGGAAGCTAGTGCGCTCGCAAAATCGTCTGTTTTCGTACTATCTGTAATAAAGTCTAGCCTATCCTATTATCTGTAGATTATTGATTTGCCTTTACGATTTCATCGCTTGATTTCCACCTTATTTTTATTCCATTTTTTCTAGGAATGACAGCATTGTCTCTTATCTACGCGGCACAGCTGGCTTTCGATACATCCCAAGTCAGTGTTCGTCAGTGTTCCGAGGTCGAGAATTACATGACGTCAGTAGAATGAGTCGTGGCGTACAACGAGATTGTACCGGAGCCTGGGTACGAGATCCAGTACGAACCACCAAAAGACTGGCCACAGACGGGTAACCTGGAGCTTGTTGACGTCGCGTTAAAATACTACAATGGCGGGCCTGAAGTGTTGAGTAATATCAACGTGAAGATTGAGGATGGGCAGAAGGTTGGAGTGGTTGGACGAACAGGCGCTGGCAAGTCTTCATTGATTCGCGCTATTTATCAGATGCCAAAACCAGAAGGTAAAACTATTACCCGTGCAATTAGTTCCTTCACAGTTCCCTGATTCATCTTGAAAGGTAGTCGGGCCTTTGTATCGAAGCGAGACGAAAGTTATGCTTGCAAAGAAGGATACACCTGAAATTGTCCCGCGAGGTGTTAAAAGGTCTCTATCATTATCAACGCTCGTCTCGCTTCGATGCAAAGGCCAGGCTACCTTTCAAGAAGGCGCAGGGAACAGTAAAGGACACTATTCCATTTCGGAATTGATAATTAATGACTGAAGGAAAACTGATTTCAACAGTCTAATGAGGCAAGAATATGAGAAGAGTTTGTTATTCCATTTCGGAATTGATAATTAATGACTGAAGGAAAACTGATTTCAACAGTCTAATGAGGCAAGAATATGAGAAGAGTTTGTTTGATGTGTTGTTTTCTACGACGAGGGGTTTTCCTCCCTCTGCAAAAATGAGTAATAATAATAATAAAGAGCAAGTTGTGATATTAAAAACATTGATTTAGAAATCGAAACAATAGAATGCCGCTTATAGATTTTAGTTAGTTTTACTTCATTTTTTTTAGATTTGTATATTATATTTTTAAGTGATTGTATAGATTTTTTTTATATACACAATTTTCCTCTATCCTTTCTTTGAATTTTCTAAATTATTACTACTTTTATGCATGTAATGTGACAACGATTTTAGATACACGATGTAATTTTATATAAATTTCAATGATTGTAATTATTATTATTAAAGTATTATTATTATAAAAAATAAAAAAATAAAAAAAAAAAAATAATAATAATAATAATAATAATAATAATAATAATAATAATAATAATAATAATAATAATAATAATAATAATCTACTTATGAAAAGCCAAAAATGGATTATATCCCAAAATACTGAGATAGTAAAAACATTCTACCAATATGATACATAACATCACAAGAAAAATGACAAAGGAATGATTGAGGACTAAAGCCAAAGACTGCCTCCCCCTTAACAGCTTAGCCCAGGAATAATTTATTCACGCAAAGTTGTAAATAGAAAAACAAGTAGCTTCAATAAAGAGTCAATAATAATAATAATAATAATAATAATAATAATAATAATAATAATAATAATCATTATCATAATAATAATCATAATCATAATCATAATCATAATCATAATCATAATCATAATCATAATCATAATAATAATAATAATAATAATAATAATAATAATAATAATAATAATAATAATGTTTAATAGAAAAACAAATCTCGCAAGTCTTAAGACACTAGTCTCCAGTCTACCGCAACAGTTGTCCCATGATATCGTCGAGGGCGGGTTTAATCTAAGCGCGGGAGAACGTCAGCTATTCTGCCTTGCGCGCGCACTTCTCCAAAAAAGTAAGATTATTCTTATGGACGAAGCAACTGCCAACGTGGATTATCAAACAGAGAGGATCATCCAGGGCAAAGTCCGTGAAAACTTCACTTCGTGCACGGTCATAACTATTGCGCATCGACTGGGAACTATCATAAACAGTGATGACGTCATAGTTATTGATCGAGGAAGACTGGCGGAGATTGGGAAGCCGGAAGAATTGCTGGGGAAGAGAAACAGTTTGTTTGCGAGGATGTATCGTTCGTACCAAGAGAGTGGATACGTTGTTGAACAAAGATAATATCTTATTTCGAAACTGAAGTAAACACTTATGGTACAGTAGGGAATATCAAATAAAACGAAAGATTTTCCATTGTAAAACCTTATAAAAGGCAAACATAAAGATTTGGGCAGAAATACCGACCACATGGTGGTTCACGTGACTTTTTTAGATTTTTTTTTTAATTTCATGATCTTAGTGAGTTCAACACTTACATATCTGGAAAGTTAACACTTATAGTTAGTTCTCATTAGTAGTCAAATGAGATAAAATGGACAACATGCATTAATTGTAATCGTATAGGCAAAAATTTACACTCATCAAATTAAAAACTATATATGTTGTGTAGGTGCATTCATTGTTATAGTTTTAGCGTCAAGTTTTGATTGCAACACACCAGGTGTGTTCCTCAAAAAGCAGCTAAGCATGTGCAAGCCTCATTTTGGCTTAAATAACACAAAAGTAACATAGGTCAGAGCGAGGTTTGTCTGGCATTCGCACACGATTAGCTGCTTCATGAGAAACGTTTATAAGATATGGTGTTGGTTTAATGCTCAATCAACTCAAGCATGTTAAGGCCTGGATTTAAAGAAATTATGGCTGAAATCGTTTTATTTTTGCTATATCTATATTTTTATCTCAAACCTAACCAAACTTGGTATAGTCACATAACTATACGACCTTAACATTTTGAAGGGGAAAATGTTCTGAAAAATTAGTCACGTGACCTTTATCTGGACTACAAAATGTACAAAACTTTCACCTTAAATGGGGAGACGGTTATTATCTTAGCATGAAACCCTTTTACATTTTTGTGATTCTTTCAATAGATACTATTCTACTCCGCCTTAATACCTGAGCCAACTATAGTCGTTTAGGGGATATTTAGCAAAACGGGTCACGTGACCAGTTTGTTCAATAAAACATTGGCAAATATCTCTTAAACTTGTAATGTTGGTTCAGGTATTAAGGCGGGTCCTTACACCTCGTATGATGTTAAGTGAAACTACACTAAAAGTAATTTTGTACAAATAATCTCCATCTCCCCATTTTAATTCAAAAACTTTGGGTCTGTCGAAGAATGGATCAAGGTCACGTGACCGATTTTCATTAACTTTTTCCCTTCAAAATGTTAAGGTCGTAAAGTTATGTGATTATACCAAGTTTGGTAAGGTTTGAGTTAAAAACAACGATATAGCAAAAATAAAACGATTTTAGACCCCCCACGAGGCTTCCCAGGCCTTAACATGCTTGAGAAGTTATCAGGCTAGATCGTTCATCGTAGTTTTCTTTTTGTCTATAATCACTGTTGGTCAGTTTCAATGGTGTCAGCAGGCTCAGGCAGAACGTCCTAAATATCTTGCAGCACTGCGAGCAGCTGCACTTCTTATCAGCGGTCTTACACAATTTTAACAGGCTCTTGATGATAATCTTGAGACATTTCACTGTAATAACAAGTTTATAATACAAGCATATTTTAAGCAATTATTTTGTGAGGTTGAGCATGATATCGTAAATTATCAAAACCGAGGTCTGTGTTATCTACCGAGGCTGAGGCAAATAACACAGACTCGAGGTTTTGATATTTTACGATATCATGTGAAAACCGAATCCAATAATTGTTTTATTATACATTTTGTAGACTAGTAAACATCATTAAGTGAATGAAGCAAAATCGAGCAGCCTCCATCTTCACTGAAACCAGCAACCCGTGACCGAGAGAGCCTGGGAACTTGACAGTGATAAATGATGCATTTATCACTGTCACGTTAAAATCACATGCTACTCAGATTTAGCCGTGTGCTCTCTGTCAATCAGATTCAATGTAGTTATCATTATCTGTATCATCATCAACATATCATCTTTATTATCATCATCATCATCATTAAAAATATTATTCAAATATTGAGCCATTTACCAACCGTTGTTAGTCTATTTCTCTTATTATCATTACCCCTCGTTGTCATTCTATCATATGTTATATATCACGTGTCTTATAATGCATCATCTAATAATATAAATACCAACCTATCACTATGACAACAACAGCTGAGTTGATAGCAATCATTATCATAGACACGCCTATCTTGTCATTGTGTTGATTGACAGCTACAGGTATGACGTCATCAGAAACGTTGAACATCACTCCGATACCGAGGTTTAGAAATACTGCCATCAGAGCAACCGTTTGAAGATGATTCTCAAAAGGATTAGAAATTGGATGAAATAATGCGTAAAAAATTGAGAACAGTGCAGATATGATTGCTCCAAGGCCGATCTGGGTACGACTATGTGCTCCTATCAGCGTCAAACCGGAAGTGAGTAGTAACTTCCGGGCCATCTCAACCGACTCCCAGTACCAGCATTCTGGTCTGTAGTTCTCGTAAAACAGGCTTAAACCTAGAAATGGATCAGTCAAAGTGTCAATGTCAAGTTCGACAGGTACAATTCTAGACAATATCAGTTAGTATTCAGCCCCACTCCTCCTCCTATCCTATCGTACTGTTTACTTTAACAATAACCATTTTTAGGGGGTAGCTAGTTTTTGTAATTCAAATCAAACAAATTGTAACACAAATCAAACAAACTGTAATTCAAATCAAACAAATTGTAATTACAATATCTACCCCAAAAGACAGAAGAATATTTTTTTGTTTCGTTAATGTCAATGGTTTCGTCTATTCGACTGTTAGTTTTTTCCGTTTTTATCATGATCAGGTGATTGGTTGACTGAGGCCACGTTTACACAGTACCGGTCGAATTTTCGTCCCGTCCAAAAATCGTACGTTTAGGGGTTGCGTTCACACGGGACCGCGCTAAACGTGTAACAATTTGGGCGCCTTATACCGGTCAAATATTTAACCTGCAAAATCGAGGACGATTTTTCAGCTGACCCGGTCAAAAAGTTGAAACAGTTTTACCGGTCAAAAATTCGTCCGGTACCGTGTAAATGTATAGTCATAAACAGCCCAATGCGCATGGGCAGCTGTTAAAACCACTGACACAACTTACAATTAATTGCCCGGTTCTGATGGTTTCGTCTGAACAGCAGAAAATATTGATCGGTTCCGTGTGAACCTTGTCCCGGTCGATATTTTGACCGGTCAAAAATTCGTCCAGTACCGAGTAAATGTAGCCTGAATGGTGTTTGGTCTTTCCGTTAGTTGTTGGAATCCTTTGAGGACCATTTTGTGTTGTGATTAGAATGTATTTGTAACATAAACTATACTCATTTTGTTGGAATAGGTTAAGTGTCCTTAAGGGTTATATTTATTATTTCAACATCCGGTTGATATTATCCTTGAGAAACGAGCGAAGAAGTAACTATAGCGGTATCATGCACACAAACCTGATTGAAAAGGAGACTTCGCATCAACTGCAGAAAACCTAAATGCCACCTTTGACCTTTGTTCTTCTGCCACTGAAGGTATATCAACTTCTGAAGTTTTCCGTTCACTCTTTGACGGCTTGTGGACGTAGTACCAGACAAGAAGCACCATCACCACAGGAAACCCAACGGGGTAAATAAGGAACCCAAGGGCCACTTTGGAGTAGATATCATAGAGAGGGGACTGGCACTGCACGGATACGTCACTTCGTAGATACATAGGACAATTCTTCTGTTTGTCATGAGAACAAAGAGGTATACAGTTGACCGAGAGAATCTGGAATATACTTGTGCACGTCTTAGGGTATGTAGCAAAGAGAAACACACAGATGTTGCGAATACATGAGCTCTTGGTTTGTGCGACAGACTCATCAATGTCGATAGCGGTTTTTTTATTCTTATGTTGTCTTATTCTTATGGCAAGGTAGATGAGAATGATGCCGACTACTACAGTATTAGACACTATCACGACCACAAATTGTTGTAAGGCATTAAATGACAGGTATGAACTCAGACAACTCAAAGGTGCAAACTGGAGGACATTCAACTCGATTAAGTGTAGTGCCTTTTGCATCCAGATGATTGACGAAGGCCATTCGATGTTTGAAAGGCATGAATATAGACCTGCCATGACCTGAAAATATAAAAAAAATGTGATAATGATGATGCTTGTAATGAGGATCATTGAGATTAATAGGATCAGTATTCATTATCATCGTCATCACCATCAGCTTACCATTATCATCGTCATCACAATCAGCTTACAATTATCATCGTCATCACCATCAGCTTACCATTATCATCGTCATCACCATCAGCTTACCATTATCATCGTCATCACCATCAGCTTACCATTATCATCGTCATCACCATCAGCTTACCATTATCATCGTCATTGTCATCAGCTTACCATTATCATCGTCATCACCATCAGCTTACCATTATCATCGTCATCGTCATCAGCTTACCATTATCATCGTCATCAACATCAATCTGATGTCACTTTTTTATTCAAGATGTGATACCTATTTTACTATACTTAATCAGTTTATATATTCCAGTATTTCCTTTGGATCTGTTCTGGTTACTCTTCTATTTGTTAAAACAGGCTATGTTTCAGCTATGGAGGCTTGTTGCCTCTCACACATACTCGAAATTACATTCTGTATGTACATTGAAACTACATTGAAACTCACAGAACAAGGATCCTGGAGAAACACCCTCGTGGCTTTAGAAAGAACAACACCTGATCAATGAAACAAACTCGGCTAAGTAACGAGACGTCAAATCACGGTATACAATTTACCTGATAGAAGCCAATGATTATCTTAAAACAAGATAGTATCACGTCAGCCCAGGTTCGCCCACTAAGAATGCGTTTCTTGTCTCCCCACAAGAGGGCAAGGAGAATCAACACAAGGGCAACTACGACACCAGCTATTTCAAAACCTGTCCGTACCTTCGATGGGCAGTGGATACATCTAAAAGTAAAAACGTTATGACTCATAATGTAATCTGTGGTATTTATATTATTTGTTGAAACATACATTCTATTCCTTGCCTTACTCGATACAAAAGTTTAGTTAAGTTTAGTTTATTTGTCACACAAATACAATTACAAAAATAATACTTATAAAATATATATATATAGATGTGACGGGAGTAGGAAACAGAGCTTACGCCCCAATTAAATATCCTACTCCTACTTAAAAATATATATAATAGAAATATAAATTGCAAAAAATTACTAACGAATGCATCAAACTGAATACTAAGCTACTGTAAAAATAAACCATTAAAAAGGTTTAGAAATATTAATATTATATTTGCTATTAATGATATATAAGAACACTGAAATGGCAGCAAACAGCGCCAAATATTTTGTAACGACCCGTCGAAATAAAAACGTTTATGTCTTCACTTTAACTAGATGTATGTCGTATCAGAGATTCCCTATGCAATCTTGAAAGCAATGCTATTACCATATATGGTATTGTAGGTGAGAACTAACAAAAGACTTTGATTAGCGCGAGAGATTTTTTCTTTTTTCTGGAAGGTTGAGATTGCAACAGAACAATAAGAATATATTTGATATGGTTTATCTCCAATATACCCCTACCCCTCTCAGTCAATGTTATACCCTCCACCTGTCAGTGTTGCATTATACAATCATAAAGTATTCTACGCAGGACCAACATTGTAATCAGGTCGGGGAAGGGAAGATGCTGCGATTGGACACTAATGTACCTCTCATTGAACTTGAAAATGATAAATTCATTTAAATATTACCTGCCCATGCGCTCAAAGTAAGATGGCTCACAAATAGCGCAGAGAAGTCCCCTGTAACCAGCTTTGCAAGTAGAGTTCAGTCCCCCAAGGCATGAATCGTGTGGGCACTTGTGGGGTTTGGGGAGAGTGCCAGTATATCTCCATGTACCTTTAACAAACTCGTCAGACTCGATGTTGAGATTGTCGATGAAGTCACTGTAGATTTGCTTACTAGAATGGTTTGTCCAGACCCAGTAGTATCCTTTGGTTAGTATTGCGTAATCGTTGATACATTTGAGACCCTTCTTGGGACACGACATACAGCTACCAAACCGGTCAGTCCGGTAAAAGTCTTGAAGACACTTGCATGCTCTAAAACCAGCATTTTCGTTGGATCGTGTACCTGGTTACAGTAAAAAAGTACCTTAGAACTGATTTCAATTGATAGCAAACGACAATAGTGGTCCGCTGAAAATAATACTGATTGAAAAGAGGTTTGGAGGGAAAGTTAACCTCGGGAATAAAACCAAATACTAAACAAAATGAATATATACCTAAATATAGAACAAGACGGAAGAAGGGGATCGGGAACAAAGTAGTGAAAAGCATTAGTAAAGAGAGAGAAAGGACACAGAGGGAAGTAAGAAAGGAGATATAATAAATCCTTATTTTTAAAACTAAGAACAATCAAGGAAGTAAAAACCGAAATAAAGTAATTCATGAAAAAGTTATCAATAATCTTTCATGGCAAAAAATTAATTAATAATTTTTTAATGATAGATATTTGAATATTTTTTGGACCCTCAGATACTTTTCGACTTGAACTTATTTTATGTAAAAAATGATGCTAATCTCAAAAACATGATCAAAATTTCCATAAAATATTTTTTTCCCGACGAAAATGCGATTTTAATTTCGATGAAAACACGTTTTGAGCTTCCTGTGGTTTTGTCACGTGGTCTGATGACGTCAGGTCGTGGTCGTCGAGCTCGTTGCGTTCTTATCCCAGCTATCAAAACAACAAATTAAACACAGAAAGAATGGTTTTACCATTTAAATTTGAGCCTGACATTACAGAAAATGAAACGACAAATCGACCAAGTGAGTCAGAATTGGATGAATCAGAAGATAAAGAGAATAACAGCAGATCAACGGAAGAAGTTTCATCTTGGTGCGTATGTGGACGCTGTGTAAACAAGATCGACTAATTTAATACCGAGTTATGAGGTTGAGTTAGTTTGTATTGAGTTTGAACTAAGCTTGGGTTTTGAAAACTACGAAAACCTCGTGAATAAAAACAATCTCAGGTTGTTTATAGAAGTTGTTTATTACACTTGGGTTGATATTTCTTCTTTCTTCATAGACTATCACACGCGTACGGTCGATGGATAAATCTGCTTCTCGAACGAATTATGACTTGATAATATGACTAGTTACTGACAATTACTGAACACACACATCAACTCTTGCTATATATAACGAATATTAAAAACACGAATAAGCACATGAACAAATAAATACGCTAAACAATGCTCCTGCGGCGTCGTGCTTCCCAATGTTTTCTCGCGTACCCGATCATGCCGATGAAACACTCACTTTCTAGTTTCAAATGCTACATAATAAAGAGCCTTCACGGAGGCTACATCGCGTATTGTCTGTATTTTGAATCAAGGTAAAGTCCGTAAGACGATTAAAACAAAGCTTTGGAACATGGGAAACATTAATAAGTAGCCTCAAAATAAGCAATATACTGAAAATATACGACTTGTTGCATACCTGCCATCTACCGATTACTGTGTTATTGAAATCGTATAATGTATCGATAAAATATTTTAGCTTACATTTATCATTCATCAGTTTCTCTTGAAAAGTGTATTTATGCAGGTCTACATCGGCCTTACAGTTGCTGACTTTAACAAAAACCCGCTTTGTCAAATAAAGAATATTATTAAATCTGTTATATGTAGTGCATTTTGTCAAAAGTTTTTGTTTTTTGTTCTCCACTTTAAGCGATTCAGACGAGGTAAAAAATTAAAAGATTACTCTGGGTCTTTTATCTGAGCATCTCTTGAAATTGATATGCCACACAATGTGGTATTTTTTTTAAAAAAGCGAGATTTAAGCGAGATTTATAACTTGTTTTCGGTGTACTATGTAGTCTTGAACCAGCAATATACAGAACTCGACCACGACCTGACGTCATCAGACCACGTGACAAAATCACAGGAAGCCCATAACATGTTTTCATCGAAATTAAAATTGCATTTTCGTTGGGAAAAAAATTTTTTATGGAAATTTTGATAATGTTTTTGAAATCAGCATTATTTTTTACATGAAATAAGTTCAAGTCGAAAAGTATCTGAGGGTCCCTTTAATAATTTTATATAGAATATAAACATCTGAATAAGAAATAAAATGTGTAATGAAAGCATTATGGCAAAAAATGACTTCACTGTGTGAATGATCTATTAGAGTGTTTTTGTATAATCCACTTGTAAAATGCAAATATTTGATGAGTTTAAAGTGTGAAATTACATGCTAATGAGGTATGCGTGTAGCTAGTTTGCTTTCATTTTTTCCTTAAGCCACAAGCCACTATGAAAATCATTGATAAACACGCTGGGATTCGAGGAAATCAATAAATGTTTTCGTTGCTCTATTTTGAGCCGAGAGCGCAAATCACTGAAGTACTTGTCACCTAATTAGCATGTTATTTTACACATATTCTCGTTTGCATGTTAAAAGTGGGTTATAAAAAAACGTTCTGTTACAATAAAGATAAGACTAATGGTGTTACTAACCTTTTGGACATGCCATACAGTCAAGCGGTGTCTGTGCAGGTGCATAATCAGGATGGGCGAACGTACCAATACTGCAATTCTTGCACTGAGTTTGACCCATTTCATCTTGGTAAAATCCACCTAAAAATAATTTATAACCCACCATGCATCATTTTATGTCATTCCCATGGACTTTACCATCATTAACAACATTAATACGTGTTATCAACAACATCATCATGACCATCGACATCACCATTATCAACAACACTGTTTGTCGATATCATCATCGCCGACATCACCATTATCAACAACACTGTTTATCGATATCATCATCGCCGATATCACCATTATCAACAACACTGTTTATCGATATCATCATCGCCGACATCACCATTATCAACAACACTGTTTATCGATATCATCATCGCCGACATCACCATTATCAACAACACTGTTTATCATGATCATCGACATCACCATCAACCATCAACATCTTATTAAAGAAGTTACCGTTTAATTCCGAGTGGCATATGCTCATAATATCACGAGTTTGAAATAGGAGCTCCACATATTACGAAAGGTTAATCGTATACCAACAATAAATATACGGAAATTACAAGCGAATACAAACGCTATTGAGACTCTGGTGCCCCTGTTCCTGTTACTATTAGTCAACATCAACATCATGTCCATCAACAAACATTTACCTACCCGCAGAGCAGTTCGAGCATCCTGAATCTTTTTTGCCATTCCCATAAGTACCAGCTTGACAGATAGTACATACAACATCATTCGGATGTAATTGAACACAATTGAACCCAGATTTGGATAAAGAAGTGGCGACGTTATTGTTCAAGCGCTCTATCCGAGGCAAGTTGTACGGAGTACAGAATCTAACGTAAACCAAAAAAAAAAGAATAAAGATAATAGTAAGGGGAGAGAGGGTAAGGGGAGACAGGGACAGGGACAGGGACAGGGACAGGGACAGGGACAGGGACAGGGATAGGGACAGGGACAGGGACAGGGACAGGGACAGGGACAGGGACAGGGACAGGGACAGGGACAGGGACAGGGACAGGGACAGGGACAGGGACAGGGACAGGGACAGGGACAGGGACAGGGACAGGGACAGGGACAGGGACAGGGACAGGGACAGGGACAGGGACAGGGACAGGGACAGGGACAGGGACAGGGACAGGGACAGGGACAGGGACAGGGACAGGGACAGGGACAGGGACAGGGTTATTTTACTTACATCTTTCCCAGTGTGTTCTTTTCAATATGTGGAAGATCCTTAAGATTTCTGCATCGGAGAGCTCTACATGTATAACAAAAATAGTGAATAACATATTAATACATATAATATCGTATTATTATTATTACATCTCTACATATTGTGCCTCTACATTCTTAAAGATGGCAAGTTTTTAAACGTATTATAAAATACTCGAATAATTCAAAATAATCATATAACTGCAATCTTTGAGAAAAGCAGTTGGCACGAAGTTAGTGTTATACCAACCACATAAGCGCCAAGCAATAATGACTCCCTCCTCAACATTGCCAAGGAGGATGGGGGAGTAGCAAAAAATATTTAGCAGTGCTTGTGGATTTTGTTAGTGCTAACACTTTTTTCAAAGGTTGTAGTTCTTTTTTGCTGAAGTTCTATGGTAGAACCCACAAAATGCCCTAAACGAACGAACTGACAAACTGTTGACCAAATCACATGTCACGCTCAGACCAAAGAGGTTGGTGTTTGAGTTTGGAGGAGGAGTTGATATGGGCAATCGACCACATTTTGTACAGGGATGTGCAAATACATATTCTGTCGAAGAAACAAACGAAAAAAATATGCGAGATGGGGTGTTATCTATCATGTCTTACACGGTTGTTTCGTTTCCTAAACCGCTGAAGAAATCGTCTTCGATGTGCCCAATAGTGTTTGAAAACAAATACCTAAAACCAATGGCAAAACAAATGATAGTAATAATTGTATCATGACGAAAATTAAATTGATACAATAGAAGATACACAAACAGCTGTTAACAACAAATCAGCAATACCAAGAATAATACCAATGGCAATGGCAATGGCAATGGCAATGGCAATGGCAATGGCAATGGCAATGGCAATGGCAATGGCAAAGTTAATAGCCTTTGTCATGCAGTGGTTTAAAGATAATGAACTTATAATCAACTTTAAAAAAGACAAAACTGAAACCATGCTTTTTGGAACGGCAAAAAGAATCAATCTTCAAAACAAGGAGCTTAATATTTGTGTCAATGGAACTCAAATCAACAATACTTGTTCCTATAAATACTTGGGTGTTGACCTGGACCCCAGTTTAAATCTTCAAAGATACTTTGACAGAATTTATAAAAAGGCATCTGGTAGAGTCAACCTTTTAAATCAATCCGCCCCTCTATATACCAAAAATGCGCAGAAACAATTTACAAATCTATGGTCTTACCAATTTTCACCTATTGCGGATCACTTGGACACGGCTGGTCAGACTCTCGTAAACAACTGATAAAGAACATTGAACAACGAAGCTCAAAAATCATTGGTAACAATAATCAAAAACTTCCATCAGCAGATAACTTAATCAAGAGGAAAAATAGCCAGTTTGTCTTTGACTGCCTTCAAAATAATGTTTGCAGTCCTTTTAAAAACTATTTCGAAAGATATGCTCATTCCAAAGCAACAAGGAACAATGGTTTATCTGTCAAATTACCTAAAGTGAAACTCGAATTTGGCAAGAAAAGTTTCTATTTCCAAGGAGCAAAGATTTTTAATGACTTGCCAATAGATCTTAGAACTCTAGACTTATTTTTAAAAAGAAATTAAGCGAACTTTATAATGTATAGTTAATATAATCTACATATCTTTTAAAACTAATTATTTTTAAAAAACATTTTTAACAATAGTTTTGTATATATATCCATTTAATGTATTCTTAATATTTTAATGTATTTTATAGTTACTTTAAGTTGATTTTATTTTACAGGACCCCTTTGACAACAGTGTTTCTTTACACTGATGGGTCATCCTGTTTAAATATTCGAATTTATTATTATTATTATTATGGCAATGGCAATAGCAATGGCAATGGCAATGGCAATGGCACAAAAGGTATAGGCACAAAATGTATAAGGATAAGGACTTACAAAGTAGTTTTCATCGTCTCCATCCCTCTGAACGGCCGTCCAATAAGCTTGTCAAATTTGTTTCCATTAAGAAACCTAATCATGGTTACAAAACACAATCTACGTTTGTAACATTTCATTCCGAGGGGTACTACCTTTGTCCAAGTGGTAGGGGTGATCGGCGGAGGTTTCAAAACGACCCCCAAAAGGTACGCACAGATTGAAATAACTGATAAAGCCTTGCTGATTTCAACCCCTAAAAGGTACGACTATGCAATGTTCTTACCAGCCAAGCTTAAAAATGACCCTGACAGGTACCAAATCATGTTACATAACTGATTTTTAAGCTAGAACCAAAAAGGACCCTAAAAGGTATGTACAGGAAGATTTTTAACCCTAGAAGGTACGCCGATCACCCTTACCACTTGGACAAAGAGAGAACTACCCCCCCCCCCCCCCCCCCCCGGCCATTTCATGACATGATCACGTATAGCAAATTACTATCGAGCAAACAAAACTATCAAACAACGTGTTCTCATGATATTTTCTTGACCTGTTTTTTTCCCTGGTGTTTGTCTTAAGTTAAAACATGATTTATAATATGACAGCATTTTGTAAATCCATATTAATTCATTCGCCTACGAGTTTTTGTATCTAACTGATACCCATTTTATACGTTACGCCTCGAAATTGTTTTCATTTTTTACTCACCCAGAAGCACAATATGCTTATTTCTACTAAAACGCTGTCATATTAGCCAAAACTAGTGCTTTGATGATACCAGTAATTATTGTTAATTCAATGAATATAAAAAGGGGGCGAATAGTCAGTAAATGAGGCGAAACGTCTGGGGACGAATCGTACAGGGGGCGAAAGATCCGGTTACCTCTATTGGAGTTAACGTGACCTCTTAGTGCAAATCGACAATTGGTCAACTATTTACAGATATTTGAATAATTAAGGAAAGTCCTGTATGGTCTATAAAAGTCAATGCTAATACTTACAAATTTCGAAGTGAAATTCCCACGAAGAGGTCATCAGGAAGACTGGTCAGTTTGTTATTAAAAAGAAAACTGCAAGGGACAAGGGAGAACTAACAGTGAGATAATTCGATCAGATGATTTAACCCCACTGCCTCAAAAATGAGCCCTACAAAGAATCGAGTCCTGTCCAATATATGGACGAGACAGCAATTGAAGGTATCGTTACTTGTCTTTCCAGTTGTATGGTTGTCTTCTCGGGTACAATATTTACTGTTGAACAACCTGACTATCAATAACAACTGACATTTATCATCATCATCATCATCATCATCATCATCATCATCATCATCATCATCATCATCATCATCATCATTATCATCACCATCATCATCATCATCATCATCATCAACCACAACATCATCATCATCATCAACCACAACATCATTATCATCATCATTAACAACAACAACATCATTATAATTCATAGTATTTCGTAATGAATGATATTTTTCCCAAGATTGTAATTATTCACAATCTTTCGGGTCATCGACCAATCTTCAGGGGAGGTGAAAAAGAATGTTGATAACGGCAAAACCTTCTTTTTTTATCTCTCCTAAAGATGAATTAGTGACCAGAAGGCTTGGGAATGACAACCTGTAAAAATATAATACATGCATGGAAGAAACGAAATACTATGAATTATAATTATGATGTACAACCAAGTTCCTCTATTTACCGATGTAACTTACACTTCTTTAAGATTTGTCATGCCATCAAAGCTTCCTTTTTCAATGGTTTCTATTTTATTATTTTGCAATATCCTATAATAAGAGTAAAAAAAATTCAGACAGACAGACAGACAATTATTCAAAGACATATTAAGGCAGACAGAAAGACAAACAAACAAGTAGACAGATAGACATACAAACCAAATAAAACAAACCAAACAAATATAGACAAACAGACATTAATGGAAACTAGCGAGTAAGGTGTTTGATATAAACGATAGGTAATATAATAAAATTTGTAACACCGTAAAAAAAGTTGACTTAACTTTACTGACGATTCGAGCTTTAGCCCTTTGTCGGAGTAACTGAAAGGGCTAAAGCTCGAAACGTCAGCAAAGTTAAGTCAACATTTTTTACGGTGGTACAAATTTCATTCTATTACCTAACCTTAGATATAGACAGATAGATATAGACGGGCCAACAAAGCCAAAAGATAAATCCAGACACGGATTGACACAAAGGCAGCAGGCGAAAGACAAACACACAAAATTAAACAATCGAAAAGACACGGACACGGACACGGACACGGACACGGACACGGACACGGACACGGACACGGACACGGACACGGACACGGACACGGACACGGACACGGACACGGACACGGACACGGACACGGACACGGACATTAAACCATTACTTATTACTTACAATTGATTCATCTCGATGGATCGGTTAAAAATGCTTGCGGGAATTTTCTGAATTCGGTTGTGCGACAAATTCCTACAAGAACACAAAGAATAGAAGTCAAAAAATACACTTTACTCAGTGTAGGTATTCTATTTCAAAAGTATATTTAAACTGGCATTGGATATAATTTTTCAGAGTCTATTTTTTAAAACATTTATTACTTTTAGAGCCTAAACACAATTATACCATAAAATAAAGTCCTAGATCAAACGTCGCATCTCTCATCTCAAATTATTAAAACCTATTGTTTGAATTCATTTGCATTAGACTCGGCGCACGTGAGATGTCAGTATAAAGTTGTAACCAGGTACGTGGTGTTTTGTTTGTATTTGATATTCAGCTGTCTTAGATTCAATTGGTTAAATGATAGCTATACTAAACAGCAACTATAAATAAACACTAGAAATGTGGACGTCAGACTTACAAAAATTCGTAAATTTTAATATCCTTGAAATGATCTGGAAGAATCGTGGTAATTTGATTATTTTCCAAATTTCTGAAAAAGACGGAATTATTGTTATTATAGGTAATAGCGGAGCTCCCGCACGGGCCGAAGGCCGACGCGAGCGGAGTACAATACCTAAGAAAAGATGGTAATGTATCGAGTCGATTTTTCATGGCTTACCACAGGAAGCCCAAGCACACGTCCGTCCGTGCATACATACATACATACATACGTCCGTGAACATCGCAATGCTGATTGGCTGTTTACATTTCGGCAGGAATTAAAGTGACGCGCGCACCGAATAGCAGAGCCCCAAAGCAGGTTGTGATAGACGAAAAGAGTTTATTTTAATAAACAAAAAAGTCAAACAAACAACACGAAATACTACCATGCTAATAAATTAAACTGGGAACTCCGCTATTAGGTAATACCTAATTTGTATATTAACTGAAGAGAGGAAAGAGGAATTTAAAATTAAAACTAACTTTGTATACTTACAGTTCCAGTATATGCTTAATACCAGATTGTTTGATCCTATCAATGTCAGCAATGTTATTAAACGATAAATCCCTAGTAAGAACATACCACCATTAATATCTATCAAATCTCATATATCATAATCTATCATCATCATTATCATGCATGAGTATTATATTATCATCATCGTTATAATTAGCTGTCATTATTGTTCGACAACGTTGATGAAAACAGCTGCATGTCAGTCAACATACTCTTCATAACCTAATCTTGTCTGTTTTAAAGAGCTTCCGGAATATCTTCCCCAAAGAGAATACGCGAAACCTTCCCTTGATTATCTTTATTTCGATCATCATATGGTTAGGGATGTCCACAAGTTGCTCGGTAACTTTTGAGCAATTTTTCCGGCGATTTCGAGCAACTTTTTCACTTTCGAGCAACTTTTGTTCTTTTTTTAACTTTTACATGAATTCAAACCAATTAACAGGGCCAATCAGAACAAAAACATTTTTTTACTCCAAAGATTCAAATACCGGTTTGACTAAAAATATTTTAATACACTTTGTGAAGCAGTGGTCTTCCTGTGGTGATTTGTAAATGCGATCCAGATGGTCAGCGGTTGTAAAATCAAAACAAATTTTCTGCAAAAGAAAATATTCTAAATTTATGTTAACACGTTACATTAATTCTATGCTATGAAATCATCAAATTTATAAGAAGCGTCAACATGTTTTCGAGCAACTTTTAGACTTTGAATTTTGAGCAACTTTGAAGCAATTTTTTTGAGAGATTTTGAGGAATGTTTTGGGAAATTTTGACTTTTTGGAGCAACTTGTGGACAGCCCTATATATGGTCATATAATTTGATTATTATTCATCTAGTATTTCATGTGCACCTACAGGCAATTCAAACTATCTGCTATGCCCTTTAGGTCAGGAAAAGTTGTTAGCTTGTTTCCTTTGAGATTCCTGTGGGAAAATAGTATCAGATGGCTGTTAATATAGATATTTATAAAATTCATGAAAATTATTATTGAGGATTTTACCGGAAAAAAAATACTCACGTCCGTGACAAGTTCTGTAAATCTCATACAGATTTCGTCTGATTTGCATAAGTTTCACGGCTTGACAATTTTAGTAAAATGTGAAAGAACTAACGTTGGACTTTCATAAGTACTATACAATATTCGCGTCCGATCTGTATGCCATATACAACGACACACCGTTGTATATCGCATACAGATCGGTCGCGAATAATTATATTGTAGTATATTTCATAAAATCACAAGCCAAAGGAGCATGATTGCATGTATAGCCGACACAACACGAACACGAATGTTGTAAACGACTTATATAACATATAGGTCAGTTCTTCAAATTTTAACAAAATTATATTTTAACAAAATTTTCAAAATAGGTAAATCTAGACAAGAAGTTTGAAGAGTTAAAACTATTATAGAAATAGAATTATTAATGAGTTTTATAACAATGTCTGCAACTATTCTTTATTATTGTTATGCTGTCCAGTACTTACAGATCATTTACGAAAGACATATTTTGAAATGTTCCTTCCTCAAGAACTTCAAGACCACTATCTTGTATATTCCTAATAATAATAATCTGTTTATTTGCACTTCACTACATAATATTTACAGTGAGTCACAGTGTTGGATAATTTACATCTTCTAGGAAAGAGTAAATAACTAGTGACATATATAAGATCAGTTTTAGCGATGGGGAACTGAATGAACTAAAATACAATGACCTGAAATACAATGTATAACACGCTTAAATATTGAATGAATGAATGAATGAATGAATGGATGAATGAATGAATGAATGGATGAATGAATGAATGAATGAATAAATGAATGAATGAATGAATGAATGAATGAATGAATGAATGAATGAATGAATGAATGAATGAATGAATGAATGAATGAATGAATGAATGGATAGTTTGATATATGGATGAATGGATAGATGAATATTTTGACTTACAATTCCAAAACCATTCCAATTGTGCTTTTGATGTTCTTAAATGTATCCTTGTGCAGTCCTTGTTTATAATTATTAAATCCTAGCTTTCTAGCAAATGAGAAAATATGTATCAGCAAATGCTTCTAGATTCTACATTATTAAAAGATTTACATTTAGATGATTATGATTATGATTACATTTATGACCATTCTAGAACTTGAACTACTGAACTAGAACTAGAACTAGAACTAGAACTAGAACTAGAACTAGAACTAGAACTAGAACTAGAACTAGAACTGACAGAACTTTAATTATTGTGATAGGAAGTACTTACAACTCTGCTAGGTTGTGAAGCCCATCAAACAATCCCAAGGGAATTTCACTCATTTGACATCTATCCAGAAGCCTTTAAAAATACAATCATCACACAAAAACACTGTAAGTACGTTCGCGGGCAAATCAGTTAACAATAGATTTTTCTTCAAACTTCGCATGTTGAAGTATGATTACCATACAAGTGTAATGAGCAAATAAAAAATGGGGGTCACCATACTCGTTTAGGAGTGAGATGATCTCAAAGTGCAGCCTTTTTCTTGTCAAAAATCGCTTACGCGCAATACGAACAATTTGAATGAAAAAGTCATTTCTTTGATAGAAAAACCGAATGGATTGCCAAAACGATCCTGAGACAAACGTCTAGTTATCTATAGATTAATATTTATATGAATAAATACAACTAACCCTTTGGATTTTGGCTCGAATACGCAGCCATCATGCAACATTCGGTGACGCTTTCGATCGATGAAGATTGACATTTTTATCCAAATACGTCTACATCATTTGATATTTAACCATAACTTTTTCTTCAAATTTTGAACACGTACAGCTTTTTTACTTCTTTATAAATTTTCAAAATAAAAAATGGGGGTCACCGTATTCGTTTCCGAGATATTGCGCTGCAAACTTTCAAAATCATGCAATATTCGGTCGCCATCTTGTTTCGTGGACCGCCTGGATGATTTATTTTATGAAACGAAATCATCCAGGCATTCCAAAGCGCGCTCAGAAGGGATGCGCAGAAACAATGCCCGTGAACGTCCTTAACTCGTCTTCGACTCGCCATTGTAAATACCATACACGGTCGCTCTTATTGTTTCAATTACTTACAATTGATTGAGATCTTTCATTCCTGTAAATATGCCCGGTTTGAGATTGTCTGTGATAGGGTTATTGCCAACATCGCTGTGGAAGTGAGGATAATTTATTATGAATTGATCGTCAAGTTAATAAGGCAATGCTTTTTCCAAATTCAACCGATACTTTTGATGTCTCGACCTTCGCTTGAATCGCTTCTCGATCGCGCCCTGCAGATATATTGAATTATTGTTGATATTACAGATCTATACTTTTGGTGGAAGTCGTATGAGAAATGACAATTTGTTTTCATTATATAGAGAGCAAAAATAAAAGATTGTATAGCTATTATAAAATAGCAAATTACTTTATTTCATAGACTGATCTGTGATCGCATCCAGAAATGTTCACTCAAAGACATCAGATATCAATCTAATTTAAGTTTTCTATTTGAAGTTGTTTGAGGATTGATCCGAATAAGAGGGATTTTTTGCGGCGATTTTAGATAACTTGCAAATATTTTTACGCGATTTCATGATGACGTGAAAACTCCATAAAATCGCTACAAAAATCGCACCACAAATCGCCGCAAAAATCTCCCTTGTGAATAGGCCTTTCAAACCTAT
Source organism: Metridium senile (assembly GCA_949775045.1). Classification (NCBI taxonomy): domain Eukaryota; kingdom Metazoa; phylum Cnidaria; class Anthozoa; order Actiniaria; family Metridiidae; genus Metridium; species Metridium senile. The sequence continues at coordinate 47,351,728 of OX459096.1, forward strand.
ATACTTGCATTTTATAATGATTAAAAAGTCCCTTGCGTATAGATTATGATATAAATACGCTCAATAATAAGTCTCATACGAAATATTTCTTATAAAACGTTGAATTATACTCAAAAAAAATAGTAAGCCGCTCAATCGGAGCCACGTAAAAAAGAGTATATAGTTAGCCAAGCTTATCCAGAGCTACAATCGATAAAGAACAAGATTATAGAAGCTGAATTGAGCAGACGTTTCCACTACGTATACAAGCAAACTAAAGACCCAAATGCAGATTCCAAGCTGCAACTTACATGGTTCTGATTTTTGTAAACCCGTTCAGCATTTCATACAAAACTGAGCCATTCAAAAGGTTGCCATTCAGATCCCTAGAAACGTGAAAAGTGTAAATAAATAACACAAATAATTGAAATAGAAGGTAAAAAAAGGATCTATCCATGAAGCCGAATGATGAAATAACAGGGCAAGGAAAAGGGGATCATTGATGAGCCCCTCCCAATGGTTTTAGGGAACAAGTACATTTATTTTAAGGGAACAATTATACTGACAAATTATTTTCAGGGAACAAGGGAACAAAATATGACAAAACAATAGTTTTTTGGGATCAAGGGAACATAAGGTAAAACATTTTAGGGAAACAGTTAATTTACTTATGGGGAACATGGGAGCATGTACCATCCCCCCCCCCCCCCCCCCCCCCCCTGGGAGGGGATCACTGATCACGAATTACAGGCCGTTTTTTCATACTTTCATGGATCACAGAATGTCCACAGCATACCGCTAAGAATACTAACACTAACGTCTCATTTTACACAACCATTAGGACAAGCTATAATCACGAACTCACGACATTCAAAATCTGTAAATCACGGGTTACAGGTGAAGATGATTTCACGGATCACGACTGGAATAATTTGCTGAATTTAGGGTGAATCAGGGAGTAAATTAAATTCTTCCCGCCCTGAAAAAAGGTCAATAGATAATAGTAATTATACTATTTTTCATAGAGGATCTTCTTCGTCTGCCGGCACTCACACTCACACACATTAAATATTTTTGCTGAGGGAGGAAAAGCCGAAAAAACCTTAACTGTTTGTGGCATGATGGGAAACAACACATCAAACAAACTCAATTCACATATGAGTCGAGTATCACTCGGCCAACCATGCAACCCTAGCCTTAGACAGTCGGACGGACGGATCGACGGACGGACGACGGTTGGTATGTATGAATGCTGTCGAGTATACTTACACATTTTTGACATTTTTTGGAAGGCGAAACATTGTTGAAATTTTGTTGTTATTGATTTTTCTGAAAAAAAAACCCCTGCATTAGAAGCTTATTTTTCTGTGTCAATGACCATTCCACAGTTCTCATCGATCAACCTCAGCAACCTCGATATCGTGCTTGTAATATATTCTTTAGAATTTGACTAAAGCCCGTGCAATTTTGAAGTGTTTAAGATTGCTTGATAATGTGTTCATTATTTCAATTAACGAGCCACTCCCAGGGGTTTTAGGGATCAAGGGAGCACGGGAATTTAATTTTAGGGACAAGGGGAGCAAAATATGATAAAACAATAGTTTCTGGTAAACATTTTAGGGAGACAGTTATTTTACTTATGGGGAACAAGGGAGAAAATGAAAAAAGATCAAAGGAGCATGGGAGCATGCACCCCCCTGGGAGGGGGCTCATTACCGTGAGCTGTAGTACAATTCTAAAGAATATATAACACGCTATAGAGGCCGGATCGACGAGAACCTTGAAAAAGTATTTTGTTCTGGTTCAACTATTAGCATATACTTGTATTTTATTTAATGGTTCAATTGCATTTTCTATGCTGACTATATACTAACTTACAATGTAAATAGAGAATCAAAGTTACGAAAGTAGTCTACAGGAACTTGTGTTATTGATCCTGCACCTATTGTCCTGTCAAATTAACATAAAACGTTTAACAAAACATTAGTAGGGGAGGGGAGGGGAGGTTTCGTCAGTGAGATCAATCAACACCATTAATTAATTATCATTATTATTTATAAAATAATTTGGATAGTACGCGCGCGTTGATTGGTCAAACAACCGTGTTTCATGAGAGCATGAAACACACCAACGCCATTTTCAAGCGCGCGCGCTCATTCAACGGTCAGTTTTTTCGTTGCTTTGATCTTTCGGGCGCGCTTATTGGTCAGTTTCGAAAAAAAGCAACGTAGGGAGAAATGACATCGTCAAACGAATAAAAGGGCATTTTTTTCGAGCTTTTCGCGCGATTGTTATTTTATAAAAGAAATGAAACACGTCTTCTGTTTTTTCACTTGCTTATGAAAACCTCGATACGTTTGGGAGAATTCTCGAGCAGGTCCAAACACTCGACTTCGTCTCGTGTTTGGACTGATCTGCTCTCGAATTCTCCCAAACGCATCTCGGTTTTCATTAGCGCGTGAAAACACAGAAGACGTATTTCATTTCTTAATACTATGATCATTTTCATCATCATTTATCATTATTACATCATTATCATTTTAATCATCATGATCATTAACATCATTATCATCATACATACTCATCACCATCATCGAATATATCATCATCATTAACATCATTATTATCATACATACTCATCATTATTATTATTATTATTATTATTATTATTATTATTATTATTATTATTATTATTATTATTATTATTATTATTATTATTATTATCATCATTATTATCTACTTACAAAGCTATGAGTTTAAGAGTAGAGTTCAATTCAGGCATGACATCAAGGCCCGAACAAGTGGTTTTGTAGAATCTCGCCGAAACACTGCATTTACATGTCCCAACATGGGGTCGAGGGCAATCGGTGACATTCTGATGTAGCAACGTTCTTCCAACATTACTTTTCTCGTCATGATTTGTATCGCTATGACTTTTCTTGGTGTCTCCACAAGTAAGATGTTTAGTGGAAAATCCAACGGCGACCACAAACAACGTCAGGACAAGCTTTCTTTGCATTGTAGTACTTAAGCCCAGGTTTATTTCAATTTAAGTGTTTTCATTTGAATATTGACAAAATAAATAACGAGAATATTGAGGTTGGCACTGAAAGTAAACAATCAATTAACTATTCTTACTGCTGACAGCGCTTTTTGACTAACTTTACAATAGTTGGGCAATATTTTCAGTTTCACATTCGAAACAATGGTTCATATTCAATCCAGTATATAGGTAAATTGGGGTATTTATAGTACTTCTATCAACAACAAAAACAACAACAATAAATATCGCAGCTTTTACTGTCTGATCATTCAATTCAAGTCAACAAAACGATTTTTAATTGTTGAAATAAATAATGATATGAATTCAACATCCGGTTTTCAAGTGTAAAATGACTTTCCGGGTAATCCCCGCATGCCAGGCTGAGAAATGAAAGTATGAACTTCTATAGCAATCTAAGTACCCATCGACTAACTTGAATCAATAAAATTGCATGTAGTCTTATTAGCACTTTGAGTTGGGTACCTAACTATACTTCAATCTTGGCAAAAACTACAGGAACAACCGCTTTAAAAAAGCTCCTCATTCCCCAACCAAGCAATGTTGGTTTGACTGTCATTGGAAAACTAACGTTGCATTGAGTGGTGGCCTGAGAAAACAGAAGTTCTTTCGCTCCTCTTCCCCCCGCGAAGCAAAATAACGTATTTAGTTTTATCAGGCTAATTGAATAGTAGAGGAATATAGTTAAAAGAACTTGGCAAACTTGTGTCCTTAGAATATTAATAATTACTTTTTGCTGAGATTGTAGGTCATGTCAGCAAACAAAGATGATAAATATAAAAAAAAAACTTTAAATAATTGAGTAAGATATATGCTTTAGATGCCTAAAATGAATTATAATTTAAACGCCTATATTTAAACGATATAGTAACCTTTTTAGTATAAACTATACACATACAAAACTCACAGTAATCAGCTTGATTGAAACTGAACAGCTCCCAGTCGAAAAGTTTGCGATTCTAAATTCTGTGACCTCAAATTAACGCGGTTCATCTGGATCGTGTTTTTACTTTCAACGATAAACCATCATTAAAATACAAATTAGTTTGACTCTGGCCTGAATTTGGTTAAATTTATTCAGACAATAATTCCCTTTTAGATTAAAATCAGAACAATATATATTATCTAGAGTATATCAATTACGATGCTTACTTACCTATTTACGATTCATCTATAATTGTAAAATTGTTGGGCCATCACAAAAACAGAGTGGCGAAGCCATGACGTCACGTTTCCATGGTTGCATTTTTACTGGATCTGAACATGGCGGCGCTTTCAATATATGCGATGGCAACTTTCTTTTCTGATGAACACAAATCGATCTCTCGCGGTGAAAATCACTACAAATCTGGTCATGTATTATCTTATTCATATTGTGATGGAATTTTAAGAGGATCAGTACAAGCTAGCATGAAAAACAAGAGCTATAAAGTTACGGTATTAAAGTGTGTACCGAGGCGGGTAACCGGTCGTTTCGAGCTTTCTCCTTTTCGAGCTCTTTATTATAAGTCGTTTCGAGCTAGCGTACAGTCGTTTCGAGCTTTATAAATATAGATACGATTTATGTATAAAATATACATAAGGATATAATATAATACATATATATACACATACAAACACATTGTAAAGTATAATTATTGATTATAAGGGGGAAAAAAAATTTTTGTAAAAAAATCGTCTTAGTGTAGCAGTCAACGAGTGTCACTTATACTCAAAAATATACGAAATAAACTGATTTATTATGGTATTACGGTGTTTACTTAAATCAAACACACTCCAATAATGGTAAGAAACCATTAACTAATGTATTAGTGTAATAATAAGTTTAAAAATTGTGAGTTATTGCCGACAAGCGATCAGTTTTGAAAGCGCTTTAATAAATCCGCCGGGCCGAAACACAAACACAACACTCTTCGATACCAACACTTCGATTCAAATCAAGTAATAAAACACATGTTTTTCTGTGTATGATTAAACCTAAACACTCCAATAATGATAACAAACCTTTATTTAATGTATTAGTGTGATAATAAGTTTGAAAAATGTGAGTTTTTGCCCAGCTACAAAAGCGCTTAATATCAAACATTTATTATGGCGAGTTTATTGTTGATGGTAGACATGAAAGTGATTACGCCAATCACGTTCAATCATGTGTATCAGTATGCTTACCTAAAAGGAAACATATGTTTTTTTCATGATCTAGAACTAATTACAGGAACAATAGCGTGTAAACCGGTATTTCGGACCGGTATTCCATGACTGTTTTATTTCTTCGATTTTTTTTTTAGAAATAACAAAAATTAATCAAAGGATAACCATGTGTTTTCTTTTAGATATATCTTAATAACAATCAAATTCGTTCTACGGAGTGTGAATGCCCGAGAGGTGCCTTCAAGTGTAGCCACGCTGTGGCGTTGTTTCTTCACGGTTACAACAACATAAGTAGGACCGACGTCGAATGTTCATGGAAGAAAAAAAAAGCACAGCATTCAACAAAGTCTGTAGAAGAGATGTACCTTCCGAAAGAGTATGTGCCTTTAAAGCGATCAGCAACGGAAGAAGACAAAACCTGGTTGTTTGACCGTCTGTAAGCGATCACATTCAAAAGACATTCAAAAGGGGACGTGATGACATCCACTAAATTCGTACACATCACTTATATACCATAATCTTGCTTAAAAATTGTAGTAGTCTCAAAATAAGTATTTCGATATCTTCCCTATCTATTCACGGACATTTGTGTGTATTTTCAAGTGTTGTCATCAAAAGGCCGCATTTTTAGAAGCACTTTCGTAAACACCTTTGATTCGCCCGCTGAAATCAACGATTGGAACGTTTACGGTCAAATCACACAACTTTTATCTTTAATAACTTCGCAATAAAGACCTCAAATCGTCTAAATTTTTGCACATCAATACATTAACTCACACTGATCTCATAAGGCAGGGTGATGAATTTTTTTTGAGCTAACTAATTTTCTTTTTCGAGAAAAACAAAGTCAGTTTCCGTTACAACACTTCATATTACATCTGCAAAAAAGGACTTTCATTTTATATTTTTCTAACTATCAAACAGACTTAAAACGATCTAAAGGAGAAAAACAATTCACACTTATTTGAATATGCATATTTTATTTGACGATAAACTTATACATACAAAATTAATTTGAGTCAAGAAAACTTTTTTCAAAGTTAATTTAGTATGAAAGTCGTACGAGTTTTCAGTTTTCATAAAGGCAAAAAAAAACATTTTTCATATACCATAAGAGACCTCCTCCCAGATGTGAGCATAAGTGGATGTTCCTTTCACTGGACACAGGCAGTGTGGAGAAAGGTATAAAACAGCACTATATTCAATGTGGGCATGGAGTAATCAATATCTTATTTTCTAATCCAGAAAATGTTTTTTTTGTTTTTTAAAGACATAATTCAACCTTGTTGGTTTTATTTAAACCTTGCTTTCTGACTACTCGCTCATTGAATTCACATTGTTTTAGCCAGAAAGCTAGGTTTAAATAAAACCAATAAGGTTAACGTGTCTTTAAAATAAATATTTTCTAACCATTTCCAATTATTTGTCTAGGTAGCAGATTTAGGACTGTCCCCAGCATATCAAGGTGATGCCGGCACCTACAAATTCATTGGCCGCCTTCTCGCACTGCCTTACCTGCCTCATGACTACATAACAAACCAGTTCCGACGACTACAACGCCAAGCTGCAACACCTGCCTTACTTGACTTGACAGCCTACATCAACGACACATGGATTGAAAGTAACACTTGGCCACCCTCCACATGGTCTGTCTTCAAAGAGGCAGTCCGTACCAATAAAGACGTGGAGGGGTGGCACAACGCCCTCAACCGAAGAGCCCATGGAAAGTGCAACCTTCCACTCTATCTGCTTATAAAACTACTGTTCGATGAAGCTGAGCTCTCTGCCATGCAGATACGGCTTGTTCATGAAAAAAAGCTAAGAAGAACACAGCGAAAGGTGTACCGAGATATGCAAGTGAAAATCTTCAGCAGTTGGGATACCTTCGACGCCGACCACAACGCACAACGTCTACTGAGAGCCTGCACACACATGTGTGCAGGTCCAAGAAGAGAGTGAGCCCTCTTAAAAACTCAAAATGGCTCCTTTAGGAGCCGCCAAATGCTTTAAAAGTCAATGACAAACATGCTTTAATAAAAATTGACACATATATTCACACACTCAATTCACAATTTTATAAAAAAATAATGATAATTTTCCTTTTTAATTTGTATGTGCTTTTTACACAACTTAATCACATTTTTTATCACATTTTCTTCAATTAAATAGAAGAAAATGTGATAAAAAATGTGATTAAGCTGTGTAAAAAGCACATACAAATTAAAAATTACAAGAAAGAATAAAATTAAGAAATAATTATCTAAGAAAAAATCAAATTACAATTATATAATTATAATTATTATTATAATTATCGTGATAAATATTATTGATGATCAGTAAATAATTTAGCAGATTTTCGAAAATGTGTTAAATTTTATTGAATAAATATTGAAAAGTTTGCAAACAAAAAGTTAGAATATAATTTGAGGAACAATATTTTCAAAGGTTTCTTTTCAAATGTCATCTTTAAAAAGTAAATACAAGTGGAATATATGTGGCTTTCATATATTCAATCTATAGATGATCAAAAATTAATAATCAAATTTCATGGTAACATTCACATGATCACATCATAAATTTAATAGTTTGAATTTTATTTTTTATAATCTCAAAAACCTACATGTGTTAGAATATTGCTTCTCAAACGACAATAAACAATAATAAGAGAGAAAAATCTATCAAAAACGCACTAGCATTCAAGAAAAAATGCATTCGTGTGAGTTTAATACTCGATCACGATAAATAAACGGTAAATAAACTCACCACTACCTTCGTCAAAATAGTAGAGTTTTCAGCTTATTTTCTTTCTAGAACTCTTTCAGTCCCTTTCAAATTGTTCTTCTGCTAAAGATTGGATATAAGAGCCTTATTCAAGGTATTTTTGGTTGAGTTTGAGCACGTTCGACAGGTTCGTTCGACATTATGAAACCGCCATCTTGTATATTTACATCACATGATGCACGTGACTTCGCGACCTCAAAACCCGTCAAATTATTACTTAAATTGTTTTTCACATCTTCAAAATATATTGTTTACGGTTTAAAATCATTTTAAAATGATTTTACAAAGGATTTGTTAAGATAAACATGCTTTTCAGGTATGGCTCGAATGTGTATATAAAAGAGCTCGAAAGTGCAGTGATCGAGCTCGAAAAGGAGAAAACTCGAAACGACCGGTGCGGGTAACCGGTCGTTTCGAGCTTTCTCCTTTTCGAGCTCTTTATTATAAGTCGTTTCGAGCTAGCGTACAGTCGTTTCGAGCTTTATAAATATAGATACGATTTATGTATAAAATATACATAAGGATATAATATAATACATATATATACACATACAAACACATTGTAAAGTATAATTATTGATTATTAGGGGGAAAAACTTTTTTTGTAAAAAAATCGTCTTAGTGTAGCAGTCAACGAGTGTCACTTATACTCAAAAATATACGAAATAAACTGATTTATTATGGTGTTACGGTGTTTACTTAAATCAAACACACTCCAATAATGGTAAGAAACCATTAACTAATGTATTAGTGTAATAATAAGTTTAAAAATTGTGAGTTATTGCCGACAAGCGATCAGTTTTGAAAGCGCTTTAATAAACCCGCCGGGCCGAAACACAAACACAACACTCTTCGATACCAACACTTCGATTCAAATCAAGTAATAAAACACATGTTTTTCTGTGTATGATTAAACCTAAACACTCCAATAATGATAAAAAAACCTTTATTTAATGTATTAGAGTGATAATAAGTTTGAAAAATGTGAGTTTTTGCAGAGTTTATTGCCCAGTTACGAAAGTTTATGTCGAAAGGAAGAAAAACGCTTAGCAACGAAACACAAACAAAACACTTCGGTTCAAATCAAGTAATAAAACACATGTTTTTCTGTGTATGACTAAACCTAAACACTCCAATAATGATAAGAAACCTTTCTTCAATGTATTAATGTGATAATAAGTTTGAAAATTGTGAGTTTTGCAGAGTTAATTGCCGACAAGCGATCAGTTTTAAAAGCGCTTTAATAAACCCGCCGGGCCGAAACACAAACACAACACTTCGATTCAAATCAAGTAATAAAACACATGTTTTTCTGTGTATGATTAAACCTAAACACTACAATAATGATAACAAACCTTTATTTAATGTATTAGTGTGATAATAAGTTTGAAAAATGTGAGTTTTTGCCCAGCTACAAAAGCGCTTAATATTGAACATTTATTATGGCGAGTTTATTGTCGATGGTAGACATGAAAGTGATTACGCCAATCACGTTCAATCATGTGTATCAGTATGCTTACCTAAAAGGAAACATATGTTTTTTTCATGATCTAGAACTAATTACAGGAACAATAGCGTGTAAACCGGTATTTCGGACCGGTATTCCATGACTGTTTTATTTCTTCGATTTTTTTTTTTAGAAATAACAAAAATTAATCAAAGGATAACCATGTGTTTTCTTTTAGATATATCTTAATAACAATCAAATTTGTTCTACGGAGTGTGAATGCCCGAGAGGTGCCTTCAAGTGTAGCCACGCTGTGGCGTTGTTTCTTCACGGTTACAACAACATAAGTAGGACCGACGTCGAATGTTCATGGAAGAAAAAAAAAGCACAGCATTCAACAAAGTCTGTAGAAGAGATGTACCTTCCGAAAGAGTATGTGCCTTTAAAGCGATCAGCAACGGAAGAAGACAAAACCTGGTTGTTTGACCGTCTGTAAGCGATCACATTCAAAAGACATTTAAAAGGGGACGTGATGACATCCACTAAATTCGTACACATCACTTATATACCATAATCTTGCTTAAAAAATTGTAGTAGTCTCAAAATAAGTATTCCGATATCTTCCCTATCTATTCACGGACATTTGTGTGTATTTTCAAGTGTTGTCATCAAAAGGCCGCTTTTTTAGAAGCACTTCCGTAAACACCTTTGATTCGCCCGCTGAAATCAACGATTGGAACGTTTACGGTCAAATCACACAACTTTTATCTTTAATAACTTCGCAATAAAGACCTCAAATCGTCTAAATTTTTTCACATCAATACATTAACTCACACTGATCTCATGGCAAATATTTTCAACAACCCAAAATACAAATTCGCTTTCCATTCGAGCGGCAAAGACAGCAAAAAAGTGAGAAATCTCTAGTTTTAAACTTTAATAACTCATCTAGTTTTTATTCCATCGTTCTGAAACTTGCACAACCGCTTTCGGATGAATTGTAGATTCCATGGCAAACGGTTTCAAAAGCCAAATTAACAAATTTCTGACCAAACAATTTTACGAAAACTCGGTCCGTCATCATGAAAAGTTAACACAAAAACTATTAAAACATTTTTTTTTTCTTATCCTACAAAAAATAACTTGTTCTACCGATAATTATCAACAATCCGAGTTATTATTAGGAAAAATCCAGAATTTATATTAATTTTACATTTTTCGTATCATCTGTTGCGTTACCGTCACGCAATCCCGTATATCAAGATTTAGAAATTGTCAATTTTCTTTCATATGAAAAAGGTACGTTGAGAGATATTGTGTTGTAAATGCTTGCAATGGAATACTCAATCCATGGAGAGTTCCAGGGTTCAAAATCAGGAGTACGTACATCTCTAATTTGAAAAAAGTTTTTAAATATTTTCTGTTTTTTTTTTACAAATTGTCAATTTTCAGTCATATCTAAAAATAGGTCATTTGCATGTTGAAAGATATTGTGTTGTAAATACTTGCCATGGAATACTCAATGCATGGAGAGTATCAGGGTGCAAAATCAGGAGTATATCTCTAATTTGAAAAAAGTTATTAATAATTTACTGTTTTTTAGAAATTGTCAATTTTCCATCATATCAAAAAACCTCATTTGCATGTTCAATGATATTGTTTTGTAAATGCTTGCCATGGAATACTAAATGCATGGAGAGTACCAGGGTGCAAAATCAGGAGTATATCTCTAATTTGAAAAAAGTTATTAAGAATTTACTGGTTTTTTACAAATTGTCAATTTTCCGTCATATCAAAAAACCTCATTTGCATGTTCAATGATATTGTGTTCTAGATGCTTGCCATGGAATACTCAATGCATGGAGAGTACCAGGGTGCAAAATCAGGAGTATATCTCAAATTTGAAAAAAGTTATTAAGAATTTTCTGTTTTTTTTTTTTTTACAAATTGTCAATTTTCAGTCATATCAAAAAACCTCATTTGCATGTTCAATGATATTGTGTTGTAAATGCTTGCCATGGAATACTCAATGCATGGAGAGTACCAAGGTTCAAAATCAGGAGTATATCTCTAATTTGAAAAAAAGTTTTTAAGAATTTACTGTTTTTTTACAAATTGTCAATTTTCCGTCATATCAAAAAAGGTCATTTGCATGTTGAAAGATATTGTGTTCTAAATGGGATTGCTATGGAAAGATAAGTGCTATCATGTGATAGATATTGATGAGAAAAATTAAAACATTTGACTGACATGATCACTGACCACGCCCTTGCAAAGTAATGACGTCTTCAATGCTTTGCCTGGTTTAAGAAAATCCATGTAACTTCTGAACTATTTAGAATATTTAAATAATATGTGTACCAACAAATAGGTATAGCTGTCAGCTTTTGAGCAATACTAGTTTCATGCTCATCAGATCACCTTGAAAATTGACTTGACTGACAGATTTGACGTCATAACACGTGATAGGTGTGGTCAATTGACAAACCAAGGCCATATTTGTTTATGCCTCAACTAGCCGTCCAATGATACCAGAGTTGTATAAGTTCATAGGTTAACCGTAACCCCTGAAAACTAGGGTTCCAGATCCTATATATTTCTTATTTCTTATTACTACAACTTGTGTTTGAAATCCAGCTTTGCTGAAAAACTCCCTTTTTGAAATTTTTGATGGAAATGAAAACAAATGGTATCATTTGAAAGATATCGATGAAATAGATTTAAAAAATTGACTGGCATGATCACTGACCACGCCCTTGCAAAGTTATGACGTCACTTTGCCTGGTTTAACAAAAGTCGTCGAAGGTACTTCTATGTAAAATATCCCATCTGGGTGTGTCTACGATGGCCCATGCTTTGTTTGACAGCTACCTGTCCGAACGTTCGCAATATGTGCGTATCAATACCACTAACTCTCTACCGCTGTCTCTGAAACATGGAATTTTATTTCTTAGTCCGGTACAACGCGCAATTACTTCGCGAAATGGGTACAGCTTACTTTTGGGCGATTTGTTCACTTTTTGTCGGAAAAACACACCGAGGTCGACTTAGGGCAAGTCTATAATTTGGTATATATTGTATACGGATACAAAGTGTGTAAGTCTCCAATTTTCGTGTTTTTGATGCCTCAAAGTCTCGGATTTTTGTGTTCAGTTTTGATGTCTATTAAAAGTCTCGGATTTTCGTGTTTTTCAAAGTCTGGAATTACTATTCGCTACCCCTCAAAGTGATGCACGTTTTTTTTGGGGGGGGGGATGGGAGGGGGGGGGGCTTGGCTCTGTGCAGGATTTTTATTTGGGCGCATTGGCCGTGCACGTTTTTTATTTGGGGAATTGCCACCCCACCTCCCCCAACTTCTAATGGTCCACCCCTAAAACTAAAATCATCATTTTAATTACAGGAAAACGTAAATTTGACCATATTACTCCAGTTTTACACGAGCTGAGATGGCGTCCTATAAAGCAGCGTCTACAACACAAAAACACTCTGTTAACATTTAAATGCCTAAATAATTTAGCACCCAAATATTTGAGCACCAGATTTGTCAAAAGAAGCAGCATCCATCAACGTAACACTAGAAACAACAATGACCTGAACATCCCAAAATTTCGCACAGCAACAGGACAGAGAACGTTCTATACAGAGCAACAAAGTTATGGAACCAATTAGACGATTCTTGCAAACAGACAACAAATCTAAACTCTTTCAAAAAGAACTAAAAAAGAACTTAAAAGACATAAATAGTACTATATGGTACATCTTGTTCTACCATTTTATATCTCGAACGCTTTTATAACTATCATTCTTCGTATTTTTTTTATATGCAAATATCTATTCTTTGTGTAAATTATTCTTGAAAACCCTTTTATAGGAAGATTAATAAAATGTATGTATGTATGTAAAGCATACGGTTAATTGAGCGTAAATTTACTTCTGAGAAAGTTAAAACGCAAAAACGTTTTGAAGACAAAAATAGCCATTATTGACACAATCGGATTATCAGAGATTATAACACATTATTATGCGCCGACTGATGACATGCAAAGTAAATGGAAATTAAGTTCTTGTAAGTTTCCCGAACATAAACGATCATAACTAGAAAAATTCTCCAGAACTCGAGAATTGCAACAATAAATGATTAAGTAAGTAATCGAATACGCCCTCGCATGTGTTCCACTGATCGTTGCAATTGCAATCGTGACGTGAGAGCAAGGTCAGTGACAATATTATAAAAAAGACATCAAAAGGTTTTTCGTTATATTGATAATACTCACAATTTAATACATTGAATTGATATTTTCAATGTGGACGGAGTTTGAAAGATTTCGCTAAGTTTGGTTAGATTATAAAAATAAGAACATGTTTGAGGACTTTTTTGAAGCCAATTATATCAGAAAAAGACGTGCATTTGATAATTCTTGAGAATCTGTTAAAAAAAATGCTGCTGCTTAAAAATGAGATATAAAATATTCCCCGAAACCTTAAAACATTTTTTTTGGAAGGGGGTGGGGGGGGGGGGGGGGGTGTGGATTTTTTGGGGGGAAGCAGCTATCAAAAACAACGAACAACTTCAACTGCACAGGTGGTATTCAATTTTTAATCTGCAGTCTGGCAGTCGAAGCAACAAAAAAAAAAAATACAGTAAAAATTAAAAAAAAACATAACCCCCCTGGCCTTGTGATATAAACCATTTATAGCGTGTTGGAAACTAAAGGCGCAGGGCTTTAAGGTCGTGGTCAGACTAGCGCTTGCTTGAGTATAATCTGTTTACTTAGCGTCATTTGCCAGTGTGACCGATAACACTCACTAATCCACGCTTGCTTGAAATCTGATCAGAAATGCTAGAATTTTCAAAGGAACTGCAGCAGCATTCAAGCTCACTCTGTACCATGACTTACCTGTGCTGAGCGGAAACGATATATAGTAAATTGGCTTAAAGTTATCATAAGCAAGCTCGCTCAAAGCAAAGCATAAGCGCTAGCTAGCCTGACCGCGACCTAATATACATGAAACATAACATGTTAACCTTGTATCCTTGATTTATTTCCCTGATTTTGGACAAACGTATTGTGCTCTATGACCCCTCTATGGTACTTTGATATTATTACTGACATTTTCATCTCTCAGCTAGGGTTAAGTTTATGAATGTTTCAAAATACGATAACTTCTAACGTATTGATCCAATCTATGTCAAACTTTCAGATGTTGTTATTTTACCTCAATCACGGAAGATACAAGCTGTCAGTTGAGTTTTAGTGCGCATGCGCAGAAGTTAGAAAAAGTCCTGGGAGGCTCGTACGTGAGAAATTTCGGCTAATTTTCGACTGAATTGTGTTTAACACTAACTTTATAGCAATGCTTTTGGTTTTTCTAACCTTTTCTTGGTTTTGATTTGATGTTTTTTTTAATTTTCACGTGAAAATTTCTGAGCCTCCTTTACAATACTCTAGTTCAGTCAGAATGACTAGTATAGAGTACTAATGTACATGGTTCGATAGAACAATTTCTCTCCTTCAATGTGGTACTAAATTTAGAGTTAAGTCTATAACGAAAAGTCACGTGACGCGACCAACCAATAATGCAAATTGTTTTTGATCATTTTTTTGAAAACAATTAGCTCCTTATAAATATAGCTTAAAACATCACCAAACTACGTATACGTAATATGCTCCTTGTTTTTGAAAGTTTTAGCTAGGAACAAGTAAATATTATGGGATATATGCTCGTTTGAATTTCGCGATCTAAAAAAAAAAAAAGTGTTCGATTTCTTTCCCACCGAACATTCTGGTTATTTTTGGTGTGTTTAACATAATGCACTATGCAAACAAAATTTAAATGATTGACGTACCCATGTTTGGAACAAGGTTGCATGGCAAGTTCTATCTTGCCATACTAAAAGATGTTCATTAGAGTAAATAGGAGTGGCATTATAAGCAATTGAATTTTCTTAGACAAGAAAACTGGGAACAAGTTAATTGAAACCCTTATAACTTCGCTTATATTTTCTCAAACGTTAACACGCATACATCATTGGAAAGCGTTTGACTAGGAAATTAAAATCAATGGTTAAACTTTCATAAATAACGTATTGCGTATGCGCAGTGATCTTTTACTTTCTCAAATTACAAAATTCATACCTACGGAGTTAGTTTTTATTTTAAATTCAAGCGTATTTTTATGCTTGTTAGGATCATGTATCTCCTCATTGGTGGAGCCTTTAGAGAGTCTTTAAATTCTAACCCTAGTTTGACAAAAAAAATTATGCGCATGCGTAGATGATCAAAAAAATAAACTAATATTGTTTGCCTAGTCCAGTAGATTACCATACGCTAACAATAAATTGAAATTATTTTAATGCGCGTGCGCAGTGACTTATTTATTTCTTGCTAACCCTAATCCCTATTTCCTGCGCATGCTCACTTACAGATTTCAAATATTTTTCAAAATGAAAGACATTTGTCATGCTGTTCATGCCAATGAAATCATCTTTTGATAAAACTTCTAGAAAGTCCCTCAAATTGAAACCCTAGTTTGAAATTTAAAATTTCAGCGCATTCGCAGTTATACAAAAACAAATCTTGTAGAAATATATGGTGTAGTACATTAACATCGGCTATCAAACAGTTCAAGATATTAAATTGCGCATGCGCAATGAATTTTAATTTTGATGCTAACCCTAACCCCTATCTCCTGCGCATGTGCAGTACTGTTATGCATTTTATGTCAATGTAATGCCAGTTTACTATGGTACGTGGTAGAAAGCTAAATTTAAATATATTTGTACGCGCTGAAATAGTAATAAAGTGTTTGCTGTGCATATGTCTTGTCGATATAGATGGTTCTTTAATCAGTTCCATAAATGGGAGGGCGTCAGGGTTGCTTAAACTTTGTTAAACAGATTTAACCTGTCGAGTTTCCTACGTTGTTGTTTTCAATCGAAGTTTTTCAAGCATCTTTGTAATAGATCCAGACTCGTAATTGTAGTAGTCAGATAGGACAAATCGTGCAGCTCGACGTTGCACCTTCTCTATTTCATTGATGAGTGTGTGGGGGTCCCTGCGTGGGTTGCTCTAAAACAGTAGAACATGCATGGGTAATGCATTGAAATTGTTTAGTAGTTATTGTTTAGTATATATAACAGGAGTTATTAAAAGATTAAAATTTACACTCCCCTTCAGGTATATAAGGTTATCCTCACTTTTTTTACACAAGAAAGTGTTTAGGTGCATCAGTGAACATAGTACTGCTCTAATATCACATAACGGTAGTAGTATGTGGTGCATATGTATACGGACCCTGTAATGAGATGCCACCTATCAACCACTTCCTGTACCAGCTCCCACCTATCAACAAACCGCATCCAAGGCAACCAAACAACAACAACCCTCCGCGTCCCTAACAACCGCCCCACCACCACGCCCCCGTGACAGTCACGCCACCCTTCGCATCACGCAACGCGCGTGAGCGCGCGCGGGGAGGATCGGGGGCGAGAGTCGAGACGGCGTTTTTTGGATCGGGGCGTTTAATTCTAGATTTGTTACACACGCTTTTTTCTCTACACTTTGATGTACTGGCTGTAGGTGTTCTTGCCGCCCTTGTACCCGATCTTGCCGATGGTCTTGGCCACAATGCCCCAACCCGGGGCGGGTCCCGACAGGATGGTGCTCAGGCCCTCGGCGATCTGCTCCTGGATGTAGGGCACGCTGCCCTTCCTGTGGCGGCGGAGCGCCACGGCGCCCTGCCGGCGACTGCGCCGCTTCTTCTTCTTCTTCGCCTTTCCCCAGCCGCTCTGTGTGTGCTTCCGGCGCTGCTCCAGGTTCCACAGTTCGGTGGCGCCCCACATTCCCCCGAGCTGCGGGGCCCGCGCGCCCTTGGTCGTCTTTCTCTTGCCGCCGCGCATCTTCATCTTGCCGTCGTTGTCGTTGCGTGTCGCGTGCGGTCTGCGCGGGGCGATCACTTGGTGGCGGCTTTTATGGCCTCTTTGGTCGCGTACCCGGCGCCGGCGGCGACGGCACCGGCCGCGGCCGCCTTGCCGGCGGCGATCGCCGCGGTGATCAGCGCCGCGAGAAAGAACAGACCCCCCTTCTGAGTTCGGCGTCGCCCGCCCATCTGCTTGGAGCGTCGCTTCTGCTTCTTCGGTCGTCGTCCTCCGGACTGGGAGTAACCTTTTGGACACCGACGCTTCATGGTGGCGCGGTTCTTGCATAAATGACGCGGTCGTCGTCGGGGCGGTCTTATATGCGGATCGGGTTGGTCATCAGGTTGCCGAACAGCACTTTCTTGGCGTTGCCAGTGCTCGTCGGATACCGACGGACCGGTCAGACCGCCCCGCTGCTTGCGGCGTTTCTTGATCTTCCCGACCAGACCCCTGGTGAGATTGAAGAGGGGTGTGCGATAACCGCCCCGCTGCTTTTTCTTTTTCTTCTTATTCATACCCGCCAGTATCCTGTTCACCATGGCGTACGAGGGATCTCTCCTCATTGGGAATGTGCTACCCCCCGCCTGATCGTCCCAGGTGCTCTTCAGGGGCACCGACGGCATCACGCCGCCACCCTGTCTTTTTCGTCCGCGGCGTCCTCCCTTTTGTCTCGGCATGCTGCTCGGAATGGTACATAACGGAGCGTGCGGGCTTATTTAATCATATCTCGTCAGAGACGCGGACAGTGCGGACAACAAACATGGGAAAGCGACGACAGTCGGGCGGACGCCGCCAGCGCGGAGGCAACGTGTTCAAGAAGCTGGGCAAGAGGTTCGGGAGCGGACTCCTCTCCAAGTCGGGAGGCGTCACCGACATGGTGGTGGGTAAGGCCGACGGGCTGTTGAAGGACCTGATCAAGAAGAAGGTGAAGAACAAGGTGGCGCGGGAGCTGCTGGTGGGACAGCTGAACGCGGCCAGACCCATCCTGGTGCGCGAGGCCAAGAAGGCCCTGGGGCAGAGCG
The DNA here is from genome assembly GCA_949775045.1 of Metridium senile. Classification (NCBI taxonomy): domain Eukaryota; kingdom Metazoa; phylum Cnidaria; class Anthozoa; order Actiniaria; family Metridiidae; genus Metridium; species Metridium senile. Next base: position 47,370,087 of record OX459096.1, read on the forward strand.
GGTCGGGGTGGCGTCGAAGATATCGTCGCCGCCGTCGGTGAAACTGATTCATTTCATCGCCTACCATGGGAAAGCACAGTAGCGGACGAGCCTGGCTCACGAAAGCGCTCCATTGTGAAATCTGCGACCAAGACAAATGCTACGACAGGGAAGAACTCCAGAAGACTCACTCTCGAATTTTCGAAGGACTGCTTGGGTTTATGAAGAGATTAAACGAGGGCGCTCACCCCAAGACTCGATTGCAAAAGTGGTACGTCTACTATCTTCGGCATCTAGCCCGCACCAGAAAAGCTCCAATTCTTTACACGTTCAAGGAAAGTCAATTGTACTACTATATCAGAAAAGCGTGCAAGAAGCAGCAGCAGCAGCGTCGCAAAGACAAGAGAAGAAGAAACAAGAAAAGTTCCCCAGAGCATTACAAGTACGTGCTACCCCCCTTGGATCTGGAACCAGAGGTAAAGGAGTTCGACCCCGAGGTCGAAGCGTTCGTAGAAAGTTTAATGAATTCTGAAGCAATCCCAATAACGTCGATATTTTCTTAGATGAATACGCCGTGGACAACAGACGAAGAAGATAAGACGTGGGCCCAGATAATAAAGATAAGAAAGTATCATGGCGATCAGGAACGGCTTCACGGTCGAAAGATGTATTTGGCCGAACCCGAAGTAAACAGCATTGTTTTAACGATTTGCAAATAAAAAAAAGATCAGAGACAAAGTGGTGTTGTTGTTTTTTATTTTTTCTGCAGTACGTACACTTGCGTTCACACAGGCACGCCTGTTGGGGTCTCTGCGACCTGCTCTTTCGTCGCGCGACGCGCATGACTTTGTTCACAAACTTGTAGACGAGCATGTCGTTGTTCTTCTTCATCTTGCTGAACTTGTTCACGAAGTTGGAGAACGCGCCGCCGTGAGTTCGCGAGTAGAGGTACGCCAAGCAGTAGTGTCCGCACACGTACGTGTCGTTGCGCTGCAGGTGCGGCATCCTCACAACGCTCACGTGTTTCAGGATCTCGGTGAGTATGGGGTTGGCGTGATACACGCGCTTCAGATGGTCCGTGCCGAACGAGTCCATGATCTCAATGCGGGTGTCGTCGAACTCTAGGGCGTACAGCGCGACTCAGTGCTGTCCTGGTTTGGAGATGGGATCGGTGATGAAGATCATGCCCCACGGTCGCGCGGGCGGGGTGGTCTTGTACCGCCTCAGGAGGGTCAGGGCCTGGTCGGAGCCCTGGGTTCCCTGGAAGGTGTAGTCGGGACGGTTGTTGTAGTTGGGTGGGAGGGTCGCAATGGTGTTGATCTGGTCGGTGCGTAGTTGAATTCTTGGTGAGGTGATCTGCATCTTAGTAGGTGTAACGCAGGGCGAAGTTCTTGTTACCGTCAAGCCAACCTTCTTGCTCAAAGTAGCCTATGGCTATGATGGTGGTGTTGTGGTTTGTGTCTGCAGAAAAGTCGACGACGATGTTGACGCTTCCTGTGTTTCTTTGGTACACGTAGTTGAAGTTCTGTTCCCCGTCGGGGTTGAAGTTGTACTGCAGGATGTAGTTGCCGCCGATGTACGATTCACGACTGATGCCCACGGAGGGGGAGTTGATTCCTTGGCCTGTGAACTGAAGCATTGTGTTATATCCATTCTCTTTCATGGGTTCGGTCAGGTCGAGGCGTTGGAAGGGAAGCTCTTCCCCATTTCTGGTCACACGGACGGACGATTGGTTCATGTCTCGGAAGTTGGTGAAGGAGTGGGCGTAACTGCCGGTCATCGAATCTCCATATACGAAGACGATGTTCATGTAGTTGGGGCACGAGCCGTTGAAGATGTTCGTCATGGTCACCTGACGGCGACCGTTCACACACTGGTGGCTGATCATGCGGGTGGCAAAGTGGGGGAAGTAGATCACGTTCTTCTTGAACAATTGTTTGTTCTCAACGTCGAGATGGATTGCCGGGTTCACTTCCACTTGAGGAATCCAGATGAGGGCCGAGTAGGGGACGATGGAGAACTTGGGGGCTCGGCTGATCGCAGGGTTGGCCGCTTCCTGAGAGGCCATCATGACGACGGTAGGGTCGTTCCAGGTGATTCGAAATTTCAGTTCACACCCTGGGGGAAGGTACTTGTTGGTCTTGAACAGAGGGATCTCAGGGTGGATGATGAACTTCACGGTACGGTTGCTGCAGCAGAGTTTGTGCCGTTGCTGGGCTCCCTTGTTGTTGGCCAGGGGGTCTTTCTCGCTCATGAGTTTGGTCATCCAGTTGTTGAGCACCGTTCGCGAGGCGGCGGCGTTGGCCGCGCTGAAGGCCTCGTCTCCCAACGCAAACGTCCCCGCGGCGCCCGTCGCGTCGGCGGTCGCCAGATGGGGGAGGGGGTTCAAGACGTCATGCCGTCCAGGAGTGTCGGCGTACAACCCCTCCATGGTGAGCCTGGACTTTTTATCTTCCTTGGAATAATTCATGAGGCGGTTGAAGTAAGCCTCGTAATGGTAAGTGTTGGTGTTGGTGGCGCTCACAGGCTGGTTGTTGATCAAGACCTGGATGTTCTTGATGAGGGTGTGGCCTATGTTGTTCGAGGGAAAGGCGTGGGCAGCTTGGGTGAGCAGCGTGCTGTCGTTAGCCTCGAATCTCACCTGGTATTCAAAGGTGATCTTGGACATGTCGATGAATGCCTCTGACGCGTTGACGACGATGTCCAGAGGGTTGGTAGTGCTCTGGTGCTGCCCGTACGCCTCGTATCGAATCTTGTTGGTGGTCTCGTCCACCATCTCCTTGCGGAACAAGTCGGTGATGGCGGACTTGTAGGCTTTCTCGGGAGGGCCCGGGGTGACATCGTCGGCCTTTGCGCTACCGGCGGCGGGCTCGAGACCGTCGTCGAGATCATCGTCGGGGTGCGGTCGTTTTGGCATGGTGTGAATCGATCGGAGCGACTCTGCGAATGACGGTGCTCGTGAAAGGTGCTTCTATTTGTACTTGATGGGTTAGCGTTCGCGAAGCTGTCGCAATTCGTGATTCAGGATTGCTTTGTACTGTCGCTTTGTTGCCGGCGGTGTGTTGCTCTTCTCCAACGCTTCCAACTGAGTCCTTATCGCTTTCTTTCTCTGAAACGGTGTCGTCGGTAGAGTTTTTTTGGCCGACGCCGGAGATGGGGCGAATCGCTTCATCGCTTTTTTTAGAGGGGTGATGCCTGAGGTTGACGCTTGGTCTGTCATGTAAGGGGGTGGTGGCGATGCTCGCACCGGTTGTGGGGGTGTCGCGGCCAAAGGAGGAGGTGGCGGCTGTTGCGGTTGAGGCGCTGCGGGCGTCGTCGCCGGCGTCTCTTGAGCGGTGCTCGTTGGCGCGGCCAGAGCCGCCTGCCTCTGATCGGCGTACGATCGACAGTACGAGGCCAGGTAATCGACTTTCTCAGCAGGGGTTAGTTTGGGGTTGCTCAGAATCTTCTTGATCATCATGTCGGCCTCCTTGACGAACTCGGCGCGCGGGTTCTGCGACAACGACATGTTGACGGCCATGGAACGCAACAGGGCGTTGATGTCAACGCTGCCGTCCGCGTTGATGCTTCCCACGGCCCCGCCGCTCTGCTGCTTGGCACTCTCGAGCATTTCCCTTTGCCGCTCCCATGTGGACTTGGGCACTAAGTAAGCAATGTCGTCGTTCGAAGACATGGCAATGAATGAGACAGAAGTTCAAGAGGTCTGGTTATTTATTTATTTTCTTTTTCTTTCTACTACAAAATTGTTTTCTACTTGCTGACTTGACACGGTCGTACAGCTCCATTTCCTCGAAGGAAAAAAAATGGGGGGTTTCTTCACTCTGGCGATGCACTGCAGCTGCTGAATCATCTGTCTGTTCTCGTGGGTATCTTCCAATGGGGTGCCTGCATCCAGCTTTTGAAGGGCTTCTAGCATCTCTTCTAAAATGGCGACATGCTTCAAGAAGGACTGGTCTTCTTCTGCGAAGATGTTGGAGCAGTTTTCTTCTCGGCAGATCAAGCAGACGTCGACGCTCATGCGAGACATGCTTGCGTGTTGGGTTCTTGCTGTAGACTAAGGCGGTCACCACTTGGCACTTCTTTTGGTGCCTGCTTTGACCAGCTTGTACAGCAAGTCCTCCTCACGGACGTACAGCGGATGCACTTTTCGAGAACGCGCAATGTTGCGCATTCTCCTGTCCAACGAGTTTCCTTGGGGGGTTGATGGTAATATAAAACCAATTTTCTTATAAAACAAACGACGGAGCATCGCTTTTAAAATCGCCGGGTGTTTCTTCTACAGCTCTTGCTTGGGACAATCAGCGTCTTCGCAGATCAAGCACAGGTGGTTTGAACGCATGCCACACGTGTTCATGTATCTCGCCCATCTGTTTTTTTTCTTCCAGTGCTTGTCGGCATTCTCACGGTTCAATTTCAATTGATTCTTGTGGGGTTCCTTGGTGTAGCCGATGCAGGAGTGCATTCTACCATAATCATAAGGGGGGTCGAGAATATCGGCGCTGTAGCGTTTGACGTTGTTTGTACCTCGTCGGTCCAATTCGCCGTTGTCGTCGTCGTCGATGATGTCGTTGGGTCTCTTGTTAGTGCCCATCACACACCTTTGTGTGATAAACCGTTTTCGCTTTTCGGCGGGAGAGCGTTCCATTTTTTGTTCCTTAAGGGTTGACCAGACGTCGGCCTCTGGAGTACAATCTTCCTTTTAACGTCGCCTTCACGCCACCCACGTTCGGTGTTATGTACTTGTTCATTCGCTGAGCTGTTCGCACGCGCATTGGCTGAAGTTTTGAAGGAAGGTTGAACCGGAGTACGGGTTGAGCAAACTTGACGTGAAACGGGTTGTTTACGACCCCGTACCGTGGTACTGTGGTTCCTAGGGGTAGCGCTTTTCTCTTTCTCGCGGGTTGACGGCGGCGTCGTGGCATGATGCTGCTAAAATTTTAGTTTGAGCAACTCGTCTACGGAAGGCTCTTCGTCGATTGTGTCGTCGTCCTCGGGTTCGGTCGGTTTTATAGGCACGGTTTTTTTTTTAGTCATCTTCTCGAGAATCTTTTCCGACCCCTCTTCTACAGCGGACGTGGCTGCTTCTTGAACGAGTTGTTTCCCCACCGTCTTCAACGCAGGCACGGCAACCTTTGCTAACGCTTTAAACGCAGTTCCGAGCAATTGGGCCGTGCTGCCCCCTCTTTGCAAGGCCGAGCGGCGGAACGCCTTGGGGGTCTGGTGAATACCTAATACCTCGGGCTACTCCCGAAAACCACCGTTTCGCTTTTTTTGGCAACACTACTGTCGGAAGCTCTCCCTTGACGGCGCTGTTGCACAACTTGTGAAGGCATCTCCAGTCGGCGTCGCTCGCTGCCTTTAAAGCAGGCCAGATGCTTGAGAAAGTTGAGCTGACGCTTTTCCATGATATACTCCTCACGACGAAATCACCGTTTCATTTCAGGGTGCACTAAGAAGAAGAAGTTACCATGGCCGGGGTCAGCGATAATGTCTCCTACAACCCCGATTCGCCGCTTTATATGAACGACGACTTCTTTGCGGCCAATTACATCCCCGACGCACCAACTCCGGGTAATGAGTTGCCGGGGTCCCCTGCATCACCAGGTGTGAGTGGGTGGGCCAACCAGTTTGAACCCACTTCACCGACAGCTGGTGATACTGGTGGTGACGACAGTGGCGAAGAAACTGGTGATGACGGAAACGTTTCTCCACCAATACCTTTGTCGCAATGGGATCAAAAGTCTACGATTTTGCCGCTCCTCGACGCGGAAATACGCGCGATGCCCCAGAGGGAGAGATACGCTTACTATCAGGCTCTTCGCGCCATCCAATCGAGCTACTCGGACCGTAAGCTTTCACTTCCCGATGATTTACAGGCTTCGTTCACTTTCGTGGTGGGGTTGGTGATGTGGCGCAAGTCAGAAGATTTTAAAAAAATGAATCAATCCCAGATGAACGACTATTACAACAAGCTGATTGAGCTAGAAAGGAATATGGCTTACTACACAAAGCACAGCCAAACGGAGATCAAAAAGGAAATTGTTGCGTTTGAAAGGTACATACATAAGACGACGCTTGGAAGATCGACGGCATCGACAGCATCGACGGAAGACGACGACGACGACGACGATGACGATGATGGGGCAGACCCCACAGAACGCAACAAGAACGTGGATCAGGACACCGTGTCAAAAGCAATAAAAACAAAATTGGGGAAGGGCGATTATCAGACCATCGCCGAAACCACCACGGTCACCACCGTGCGAAAGGGTAAGCGCCCCGTAGTCATAAGGCAGAATGCCTATTGTCTTTTGGACATTGCCCTTAAATCAATTATCACCTCTGCCGCCGACACGAAAATCTATGCATGACCGAGCAAGCACATGATTGGTTCATGTCTTTTACTCAAGGGAATATGTCCTTCATTAACATGCTGTCAATCATACCTATATCTACCCCTAGGGAATACGTGAGTTGTGAATCAAATTTTCCGAAGCCGGTAGATCAAAATGCACGAAGTTTTACGGAGATTTGGTCGTATTCCGAAAAGCCCTCGGATATTTATATAGTCATCAATAGTCATCTTGTTTAACAATGATTTCAGTTTTGTAGCGGCAAATTTAAAACTGAAGGCTCTCGACAAAACACTGAATTAGTGTTTGTCTTGTTATTTATCGCTCGCTTCAAGCATATAACAATGATTTCAGTTTTGAAGCGGCAAATTTAAAACTGACTTCTATCGACTAAACACTGAATTAGTGTTTGTCTTGTTATTTATCGCTTGCTTCAAGCATATAACTATACAAACAATAAAGCATTTAAGGTCTTAACTCTTCTTGAGTTTGTGGCTCCTATAAGAGCCGTTTTAAATAAGTATCATTTGCTGTACCATTTACGGCCACAGCGATACAAGTGTACGAAGAGGGAATGAAGAAAAGGCATCTTCGCGTCGCAATATGGGCAATAATGACGAAAGCCAGATTTGTGTTGGATATTGTGGTATCCAACTACATGTTTCTTGAGGTCTTTTTCTCTTCGGAACATCCGTTGGCACAAGAAACACGGTAGTTGTTCAGCATTGCGGCGCTTCATCTCGACTCCGGTTCAGAACAAGATACTACCGCCTGATTTAAAGTATTTTCAGGTTTCCGTACATCCGGTCTGACACTCAAAGAAGAACTCATTTTAACTAGTGTAACTCGAAAACTCCGGAAATACAGTGAGAACAGCCTCCAACGAAAAGTTAAGCTAGTAAAATATGCAGTGTTTTCACTTACAAAACTGTGCTAGAAACTACGAAAAACATCGGAAATCCTGTAAATTTTAAACTAACTACTAGTCTATTTCACTCTAAACCCATAAAATAAGCGTAGTTTTAGCTATACACGCAAGAAATAACACAACTTTGAATGTATTTTCCAAAATTTATAGTTGAAGTGAAAAATATAAATAAACTGAATACAATCATAGAATAATTGACAAAAAATATTTACATCAAATAAACTTCTATATACATGAATATACTAGTTAAAAAATAAATCAGTTTCTCCATATAATATAATACAAATAACGGTGGCTACCAATAAAACAGAACAGGCGATTAGACCAAAAATTATCCATCTTCCCTCTATTCTTCTTCTTCTGGCTTCTAGTTCGTATTCCTATAGAGAAAAAGAGAAGAATCAGTATAAAGAAGTCAGTGTTTTTTTTTAAAGTATTTGGCTGCACAATGAAGATTGTTACAGCAACATTAGTGAAAACAGTGACTTAATTACAAGGTTTCTCCATTCATTTTTGGTCGAAAAGTGCTAACTTAAAACTTTATTTCATTGCCCGTTGAGCGCTATTATTTACAGCTCAACTTTGTTGTTGGTACCATCGTAGAATCTTTGAATTTAGGGTGGCACAAAAGCATTTCGATCCATTCCTGGTTTTTCTATTTAATTTAGTAACTAGCAATCACTAACTTGTCGTAACTATCTATTGTATACTGTCCATATTTCAAATACATAATTAATTTAAATAACAATCAAATATTCAATTTGTAAGCACGAAGAGTTTTTGGCTTTGGACAAGCAGAACTGAGCCGCTGAATGTGGAGATGATCTACAATTAATACAATATACTTATTGTCATTTTAAAGAACCTTACCACCTGAGCTTGATCAATGCCGTTTTCTTCCACGCCTTCTCCGCGATTTAAAAACGCAAAGTCCCTACGAGCACAAATTAACTAAAATTAGCACGGAAAGTATACGTGAAACACATCTACTCAATATTTGACGGGACTTACCTGATATAGAAAATAACCTCGTTGTTATTGAGGTCTAGGTCTACAGCTTCAAGACCTTCAATATCCATCTTAGTTAAGTGTAAAGTGGTTTTTTAGGTTGACACGGTTAACACAACGTTGCGATCAGTTTCAGTAGTGAGGGGCCGTGTTTTCACTTGGGGTTTTATAGTCGTCTAAAATTTCTTAATTGTGTCGCTGCACCGGAACTGAATACAGTGAAACACCTTTTTTCTGGGCAAATCGGAAATATCGCAAAAGTTATACTGGCCAGATAGTTAACTGATAAAACTGAAAAAACACAATCACAGTAATTTCACGTACTCTAATTAGATTTTATACTAAAGCTTGCCATGTCTTATGTCAAGAGTCACTGCTGATTAATTCGTAACTGAGAATATTCAAGTTGAAATGATACGACGATTTGTTTGCTGGATTCAGTAAAGATTTACAATTAAGTCAGTGATTACGAGTGTTTAAATAAACAACCCGAGTCTCGATTCCACAGATAACAAAATAATCACTTGTAAAACGTGGTCCATCAATCAAAATGATATACATGAAATCTACATGAAACCAGTCTATTTAACATGTGCAGAAATACGCTTTATGAAAATGTAAAAAATACAACAGTCGTATTCAGGTGAGAGGTGACCTGGGTGACAATTATCAGTCAATGTCATTCAAAGAAGTGGACGCGCGTTTAATACGTTTAATAAAACTTTCAAACTAGCAGTTGATACGGAAATGGCGGAGTAAGTGTAAGTGACTGGTATCTGTAGCAATTGTAAAGGCATTTAACGCCGTTCACGAAGCGAGCGCTATTAAACTATTGCATATCAATCAACTACAGATTGTAGTTTTGCTTTAGAAGCAGTTACTGCATCTATAAACTCTATAAACTCTCAGTCTTAGTAGTCATTTGTTTAGACTATGGAACAACAATTAAGAAACAGAGAATGAATTAAAATCAAGCTTACAATCGGCACTCGTTGTGATCTACTTTATAAGCATATGGTCATATCTTTTATATTTTTGGTGGCTCCTAAAGGAAAAATATAAAAGTTATATGCAAAAGAGAAGTCCTGCCCGAAGACTACAATGTCAAGAGAGTTATTGCCAAGCGTCGAGTGAAAAACTCTGCCGAGTACCTTGTAATCTGGCAAGACTATCCAGAAAAAGATTTTACCTGGGAGCCAGCGAGACATTTGCCCGTCGAACTTATTGACGCCTTCGAACACCCTACCCCGCCGGAACGTCTGATTGAAGTAGTGAAAGGACAGCTAGCCTTAATGTTCGAGAGAGGCCTGAAATCACCGCTATTGACAACACAAACACTAGAAGTCCCACATGATGTCATCCGCAGCATCTTTCCAACTGTACCGTCAGTTACCAGTCGTGATTACCATCACCTCTTCGAGGCCGACATCCAAAATGCTGATCTGTCGCCCTTCACAGACAGAATTGTGACTATGACTGGGAAAGGACACAAAGTCGCTATGCCTGTCCTCATCAGACTTAATCTCGGAAAAGCTCCTTCATTTTTTGAAAAGAAAGCAGACCGTACTCAGACTCGGTACATTGAACGGGTCTCCTTTCAGTTTCGAAAGGAAAGAAGTGATGTCTAGTCACTAAAACATTAACAACGGCTCTTTTAAGAGCCACCAAATGCCATGAAAATCAATGACCCTGATGCTTTTGAAATAAATAAACATTTGAATAAACAAATCTCTTTATACACAAACTATATAAAAAACAGCTTTGAATAAAAGCTGGCTTTGTACCAACTATGAAAAGAGTCACTACCATACTATATCAAAAACTTACAAGTGTGTTCAATACTTTATACCTCGTATCATGTAGTTTATTTCAATAATAATGATAAGACATCGTAAATTATAGGCGTATTGATCCGTCAGACTGGTTTAAAGTACTTCAATAAACTATAACTGCCGAGCAAACTAGTGCGTGAATGAAGACTTTATAGAGTTACTTTACAATTGTATGGTCATTCACTGAACACGAAAGTATCTTTCGTTTGACAGTTTATTGATGAAAATCAGGACTAATAATACTTAACACAAGTATTGAATGAATTCAATAAAGCAAGTTTGTTCGAATAAGCTTAAGTTTTAAATTTCGCGCCCGTAGAATATTATTTTGTTTTGTTTAATTTTGTGACACAAACTTGACAAGCACAAAGTTTATTATCAAAGGGAGGCTATCTTATTAAGGTTTTTACACTTTGCTTGACCGTCCTTCGTGTGTTGGTTATTTTTACGTAAAAACATAGATCTATGTTTCATAAGCTTTCAAATACTATAATCTAGCCCTATGTGTTATGATGTTATTTTGCTCGAGTAAATTTGAGTTCTTTGCATAACAACCACGACCTAACAACCATTGTTGTTTAAGTAACCAAGCAGTACGGATTCTTTATCTTACTACAAACTATCTACGCATTACGACCGGTTTGATTTCATTTAGTTCTTTCAGTTCTTTGCCTAACAGTTAATTACGACCGTTGTTTAAGTAACCAGTAAGGATTCTTGAAGTTATAACAAACTATCCACGCATTACGACAGGTTTAAAATACTTTGAGTTCTTTGCATAACAACCTCTGTTGTTTTCGGATTCTTTAGATTTTAATAAACTATTAAGAGGTACTAGCAGTACTCTGGCACTACAGGTTTTACGTAAAGACCTGAAATACTCTTAGAATCAAACTGTTTATAATTATCAACCAAGAATTTAGACGCGCCGGCGGCCTGCCTCCGATCTCGAGTAAAATGAAGCTATAAGGCTAAAAACTGAAAAATTATTCACTCTAAAGCTTGACGACCAACAACTTCAAAACGATCGTGTCGACTTAACTTCGGTTCTATTGTTAGTTTCGTGTAAATTTCGACAATCGTTCGGGTTTTGGTCCTAGATTCCCAAGAGTCCATAAAGGGGCGGCGCTTAGAGAAAGCGGCAAATTCAAGTTCAGTTTCAAATGGCTTGAACATGAATTTTAATTAAGACACGGCTAATTATCTAGGTAGCATACGAAAAAGCCACAACTTTCTCAAAGACAAACTAAACGCACTTTGGCTCATTACTGAATTTAGAAGTAACTTAGAAAGAAGCCGTTTGAACATGTGGGGTTTGCTTTGATTCTTTTCGAAAAAATGATTATCAAAGATACTGTAACTAGCTTTTACATACAAAAATGTCTAAAATTTACCCAATATTTGCCTAAAAAAAGCTACAACTTCCAGTTAATGGATTTAAAAGCAAAATACATCATTGTTTAAGTTAACGTTTTGACTACCATAAGCCGAATGAACAAATCAAGATTGATTTATACTTTATGAGTTACAAGCGATTAAGTAACCAGTATTGAAGGCATTTTGGCCATTTTCTTTGTAATTTCACGCTTCAGATTTGAACTTCGCGCGCTAATGACCGTGTCGGCGGCATCAGTAATTAGATTAACACTTTTCAATGTCCACTCATTCTGGGCAATGTCAACGCGAGCATAAAAGCAAGACCGTCCCGGCGACATCGGACACCGATGCTGACGACGAAAGTGACGACTACACGCAAGCAGGTCCCTCAGGAAAACGTAAATCCCGAGTTCCAAAGACCAAAGCCCGCCGCAAAAAGACCTCGTCTCAAGCACAGAAGTCATGAGCAAACTAGTCAAGAAAGTCGACTATCACCACTGGCAGCACTCGAGCAACATAATGGTGTGTGGTCCCACGAAAAGCGGAAAAACACAATTCGTGTATAAACTTCTAAGACATCGAAATTGGCTGTTTCGCCCTGGTGTGAAAAAGGTGCTTTTCATCTTCAGCGAGGAGCAGAAGATTTACGACCAAATGAAAGATGAGTTCGGAGATTCCATCACGTTCGTACAAGGCATCCCCGACGACCCTTACACTTACTTCAAACCTCACGAACCCGGTGTGATCGTCGTCGACGATATGATGTGTGAAATAGAACGGAATGCAGGAGAGGTGTCAAAATGGTTCACCAAGGGGACTCATCACAAAAACATAAGTCTGGTGCTGTTGGTACAAAATCGGTTTCCCAAGAACATGCGAAACATTTCCCTCAACGCGCATTACTTGGTTTTATTTCAAAACCCCAGAGGTAAATCGCAAGTTTCCCGGCTTGGGGCTCAAGTATTCCCCGGAGACGTGCCGTGCTTCAAGACCGTGCTTCAAAGAGTGTTCAGGGTTCCCTACCGTCCCGTCATCCTCAACTTTCACCACAGCACACCGACCGCCGAGAGTATCACTTGCGACCTCTTCCCAGAAGACTTACAAAAATCCGGAAATCCCTTCCCTCAAGTGTTCATCAAAAAACAAGTCTAATAAAAACATTTTTATTAACTGTCAAACAACGACTCTAGTACATTTTTGTCAAATTGATCTCGACCTCCTTTTTTCCTCTTCTTTTTTTTAGCGAGTTCCCAATGTTGCTCCCTCCTCTTTTTCGACTAACAAAGGCGTCGGCAGATTTCTTTAAATTCATTCTCATCTCAGTTCCTTCATCTTGTAATGCTTGCTTTAGATCTTTACGCCACGTTTTACCGCTTTGTCTTTTAGCTTCATCCCAACTTTGCGCGCGACCCTCAGGGTCTGGTTGCCCACACGTCTGAAACTACCTCCACGCTGCTTCGGACGGTAGACAGGGATTTCAAATCGTCCGTACTGCGGGGTGTAGAAAGGAACGCCCCCGCCGTCTTGGTACTTCGGCACGTAGAACGGTATACTCATGTTGCCGGTTGCAAGAAATGAATGGTTTCTCGCACGGGGGTTATTCCTTTATAAATCTCAAGGTGACGGTGCAGATGCCTCCGCGCTCAAACAATATTTCCTCACCCTTCTCGTCCTTCGTTTCAAAGGTGATGTTTTGAAATGACGATTTTGTGAGCGGGTAGAACTTGATATGCTTGGACTCGTGCACGTACTGCTTGGGTTGGTTCGCTGTTCCCGTTGCCGTGGCTCCCAGCGGAACAAGCTCTAGAAGAGGCATACGTTGTTCTCCTACCTGCTGCATGTTGACAAGATCGCACGTCATGTGCGCCAACTTTGTACTAGCCACGGCCGACGACTGTGCCTTTATCGTGATCATCCCCGTCGACGGATCCTTAGGAATACTCGAAAAGGGGATCGACGCTTCTTGAACCACGGTTTTAAATTTCTTGATCGTGACGTACTCGTGAGTGTTGTGGGGAAACTCGAACCCTGATTGCACCAGGGTCTTGAAGTATCTTTCACCGTCCTGAGCGTATGAAACATTAAGCCCCTCCTTCTTCAATCCTAGCAAATCGTACACCCCTTCGGGCATTTCCAAGGTCATATGGTCGCGGGCGTCCACTCCGTTGAAAAAGCTGGTGTAGATGCTTAGCTTGTCGTTTATGACCCGCATCCGACACCCGACAAACCGGATGACCTTCTCTTCATCAAAGGGGGGTTTGGTGGCGTAATACACGTACTCGATGCTGCCGTCCTCTTTTTCTATCTCTTCATCTTTTTTGTTGCTTGTAAATCCAAGTCGCTTCAATAACCCTTTAGGTTCTATGTAAGAAAGCAACAGAAGGTGTTTTTCTTTTTCCACTTTTTCCACTTTCAAAGTTAACATGAAGCGATTGTTTATTTTGGGATTGAGGTCAAGCTTGACGTCAGACTTGCTGTTGTAGAGAAGGGTGTAGAGGTCGAGCATCCCATTGAAACTTAACTTTTTGATTTTCCCACGCTGTACCCACGTAATCAGACGCGCGTCAGGATCTGTACCAGCGCCCATGAGATTGTGATCAGCACTACCAACCCACGACGCCAGGAGAGATTTCATGTTGGTGTTGAATTCCTTGATGAAGATATTAGGACTTGACATGTTTCTCATTTTAAAAGAAATGATGTGTGTTTTTTCCTTCTTAAAACTAGACGTCAGACGGATGATCCACTGGGTCTTTTTGGTCTGGGTCACAACCGGAGGGAACGTCACCTTTGTGCACCCCACGCGCCATCGTGTGTAATCGTGTAGATTTCTTGCGGCAGGCAAAACAGCAATAAACTTGGAGGCGTTGTTGGCTTTGAAAAAATCACGAGACTGATTCGACACAAACGTCTCGTCCATCACCGTCATTCCAAACGAATCACGGCGTGGAGTAAATTGCAGAGCAAATGTCGTGGGTATGTCGTTTGTCCACACTGGCTTCTTTCCGTTACCGTCCACTATTATAAAAGTCATCTTCTCAAAATACTGTCCCGACACGCGACGTTCCAAGGGTGACCATGCTTCTTGATGTCGCATGCTAGGGCTGCCGCCATAATTGACGCGGTCCAACAAGGGGAACATGCCAGACCCAACCAAAGCATATTCCACAAAATCCGTGTACACCATCAAGTCCCCTTTGGTGAGATCGGTGTCTACTTCGGCTGTCGTGGTGCCGATGCTCTTGACCGACCACACCCCAGGTAAGCGCCATCGAGGAACATCGACCACAAAACTGTCCTGTGTGTTGTTGACCGTCCTTTGGTGGGTCTTGGAACGATTGCTATTGACCCAGAACACAAAGAGCCGTCGCTGGTCTCTCAACAATTCCGTCATAGCGTCTCAACCTGTCGCGAGTCGATCCAAGCGTTGTACTTTTCAGGCCATCCCTTGTACTTGACAAGCACATGGGTTTTCTTACTGTCGTTTGGGTCGGGTCGACGCTTAAGAATGGTCTCGATGCGAGGGTACATACAAGATATGAGGGATGTCGTGGTCCGACTGGTCTTTCTGCACTCTTTCAAACACTTCCTTCAACCCTCGTGCGGTTTCTTCCCCACTTTTCTGCTTTAGGTGCGTTGTCCAAACATAACGAGACAAAACATCTATGAGCACGAGCATCCACCCGAAACCGTCGTTGTCTTTCTTGTGCCATGTCAAATCGGTGAGATCCCCCTGCCATTGGTCGTCTATTGAGTAAGCAACAAAGGGACGTCGCGGGTAGTGCTTCCGTGCGGGACGATGAATTTGATAAGTGGTCTAGTCCTGGAGCCATTGCTCTTTTTTGGTTCTGGTCTTTATGTTTTTTTCATCTTTTACAAATGGCGTCAACCCTCCCAAGGCGTGCGGATGTTTGGCACTCGGCTTATACCACTGACTCTTCCACTCGTTTGTTTGGATTTTGTTTGGATACCGGCTTCTTTTTTGCTTTTCCTCCTCCTGATTGTGCCGCGCAAGATGATTGTCCCGCCGCAGCACGAGGACATGCAGCACTTATTGTGGCCTTCAACTGTTGAAGCAACGTTGATTCCATCGTCACCGTCCGGCACAGCTGCTGACGAAATACAACTGGTCAAAACGTTGCCCATCTCCACACTTTAATAGCCAAACGGTTGTGTGTAAACTCCTTTCCGCTGACGTTTAGTGTACACTAGTTGCACTTGTTTGTCCATCTTTACCGTGCGAAGCTGTTTATGTACAGCATCTCGTACGATCCTACGCGCGTACGATACCGACTCCTTTTCTTCCGAATTGACCAATAAGCGCTTCATAGATTCGAGGTGAATTTTGTCGTTCGCCGAAGGGTTGAAGGTGATGCCCTTGCACTTGACCACGGTCTCTCCGCTTTTAGTGCGGTAAGCATACGACTTTGGTCCTAGCGAGACAAACTCGATCAACCAGTTAGTGTCGGGAGTCTTGCATTCGTCCTTCCATTGACCCAAACACGACCCCGTGGGGATCTCCGGGTCCTCTTCGTTGGGGGTAACGTAAATAATAGAATCCGTGTCGTGATAGACGACTCGGTCTCCGAGACGGTCTAGCATCTCATACAACCGAAGGCGTGCACCACCGAATTGCCGTAGGGTAATGCTGCAACCGATTCTTTGAATTCAGTGAATGTCACTTGCGCCATATGCCCGTCACCGAGAAGTACACGTTGCTCACTTGCAGCAAGTCGTTATACATAATTTCAAAATAACGAACGGGATCGTCGACGTACTCGGTCTTGCTTCTGTTGGGATTCTGTCCAAGTTTCCCCCACAGAGAATTCAAGTTCAATTTGGCCACGCTGCGTAATCCTGGATTGAACTCAACCTCGCTTCTGTTTAACCGAACCCCCTCGCGTTGAAACACCTCTTCCAGGTAAGCGTCCTTGTCTTCCTCGGTGACGCAACGTGATGGCCACCCCGACGCCTCCATCTTGATCTTGAGATTTTGATTTATGTACTCTGCAAAGAGCGTGTCGCTTGTTTCGTTGTAATGCCACACCTCGTGCACCATCATGATCCGATATCCTTTAACCAAGGCCACCCTAAGTTCGAAGGTTGTCCATACGCCGTCAATCAAAGTTCGAGCGGTTTCGTCGTGTGAGCATCGTAGTGGGGCGTTCTCGTCCAACATACACGTGCGACACAGCCCGAACATTAGACGATGATTCATGATCGTTGGTAAAACGGGGAAGTAGAGATCGCGTGGGGGTAATATGTCCACCTTTGCAATGCCAAACCACCGATCACCGCGAATGTTGTCCACAAACACGTCAAGCGGAGGAAGCATGTCGGTCGTTGAAATAGTGGGGTATCACTGTGGGGTACAGCGATACGACATCAATGTAGCGGATGCGATGCACTGGAGGCGTTGCTCGATGCAGAATTGCGTCCACAGTATCTTCCTCTTCGTCGTCATCGTCGACATCAAGGTCGAGAGTATACGCATACAAACGAATTGCGTTAGTACGCCCACCACACAAAGCCGTTCGTGGATTCAACGGCATGTGGCGTAGAACCGAGCGAGGTGGGGTGGGGTGCTGCTCGCGCTCTGCGTCCCACGCGTGACTCCACATTTCCACGACAGAGTACCCCGCATGACGTAGTGCCCTTCTGCGCATGCGCGTCTTATGAAACAAGGCCACCATGCTCGTTCCTAGATAGGCGTTATACGTATGACGGTCCTTGTAGCATTCCTCACACCCATGCCAGAAACACCCGTGGTATTGGTACAGAGTCCGCGTGCGCGGATCGTAGCCGTCTACCTTGGCTCCTAGCAGCGTTGCCTCTCCCTCGGGAGAAAGTGCCGACCGAAGGTTGGACAACTGTAGGGAGTACAACCATTCCATGGCTTCGGCCGAGTAACGGTCCCTGTGTCGGTAACCCATGGGGGGCACGACCCCCAACGTTTGCGATGTCAAAAAAATTTTGGTGAACACCTTCAGACAAGTCGACGCCAACGTGACACACTCCGAAAAAGGATCCACACCAAACAACCGCACATACAACTCGCGATATTTTAGACACCCCCGCATCATTACTAGCACATCCTGAATGCAGTAAGCCTCCAATTCCTGCTGCAAATTATCACCTTTCCCTCCTGCGCTTCCAACCATTCTTTCAGTTCTCGGCGTGCGTCGGCGCTCCCCATCTCTTCGTATCCATAGTAGTGCAAAGCAGGGTACGGTCCCACGTAATCAGCATTGGCCTTGGTATTGAAAAAATGAGGGAAGAACCCCTTACGACCTCCGGACGTTCCAAACGTCTTGGGAAACTGGCGTAATGCCATGGGAATGAAGCACACCGAATCCTTGAATGTAATGTTCTCCACAGTCATGGTGATCACCTTTGCCCCCTGATAAACACACCGGGGTTTGAGATTGCGTTTCACGCATTCCTCCATAATGGGGTACGAGTCGCACCCTTTGAAATTGTGAGCAAGGAACGTGTACTCGCTCCATTTGACATGGTTGTCTCCCACAAGCCAATCGACAAAACTCGAAATGGTGTCAAACGTCCATAAGCGTCGGCGCCCGCAACTTCCAGTGCACCCACGAACGGCATAATCTTCAATATGGTCCTGACACTGCTCGCACACCAGCAACACCACCACCTTGTTCACTATATGATTGGCCTCCAGGCACTGAGTCTCAAAGTCAAAAAACGCTAACCGCATACGACGTGTGGACACATCGCGGTCTTCGGGGGAAGACGGAACCTCCCCTACACCCTTGACGTAGCATTTGTGCTCCCCGCGAATCACTTGCTGACTCCCACACGTGGTGCAGTTGTATTGATAGCAGCAATGGTTTGATTTTGGGAACAACTCGTATTTCGGCTTTCCGTCCTCGTCACTCTTGGTACACACTAAGCGATCAACCACGGCGTGGCATTCGCCGCATTGAAAGCGACGCTCGCACTGTGTGTAAACAAATCCATTCTTGACGCGGCGTTCTTTGTGCTTGTTATAACACACCTGTGAGCCAAACGACATCCCGCACACATCACATGCGATGTCACACACAAGATACCGCGAGCGGTAATGCACCTGAACGTCTCCGCATCGAATGCAGGTTTTCGTACACTTGTGATGTTCAGGGTTGTTGTACCCTTTCAAGCACACGTTGCAAAAATAACTGCGACCTATCCACGCAGGCATGGAACGAATCCAAGTAAAATGATGTTGGCAATAGTTTAAGAAAATGGGTTGTGTGCCCGCACCGTAACGCCCCAGGATAGTGCGAAGTGCCTCATCGTATACCACCAGCTCGAACGGGTATTCACCAAGTTCTACATCACCATACTCGTCATTAATCCGTCGGTGTGACGATATAATACCCCAGAGAGTTCAAGTAGAACATTAAAACAATATATGTTATATAACTTCGTAAACATGAGATAATAAGACCCAAGAGAATACTCGGTCAATAGTTGAACAATGTCGGTTATACAACCTCGTTACATAACCTAGTAAAGATACAATAGTTATTCAAATTCAAGCTAAGCAATAAATGTAGCGTCATTAAGAAAATACGGGGAACAGTTGAAGTAAAGAGTTGAGTTCAAGAAGGAGTGCTGTTGTGAAGTCGAAAGGATCCAAGTACCTCGTCAACTGCCTAAATCAAGTCAGTGGGTTAAACTAGTGGGTCGCGAAGACAGAGAAAGAGACAAGATAAAGACAAACAGACGAAGCTAAGCTCAGGTGAAACTCATGAACTCTCGTAACTGTTAGGACCTAGTGTATATAGTACAAGAACTGTATAACTGAACTATAATTAGAACGATATTAATAGTGTAGAAGTATTAAAGGAACTGTTTTAAAATGGTTCACCTCATATTTGACAGCTCGTACGCAGTTCGTTCAAATTGAAAATTCAAACTCTGAACCTCGTAACCTTGAACGTGGTGTACCTCAGGGTTCCGTTCTAGGGCCAATTCTCTACCTCCTATATACGTCACCTGTGGCTGACATCATCAAACGACATAATCTTCAATACCACTTTTACGCTGATGATACTCAGCTGTATGTTTCCTTTAACTTGGGCAAAAATGAAGAACTTTGTCTAGCAAGGACTGATATTGAATATTGCGTACTAGAAATTGACCAATGGATGACCAATAATGGCCTGAAATTAAACCAAGACAAGACTGAGCTCCTCCTCATCAGCTCTCGTTATCGCCCAAGGCCTTCTCTGCATTCTGTCCAAGTTGGCGACGAGGAAATTCTACCATCTCTATCAGCAAGGAACTTAGGGGTTATTTTTGACCAAAGTTTAAGCCTCGAAGGACACATCAAGAAACTTTGTTGTGCAACTCAATACCATCTCAGTAATATTAGTAAGATAAGGAAATATTTAAGTAGTGAAACAACAGAAATTTTAATACATGCTTATATTACTTCTAAACTAGATTACTGCAATGCTGTTTTATATGGCTTGCCTAAATGTCTTTTAAACCGCCTTCAGTTAGTACAGAATACTGCTGCTCGCATTGTTACGTATACTAGGAAATATGATCATATAACACCTACATTAATTAAGTTACACTGGTTGCCTATTCAACAAAGGATTAAGTTTAAGATACTACTGCTAGTATATAAGGGGTTAAATGGGTTAGTTCCAAGTTACATATCCAGTCTCCTACTTTCTCGCACGTGTACACGTTCCCTTCGCTCTAGTGATAAGGAACTGTTACAAGTTCCCAAATCAAGGCTTAAGACATACGGAGACCGTAGGTTTTCTGTTGCTGCGCCAAAATTATGGAATAGCATACCACTTTCTATAAGACAGGTGTCCAATGTAAATACTTTTAAGAAAGAACTTAAAACCTATTTATTTCAAGAAGCATATAATGTTTAGTACATAATTTAATATTTTATCAGTAGGTACTATGTACATACAATATATTTTATTACATTTTTATAGTATATATCTATATCATTTTTTATTAATAATAATTAATTTATATTAATTAGTTATTTCTATTTTATTAATGTTATCACTACATTGTTCGTTTTCTTATATTTATGTTAGTTAATTTTTATACATTTTCTTATACTTTCTATATAACTATGTAAAGCGCTTTGGGCAATTAGTGGATTTAGCGCTATATAAATAAACTTTATTATTATTATTATTATTAAGTCCTGTAATGTAGTTGTTCAGTAAATCATATTCTCGTATAATTGTTGTCGTTTTTCCTTGTAATTGTGCATCGGAAGGAAAATGAATACTCGGGGAGGGAATATTGGGGAGGTATATAGGACCGCGTCACATATTTTGGTGTCAGAAGTGGGATATTATAGTTAGTATTTTTGAGTATTCATCAGATTCCGGTCGACAGAATTGCAAGTAATGCGCAACACGTTTCATATATATATAACTTATAATTAATATTAATTTCGTTTTCATATTTTTGTTTAACATGGATGTTCTTTATGAACAATTAGATTTAGAACAATTAAGAATAGAGTGTACCAATCGTGAAATAGCATATAGCTCTAAGGACGGGAAGAGAAATTTAATAAGTAAACTTTTAAAAGGTTTATGATAAGGCTATGGCCCAGGATGATTCAATTCATGTAGATTTCAATTTAGAACACGACGTTAATGATCCATCTAGTATTAACGACGTTAATGATCCATTGGAGAGTTCTAGTATTAAGGATAGTAGTAATGTAGTAATGCTCTAAACTTTAAAGAACAAGTTGAATTACTTCAACTTTAGAGAGAAATGAGACGTGAGGAGGAAGAGAGAGAAATTAGAGAGGAGGAACGGATGAGAAAGAGGCGAGAGGAAAAAGAAGAAAGAGAGATAAGGATGATTGAAAGGCGTTTGTACTTGAAGAAGGAAGAAGAAGAATTAAGAATGAGAGTCAATGAAGAGAGTATAGTAGAATCCAAACCTCATAGGCATACTTTTCTTAAAATAAGAGAGATGAGAGAGGGCGAGGATATAGAAGATTACTTTAGGGTGTTTGAAATGACAGCACGTGCTCAGTTTTTACCAGAGAGTGAATGGCTGGAAAGTTTAGTGCCTAAGCTTAGCGAAAAGGCAAAAGCTGTTTATTTAGAAATTCCTGATGATAAAGCACAGAATTATAAAGCTACTAAGGATATAATCTTTGAAGCATATCAACATACTGTAGACTATTATCGCTTTAAGTTTAGGAATTCTGATAAAGGACTTGAGGAAGATTTTGTTCAGTGGAATAATAGGTCACGTAGGTACTTAGATAGGTGGATGAGAGTGGCGAAGTCGAAAGGGAGTGAAGAGCGAGTGTTAGAGCAGATACTGATAGAAAAAATGCTAGATTCAGTTTCACCTGAGCTGCGCTCTTGGCTTATTGAAAGGAAACCAGAGACATCGGGAGAGCTGGCAAGACTAGCCAACGAACATGTGCAAGCAAAGAAAGGCCCATTGGTTGATGGAAAGTACGTCGGTAATGGAAAGAAAACACTAACACACAAAAGTAAATTTACGGTCAACGAGAGAACCGCTACGCAGGACAACTTTACGAGCAACGCTACTACGCAAGAACATAACATCAAACTACGTCAGCCTCGAGGAAGAGACAGCATACGTTGCTATTCATGTGGGAAGAATGGCCATTTATCATATGACTGCAAAGAAAAGAGAAAAACTACTACAGGACTATTGTGTATGACTCCTCTAGAATCGGAGCAAGATATCGAGTTCAAACCACATGGAATTCTGGGATACATTGGAGACAAAGCTGCTAAAATGCTTGTAGACTCGGGCTGTACGAGAACTCTGATTCATCAAAAATTTGCAACAGATGCTAAGAAGACTGGTGACTATATTTCAGTACTTACAGCTAGTGGAGAGAGGTTAACAGTTCCTTTGGCATGGGTAACCATTGTGAGTGATCAAGGTAAACATACATAACTTGTTGGTATCATGAAGTCCCTTCCAGTTGATGTTTTACTTGGCCGTTCATCGTTTGGCCAAACACTTACTCGAACAGATGTACTGGCGCAATGGGAGACGAACTTACAGAGATTAGAAGACATGAAAGAACGGAGTGGTGATGCATTTGTATTAACTCGAAGTCAAGTGGCCCTTCAGAAGGCTCAAGAAAAGCGTGACGAGCTCATCGACAGGGAGAGTAAAGTTGCAGTCAAAAGCCTAGCTCCTGCATCAAACAACTCAAAGAAACTAATTCATAAAGTAAGTACCCAACAAGTTATGAGTGTGGATGAAATTCAGAGTGAGCCTCATGAACAGTCGCGTAATGAAATGCGTGATGATTGCAAACATGTGTTAGATCGAAATCACGAACAATTGATGGAAGATCAGAAAAGTGACGTAACTCTGAGAAGTATTTATGATTCTGCTCAAGAGAAACCGTGTGAAGATTCAGATTGTTATTTTATTCAGCATGGTATCCTTATGAATAGAAAATACACTAAGAATGAGCATAATGGAATGAATTATACTGATCGTGTTGTTATACCAGAGTTTTACAGGCAGGAAATTCTACGTTTGGGACACTCGACTCCAACCGTTGGTCATATGGGACGTCTCTACGATAGGAAAAGTACGACTAGACGATTCAAAGCTGGAGACAAAGTTCTAGTACTAGTTCTAGTTCTAGTACTGTTTCAAAGGATGATGAGTGAAGTTGTGCTCAAAGGCCTTGAAGAGTTTTCTAACGCTTATATCGATGATGTTGCCATTGACACAAGTAAAAGTCTAGAACATCACCTACAATGTCTGCAAAGAATCCTACTAAGACTACGAGAATTCAACTTACGAGCAAGGCCAACAAAGTGCAAGGTTGCCATGCCAGTTACAGATTTCATGGGTCATAAGGTTGGAAGTAAAGAAATTCATCCTAAAGAAGTTCTAGTACGTGCCATTGATCGATACCCAACTCCGCTGACCAAGAAACAAGTAAGATCATTTCTAGGTTTGGTGGGATATTATAGGAAATTTATACCGAATTATGCACAAAGAGCACTTGCCCTAACTGATCTCACTAAAGGTAGTTGTCCTACAAAAGTAAAGTGGACTGATGATTGTGAAGTATCCTTTCAGGACCTAAAGCAAGCCATGAAAGAACAACCCGTGTTAGTGTCACCCCAATGGGAGAAAGAGTTTGTTCTACAAATAGACGCGTCAAACCGTGGATTAGGTGCTGTCTTGTCCCAGAAACTTGGAGAAGATGAGGAACATCCCATAGCGTTCGCAAGTCGGAAACTTCAGCCCAGCGAAGAGAAGCTATCCACCACTGAAAAAGAATGTTTAGCCATAGTTTGGGGAGTGGAGCACTTCAAGTACTACCTTTGGGGAAGACCCTTTACTTTACAAACCGACCACAACCCATTGGTTTAGACAAGTGAAAGACAAGAACCAGAAACTACTTCGGTGGAGCATCACCTTACAAGAATACACCATGAAAATAAATCACAAGCAAGGTATCAAGAACACTAATGCAGATGCGCTTAGCAGAGCCTAATGACTTTGTTTCGAACATACTCATAGTAAAACGTTTTGTAAATATTATTCAATTTTTTCTAATATTATCTAAAGGGGGAAGGTGTGACGATATAATACCCCAGAGAGTTCAAGTAGAACATTAAAACAATATATGTTATATAACTTCGTAAACATGAGATAATAAGACCCAAGAGAATACTCGGTCAATAGTTGAACAATGTCGGTTATACAACCTCGTTACATAACCTAGTAAAGATACAATAGTTATTCAAATTCAAGCTAAGCAATAAATGTAGCGTCATTAAGAAAATACGGGGAACAGTTGAAGTAAAGAGTTGAGTTCAAGAAGGAGTGCTGTTGTGAAGTCGAAAGGATCCAAGTACCTCGTCAACTGCCTAAATCAAGTCAGTGGGTTAAACTAGTGGGTCGCGAAGACAGAGAAAGAGACAAGATAAAGACAAACAGACGAAGCTAAGCTCAGGTGAAACTCATGAACTCTCGTAACTGTTAGGACCTAGTGTATATAGTACAAGAACTGTATAACTGAACTATAATTAGAACGATATTAATAGTGTAGAAGTCCTGTAATGTAGTTGTTCAGTAAATCATATTCTCGTATAATTGTTGTCGTTTTTCCTTGTAATTGTGCATCGGAAGGAAAATGAATACTCGGGGAGGGAATACTGGGGAGGTATATAGGACCGCGTCACAGTCGGCTCCATGTCTTGACCGTTTCCATCCCCGCAGGCACGTTCCACGTTTCCCCCATGCTCATTTCTTCGTACCATTCGTCCAGAGGTTTCGTACCTTCTTCCCACCCCCATTCGCAGAGGGCTTGATACAATGCCCGCCCCAGACAATTCTCTTCGCTGTCCAGAATTCTCTTCGCTTTTTTGCGTCTCAATTCCTTTTCGCTGCATCTGTAGTGCGGACGCTTCGAGCCGAGCTTGTAAGGGTGTTCGGTGGATTCTGCAGGACACGTGTGATTTTGACGGTACATGCCACCGCACAGTAAGCACATTGACAATTTTTTGTGATACAACTTGTGCGGCGAGCGCACCTCATAAAGGCGCCCTTTTCCCTCGTCCATCCAAAGGACCAGGGTCTTCTCGACTGACATCGCGCGGCTCTTCCATTTGATCTTGTGTTGTGTGTTCTCCCCATCTGGTTGGTATAGCACCATCACGTTCACGTCTTTGTGGTGTGAGCACCACCGACTCAGACAAATCATCCAGTCTTCTTCTTCCCCCTCTTCTCTTTCTTCGGAGTCCATTAGTCCTCTCAACCTGGCGTAACGGGCGAGTATGGCTTTTACGTCCGAAGTCAGATTGGGAGTCTCTGTGGACGTTCTCGCCCGAACGATGATGTTCAGTTCAAGTTTCTCGGCGAACATCGCCTCGGTCATTCTGTCAGTCTTGATACTTTTCCCACGAGCGTCTAGGCTCTTCACTATGGTCACAGTGATCTCGAGCGATGTACCCATCAACCACTCGCGCTTCGATTGCTGGATCTTACTCACTTCGTCAAGAAGCCTCATCCGCTGGTGCTTGAAGGAATGCGTGGGTCGGAATGGGAGAAACACAGGATAAGTCAAATCACCGCCATACAGAGTCATGGCCACGCGACCGCCCGCGGAAATCTTGTCCTTTTTCCAGATCTCATCCAGACACTCCTCAAACAGAGTATCGATCCACTGCTGTCCTCGCTCATAATCGTACTCGTTTTCCTCTCGTTCTAAAGAGGATTTTGTAGTGAATTTATACTCAACAGTACGTGTTCGAAATTCTAGCGAATTCTGAAATTCAGATCTCTTGATTTTGCTAAAGTACAAATGCTCTTCCTCCTCGTCCTCCTCCTCAGCCATCTAATAATCAAAAACCAAGAGATAATTTGCACGTTCAACACATTTATTCGGAATAAACAGTTTTACACAAGCTATTTCTATTTGATCTAACAATGACGCGCATCATCACAGAGTAAATTCTATCGCACTCAATTCGTACTTGAGTTTGGAACGAAGGCGGTAACTAGAGGCTTCTAGATTTTTGAGCAAAACACCAAATATGTCATCTGCATCGCAGATGTACAAGTAAAGACGCTTGTATTCACACAGACGTTCCCACCATCCCTTATACTTATTTTGAAGATTGAAAACCTCCAGAATACGCTTGGCGTAAGTCTGACTCATGTATATGCGCTCCATTTCTATACGCTCACTCAAGTGACCGCCCGCGTACCTTTCCCCCCAATATCCCCAGAACGTAATTTCAACTTTTGGTTCATCATCATGTTCCTCTATGATGAGTTGTGGGCTCCAGTTACCCAACCCTTCGACTCTTTTCCTCGACTTTTTGTAGTAGTAAATACTATTGTCTACAACCTAAAATTATAAATCCCAGTCTAAGTTAAGAAATTCACTATTGAATTGCGTTCTACTCATCTCGTTTAGTCGCTCGTCTGCAGGAACCGTGTGCGCATCGGCAAGCAAAGGACCAAGAAGATTTCCAGAAAAATCATAGCAACGTCGACAACGAGTTATTTGACTGTGTGCTGTGATAATAGGATAATGAATCCCGTATTCCTTCCCCCACCAAGGCGCCAACGGTTCCTTGCATTTATGGCACTCGATCGACCCAACAGGGACATTACAAGGACAGTGCGCAGCCATCTCTACAGGCACATTGGTCAACAGAGGATCAGGAGCTAAATTTTGCGAAGGAATGTATATGCGTATATCGGCAAACCCCGTCACGAGCCGAAATTCCTTATCCTTCTGTGACTCGGCGAGATGGCTGGGCATGTACTTGAGCAATTCCTCGTGCTTACGTTTCTTCTCTCTTATAGCACTTAACTTTGCGTGATGCTCAGGGATAAGCTTACCCATTATTCTACTCTTTAAATAGTTACTATACGAGGCTCTAATATAAATACCTATTTCACGCAGCGCGGGGTGAGGGAGGTTAAAGAAGTTAATCAGAGCACGACAATCGGTCACCCACATATAATGGCACAAATACCGGTTAGGATGGCACGGGCAAGGGCAAGGATACACTTTGATGTTTTCAATAAAATGATCAATAAGACACTTTGCGTGAATTCGCGTTGGCGGGTGGCGATTAATGATGGAATCACCACAAAGAAGTATAACATAGCTAACCCTGGTTTTTGCATTAAAAATCGTGTCGTCCTCGTCATCTCTCTTAACCACTTTTTTACAACAAACAAGGCAGACATGTACAACTTCTTCGTTATCTACGTACGCCGCTCTAGTGCGTATGCCATAGCTTGGTGACGGATGCGTGATGAAAGCACTAGTGAGTGGCGCAAAAAAAGTCATGACCAACTTATTTACAAAAGGATCTAAAATCATCTCCTCTCCTGAGTACACATACAACTCCTTGAACTGGTTCTTCAAATAATAGGACCCCACCATTCCCAGACGCTGACACAACGGCTGCTCTTTTCTACAGTACGGACACCCACGAGCAAAATTATCCATCGCACAAAACACGAAGTGTGAAGCGACGCACGACAACAGTGTAACGTATTCAAATCTTTCCCACTATCCAAACAAATCACACAGGTCTAAAAAGCAAAAACAAAAAATGTATTATTGTCTACACATTAAAAAACTTATTATTTACATATTGTGCAAGACTTTTTGGATTTCTATCTCTCAAGTCAAAAAGAAGAAACATACACATGGTAACAGAGTGCTTTAAAAAAAGATTATGCTTGAAATTTAAAGGAAAAACCGTGACAAATACCTCAAGATAACGCATCATATTTGTGGGAAACACTACAAAAAATTGACCCTCTTCCTCAAACTCAAATTCTTTTTTCATAACCTTCAATCCTCTATTAGAGCGTAATCCATTGCACCGTCCGCTTATTAAATGAATACTAGGTGTAGGTCTCATACAAAAATTCGATTGAAATACAAACAAAACATAAGGAGTTGTAGGGTAAGTCTCCCACGCAAAAGTTTTCTTGCGAAAATCGGGCGGTAGTGTGTACTACCAAAAACGACTACTATTGATTATCGCAGAAGGAGAAATTTCAACAGGACCAACCCAGGGATATTCTTCATTCTCCTCTTTAATTATAAAATTGCCAAGTCCCCAAGGACGTCCAGAATCATCACTATCACATATTTTCTCATAACAATTCAAATCCATACCCGAGTACTCCATATAATTGTTTCAAAATCTAAAAAAGTTATTTCTGCTCTACAATAAGGACAAGTTGGTGTGGCTGCAACGGTGTGATACCATCGGAAAATACACTCTCTATGAAAATGATGCATGCATCCCAAATACACTATGCCATTCTCGTCAGAGACTTTTCCAACACCATAGCACACTTGGCACTAGAAGCAAGAATATTTTTTATTCAATTCACTACTTTTCATTATTAAATCAGTTAATGACAAGAAGTCTAAACGTATAATTTCTCGACAGTTACGGCACTTGTACTTAGGAAATAGATTTTTTATCATGTAATCTAACCACTCGAGCATACAATAGCTGTGAAATTTGCAGTTGCACTCCAATTCAATATTCCACCCGCCCTCAAGGATTGGTCCAAGACACACGGAACACTGTAATCAGTAAACATTTTTAATTACAAATTAACGTGACAAACGTATTCGTTATGATCGTATATTTCACAACCAGCATATTCTACGCTATTTGAAAAAAATGGTTCAGCACCATTCCTATCTAGAAAACAAGACGCATTCTGCTTTACAACTTTTACAAGTTTCATTAATTCTTTTTCATAATTTCTTAATAATTTTTGAAGTGGATGATTAAAGCAACATGCCATGGACGGATAACACCATATTTCATTATCCAATAAAAAGTTATAGTAATTATCTAATAACCGAAGAGTTAATTGGTGATAAGCAATAATCCCATGAGCAGTCTTGATAACATCCTGGCTTATTGCTACCTAGTAACGATAAACGAAATAGTTCTAAATACAGGTAACCATTTTCTTCACAAACTTTATAGACCTAAAATTGAATGTGTCGTATCAATTAACTTTTCATCTAATTTTCTGGCCTTTTCGGCATATGCGTTGCAAAGTTTAAACACTTCCATTGAACATGATGCATTATAAGCCTCTTCAAAATCACAAATGAATTTTTTTTGATTTTCAAAAAAATCTAACACTTTTGAATGCATTCTTCTATTATTTTTGAATCTTCTTGCCATTGTACTACTCAGGCAATCGATGTATTCCTATGAAAAAATTATTACGAGTTATCATACCCAATATACGCTAAATATTTCTCTCTATTTTCTTTAAGTTCTTTCATCATAATCAACCATGAATCTCCAAGTAAACGAGGACATTGTTCCGGAGAAGGTGGATAATACAATTCCTACAATGTTTAAAAATTTTACTTTAATTTTTTCTTCTTCTGAAGTTCGTTAAACGTGTACAAAAACGCCTTATTAAACATATCGTGGCGTTTGCGAAACGAATGATTATAAAACTCCTCATAACTTTTTCGAACAAGTCCAAAATATCTACCGTGAATGTTCTCTTGAATGCATCGAGTTGGTACATACTCAGGTATCACACACAATGCTTGGCGACAATACGGACAATTTAACGCACTGCCCGATTCAAAGATTTGCTTCTTTGACCAGAACATTTGCAACACACACGACCCATGAATCGATTGTCCACAACAAGGCGTATATTCCATAGTATTTACATTATTGTTTAAGAAGCAAATACCGCATACCGTGATTTCGTCCTCTTTCTCGTCCACTTCTTTCTTCTCTTCTTTGTCCTCACCATTCTTCATTTTTTTCTTAGGTGGTTCCTAATAAAAAAACAAAACAAGAATTACTCAATGATATTTTTAATCAGTTCTTTACATTTAGCATCGTCGAAATATCGCGCCGTCTGCTCAGCTGGCACATAACACTTTTGTTCCGTGTTGTACTTGACCATATAATGTTTGAACAGGTACTCGTTCGCCGCCTTCATGCCCGCCTTCTCTGCACGGATCTTTTCCTCCATCTCTTTTCGAAATTCATATTCGGCACATCGCCATTTCACATACGCTAGCGCTTCTGAGACAGTTACCTCATCACTACCAGTCCAGTTTTCTTCTTCTTCTTGAGTGTTGCTAGCACTTGCTTGTTGCTGGTCAGCCATCTTGAGTACTTCTCTAGTCCTTCTCTTCGTTCAGTGGTTCTCCTGCAGGTATCGCTCTCAAAGTATTGTGCCGAACTGGTCATACCTCACCTCTATATATACCACACATCCCCGGAAAAAACATAGGGGTCCCCCCACCCCCTGCCTCATTTTTTGCTCCGCCCCCGCCAAACCCTCTATATAACTGGTTGTTCCCAACCACATCACCATTAACCATTGAACCAGTCTACACAGCACAGAGCAAGAAAGCACCAAAAGAACACTTCGAAACTTCTACAAAGGTAACTATTCTTTTTTATTTCTATCACACCACCACTTGTTGCCTGAGTCACCGAGGGATTCTGACCCGCGCTCGTCTCTTTTTGCAGAATCCCTCATGGCTCAGGCACAGATCACCCGCTTTGACGATAGATCGCGCCGCGTGCTCGAAGCCATTTCGTACTACCAACATTTTTTTGAACACCTCGACATGAAAGACCTCACGACCCACGACTATAACCTTCTCGAGCAAGACGTTCGCATGATCGACCAGTACATCAACGATTACATCAGCCACCTCAACGCCGACATGTGGAGAAAATTGCTTTATTTTGATAGAATGCTCGGTCATGAAAAGCTACCATTCAAAATCCTACACTAAAAAAGTGCACACCATTTTTATTTTTATTTTTAGCGACCATGTCGTGCTATAAATTGCAACCTTTTCGTCTAAAATGCCACCACGTCGTCATGATTCCTCAGCCGCCACCCAACATCGGCAAAACGGTCGAAGTCCCGGCGTGCCCTCACTGTAAAAAACCTAAATACTATTACCTCTGTCCACACTGCAGTCAAACTTTTTACACGTGCCGCTGCGTCATTTCCGACTACTACAAATATTACCCAAATCAAAAAACCTAATCATTCGTCTCACGATGTTTGCTCTGATAACCGCACTAGTCGTGCTCGTTTTGCTCTTTATTTTGATAAAAACCAAAAACAAGCAGCCGGACGTACGCCAATGGGCTGTAAGCGTTTTTAAGCAGATCACCGAAGAAGTGATCGAGCAAGTGAAACACGATTTAGCGCGTACCATCCGCCACCAAAAAAGTCGTTTTTAGAGTATTTGTTTTTTACAGTCGATGGCCACAACGGACGAGGACCCCATTGTCTGCCATTGTGATGTTACGTGCAAGATCTACAAGAGCAAGAAGAACGTCAGCTTTGCAAAGTGCGGCAAAACCGTAGATCCCGACATCTACAAGAAGCTGGCCCTCTGCACCAACCCGGAGGAAAAGAAGGTCTTGCTGAGCAACACCGATTTGGGGTGCATGTTCAACCTCAAAGCCGACGACGTCGAGCACCTGCCCGATTGCCTCTATAAGTTTCCCCCTCACTGCCACCCCAAGTGCCCCGAACACAAGTGTTTTGCCAAGATCGCCGTCTCCCACTCGATCAACAACAACAACCGTTGCTTCTTCGCATGCAGCGTCGCCTTCCCAAATCACCCCTGCGGCTTCTTCAAATGGTGCGACGACCAAGAGATCATCAAAGAAATGGAAAAGAAGTACATGGAAAGCCTAGAGAGACGAAGACCGAGAAAAAAAAAGACGACGGCGCACCGCCACCCAAACGCAAGCGCGCCAAATGGATCAAGAAACCCGTCGTGTCCGACGATTGACTATATGAACCGTTCGAGGCAAGACAAAACACCATTACACACCTCACCCCGACTAGAACCACCAGCCCCCGTACTTCTCCCACGCCCGCCCGTTTGGATCTTCGTTTGGCTCGTCGTTCGCCCGCCCGCCCAACAACTTTGGTCTATTTGGTCGTCCTTCCAACTCAAACTCCACACCTCCTCCTCTCACGCTTGGCACTCCATCCCAAGACATCGAAGGCTGCGTCTACTTCTGAGATGTTCCTCCTGCTCACCGTGGCTCTCATGCTGTACGAAGACTGGAGACGTCGTCACAGTCCCCACTCTTCGTATGACCACTCATTCTATAAGGCTTTAATATCGCGTGTAAAATAATTTTTGAAAATAAAACCAGCTTGCACCCAACCTGTGTAGTCGTGTTGAAAATGCTCTCCGCGCCCCGCTACTTCTCGTACATCGTCAAGGACTTTACCGAAGTCGACGCCATTGTGCGCAAAGAGTTCGAAGATCTCGACTACCTCGACGTGCGCCACCACGACTTTCTCGGCGAAGGGTTCCACCGCCACATCATCGTGCGCAACTGCCCCTACCTCGGCGGCGTCAAGAACTCTCTGGGCTCAAACGCCGAACTGGTGACCGACTCACCTCTGCTCCTGAAACTGGGAAAGCACGTGTGGAACAGCAGCGAGATCTCCCAGAACGACGTCCTCCGTGTCGTGGCGGAACTGTGCTGTCGCTTCCAGACGAGATGCCCCTGCTGCTCGAAGAATCCCGTCATCTATCACGCAGGACACACGTTTCGCAGCTTCGCCATGTTTGCCAACGACCGCCACACCGAGATGCACAATATCGCCCCCCACATGCGCTGCCCTCACACTGACCCCGACGGCCCTCGCGTCGTCACCAAACGCTCATGTTAACCTTTTTTGTTTGATCTCAGTTCCTAGAATGCCAAATGAGCGTCGCAATCAATTTCCTCGACGCAAACGACAAGTGCCTCCTGTGTCAGAGGGACCACACTACACTGCTCCGCCCCGAATGTACGTTTCGCATGACAGCCGACACCTTCAGGGGTATGATGAACACACACCCGTCCCCGATTACTCAACCCCTGAATCTGTGGCGCGACTCGTAGGTGATGCACGGAACGCAGTGCAGACTCCTGTACGACCTCATCCTGAACCACAAGAGGCAGCAGGACATGCTGCGGGGGAACGTGATTGGCATGGCGTGGACCCACACGATGCGAGTCCACAGGGAGCGTGCGGCGAAAGTCATACTCCTCAAGTCGTCCCCTCACCACTAGAGGGCGACTCCGCCGTCGCCGCGGTGTGGCCGCCGCTGACCGCCTTCCCACCAGCGCCGACGTGGCCGCCGATGCCACCGCCGCCGCAGCCCCTGATGCCACCGTCGTTCTACGAGCTGCAGCCGCCACCGCCGCAGCCACCACCCTTCGAGCAGCCGCACTTCTTCAGGACCCTGCCGCCGGTGCTGTTCTCCTACAAGATCCACCGCTTCGACGGCGTCGAGGCCTTCTTGCGCCAGGAGCAGGCCGACCGCAAGTTTATGGTGATCGCCGAGACCGAGAAGGACTTCATATACTACATCTTCGTGGACAACCCGACGTTCGCCCCCCACCGCGACTACCTGGGACGCACGGCCTACATCGCCGAGGACACCACGCTGTACTCCCACCTGGGCAAGCACGTCATCTCGTGCTCCCGGCACGTGACGCACGACGACGTCCTGCTGCTCGTGCGCCTGCTGTGCTGCCGTGCAGACACCCCCGTCAGCATCGTGCACGTGGACCCCTACTTCTGCACCTCGTCGCCACCGTGAAGAACTCCGCCACCGGCGCCGTCGCCTGCCCGCCCTCGAAGATGAACAGGGCCGCGTCCCACCTGCCCGACCTGCTCCGTCTGTGGAACCTGTGAACCAGATAAAAAACTAGAGTGTATTAAAGTGCCTATGAAATAGAAATTTCAGATAATAGAAAAACACATATTTAAAAACCTTTTGAGTTTTCGGATTGATTGCGAAAATTTCATCGAAATTGGTCCATGGAAAGTATACTTTTAATTGGGTTGAATAATGGCATTCCGATCTAAAAATTTGAGACATTTTCCGCTCGGTCAAAACAGACATGTGACGTCATCAGCTGTGTTCAATGCTCGAGTGATCTCAACATGGCGACTGGAAGCGAAAGTAAAAGAAGAGTTAGTGGCAAATTTTGTGTAGCTGGAGGGCCAGGAAACGTCAGTTGCACCAATAATAGTTTAGTTCCGAACATATCCATGCACACGTTTCCTTCAGATGAGACTACTTGAAGGAAATGGACGAAATTCGTCCACAGACATCGACCAGAATGTAGGACTTCCAGGGTCGTTTCGAGCTTTCTCGTTTTCGAGCTCTTTATTATAAGTCGTTTCGAGCTAGCGTACAGTCAGTTCGAGCTTTATAAATGATAGATAAGATGTATGTATACAATATACATAAGGATATAATATAATACACATATATACTTAGAAAAAAAATCGTCTTAAGCGTAACGTAGTTATACACACAAATATACGGAATAAACTGATTTTTTACGGTGTTTACTTGAATCAAACACACTCCAATAATGGTAATAAACCTTCAACTAATGTATTAGTGTGATAATAAGTTCGACAAATGTAACTTTTAGCCGAATTTATTGCCGACAAGCGATAAGTTTTGAAAGCGCCCGGCCGGGCCGAAACACAAACACAACACTTCGATTCAAATCACGTAATAAAACACATATTATTCTGTGTATGATTAAACCTAAACACTCCAATAATGCACATAATGATAATAAACCTTCAACTAATGTATTAGTGTGATAATAAGTTCGACAAATGTAACTTTTAGCCAAATTTATTGCCGGCAAGCGATCAGTTTTGAAAGCGCCCGGCGCCCGGCGCCCGGCCGGGCCTAAACACAAACACAACACTTCGATTCAAATCACGTAATATAACGCATGTTATTCTGTGTATGATTAAACCTTAACACTCCAATTATGATAATAAACCTTTTATTAGTTAAATAATAAATTTGAAAAATGTAAGTTTTCGCCAAGTTTATTCAGTGCCGAGTTGTGATCAGTTTTGAAAGCGCCCGGCGCCCGGCCGGACCTAAACACAAACAACACTTCGATTCAAATCACGTAATAAAACACATGTTATTCTGTGTATGATTAAACCTTAACACTCCAATTATGCTAATAAACCTTTCATTAGTTAAATAATAAATTTAAAAAAAGTAAGTTATATCGCCGAGTTTATTCAGTGCCGAGTTGTGATCATATTGGTTAATCATTGATCGCGCGGGTGGGGTTCCTGTGGTGTATTTGTTTGAATGCGCGCGGATGGGATTCCTGTGGCTTTTTGAAAGCAATTCCACCTTTTCTTACTAAGATCACGTGGTATAAATGTCGCTTTGTGATTGGTTCAAACGAAAGTTAGGACAACTCTACATTGGTTTGGAAGTCGCTCATATGGAGAAATTTGTAAAGTTCGGATTGTCTCGTTATTAAAATAGTTAAATATTGCTCTGTTAGGAAGCACATATATACAAATCTAAACATTACATAGAGACTAAAGCTATCAATGAAGAAGTAAGTACTTTACACGTGGAATTCGACAATGGATCGACTATGGATTCAGCTACAGAAAGCTGAATACCACCCACTTAATATAATTTTTGTTAAATGTAGGTTTTCTCATTATTTTCCGAGCATTAAAAAGATAAATCTTCCAAAGCAAGTAATTTTAACTTCAAAGAGTATAGAAGCAAATGATTAATTTGCTAATACACGAGTTTTGCTGCGACTCGATCAGAAAAGCGATCATTTTCTTTCGCTTCGCTTGCTTAGTTTTTATAGTCGCTGTTTTCACGGCTTGAACGGCAATCAAAGATAACATTTTTAATCATCAAATTACTGTTCTAGAGTTGTGGAACATATTAAAACTTAACAGCCAGACAATTTCAAAATAGGTATTACTGAGCTATAATTTCCATCAAAATCGCCAAAGATGAGTAAAAATTTCAAACTTTTAACTTCTACTTTCTAAAGGAAGAAGAAATACACTAAAACTAGTACTGCAATGAACATGTTCAAAGCTGCAAGTTTTTCAATGAATCACAAACCATTAGCTATTAGTTTTTCTTCTTACTTATTATTATGTTTGTATTTTAATTAATTTAGTGAGTTAAGGTTGAAGTTTGCAAACTGACCCGTGAAAAAGAAATTATAAGCGAAAACTTGACTCAAATACATTTGTAATTTTTTAGCCGTTTCTTCAAAACTTAGTTTGACTGACACCATTTAAAAGAAACAAACATACCTAAAGATGATTTGCAGCCAACAGTCGGCTTTTGAGAGGATTTGTTGTCGGTTTAACTTTCATAAAACAACATCTTCAGTTTGTTTTTTTCCTTCGTCATTGCATTTTAGCTGAATCCATTGACGTCGATCCATTGCCGAATTTCACGTGCAAAGTCCTTACTTCATATGATAGCTTTACTGGTCTCTACTAAAGATTTGTTTAGATTTGTATATATGTGCTTCCTAACAGAGCAATATTTAAC
This sequence comes from Metridium senile, assembly GCA_949775045.1. NCBI lineage: Eukaryota > Metazoa > Cnidaria > Anthozoa > Actiniaria > Metridiidae > Metridium > Metridium senile. Next base: position 47,406,498 of record OX459096.1, read on the forward strand.
CATTTTAATAACGAAACAATCCGAACTTTACAAATTTCTCTATATAATATGAGCGGCTAAGTAGAGTTGTCCTAACTTTCGTTTGAACCAATCACAAAGCGACATTTATACCACGTGATTTGTATGCAATTTTAGTAAGAAAAGGTGGATTTTTCGTCAAAGTCGCGCGGTGTTGAAGAGGGAGGTATTTTGACAATGTATGAAACTCGGTCACGTGACAAATTTAGTTTCGCGCGTAGTAAATCAGCCATGGGAGAAAATTTTAATTTTTTTTCGAATATATAAAACTTACGTTGATCTTCAACTACAGTAAAAAGCATGATCATCTCCGACCTCAGCAAAGAGGTTAAAATTAATTTATAAAAAGGGCAGCATGGAACCGCAGGTTGTGGTGACGGATTTCGGAATTTTTACAATCGTGGAGCAATCGTGATATCGATATCGAGCCTTCATTCACGCTCATTCACCGATACAGCCGAAAAAGGTGTTGATTACAATCTTGCATTAAAACTTTTGCATTGTTAAAATGACTTAAAACTCAAAGAAAGAAAACAAGAGAATGTATTTTATTGTGAAAAATCATGGGATGGTGAATCAAGAGTAAAAAAGATTGTGATTTGCACTGCAGTGTCTGGCTACAGTGATTTGAGTTTTCATTCAAAACACCTGATTCAAGTGTCACTGAGCACTTGCTTTTGAAGTCAACAATGCTCTTCACCATAAAAAAAAACGAGGGAAAGCTTTTCTAGTAGCCTGGTGTGTACAGGTATAATTATTAGAGTTGAAGTTTTTATGTCAAAACGAATAATATTATCTTGTTCAATCCAACTAAAACCCGAACTAAACAGTGAATTTGTGATGGCCGCTTTGCGAAGTTTTCCACTTGATTGGATCAAATTAAAAAAGTTATTTCGTGAAAACTTTAGTTAGTTTAGCGGTTCAAACAATAATACATATATGAAATATAATATGAAAGTGTGAAGCGTTGATAGTTGTATTTTATAAACTATTTTCGAAAAACTGTAAAAGCTAAAACATTAGCTTTACAGATTTTAATTATTAAATACACTTTGAACACAATTTTTTTGCATTGTAAAATATATTAACTATATGTTTAGCATTTCAATAAACTTGGAAAGAAATTTCACACACTGGCTGTTTGTTTTTGTTAGAGGTTTATTTAGTGAAAATCCGTATAAGAAAATAAAACTTGTTTCAAAAGAAAAGTTTGAATATGATAAGTTTTTCTCCCGGGGTTTTTCTTTGGCGAGTCAGTCGATTGCTTCTCGCGTGCTTCTCGGCGCTCGTCGTTGAGTCTTCGCCGTCACCACAACCTGCGACGCACATCTATCCATCCACGCCATCGAGTTTCACACCTTGTATCAAGATACTACTTTCTTCGATCTTTTTGACGTACGTGCGATTCCGCGCGACCGAAAAATTGCTAGCAAAAAGCCACAGGAATCCCATCCGCGAGCTTTCAAACAAACACACCACAGGAACCCTCAAAAAATCCTCAAATAGAATAGTTGGGCTGCCTGTGGTTTGATGAAAAAAATTGCCTAAAACGATGTTGTGATTCTCAAAAATCAGAAACAGTGGAAAAACAAAAGCACAATCTGTCACATGAATAGGACTTGAGGACATTTTATGCTACAAACGGAAAAAGAAAGAAAAATATCAACACACCATCTTCGTGAAATGAATTAGCAATGGAGAAAACATCTTCACAAATCATAACAAAATGCCATCGGATTTTCACCGGTCATCCAAAGCAGTTAGGTAACATACATAAGTCAAATTCAAGAAGTTAATTTTGTTTGTAAAGTGAAGTAAATGTTTTTAAATTTACACGAATGTGTCTTGTACGACTGAATTTCAATATGGCGAACGTGACAAAAAGGACTTGTAAAAAGGGCTTGTAAAAACTCAGTTTTATAATTGAGATATCAATAAATTTATTGGGAAAATAAAGTAAAATACCTAAAACTTGCTATCTTGATGTTCAAAATTTTACTTAATACGAAAAAGACTAAATAATTCTGCACTTTTTACACTTTGCCGATAGTTTCATAAAAACTTTGACGGCCAGCTTCGGCCAGCTTGTGTACACGCCACCAAAATACGTCACAAAAAAACCTCCTATAGCCTTTGATTTTCTCTCTCAGTGGGTTTTTGTTTATTTTATTGCATTCTGTCAATGTTTTGGTCAATTCAGGATCGTACAAGCGTTTCTCCTGCTATTTTTGTTTGATAAATTACCGTAATAAACAATTACCTATAAAGAAGCTAGATTTTTCAAATTTTTCAAATATTAATATCACTTTCGGACCGGTCTAGATCTACCTAGGAAAATCTAGACCGGAGCGAAATCGAATTCAACCAATCAGATTGCTCAATTTACTAGTGTCCAGACTCCAAGATACACGGTCATATAATAAAATACAATATTGATATTAATTTGATAATAGCTTAATTCGTTGTCAGGGTTTCGTCAGAAGTAATTAAACGGATGTCAATTTCTAGTGGATATTCATTGGTCGTTAGAATTGACTGACGAAATAGCTGAGCATGTTGCCAGGCAACTTCTCCTTTCCCACCACTCAAACGAGCTGTTAGAACTAGTGTCTTGGAACTACGTAGATTGAACAACGTCTGTGGAGAACCATCTATCAATAAAAAATAAATAAAACATCTTAACAAAAGAAATACTTTGAAAATACTAAACAAGACAAGAAATCAGCACAACTTTTGAACTTTATCGGCTACGCCCATCGAGTAAACAGTCACCCTTTTTCCAGGCCAAACTAAAATAATAGAATTAGTCTCGTTCCCGGGTTGTATGAAATGATAGAGGTATCCGCAATACTATACTATTTAGTAAATACGTACGTATATGAGTAACTGTATTCAAAGAGTGTAACACGTGACAGATTTTGCTGTTAAACCTGTGGCCTTTCGGTTAAAGTAGTGATTATGTATTAGTATGGGACAGTAACTAAGGGTTACTTACATTAGTTATTCAAGCCCCCAATAAAGGATAGTTGTGGTGTTGTAGAGTCATTAATACGGGGAAGGGGGAAAGGGGGTCAGTGGTTTACTTCAACAATATGTTAAAGTGAACTCTACAACTTCAGATCAAATGGAAATCAAGCGTGGTGTACCCCAAGGATCAATTTTAGGTCCTATCTTATTCTTGATATTCATCAATGACCTTCCTCTTCATACACAAACTAAACTGTCGGTGTACGCAGATGATGCTACTTTATCAGTGAGCTCCAACATAAAACAACTTAACTGCATCTCTAAACAGATCAACGAAGATTTACAACTTATCAGCAAGTGGTCTGCTAGCAACAAACTACAGATAAATAAAACAAAAACGAAGTCAATGTTTATTTTGGGGAAACGCCTTCGTAAACGCCTAAATAACGACGAAATTGACCTTGACCTTGACCTTGACATTAATATCAATAACTCTGAAATAGAACAAGTACATAATCACAAAGTTCTTGGAGTAATTCTCGATGATGATTTAAATTTTGATGCTCACGTGGATGATCTTTATAAAAGAGTTTCACAACGACTTGGAGTTCTAAGAAAAATTAGCCCCTATCTCAAACGTCAACAAAAGGAAACATATTACAAAACTATAGTTAAACCTGTCCTTGAGTACGCCTGTCCAATCTGGACTATATGCAATAAAAATAACCTAAATAGACTCTTCAGCCTTCAAAAACGCGCGGCTAGAATAACAACTGGTGCTGATCCCGAATCAAGGTCAATCAACTTATTCAACTCTCTTGGGTGGTTACCGTTTTATCAGGAGTCACTTATCCACAGCGCATCTATCATGTATAAACGTATCTCAGGCGAGACACCCGACTATCTGAAGGAGAAGCTGCTAACAAATTCTGACATTCATAGTAGAATCACCCGTTTTTGTAAACTTAACTTTAACTGTCCAACCTTTCAGAGGAAAACGGAGGGAGGCAAAACTTTTGCCGTGCGAAATAGTAAACTTTGGAACTCCTTAGATAATGACTTAAAAAAGTCCAAATCAGTCAAAAACTTTAAAAAAAGTATTTTTTCAAGTTTTATTCAAAAACAAAAAGAAACACAGTCCTTCTTTTAGTGTAGACAATTTACAGTTATTCACTTAAAACTTTTTGCAATTTTTTGCAATTTTTATCATCACATTACGATTATAAATTTCAATCCATAATAATCTCCTTGTAATTTTAAAATAGCTCATTCAATATTTAGCGTTTTATACATATATATATTACATTTTTAACTCTTTTTTTACTACAAATTATATTAATATTTTTCTTATATATCATAGTTTTTGTATACTTTGTTATTCTTATAAATTTACTTATATATATATAATTATATATTGATCTATATATAGATATTCACTTATTATTATTCAGTATCATTATTTTCTTATTGTTTTAGGGCCACTAGGTTATCAGTACGATTATTGTAAATTGTAACTGTTATGTGTCACCCTCTTTAAATAAAGTTTATTCATTCATTCATTCGGGGGGGGGGGGGGGTGTAAGCTAGTTTCCAGGGGGATATTATAAAAGAACAAAGAATGACATTCTTATCCGTGGATTATTCACGATATTTACCTCCAGTTAATAATGAAGACTGCCTTTGTCCATCGTCCCCTCGTACTTCCCATACTATGCTACCACTTTCAAAGGTTGCGCCATTAACGACTATGGTGACGTCATCGATCATGTGACCTGTATTTGAAACATCGATTTTCCACCTGATTTCTCCAAGCGACTTGCCTTCGATTCGTGCGAGGTATGCCTAAATAAAACCCAAAACATTACTTTATTTTCGAAATTCAACTGTATAATGTTGATGCAAAAGAAAATCCTTGATGTGGATTCAATGCCAATCAAAGTGTGTTCTTACATGAGGGTCCACAATAGGTTTGGCGGGATGCGGGATAAGCCTTTTTTTGAAGGCGGGATGCGGGATCCGAGCTTAAACCTTGACGGAATGCGGGATTCTGAATTCCAAGTGGGATCGGGATTTCGTGTTTTTTAGGTGCCGGGTTTCGGGATATAACATTAATTTGCTGCGGGATACGGGACTGCAGCATTCTTTGTTCTCCATAAAAAACTTTTTAACGTTTTAATATTTAATTAATAATTAACTTAGAAAAAATTGCGGGATCGGGATTGTGACATTAAAACGTGCAGGATGGCGGGATTGCCGGCAAAAATGAGCGGGATGGCGGGATTGAGAACCCCTATTGTGGACCCTCTTACATATCATGTATGTTCCAATTTTCATTGTCAAATACCATATGAAGTACAACAAAAAAATTACAGCTACTGTTCCCGACTAATAAAACACGTTTTCATGAGAAAACACAGTTATATATATACACTTATTTGAAAAACCTTTGTAGCAGCTTAAGCAATAAGTATCGGTCAAGCCAAGACTGGAATAATTGCTGGTTTTGTGCTGGTAATACATGACTTGTTTTCAACAGAATTCGAACTAATAACAAAATGTGAGAATTTCCACGTGCGCTTGTCACAATCAATACTGTTGATAACAAGTCGGACTTCAATACGTTACCAGCATTCATTTCGGTCTTGGCTTGATGCTTGAGTCACGACAATGATTTTTGAAATAAGTACATTAGGAAAACATTTGATGTAGTTACCATTTTCCAATCAGTTTCAACTTTTCGGAATATCGACTCCAAAGCATTGGCCCCTTTGTTCCAACCAATCAGATCCGCTTTGACGCCTTCTGCTATTATGTCTTCTGCATAGCGGTAGTAGCTATCAGAGGATGTGCAGTAACGAATTCGTACTCTTGGAAAACCAAAAATAAACAAATTTGTATTAGTAATTTAAAACCGATAATAATAAAATTCTAAACAATGTTCTATAAGAATAAAAACAAATTTACTTGTAACCGAAGAAAAACTCAAGAAGTATCAATAAAATCATAATTATTAAGTTCAGTTTTCAATTAGCTTCAATTGATATTTTATGCTTAAAAAACATTTATTGACAATATTTACCTTTTATTTGTAATTTCTTTTTCTGTTGGTTTGAAAGTATAAGGGGCTATCTGAAACAATTAACACGAATAACTGCTTACACGTTACCTATCTAAGATCCACATTTAATGTGTTACATTTTCTGTTTCTATAGGCCTTTTGCACGACCTGGTCACGTGACTATTTCCAAAAAAGAATTCGATATCATGCTAACCTTGGAATATTTGTCTAGTCCCAGTTCTCCACGCATAGTTCTCCAGGCCAGGCTACCTGAGAGGCGACCTTGCAATTCATCATCTGTCACAGATTTTGACGTCATAAACTCTAGTAATTCCTTCATGGCACGGGCTTGGAGCATTTGACGACGTTCTTCGGGTATCGATTTTTGAAGCTAGAAAAACAACTGTACATTTCAGTCGACGCGCTGAATCTGATCCAATCAGTTTGCGGATTATACTGTGAATGCTCGTTCCAAATATAGCGATCACGTGCTAATTAGTAGGGAGCGTTGCGTGACAAGGCTAAACACGGCTGCGGGACTACTCTTAGTGCTAAATGAGACTTTAATCGACTGACATATTAACTAAGGATAGAATACCTTACAAATAACAAATAACATTATCAAAGATGGCCGGAAACCCAGGGTCTACTGAGAATCAACTCATTGAGTAAATAATATACCTGTTCGTTCATTTTACCAATAGTTGAAACCAACCAGTTCTCAGACACGTCTGTACGACGAAATCGAACTTGATCGTGATTGGCTGAATATCTCCACGTGACATCAAAAATCTTAAAAGACAAACATAACATTTTTTTGATAATGAAGATTCTAATAGATCCTCCTTGTTTAGCCTTAGTAACAACCACTCAACATTTAAAAAGCGAACACAGGTGTGTGTTTTTAAATGAAGTTAGACGAATGAAGAAGTCGCACTTGCAAGTCATTTAGCAAAAAGGAAAAAAAAAACTAGTTCTGTCTTTTGCGATATTGCCCACAACAAGTACCGCATACAACGAAACAAGGGTTGATCGTGGTTTGACACCGCATGAAAAAACTAACGCCATTGGTTCGCACCTTAGAGAAGTTACAATACAGAAACACAGGTGTCATGGTGGGTTTACAGAGAACTAGCATCACCTTTAATACCCTGGAAGACACCGATAACAGTTTGAAACGTTGTATAATTCTACTCTCTCAGCCTAGAAACACCAGAATACGTGTATGTTTTACATAACCACAATGATGTGAAATATAAAGCCAATTGTAAAACTCGAAGGACGACTATCGTGGGACTAACGAGAAAGCAATGACGTAAGCACAGTTGCTCTTAACAGTCAACCTGTAATCTAGTTATACATACATACATACATACATACGGGTGTTATCCATTTGTCCAGAAAAAAAAACGGGTGATGAAATCGAGACAAGAATGGTTCAGTTCAAGCCAACTATGTACACCTACGAACTGAACGTGCGAATTAGAGAACTGGGCCTGTGAAATTCCAAGAAATGCCTTAATGGTTCAGACAATTCCAGTTGGTTCGTACCAACTGGAATGGCAAGGAAAGCCTGAAAGGTTGACCACTTTTTTCGGTTGGAAATAATACCGAAAAATTGACTGTTCCAATTGTTGTCCATCCGAAATGATCGGGTTTTTTTTGTACAAATGGTAAGCACCGATATATTTTATTGGACTCCCCATAGGGCTTTTCAGGCCAATTTACAAGTAATAATTCAGTAAACCCTAAAAATCAAGTAATATATATTCAATATATTTTTCTTAATTGTAAACTATCATTATTATATACTATAGTAAACTCTAATTTAAAATAAAGAAAAATATCTTCAGTATCTTTTTCTTGATTGTAAATCATTGGATTTACCTTTGCCATGAAACAATAAAAGTCATACCTGGTCACATGAGAAAGCAATGACGTAAGTAAGTCGCTTGCCCCAGCCCGCCTCGTAAAGTAAGGGTTTGTCGCACGTCCCTTCACATGCATCACAATGAAGCCATCTTTGTTGCGACTCTGAAAAAACCTCTGTCCACACGTGATCTGTCCAGTCAACCACGTGACGTGCCTCGTAACCTAGGCTACGACAAAACAATGTAAAACAGTTGGCCCATTCACCACATCGTCCTTTGCGAGTTTCTAAGAAAAAAAGGTTTGAAATTAATAATTGGAGCTAGCAAGGACACAGACATGAATGGTCTCGTTTACAATACATAAAAAATAGACAGTCGATGACTGCATGCACCTTCTTTTTATTTTACAAAAATATAGTAATGTTATGAGCACTCATTCCAATCAACGAATTGGGATTGAATTGGAAAACCCGAATAAGTTCCTACTTGTGACACTCGATAAAAGGTCGGAGCGTACATGTGACATCATCATCACCATAGTAACATCATCATCATCACCATAACGACACAAGTAATCTTACATTACCGTTTAGGCCTTCCGTCCACACTAATACGCTGAGCGTATCACCGAAACCGCATAGATTTCAAAACGCCCTCGAAAGTAGATAAAAATGAAAACGCATACATATCGTATCAGTGTGGACGGCCGAAAACGTATCGAAATGAAAACGCTCACGTCATATGTACCACGTTAATTAGTGTGGACGGTCGAAAACGGAGCAAAACGGTAGTGTTGATGCGAATCGATCAATGCGTTTTCAGATTAAACGAAAACGGATCCAAACGAAAACGCATTAGTGTGGACAGGGCCATAGTCACATTGCTCTCTAATATCCCGGAGCAACTAATCGATTACTCGATACAAACCAATAATCATCGATATACAGCTTTTTGTGATTATCGATTAAATCGATATCTATCGATTTTGTATATCAATATTTATCAATATTTATCGATATTGATTTCATCGGGTAAAGTAAATTAATAAATCAACCACGTTCAATTCATGATATTTTCAATTGTAGTCTTTTATTAATTTTTTAATTTAACTGTATTAATACATTGAAATGCAGCTTTACTGAATTTTAAACGGGAACTAACACAAAACAAAAACAATTAACTCATCTATGCTCCTTTTCCAAATTAAAAAAATGACAGATGATTGCAAATATAAATAGTTAAAAGTATATTAAGGGCCCCGGCAAACGGCTTCAACATTTGCTTCAACATCTGTTCGATTTTGTTGAATGGCAATGTTGAAGCCGTTTGCCACCCCTTTCAACATTGTCAAAACGTGTTAAATCAATGTTGAATTGATGTTGAAATAGTTTAAAGGCCCAAAATCGAACAGATGTTGAAGCCGTTTGTCCGGGTCTTAACGATGTTTTTGTTGAACTTTATTTCATGCTCAACGCGTGCTCGCTTCGCTCGTTCCGCACGGCAGTACTCCCTCGAGCCAAATATTTTCCCGTCCGGCCCTCCCACTCAGTCAATAAGTACATAATTGTTGTTTTTCAGGCAGTGAAAGTAAAGAAAAAACAAAATTAGTATACAAATTAAACTGGAAAAGTACCGCTATCATGGTTTCTAATTACAAAAAGACCGTCCGTTTGAAGTTCCGTTTAATCAGAAACAAACAGTGGCGACTTGGGTATAACTTCAAAAGGTAAAACTGAACATTGAACATAGATTTTCATCTATCATAAACTTGCAGTGAATAAATGAATCAAGAAATAAATGAGTGCATAAACGTAATAAATAGATAAAAACTATAGGTGACATTGATGCTTGTTTTTCACTTCGATGTCGAAATATGCAAATAACAACTTGCTTCAACAACTTGCTTCGTTCTTATTGGTCAAATGCGCTTACTCCCTTATAAGGTATTGCAAAGTAACTAACTTCGCAATCGGCATAAGTCATCATACTTATAATATTTTTTTTTGAAAACCGTGGCTTCAAACAGTTCTCCTAATTCATACTATGGCACACTACAAAGAGGATAGTTGGCATACTTCAAGGCACCACCACGAAACACTGAGAAAAGAAAAAGAAGATAAAAAAGAGATGAGTTTTCAGAACGTCAGTATAGGGCCAAGCACTAGTGCTGTTCAAATTGTTCGTCCAACCAAAGGAAAACAACGATACAGTCAAATATCTGATAATAGCAGTTCGTACGAAGAATCAGAATCTACGACAAGAAATGAGCAGAGAGAAGGACGAAGGATGTTTCATCCCGAAAGCGGTCATTCAAACCTGGATAAACATTCTCTAAGCAACGTTGGCCAAGTCGCTTGTCACAACGAACACAATGGCAGACAGCAAAGGAAACAGAAGAAAGCGAAAAATAAAGCAATCGAATACCCTCATGAAGAAAAACTTGTTTATTTGAACAAAGAGGCAAGTCGCTCTGGCAATTTTGCTCGTCCCTACCAACAAGAAACCAGATCTCCTCAGATACTAGATGGTAAAGCAAAAAGCAACGGTGGTCGCGATCGCATAACATGTCAGTTTAAGCCTAAAGTCACATTGCCCAAGATAAGACAGTGGAAAACACCCTGCTCGTCACATGATAGTGGTCAAGAAAGAGTAGTAATTTCACAGTACTCGATGAAGTGCCTCGGTCAAATCCAAGACAACATAAAGAAAGAAAGGAACACTTTAATGGAACCAGCACCGAAAGATATCCGGCCAGTCATTCAAAACAAAGAAAACAAACCACTACTGGAAGACAATCTAGAAAGCGAGAACAAACATTGGGTGAAAGAAACACAGGCTTCGATGAAATCATTCCCATGTGAAAAGAAACAAAAAAAGTACAAGACAAAATCAAAAAAAGAAATACAGGCAGCGCGAGAACCAGAACCCAGAGAGTATCAAGGTGGCACAAAATGTGAGCGACAAAAAATGAGACGGGGCCCATTACACTCTCATGGTGAAATTCAAGGAAATCAAGGCGACGAAGGAGAAAAGTGGTTGGAAGAAATACAAACCACTTTCGAATTTTCTTGTGAATTTCATGAAGATGATCAATTCACCAGAAGGAAGGGATACGGTAAAGCTGGCGTACAGCCCTCAAGTAAAAGTCATGAGAATGTGTTGCAAGAAAGACAGGCCACATTGGAATTTCCACAAGAAAACCAGGAGAGCCTAGCCAGTGCAAAAACCTCCCCAAAACATGTACCGCCCACCGTTCCAAGTGAAAGAAGAAATGGAACCATTAAAGGTTGTTCATTACAAGTACACAACCAAAACCCAGAGAGCAAAGGCAGATCCAGTACAACACAAGAGAAGAGAATCATGAGGGCTAAGATGGCAAAGCCAATTCAGCGAGAATGGGACCTATCAACTAGTCGCAACGAGAGAATGATACTACGTTCAAGAAGGGATTGCCTCTGTGAAGAAGTAGATGATTTCAAGGATGGAAGAACGCATGCCCGTGTTTACATGAAACGCTTTGGAAAGGATTGATAAGTCACTATCATGGTTAATTTCTTATCATCGTTTAAGTCGTTTCGATCGTCCTAACCACTAATATATTATATCACTTGCATAATTATAGACAATTATTATTATTTATTATTGATCATTTCTTCCGGCATCGGCTGATTACACTTACCTCGACCTTGATTATGCTAAATATCACATAACCGAATTCAATCATTGTTTTATTATACATTGTTTTACTACATTATTTTAGAGAAAAATTAACCAACGAAAGTTCAAATTTTTTTAGCAAGAAAACAACGAAAGTTGACAATAAATTGATATTTTGACTCGTCAATTATTTCTAACTGGTAGGGTAAATAATTTGCTGGCTCTTAGCCAATCAGGTTTTTGATTAGAATTAGAATAATCATAATTAGAAGCACCCTTGTTCACATCTCTTATGCCGACCACAGTTCATAGTCTGATGAACTCCACGCTCCTGTAGGCTGGATTTTAAACAGAGGCTTGGTCTGTTTGATCTATATTAATGTGTATTAATGTGTTTTATCTTTTGATTACTTGTGAGAAACAACTACATTTAACTCAGCTTAAACATTTAGTTATATAGATATCTATTTATATTTTATATATTATTATTATTATTATTTTGTGTCGTAGGCATTTCCTGAATAAAAATTGATTATTAAGATTTAAAATTTACAGCTTCAGAGTAAATTAAATTGAAGGAATCATGCATATCTAAAGGCCCTCATGCATCCGAGATGCATTGCGCGCTTCGATGATTTTCTCACATACGGAAAATACAATTTTTGTGAAGAAAAGTAATATCTAAGGCCCCGTCCACACGTAGCCGGGTATTTTTGAAAACGGAGCTTTTTTTCCTCCGTTTACGCCTTCCGTCCACACGTAAACGCCTTTTTCGGTCACCGAAAACGGAGGTTTTCGAATACGCTCTCCAGACTGTAGATTTTTTTAGCCGGAGGTTTATCGTATACGTGTGGACGGCGAAAACGGAGCTTTTTGAATACGATGACGTCAGGCTGTTCACGTTTCACTTCTTCTTGGGCTTGTTTCAAACTTTATAGCCTACAGTACATACAATCGCAAGTTGCCTATTTAAACATTCGAGCTAATTAGAGTACAAACACTAAAAGTGTGCAACATAAATACCACTAAATACTGCTAAATTATGCAAATTCTTTTGTTCTCTATTGTTTAATCAACACTATTTAGTGGTAAATAGTACAAAGTATTGCACACTTTTAGTGTTTGTACTCTATACAAGGAGGCGACAAAAGATTTTAAGGATAATTTCGCTGATCTGGAGTTAAAACAGCGCCGTTAAAGAACATAAACCGACGGCCAGCAAAACCACGGCGATTTTTAATACAGCCTTCCCTTTTCCCTTTGATTTACTCGCCTGTTTAGACATATTTACTATATAAAAAGGGGTTGGATTGTGAAGCGAGCGTAGTAAACAAAGATGGCGCAAAGTGTTGAATTTTCGCGGATGTGCTACTGTAAAGAGCGCATGCGTGCGCATGCTCTGTATGGACGGCTAGCGTTTTCGAAGCGTATTCGCTAATACGTGTGGACGGGCAAATACGATTCGAATACGCTACGTGTGGACGCAGATATTTTTGAATACGGATAAAAAAATATCCGTTTTCAAAAATACCCGGCTACGTGTGGACAGGGCTTAATATTATTATATAGCAAAGATATAACGCACGATCTCATTGGTCAATAAGCGGGCCGTACCTTTTCCGTATGGACCGGAAAAGCGAGAGTAGTATTTTTTTGTTTATTTTACTAGTTCTTTCGCAATATTTTTGCCTTTTTATTTTCATATTTGACGGAGTATTTTTTGATGACAATAAGAAAACTACGTTCGCATGAAAATACGGAGAAGAACAGGTCGTAATATTATGTTTCCTATTTATTCTTTATTATAAATTTTTTTTCCTAAAATTGCTATATATTTATTTTAAATTTTTTCCCGAAAATTGCTATATATTTATTATAAATTTTTCCCCTAAAATTGCTCGGGCCGTACAGGAAGTTATGGAACCTCGTTTTTCCCCACTTTTTATGGCCCTCGCGCTACGCGCTCTGGCCATAAGACAGTGGGGGAAAAACTCGGTCCATAACTTCCCGTACGGCCCTCGCGCTCGGTTAATAAGATATTAGTATCTGCTTCCATCGTTCGTTATAAAAGTTATTTTCATAAATTATTTTTTAACAGTATAGTTAATATCTGATTAAGCTTGCTGGGATAATATTTTTTATACTTATTTTTGATCTAAATGTCGACCCGACGTCGTGGAAGGCCTCGTCTTCCCGGGCGACCCAAGTCTAAGGATCAGAAGCACTGTGTTCGACCTATTCAGGGAGAGAAAAGTCGCACTTGGCTTCGAAAGAACCACCGATAGTGTATTTGTGGAAGTCCTACTGCATCGTGTCAACGTTGATACAAGGAATGAAGACTCAACTGCTGTTATAATCCGAAATCTGTTTGTCATAGTGAAATGAATTTTTAAACAACACTCGGCAAAGCTATCAAAATTAAACAGTATATTCTTGAATGTATTGATGTTATGACGTCGTTCAATCACTCTTTCACTTAACCCGATAGTATTGCACATTCTCTTCATCTACGATGAGAAGGTGCAAAAAGACTTCAACTTACCCATGTTTTGGACGCCAATTCTTGTCGGAGTAAAAGGGAATAATAAAATGGGCATTTTGAGAGAACGAAACAATCAGAGCATAGATTTTATGCGAATATAGAGTCAGTTCTATTGACATGTTGGGGGGCTTTCATTTATTAGTGTATGGGGGGGAGGGGGGTCGGCATCATTTTATGTTGTCTTTACAAATATTACGCACCCCCCCCCCCCCCCTCCCCTTTCCTGGTTGGTGAAAAATATCATAACCCCCCTATATTTGCCCAGTTTAATACTAAAGCTGCATAAAATTAGTAACAACCTCCCCCCCCCCATGTAGCTACCGAAAATAATGTGCCCCCCCCCCTCAATATTGCCGGACCCCCCCACCCCCCACCCCCCATACACCAATAAATTAAATCCTCCTTACTATACACTTTAACTTAAGACAACGGCTAGTGTTTTTCATTCATAAATTAATAGTATACACCTATTTCAAAAAAGGTTGTCATTGCCAAAAGCGATAGGCGATAGGTCATTCCAAGACCCAAGTGCACTATGGGTATAATCTAATGGAGTATACCCATAGTGCACTTGGGTCTTGGAATGACCTATCGCCTATCACCTATCGCTTTTGGCGATGACAACCTTTTTTTGAAATAGGTGTATATTTAATAATTATACTCAGAAACATTTGTTATCTTACCAAGTAATTTAGCAGGATGGTTATATCTTGGGAAACGTATTGTATGATGACATTTTGGACATCTGTAGCTCTCCACACTACCTGCAGCCCATCGATCTTCTTCTGATGTTGGAGGTACAATACCTTGGAATTGCCCCTTCGTATTACATGGGCCACATTCAGGTTTATCGACCCAATGGAAGAAACCTACAGAAAAACATTTAGAATGTTATAATTTACTGTGATTATTAATTAGAAACGAATCGGCTACAATCTAAAACGTACTACAATCACTAACAAAATTACATGACACAATAACAAGACGATAACATTTATAGATTTTGTTGGTGTTGCTAAGAACACAATTGGAGTAACAAAGGCAAACTATATCCAGTATTAAAATACTGAGCGGTTATCATAATTTGTAATTGTAATAGTTCTCTTCACAGTTCCCTGCACCATCTTGAAAGGTGGCCAGGCCTTTGCATCGAAGCGAGAAGAACGTTGAGCTTGCAATGATAGACACCTTTTAGTTCCTTCCATGCAAGCTCAACGTTCATCTCGCTTCGACGCAAAGGCCTGGCTACCTTTCAAGATGGCGTAGGGAACTGTGTAGGGGACTATTGTAATTGTATAGTTTACTTTTGTAACTTTTAATGAGAAAACTGATTTAAAAGTGGACACAAGGCATTATCATAATCACATTATTCTCTAGAGGTCTGCAATTATGTTAAAATACACCTACAGACTATAGCTTTGAATGTGTCAACGTTTTTTGGAATAGGTGTATATTGTACCACCTCCGAGCTAATTAGCCTGCACGGGCTAGAACAAATGCATATTGGTATATTGTACCACCTCCGAGCTAATTAGCCTGCGTAGGCTAGAACAAATGCATATTGGTATATTGCACCACCTCCGAGCTAATTAGCCTGCACGGGCTAGAACAAATGCATATTGGTATATTGTACCACCTCCGAGCTAATTAGCCTGCGTAGGCTAGAACAAATGCATATTGGTATATTGCACCACCTCCGAGCTAATTAGCCTGCACGGGCTAGAACAAATGCATATTGGTATATTGTACCACCTCCGAGCTAATTAGCCTGCGTAGGCTAGAACAAATGCATATTGGTATATTGTACCACCTCCGAGCTAATTAGCCTGCGCGGGCTAGAACAAATGCATATTGGTATATTGTACCACCTCCGAGCTAATTAGCCTGCGTAGGCTAGAACCAATGCATATTGGTCATTAGTATACTCCATATTATTTTACAGTGTGAATATTATTATCGACTTAGCAATAATTATTTAAGAAGAGTCAATTAATCCACTGACCATTTTTAAACCAGTCAAGCAAAGCAATAATTAAGCAATCTCTAGCATGTATTCCTCTTTCGTTTCCTTGTTTACTGTTTTGGCACATAGTATCTGCTTTTCTCTCCAGCTCTGATACAGGGATAAGAGCACGAGCTTGACGTTGGAGGTCTGGGTCTTCGTATATCATAACGTGATCTGAGGAACTCCGCAACTTGGCATAAAATTGAAGTTGGTTTGGATACTGAAGTTAGAATAAAGTACACGTTTATTTGTTGCTAAATTTGAACATTTTTTAATATTTAACAAATTTACGATAGTTTCGCGTGGTATGTCCTCTTATTTACCACGGTTGGCGTCATCGAATCGTCTAAATTGTTGTGGATCCACGAGACGAAGTCGAGAGGACATACCACAAGAAACTATTGTGAATTTGCTTTTTACCACATTAAAAAATGAGCAGAATAGCAACCGTGGTATGTAATCTTCGCGAGAAAATTAATCAAATGTAGTAAAAATACTTTTCTCCTTTTTCTGAGCTGGTAAATACAATTCCTTACCATTCCTTCTGTAGGAACAAAAGCAGATGCTGCAGTTGTTTGTTGGTTTACATGGTCTCTAGTTTGACTTGTTGGCACAGCAGTTGGTAGACCACTACATTGAGGTTTTTCTTGTGTTCTTTCGTAGTAAATAGTGTCTCGTAGTGTTTCTAGTGCATCTAGTGATGTACTTGTAGGAAAGATTAAATGATCGTCTTGCTGCAAGACAAGAACAGTCATTATTGATAACAGTTTGATGTCTTCTCATTCATTGTGCCTTGCAGTGCTTGCAGTGCATCTAGTGAATGTACATGAGTCATGTCAAAATGTCAAAATTGCAGGGGCGGATCTAGTGGGTGTCCCTAGTGGCACCAGACACCCCCCTAGTGCCACAATTACCCTATATTTTCTTCAAGACATTTAGGGACTGGTAACCTCCTATCACATTAAGCATCCTTCATCCTTCATTGGGACTCCCCCCTGAAAAATGTCTGATCAAACCCTGAATTGAATAACAAATTTGCAGTAAAATAAGAACTATTAAATTATTAAATATAATGTCAACGTTTTGTGTTTGTTAAGTTAATGGATTTTGTTTGTTTATTGTTTGTTTGTTTTTGTCTGTCTGTCTGTCGACTGTTTGTTTGAATGTCTGTTTGTTTATTTGTATTTTTTCTTTGTAAACATAAAGTGTCTCTTAGTGTTTGTAGCAATGTTTAGATAGGAAACTTTTACTGCGATAAAATAATCATCTTACTCTAAGATAAGAACAATAATAACTATTGACAATAGATAATTGATAGGGCATGCACTTACCTCTTCAAAGCCCATGGCAAATAAACACTCTACTCCACCCATGACAGGCAATAGTTTTTCTTGGAACACTTTGTTTCCAATTCTTATTGACCTGTATTTCTTATTGTCAGGGAAATTAAGAAGATTGTTGGCAAACTTGAGGATAATTTCTGAAGTTTCCATAAATTGTTTTCTATCATTAGACATCAGTTCTTTAAAACAGCTCCAGCTTCTGCCAATTGCAACTCTCTTTGGATCTGCCACCTGTTGTGAATAGCAAAGTTACAATCATTATAACATTATAAGTTCATTTTAGAAATGATTGAGTAAGCACAGCTTTTCATTTCATCATAACAATTAAGTAAGTAATAGCTAATGAATGTAAAACTTTGTTTGCAAATTTTGGGCTGACATTTAAGGGTAGGGTCATTTTTGGGTTTAGATTTGGAGAGGGACACATTTTTTGGGCTTGGATTTGGGGAGGGACAAGAATTTTTGGGACGAAGTTAGAGAAATTACCAGTCCCCCCCCCCCTCCCCCCAGTAATTAATGACCGCTCCATTAACTGAGTAAATAAATATACTTCATTAAAGCTAACTTAGGGTATGATAATAATGATAAGGTAAGGTATAGCTAAATTGGTCCAAGTACAATCAAAAATCTGTAGAACTTTGCAGGGGAGGGGAGGACTTGAAAAGATAAACCGCCAAAGTATTAGCTATTGTAGTCTGCTATAAAAACATTTCACACTGCAAAACAAACTAGAGGAGCATACTAAAAGGTTCATCTGGTAAAAATAAATCAATCAAGTATAGATTGGAGAAATTAATGCATGATCTTACAATAAACAGCCAGCTTAATAAATTTGTGTCAAGATGGCATTTGAACCCACAACCTTCTGTTACCTAGTCAGACACTAGCTCATGTCACCTAGTTAATATCAAGCTTACAAGATAAAAATAAAAAATCACTTTTTAAAGTCTCAATTCTTCTAGACTGGACATGTGTGCCCTACTAATGGGGGAGACTCAGACACACACTCACTACCTCTACGTTTAATTATTTTGCACATAATTCAGTTCACATGTTCATTTTTGCAGAGGGAGGAAAACCGGATAGCCCGGAAAAAAGCCCTTGTGGCATAGGAGAGAAGAACACATCAAACAAACTCAACTCACATAAAATCCATGCCCGAGCCAGGACTCGAACCTGGACCACAGCGTGAGAGACCGTGCAGTGCTCTCACCACTAGGCCACCCATGCCACCAATTAAGATAACATTAACTTACAATATGGTTGTTGCTGGTTTGTGCAGTGCCAGCTAGTTCCTTAATTTTCTTTTCCAAGCTTAATGGATCAGCACCTTTCATTTCTCCAACTTTATTTTTACTTCTAAAGAATAAGAATGTAGGCATAGCTCTGATGCCATTGGACTCTGCTGTAAACTATACAAATAAATTACAGAACAGATTATAATAGAAAATTCAACAATTGAAATGAAATGTACTTGTGTCATGTGTGAATGACAGAAATTCTTTCATAAAAAAACTGTTGTTGATGATGGAGGTGATGATGGTGATGATGATGATTGTGATGATGATGCTGGTGATGTAATGATGATGGTAAATCAATCACAATCACAATGAATCATGATGATGATAATAATGATGATGATGGAGATGATGATGACAATTGTGATGATGATGATGGTGATGATGATAATGATGATTGTGATGATGATGATGATGATGGTGAATCAATACAATAGCAATCATGATGATAATGATGATGGTAGTGGTGATGATGATGGTGGTGGTGATGATAATGATGATGATGATGGTGATGATGATGGTGAATCAATACAATAGCAATCATGATGATAATGATGATGGTAGTGGTGATGATGATGGTGGTGGTGATGATAATGATGATGATGATGGTGATGATGATGGTGAATCAATACAATAGCAATCATGATGATAATGATGATGGTAGTGGTGATGATGGTGGTGGTGGTGATGATAATGATGATTGTGATGATGATGATGGTGATGATGATGGTGAATCAATACAATAGCAATCATGATGATAATGATGATGGTAATGGTGATGATGATGGTGGTGGTGATGATAATGATGATTGTGATGATGATGATGGTGATGATGATGGTGAATCAATACAATAGCAATCATGATGATAATGATGATGGTAGTGGTGATGATGATAGTGGTGGTGATGATAATGATGATTGTGATGATGATGCTGATGATGATGATGGTGAATTGATCACAATCATGATGATGGAGTTGATGATGATGTTGATTGTGATGCTGATGTTGGTGAATCAATCACAATCATGATGATGATGATGATGATGATGATTGTGATGATGATGATGATGATGATGATGATTGTGATGATGATGATGATGATGTTGAATTGATCACAATCATGATAATGATGATGATGATGATGATGATTGTGATGATGATGATGCTGATGATGATGATGGTGAATTGATCACAATCATGATGATGATAATGATGATAATGATGATGATAGTATTAATTGCCATGATCATGTTAAAGAGAATCAACTTACTGGACATTGGTCAACATCAACTTTGAGAAATATGACAGACATATACTTCATGCTAAGCTGGACAAAGATTGGCGCAATTTTTTTACATGGCCCACACCTGAGAGGAATCATACATTTAAAACTGTATCAACTTTAATCATGGCATGGTATTTTATTGAATTTGATTGCCAAGTAATTCTTCCATCTTCCCCTGTGACCCGTGATTTACAGATTTTCACTGTCGTGACTCGTGATTACAGAATCAGTGATCCGTGAAAACGTGACAGCTTTTCACATTAACGGTTGTGTAAAATGAGATGTTTATTGTTAGCAGTGTTATTCTTTGTACTGATATCTGGAATATTAAGTTTATTATCTGTCTGACAAGCGCAAAATGTTGCCTTGTAGAAACAATTAACACAGTTAACATCGCAAGTTCTAAAACTGTGATTCATGAAAACTCTTTACGTTACTCTGTGATCCGTGAAATCATGAAAAGGACGCGCGTGATTCATGATCGGCACCCCCTCTTCCCCACCCTGAATATATTGGACAAACCATTTTCACTGGAGAATAAAGACAAAGCAAATGAATTAACAAATGAGAATGAACGGATGAACAGATGAATCACCGAAGGCACTGGAAAGAACACTATGAAATTGCAATCGAAAGAGACAATTGTGATTTCTTTTTCATGTTTTCACTGACAAATGGTTTATAAAAACACCATAGTTTTTTTTAAACTAACTTGTTACCTATAAATGGCATGAATATTTAGGCATAATTATTGTCATTTTTGTTTGATTTCTTTCTTTTATGTAGACAACAAATCAATGCCTCTCTGGAAGGCGTTTAGCATTCCAATTCAAGCCGGCACCAGAAAGGGTTGATGTTTTTAATTCATCCAAACCGGTCCAAACATAAACCACTACTTAACTCTAGTTTCAAAAAAATGTCTACTTACCAAGACGCAGTAAAATCTACCACGACCAGCTTTTTTCCTGCTCTGTCCAACTCGACATCAAAGTAACGATCATCAGTCACTACAATAACATTGCCATTGCCGAATTGAGAACTCATCATCGCAAATTATGACTCAACAAAATTATTATTTCAATCTAATCTTTAAACCGACCATTTACACGATTTCCATTTATGTCAAGTAAATAAGTGCAGAATAGTACATTATGCTATTTAAAGGATACTAAGTAATCTAAAGCAATTTTATCTAGTTTTTGAAGAGAAGTTTTTGAAGCGCTTTACGTGGCTCTATTTTTATGGTTTGGCAGATAAACTGAGCCGATGATCAGCGGTTTATGTACTCAAAATACACAGGCATCCCGATATTTACTAAGTAATTTCAACTCGTGGATTGCTAATCCATAAAAATAAAGTCTATTTTCACTTTTGCACTTAGAAAGTCTAGTTTAGAAAGCGCTAGCAAAATCAAATATTTCTATAACTCATTATCATTAAGAAAATCGAGTGAAAACAAAGCAAATTTTGAATAAATATATATGATCACACAGTAAAAACACACAATTTGCTTCATCAAAACAAACTTTATTATTATGATAAGAACAACATTTACAGTAAAGTGTTCAGCTATATACAATTTACAATAGTCACAAATTAATCCTGTCTTCCAAATACACTCAATGAACCAAATGCGGCCGCGTATTCGTCTTTACTGTAAGTAAGTCTGTAAGTCGATTCTTGACAGGCATTTGGGATTGGCGAATGAACTGAACTAACTGTTTCGCTGAGAATTGCAGGTTGGAACATGCAAGCAGAAAAGAGCATCTTCTGTAGGATATGTGAACTGTGGTACGCCGTAAGGATAGATCAATGGCGGTAAGGTTGGAACAGGTTCGACATCGCTGGAAGTAGCAGGCTTGTTCTTGATTTCATGTCGACGCCAGCGAGTACAGCGGTTTTGGAACCAAACCTGTAAAAAGGATAGAAAAAAATTAATTAGTGTCTGGCTAAATAGATTGAGACGCGTTAAAAAGTGATTTGATTTAGCCATAGTTAACTATGATTTAGCTAAGGGACACTATGACACTGAATTGCGCTTTAACGAAAATGTCGAACTGACTCTTTTCCCTATAGTATATGGCTATCAAAGATTACTAGATTCAGATTTGCGCTAAAAGAGCACACATACAAAATAGATAAATTGCACCATGAACTTCACCGGCTCTTCCGAGGTTTCCTTTCTTCAAACACGTGAGAGACAGCAACTGATTTGTGAGTGTACTGACGAAATAATTAATCTATAGTTACCTGAATCCTGTCTTCTCGGATAGCAAGTTCATCAGTAAGTCGTTCTCTAATCTCGATGCCAGGGAATTTGTTTTCTTGGAATACTTCTTCAAGTCGACTGAGTTGTCTGTTAGTTTTTTGTCTGGTTCTATTGGCTGTTCGAGCGATATAGGATGGTTTTGGTAATGCTGGACACGGTTTGGAGGGATCAAGTTCTTCTGCCAAAACCTGAAAAAAAAAAACATTTTTATCAGTATATACACTTTCATAGCTGTTTTTTTATTTTTTTAAAGGTGTTTTGTTGTTGTATTCGAAACATGTCACTGTTGTCTTCATGTCACAATGATTATAGTTTTATGAATTACCTCTTCTACAATGGCAGAGGCGGGTTTAAAAAGATCATCCTTGGCTTTTCTTTTTACGGCTGCCACTATTTTAGTTGCTGCTAGTGCTCCAACCTATAAAAAAGTTATATTAATTACGATTAAACAATAGAAAATGAATACTGGTAGTAGTTTGCATTATAAAACATATATAAGTACACTATACTTCAAGTAATAAAGTATGTTGGTACCATAATGAATTTCATATTAACGCCCCAACCTATTGAACATAACAACTATTGTTAAGTCAACTTTTTCCTATATTCTATATAATGGTTTACCATAGGGCTTTTGCAACACGTGACAACACAAGGGCATACTTTCCATACAAATCCATATAAAATATTGAATTTTTAATTTAATGCATGTTATATTTTACTAGCTGAGATTTCACCTTCTTACTAATATTGATGTTCATTTTGTTATGTGTTACAAAAGGCCTATCACAGTTACTCTCCTAAAGGATGTCCTGAGCTAAAATACATTTCAAATATCATTTCAGCAGTTCAAGAATTTTGTTTGGAAACTGTACATGATTTGAGTAATTAAGTTTGAAGATGCTCAGTTGATATAGAATTACCTTTGCTTGATGATTGTGGCCTCGTGGTCCAGGTATGAAAATACTATCTTTCTGCTTCACATTAGCTGGACAATAATTCCCTTTACGACGGACAACACACTGCCAAGTTGTAGTTGTCTTGGACTTTTCTTTTAGGTTGTAGGAGAATCCGTCAGTGTCTATTAGTTTTGGCTTTCCTCTTTTTGTCCCTTCTTCCACAATGTGAAACTGTATCTCAGTAGAAGTACCTGTAAAGCAATATCGGTGTATAAGTCAACATTGTAAGATTATAATATATGTATGAAACCATATGTATACATTAATTAGTTAGAAGGAACCAATTAGAACCTTTCATATGAACAACATTGTACAACAGGTTAACAAAGTGTGTATTTGCTGACACAGCACAACATAATCTGTGAAAAAGATCCACAGAAATCCTGTGAGGAAACATAAATAGTTAAATACATGATCAGATATAAAATCTAATTTCCTGGTGGATAGAAATTGTTAATACATTTAGAGCAGTTAGTGCTAATATACTTACGTTCGTTGCTTTCTGGCTGAGTTTTCATCTTGAGTTGAGTTTTCGTTTCTTCTGCGAGGTATACTATTAGGCGAATCTAAAGAGAGCTGAGTGGTTGTGACACAAAACGTGCTGCCTTCTGATCTCTATTTATACCTGGTATCACAAAAAGCAGGATAAGTCTAGAACAATAGTTAATACACGAAAACAATAGATTGTTTATGGCAAAGTTGTCACTTCACGTTAGAAAAACTGCCAAAGACGCACCTATTGTTTACGGATATCACACCTATTGTTTTTCTAATGTTTGGTGACTTATTGATCGAGATTGCTGATGCATGCTAGATCTTTTAAACAACTAAATTGAAATTTAGTGCCGTAAATTAAGCATTCAATTTCTTTGTTTTATGTTACTTAGAGCTTGTTTTAAAGAAATGAAATAAATTATTTATACAGTGAATAAAATAAATTAATAGATTAAAAAATAGTCGCCCACATGATGGGTTGTGTATATATATATAAAAAAAAATAAAAATAAATAGAAAAATAAATAAAAATCTACTCGATTCTGTTAAAACTATTTACAATATCAATATTATCTATGTCATGGTTAAAATGTTTAAAAGTTCTTGTTCCTCTCATACATAGCACTGCTGATCTTACTAGATTTATAGATAATTTAACTCTGAGCCAATGTATTATATTATTGTAGTCAAGCTGTTTCTTCGTGGAAAGCTTTGAGGCTAGTTCTGAAATAAAGCGTTCGGCTTCTCTTCCATTTCCACCATAAGGTGTGAATACGAGTGGTGTAAATGTGCCATGTTCTACCTCGATAACACGCCGAACTTGTTTTAAAGCAATGTATATTTTCTAATGTTCAACTCATTTTCGATGTTATATAAATAAAGTTAAGTTTAATTATTATATAACGCGATCTTCAGTAATAATACTTAAAAATATTCTCTATGAATTTCTTTTTTACCTCGTTAGGATGATTTTGTGTATTTTTATTTTGTCGCCTCGAATTGAAGTTTAACGCAAATTCATCTCTTTTCTAAAGTTCATTTATAACAAATTACAATTAAATCATATTTCTAATCTGTTCGCTCATGGGCGGTAGGTTTTAAAAGAAAGAAACAAAAAATCTCAAAGTAATCCCCGTTCGAGTATCTTCACTGTAAACTATCGCTTTTAATTGCATTTAAAATTATTGATTTGACAATACACTTGATAATTGGAAAAAAAATCCATTTTGCCAGCGCGCGCGCGCGTTTGCCAAATCAAGTTTTCGCGCCAATTTCAACCTTCCCGCGGAATTAATCTTGTTGCTTCAAAGTAACAATCATCAGTCACTACAATAACATTCCCATTGCCGAATTGTCCTATTTCATTATGACGTCACAATGTGTTTACAGTGTGGGATAGAATCGCCAAAAACAATGGCAATTTCAACTAAATCTTCCTTCTTTGAAAATTGAGGTTCATATTATCTAGTTTTTATGTATGTTATGTGTCTATGTTTATACTTTCATATTTATGGCATTTTGTTGTCATTTCTTTCCTCTCCGTCTTGTAAATGCAATTTTATTTTGTATTCTCGTATTGTTGTTATGAATCTGTCCCCCACTGGCGTCCATGATCCTTAGAGTTAAAACACAGGCAGCCCAACTATTCTATCTGAGGATTTTTTTAATGACAATCAAGTTATTTCTAATTAACTGCGCGCCGAGCGATATTTTGTTAATCATTGAGCGCGCGGGTGGGGTTCCTGTGGTGTATTTGTTTAAATGCGCGCAGATGGTGGCTTTTTGTCGAAGAGGGTAGGATTTTGACAAGGTATGAAACTCGGTCACGTGACAAATTTAGTTTCGCGCGTAGTAAATCAGCCATGGGCGAAAATTGTAATTTTTCTTCGAATATATCAATTTTACATTGCTGTTCAACTACAATCAAAAGTATGATCATCTCCGACCTCAGCAAATGGGCAGCATGGAGTCGGGGTGCGCCCCAGGTTGTTAGGACGGATTTCGGAAATTTTACAATCGTGGAGCAATCGTGGAGCGATCGTGAAAATATCGATCGAGACCACATTTTTCACGCTCATTCACCGATACAGCCGAAAAAGATTTTTTTCATATCGATTCCGTTTTCGCAAATTTTGCTTCAAAATCTCGCACGTAGGCACTCATTAAATGCTAATTATCTCAAAAACAAGCTCGGGACATCCCACTTTTCTATTTATATTTGGAATCAGCATTAAAGTTCACATTAAAAAAATCGTAGTTTAAAGAAAAGTTTAACATTATTTCCAAAAGTAGCCAATCACCTTAAATACACTTTGAACAACATTTTTTCACATTGTAAAATATATTTAACTATATGTTTAGAATTTCAATAAACTTGGAAAGAAATTTCACACACTGGCTGTTTGTTTTTGTTAGAGGTTTACTTAGTGAAAATCCGTATGAGAAAATAAAACTTGTTTCAAAAGGAAAGTTTGACTATAAAAGTTTTTGTTTGGCGAGTCAGTCGATTACTTCTCGCGTCCTTTTCGGCGCTCGTCGTTGAGTCTTCGCCGTCCTAACTGAGCTGGGGCGCACATCTATCCATCCACGCCATCGGGT
Source organism: Metridium senile (assembly GCA_949775045.1). NCBI lineage: Eukaryota > Metazoa > Cnidaria > Anthozoa > Actiniaria > Metridiidae > Metridium > Metridium senile. The sequence goes on from OX459096.1 coordinate 47,432,864, forward strand.
TTCACACCTTGTATCAAGATACTACTTTCTTCGATTTTTTTTCGTGCGTGCGACTCCTAGGCTGTACGCAGGCTAGCGACTCCGCGCGACGGAAAAATTACTTGCAAAAAGCCACAGGAATCCCATCCGCGAGAATTCAAACAAATACACCACAGGAATCCCACCCGAGAACTCATCATCGCAAAAATATTATTTCAATCTAAACTTTAAACCGACTATATACGATTTACATTTAAGTCAAGTAGATAAGTGAAGAAGAGTGCATTGTGCTATTTAAAGGATACTAAGTAATCTAAAGCAATATTATCTAGTTTTTCAAGAGAAGTTTTTGAAGCGCTTTACGCGATGATCAGCGGTTTATGTACTCAAAATACACAGGCATCCCGATATTTACTAAGTAATTTCAACTCGTGGATTGCTAATCCATAAAAATAAAGTTTATTTTCACTTTTGCATTTAGAAAGTCTAGTTTAGAAAGCGCTAGCAAAATCAAATATTTCTATAACTCATTATCATTAAGAAAATCGAGTGAAAACAAAGCAAATTTTAAATAAATATATATGATCACACAATAAAATCACACAATTTGCTTCATCAAAACAAACTTTATTATTATGATAAGAACAACATTTACAGTAAAGTGTTCAGCTATATACAATTTACAATAGTCACAAATTAATCCTGTCTTCCAAATACACTCAATAAACCAAATGCGGCCGCGTATTCGTCTTTACTGTAAGTAAGTCCGTAAGTCGATTCTTGACAGGCATTTGGGATTGGCGAAGGAACTGAACTAACTGTTTCGCTGTGAATTGCAGTTTGGAACATGCAAGCAGAAAGAGCATCATCTGTAGGATATGTGAACTGTTGTACGCCGTAAGGATAGATCAATGGCGGTAAGGTTGGAACAGGCTCGACATCGCTAGAAGTAGCAGGCTTGTTCTTGATTTCATGTCGACGCCAGCGAGCACGGCGGTTTTGGAACCAAACCTGTAATAAGGACAGAAAAAAATAATTAGTGTCTGGCTAAATAAATTGAGACGCGTTAAAAAGTGATTTGGTTTAGCCATAGTTAACTATGATTTAGCTAAAGGACACTTTGACACTGAATTGCGCTTTAACGAAAATGTCGAACTGACTCTCTTCCCTAGTATATGGCTATCAAAGATTACTAGATTCAGATTTGCGCTGAAAAAGAGCACACATACAAAATAGATAAATTGCACTATGAACTTCACCGGCTCTTTAGAGGTTTCCTTTTTCAAACACGTGAGAGACAGCAACTGATTTGTGAATGTACCGACGAAATAATTAAACTATAGTTACCTGAATCCTGTCTTCTCGGATTGCAAGTTCGTCAGTAAGTCGTTCTCTAATCTCGATGCCAGGGAATTTGTTTTCTTGGAATACTTCTTCAAGTCGGTTGAGTTGTCTGTTACTGAAGTAGGTTCTCTTACGTCTCTGACCGTAGCGTGATCCTGTGAGGAAACATAAATAGTTAAATACATGATCAGATATAAAATCTAATTTCCTGGTGGATAGAAATTGTTAATACATTTAGAGCAGTTAGTGCTAATATACTTACGTTCGTTGCTTTCTGGCTGAGTTTTCATCTTGAGTTGAGTTGTCGTTTCTTTTGCGAGGTATACTATTAGGCGAATCTAAAGAGCAAGCTGAGTGGTTGTGACACAGAACGGGCTGCCTTCTCTATTTATACCTGGTATTACAAAAAGCAGGATAAGTCTAGAACAATAGTTAATACACGAAAACAATAGATTGTTTATGGCAAAGTTGTCACTTCACGTTAGAAAAACTGCCAAGGACGCACCTATTGTTTACGGATATCACACCTATTGTGTTCTAATGTTTGGTGACTTATTGATCGAGATTGCTGATGCTAGATCTTTTAAACAACTAAATTGAAATTTAGTGCCGTGAATTAAGCATTCAATTTCTTTGTTTTATGTTACTTAGAACTTGTTTTAAAGAAATGTATATTTTCTAATGTTCAACTCATTTTCGATGTTATATAAATAAAGTTAAAAAAGTCTAAATAAAGTTAAGTTTAATAATTATATAACGCGATCTGAAGTAATTATACTTCAAAATGTTCTTTTATGAATTTCGTTTTTACCTCGTTAGGATGATCTTGTATATTTTTATTTTGTCGCCTCGAATTAAAGTTTATAGCAAATTCATCTCTTTTATAAAGTTCCCTTATAACATGTTATTATTCATTTCGTTGGCATGATTTTGTATCTTTTTATTTTGTCCCCTCGAATTGAAGTTTAACGCAAATCCATCTCTTTTATAAAGTTCCCTCATAACATGTTACAATAAAAACGATTTCATTTCGTTGGGATGATTTGGTATCTTTTTATTTTGTCGCCTCGAATTGAAGTTTAACGAAAATTCATCTCTTTTATAAAGTTCCCTTATAACATGTTACAATTAAACTAGTTTTTTCAAATTAAAAAGAATAGGAAACATTAATAAACTATCCTTTCTATTTTACAGTGAGGACAGTCGAACCGTGAACATATTACGTCTTTCATGGCATTATTTTCTGAACCTTCTACTGCTTCAAAATCTCTAAAAATGAAGCAGTGAGTTCAAATACATAATAAATCATATTTCTAATCTACTCATGGACGGTAGGTTTCTGAAAAGAAAGAAACAAAAAATATTAAAAAGGGTTCCCCGTTCGAGTATCTTCACTGTAAACTATCGCTTTTTATCGCATTTAAAATTATTGATTTGACAATACACTTGATAATTGTAAAAGAAAATTGAAAAAAATGTCCATTGTGCCAGCGCGCGCGCGCGTTTGCTAAATCATGTTTTCGCGCCAATTTCAGCCTTCCCGGAAATAATCATGTTGCTTCCGGAGTGAAGTCATCTTTATCAACTCTTTTCCACACTTCCTGTTCGAAAACGACCTTCATTATTTTTCGCTTCTTTTTTTCACTAGCTTTACCACTTTATAAGCAAAAAACAATTGAATAATAAACATGATAAAATTGATCGTCTTTTAGATCGTTTTGATGGAAAAAAAGTTAAAGAATCGTTTACAACGCAAAAAGTATTTTAGCAGTATATTCACATTGTTTACAATTTGAATAGTCAGAACAGATCAAGGCAATGTGGGTCGGCAATAGACACAAAATACATAATTATTGGGGAGAAAAGGTTCCAATATTAATATTTACTCCTCTTAAACTATTTTATACTGACAAAGAAAATATATTTTGGGTGATGTAATCAAAGTTAACTTTGATGTAACTATTCAAATATGTTTGCCAACCAGATTAGCAAACGCATTACGTAATGTTTTGAAGAATCATTTTATCTTTCGATCGAATGCCGAAACAAGTAGGCTGCATCGGTATGCATATGGAGACAAATGGAAAAACTGAACGTAAGTTAAAAAGATAGGTAATATAATGAAATTTGTAACACCGTAAAAAATGTTGACGAAGGGCTAAAGCTCGAAACGTCAGTAAAGTAAAGTCAACATTTTTTACGGTGTTACAAATTTCATTATATCAGCCTATGATAGACTTATTAAAGCTGACTTTATTTAGCGTCAGTGTTTTATTTGAACTTGATTCCGATTTCATGTAGATAAGTCAGAAAATGACTTTCTAAGTACCAAGAAAAACAGTTTTCAGGTTCTCCTTTAATGATGCTTTTGAATCAAATGCATTGCCCATGATGCGTTGGCTCAATGTTGTTTGAGACATTTTTCCTCTAGAGAACACTCACACCATGAATTCTTCGAATTTTTTTTAACACACAAGCATTTTGTCCATTTTGTTATACTCCGACGAAGGACTAAAGCTTGGTCAGTAAAGTTAACTATCGTGGAGTGAATACATTAGAAATGAGATCTGTTATGAGCACTCAGTGTAATTGAGCTCAAATCTTCGTTTTTAGAGGTTTTTAAAGCAGTAGAATGTTCAGAAAATAATTACTATTTGAAGAGAAGACGAAAAAATTATATCAATTTTGAGCAGGCATGCAATTTAATGACGGAATGCGGCATGCAGTAAGACCATATCTAGATAAAAGTAATATCATGCAGCATATACAAAGATATCTATTATCATTAAGTCTAACATGACAAAATATTATTTTAAATTGTTTGTTTTATTTGCAAGTAGCAAAAGTCGAGAAATTTTTTAAGTAAAGAACGGTACAAGCAATTCTTCCTATATGTTTTTTTCTAGCATCATCATCAACCCGTGTAGATGAATTTTCACAAAATTACAGTTTCGTTAAGTTGATAAAACAAACAATTCAACCTACACTAATCCTGTCATTTTGCGCGTACACAATCTAAACATGTCTTTATTGTTCGCAGTCATTAGTGTGTTATTGAGCACTGCACGACGAGTGTCCCTGGAGACAAGTCACTTTTATGCTAATTTCTAAGTTTTCTGAATTCTGTTTACGAACAGTTTCTGCATACAATGCTTGAATGATTCGTTTCTGAGGTCATTTTATTAACTCGAAATAGAAATTGATCCGCTATAAACATATTATGATTGTTATCTAGGTCATACTCAAGGTATTTAGTAAGTTCAAGATGAAAGAAAAGTTTCGTTAAGTATCCTTGTGGCTTATAAGTACTTATCACTCAACTCAAGCTTCACATTTTGATTACAGGCCACAAGAAGTCGATCAAAACTCGATCAAAAAACCATCTGAATTTACGTGGATTATATAGTGGATTTGTATAATAGATAATGTAGAAACGATAGTGATCGATAATCTACAAGATATTTGCAATCTAACTGCACATTTGACTGTACTTTTGGTAACGATGGCAGATTTTGTGATAGCCTTGGACCCTGGAAACCCTAGCGAGATGATATCTTCACTAAAGAAAGAAATGGTAAGACTGTACATCGTGCTTGTTAAGTGTGGTCACTGATAGATTTAGCCTTCTTCTCTTCCCCCCTCCCCTTCCCTTATACTCAGGCTATAATCAGTGAGCAGCAGTACAGTACATACGTACGATAAGTAGAAGCATTATTTAAATTAGTATACATGTTTTTTTATTTGAAAATGTTCATACTTCCCTCAAGTAAAATCTATTAAGAAAAACTTAAATTTATGTGTTTTTTTTCCCTTATGATGTTGCTAAGTTAAGGAATGCGTGTAGCATGAGCTTGTGTCAGTGAATTACATGTTCGAGCCAGTCAGTCTACTGTTGTCGTACATTATGTCACGATAAAGCTAAATACTTTGTTAATGTGTCTTCTGTTACCATTGATAATATTGGGCATGTCTTAATGGCAAATTAATAGCGATATGTTAATATGACAGCCTTATGAAGGCATCATGACATTGCATTTCTTTTCACGTGGTTGCCTAAATTTGATTTTCCCTACATTTTTGGTTACGATCGATATTTGTTATAATCTGAGGTAATTATAAAGTGCTTCAATCAATTATCAATTGTTTTCAAGAGCTAAAACTTTGTAAAAGAAAAATAATTATACTGAAGAATGTTGTTCAAGTTTTACCACCATTGATGCATGCTCTGGGCATTACATACCCTTCGTCGGAATAGACGAGGGACATGCGTCAAGTTAGAAGCCACAAATCACGTGTTACAGATCTTAAAAAACAGATGGATAATGAGACAAAACTAATATAGGTCGAGTTGAACTACGCCGATAACAAGTACTTCATGATTTGTGGTATCTGATTATTAGATGTCCAGATACGCTACGATATAGTGGATATATAGAGAAGAATACACATGGATGCGCAGATATGTAATTTATTTTCGATCAAGTGTCTACAGGCTCTCAGGCTTGATTCCTGGTCGCATCACGTCTAATGCACGCTCTATTAGTCGGTGACTCAGTAAATTTAATAGATAACAGTACATTATCTGATTTTATTTATAAATAGCGCTATACATCTTTTTAATATAAATACACAGGTTATTATAGAATTACAGTGCGAATCAAAAAACCGTGGGCACCAAGAAATATTTTAGAAATCGTTTTTCGTAATTCGTTGAACAACTCAGAAACAACTATATCACCGCAAGAAGTTTGGCTGACGTGTAGTATGATAAACCTTTTGTAGTTAAAGTTCTTTGTGAGTTGTTCAACGAACAATAAACGATTTCTAAAATATTTCTGGGTGCCCACGGTTTTTCGATTCGCACCGTAACCCAAGCGCAGTGATTGGTCGAGAAATTCACACTGTTGCTCGATATCACCCACAGCTTTTCGCGCGAGAAATAAAAGATGAACAGTTTTTCTTCAAAAAAAAGGCTGTTTTTTTTACTTACATTAGTCACTTTTGGAGTTTATACTAAGGGCCTGTTTATATGGAAGCGAGTTGTCCCTGCTAGTCGGGATAACTCTTTTGTTTTGTATTCCCCGGAGGACTCGAAACAATAGAGTTATCCCGGCTAGCAGGGACAACTCGCCTTCATATAAACAGCCCCTAAAACAATTATCCACCTCGGTTATTATAGTCCGATATTCACTTCGCCCTCGGCGAATAATTGTTATTTTTATAACGAGATATTGATATGAGTATCCTAAAAACGGCTTCAACATTTGCTTCAGCATCCGTTCGATTTTGTTGAATGGCAATGTTTAAACTGTTTTAAACTCTTTCAACATGCATCAATTCAACACCGATTCAACAAGTTTCAACAATGTTGAAAGAGTTTAAAAGCGTTTTAATAAACATTGCCATTCAACAAAATCGAACTCGGATGTTGAAGCAAATGTTGAAACCGTTTGCCCGGGCCTTAACTCATCTCGCTCTTCTAGGATGGGGCCGAAATCTCCGTACTAGCTATAACGTAAGTCGATTCTTCGTTTGAAATTCATATATATAGTCTCTTATGTTTCAATTTTTTCACATTAGTGATTCAAATCATCTGTTGCGACTCGTAAGGTATAATATAATATAATGGGGGGGGGGGGGGGGGGGGGGGGATCAATGCCAGTGGCATATAGGAAGGGAGAATTTACCAAGAGTTTGGGCATGCAACGTTGAAGCTTTTTTTACTATTATATTCAAATATTATATTCAAACTTTGAAGTTCCGCGAAACATCAAGGAGAATTAATAGTTTTGTTTGACGTTCAGTATACGTAATATAAGTGCGGAGCCGAAGAATTCGAAGGTCGACTAATTATTAATAATGAGAAATGCATGGAGGTCAGAAATGTTAGTAAGTCAGATCCAACCTCTTACGGTGTATTAACGGTTCGACTTACACATGCAGCCGGCGCTCAGTTATTGTGACTATTATTTCATCGAAGTCTGCGTCGGTCTTACCCTGCGAGCAGAGGTTCCTTTCTCTTACCTAGGACAACGTTCTCATGGTTCTAAACTGGTTCTAAGTAAGAGAAAGGAACCTCTGCTGGCAGGGTACGTCGGTCTAACAATAAAGTTATAACGCAGCGTATGGCACAACCACTTGTTGACACAGTTGTTGCGTTTAACATTGTCTTAATCTGTTTCTCCTGTTTTGTTAACAGAATCTGATTAAAGCAGAGGAAATGTTCCTAAAGAAACAAATACTATCCTTGAATGACCAATTTAAAGATTTAATGTCATCAGTTGCAAAACTATATCCTGATATTCTGAACGAGGACTTTGCACAAAAACCTGAAAAATCTTTACTTCACATAGTCGAACTTGAACCAAAAACAGCTTGCAACAAGTCGATTACAAGCAAAGAACCTGAATCATTTAAACAAATTAAGACTGACTCAGACAAAATCACAGATAATAAGTCACCAAGACGAACCGACAGACGGAGTCGTTGGAATGAGTGGAGAGAAGGACGAGCTAAACGGAGATCATTCGTTGAGGGAGAAATCGAATCCAAAGAAAGGCATCAGCAATCCAAATTAAACACAACAAAGCGGCCATCAAGTCTTCACGTTGATGATTTGAGTGGTAATGCGTATAATAATGATAATCGCAGAGAAAGGGGGCATCGAAGCCGATCGGAACCACGCCCTGAGAGCCCCTTATCTCCAGGCGAGTATACAGGGGGACGGCTTGATAGTGAACGACGAAGAAGAATTCGACAAAGGCTAGTGCAGTCGCGTAAAGCATTGGACGTTGTACATCTGGGATTGTTTTAAACTTTTCATACTGTCTACCTTCCAAAGGACGCAAATGAGAGACGGGATGCACACAATAATCTGTGAATTATAATAGTGTATTTGCATTATTATGTCATATACTACCACTATACCAGAATGCTTTGCCTACTTTCTATTAGTGTCAATTGTTCTAGTATTTTCAAGAGGGGATAAAGATCTAAAAAGAATTAACATTCGTAAAGCATTCTGGTACTGGTAGTGAAATGACGTCATCGTGCAAATGGCTTTTTAGAATCTTTAGGCTGCCATGTATACACCCTTTCCGAGAAACTTTGTCACCCGTGAAGTGCCTACAAGCTAGTAGCACAGGGGAGTATGGGTTACCTATATGTATACTTTATTAGAATGCAGGGATTTCATGGCCACATTGCTACAATATGTTATTTAGAAATGTCCATTTTGACTTATCAAACAGCAAGAAAGGCGTTCCGAATGCACATTTAGTTTCTGAACTGATCCATGATCCTTTGCGTCACTAGCTTGTGTGCTTTTCACGGGCGGCAAACTTTCTCGGAAAGGGTGCATAATACGGTAAAATTTTCGCGGGACAGTTTTCTCTAGGATGCATGCACAAGTATAAGAACTAAGCTTATTTTTGTTTAAATTCTATCACGATTGTATTTTGTTACATGTATGGGATATTACTACATTAATATTTCTATAAATAATAAAATCGCTTAGAAATTGCTCGACTAGTTGCATTGATCTTATTTATTAGTTGTCTTTCTTATATCATCTCGCATTGCTCCTTTAACAATGCTTGCTCAATTCGCAGATATACACCATTTTCCAGTAAAGCAACAAATAAGAAATAAAACAACTACTATAGTAAAAATAAAAACATCAAAATAAATGAGAATTTTACCAGCTTGTGACTACAGTAGTAAAATGGAGATCATTTAATAGAACTCGATCCATAATAACATATTCTTGATATACATATATTTGTTTTAATCTCATAACATGACTTTAATATAAAAATTAAATACATTCCATCATAATATAAACTTTCCACGCTAAAATTATTAAATTAATAATATGTTCTAAATAATTGAGTTTCATTGAATAATAGTAGTTTCCATAAACCTGTGAAATACATTTTATCTGGCCAATATAAAATTATCTGTCCCAGTATTTATAACAAGAGCCAGAAACCGTATTTTTGAACAAAGAGCGATCAGGGACTCCAGGTCGGATACCAGCGTGTGGAAAAAGTATCCTCTGCTATAAAGGCAAGAACTATTTCTCCTTTTTTTCTTCCTGTATGATTATTCTGAACACTACACTATATAATAAGCCACATTTGCATGATGACGTCATATACTACCAGTACCAGAATGCTTTACAAACTTTCGTTCTTATTCAGGTTCTTATTCCCTAGTATTAAACTAGAACATTAAGACGTATTATTCACAAAAGAAACTATCTAAGGAAATCGTTCTGGTACTGGTAATATAAGACGCTATAAGGCAAATTACCTATTAGTACGTTAGAGTACAAACACTGCAAGCGTGCAAAATGTTCACTATAATCAGTATAGGAATTAAATCGCACTATCTTAAGTACAATTCGTAGGTTGTATACGAGTGATGTTTTGAAAGTTATCGATTGATATCGAACTGCACTCAAGATCGCGAGTTTTGTTTTATTTATGATATACTGAAAAACTTACTCGGCGGTTTTCGTCTTTCTGCCAACTCAGACATTCCAACATCTAGTTGTAAAATACGTTTTTGGCTGCTGCTTATTACTCGGCACCTTTTATGTCGAGTAATTTCGTACAGTTTATTATACAGAAGAAGCAGCATATTAAGATACTAGAAAACAATAGCACTATAACACAAGCAGTTTTTGTACTCTTACAAATGCCATGATTTAGATAATATGTCATCCAGTTAATTGTAGCCTTATCGGTACAGGATATCTAAACAGCCTATCTAAACAGGATCTGGAAGGAGGATGCCAAGTCAAAATTTATGTCAAATTTTCGCATAAAATCTGAATCTCAGATCAAGTTTCCTTTCCAGACTTTTCAATGAAAAAGAATGATAACAGATATAACTTGTATGTAATAGAGTGAAACAAAACGAACTTTCAGCGTAAAAAGCAAGAGTTTTATGGTAAAGTTTTGGACGTTAATCATTTATGAGATTTCGTTAAAATATTTTCACTTTAAAGATAAATTAAAATAAATACTAACGCTAAGTTAGTACAACGTTTCGACATCGTCAGATGTCATTATCAAGTGATTTTATTAATAAGAATTACAAGTAAATAAGTAGACTGATAAAGATATGCGACATCTGACGATGTCGAAACGTTGTACTAACTTAGCGTTTGTATTTATTTTAATTATCATATCTAAGGCTAAACTTATTAAAGATAAATACCAAAAAAATATATCTTCTCGTTTTGAATACGAACGATTCAGTAGTATTTAAAAAGAAATGACTAAAAATACTTTTCAGTCCAAATAAAAATCAATAATTATTTTTTGGTTGCGACTATATACATGCACTCAAGGATATTCTTTAAAAAGAGAGAACAAACTATGGAATGAATAGGAATATATATATATATGTATATATCAATAAAATATTAAAATATTGCACCACATCGAGGCTGAGATTAAACCAAGGCGGCTATGACGTAACTGGTGACGTAACTCTTGAATTGGAGATGATGTAAGATGCAGGCGATGGGTTATTGTGTATAAAGAGATATAAAAATATCTATATCAATCTGCTATTCTTCAGGTAATGGATAACGGTTGAATACACGAATCTGTATTGGCCAATGTTTGCTACTAATTGCATTCTCTGACGACGGAGATGAACAAGTGTCTTGTGAATATTGATACGCTGTAGACATACAAGAACAAAAATATTATTAGACAAACCTATAAGCGGATAGGCGAAAATATAATACAAAAAGATCAATAAAAGACAAAATAATGAATGAAGAAGTGAAGGATAAAGTGAATGATTGAATGAATGGGTGAATGAATGAGTGAAATAATGAATGAATGAGTGAAATAATGAATGAATGAGTGACTGACTGAAATAATGATTGAATGAATGGGTGAATGAATGAGTGAAATAATGAATGAATGAGTGACTGACTGAAATAAGGATTGAATGGATGGATGGATGGATGACTGAAGTAATGATTGAATGGATGGATGAATGAATGAATGAATGAATGAATGGATGGATGAATGGATGAATGAATGGATGAATGGATGAATGAATGAATGAATGAATGAATGGATGGATGAATGGATGAATGAATGGATGAATGAATGAATGGATGGATGAATGGATGAATGAATGGATGAATGGATGAATGAATGAATGAATAAGTGAAATAATGAATGTGTAAATCAATCAAATAATCAATCAACCAATGGATTAATGAATGACTGCATGGAATGATACATAGTTGAAATAAAAATCGCTGTGATGAAGTAAAATCATCCATAAGGTATGGTTTCTCACCTGATTATTCTGTACACATGCTATCATAAGATCAGTTAATAAAATAACCCCAGTTCTCCCTACTCCTGCAGTACAATGTACAAGTACTGGCGGCTTTTCTTGACCGTGTTTTATACTAATGTTAGCTAGTTGTCTTAGTGACTCCATTTGATCCAGGAATTCTGAGAACAAAAACAATTACAAATTAACTTTTTGTTTTATCACTTCCCTGCTCCTCTGTATATACTTGTTTCTGTCTAGCTATTTGTCTATCACTTGAGTCTGTCTGTCTGTCTGTCTGTCTGTCTGTCTGTCTGTCTGTCTGTCTGTCTGTCTGTCTGTCTGTCTGTCTGTCTGTCTGTCTGTCTGTCTGTCTGTCTGACTGACTGACTGTCTGTCTGTCTCACTTGAATATGTCTGTCTGTCTGCCTGTCTGTCTGTCTTGTCTGTCTGTCCGTCCGTCCGTCCGTCCGTCCACTTGTTTGCCTCTCTGCCTGTATATATTATCTTCCCATAAAGAAATATCTAAGAAGGCCACATGTTCGGTAGTCTCCCTTGCAACCGTTATTAGTGTCGGGCTTCCTGTCATGATCGAATAGTCTAACTTTGTGCATATAACTTCCGGTTTGCTTGCCTATATATTTTGTCTGTCTGTCACTACCCATCATTTCAAATACCTAAGAAATTCGTCGGGTCGTCGGGTATCTTATGATCTGGCCAGTCAGTAAACTGTAAATGATATAATAAACGTTCTTGTTTTGACGGGATGTGACGTAGCTTCATACGGCGTATTTTATACGGCGAACAATCTTGTATGTCTTCGATAACAACTTGACAATGACCATAGGTTTGGTCGTCACCAGTCTTCTCAGGCCAGTAACGCATACAATTGGTTTCACGAGTAATCTAAAAAACAAACAAGATTCAATACTCATTTATTTATTATCCATGTAATCACCGATATCGTGTGTTGAATACGCTTTACCTGAACTATTTGACAGGAGCGGATCCAGAAATTTGTCAGGGGGTGTCCCAATTACAAATGAAGGGCTCTTAAGGTGTAAATAAAATAGGGGTAATTGCAGAGCTAGGGGGATGTCAGGTGCTGAAGGGACACCCCCTAGATCCGCCCCTGTTTGACATCATCTTATAGGGGGAAAAGACGACTAAGTAGGTGGTAGAACGCATGTGAATATTTAAACCTTGATATAAAGTTAAAATGAATGGTTACCACGGTGAAGAAGTAGGCCTAAAGAAATCTGGCGCATGACAGACAGCTGAATTACATAGACCTTACTTTATAAACAGGCTCCCAGCCAGCAGCTGACAGAAACAGAAGGCGGGGCTCCCTAGAACTCGCTTTAAAACATGCTTACTAAATAAACGAACTAAACTATTTAGATTTGTATGGACATATTTTGTTTTTAGGACTTTGACATCGAAGACTCACAAAAAGTCGTACCAAAATCCTTCTGCAACAAGATGTCAATCTTCAACCAGAAGTGCAGGATACGCGATCATTTCAAAAGATCATTTGACAAAAAACATCAAGTGCAAAATAAGAAATGGAAAACATGGAAAGCCATACAAAGGATTAAAGAACACACTAATGGCAGCTTACTTTCTCTTCTGTTGCCATGACGACTAATCGTACATTTTGTTCCCATATCATTTGCCAGAAGTCATGTAGTGTATTATTAGTTGGTCCTTGGGCAGCTATGTACTTGTACAAACTACGCCCTATCTTCATCTAAAACACAGAAAATATATAAATATTACTCACAAAAGTACTACAGGACGAAGTGTTTTTCAATTGCCCTATTTCATTATGACGTCACAATGTGTTTACAGTGGGGAATCGACGAAAACAATGTCAATTTCAACTAAATCTTCCTTCTCTTTTAAAATTGAGCTTCATATTATCTAGTTTTTATGTATGTTATGTGTCTATGTTTATACTTTCATATTTATGGCATTTTGTTGTCATTTCTTTCCTCTCCGTTTGTAAATGCAATTTCATTGTGTATTCTCGTATTGTTGTTATGAATCTGTCCCCCACTGGCGTCCATGATCCTTAGCGTTAAGACAATAGAATGTTTTGATGTGGCGTCATAGTGAAATAGGACAATTAACAAACACATTTTAAAGGCTTATATAGATTCAATTTAGCAACAACACACAATAACAGCAAAAATACACTAAAAATGAAACAAAATAGAATAAAATAAAACAAAATAAATTAAAATGAGTGACCGTCACTTATCCTGATTTATTTTATTTTAGCACATGACAATCTCTTTTTAGTATATAAGTAGAAACTAGCGAGTAAACTAGTATAGGCTGCGTCGGTGTTTATAAGGCTAGGTTTACACGGGACCGGACGAATTTTTGACCGGTCAAAAAATCGTCCTGGACATGCTGTTCACACGGAACCGAACAACATTTTCGTCCTGCTCAGACGAATATTTGATCGGTTAGGCGTCCAAATTATTCCACGTTTAGCACGGTTCCTTGTAAACGGAACCCGTAAGCGGATGTATTTTTGACCGGTCAAAAATTCGTCTGGTCCCGTGTAAACGTAGCCTAATATAATGAAATTTGTAACACCCTCCGACGAAGGGCTAAAGCTCGAAACGTCAGTAAGGTTAAGTCAACATTTTTACGGTGTTACAAATTTCATTCTATTACCTATCTTTAGTATAAGATTAACTGTCAAGATGAAGATGTCAATTCTTGTCCAAAACGTTTAACATCAAACACTTCTGAGCCTACATGCATATCTTATATAGTTTAGACTGGCATAAAACTACGATAACCATATCCTAGTCGTCAATGTAAAAGTTTACCAGTTATTCAGATACACACCTTGATACGGCTTGCATTGATATAGTCATTGTTGGCAGCGTTGCTACGGGGACTAAGATGAACACGATTTTCCTGTAAACAAATAGAGGTCTTGTCTTATTTTGTCTATGAGAGCTAGTGAGTAAATGCACTGATTTACTCCTCATATATACATGGATTTACTAAGAAAGACTGGGTGTACGCGGGTGGAAGAGGGGAGAAAGAACGTCTGTTTTTTCAGGTTAGGGTGATAGCTGTATCACTAGCCTGCGATGCCGGCGGTCTGCGGGGTTGCGAGGAATTTTCTCTCCCTTTTTCTTCTCTCCCCAACCACGCAGACCACCGGCAACGCAGGCTACTGTAGCAGTAGTAAAAAGAGTACAACAATAGCAGAAGTGACTCTGAGAGTATTAACACTAAACAACAAGGGCGTCAACAAAGACGGCCAAGATTACGTCAAGAACAACAACGGAGGAAAAGTAACATCAACGAAGACGACAATGTCACAAACAAAGAATGACGTCAACAACAATGGAGAAAAAGATGACGTCAACGATTATGAAGATGACGTCAATAACAAATTTGACAATAATTACGTCAGCAACGACGACAAAAGATAACGTCAACAACAACAAACCGGCCTTTCCTATTGTTTGGATGTGAAGAGATCGTAGATAAATTGATATCCCAGTACATTACTAGGCATACCTCATAAGGTAGAATATCGTTAAAGCGGTTTTTATTTTCGTTCCCAGGTAGACTTCCAGTAGTAGTTAATAGGTTCTGTAAAGAAAAGAAACCGTTACACAACATTGTACAAGCAACGTAACCTTGCAAGAGAATATTAAATAAATTACATTATGTTCTTGGCAAAAACAATCCGGCTATCCTTACCTCACTACGTCTTCTTATTTTTTTAAATTCTGTAAAAATCTGTCCTTCATTTAGAGTTTTCTCTAGTTCTTGTAGCTATAAAAGACAATTTGGATATATCAAATATGTTTTTTTTAATGAAATATCGCAAAATATCTCTTTTCTTTGAGAATTAAGAAAGAAATAGGTCAAGACAGAAAGATATTACGAACACTGCCGACTACACCAGGATAATCATCACAGCCATTTTTAGTGTTGGGCTCCCTGTGTCCCCTCCCACTTTAAAACGGCTACGAGGGAGATTACACCATTTAAACCTGGGTTAGACTATTCACTCTTTATAATTACTCAGGCTACCCAGCAGGGAAGCCTGAGTCTAGGTTGACCTTTTCTATCTATGGGTCTATATCGTTGTGTCTAGATTATACATGACGTAATGCCACAGGTAAATCCCAACTACTCTATGACGTAGCCTGAGTAAACGCACTAAGTGCGTCTAGTTAATAATAATATTTGATCTTCATCTTCACAATCTTTTAGGAAATTAGTGGAATAGAGTGGAACCCCGCCTACCGGCCACCCGTTAATACGGCCACCCCGTTATTGCGGCCAGTTTTTTAGGTCCCGACGAAATGCATGCCCATACATTTTCTATAAAATTTACCCGCTCTATACGGCCACCCCGTTAATACGGCCACTTTGGGATGTCTCTTTGGTGGCCGGATTAACGGGGTTCCACTGTATGTTCTACCTGATCATTTCTTGATAATAGTTCATCATCATCACGTTGCCAATGTTCCTCTGAGAAATCAGAGTCATTAGAAGTAGCACTTGTTCGTCTAGCTCCATACCAACCATCACGAAACCCTTCTAGGTTTAACGATGTAGGGCGTGTAGGTCTGAAACAAACATGAAATAGTATTAAAAACGGCTTGTCAAGATGATGACTGTAGCCAACTGGAAAAGTTTATCAAAATAGACCTTCCATCTATCATTTCATCAAACGAATTTGCGCAATATAATTTTCTGCTGAGGCCTTTGATGCCTCGTGTTGGTGTTTTTCTGATTTTTCAAACTCTTATAGCTTCTTGCAAATTTAATCGTTTTTTTTTTAACTTATACAAGTTATTGCTATGGTGAATGCCTATCATATGATAGCTTTTTTTCTTCTTAAAACATCAATTTTGAAAATTATGATAATAATTGGCGGCAATTTATGAAAGTCGTCTATTGGTTGATTACTTTCCAGCAAAAGATTGCTAGTATTCATATCAGATTTGTACTGTACCTCTCAGTGGTACGATGCTCTACAAAGCCGATACTTGACGATGCACGTTGAGCCTGGTGTGGTGTCCTTTCCTGCATCATCTCACTATTACCACCATCTCCTTCAAGTAAACTATCTAATGACTGTCCATAGTTAAAGAATTCACTTGAGCTATATGGTGGGGGATGGCCTGAGTCAACTGACAGTGAACTACCAATACCATGCATAGATAGCTCTTGCTTATCTTGTGATTTACTACTACAGCCTGGGATGGAAGTTTCTGTCATAGTCATTTCAGACAAGTCAACTGACTTAGGTCTATCCAGTGAACTGCTTGGTGATGATGCATGTTTACTGCTAGCCTCTGGCAGGATTGACGAGGCAGGCCTAGCTGGCTTCTTGCTTGTTTGTGGAGCATTTCTCAAGACAACCTGCTCTTCTATATTTGGTGTGGTATCGTTGGTGTAATCGTTAACATTCTCAGTCTCGTCTTCAAAAAATGGGTTGATAATACCACTCTCTGAAGAAATAAATGAGAATGAATATATTAAAAACTAAAACATTTATTTTGTTAGAAGAAAGTGATTTTTAGTGTCCTTTTAAAAGTGGTCAAACACATGAAAAATTATTCTGTTTGGGCTTGGAAATAAGGCTAATTGGTCAAGACTAAGGATGACATGATGACTTCTACTGTCAAAACACCAGTCACTGACAGCAAGGTGTTTCTTAATACACCCAGACAGCATCAGCACTTGCAGTTCTAATAGTTATTTTATAATAATTTAATTTAATTATTTTATAATATAAGGGAAATAATCAGGTTACCTGGAGTATAAGCAAAGTTGTTGTTCTCTGTAGCATGGATTTGTTCTTCTGATACACTTTCACTGTTTTCCTATGACAGAAAATCAAAACTAAATATATGGAAAAAATCAACTTAATCTTGAAGCTTTTGCTTAAGTTTAACATATTACTGTGCAGCTCGCTGTACCATAGTCACTTACAAAAACATTTGATGAATTTTTGACATTATTTTGACATTTTTTCATCTCAATTGGACCAATTACAGACGTCAAAGTTTCTAAAGTCTCCGCCTCTTGATATAAACTTGTACCTGATTGGTCCGATTGAGATGAAAAAATGTCAAAATAATGTCAAAAATTCATCAAAAGATTTTGTAAGTGACTACAGTAGGTGATTTCTATACATGAAAACTGTTAAGCTCCCTGGTCTTATATATTGTAGCTATAAACATATTTGGTGATTTTCTATACATGAAAACTGTTAAGCTCCCTGGTCTTATATATTGTAGCTATAAACATATTTGGTGATTTTCTATACATGAAAACTGTTAAGCTCCCTGGTCTTATATTTTGTAGCTATAAACATATTTGGTGATTTTCTATACATGAAAACTGTTAAGCTCCCTGGTCTTATATATTGTAACTAAAGAAACATTGTACACACAGCAAAGACATAGTTTTACATTTTCTTACTGACTGTTTGTATTTTAGACTGTGTAAATAAATCATAATAATAAATCAAATTATATAAATTGACTCAAGCTTCTTTTTTAACATACTTCAATTGTTTCCTTAGTTAGACACACCAATGCAGTCTATGTTATAAAACATGCATTGTGTTGATTATATATTAGGTTATACTCACAGTGCTAGAATCAACAGCTGCACTGGGCACCACAACATTTTCTTGTGAACTAGGATTGTTTATCGTTATCTTCCTCTCAGAAGTCAGCTTTTTGGACCATCTGTTTTATCAAAAAACCCTGACATTAGTACAACAGCAAGTAACAATTCAAATATTAATAAAAAAATATATAATAAAAATACTGATATTTAGACTGCAAAATGGTCCCTACTTTTATGCACAAAATTCATGGAAACAAGACAACTAGAGAGGAAAAAAGTTAGAGGAGATGGAGCCAAAAAATATCTCCTCTGGTCATAACTTCCTTAAATCATATTTCAATTTGTTTCCTCAGACTTCATGTGTACAAGTACAGACTGTTTTAATTTGCAGTCTAAATAAAATATTAATCAATTATTGACCTTAGTCTGTCCATCTCACGTGGAGTTTGTGTAACATTTAAGCGGCGAAAACGATGGTGTCCAACAAACATCTTATAGACATACTTGGCTGTGGCATTATCTTCCTACAAACCAATAATAATAATAATAATAATTTAATGATTTATAAAGTGCAGGTTCAATAAAAATTATCACATGCGCTGTAGTATACAATTATATCAATATACATATACATGAATAAAATAAAATATGATGACAATGTAATGTAATGTAATATGAGAAAAGTGTCACTGTTCCAATAGAAAATAAATTAAAATGATTTGAGAAAAATGTTTGTCTAAATAACACATCTGGAAACATATGTTGACAGATTCAAACATACCATTAAAAACTGTATTGTATCAAGCGTCTTTGTAGTTTCAATACAAAAGTACTTCTTAGAATAAGAAATACGTACAATATCTGGCCACCTAGGGTAAATCAAAACAAGAATTTTTAACTTTTATTTTATTCTAGATAGACTAAAACTGTTGCAATGTAATTAAGTATAAAAACCCATGTTCAAGTAAGGAGACTCTTTCCTTTCTTGTGAAGGCAGTATTATAGCATCTCTTACAGCCAAACCTACAGAAACATTCCTATCGAGGTTGGAAGGCTCGATTTATTCTTCCAAACTTGATTTTAAATTTGTTTATTTAAATGAATTGAATCTTGTAAGTTTTTTAGTCCATTTCCACTAAATGACTGTGGTATGGATATTAAATTGACCAAAACAATTTGAACAAATTTGAAATTCTCCTCCATGGAGGTATAAATTACATCCTCGGGAACCCAGGGGTAATCTTCTGTTGCTCGTTTCTCGCTCCCAAAATAAATACTCCTGGGAACGTAGTCTGTTGGAGCTTGATCCGGAAGTCAAAATTCTGCTCTTTCCTGATTGGTCGACCTTATTAGGTCAACCAATGAAAATCAAGATAACCATTCAAAGAAAGTTGTTAAATAAGTTTGAATTTTGACTTCCAGAATAAGCTCCAACAGACTACATTCCCAGGGGTATTTATTCTGGGAGCGAGAAACGAACAACAGAAGATTACCCCTGGGTTCCCAAGGATGGTAATTTATTAGTAAAACAATGCAATTTACAGCAAAAATCGTTACACCATGACTAGCAAACAATTCCAATTTGATTTGGGTTTTTCTGATCCATCAATCAGTTAGGAGGCTGATCTTACATAAAATGAATCAATGAGTTCATGAGTTTCACACTAAGTTGATTGTCGGATCAGAAAAGACTATAATCCAATCAAAGTTTTAAAGTAATGTTGCAACAATTTTCACTGTAAATGAATTCAAACGAAAACAAATAACAAAAACACAGAAAAGCAAGGAATATCTAATGTGATAGTTACTTGAAGCAGACTGGTGGTAGTCCATGGGAATGTCTGATTATGATACCACGGAACGTTGCACCAACCAGAATTAATACACCATCTCTATCCTGGAATAGAAGTGGATAGATTGATGAATAAAATACATCAAATATGATACAAAAAATGACTGATAACTGAAATGCTACCTTAGCAGGATAGTATTCATCGCCATATCCTTCTAGCTGTTGGGTCAATTTAACAAACTCCATCTCAGCTGCAACCTTGGATAGGCCACTGAAAACAAGTTGAGATTAGGATTTTGAAAAAAAAATAAGAAAAACAGTAACTATAAACTAACAGTAGAACTAATTATTTTCTTTTTTACCTGTGAGATTTGTATAAATCAAAAATCTGCAAATAAAAGTACAATATAATTAATACATTTTCTTTCAAAAACAACAAATGATGACCATAGTAGATCAACTTTAATAACAGATACTAAATTAAATTAAACAATCATACATAAATATGTCACTTTGTAGATGAATTAACATTAAATCATTTTTTCTGAGTTTTATTTCAATTGGTTCTAAACCTTCATAAAAACTCTTTCAACGCACTAAGTCAAACTTTTTTCTGAGTATTATTACAATAACTGTACTTGACGAAAAATTATTATTGACAATGTAAATATTTGACTTTTCTAACCTCCAAATACGTTTCATCTCTGGAATGTGAGAGCATTAAGTTCTAAACAAAAGATAACACCATCAGTTATACTTCTTGTTATATCAGTACGACTAGATATTAATTAAGGTGTTTCCCAGCAGTTTTTTATTGACCACACTTCCCATTTTCATTTAGCGAGATGATCAACTTTCCCTGGTCTGATCAATATATATTTTGCACCAGATACAAAGTATAGATGGAATTTTTGATTGATGTCAGCAACACCAATTGAGTTGAAATTGACATCAATCAAAACTTCAATCTATGCTTGGTATCTGGTGTAAAGTACATCTTGATCAGATCAGGGAAAGTTGATCAATTCCCTAAATAAAAATTTGAAGTGTGGTCATTGAAAAACTACTGGGAAACACCTTAACATTCATTTGATATATTAGGAGAATATGACATTATGATGCTGTTGCTGCTTATGATGACAATCAACAAACATGCAACTTGTACAAATTGTGGAAACGTTTACTTATAATAAATACATGCCCATTGGAGAAAATACCACAAAGTTCTGTGCTTATCACCTACAGAGTTTTATGCAGGATTATAAATGAAACATACCTCAGGTAACAGATCAAAGTTTCTGATATTTGAAAATGAAGAATTGTCATCAACATAATCTCCAAGTTCAGCTGCAACGAAAATCACAATATAAATATGTCAATGCGACTATTAGAAATGATTGATTTATCACATTTTTATATCAATAGTTTTTGTTAGTAAAGACTTAGTAGGATTTTCAATGTTTTGTTCAAAAGCAATGCACTAATGTGAGTGAAACTCAAGGAAAAGCACTCAGCAAACTCAAAATAACATTTACAATCTGACCCTACCTCCCTCACTGGTAACATTAGGTCATACTGTTAAACTCCAGAAATACATTGATTTATCTAGCTACAAACATTATTTTAGTCAATAGGTCACATGACCAGGCCCTGCAAAAAGCCTATACACATTCTTACCTTGTGCTATATATGATGCCAGTACAATAGCAGCTTCTTCAGTACATGACAATTTACCCTGAAGAACATGAGACTTGAGCTGAAGGTAATATAGATATCTGAAACACAAATAATGGCTGGTTAACAAAAACAATCAAACAGATACAAAAACATAACCTTTATTAAACGTAAACAACAATGACATTGTGGAGTGATTGCCTTGATTATTCAGACAGTTGTTTTTGGAAGCAAGTCAAAGCATCTTAGGTCTGGCTCAAACGATACATCTCACATGAACCAAATCTAATGCAAATGAATTCTTGAAAACAATATAGTTTTTGCTCATTTGCATTACGTTCCACATATGAGATGCAACGTTTGAACTATAAGCCTTAGAGCATTGCTCAATCATGGTAAAGCTATTACTCATTAATTTGTTTCCAAGCTAGAAAACCAGTTTAATGTATTTAGCTATTGATGTGGCAAGCACACTCTTTCAAGGCCAGACTGTTACTGCTGCTACTGACTTTCCCACTCTTTATAAACAGCATTTATTAATGACATTTTTAGCCTGTCAAGGTATTTTCCAACAGAAACTGTACAATGAGCACCTATTTGTACTTGATTGTAGTCATCATCATTACCATGCATCATCAGACTAATCAAAATCACCATCATCATTTAATCATCTAACCATCACCATGACATCATCAACACCACCACCATCATCATTATCATCCTCACTATTATCACCCTGTCATCATAATCATCAATGCTACTGTGATAGAGCACATTGTACCAACACAAGGCTATGTATCTTGAATGTAGTGAAAACAAAAACACTTTCGCAACAATCTATCAATCAAAAATTTATGTGTCAATTTACAGAATGTTGAGACACTTTCACAACAATCTATCAATCAAAAATGTGTCAATTTTTACAGAATGTGGAGAATTGCAGTAAGTTAATTATCACCTCAGTTATCAGGCAATTATGGTTTGAAGTATCATATTACACAATTAGATCACACATACCTAGTGATGTCTTCTTCTAATCTAAAAACATCAGAAACAAAGAAATGCACTTGAAGCTTTAGGTTATTGTCCATATGACCATTTCCATGTCTTTGTAGCTGCTTGATAACTGGCTTGTCTAGCTCTAGCCACCATTCTAAGCCTTTCTTGTTGATATATTGAAGACCAAAGTATGTTATCTGAGGAAGGAATGACATAGATACCAAAGTTAGATATGGATCTATGGAACACAAATGTGAAGTCAGAAATATGAATGGATTTTATACCATGATTACAATGATACATACATATCACAGAAAATATAAGGTCATTCACTCTAAAATAAAAATCAGTAGTTTGAAAAACAACATTTAAAAACCATTTAGTAGTGGGGCATGGGGTGTGGGGGACCCCCAAATACCACACCAAAAAAATCAAAAATACTGTGATATCAAGTAAAAAAATAGAAAATACTACAACAGGGTTTTTCGATTTACCGGCACAAAGGCAGATTTGGCACTAATAGTGCCAGATGATAGTACCAGTGTTAATTTGTCATTATTTCTGCAATATTGTTCATATCTTTTTATTCTTACTCAGAAAATGCAATATTTTGAACACATGCAACTCCTAGAAATTCTGATAAGTTATAACGGTAAACATGCACGTATGCTAATTAGTATCTGGTACTATTACAGTGCAAATAAAAAAACCGTGGGCACCCAGAAATGTTTTAAATAATCGTTTATTGTTTGTTGAACAACTCATAAACAACTCTAACTACAAAAAGGTTATCATACTACACATCAGTCAAACTTCTTGCAGTGATAAGGTTGTTTCTGAGTTGTTCAACGAACAAAAAACGATTTCTAAAATATTTGTGTGCATGTGCCCACAGTTTTGTGATTCGCACTCTAGCACCAAAGTCACTAAATTGGAAAACCCTAATACCATACCAAAAATCACCAACTCAAGAATTAGCCAAGTTAATAACAAATTTATTGAGAAGAATGGGCTGTGATTGGTTATTTGTCAATAGACCCTCAATTGATAGTATACCCTGCTGTTTGCTGTCAGTCACAATTTTGGGACATTTGAGTCTTTTATTAAAGAACACGTCATCGCGGAGAGCGAGGAGATAATGCAAGTTTTAGATATTCGGCCATATCTAATACCATGATTCAATTGATTAATTTTCGACAATGGTGGTAAGAAAATATTAATAGAATCATGAACATATATGATCAATGCAATGTGAATTGTAAATATTTAAAATTGTTTTGTGTTGATTGGGGTTGTCAACTTTCTTTGCCACACTAAAAAAAATTTGCTACTACCTTGTGTGATCACATAATTGTGTATGGTTACATAATTGTAGAGACAATTGTTCAAATGATTATATTTACCCAAATGTTCAATTAATGTAATGCATGGCAAAATACATGGTATGACTCAGTCATTGTATTCCCCAAATTTATTTTATTGAATTTCTAAATTCAATACATGTCAACCAATATCACAATTATTTTGTAGTTTTTAAGGTGACAAAATAAACACCGAAATATTTATAAATCAAAGAGATGTGGCTTATTAATCAGAAAGAAAAAAATACAGGTGCTCTCAAAACAAAATAAAGTATGTATCGAAAAAACAATAATTGAAATACTTCAATTGAAAACTTAAGTAAATACACAGAAGTTTAGTAATTAAACAGGAATATTGTTTTAAGCACAAATTAAACAACTTCAAAAGCTAAACTATTAAAAGCATATTTTGTGAAAAGTAGAGAGATTTCAGATTCGCACTGTGATCGACATTCAAAAATATTCTACAAAATGCAGAGTAAAGATTTTGCAGTATTTTATCATTAATTTTAAAGAATTAGGATTTTTTACTAAAAAATAAAATATCTCTTTAGTATTTTAGGTTGGTAGACAATAATAAGAATGGGTATAGCGAGCAGAAACGGACAAAACGATGACAGTGTGTACATGAATTTTAGGAGTTCCAAAGGACGTGAGGTGCCACTACATCATAAATTTCTAAGACCCATTATCACATGAATAACATAAAATTTTTGAGCAATGATATAACACCGTAATAAGAGAAGAATAGGAAAAGAGAGTAACGTTTTAGCAGTTAATTAACTGGAATTCGCAGGAAGTGGGGACGTGTTTGAGCTTGTGGTAGACAAATGTAGTTCGTCATACTTTATATCATTTATATGAGCTTATCAAGCATTTAACATTCTCTAAATATATTTAGGCTTGAAAACATTAGTTCTTTACTAGAATATTAATAGACAATGTATCAGTTACAGCTGCTTTTAATTTTCAAAGCCTAAACATTAAATTGTTGTGGTGGTGCACGACGGTGGCTAAAACTTCAAAATCCATAACACAAATTTGTCAGTTCGTGAACCATAGTCAAATAATGCCACTTTGACAGACCGTCAAAGTTTTCTATCAATATTAAACTTACCTCTGAAAGACCTATTTTCGCTCCTATGATTTCTAAACAACCGGCTCCTGTGGTATGTTTGTCTAAATCCAAATGTAGAACCGTCTTGTCCAAGAGTTCTACATTGGTGCGGCAAACTCGAGCATCGTCCTCACTGTTCGATCCTTTAGAACATAAGAGCCCCAGAGGCATTGCTCGGTATAAAATGGAAGGCTTAGAGCCACAGAAGTTGGAAAAAACTTTTCATTCAGTATTGAAGGGTATAAATATTTGATGACAGTGTATTATCCATGGCAGTTTGCGCCTTGCTTTGTGTCAGTGGAATACAGTACGACAATATCAACACTAAATCAACACCGCAAAGCATCACGGGGCATTCCAAAGATCTTTTCCGGTGCGATCTCACTGATAAAACCAACGTCGACGTCGAATCATGAGCTGAAAATATACGATGACGATATGATCGTTGTGTTTTCAATTAATGTATTTTTGTTAAGTTATCCCTAATTGAAAAAACTGTTTTGCTTTCAAGAAATCATATTTTTGAATTTGACACACTACAATGTGGGCGTCGACGCTGTTTCTAAGGAAACATAAGGCGGAGTAAAAATGCAATTAATTAATTAAAAAAACATCTCTTTGTCAAAGTAGTCATTTACAATATTCAATTATTTTTTTTCTTATTATTAAATTTTGTATAAGAAAGTATTTTAAGATGAAAAAGAATATAGACTGGAAATCTAATTTGAAACTGATTCGCATACAACAAAGTGGATTATTTCTTTCATTTATTTTTCATCTTAATTTACTTTATTTCATTATTATCTGATTTCAAAGAAATGTGACAAACATTATGTAAGCCTTGTCTAGTACATGTAGTATGTACTAGGATGTTGCTCCTTCCAGGGGGGGTGGATCGGGGGGGGGGGGTGTATCCTTGAGTTTAGTTTTTAGCCTTTTCTACCTTGTTTCCCTTATAAAGT
The DNA here is from genome assembly GCA_949775045.1 of Metridium senile. Classification (NCBI taxonomy): domain Eukaryota; kingdom Metazoa; phylum Cnidaria; class Anthozoa; order Actiniaria; family Metridiidae; genus Metridium; species Metridium senile. The sequence continues at coordinate 47,459,036 of OX459096.1, forward strand.
AAAATAGATTTTTCTCTAAAACAAAAGAGTATTATTTTATCATATTTTACCTCCCTTACAAGGTTGTTCCGAACTTCCCAAAAAAAACTTTAATAGAGCAGATAATCTATGGTCTACCTGTGCTGGTTTATTCGCGAGGGAGTAGGCACGATGTTAATGTCAGCGGTTGTTGTTAGGCAACAAGAACCTCGAAGGCCATGAAAACAAAATGGCGAATTTTGCCGTCGCAAAAGCAATTCCTGTGGTAAATAACGTAATTACCGACGAAGAAGTACTCTATAATAGCGAAAAGGTGAGTCCAATTTATGATTATTTATAATAACTTTTCATAAGTTGTTGAACTGAAGTATTATATGTGTTTTTCTTCTAGCAAACGAATGGTGCTCACTCAAAATTTGTGCCCGTCAGTGCTGCAAAGACACACAAACTTTTGTGCAACAAACATTCAGTATGTATTATGGAACTTTGGTTTAACATAGTGCAGAATATATTGAATTGATGGTTTTTATATGACTGTGGGTAATGTTGCTATATTGTATTAATCTGTGGTTTTTTTGGCTACTTTAGATCGGTCTTGTTGATCGTCATGTCCGCGCTATTTACAGATTAACCAAATACTTCAACCGTGGCTTTGTATCCTTTTGAATAACTCTATGATATTAGAAAAAAATCTTATGATGCACGTTTATGTTTTTTTTTATTATTTAATTAACTTTAATGATTTTAATACAGCACAAAAAAAGATATACATGTACATATTAAAATGGAAAAAAAGAAAACCGAAACCGTGGGGTTCAATTCCCGCCAAGGGTATATGATATTTTTCTCATGTATTTGTATTTCACTTAAGGCCGATTTACACGATACGATTTTGACCTACGACTGTAGTATACGATTTGCCTACAACATGTAGTAGGTACCATTCACACGCGCACGACTAGTCGTATACGATTCGTGTACGCCATTGCTAAAATCGTGAGTGATTGGACGAAATATTAGTTCCAGTCCTAATATGGGACAAATCATGTCATTTTCCTACGATAAGTCATAGGGTTTTGATCCTTGGTTCAAAATCCTACTACAAGTCGTAGGTCGCGTGCGTCAGTCGTAGGCAAGTCGTAGGGGCATTTACACGGCACGATTTGGAGCACATTTGAGTCGTATACAAGTCGAAAACGACAATCGTGCCGTCTAAATCGGCCTTTATACACCGAACGCATTTCAATTCATTATTCACTTCACTTCTGCGTTAACGGATAAATCTGAGTAGCATGTGAACTTGACAGAGATTCTGCTGCAGATACTGCATTTATCACTGTCAAGTTCCCAGACTCTCTCGGTCATGGGTTGCTGTTTTCAGTGAAGATGGCGGCTGCTCGTTTTGCCTCAGTCAACTATATTGTTGTTTACTAGTCTACAAAATGTATAATAAAACAATTATTGGGTTCGGTTTTCGGCTGAGGTAGATAACAGACTCGAGGTCTTGATAATTTACGATATCATGCTCAACCTCACCCAATAATTGCATTTTATTTACTATATGTATGTGCAATTTACATACAGGGTATTCAAATGCTTGAGGCGAAGGTTTTCTGAATGCATATAAGGGTCCATTAAGTTTTCCTTTGACATTTTCTAATACCTTACGCATCTTACACGAATCACAGCATAAAAGCTTTATAACGTTTTACAGCCGAAAAGCTGGACAATTTCCTGTTCATGATATTTACTCATAAAAAAACATTAAAAATGGTGGCAAATTATTGGGGGTTTAAACCCCCCTGGTCTGCGGTCCCTGAAAATGAAGGAATTGACCAAGATGTTTTTAAAATAAGTTGCGTACAACTTTCGCACTTATGTTGTATCAGCTATACAAGCTTTCACATGCCTTCAGCTTGTGCTTGTATCTGCCAAAATAAAACACGGCTGCTCATAAACACTACTAATAATATTAATATCATCAATAATATTGAATATCATACCAAGCATTTGTATTTTCTAACTGTAAAATTAATATAGTTACACAAATTTGACATCCTTAACCAATGACAAGCTTATGAAAGATGTTGAGTTTATCACAGACATGCTTGTTGTCTGTGCTGAAAGACTTACTCTTCATTCTGAGTATGAAAAGCCTTTATGTCAACTAGTTAAAGTCTGTGGGTAGGTAACTCACTAAAATCTTGATTATAGTTTGTCAATTCAGAAACAAGATGCAGCTTGGTTCGCGTTAACTTCTGCAAAGGCATTTGGGATTGTTACATATGCATGCATGGGATGCAGAAGCAAAATGGTGTTGCTGTCCCTTGTAATGATCCTAATACTGCATCTTGATTCTGCATTGGCTAATAAATATTTGTATGTAAACAAAGTAGATAATGTTTTTGTATACTAATCTGAAATGTGCCAATTTGAAAGAATATTCTGGACTGACTAGGTAATCGTAATAGTCAAATTGTGTTCTACATGTATATAACATACACTTTTGGCCAGTCAAGGCTGACTCTGTCAATGTTTTCAATATACCATATACTATATGTCTATTGTTTACAGTCTGTATGTAATTTACCATTTCAATACATGTATTAAAGCTTGTACTTTTATGTACAGGTATCCATTTCTCAAAGAAAAGTCTTCTGATGAAGGGACATATGCAGAGCCAATTATCCAGTTACTTGCTCAGCTAGGTAAACTGTAAATTTAATAATATTGATTATGCCATTTCAATGCTACTAATACAGACTAATCTCACAACCTTGTCTACCAATGTATCAGTTGTTAACATATGTTGGTTTATATTATATTTTGCAGGTAGCCTCATCAATGTTCCATCATCAGAAGTGGTGCTTACTCTTTGTAGTTCTTTAACATTGTTGTATTGTAAAGAACCAAAAGAGAAAATGGTGGATGGTAAGTATCATATTTTAATGGATTGATATTATAATTATGCTATATTTAAATATTTATTTACAAAATAATGTAAAAATTAAATGAAAAGCCATTTGTTGTTCATGATGAAAAAAAAATTGATATGATATTTCGTCTTCTTACTAATGTTGAGGTGCTCTTTTCATTTCTGATGTTCATTTAGACACAGCTGTTCGATTTAAAAGGTGTATGGTCACGTGAGCAGTTGTTGCAAAAGACCTATTTGGTATACATAAACGGAACTGGAAGTGAAAATAAATTATTTGACTGATGTCTATAGGTAGTTGACTGTCCTTAAACATTCAAAGATTGAATGATTTCTTTTGTATGCTGATAAAATATAAAAATAAATATTTCAAAAAGGCATAAACAACAAATACCTTGTTGTTTTCAATTCTATTGCAATTGTATGTCTGAATCAATATTTTTATATGTATTAATTAATTATATAGACTATCAAGCACCAAGTCTGTCCTACATGAAAGGGCTGATAGAAGTCAGTGGTGTTGCAAGAACACTTGTTGAGGTACCTACAGAAATTATAGATAATTAAATTATTAAAATTTCTATTAATAATTTCAATTATTATCATTGTGTTGATTTAGTTAAAACAATAGAATAGATATATTTGTAAAATGCTTCACAGAGAACACTTGTTGAGGTACTTACAGAAATTATAGATAATAAAATTATTAAATTATTAAAATTTCTATTAATAATTTCAATTATTGTCATTGTATTGATTTAGTTAAAACAATTAGAATAGATATATTTGAAAAATGGTTTGCAGATGTATTAAGAAACTTAAGACCTTAACATAGAGGGAAAAAAATCCTACTAGGTAATTAAATATTGATATCAAGACTAGAATGTGTTAATTAATTGTAATATGAAGGTTTAAAAAAAATAATGATGATAAAATTTATGTATTTCTTTCAGTCGCTGGAGTTCTTAGATGATGTTACACTCAGAATAGAGGTTATGGGAGTGCTACAGCATCTTTCATGTTCAGGTTTGTACAGCCTTACTTGAAGCAAAACTTTTCATAATATTGTTGCCCAGTTTGTTAAATTGCCCAAGAAGAAATTGCAGTACTTAGAAATCCAGACTTAGTTGTGAAGGAGATTAGGGATTCAATAAGGTTGTACTGTCAATAATGATTCAGAATCATGTGCACACCACTCTCGACTCAGTGACTATGTAATTATACTAATTTGACTAATCTGCATGGGAGTGGTGGAACAGAACCAAGGGTGATTGAGTGGTTTAAACGTTTAGTTCCTTGATGCACAGTGTATAATTTTGTAATATTCTATTTCAGCTCTCAATTGTGATGATATGCTAACAATTGGTGCTGCTGGTATCATATGCAGTGGGCTTGACTTTCAAGATCCTTCTGGAAGGTACGTATATTTACCATATCTCTCTCTGTCATTCACTTGTAACACATTCCTGCTCATCTCCAGTGGACCTCGATTGGAGAGCTTGTCTATCAACCATTTCAGTCGACTCAGCTTCTTTACAATCTAGATGATCTTCTTTTTGAGCATGACAACCCTTTTAACAATGTTGTTTAACTAGATATAAACATTTTTTGATTTATTGATTGTAGGCAGATTTTCCTTTCTGTGGAAATATTATGGAACTTTGTTGAATATGGATCAAAACCTGTGGTATGTACATGTTGACTTGTATTTATAAAGTAGAAAGGAGAAGGGTGGTGGTGCAAAGACCAATACATGTAGACTGCACAATATTATTGTAAATTTTAATGTCCTACATTAGTAACGCACTACACACTGTACAAATTTAGTTTGCTCAGTACTTTTAAGTACCAATATCATAATAATATTTTTTTTATTTTTCCATTAATTATAGGTTGCAGACCAATTAAATTGTAAAGAATGCATCAGGTATTTTAATTTTGCATACTTACATTGTAACACAAACATTGCAGTCTAATCATTGACTTTAATTTGTATATAGTATGAGTTTACTGGTAACTTGATTGTGTGATTTTAAATTGCAGTTCTTTAAAAGACAGTTTTGTGAATGAAATAAAGTATGGCTACAGTCATGCAGACAGACAACTGAGGTAAATATTGTATGGCAAGATTTATGCTTTTGTTCATTAATTGTATTGTTGTCATTTTTCATAGCATACATTATAGTTAAGGACTTTTGCAGGGAAATGCAAAGTAAATGTCAATTTTCTGAGTTTGACATATGCCAGATTGCTTTCAAATCAATTCAATTAAGGCATCAATCATTAAATATCAGCCCAGGCTCACTGTTTGGTTTCATTTTGGACCCATAAAAATGAAGTGATATGCTTTGAGCTTGTCTAAGGCTATGTTTACATGGAGGCGGACGAATTTTTGACCAGTCAAAAAAAACATTCGCTTACAGGTTCCGTTCACACTGGACTGTGCTAAACGTGCAATAATTTGGACACTAACCGGTCAAATATTCATGTGAACAGCATGTCCAGGTCGATATTTCAACTGGTCAAAAATTCGTTGGGTACCATGTAAACGTAGCCTTAGTCATAATTTGCTATAAATATCTTATTTGTTTTTCAGGAATGACTTACTACTGTTTTCACTATTAGTGGCAAATTCCTGTCCGAATGCCCCATTTGTGGTAAGTTCAAAGTATTTTTCTTTAATTCCATTTACTTTGTAACAGTCAATAATATGTGGTACTACTTAAAGTTATGGGAATTGATCAGAATTGGAAGACTTAACAGTGTTATGACTTTTGAAGGAAGACGGTTGTGTATTAATTTGTATGTAAACAAAACTGATAATGTTTTCTGTTTTAATTCAATTCCCAGGAAACAGGCTTTCTCAAACTGCTTGTCTTATTTGCAACTTTCACAGAAGGTAAGTATTGATTGTAGCCTTAATTCCTACATGTATTTCTAGGATGACATATCTCAATTTGTTATATGATTTTTTTATTTCAGTGAAGAGTCATAATGAGCTTGTACGAAACTTGGCACTATATCAGGTAAACATTTTAAACATCTTGATCTATGTACAGGACAATTCCTTTACTGCCTTTTTCCACTTTCTGCGAACTCAGACATCCCCATGGCTTATTGTGAAACACATTTTTAGCTGACGTCAATCAAAACTAATTAGTCGGTACCTTTTACAGTGCGACTCGCTGTACCGTAGTCACTTACAAAAACATTTGATGAATTTTTGACATTATTTTGACATTTTTTCATTTCAATCGGACCAATCAGGTACAAGTTTAAATCGAGAGGCGGAGTTTATATCGAGAGGCGGAGTTTATATCAAACAGAGGCGGAGACTTTAGATACCGGTACTTTGATGTCTGTAATTGGTCAGATTGAGATGAAAAAATGTCAAAATAATGTCAAAAATTCATCAAACGTTTTTGTAGGTGACTACGATACGGCGAGTCGCACTGTAAATCCTTGATTGACGGCAGCTAAAAATGTATTTCACAACGAGCCGTTGAAATGTCTGAGTTAGCAGAAAGTGGAAAACCGCAGTAACACTATATCAGGTAAACATTTCAGACATCTTGATCTACAGTGACAATTTCTTTAAATTGTTAGTTATTGCCCAACATTCTATATAAATTATTTTTGATTTTGATCTTAGTTTAATATTATTTTTTTCGGCAAGAAAATCCCCCCCCCCCCCCCCCCCATCCACCACCTCCACCTCCCCCCATGTTAATGGTGGAAAATGAATGCCCAAGTGCATAAGGAAAGTAGGAGGACAGAGACATGCTATCCATATTAGCCCTGTACAATTCCCCTCTTCAGAAACCATGGGCGAGTTAGATGAATGGAAACTGGGGAGCTTGTTTAGGTAGAAGGTAACTACTTTGTGTAGGCAGTCACATAATGGTTATTCAAATTTATAACATAGATACATTCTAACATGCGCTATAATTGGTTAAAAAACCGTGGTTTATCAGAGTATAAACCTGTGACGCTTCTCTGTGGTCAGTGACTTTGCAAGAAAACTTACCGAAGTTCGAGAGAGAAAAGCAAATAAAGACGAGACGTTTTTGAGACGAAAACATCGATTTAATTCATGGCTTTGCTATTATATTCTTACACAAATAATGATTTCAAGTAAATATGATTTCTAGATAATTCAGAAACTCACATGAACTTCAAATAATAGACAGAAATATCTAACCTTTTCAAGATTTGCTTTCAAATATTCAGGTTATGACTGACAAATTAAAAATGTTAACTTTTCAAGTAAGAACGGCAAATCAAAAAACAGTTCATAGAAAATACATTTTCGAGTTGATTATTTTTGATAAATGTCTTTTTGTGGCTAAATTGTTTTCTTTTTGTCATAAAATAACTTCATATTAATCCTACCGTAAATCTTCGCTAGTTGTAACGGCCTCGTGGTTGCCTCATTTCATGTCATTTTGATAGTAAAAAAAAAACAAACAGAGTAAGCTATTGAGAGTAGCTTTGTAGCTATTCCTTAGTAGAGTGGCAGGTTCTTGAGTTTAACTGTGACAGTTTGTCTTCGTTACCCTTCGTTTTCAAACTCCATTTTGTGTGTTTTTTTTTTTTTTTCACGGTAAATTTGTCGATCTTTCAATGGCTGTTTTGTTTCTCTTGTCGCTGTCTTTTTGCTTCTCTTCTCTCAATGGATGAAGCTTTGGCTTTTGTAAACAAGATTGATTCCTTTAACAGTTTAAATATTTAGGTTTTGAGCTTTAGAACGGATTTAAATCTAAAACTGACAGAGATTTCAAAGATTGTAAAATTTTCAGCTTTCCGTTCTTGGCATTGAAAAAAGCTACTTGAATGTTGGCTGTCACATTTTTGACCAATCAGAGAAGAGTTTTACTATTCTTGAGCCAATCAAAACTAGCGTTATATCGCGATTGCATCAAAGCGAAAATTTGCAAGAACAAAATAGATTTTTGCAAGACAACATTTCGCTCTTAAATCTATGTAATAAACCAGCTCGTGCTTTTTGACATTTTCTCGTGTTTTCAACTGTCCATCGTGCAGTTATCAGAGTATAAACCACGGCTGAGCCTTAGTTATTTGGTAAATATTATATATTATGAAAAGTTATATATATATGAACAATCATTATGTGACCGCCAATTTGAAGTAGTTACCATCTATACCCAAACAGTCTGCCGAGTGCCCATGCATCCAACTAGATCCAAACCTCCTGTTAGTTTCTGGAGACGGCAATACACCACGTTTTCAATAAAATATTAAAATATCTTATGGAAATTTCTCTCTATCAGAACCATGAAGATTTTGAAATGAAGAAGCTACTGATTCACTTGATGGTGGTGCTAAGTAGTGACCCTACATCTACTAATGTAAGTTGGTTGTTAGACCTTGTAGTGATTGCTTTATTCCAATTATATACACTTAAGCGGAGGTCAAACGGCTATGATAGTTGATGATAACTCAACTCAACTATGATCTATCATCAACTATCCTGTACGCGCTGTCAAACGGCAAAAACTATCATCGACTATCATGTGAAATTTGAGCATGTTCAAACTCTACATATGATAGTCGATTATAGTCGATGATAGTGCATGATAGTTGGTGGTCAAATGCACATGATAGTTGGAACTATCATCAACTATCATTGCCATTTTGGAGTCTTTAGGATTACACCCATAAAACTACTCACAAAAATATTTGATCAACGATGTACATCATCTATGGTCAGGATTTGCTATCACCCTAGGATTATATACAGAAAAATGTTTTCAAATGAATGTGAAAAACTGAGAATGTTATATTTCCTAGTATAATTCTGTTTTTGATATTCTGGTTGTTTTCATCAGAGGTGCTATGATGAAGCTTGCCGATGTAATTTTCAGAGGTATTGTCATAGTTTGTAATTACAAAACTGATTATCATTTTGCAGATAATGTCTGAAGGTCGGGTATTGCTGTCTCTATTTTCCTATGTGCGCTCCAATGACAACCCCCCATCAACAGAATGGTCACCAGCTCAGTTTGAAGAGCTTCAACTCCAGGTATAGATATTTCCATAAACATTTTTGGTTGTAATGTAGATTTATGTCAAAATTATATCAATATTTTATATATATTAAAATTATCATTAACATGCATATTAAGTAACATGATTTTGACAAGGTGCTTTTATTATCACTAGAATAGACGACTTTCATAAATGGCCACCACTAATTACCATAAATTTAAAATTGATGTTTTAAGAAGAAGAAAGCTATCATATGATAGGCATTCACCATAACAACATTTAACTTACAGAAGTTTGAAAGAATTTGAAAAATTAGAAAAACACCAAAACAAGGCATCATGCAAGGTTACGTATAAATCTTTACATTTTTCATTGAACATTACTTCATTGGTATTTTAGCCAGAGCATCAAAACCTTCCAAACACGCCTATTTCAGGTGATTCTTTCTTATGACAGTACTAAAATATTAAAATATCTGTATACTTGAAAACATCATTTTCTGCTATTTATGAAAGTGGTCTATAACTATCATTTCAAACAATAACTTACAATATTGCATTGAAATACATTAACAGTATATAACAATGGTTATTAAATTATTGGTTGAACTCTATTCTGACAAGCATATTAAATATTTGATTTGATCAAATAATCAGTCATTATGGAAGACTATTATTGTTAAAAGGAAGACCTGGTGGCCGAGCAGTTAGAGGTTGGGATTCTGGGTCGACTGGCCTGGGTTCAATTCCTGGCCCGGACAACTAAGTTGTGTCCTTGGGCAAGATGCTTCACTTTCACCTTGTCTCTCTTCACCCAGGAGTATAAATGGGTACCAGTATTGCTGGGGTAAAGTTGGGAGAGGAGTGGCGCCCACCCCTACCTTCATGGTAGAAGCTAACGAAAGAGGAGCCATTAGGTTGCCTCCGACTGTGGTCAACATACTTTACTTTACTTAATATTATTAGAAGCATGAATGGGTTAATTTGTTGTGTGTAGGCTTTGGATGCACTATCTACTATTGCTCCATTGTGTACTGATGACTACATGACGTGTCAGGGGAATACAAGACTTCTCATGTTACTTGAGTGGTGTATTGGAGAAGGTACGTCATTTTTAGCACGCTTCTTTGCTTTTTAGGGTTTCACGGGACAAATTGAGGGGAGGGGAAGAAAAACCCCTTCCTATTTTTTCCTCCAGCTTTTCGTCCCTAGTCCTAATCTTCTTTTTTCTCGACAAAGGAAGCCCAATATAGAAATATACATTTTATTTTGAATTAAGTTTGAACTGTTTGAAACCAGGTCTAAATAGTTGAGAATTATTATCGTAATTGTGTTTGCCTGCATGGGTGTATGTTGTGAAAATCTGATATTATAACAACGTGACTTGTGCTCAGACAGTATCAACACTTAATAAATAATTAAGGTGAAGTGTAAAAAAATGGGAAGAGGGGGAAACAGTTAACAAAAATCAAAGTGAACTTGGAGATGGAAGAAATCATTGAGAAATATCTTAAAAAATTGGGGAGATGAGAGAAAATTGCTATGAAAACTAGAGAGAATGGATTATTCAATATGCGTTCCAGTCCTCTTTATATATTAAATTTAATAAATATATATTATATAATAATGATGACAATAAATTTTGTCACCATCAATGGCCATATTGATTGTACATACAACTGATGCTTATTATCTGATTTTTATTTTATTCAGAGGATTATGGTGGCCATGGTAACAGCTTCTATGGAAGTGGTGGCCGAGGAAATAAACGAGCTCAAATGCGTTTTTGTTTGAGGTTGCTACGTAGTATGAGTTCAATTGGTGATGAGATTGTCAATCAAGATATGGTAGACCAGGGTGCTATAGATCAGCTTGTTGGTAAGTCTTTAATGTCTTTATTCACTATTTGATGAATTAATTGTCTTGTCCATTACAACAATTCCTACAGTGGAATTTAGAGTGGGAATTTATACAGTTTTATATTTTTTGTGAGTGTGGGATGGATTCTAAAGGCTGATTTAGATGGTATGATTTTCAAGCCCACAGCTCGTCTACGACAGACGCATTCAACACAAAAAAAGTTGTAGGATTTTGAAACAAGTTTTATGATATAGCCAATAATAAGTATATGCAATGTGATGCCTCACTAACTGAGAATACTCGGAAATCAATATTGGAGAGATTAAAGTCGATTTAACCCATTTAACAAGTTTATCCCTGATCTTCAACAGACATTTTCAGGTACGTGTTGCCTTGGAAATACACTTGATTGACGTCCACCAAAATCAAGTTTAGATGCAAAGTTTTTGTGAACAGGCACATGTGACTGAGAACGGCCGTAATTGTGTGTATAATGGCAGGGATAGAAACAATTTCCTGGTCTGTCTGGTCAAGACTTGCACAGGCACCATGTTTTTACAGACCAGCTGCCCCATACCACACCTGCATAGAATTATGTCTAAATTAATTGATTTTGGTATAAATTTGTTTCCAGCAATCCTGTTGAATGCTAGTACCAGCACTGATGAGAATGACTTGGTTGACATTGAGATGCAATGTGATATGCTGTTTATTGTATCAACATTATGTGAAGTTGATATACACAGGAAGGTATGACCCCAATACTTTCTGTAACACGTCAATGTAACAACTGAATTAAATGTTTGGCCAAGACAAGTACTAAAATATGTGGTTTGGATAAATAATAATAATAATGCATAAACTGTAATAACATTGTACTAGTCATACTTTTTTGACATTTTTTATGGAACAAAATTAAACTTTACAAGATTTTTCCATATACAATCAAATAGAGTACTAAAAAAAAAAAAATCGTGCACAGCAACAAATTTATGACAAAAAAATTCCTGCACATACGTAGAATGGGAAAAAAATATCCTGCAAAAAAATTTGACCAACATCCCCCCCCCCCCCCCCCCCCTCCACCCCCCTCCCTCAAAAATCTAATGGTCCACCCCTTAGTTTCTGAAAGCTTGTGATTATTGGAGGTTGTTTTTTGAAGATATATTTTTTTCTACTCTCCTTTTTGTTGATAAAGTCGTCAGCTTACAGGATAACTTTCAGTGAAGAATGATTACTAATGCAATTCACCATTTATTTTATTTTTAGGAATTATTTGGAGCACAAGGAGTGAATGTAGTTTTAGAATTTTTGAGAAAAGATCCAAGTAAGATCAACAGTCCTCTAGGACACCATAAACTGTTCCTGGCCACCGTTGATTGTGTTTGGTTAGTACAAATATTAGTCACAGTTCTTAACATTTACCAGACCCTCTCCTTCTCCTCTCTGCTAACAACTTGCCTGTTTGCATGTCCATGCTCTAACTAATTAATCTCCTCATTTCTCGGTTTTGATAAAACTGCAAACATTACATTATTTCCTCTAACAAAGTGATACCTAAAAGATTTAACCAAGATTCACTCATTCTAAAGGTTTTTTGTCCTCTTCTAATGTTTCTTGTTGTTTTCAATAGGTCTACCATCTTGGGGTGTTATATTAATGAAGAATTGTTTTTTGAAAGTGAAGGCATATTTTTTCTGCTTGACCTTCTTGAGGTAATCATTCATTGTGCATTGAATTAATCTATTGTAACCATGTATTATTTCATAATTATTCAGATTATGTGTGCAGTCATAATTTCAATATAAAATGGTTTATTCTGTCTATAGATTTGTCCAAATACCATGCAAAATGTAATTCTTGGATGTCTGGTTGATCTATGTGAAAATCACAAGGTATTAAAGATACATATATGTACAACTAGTCCTCAACTACTTTATAACTCCAAAACAGTGAATAAATAGATTGTCTGAACCCAATAGACCAAATCAAAATATTGTGGCCTGCTATTGTTCTTGACTGACTAGCCTCGTGTTCATGATGGAATACAATGGAGTTTTTACATGAATGACAGGCTAGTTAGTCAAGAACAATAGTTATTCAAGTTGGTCGCCATATATGATTCAGTGTATGGCCAAGTGCAAATGAATTGGACAAGTTGTGATCATCTTAGTATATGTAATCTTGATAAGACTTTTAGTGTTGGTTTCTGATGTTTTGAAAAACCTGAGCAGTTGTAAGTTATCTTGAAGAATATGGCTTCTCATGTTTTCAAACATTAGATGCTGACACAAACAATCTTCCTCAACACTACATATACTAAGATCAGCACAGCTTATAATCAGCATCATCAAAACATTATGTTTCACAGCCATTAGTCACAGGCTTTAGACCAAATACAGTGGTACCTCTATTAAGCAGTCAACCATTAAGCGGTCACCCTCTATTAGGCAGCCACAATCTACCCAAAAAAAGTCCCAAATCTATTCCTATACCATTTCTGTACCTCTATTCAGCGGCCAACCTCTATTAAGCGGCCGCTTTGGAAAGTCCCGAGGGTGACTGCTTAATAGAGGTACCACTGTATTATAAAAAATAATATCCTTTTTGTTTGTAGTCATTGGCTCACTTGTCAGCATGGCGAGGTAAAAAAGAGACAACCATCAGTAAACTACTGGTTCAGCTATGGAAGAAAGAAGAGGAGAATATTGGTGTGTCACGTGACAGCACTGGGGCAATATCAGGTATGTCGACTGGACAATTAATTGGATAATTAACATTTTATTTCACTTGAACTAGTTGTTCACCTGACTCGATATAAATTAGACAGCAGGAACTTGTTGCATGAACCTTTTAATTAGTTTATATATTATTACTTTAGTTCAGTCATTCAATTGTTTGTTCATTCTTTCATTCATTCATTCATTTGTTCATTCAATTATTCATTTATTTATTTGCTTGTTTGATCATGCATACATAAACAACGAATTTGATCAACTCACTCACACATTCATTCACTCATTAATTAATTCATTTATTCATCCAGTTATCCATTTATTAATTTCTTCTTTTTTTTTCTATCATTCTATCACTTAATTGTGCACTCACTCGGCCATCTATTCACTTATTTAAAATTCTTTGTTGGTTGTTTCCCACTATAAAATATCTTTGCTTTTTAGTTTAATCCCTATTTTTGTTGTTTGTAAAGATCCCAAGAAGCCATTAATGGGAACAATACAAGAATGTCAAGGTGTTATATCATTACCTGCTGATCGACCAAGCCAAGCCATTGTAGACGTATCTGAGAACATGAGGGCCAAAATATTCTCTTTATTCTGTAAACTAGGTAGGGTGTACTTGTACAGTTACACTACTATGTTTCCTTAAGTGATTGTTGTATATTGCATACATGTACATATTACATATTACTGTCCAAGACAGGAATATACATGTACATGTAGTCTTCATAATTCATTTACAGTGTGGATATTCCAACCGAGACCGCTTAGACAAAACCGTCCAATCAAGAAACATTTAGACCAGACAGAGATTGAACTGATATCAGCATAAGCCAATCACATTATAGTGTTCTCATGCTCACAACATTCTTGAACTGAAAGCTGCAATATGATTGGTTGATTATCAATTCATCTAAAGTGGTCCTGGTTGGAGTGTCTGCACAGTAAAAAAAAAGGAATTTGAAATTTTATCCCCCATATGATGACCTTTACACATTATAAATGTAATATGGTGGACAAGCAGTGTTTGATTGAGTGTCAAGACCTATGCCCGTGACTGAAATGCAAAGTTACTATTGGTCCCTGAGATATAATGAACCATTAATGAGTTTGATAAGAAATACAGATTTGTGTTCCTTTTACTACTGGTACATTCAATTTTTAATGGTCTATCTTCTGCAGGATTTAATGATGTCCCTGGTTTGGCTACGTCTGACTATATCACTGTTGCAATCATTGAGAAATATCTGGACTTCAAAGTAAGTCTTTTTTCCACTCGTTCAGAACTTTCTTTGTTAACATATTCAATACTTGCTTGTTTGTATGTCTGTTACCTCTTAGTTTGTTCCTTTTTTCATTTGGTTGCTTGTTCACCATTTGTCTATCTGACTGTCTGTTCGTCTGTCTGTTCACCTGTCTGTCTAAAGCTATCTGTCCAAATGTCTATCCTGTGCTACCCCGCAGACTGACAGCAACGCAGGCTATCTGTCTGTCTATCTGTTTGTCTGCCTGCCTGCATGTCTGTCTGTCTGTCTGTCTGTCTGTTTGTTTGTTTGTTTGTTTGCCTGCCTATCCGTCTATCTGTTTATCTGTTTGCCTGCCTGCTTATCCGTCTGTCTGTCTGTCTGTCTTATTTATTGATGAACATATAATATTGTTTACCATAGGTCGCTGAGACCTGGAAAGAAATAAAAGTCGAGTTGGAACAAGAAAATGTTCGACCAGTAACACCAGATATTGAATGTTTGAATGAGATCACCAAAATCCTGGATGAACGAACGAATGGAGTTGCAGCTGCTCAGGTATTGATCAATAGTTTGTTCAGAACTGGTTTAAGAATATTTCAGAATGAAAGGAGTTACTAGTTACTAGTTTTTACAGTTATATGCAAATGTTTTGGGCAAAAATAGAAACTTTGCTTGAAACTTCAATCCGTTGTTCTAACTCGTTTGCATATACACCTAATTCAAAAAAGGTTGGAGGGGGGAACGGCGATTGTATGACCGAAAGGAGCTGTGGGTAATACTGATTTCTTCTTATTCCATTCAAAGTTACCCAAACACCGTTCAGCGATGACCTCTCAATGACACCCAACTGAGAAATTTACCCACAGTTACTTTCGGTTGTGCAATCGTTAATCGCTGTTCACCCCTTCAACCTTATTGTCATATATGAGACAGAGAGAGAGTGGTGCCAAACCCTGATGTTTTAGATCATAACGAGGTAGAACCCTATAAATCTTAATACTTTTATTTTGTAACAGATCAAGTCAATGCAGACACAACGAGATCAAGAAATATTAGATGAAGAAGAACATTATGATACGGTCAGTACACACTACATACTGAACACTTCTAGTTTTTAAAAACAACACAAGTCCAGGAATAGATTGACCCTAACATGATGGATGACATTATGCATGCTGAACATGGACTGCAGTCGACTGTTATTGTTCAAATACAGCCAACTGATGATGAAGATGAGGAGGAGGAGGAGGAGGAGGAGGAGGAGGGGGGGGGGTGGTGGTGGTGGTGGTGGTGGTGGTGATGATGATGATGATGATGATGATGATGATAATGATGATGATGATGGTGATGACGACGATGATGATGGTGAAGATGATAATGATGATGAATAGTATCATAGATAGCAACAGACAATTTGTTTTCAATATTTTGTGATTTCTAATTGTTTTTATTTGTTTTTGTAGATCAAAGAGAGTCATCAACAAGAGGAGAAAGCCTACAGAGATTTCTGTGATTATGTTACACGGACATCAGACTATGGCGCACTTGTGGTGAGTTATTGTGTATTCCTATCCCTCTTTGACTGTCCTACAAGTCTATCAGCTTTAGCTCTAGTTGTGTATTCTTATCCCTCTTTGACTGTCCTACAAGTCTATCGGCTTTAGCACTAGTTGTGTATTCCTATCCCTCTTTGACTGTCCTACAAGTCTATCGGCTTTAGCTCTAGTTGTGTATTCACATCCCTCTTTGACTGTCCTACAAGTCTATCAGCTTTAGCTCTAGTTGTGTATTCCTATCCCTCTTTGACTGTCCTACAAGTCTATCAGCTTTAGCTCTAGTTGTGTATTCCTATCCCTCTTTGACTGTCCTACAAGTCTATCGGCTTTAGCTCTAGTTGTGTATTCACATCCCTCTTTGACTGTCCTACAAGTCTATCGGCTTTAGCTCTAGTTGTGTATTCCTATCCCTCTTTGACTGTCCTACAAGTCTATCGGCTTTAGCTCTAGTTGTGTATTCACATCCCTCTTTGACTGTCCTACAAGTCTATCGGCTTTAGCTCTAGTTGTGTATTCCTATCCCTCTTTGACTGTCCTACAAGTCTATCGGCTTTAGCTCTAGTTGTGTATTCCTATCCCTCTTTGACTGTCCTACAAGTCTATCGGCTTTAGCTCTAGTTGTGTATTCCTATCCCTCTTTGACTGTCCTACAAGTCTACCAGCTTTAGCTGTGGTTTTTATTCTCGTGAAATATACTGTCTTTCCCCAGTTCCCTAGAGCAATCTAGGCAGGCTGAAGAAGAGAGTATTATTTTGATGTACCCTGGTTCCAGAGGGGCTTTTTTTCTTTTGTAGGGAATAATACGAGTACTCTACCAAACAAACAAAAAACATACAAAATAGTCCTCAAAACTACTTTAAATCGTAAAAAATTATCAAACCTCTGGCATCCATGGTAATCTTGATGTTGTTTTGTTATCATATCATTGTTAAAGTATTGACAAAATATTATTCATTTACTGTAGGAAGCAAAACAAAGACAGTTTCATATTATTGAACACTCTCGATATGAAGAACAACCTCTTGCTGGGTAAGTCAACATTTGTATGATTTCTTGTATTTCGTTTTTGGGCTTGTTTACACTGCTAACCGTAACCGAGTAGGTGGTTTATCTCGCTCCTCTGCGTGGAGGTTTTCTCCTTGACAGTTTTCTCCTGGGCTTGCTTTGCTTATAGTCTTTGTTGTTGTTTTTGTTGCTTTTTTTTGGGGGGGGGGGGGGGGGGTATTTGTTTTATTATGGTTTGTTGGCGTTGTATTTTTTATTCGCATATTTTGCATTATTGGTTTGTTTCTTTATTGTTTTTATAAAAATAGACTATATTTTTATCGCAGGGAGACAGCTCACGAGACACTTCAAAGTAACCTCCAGAGTACTGTAAGTATCCCTGCTGCACCCCCTTCCCCACCACACTGATCCCTACCACTCCTCGTTTACCTTACTTATCTTAACTACCGAGATGTAATCACAAAACCAAGGAAACTTTTACTTATATCTGGCATTAATGTTCAACAGGTTTTCTGTGGACGTAAACTCAATCTAAATAATACACAACTGGACCTTTCACTGGCGAAGGGTCTATCGATCGACGATGGCAGTGTAAAGAGGCTATCTTTAGTACAGGTTAGTTGGAAACGAAACTCTTGCGCATCATGACTAATATGCATGTATATGCATATATATGCAGTGTAAGGAGGCTATCTTTTGTACAAGTTAGTTGGAAACGAAACTCTTGCGCATCACGACTAATATATATGTAGATATATTTAGTCTGAGGAATGTATATTTTGCATTTCCTGGACTAACTAAAGATAAAAACGTCCATTGGAAAAGTCGATCTTACTTGTTTTCACACGAGGCTTCTGCAAGTCTTTATCAGTCGATGGTGTCAATAGACTTAGTGAATAACGTTGGTTTTATATAAAGTCCATCTTGATCTACCGAATTGAATCAGTCATACTAAAACAAATAATATTATTTGTAATATAGTGTTGTCTTTTGTTTTAGAGATGTTCAATACACTTCACTTTTTTAAAATCTCCGCAATCAAATCTTGGAGCATTGTAGACCATGTTTTTTTTTCGATCTGAATGTATCATGGCGCTGTTATTCTTAAAATGTTTGTGAAATGCTTGTTTGTGCTTTTAGTTGTTTGTAAGTTTCAGTTAATCAGGGCTTACTCCCAACCAATAAAATTTGTATTCATTTCGTTGGTTTTATTACAACGTTTTCAATGAGTTGTTCTACTTCTTTCTTTCAGTGACGTCATCTACTGGCATGGGCCATTCCCATATTTACTGACTGCTGTATATACATCGCCATTTGTATATTTTATGACGGCATTTTATATAAACTACTAATTGTACATAGGCCAATATGCATTGTTATGTGTGTAGGTGAAATAAACACAGTGTTAATGTATAACGAGTGTATGTTGCATTGTGGTCATGGTCATTTAGGGAGGCGTGATGGGGATCCAATTCCGGGCCTAATGGTCTGGGTTCGATTCCCGGTCCGGGCGATTACGTTGTGTCCTTGGGCAAGACACTTTACTCTCTCAATGCCTTGTCTTCACGGTTAAGGACGTAAAGCCGGAGGTTCCGTCTGCCTTCACTCTAATTCCTATATAAGGTGGACGTAAAAGATCCTGTTGTGCTCATCGAAAAGAGCAGGGGATTGTCTCCCGGCACAACAGTCAGGTCTCAGATATACTACAGGGCCCACTGTCAATTGGCGTCGTACGCTGTTGTGGTGTCCTGACTTCGTATGAAGGAAAAAGCAATAAAACATGGTAATGCTGATCACTCTACCCTTATAGACCTTACCCGAATTCGCTTGGCAGATCATCAAACAATAGATTCAAGTAGTCCAGGCTGGGTGGGATGTAGCCTGCGTACAGCCGGTTTAATTTACTACGGGTAATTAAACCGGCTGTACGTACGCAGGCTAGGTGGGATGATTCTGTGCCGATTCATTGTATTTTATCTACTCCAGTCTCGACTTGAATCTAGTGTTTCATGGGAAGTTGAAAGTCTATCACATGAAAAACTGCACTCTTCTATCACGATACAGGTCACTCTCTTTGAACGACCACTCTCGTAACCGACCATCTCCCTTGAGCGACCGCTATCTCCAGATTTGTTTCCCATATTAACTCTGTAATGAGTCGTTCGACCGCGACCACTCGTAAGCGACCGCGACCACCTTTGGGGTTCACGTTTTGAACTTTTCATTGTTTTTTTTTCCCTCTCGTAAGCGACCATCCAGAGTCATTAGACAGCTACCTTTTGGTAAGGATTACCTTGACCATCAGAGGTACAGTGGCGGAAGAAATGTGCCAAAAAATATAGTAATTTTGAAATTTGTTGATAATTTTTGACATGTGTCAGGAAGTGTGATAGGGTTCTCGTGGTTTGGGCTTCCTGTGTTAAGTTCTCGTAAGCGGCCATCTACTGACCACTTTCTTCTGGTCCGAGGGTTGTCGTTTACGAAAAAATCAATTGTACTTTAAATTGAATTTCTAAAAAAAAGGAGGCTACAATTAGGTAAAGAATACAGAGGAACAAAACATTCCAAAATCAAGCAAAGAATATTTCTTGAAAGATAGAGTGGGAAAAAATATCGTGCAAAAAAAAAAAAATTGCCCAACCAGAAGCTACGCGTCGTGCTTCTCCAAACGCTTCTCTCGTCTTCTTAAAATCCCCGCGTGCTCTATAACTCAACAGAGCACGCTGCCTCGTTTTCTATTTCTTCAATATAACACCAGCCCCATATAGTAAGCAAGAGCTTAAAATTGGTGAAACTGTTATTAACAATCCAGAAAAACACTATATGTTAGGATATGTTGTATGATTAACCACAATTCCTTTCGGTCGTGCAATCGCCATTCATTTCGTCAACCTTTTTTGAAATAACGCGGTGTATTTTCTATCAAGTCCTCAACCTTCACTTGATCTTCCGTCACGTTCTGCTATGGTTGAATTGGCTAATCAGCCCAAACTATGACAAATATGTTTACGCGCCGTCCAATTGATAGAATTAATTAGGCTGATTACATGGCTTGTCGTAACAACGTTGTTATTCAAGTATAATCCCTTGTCGCAGGTGGACAGCCTATATACCCAACAAAGCGATCATACACATCGTTTCGAAGTGATGGTTATACCAAAGGTCTTGAAACTATACGAAACCAATTACCCAATACTTCATCAATTTTCAACAAAAAATGGGTTTTAAAATAAAGGGATAATTGGAATTGAAATGATGCTTGGATTAGAACGAAAGTGCAGTGAAAGTACAGTGAATTTCAGTCCATTATGTTATGTGGATAATTCAGTCCATACGTGTATATGTATAATATACTTGTTTCTTTTTGTGAATATTGCTAGCTGCTGTTTTTGTAATGTCTTGACCACGATATGAAGAATGAACTCAACTAAACTTATTTCGGCATTAACTGATATCGTGTACATATATCTCATGCATAGAATGCGCTGCCGGACAAACCTGACCAGGTACAAATTACCAAATTTAAGACGTTACAATAAAATATTTTGCAAGCTTTAGGTCATCTATATTTAGCAACGAATAAATCAAGGCCTGCATGTTTTCAATATTTTGTTGAATAATTTTTCAAGTGTTTTGTAATATTGCTAATTCAAGGATGACATTTTCAACGTGGTCTGACGCACATATTAAATCTACCATGGAGCATGAACAAGGTCAGCTTCGACAACTGTATGACAAACAATATGTTACATAGAAAAAACTTTTGTAAGCTAGTTAGAACTGAAAACACCGATATGACACACCCTCTCGGTACTAGGTTTTATAATTGAAGAGTTACCGATAATTAGTAAACTAATTAAAACATATGACGCTTTGTTCATTGAAATCCCTAATTATCTTGTTCTTTCAAAATGCATAGTTATGTCTGTCTTGAATATTCTTTTCACATCTAGTACATGCATGCAGTACAACGTCCAACTAGCTCGATCCGAAATGCTAGTTTACACACCTCTTTACCGGCTGTATACATGCATATCTTTTCACTATCTTTTAGTCTTTTCAATGTTTTGTTACCGTTCTTACTCCGATTGTTCCCCTTAAGCAAAAGCACCAACACAGCCCACAGTGGTCTAACTGCTAGTTATCAAATCACTGTCCCTAAAAACACTGGTAAAAGACACAATTAACTTCGGTTGTCGTACTGATCATTGGAACGTCTCCTTGAAACACCGATTAATGCATCCCAGAGTCGTTTAAATATTCCTTAGCAGAATTATAGTCCCGTAACCAATTATAGTCAGTATCGTTATTTTTATCATCCCAGTTCTTTCATGCCACTATTCATCCTTTAACAATTATGTTTTCTTCCGGTTGTTCCATTTTATCATTTTAGTACAGAATTTGCAGAGCAAAATGTCGAGGCCAGTTAATTGAACTGCATCTTTAGTCTCTTCACTTCCATTCTTGATTGTTCTACCCCAAAGAATCGATGAAGCTTCATCTGAAAGAAAGACGTCCAGTTAGTTAGAATATTTTTCCAGCCACAAATATTTGTTTTTAAATTCTTCGGGTCACAAAAATAAACCACAATTCATTTTAAAAGACCAAAGAATTCAAATCATCTAAAAAAACAAACAGCGTCTTTAACTCATTTTTGACTTTTTTAATTTAAGTGCTCTGGTTTTTGAATTCCATATGTGAAACACAGCCCATTCAAGACCGCCACAATAGTTTAAGAGTTCAATGAAGAAACAAAAGTCTTCCCTTGCATATTAAAGAACCAATGACAAAAACTCTATAATCTCTGCAGAACGGCTATATTGATGACAAAAGAAGCCCTCATTAGGTTTAGAAAATAGAAAAGTATCTTTTTCTACTAGAAAAGAAAAGCTAAAGACTAGCTCACAATGGATATCCACTCAAGCTTAGAGAGAAGTGTCAATGGTATAGCTAGTCTTCCGCAGAGAAGAATGAAGTCACATTATCTACGTCACCGACCTTTTCCTGTTCATCATTCCATCACATCTTCCCGCGTGTGTTTACCCGTATTTAATCAAGTAAGACATAGACCGTAAAATAAACTCCAAACTGTCCCAAAGCGGCTTTTTCTTTGAGTTTTATTCTTACAATGATCTAGTGTAAAATCAATAGC
This sequence comes from Metridium senile, assembly GCA_949775045.1. NCBI lineage: Eukaryota > Metazoa > Cnidaria > Anthozoa > Actiniaria > Metridiidae > Metridium > Metridium senile. The sequence goes on from OX459096.1 coordinate 47,481,516, forward strand.
CTTAAGAAATTCATGTGAATTGTTTGTATAGGCGCTGAATAGAAAAGCAGTTGCCATCATCTTTGGTTGCTAAAATAAAAGCGAAATAATAGAAACAACTGGATATACATATAAATAAAGGACTCCATCTCCTAAGGCGATTCTTATTAAAGATTTTTATCAATCCTCCATGAGTTAGGATATGAAATTTTGTTATGTTTAATATTCATTTTTGTGACTGTATGAGAAGTGCTGTATTTAAAATGCCAGAGCTGTAAATCAACAATGACGCCCCAAGAGTCTATGGGTATTGTTTGAATAAGAATAGCCTTATTAGAATATATGTTTAGACGGCGCTGTGAATCTGAAAGTTTTTTCTGCGAGAACTGATTATCACCTACAATTGAATTATCACTCTTCTAAACTAGTTATAACGTTGATTTTAAAGCGTGGATCACTTCTAAGGTTAGTATTGATGTATATTTTCTATATTTCTAATCGTTTGACAATCAATTGGCATATAGAAACGTCAAGTTCGAAACGATAAAGTCGTCGATGAAATCAAAACCATTCGACATTGATAGTCGTAATGTTGTGACACTTTCACTAACTGTACTCCTCTTCAAAGTTGTTGCTGTGACAAAAAGAATATATCAGGCTAGGAATAGTCTCAGGTTACTTCCTAAGGATATATAATTCACATGAGGTTAGGTAGAAGTTTTTGATCGACTTGTATAGTGTAATGCCGGAACCAAGCGCGGTCGACTAAGAGATTGTGACCGGCAAGTAGTTGATAAGGTTTCTTTCTGTAAAGCTTTCTTTTCGTTAGAAACCTTTGAGTTGTGTTACATGACTAGTATGTTGAATCAAGAGACAAACATCGGTCTTGTAGTGAGCGCGGTTAAAGTAGGAAATGATGTAACACGTAGAATCCCAACAGAGATGCCGTGATCAAAGCGAACTTGAAAGTAGTGAATTCTATAATATTAATTCTTCTTTTCGTGTGACAATTGTACTGGCTACTAAAATGGATTTGACAAGCAGTTTGATGATATAATTATAACACAAGCCTTAATGTTTTCTAAAAAGTTACATATATCTAGCAATTCTTGTCGTGACCCGTTATTCAAAACACTGAAAGTTTTTTATTTGTGTAAACGTGCGAACTTTCACAAAGTCGGCGATACTTCTTATTCATACTGTAAAACCTTTTCCCCTTGAAAATCTTGAATGTGGTTTTCAATGGTTTTTCAAAATACGGAACCGCTCATAAATCTTCATTATAATTGCAGCATGAGATCAGAACATTTTCATTGTAATGTAATCATTTGATTTGCACTACTGCCGATGGCCTATTACGTGGTAACTTTGTAGTTTCGCTTTAAAAACAGTTTCTTCTCGGAACTAAAGGGATAAATTTTGATGAAGAACTCATTTTGGGAAACGAATTTAGTTTAATTTAGTGAAAGGCTGCGGTGAAGAGTTGTAATGATAATCTATGACAACAAGTCATATTGTGGTTTCGAGAAAATTTGGTATTTTGATGAACATACACGTCTGTCTCAATTCGCTCAGGTTTTATTGACATTTTGATGGATTTTAAAACGGGTCATAGCGATTGCATAAAATAAACAAATTTACTATCCATCACCATTCCCATTGACTATAAATAGCTGACCAGAAATCAAATTCAATTAGTGCTTTTAACCGAAATTCGATTAAAAATAACCACCATACATTATGTAAATTGAAGTATTCAATGAATGCGTAGATTTAGATATTGCTAATACAAATTGGCCGGATATTTACATTGCTGTACGTATAAAATAATTCAGTATTTTGTCAATGTTGTGGTATATCGGCCGGATGGATCAACTAAAAGTCACGCAAGATTACAAGAACCACGTGTAAAAAACGTGTGTGTTATATAGTTTAAGACAAAATAAACTTCTGTTGCTATAAACACGATTGGTGCTTGGTCCAAACCAGTTATTATTCTAGGAAGTGAATTTGCTGCATAAAAGTGTGTAATGGCTCGTGTTGGAAAGTGATTGATTACTTCCGATCGTCAATATGGGTGGTGCGTGTTGTTTTAGAGTTTGTTGAACTTTAGGGTTCGTCATAGCAGTAGACGATGTTAGAGGGGGGTTTAACCACTAGTCTATAATATCACGCATAGTTATACTTACTGTAAACAGAGCATATGAGCCGAGATTGTTTGCACGCCACCAGCCAGACAAGTCAATTAAGTGGAGGCATTAGAGTGGATTAGGTTTATGGTCCGTTAGCATTGACAGCATCAATATGAACATTGCCGACATAGGTCTACTATGACCTTCACTATATACCAGTATATACAATGCGTTGCGCTAGTAATATGGTACTTGTAAGTACCTGTAGGGTGGCTCGATTGATACATGGTATCATGGTGACTGTTTTAAGCCATCATCATCATCATCACACAATGTATTGAACTACGTACCTAAGTACCTGTAGGGTGGCTCGATTGATACATGGTATCATGGTGATAATTCTAAGCCATGTTGTTATTGTTGTTGTTGATGATGATATTCAACTGAATGCATCGTTATATAGATCATCATCACACAATGTATTGAACTACGTACCTAAGTACCTATAGGGTGGCTCGATTGATACATGATATCATGGTGACAGTTCTAAGCCATGTTGTTATTGTTGTTGTTGTTGTTGTTGATGGTGATGTTCATGTGAATGCATCGTTATATAGATCATCATCACACAATGTATTGAACTACGTACCTAAGTACCTGTATAGGGTGGTTCGATTGATACATGGTATCATGGTGACAGTTCTAAGCCATGTTGTTATTATTATTGTTGATGGTGAATGCATCGTTATATAGATCATCATCACACAATGTATTGAACTAGTTACATGTTACTTGTAAGTACCTCCTGCAATGCCGGTGGTTCGATTGATTGATCGATGATGTTGTTGTTGCTGTTGCTGTTATTGTTAAAAGATGATGATGTTCATAATAGATGCATCGTTATATAGATCATCATCACACAATGCATTGCGCTAGCCATTTTAAAACATGGTACTAGCTTGTTATCACCCAGGGTGTTTAGAATGATTCATATATAGGAGCATATGGTGACATGCAGTTTTAATTGTCGTCGTTGTTCAAGTTGTTGTTGTTGATGATGATGATGTTCATAATGAATGCATCGCGTTATACATTGTTACATAGATCATCATCACACAATACATTGAGCTAGTTTAAAACATGGTACTTGTAAGTACTCCAGGGTGGTTCGATTGACTCGTAACACCACAGTGACTGCTATGGCGATAAGTTGAGAAGGATCATCGTAACAATACAATACATCGACATACCACCAAATACTTTTGAAACTATACCGAACTTACTAAAAGAATGAGGTCATGCATGATAAGATGTTGAGCAGGCATGTAAGTGGCATGATGATGATGATGATGATGATTGTCATATAAGACATATTATCACATTGACGGATTTACTTGCTTATAAGTATCATATAAACAATAAATGCACTGATCGATGCAAAGGACGATGATCACCATGCACCATATATAATTAGAGAGTTATGTGTGTATAAGCACCTTATCAGAAATGTTCTCTTTGAGCTCGACTGGGGAAAAAGATTTTTAAAAAGGATTGTGAAATAGGAAAGATTCTGAGTTCGCAAATTGGAAGAAACAGGACAAACTGTTGATGAGCTAGCGACTATATGCAAAACTGATAGCCAAAAGCACTGATGAAGTATGCAGTCAAAAGCCTTGCGTGTTGGTTCAGCCACGAGCTGTCTGCATGCAGGGTGGGGTTGTTTTTCCGTGACACTTTCTTGGATTGAAACAAAAAGTCATTATCTAGAAATTAAATTAAATGGTTCTCTTCATTAACAATAATAGTCATTTATAGTATACAACAATACGTTCAACTCTCACAACATGGTATTAGTGATATTATATTAGACCTGGCCGCCGGTGAAAAGCAATTAAATCACGTCGATCAAACGTGCGCTACAATGGTACTGATATCTTATCAAGTTGTCCTCGGGCGATTATGCTGAATCTGCACATAATACTGAATCACAATAACCAAGGTGACAGAAACTATCGTGTCTTTTAAAATAGCTGTATATCTGCCAGGAATTGACCTGCACTGAACTGGTCACGGCTATCCTGCGAGCAAAAAATGTTTTGCAACCCAGCTTTCGCTTTTATCTTAGAGTAATGAAGACTACTCTAACGAGTGGTGCATGGATGATTTGAACACAGGTGTAGGTCAGTCAAGATGACCATGATGAATTATCCCGGGTACGCGGCGTGTTTAGACTCGAGCAAAATTGTACTATTACTGTACATGTTGATGTTGGTATCTATTCTGCTTGTAGGGTTGCACGGCATGCAGAGCAAATGTCATATTACTGTCTGATAATGCCATTGTGGTAATTATGATTTCAACTTTTTAAATATCTCATTTCAGTGACAAAAGCGAAGCGAGTTCGGTGGAGTAAAACGCAGTGTTGGAATTTTAAACTAAGTAAACAATTTGAATATAAGAAAAGTTAGTTCTTATTGGATATTTTAATAAACGAGTGGAAAACCTTTTTTTTACTCCGATGAAGGGCTATAAAGCTCCAAACGTCAATAAAGTTAAGTTAACATTTTTTTACGGTGTTACAAATTTCGTTATATTACCTATCATTTATATCAAACACCGACGCAGCCTATATTAGTTTACTCGCGAGTTTCTATTCATAGTGCAAGAAATATCACATCTAAAGTACGACATTTTAGCGGTGCGATATTTTTCATTCCACCAATCACAATGCATGCATGACGTGACGTAACGTTAAACTGTCTTTGCCGAGTCTGTGCCGAGTTACATGTTTATCAGTGTCCCACAATAACTATACCACAATTCCCTATCAACTCATAATCTTGAATCTGTTATTACACGTAAGCTTCCTCTGAAAGAAGACCATGATGTAGCTGAGTCGAGTACTTAGATAGCTATACCATAACACCATGCTTCCCTGACGCACATCGCCATGTACATGCTATAAACATAGCATTCATTGTTGGCATTGAGGAAACCACATAATAATGGTTTATTGAAAAAGTTAATGGGAATAGGTAGATTAATATGATAATAGCGGAAATGTAAGTATTTGTATTATAGACAGGACAACAGTTTTTCTACTTGGAATCACGTCTGGAATTTATAGCAAACCGCATTTCAGTGGCACTATACGGTGAATACGTCCAGCGATGCTTCTTCATAGACCAGTGAGACTAGTTCTGCAACTTACTGGTCGGTTACCATGCAAATATTTGTTGTTTTATTATTGTCATTACAGTGCAACTATACTGAAACTGGGGCCACCCAGACAAATTTATATTTTTAGATCAAACAAAAAAAAATTGTAGATAGTTCAAACAAGCTGTAAGATGTTTCTTATTTAATCTTGATCTATTCCGTTCATATATAATGAAAATTATTAGCATTTTAAGCAAAAAAGTCAAACATTTGTGGAGATTCATATTCATATTGTCCATATTCTTGATCGTGATTGGATAATTATGTTTTGAATTGGTGGCCCGCGGTTTCAGTAGTCGCACTGTAATCTACTCCCGCAAAAATGAGAACACCCTGTGTGCTGTGAAGGACACCTCGACCGTTCAGTATCATACAAGACACCTCCCCATGAAAAGACAATCCACTCTAATGCAGTCAACGTTTTGCCTTAAGGGCACTCAGTCTCTCATTACAGTCACGTTGACATATATCAGTATGGACATTGGAGAGAAGTAGATATCCCCTTAACATGTCTATATTCATACAGGAAATGGATAGAAAGTATAAAAAATACATAATATCATACACATATTGATTCAATGTAATCAAACCAATAAGTTCATTGTATCATCGTTGTCATGACAACTGTGAACGGTTATTCGCCATCTGATTTAATCTCTATATGATCTAATAGATATCCTTACAAGCCAATATAAGTATATGTATTAGTCGTTTTAACAAATAAAAAAGGCGATACCATCAGTAATATCTAAAAAACATAAGCATTGTTGATAGACAGAACAGAATCGACTACGGTTGACGGAAAGGATCGCGGAAGTTACACCCTATGTATTACTACTAATCGTGAATCATCATTAATGTCATCCTTGTCAGTATCAGTGGGAAAAACATGGAGAAAAACAGCTTAATGAGATATATTAATGACAGGATCAAGTTTAATTTGAGTGGAGGAGTCAAGAAAATAATAATATGTGCAAAATTGCCTGGGACTGAGAAGAAACTGAAAGCTAAGACTGGAAGTACAAATTGTTTATGCCGACTCCACATATTTTTGACGTTAGATGGTTGGAGCTAAAATGGACTTTCAAGAGACATGAGCCCGATTGTACATGCGTGAATCTCGAATAGCCGGCTCTAGACTATGCAGGATTTACTTTATAGACCTCTATATTGACGTTTATAATGAGTTAAACTAGGATAAGCACAAATCGGGCGTTGAAAAACTGTGCCATGCGTGACAAATGAATAAGAGACTGGTAAAGGGCAGTGAGGCGAGTGTATTGATAGATTCCTTCACTACCTAGAACTGAGGGACTTTTTATGTCAGTCAATCACCTAAATTACAGGTTTAATGAAATGAGATTAATGGAATAGACGTCTAAAAAGAGCATCAATAGTGGAATATTGCCAGGCCTAAAACGCTTTAAGACACCAAAGGGGAAATGTCAACCACATCGGTGGCCAGACATAGGGAGCGGTTGGGCCATGGTGGGCGTCTGTTTTCTCTTTAAAAACCATTGATGAAATCAAACTCAATTTGATGGCAGAATTGTTGACCTTTGTGTTGGGTTCCTTGTGTTAAGGATGTTAAAGGCACTCACAAAGAGTGCGAGCATGGATGGTATATCCGTAGATTTATACTGCGTGCAATCACCATAATAAAACAGTATTCCTTTGTTGCAAGCCGCTTGTACGCTCTACGGCACGTCTAGTACTATAGTCGTACTGTGTTTTATCGATTCAGATTTAAAGCAAGTTAACTATATATAAAGATGCTTGCTATCTAGACGTTGTAGCCTGATGAACTACATTCATGCTTTATGGTATCTGAGATGATTCCAATCACATACGGCATTTTTTCATATTCTTTTTCCATTTTAATTTACTTTAAGTTTGCCCAACGCCGGAGAGAGTAATAAATCTTATTGGTGCAAATTCTTGAGCTATTATTGATCAATATATTATGATGTATATGACGATTGGAAATGTTCTGTCGATCTACGCTGCTATACTATAGTTGTGCCTTTGTTTCAAGAGATTTAAGACGTTGAGAATAGTCGGCTGATTATATTAAAGTGTAGACGGACGGAAACCGAGACTCGAAAACGCCTGAAAATATATAAACACCCTCCAAAGTGAAGATCCTTGATAATGGATGCTTTCGGCGGCCTTGTTAAGTGTGGATGGACGAAAACAAAGTTGCGTAAAAGATCCGTAGTAATAGTAAAGCATGGCTGTGATTCTGTGGAGCGGCTTCCAGTCGACTGTGGACGGATAACCCGGAAGTGCGTCAGTACTGACGGTCGGCGCTCAAGAAGAAGTATTCCCCCGCAATGCATGATGGAATGCAAAGAGAAGAAAGACCACGAGTGAAAAAGAGGATTGTTTGACGCCGGGGTATATTTAACTTTCCTTCCTGAAATTATCCTCGGATACTAGACTGACTAAGAAAACAGAGAATAAATTTAACGCTCTTTGTTGGACCCGCTCGCCTACTCGAATAGAGGGTATTGGGGTATATGGAGACAAATTGTCTTTGTTGTCAATAACCCGGTAGTGTAATGGAATTCTTTTCATTGCTAAATCACCGCAAAACCTGATATAGGTTATCTCTAACGGGCCACAGGATAGCAGATCCCTTCCAATAAATAGCTTGTTTGACCCAATTAATCTTAAACCAATAAATTTGATGATACCGAATAGTGCCTAATCATTTCTAGAATATTGGGATTCATACGTTTAAACTGTCTTGTTTTGATAACAAAGGTCTTGATCATCACCGTGAATTTAAAACAACATTTGATATAATAGCGTTTGTGTATATACCTCCCACTTGCAACACTCGATACTTTAGCACAGCACAATTAGTGAGTTGGACGACCGTTTTTGTAGGCAATGTTTCTTACGGTGTAAGTTTCTTTCATCGCGCCTTCACCAACTTCTCAGTGTAGTATCCATTACAAGGTCGGATTAAAGAAGTTAGACATAGACTTGTCTTAAAAGATAGCATCGAATAAAGTCTTAAAGGCACCTTTCTAGTGCTACTCCAAAGAATAGATTCAAAAGATCGAAGCTTTGTGATCGTTTGTAATACATTGCGGGGTTTTCCCTTGCCTTGTAATCATGAATACATTATTTCAAAGTGGACATTCATTGTTATTCTTTGAATACAAGAAATCAATCAATTTTCTTTGTCAGCTATGATTTTCATGGGATCAAGTTAAAAAACACCTTTAGAAATTAATTTGTAGTTTAAATGTTATAATGTGGCTATTTAGTGTAAAATAACGTTCTTCAATGACCACGATAAACTTGTCGAAGAAGGCCACTAAAGCGTCCACAATCACTATATAACCCGAACTGACCTTTCCATTCTTAGGCAAATTGTATGGAATGTTTAAGAACTTTATCTTAAATTTGCACATGCCATTTATTCCTAGCACTGTTAACGTTTGAATTTCGTGAGCATGCAATGAACATACCCATCATTTCGCCCTTCATCTCTTAGCAACAGTTACGAGTTGTTGTCCATATAGTAGTTCACTGTTTAGATAGCCCTATGGGAGTTCGTTTCTAGCACGAAAGCCTGTATGTTCTCCATATCGGAGTGCTTTGTGAGTGTTTTGTAAAACATCTGTGAAGTAAAGATCACCCGAGAGATTATCTTTCGTAACTATGGCTATAAAACACTCTATAAGAATCTTTCGGATCTCTAGAGTTAGTTTTGTAAAAATAACGACTATTCTATTTGGAACCATATGTCAAATCTATTTATCTTTCCATCAGATAACCGACCGACTACTTAGTCACGCTATCTTTATATACTCGGTCTAAAACAAAATAAATGCCGGCATTATATAAACGTTTTCGTTGGGACATTATAGGAAATACAGTACACAATTGTTTGAAAATAGCTAAAAACGTTTTAGTAAGTAAAAGAGTTTGTGAAACTTTCAAAGAGATAGAAGTTCCAATCGGGTCTTGGCAAACAGGATTAACAGTTTTTCCTGTGTAATCGTTGTCAAAAATGACCAAAAATCGTGCTATGAGGCACGCTTTTCATTTGATATTTTTGTACTTCTATGGACTTTATCAGAAATACATTATGGAATTAATTAATACTCAAGAAAAGTTGTCAATACTTACAAATGATCTTGCTCTCTACGGCTTCCTCTCTATTGAGCTATTATCCAATATAATAAATTAAAGATATTTTGTCGCAGAACTTTACTGTACAATTTAATAAGGGCACGTAACAGCGAATAAATTAGCATACATTACATAACTGGCGTGACGTCACACCGTGTAGGAACTATTAGCCAAGATGGCTTCCCCAAGCCAGAACTGTCACAGAAAGGCAAACAGAATCAGGCAACAAAAACTATAAGAATACACTATGAACACGCCAGAAAGGTGGTCAACCGCCTCTTCTGACAGTGATCTTTCTTCGATATTTTTCACAGGTAGTTACATGAAAATACTTTGACGAGTTGCCAGCGAGTTCTTTTTGTTTAGAAATTTAACATCAGTTGGAGGTTTTGTGTTGTTTGTCGAGTGTTCTATTATGTCTGAACTTTCTACCATGTCATCCCTCTAGGAGATATTCGACACCGAGGATTCAGCGCTAAGGATCTGCACGAATTACTTCTCAAACAGTTAGCATATTTATCAGGTAAGTTGGAGTTTGAACCGTTGTAAACTTTCGGAGCGGCGCTACGCTATAAACGCCAAACGCTGTCTTATTTTTTTCTTTGTGTAACAACTCCCAAAATATATATTCTCAAACTACTAGTTCGACTAGAGCTATTCTCTAAGTAAATAAACAAATGATATGTCTGTACGCTAAGTTGTAAGAACATACAAGTAAAGGTATTAAACGAGAACAGGGCAATTAACTTGCGATAGCGCGCTTACAAACCACTACTACTAATTTTGATACGACAATTAAATATACACACCGCTGTTGTTTAGATGGACTGCATTAATCCTTAAACAGGACAATAAATAAAAGTTATATGTCTGTTTTTGATTATTAGGAGGAGTTGATCGGCGAGGAGGTCGTATTATAACATTTCCTTCGCACTCGTTTGGATTAGACGTTCTAGACGAAGAACACATTGGTAAAGTTCTTTGGTATCTCGCTAATATCCCAAGGTTGGTTGTTGACAAATTATTACATCAAAAAAACCAAAACTATCAAAAGTAAATCATAATAAACCCCACCAAATATTAAACAATGAAAAGTTCGATTTATCGTTGTTGTCTTAACTGGAGCGAATGATTAAGTTTCGTAGTAAATTGAGCCGTTGTTTGATGGACGACTCTTTGAAATGTTGATTTTCAACCAATATTACACTGTAAATACAACCAGTGATAGGCTATGTATTCTTAGTAACAGAAGGGCTTTCCACTTTGCTTCAAAGCCATCATTCACGTAACTGATAACAATTTATCAGAGCAAAAGTTCATTTAGGTGTCTTAGGTTGTTTAGACTGATCGTTATGGTACGGCGCGTTTTTCGTATCGATGTTTTTCACTTTTACACGGAGTTGTGCAACGCAAGTTACTCTGTTTTATTTTAGTCACAAAGCGTATATAAATTTGAATACAATGATGGAAAAGCTTCCTTTTATTAAACTATATTGAATTAAAAGTAGAAATTATATTTAGCCTATTATAGCCTGGTTTATGTTCTTTCCGACCATAGTATAAATATGAAGACAAAATTGTATTCTTTTGGACTGTTCTTCTATGAAGTAACATGCAGTCATCAATATTGGGATTTCAAAGGATTATATTTCCAAAACCACCTACGGGTCGATAAAACCGTCAATGATTTAACAATAATCTTTTCTAAAAATAATAAACAACATTTTCGAACCAAAATTTTGGTTCTATAGTTAAGTGCTATATTGGTACATTTTAAATCTAAGCTAGCTTAATTGTTTTCTACACAATACACATTTTAGAGAAAAGCCACCTAGTTTTTTAGCTGTCTGATATTAGAGAGCAATGTCACAAAGATTGACCCCCATGGAGGCCTCAGTGTAATGTAAGATTGTTTGTGTCGTTATATGTCAATTCATCAACTATGGTGATGATGATGATGACATTGATGGCAATCATCTTCTAAGATTTTTTCCACATCAACAGTACAATCCTGTTCTCAGACAGATGAAAATGGATATAGCAGTTAAGCTTTTTGCATTATTCTGAAAAAGTTAATAACTTCATTAACTTCTGTTTGAGCCTAAAGCATACGTGATAATTAGTAGAACAGTACACAGAAAATTGTGTTAATTAAACTTTGTGTGTGTATGATGATACCATAAATAATATTGATAATTTTGACAAAAATCTTTCTGTCCTCAATTCTAATTGTTTGTTGGCAATTCAATTTTCAAAATAAATTCTTTTTATAGAGGTCTTTACAGAAATTACACAACATCGTTTTTGCTTGTAGTTTTGATTATAACACGGCATTTTGAACGTAGTATTCAGATGTTGTTACAGTATATTGCTATCATAAAAAGAACCCTACATGTTTAGAAGGCAAATAAACAAAATTGGATATGGTAACATTGAGAAGCAGGGTTAAGAAGAAGTTCATACAATTCTATTCTATTTTAATGTATTAATTAGAATTTTGATTTGAAAAAGTAAGGCTTGACAATCTATTTTGACTTAGATAAATTTGTAGCTGGTCCTGTAGCATACATGTACAAACATGTAAATATAATTGTCAGTTTATATCTGTTTATTGTCATGTGACCAATGACTATGTTTCTTTTGTTTTCAGTGTTAATTAAATTTGAAAGCTGTTGTCATCTAGTTAGCAGTCTGTTCTTTACAGGCAAAAGCAATTTTTTGGATAATTTCCAGTAATTTGAAAACCTAAAGGACAGACCATTTGATATTTGATGGGTGCATGGGCCAATTCTAAGTTTGCTCTCTATTTTTTTCTGTCCTCAAAACTTGTATTGCACATTATTATCCTACTATTCATAGATGAGTATTAAAATATAGCAGGAGTAGGACTGGATTGAGTAAAAATATCCAGCGATAGACTTTGCATAGATACTTGTAATTGATATACTTGAAAACAATAATTACTTTACAATAACAAAGCAATAATGGATACAACAGCTGGTTGAAAAGTCTGTAAAACAGTGTGTGCGTTTGGTGAAATTATTTCAGATTATAAGTATTTGACGTAGTTTTGTATTAATTTTATAAATGGCTCAAGTCAATAGCTGGTTGTAATTCTAAAACTGCCTGTATCTAGTGACAGTATCAATTCAGTTGATGATTTTGTTAATATTATTTTAATGTGTGAATTCTAATTCTAGAAAGAATTCATATTAAATACATTAGCAAGCCTTTGACATGGTAACAGTAGCTAGTTGAAACTAGTTGTAGTCAGGCTGGTTGCACACTTGAGTAAATTGAAACATAGCGGATCTTTGTTATTGTAACATTTTTATAATGAGATAATATTGTAGTTGGTATTTTAAAAGTTGTTGATTTATCATGTTTTTTTTTTTTATTTATATAATGTTATAAATCATCTATATCCTATATTGGGTTATTGAGGCTCATAAAACTAACTATATAAAATTCACTTCATCTTCCAAAGTACTAATTTCTCTATATTGTACAAATAAATATATTTTGACATCAATGTTGTCAATCATTTTGACAGCTTCACACCTTCTCTTTCCCAACATGAACAGTATTGAGCAATGTATTTGCTGTTAATGTCATGAAATAGTTTTGATTTAAGCATAAAATATAACTTATGTATGCAACAAATGTTTAGAATTGTGTTGGCTATTATGCTATTTCTGCAAATTAATGTGTTTTTAATGACTTAAACTGTCTAGCATTCTTCCTGTTCTTTAGTGTGTGTGTTTGTTATCAAACTTTCTTTTACAAGGAATACATAATATCATAATTTATGGTTCTAGTTTTCCCACTTGAAAATTGAATAACTTGAGGTGCAGGATTGCAGAAACATTATAAATGCAAAGTAGTTCATTGTTTTGAAAACAATGAATGATTTGCTTTAATTTGCATTAAGGTTCAGTAATCATGTTCCTGAAATTAAACTTTAATTCAGTCTATGATAACCATTTTATCAGTATTTATAATGCTTCATATAGTGCTCTCTATTAACCCATGTTTCTCTATAATTGACATCTTCATCATGAAGAGATAGTTGAACTTTTGCATTTTGTGCATATTTATGGCCATTAGCTAGACATTTTAAATGTTTATTTTTCATAAATTGATCAAGTAGATATTCAGATCATGTTTCATCTTTTTTGTCACTTTATCAGTATATTTCTTAAATAAGAGCTGTGAATAATCAATGTATGGTGTTTGTAATTCAATTTCATTTCCTATAACTCTTCTCTCTTGATTAGACTAAGTGATTTTGGTCAAGTGAGCTTTTAAATGAAAGATAGGTACCATAATATAATGAAATAATTTGTAACACCATAAAAAATGTTGATTTAACTTTACTTTTTACATTTTAAATTTTTTACGGTGTTACAAATTTCATTATATTACCTATTGTTTATATCAAACACTGACGCAACTTATACTAGTTTACTCTCTAGTTTCTATTTTTAAATGAAAGAAGATGTCTCTACACTCAGTCATTACTAAAACATGTAATGTTTACAACATGAGCGGCTGCGTTGTATTCTGTGTTAGTGATAATAATAAATTATTGTTAATGATACAGGCAATTTAGTTGATAGAGCATTTGATGCTCAAACTTTTCAACATTTCCAAATTGAAACATTGTGATGTCTAGAATGAAAGGTTTCCTGCATTTTATTCATTGACTAGTTTCTAAATTTACATCATACAAAATTGTAAGGTTTAAGGAAGTACTTATCTAGGTCTAATTGTACATGTGTGATAACACAAAATACCTACTTACTCTCATCCAATCAGAGTGCATTGCTGTTTTAATACTAATGCTAGGTGATCTTCTGTCAGGATTTTATGAATTTTCCAAAATCATGCAAATATATCATGTGGAAATTTTTTATTTTATTCTTATGTTCTAGTTTTAAAACCAAAAAATTGATCAGAATGTTTTGTTTAAAAGTAAAAAGTAAAGATTTGTAATTTTGTTTTTTTTTAATCTAGGTTTGGAGCTATAGGTTTTGATATTGATAATTTTCTTATCCTGTAAGGTGTTTGCATAATGAATAAACAACAGTGAATCATTACTGCAGAACATGAATTTGCATTCGTGGTGCCTCCTTTATTGTATAAACCAGACATTTATCTCATTTAAAAGTCTCTTGGTGTTATATCCAGCCACTGATCATTGGTTGCAGTGATTATCAACAGGTAAAAGAGCCTAAAACTGACCTTGTATTTAGGAGGTTTTTTTTTTGAATCATAAAAAATAGATGTGAATGACAGTGAGTCTTCACCACAACAATTACAATGTACTGTGATAAAGTCTTAGAAAAAAGTGTCAGGGTTTAATTAATAGACAAGTTAAACTAAGATTTCATAACATTACTATTAATCTAAGGAATACTTCAATATATCTTTTTTTCCGTCTATCTAGTACTTCTATACAGAGAGTTGTACAAAATTGCATAACTTTGATTTTTTTAATGTGACAATTCGACATTAATTCAAATTTAAAAAAATCTATATTCTTCTTACTACTAAGAATAATCAGATATGAATTGAATGAACATTCACTAAATCATGAAAACAAAAACAGCATTTGTATAAATTATATATAGTTGTTCAAATGTTATAATTTATATTTAAATACAATTGAGTACAATATGAATGTCTTATTTTATTCATGTATTGTTTTTCTTGCAACTGCATTATCTTGTATTACAGATGCTGTTTTTGGTTTTCATGATTCAGGTGGTGATTCAATTCATATCTGATTATGCTTTGAAGAATATAGAATGATAGACTATCACATACTGTCCTTATCATATTTATTTTCACGCTTGCAAATATTATTATATTGCCCTTGTTAAATATACACCTATTTCAAAAGTTGTTGTTGCAATCAAAGCTACAGTCCACACTCTGAAGCCTGCAAAGGATGTCAGTATTTCTTCTCTTGTTATCGATTAATGGGATAGTATATTTTTGAATGCTTACTTTTCAACTTGGATTACAATGCTAGGATGTGACTGCAGGTGGAGATAATAATTAGCCTTAAAACTCTTCATCGAATCCTGCTATTTTATGGATATCTCTTAGATACAATATAACACAGTCTTTACTGTAACAATATTATATGCTGTGAAAGTAGATTATAACATCTAGGGTGCCAATAAACTAGAGTTACAATAGATGATTATGTACATAAATTATACGCTATATATTGGGGGCATCATTGTTGGTTTATTTATAATACTATTTGGTGTCACCCTCTTAAACAAAGTTTCTAGTCACTTCCATTCCATTCTATTCTTACATTTTATGCTGCTCTGTACTAGAATATTCTATTCCACTGTATTCTGTTCTGTTATGTTTTGGTCTGTTCTATTCTAATCTATTCTATGCTATTCTTTTTAATTCTATTCTATTCTATTCTTATCCATTTGTTCTATTCTATTCTTTTCTATTCTTATCCATTTGTTCTATTCTGTTCTATTCTATTGTTATCCATTTGTTCTATTCTATTTTATTCTATTCATATACATATGTTCTATTCTATTCTTTTCTATTCTTATCCATTTGTTCTATTCTATTCTTTTCTATTCTTATCCATTTGTTCTATTCTGTTCTATTCTATTGTTATCAATTTGTTCTATTCTATTACATACATACATACATATCTTTATTGTGTTCCTTTACGGGCTTTTCGACACTTAATTACATTTTATTTTGAATAGTGTATATTACTATCATTATACTAGAGATTTGCAATTATTAATAGTGAACATTAATTATTAATAGTGTGCATTAATAACATTATACTAGAGATTTGCAAGCATGGACATCTTCAGATCTTTTTTAAATTTAGGCAGCTTGACTTCTAATTTCAGTTCAGGTTGTAGAGAATTCCAAATTTTTACACCTCTGTAGGTAAATGATCTTTGTCCGCTTTTTGTGGTTAGTTTGGGGATGTTTAGGTCTTTGCGGTTTCTCGTATTAACAGAATGGATGTCTGATCTTTTTTGGAATTTGTTGGTAAGATACCCTGGAGCTAGTCCTTTGATGCATTTAAAGGTCATTATAGTGTCTCTGTACTTTAATGTGTCTCTGACGGGGAGCCACTGTAGTTGACGTAAGATGGGAGAAATATGATCGAATTTCTGTATGTTTAGAACAATTCTGGCCGCAAAGTTCTGGACTAGTTGTAATTTTCTGATGTTTTGGTTTTATTCTTCCATTTGTTATATTCTATTCTATTCTTATCCAATTGTTCTATTCTATTTTATTCTTATCCATTTATTCTATTCTATTTTATTCTATTCTTTTCTATTCTATTCTATTTTATTCTACTCTATTTTATTCTACTCTATTTTATTCTATTCTATTTTATTCTATTCTATTCTATTTTATTCTATTCTTTTCTATTCTATTCCATTCCATTCCATTCCATTCCATTCCATTCCATTCCATTCCATTCCATTCCATTCCATTCCATTCTATTCTATTCTATTCTATTCTATTCTATTCTATTCTATTCTATTCTATTCTATTCTATTCTATTCTATTCTATTCTATTCTATTCTATATATTTTTGAAAAGATACCTTAATAGCCTAATGAAAAAGTCATTATATAAGTACCAAGATTGATGAGGTGTAATGTTTTTCACCATTGGTTTCTTGGATACAATTCACTTTTCATGTCAAAAACGTTTTCTTCACAAATATTGTCTTAATAATGATACATTTTAATATTTTGATTATTTAAGATTAATTTACCAGTAAATATAAAAATCAGTTATAATTTCAGGTGTCTGTACGCGTCAATCTCTCATTTCTTTAGTTATTAAATATGTTATAGAATCTTGTACTAAAACCCTGATAAATATATGTACACCTAATTGCAAGAAAGTTGTCCTGACTTTTGTAATTTGGTGAGAAAAGAATTAATTAAAAGACAAAAGAAGATCTCTCAAGCTGAACTCTTTCTTCAAGAAAAAGTTTAGCTTGAGTGATTTTCTTTTGTGTTTTTAATTAATTAATTCCTTTCCCACTAAATTACAAAAGTCAGAACAACGTTCTTGCAATTGTGTGTATTAGTTATATATATATATTTGAAACTGTGACATTTCGACTGCTATTGCTAGGCATCATCAGGCGATTCAAAATATTTTAGCACCCAATTTAAAAAAAAAATACATATATAATAAACAATTTTTACTATCATAATTTATTTGAAAAATTGATATCATAATCAACTATTAAATTTGATGTGATCATGTTATTTTCTAAAATTCTACATATTTTTTTAGTATTCTATTGAAAGCATCATTACTTTGCCTAAGATAAATTGCCATTATTTGCCATGTTTTCAATTTGTTGATATGTCACATATTTACTCACTGAAATGAATGATTTTGAATGATTTGTTTATTTCACCACAGTCAACATGAGCGTGATCTTGGGTTCACGATTGTCCTTGACATGCGAGGATGTACTTGGTCAGCAGCCAAGCCAGTTTTAAAATCACTGCAGGTATTGATTAATAAAATAATAATAATTATTAATTATGTAATGTGTAATGATAAATTATTTTTACTGAGTGTGTTGGATTTGTGAAAAAATATTTAGTTTTCAATATATGTTATACTCATGGCAATTATTATTGTTTACTGCAGTCTTCTTG
The DNA here is from genome assembly GCA_949775045.1 of Metridium senile. Lineage (NCBI taxonomy): Eukaryota > Metazoa > Cnidaria > Anthozoa > Actiniaria > Metridiidae > Metridium > Metridium senile. The sequence continues at coordinate 47,499,694 of OX459096.1, forward strand.
TAAACAGGACATGACACAATTAATTACCTAAATTATTATAATAATAATACTTATAAAAATAAGCTGTCTATATTTATATAGTGTTAAATCCTCTAATGTCTCATATCACTCATATATCAAATCCAATTACAAATAATTAATTAAAAAATACTGATATTATTTAAATGTTTTATAAATAAAATAATATAACTAAAAATCATACTATTCGCTAATTCAAGGTATACTTCATTACTAAAATATTACTAAGATTTTATTATATTTTGTGATCTTTTGATAAATTATATTAATTTGTTCAATTCCAATTTCCTCAATTTTTAAGAAGTGAATTTGTATGTTCACTAAATGCAAATGCTAAAGAAATTGGTCAAACGTTACATGCTTATGTTTTTAAAGGTTAAAATAAAAATGTTTCCTAATTAAAAATAAAAATTGAACAAAATGTCCAATTTTATTCATTGTCAATATTATATTTAATATGTGTTGAACAAATGAATTGGAATGGGTTAAATAGAATATCTAGTCTTTGGGTGGACTTGATTTGTGCGCTTACTTCACAGACTTATACAATCTTATCTAGTATATTCTACACAAGCTCAAAGGTTTTAGACAGAATCATTAAGATGGTTAAGATATGATATGTTTGTAATAGTTAATCATATGCAAATAGAACTAGTGAATTTTCATGTTTGTAATCCTTTTACCTCTTACTGGGGGGTAAATTGGGACCATAACATTGGTAAATATCTACCTTATTCACAATCCTTTTTAGCTTCCTTACTTTGTATCCTGATTTATATATTGATCATCATCTTGGTATAACTGGTTCTTTTCAAGGTGTTTGACCCTCTGTATAACACAAAATCAGCCAATTTCACTGCCATCCATTCCTTATTCTCATCTTTTATTTACTAGGAGTCGTTTCCATGCAAGATTTATGCAGTATACATTGTAAAGCCTGAAGGGTTTTGGGAGAGACACAAGACTACCTTTAAGACTTCTAAATTGACTTTTGAGGTGAGAATCATGCAATTGTAATGTACTAATTTAGTATGAGGTAAGAGTATCTCTATGTACAATCATCTACTGAAATACATTTATGATGTCATACTGTATATCTCACAAATGTCATAACTGGTATGTTATCAAATATTACATGTTTTTTTCATCTAAATAGTCTAAAAAGAATGCTTTTCTTCAATAATGCTAGCACTATCAACAATAGACAGAGGGAACAAAGACTAACGCTAGTCTAGTAAATATCATTTGATCTTTCTTTTTTCAAAATGCTGTAGTGACGATAATAATAGATGATTAATATATCTAGTTCTGAGTTCTATTGATCTTTAGATTCTTATTCAACAAGTAGTATTTGTGAGATTTTAATGTCTTTGTCCATGTTACAATAATAATTTGTACTCTACCAACTGATTATCTCTCTAAGCTATTTTTTCCTTGTTTGTGAATGTCATATCATTTTTGTACATGCATTGTTTGAAATTAGGCAAATGAAATTATGATAATATTTCTATGCATATTATTTTACTATTTACTATTTACATTATATATTATTATATATTTTATTATATTATATATATTATTTTACTATTTTACTATTTACATACATCATTATATGGTGTAAATATTAATATTTTAATTTAGAAATTCTCTAAGGATTTTTTGTGATATCACTTGTGGATATTATTGCTACAGTTTGTTGTTATATAAGTAATATAATATATTTTTTTCTTTGTGATAGTTTTGAATCTATTTTGATCTGCCCAAAACAGTGTAATGTCTAAAATATTGATTGATCAGATAGGACCTTCGATAGGATCATACTTAATAATATCAATAATCATACAAAGAGGTCTACCAATTCTTGTAAATCTTGTAACATGTGCATGTAATTCGTGTTTTTTTTCCAGTTTTTGTTTATGTAGTTGTTTGTAGTGTAAACTTTGTAGAAATAATATAAAAAAAGGACCTTCGCTGAGTAAAACAAAAGATATGTATATTATTTAATAGATAAAAGGTTTTGATGCATTATTTTTTTCACAAATAAGTAATAGATAAAGAATTGTAAAACTTTGTTTGTAATACAAAAAAAGCAAATTTTTAAAAAACAAAATTACCTTAACTGAGTAAATATTAGATATATTATGTTAATGCTAATCAATTAAACCTAGCTATAAGCATGGGAATAATGACAAACAAAAAGGAAAAATATATGTCAAACTCACTCACCAATTTTGATTTATGGTACCGTATTTTTTCCCATACTTTGAAAATGTGAAATCCAGTCTTGTTATTGGATCTGAAAACGGAAACCACAGGGTGTTTAGTGAATACAAGATTGTTTATCTTTATCACAAAAACATTACAAATTTATAAAGTTTTTTTTTTTATCCTGAAGATTCAAAGATTATAATTATGGATTTCAAACAGTTTCTATTGGTAATGTTTGTTTTCTATTGTAAAACCAGAATACTTGTTTGCCCAACATGATATAATGTCGTTTTCCAGTGAGTGGAACACAGTAAATGTCCTAAACATTTAAATGAGAATCTATACTTTAAAATTTTGTTTGCTGTTATGATTTGTTCGCCCAACCTACATGTAGCTATGTACTAAATGTTCAAAATGTTAGTTTATTGCCATATGTTTTGTTAACCTATGATGACCTCAAGACATTGATTGATTGAAGAATATTGACAGCCAGACTTATTACTCTAACTTATTAGTTGAAGTGTACTATAGAGTCCTTTTGAAATCACAGGAAATGTTATCTCTTAAACCTTATGTTGCACCCTTTTTAAGAAGATAGAATAACTCGCTCTGGAGTTTGCAATATTTTAAGTCAAGAACTTTACTTACTGCCAAATAGTACATCAGTGCTAGATAATGTGAAACTGCCCCTCACACCAGAGTTTTTTATTTGCATTTAGTAGCTAACTATATTAGACTGTAATTTCAAAGTGTAATAATTTCATCTTCAGTTATTAAATCACAGTATAGCGTGGCCTATACAGGGCATCTGAAAAAGTGCGGAAAAAAACTTGGGAAAGTGCGGAAATTTTAGCAAATAGTGCGGAAAAGTGCGGAAATGCTAATTTGCATATTATTATTTATTATTAATATTATTTTGATGCAAAATGAAGAAATTTTCCGCTAAATTCCCGATAAAGTTGCTGTATTTTTATAGAGGCATGTGATTAGATGCTTTTTAGACCAATCAAAAGCGTTTATAGAATTAGATACCGCGAGGAACACCTGGTAGATTATTGTCAAACGGCGAAAGAAAACAACTTTTTACAGTCGATTTCCAGCCCAAAATGCGATGAGTTCTGATGAAAAACTTCCTTATTTGAAGAATTATTGTGTATTCAAGAACATTGTTAACAGATTTGCAAGTTTTTCTGTATTTTTCTGGCAAAAAGTGCGGAAAATGTCGAAAAATGCGGAAAACGATAAATAGTGCGATTCGGTGCGATTTTTGGGAAATAGTGCGGAATCACACCCTCACACTTTTTCAGATGCATTGCCTATAGTGCATGTCACAGTTACATAATTTACAAAATATAGTGTGACATATAATTTACATAGTATAGTGTGACACATTTCCTGTCACACACTCAGTATTGCATGACATTACTATCATACCATAGATATAGCATACTTGTTGAAAGGTCATTTAATGTAGATTGCGGTTCTACATCCATTTTAGCTATCAAAATCTGTTTGGTTATATGAGGAATATCTCCTGTACATGGATCAATCTGTCATTTCTATTTACTTTGGCTTCGACTGTCACTCGTTTTGCTTTTATTGTCATTTGTGAATTGGACATTGTTGAGATGTCAATTACATTTGTTTTGAATTCTTACCTTGACCTAAGTAAAGGACTCATGTCTAAAGGTTTGTATCTATAGAATATCTACTTAACACTAATTCTAAATCAATAATATATTGATTTAGAATAATGTGACTTAGAATAGCCAAATGTATAATAATTGGACTTATTGGACTGATTTCTATTTTCAATTTTTTATCAGAATGTTTTATTGTAAGTTATAATCCTTGTTCGGGATCCTTGAAATTATACTTTAGAAGCTCAAGCTAAAGGTCATTCATTGGATTTCAATTGCTGTATTATAAGGAATCATGTTATTTTTAAACTCACGCTGTTTCTTAAACTACTAAAACCTATATTTATCACATATAATAAAGTAGCTATACTCAAATAAAACAACCAAGAATTAATACAATATTCTGACAGTCAGTTTTGTTCTATTAAATTTACAATAATTTCTGTTAACAAATTACATTAGTAAAATAGTGTTTTTTAATTCAGCCAAACTATATCTAAAACCTGTAGATACTTATAACTAAACTGTCTAGACCACCTTAGCTTTGGTTTAATGTTGTAATCTCTTGTATCTAACAGCTTTGTTCAATATGCGTACTCATCTGAAATTCATTCATTCCTAGTTATTATCTAGTCAGCTCTAAAGTTAACATATTACCAACCAATTATCTCTACAGTTTTACCTATTTCATGCTATAATGCTAAAAGTATTTCAGTTGAAAAGAATATATGGGTGTTCATTGTTTACCAGATTTAAGTTAGTGGGTTTGTCGTAGTACTGACAGATTTACCTGTTGCTTATTTGATTATCTACTGTAATGTATAGTTAATAAGGTCAACTGGCTTCCCAGGTATCATATCACAAGCTACAACTGTACAGTTCGCTCAAATACAAGCTCATTATAACCAAAGAGCTCAATCTTGCCTCTAGTATAGTGCATTTCACATAGTTATGGAAATAACAGAGTCGTATTTAGGCTTGCAAGTTGGTTGTTTAGTCCACAATGAGGTAACATAAGGTTTATCACTTATTTTTCATTAGTATTTCAGTTTGGGAGTTATGTGTGTGAGAGATTCCATGTCAAAAAATTTAGCTTAAATCTTGAGATTCAATGCCAACAACAAATTTAGCTTAAATCTGAGATTCCATGTCAAAAAATTTAGCTTAAATCTGGAGATTCCATGTCAAAAAATTTCTGTTTCAGTCAGTTTCTTTTCTTTTTTTCTTTGAAATGTAAAAAGAATATTTATTGTTTGAAAAGATTTATTTGGTTATTGACAATATACCACATGTAGCATTCCCAATTGTTTGATGCTTTTTTTTAATGTATCAATGAAACTATTTAAGATTGTTACAGTAGTTAACAAAACAAACTTAAGGAGTTGTCCAAATGTTAAGTTACTAACTTTTGATATATTTCAATCGTTATAGACTCAAAAAAATAAAACTTAAAAAATGGCTTTTTTTGAGATTCAATGAACGTTTTACTCTAAATTTGTTTATACCAAGTTTGAGATCTGATTTATCTGAGCTGAATGTTTCAGCACTAAAGATGCATTACTTGACATTTGTACAAGTCTTGACACTTGATTTGATTAAAACTTGATTTAAGGTTATGGCCCAGGAAGAACTTCAGATATATAGATAATTTCAGTGATTCTATTTTTAGTTTACTACTACATATAAAACTGTAAACTCATTTTAGCACTGACTATGATTTTGCTTCATATAAATTCCTTTTTTCAATTGTCATTTTTTTCATGCAATTTGTTCAATTTTCTTTTTTCTTTCATTCACTTGTTTGTTTGCCTTTTAAAGGAATTTGTCTTTCTTTTTGTTGTCATTCTTTTATTTTAATTTTTCATTTACTCATTCTCTTATTCATCAATTCATGAATTCTTTCATTCATTTATTCTTTAATTTATTGATTCAGTCAGTCATTCATTCATTCATTCATCCATTTATTTGTTTATTTATTTATTTGTTTATTTATTTATTTATTCGTTTATTCATTCATTCAGTCATTCATTCTATCAATCATTCTACAAATTTGTATCTTCGATGGGGGGGGGGGGGGGGGGGGGGGGGGGGGGCCGGATAAGGATATATTTTTTATTTTTATGTTTTTTATAAGCTGAAATTGATTTGATTAGACAATTTCTTTATCTTTTCAGTTCTTAATTATAAGTTTTTTTCCTTGGCTTTTGTTCATCAAGAGGCAAAAATCCTTTATTCAAATTATTAAGATGTGTTTTGTGCAGTCTTACTTTGTCTGGACAAGACATTATTCTACATTATCACACATTGGCAGACATTAACACATATCATTAGAAAACATAAAAATACATTTGCATAATCATTTTGATCAAGGCTATTGTTTACATGCAACAGGTGAAAAGTATGTTTTTATTGAATACAACCTTTCAAAAAATACTGCAGATTCAAAACACTGATAATCTTCAACAAAAAAGCCCAAAATGTTTTCAATTATTTACTTAGAATAGATATAACAATAATTCTTGTTTCTGCAATTTTTTTTCTATGATATTGTACAAAAATTAGCAGCATTTGTTATAATTGAATAATACTTATTTAAGATGCCAGAAAGATAATGTCAGTTGAACCAAAAACAATAATAAAACTATCAGTATTTAGTATTTTTTGCATACTGTATTCTTGCAGTATTCTTTTCACGTTTTTTATTGTAGCTAAATTATGTAGATTCGTCATTATTTACAATCAAGTCTTATGAATTTCAATTATCATTTTCCTTTTCGCTAATGCTTGTATTCACAAGGTAATTGAAAATAATGGCTTTTACATTGAAATCAAGTTGGATTATATATTCACGGTGCTGAATACAATATACTTAAAGATTGCATGGTTAAAGAGAAATTTGTTGTCTTTAATCTTGAGATAATATAATTCAGTTGAAAGTGTATTTGTCAAGAGTATTTATCTATAGGTTGAAGTAATTTTTGATGTTTGTTTATACCAATTTCATTCCATTCAATACTATGTACACATTGTTTCTCTCTTTTTAAACGGAGTGTTACAGCCTTTTAACACAGACAGCTCTGTCATGTAACTGTACAACATAAGTATAAGATCGCTGGCTTCACCGTTGTGTTTCTGATTTGTTGTAAATGATGTGTTATGGTTCAGATTGCTTGATGATTGAATGACTCATTGTTTGTCAATGGATCAAGAACACCTGCCATCTTCCAGTCCTACAATATGTTGGCTTTTTTTCAATATCTGATATTAGATAATTACCATCAATAATTCTACAAGGAAACAATTCCTGTTGAAAGGGATTTTAGGACAGTGAGCTGTGTAGGCAAGGGACCAGTGGTAGGTACCCTAGAGTTTAGACAGGCCATCTAAAAGGCCATAACTATAAAGTTGTATAATATAATGTTAAATCATTTGGGATGTATCTATATCTTAAAAGCTTTGGGAGTCACTGAATGAAAAACAGTTGCTCAGTAAGGTTAAGCTTGTGCCTACAATGAATATTCACTCAGGATAGGATATCATGATTTTAAATTATAATATAGAACTTTGAAATATATCTCAGGACTTGCATTTTATTTATTTTTACTTTTCAAAATCAAATTACTTTAAATTTTTCATATCAACTTGAACTGTTTACCCCCAAGCTTTGGATATTTAGCAATTAAATTTGAAAGTAGTATACTATAAAATAATATAGATATGAAGTAAATGTATGGCATATATTTAGTAAATAGCTGGGTTATGGATCTTACTGACTGACTGTATGTTTTTACTGACAATTGTAGTGAGGTGTTTGAGTGTGTGTGATAGTTGTATACATACAGCCTTCAATTTCAATTTATTTTGTGTACATACATACAGACACAAGATAGCACTTTATTATGGCCTGTGTGCACCTCCAACTGATTTCCAAACTAAAATATTATGTCTTTTGATAATCAATTTTTTAGTTTTTTTTACTATTTTCTTTTCTTTTCTTTACATGTCTCCATTGATCAACATGCAGTTACTATAATATTGCTAACTATTACTATATGTCTGAATATTTAAATCAAGATCTATTTATTCAAATTGAACTCAAGTGTCTTTCAAGATCTTGTACATTTACAGCAAATACAGCTATAAGTGTTTCATTTTTGTTCATTCTAGATATGAATTTATTCAGTTTTTAGAGCTCATTAAAAATTATTTCATTGATTTTGTCTTTTATAATTTCTTCTTCTGATGCTAAAAGTTAGTTTTCACTTTGTTTGTATTTGTATCTCGTTAATTAAGTGAGTGACTAAACAGATGGAAATTCACTTCTTGAAAGTTGTATTTTACAAAATACCAATAGTGTAGTCAAGAAAAAAAAATAAGAAATTGAGAAATTATTTCTTTTTCAGATGCTAAAAGTTAGTTTTCACTCTGTTTGTATTTGTATCTCGTTAATTAAGTGAGTGAATAAACAGATGGAAATTCACTTCCTTAAGTATTGTATTTGACAAAATTCCAATACCTTAGTATGTGTAGTTTACATTAATGTTAGAAAACAAATACATTTTATAAAAAAATGTTTCAGTACAGTAATTCAAAATATCTCACGTTTATTCTTGTTGCATGCATGGATTGGCAACCATCTGTAAGTCTGAATAGTGTTCATCGTGCTGTATACAACCCAAATCTTTGTTAGAAGTATTAAAATCAGTAAAGTTGTGATAAGTTAGCATCTACTCCTTTTAGAAGCTTTTTAAGAGGAGCCTTAGTTGGTTAAGCCTTGTTGCCTTTTTTGTTTAACAATCTGTCCAGAAGATTATATATTTGTGTACTGCCTATAAACTAGCTATTGTACTCATTATATATTACCAATACATGTACATGTAATAATTATTAGTACATTTATTTATTTAATTATTTTTAATTATTTAATATATTGCTGAATGATGGTGTATAAGGTGTCTCACAGTAGTTTACTTTGGTCAAACTTGGCAGACTTGGTAGCACATAAAATGGGAGAGTTTGAAGCAATTTTATTGTTTTTTTAATAAACTGCGGAAACAAGAAAAAAACTTGTTTTGGCGCACTCCAAAACAAAATTATATTTTTATTTTTAATCTTATATTATTACTTATTTGAAGCCCTATTTCAAATGATGGTTATATTACAATGGCTGTTACAACAAGTGCTTCTGGTCATTCTTCAAACATTTATTTCAGAAAAAACTTTGTTTTCCTCAAAAAATAATTATTTCCCCACTCAAGAAGAAGAATGTATTATGCACCCATTTGTAGTTGCTTACCAGGGCATGTTATGTATACTTACACTAATGATACTTTGCTCTTTTTCAGACTAATCTATTGTCTATTGATGGCCTCTTCAAGTTCATTGATCCAAGCCAATTAACAGATAATTTAGGTGGTTCACTCAAGTATGACCATTACTCTTGGGTCAACATGCGATTGGTAAGTCAAAGTCTTGTTGTAAAACTGATAGGTTTAACCTAAAACTCTGGAATAATGCCACAAGATGTCAATAGTTCATACTAATTGAAAATTATGGTATGGTAATATGTTTGACTTAAAGTGTTACCAAAAGATTGTAGATTTTGAATGGCAGAATGATTATTGATCTATTGAAAGTGTCTTCTTTCACAGAAGATTATATATTAAATCTCTTATAAAATAAAATTGATTCAGCTTGATATACATTGATTGGAAATCCTTCAGTTGTAGGTTGTGTAGCTTCTATTTTCCACAATCATTTCTACTATCCATATCATATACTGTTGTGACTGAAAATTGTTATGGTTGAAAAGTTTATTACGATAATTGAACAATCTGTCTTCTATAATTGATGTATTTTCTAATGTAATCCTCTATGAAAGGAAGAAATTACCCAACTGTCTCTTATCTCTAGACATTTCAAGGATATCATTAATTATAGTTTATAACCCATGACATTAATTAATCTTGCTGCTACCCTTATTTTAACTTTTTATTGAATTGAGTCAAGATGTACACTTGAATAATTATGACATAGGTACTAGTTAGCTGATTTATTAGTTCACAAAGTGGTAATATGAGAAACTTTGTAAAACTAAACTTTTATTTAATTTTGATTAATTAAGCCAAGATATGCATTTCAATTATGTAATTTAGATGTGTACTAGATGTATGTTTTATCAAACTACAGAGTGATTAGCTGAGAGAAACACAACTATTTAAAACTTAACTTATTTAACATGATTGATTGAGTCAATATCTACACTTGAATGTTCATGTACTCAAATAAATATGTACATTGTTAGACTAGCTAATAAAAGAAACTTATAAAATAGTTGCATGAAACTACATTTGTTCAACAGAAATAATATCATCGAGTTATTTTGGAAAAAGTCTGAATTCAACTCTGGGTTTCCTGTGCCATATTGACACCTTAGTTGTGAAATTTCAAACCTTTCTTTACATTTCTGAAAAGTAAATTTTATCTTCTTTGCGGTTATGAAATTAACTTATATATAAAGGTCTAATTATAATTTTAAACATTTTCCAAAAAAATATCCATTTTATTCATATCTAACTGACCTGAAATTAAATTCATCATATATTAGTCCTGGTATTATCGCTAAAACATTCGGGAAATTGCAAATCCAATGTGGGGGAAAAAGCATTGTTATTTTTTATAATAGGACGACTTTTATCGACTGACTGATATCTATTTTTAGATATATTATTGCAATCTATTTATCTATATTTATCACATGGTATGGCGACACATGTTACAGCATTAGAATATGTGTTTCCTTTCTTACAGTGCATTATTATGAATTACATCATTGCTATTAATAGATCGACTTTGTATATCATATATCACACACTCTGGAACCACTGTCTGAAAGCTTCAGCTAACCCTTCTGTTGTAAGGGGCTTTCCCTGAGAAAGTGAAATATGACATTGTCTTCAGATGGTAATGCAGCCCAAAATAAACACTTGGGATTTCTGATTATTGTTAGGAGTTTTCCCTGAGAAAGAAAAATAGTTCTGATGTTGTGTAATTATCACAAGACTACAATGCAGCCTAAAAAAACACTTGTGATTTCCGTTTATTGTGAGGGGTTTTCCCTGAGAAAGAAAACTATTTCTGATGTTGTGCAAATTATCGAAAGACTGCAAGTAGCCCAAAATAATCACATGAGTTCTTTGCCTGGGAAAGCAAGCTGTTGCAATTGTCAAAAGACTTCATGAGAGGAGTTTTCCCTAAGAGAGTAAAAGGTCTTAATGGCTGTGATTCACCAGAGCAAGCCCAATTTTAGTTGCAGTTTTGTCCAAAAATGTGGAAAGATTGAATTTTTTTTGTAGAAATGACATTTTTGATTCTTCATTTGTTTATTCATTCATTCGTTCATTCATTGTTTTGTTGCCTTTTTGGTGTTAGGGTTTTCCCCGAGAAAGTGAAATTCTGATGCTGACGTATGCTTACATAAATTAAACAACATTATCACAAGACATATTTCAGCTGTATATAAACCCTTGTGGTTGTCTTGAGAATTCTAGGAAATAAAACCTGATGTAAATTATTGTTAAGTTTTTGATATCATTAATAAGAAATTAATCATCTTATGAACATTTTGTCATGAAGGATTATAGGTATTTTGTACTCCAGATATACGTTAATCAGGTCTGTCTTGTGAACTATTATACTTAGTATGTAGAAAATATTTTAGAATTTGAAGAAATAGAAAGAAGTTAGAGAACAAATAATATTAAATAGAACAATAGATTTTTTTTGCATGTTTTTGCTTTGCATTTTCCATGTTTTTTCTTTGCATTTTATGGCTTAATTCATTTGATAGTTTCTTTAATGCTTCATGTGTATTGTAGAACATTTAAACATACATGCTGCTATGTTTAAATTTGTTGACTTAAGGAATTGAAATGTGTTTGGTGTATAAGTGAAGTACTTAGGTGATGCTAATGCATATTTTTCAACTAGGTACTGGAAAAGTTCCTTTTTGAGGCCACGGCATTGCTCTCCAAGCTTGAAGAGATCCAAGATGGCCTTTCAAAAGAGGAATTTTCAGAGACAATAGAAGACTTAAAGGATCAAGTCAAACAGAATCACCATCTTAAAAAATGGATAGTCAAAGCTCCTGTAGAGGTGCTACAAGAAGAAGGAGAACGAATCTTAAAAAGTATTAAAAACCCTGCCAATGGACACCTTGTGGAAGGGTTTACCAATGATGACCATCAAAAAGCTGAACAACAAGTCAAAGAAGTGGTTGAAGGCTTGATTTTAAAAAGACAGAGATTGAGGGAATTGTGGAACATGAGGAAACACAAGCTAGACCAGTGTTTGCAGTACCGTATATTCCATCAAGACGCACACAAGGTAAGGATATTACTTTCAAATGGAAACTAGCGAGTAAACTAGTATAGGCTGTGTCGGTGTTTGATATAAATGATGAGAATAATTTATTAGTTAATATAATGAAATTTGTAACACCGTAAAAAATGTTGACTTAACTTTACTGATGTTTCAAGCTTTAGCCCTTTGTCGGAGTAAAAGGGTTAAGTCAACATTTTTTTTGGTGTTACAAATTTCATTATATTACCTATCGATATTACTTTCATATATTCACACTATTGAAATATGGTGATGAATTCTAAGAAATATTCTTTAGGCTGACTAGTTTTTATTACATGAGAAAACCTTTGTACAAAAAACACAAAAGTGGTCAATCAGGAACAATAGTCTGTAATAGTGGTCACTATGCTTAGATTCTTTCCACAGTTTATAATAATAATAATAATAATAATAATAATAATAATAATAATAATAATAATAATAATAATAATAATAATAATAATAATAATAATAATAATAATAATAATAATAATAATAATAATAATAATAATAATCATGATTATGATGATGATGAAAATAATAATTTATTTCTTAAAACACATATTTACACAAGTCTCTATGTTTTATCATATACTAATGCTTAAGTTTTAATTGAGTATGAGAAATAATGTTTTTTAATGACTTTTAATAATTATGATAATTATTGTTTTTATTGTGACAGTGTTATTCGTATTTATGGTATTTTCCCCATTTGTTACTGTTTTTTTTATTTTTTCTCAATTCATCCCATTTGTCCCATTCATTTCCTAGTTATTCACTCCCATCTTGTGCATTTGTATTTGATTGACTGCTTTTAAGCCATACATTTGTCTTTTTGTAAACATCACTTACAACACTCAAGTGAATTAATGGTATTCATTACAAAACAAATTATGTTTATTGAATTTCCAATTATCTTGATTTTTAAAATTACATTTTTATCTAACCAGTCATACTTTGAATGCAAATGGTTGAATATTTCAACTTTACAACTACCAAAACTAAATTGGCAGCATTTTTGCCAGCAATCAATATAAAAGGGTTTTTTTTTTGGTGAATATTTACTTATGTATATCTATGATAACTTTACATTAGGTAGAAATCATTTTCCTTACATATTAGTCATGCTATTCCACACTATTTTCAAATGAATCCTTATTTTAGACCACTATTAAGCACTACTGTAAAATATTCTCACTTACTAGTGAAAATTAAGTCATTTATTTCTCTTACCTTGGCTGTTTTGTCTCTATGAAAAGAACCCCGTAAAATTCTTGTCAATCTAAATGTAAAGACACTTGAAGTTATTTTTGAGTTTTATGTTAATTTATATGTGTTTTTGATTATTCACAAATGATTTTTTCAAGTGAAGTAGACAGGATTGCAGGTGTATGTATTGTTCAATCAACTCTACTTGAGCTATTCTTTATCTTTAGGCACAATTCCAAAGAATACATACAATCATGCAGTGTGAATTAAACGCTGCAGTACTTTTTCAAGGATCATATCTCCATCCACATCACATAATTAAGACAACCACAATTAATAATAGGTGTATTTTCACACTGCAAAAATGAACTCTACAACTATCCTCCCTATTGTGGCTTGTCTTTGGGGTTTCATAGGTTGTAAAAGAGTGTTTAATTCTACATCTCAAAAAATGTCTGTGCATACCAAAGACAAGTGTTTTGTGGTATTATATCAGTCTGCAAAGTCTTGCCAATCCAAAACTGTCAGATTTAGACTAAAATTTGAACAGGAATTGTTATAGATTTAAATTTGTTTTACACAGCTAAAAAAACGTCTCAACTTTTGAAATATCGCTTCAGCCCCCTGATGTGAGAAATGTAATGAGTTTTAATGTTAGTCAGAGAACATAAGCATTTCTAAGATCTTAATTAAGAGCTTTTCATCATTTTGTCAAATGATCAGAGGTACGGTTGTGTTTTAAAATGTTTGTCAAAAAGATTGTGATAATTAATAGTGGACTTTTAATGAATAAATAAAGCTATTTTGCAATGCTTCTCAGATAAAATGTACATGCAAATTTTTTTTCAACAATCCTGAAGATAGAATAAAATTATTTTATTAATTTATAAACTTGTAATACTGTAGTGATATAGGGAGGGTTTTCAGAAAAGTCTAGGCCTTTGGTGGTTTTTATACTTGTTTTTTTACACCTTTTGTTATTTTTTTTTAATTGGAAATGGTCAAGAACATGTAGTCTTGGTTTTAATTCATATTGTTTTTTTTTTTATGTAAGAAATGTTTTTTGGAAAAAAAATTCACATTCCAGTGACAATTTATTTATCAGTCCAATCTTTTTTCACTTTTTCTTTTATTATTTTTAAATAGAATAAAATTATTATATATTAGATTAATATTTATTGATAAATTTTATTATATGATAATAAGAATAATAGACTAACCTTTTATTTAATTCCCTTAGTACATCTTCTTATTGCCCTGCCATCAAGTCAATATTGAATTGACCATACAAATGAGAAAGGCATGAATCCTGTCATCTTTTATTCCTTTGATCTTGACATCTTGTTTTCCTAGTAAAGTACAAATGGCTGTCATGCTAATTGTCTTGGTTTTCAAGAGACTTTCTATTTTGAAAATTAATAGCGCTGTTTAGACCATAAGAGAGGCCAACATTTGGCAGAGATAACATTTTTGGTCTTGGCTATTTCCTTTCTCTTAAGAGCTTAGTTGTTTTGACTAAAATGGCTGAAATAGATTTTTTCAGTGTGAAAGATATTTGCTTTAGCTTCCTTAATACTGTGGCTATATTTAAAGAAGGGAATTCTCTTTGTAATCCTTTCTCTCTCTTTTTGAAGTATTGTTAGCTTTAATTCAAGTTTATTGTTTGATTGATAGATGGCAGAAACAAATTACCTGTGCATGCATCTAACATTAAAAAGAGATGAGCACTAAAGTTACCCTAAATCCTACAAATCTCAATTGTATTTATTTTTATGATAAAAGTCAAAACTTAATTCATGTTATCTTTTGTTGTCGTTTTGTTGTTGATTTAATTAATGCTACTACGTTTTTCCATGCCTAGTTACAACAAACTATAAACAATTACCAACAATAACTGCCCAAGAGTTTGGAAATTGTCTTGTGTCCTACTATTGCTGTGAGTTTGATCTCATTCATTATTAATATCTTAGTGGCTTTCTCAGACACCCAGTCTGCCTCTGAACCTTCGAAGCAACAACATCTAGAAAGCCTTTGGGCTTGATCTTGTACTTGGTACAGGAGTATTCACTATCAAAATGGATGTAGATGAAAACATTTACTGGGAGCTCCAAGATTGGTCAGTGAAGGTGGTTTGAATGGCATTTTTCTGTATTTTTCTTGCTTAAATCAATGTTAAATATGTCTACTAAGGTATTTGTCATTTCCTTCGTACAAAACAAATCATTTTCATTTATATTTACTTATATAGCTGACAATATCTACAGAAAGGTAAAGACTTAGTCAGTGCAAATTGTTTGGATGAGAATTTTCTCAATTTTTGCTGCATAGGTCAATAATAAATTGACCTAATATTTTTAAATATGTCTTGAGGAATTTCTTTTCTAATTTCCTTTAAAAAAAAATCAGTTTTTAGAAAACTACAAAATCAGTTGATGAATGAAGTCTGGGTTAGATTTTTCTTTTCGTTTTTGTTTAAAAATGGTAAATATTAATTTGAACCAATATTTTGTTTGACAAGGAATTTTCTGAATTTTCTTGGACAAAAAAACATCTTTTTTCTTCACAATTCCTAGTATTCAATGGCTTTAATTTAAAAGGCTGTCTCGTTGGGCGAATTATAAAATGCCACAAGGGTTTTACACTATTTTTCAATACTGTTTATAGTTATTTACATTTAATATGTATAGATGAAGATAGTGGATATTGTTTTAGTAATCATATTCCCTGTTGTTATTCTCCCTGATCTACAGCTCATCATATGATTGTTGTATATATATACTTTTTTATCTGCCTGGCTTTTAGCAGCTTTTATTAATACTTATTCAGTAGGAAAAGTATCTTTCAGATTTTTTGGAATTCCCTCCCCTGTAGATTTTAATTCTTAGGGTTTCTTCTGTTCAAGGATTGGCTACCTTCTCTGCACTATCAGTCAAAACCTCTAAAACATTAAAAATTCAGTAGATTAACATATTCATCCCTTTCAAACTAGAATTATATCCATCATTTTACTAACATCCTATTTAATAATTTCCTTATTTCAACTTAGTTAAAAAAATAGTGTGATATTTGAAAAAAAATATTTTACTTACACCACATCAATAATTTCCTTGATTCAACTTAAAAAAAAAATAGTAGAGTTCACTGGGTTAAAATGTTGAACTATTGCAGATAGAATATTATTATACACATATCTACAATGTTCCTAACATTTTTTAAAATAATATCCTGATTCAAACACAGTTTTTTTTTAAAATATTGTGATTGATGATTGTCATTGTTGGTTTTATAGTCAGATAGAGATAATAGATTAATAATTTTAACTATTTCAGACTAAAATTATCACAATAATTTGGCTAGACCCTTATTTATTATGCTTAAACTCAGATTTTTCTAAAATGATGTTTGGAAGGTCTCATATATTGCCCATTGGTCAGGATATGAATTGTTCCTGAACTGTCTCATCAACTCTGACTTGGTCTTATTAATCCAAAGCCTAACAACCAATCACAGTCCATGATATAATTTCAACATAATTCTAATGTCAAGGCCTGTATGTTCTTTGGCTGGTTCCTGTTGCACCTGTAGACAGTTGAATGATTTCCACAAATATTTAAACATGTTGACATTATGGGGGAATTCTGTCATGCCTATATATAATCAATGTTGATAATAATACTGCTAAGGCCAAATACACACAAAAAATATTTTATAACTATGAATGGAATTATTGCAGAAAATATTTATGATCACTGAATTCACAAATTAAAGCTTTGTGATTCAAGATAAATGATATGTAATTGCCATCAGAAATAATAATCATAGTGTTTCTAGGGTCACATTTAAGTAATTTAAGAATTTTTTTTATTTAAAAATGATAATTATTAATATGGTAAACGGTATTTGCAGCTATTTTTTCATTGGAATTCTTTTGTATTCATTCATGCTGTATGTTTTTTAATTTTAATTATCACTATTTGCGATGAAACTTGATTATAATATTATAGCAAACAAAATCATAGTTTGATAACTGAATTTAAAATCTTGATTTTCCGTTTATAATACAAAAATTATCTTTAACATGAAATGATTTTTATGATCTTAAAAAATGTTGTATTTTTGTAGTATTATATTGCAGAAATAATCAACACTTGTAAAGAGCCTTGAGATTTGCCACTGTATTCTTAGTCTAGTACTTTTCTGACATTTAACTCCAAATCAAGTATTCTCTATGTGAGAATATTTCTCTGCCTGTCAAATAAAATTGTCAGTCTTGACTAATCAAAGGTCTCCATGCTTATCAATGAAAGCTCAACTGTCAACATGGACCACATCTAATCACTCGAAACTCCACTGGAATTTTAGTAGAACCAGCAATTGAAAAACGTATTTGCCAACACATCACCAAAGCTCTACCAGTCTGGAAGTTTAGATTTTTTTAACTTATTCTACAGTAGTAAATCAACATGAACAGAAGCTAATTTATCAAAAATTCTGCTAAATGGATTTTACCAACATGATCAACTGAAACTTCTATTCATTTGCAGATGCTAAATTGGATACGGGAAAATCGACAGGAGTTTCTATTGAATTACTCTGAAATTGGTCAGGATAGCGTAACCGCTGAGGAGCTGGAAGAGGAACACAGAAATTTTGAAAGTAGCTGCATGGTAGGTGTTTGATAAGAGTGTTATTCTATGATTGGTGTACTGACTTATACTGGGTTGTCTGATACCATTAATGTATGCATGCATAATATGGCACACTAGTGCTACCAAATAAACACATAAGTGGGTAAAAGAATATCTTTGAGTGCTGGATCCTCTGCTCATAGTAAGATTTTTACTTTCAAAAATAATGTGATGTTTTGAAGAATATGTATGTGTTATCTGTCAGGAGTGGTGTATTTGTTATTCCTTAATTCAGCTAAGGTTTCATAGTAGTATTCATGCATGTAGTAGCAGCAATATTCTGCAAGAAACTAGATGATGTTTGCTGTTTTTGTCAATTTTACATCATCGTTTAGAGACAGAGTTTATTTGGCTCAACTTATATAAACCAGGATTTGTTATTCTGTTGGTAGAATGATAATAAATAGAACATGTAGTCAAGAATAAGAAGCTAGTGTTGTATATATATAGCTAGGTGTACAGTACTGACCCATAATGTCCATGCATCATGGTGTATTTATTTGATTTAATATCAAAAAGTGTGAGATTTTCAGAGGATGATAGTGTGTGTGTGTAAGGTGTGTAATTAGATTTGAAATGATCACAGGTTTCAAAGACCTTTGTGAATCTACATTGGGATAGTTTTCAGTGATTAATTGAGAAAAATTATGATATATGCTTGAGATAAGTTCGATTTTGTTCAATTCTTTAATCTTTACTGGTCATGTGTGTGATTTTGAAGCCCTCCTGCTAGGTTGCACCATGTCTATTTGTTAAATACTATGTTTTCATGTCAACATATGTAGATTAGGTGGTTTTGGTGATAAAAACACCACCTGGCATGCTGTCTCAATGAAATCAAAAAATACACTGAATGAAGTTACACTAGTGTAAAACCTTTTTCATTCAAAATAACTGTAACTTTACTATAATATTGATGAATACTTATATACTCCTGAAGTAGAAGAGCAAGTTTAAAGCAGTAAAAAACAAGCTTTAGTTCCAGCAATGGATATCATCATGCAAATCAACGAACAGTTTTACAATTGTTGTATGACAAGATAGTTTGCCATTTTCCCTCATAGATGAACTTTAAATATAGATTCTATTCCAATCTCCATAAAAAGTGGAAAAATAAGTGTCTATTTTTTTCCTAAACCCCCTCAGGTTATATACTGTTAATAGCTAGTATATATGTCATTGTACCATTTAGGAAAAAATGGATGTTATTATGTCAAAAACAACATGCTATCAAATTTCTAAAAGTTATTTATATAAATGGCTTACATGTTAGTGATATTTTTAGGATGTTTTTCACTTTGCATTGAAGTTAAATGGTTTGAACAAATGTACAATTATAATTTTTATATACATCAACAATGATTATAAAATGGTTAAGTAATAGATTTTCTATTTCAGTCTAATTTACAAATCAAAAGTCAATTTTTGTTCAATTTGCATTTTTTTTCTCCTCTAGGACATAACTGATTTAAAATCATAGAACATTTGTATTAATTATTTTCGAATATCTCTTAATTTTAACTTATTTTCAAATATCTGTTTATTTATTCCTATATTTTTTTAAATATACATCTATCATTTTTGTACATTTATTTTGGTATTGTACGTATTTTGAATTTCGTTTTTGCACATATAAACACATATTTCATAATTAAAATTTATGAACTTTTTGTTCTTTTCTTTTTTTGTCTTCAGCTTCACATTTTTACAAACTAGCACAAAGTTACTTTACTGATACAATTGAAAGATTTTCTTATATTATGGTATTTTGTCTGTTCGGAATGTTTCTTGTTAATGTTTTGTTGCAATTAGTTCAATGTTTTCATAATATTTAAGGTAGGATTTTAATAAAACCATTCAGATCTATTCCACTTTACTTTAGCCTAGCTCTTTATACGTTTGATTGAATACCTTATGTAGATTTTTTAGGCAAAAATGAGGAAGAATTTGTGTATGTTTTCTATTGGTTTTCAATTTAAATCTAGCAATCAGATGCTATAATTGTACAGCCATACATTACATCTTTGTGATTTAATTTTCAGGAAATCTTGCATTTTACGAAAACGATGTTTGTTTTCATTAATAAAAACTATACTGAATACCTCACGAGAATAATTTCTGTGATATTATTTTAAGGAAATCTTGCATTTTACGAAAACGATGTTTGTTTTCATTAATTATAATTATATAAATACCTCACAGGAATAGTTTCTGTGATATAAGTTTAAGGAAATCTTGCAATTTACGAAAACGATGTTTGTTTTCATTAATATAAGAACTATATGAATACCTCACTAGAATAAGTTCTGTGATATAATTTTAAGGAAATCTTGCATTTTACGAAAACGATGTTTGTTTTCATTAATTATAATTATATAAATACCTCTTAGGAATAGTTTCTGTGATATTATTTTAAGGAAATCTTGCATTTTACGAAAACGATGTTTGTTTTCATTAATTATAATTATATAAATACCTCACAGGAATAGTTTCTGTGATATAATTTTAAGGAAATCTTGCATTTTACGAAAATGATGTTTGTTTTCATTAATTATAATTATATGAATACCCCACAGGAATAGTTTCTGTGATATAATTTTAAGGAAATCTTGCATTTTACGAAAACGATGTTTGTTTTCATTAATTATAATTATATAAATACCTCTTAGGAATAGTTTCTGTGATATTATTTTAAGGAAATCTTGCATTTTACGAAAACGATGTTTGTTTTCATTAATTATAATTATATAAATACCTCACAGGAATAGTTTCTGTGATATAATTTTAAGGAAATCTTGCATTTTACGAAAATGATGTTTGTTTTCATTAATTATAATTATATGAATACCCCACAGGAATAGTTTCTGTGATATAATTTTAAGGAAATCTTGCATTTTACGAAAACGATGTTTGTTTTCATTAATTATAATTATATGAATACCCCACAGGAATAGTTTCTGTGATATAATTTTAAGGAAATCTTGCATTTTACGAAAACGATGTTTGTTTTCATTAATTATAATTATATAAATACCTCACAGGAATATTTTCTGTGATATTATTTTAAGGAAATCTTGCATTTTACGAAAATGATGTTCGTTTTCATTAATAATAACTATATGAATACCTCACAGGAAGATTTCACCTTCTACGAGGTAGAAATGTGTAATGAACTTGAACTTCATATCATTTCTATGGGGACTATCTTGATGTGGTTTTGTGGTAAACAATAAAAAAAAGATGACTAGATTGCTTATCCATATATTCATTCTGTCGATCAAACGATAAAAGCAATAATTTTTAAACTTGAGAGTTTTACTAAGCAGTGATTATCATAGGAATATCCAAAATGAATGCATCACTTTGTTTGTTTTGGAGTAAAATGTTTAATACCTTGTAAAGAGATATGGGATCGATATAAATAAGATTACTTAAATGTGGAAATGATGTCGTTATATTCATTATGTTTAATTATAGGATGTCACACTATCTGGGTTACCTTGTCCAAGCATAATGCATCTGATTAATATAATTAGAATAAGTTATATGACAACAGGATTTTATAATATTGTTTTTAATAGTATTTAAAGTTATCAAATAGCAATTAATGTTAATCCTGTTATAATATTTTCATTATTTTAATCAAATAATATATTATTATTTTCTATAAAAAGTTCGATATCAAATACGTATTAATTAATATTATCTGGAAATATTCCATCCTGGTAGAATGAAATGCAACATTTCCAAGAACTAGCTACATGGTATAAAGTCTGTATTGGAATGCCAATACATTTCATTCACTATTACTGCCTATTTTTCCCTACCTACATCGGATACAACTGTTTCAAAACCGTTGAATACTGCAAACTGAGTACTGCATACTGAAAGGGCATTGGAAGACCAAAGTGCATTGTGTGTGTTTTTTTGGAGTCCATTCGAGCTGGTATAGTGAATATTGTAGAAATATGACAATGAATATGATCCACAATGCATTTTGGTCTTGCAATGTGCAATTAAGTTTCAAGATACTATCAACTTATTCATATATTAACTATTACTGTGCATGACATCATCAATTCAAAATATCAATATATTTACTTGTTAAAACGTCGAACTTGAAGTTAATGGTAGATTTATAAGTATATATATTGGACATTATATGGTTTTCAAAGATCCTGTTATATCCCACTCGAAACCATTACCAAATCATCTTATTCACTAGTTGTTTTAAATTCAAAAAATCAATCTTCTTTTTTTTTTAAGGTCTTGATAGAAGTTTACAAACTGTCTGTTTTTCTTAAGTATTTTATTTTATTACTACTATTTTTGTACTATTATTATTATTATTACTATTATTTCAAGTTTCTTTGATTCACTCCCTTGAACAATATTCCTTTTCTTTATAACATTTTTTTCTTTCTGTACATTTTTAATCCCATTCTTGATGCTTCTCCTTTTTACTCCATCTTCAGTTTTCGGTCTTTTCGTTTTTCATTCAGTTGGTTCATCAAGCCTCCCAACATTTCAAAGCCCATTCTATATTTGAACTAAGTCGTATTACTGACACTTTAGAGAAATTACGGTCTGTAACTGCCGTCGTTAAAAATACCAGATCACAAATATTCGAGAGTAGTTCCGGCTGTCCTGGAAATGATACTGGTAATTGTATCAATGTTATAATAGGAATTATCTTAGTTACTTCCCATGTCTGTTTTTTTTCTGTATTTGCGGGGTTAACCTTTGAAGTTTTATAGCTGTGTTAAGAGTTAACCTATTCAATAGTTAGTAGCATTATTATTACATTCATAAACTGTTAGAATTATGAAAGGTAGGTCTGGTTTTCCAACATGTATTGTATGAAAAGTGTCCATAGAGATTTCGTTGAAAAGTCTTTGAATTTTTTAGAACTTTTTAATAAAATAGTCAAGAGTGTTATAGTTAGGATTTCTATTTTTTCATTTAAAATACGGTATTGCGTGTTGCATGGACGTACGAGGCAGATCTTCGCGAAAACATGATAAATTATTCATAGTTATTGATTTCCGAAGTTGAAATTACGTTCAAATTAAAATCTCAATTTTATCCTGGACACTATTTTATCCATTTATATTTGAATACTTTCAAGTTACTGACTAGTTTTAGGAATTCTAAAGGTTCTAAAGGTTTAAAAGAGCGTTACGTGATCGTTAGCATGCAGAGACAGTGCTGTAAAAACCTTCTTATATTGCACAAGCCTTGTACCAGCCAATAGATGAGCGACTGGAAGTGATGGTGTTGTGTTAAGCCATCACAGATAGAAAAGTATTTAATATTCATGTGTTGAGTGAGCCCTTAGATTTCTACGAGCAACTCAAGGAAGTGAATTATAAACAAGATGGCTTCTTGGGAAGTCAGTTTATATTTACTAGAAAACTAGTGGAATATTCTCATTATGTCTCGTACCACTACGTCATCAGGCTTAACAATTCGCAAGGTAAGCAGGTAATACTGCGATGTACGTGCGCAACACAGGACAACATTTTACCAAAACAACACGAATTACTCAGTTTATCCTCTCTTAGAATTACCAACAAATTGCTGAAAAATCCTTACAGTTTACATTTTTATTTACAATCCTATCCATTTTTTCCGTTTTTGGTTTCCATTGCAAATAGGTGGAGATTTCGTCTATGACTAACAAACAGGAAGCTTTCTTGTTAAGAAATGACAAGAGTTACGATAGTAACTGACAGTCAAACATCACCATATGTTATACAATAATCAGTTCGTACACCGACTTTTCCTTTGTTAATCATGAGTGATTTCGTGCATGAATTACTCCTATAGATTCGTTAACACAGCGTTAAGGGATCACTCGTCTATATATCTGAATATAAGAGTTTGAGTGTATAAGCGTATATGCATTATTTATAAGCATAGCTGTGAAGCTCCTAGGAAATACTCAGTGTGCCTGTAGTGGGAGCGCGAGAGTGAGGAACAAATCTTCTTAGTAATATCTCTCGATGTTTTGTTCAAATATTCTGCCATCACCTGGTTAATATGGTCATAAAGCGAGCAGTTTATTTCAATGCATTGTGAACAGCGTCTTTTTGGAGATGTTCTTGATAAATGCTAATAATATGTTGACATTCTTGTTATAGCGAAAGCACTATACCAAGAAATGTTTTTCGTAACTTCAAGCTAGTATACAAATGTTTTTAATTAAAGCAATTATTATTTTTCTCTCACTTTGTATTCTATCCTTGATTTGGAGATTTTCTCGTTAAAATAAAAATATATTCCCTAGTCTTGTTAACGTAAATGCGTTACAGTACCTCGTGAAAATCTGCTTAAATAAGTTAATTTTTATTGGCGAATGAGTTCATGGGGATATTGAGTTGTGTTACTAATTGGTTGTAGATTGAGAGCCGAGTGATTGGAAGTCCATAAAGAAGGTTTTTACCGGTGCGAAATTAAAAAAACTCTAAAAGAATAACCAATTAATATTAATGATGTTGTGAAGTCGTGTTTCGTGACAATTTTCCATCGAGCGTCGGGATGGGTCCCTCGAGTTCCTCATTTGCCCCAATCAGAAGTTTACTGCAGACTAGTTTTGATCATTCACATGTTTTCCTAGTAGTACAAGGTATTTAATGCTTATAATTTTATGTATATTTGTTTTCCATCGGCATTGTGTCTTTGCGCTTTTCATTGGCGATTGTTATGTAAAATATTATTACAACTGATTGACAAAAAATGATTATCAAAATATTGACGGTCGAATTTCTAAAGGATTTTTTATAAACGAAGAATTCTACCTCGCGTATAAGCAGAAATTCATGGCCGGATTGCTAAAAAGAATTTGTTTTTATAGGCCTTGTCGCAATTACATCCCTGTTAGTTGTCGTTTAATTTCTCATAAGAGTTGCGAAATAAGACAAGTTGTCCCGCCTTAGAACGCCGTTATCATCCCCTAACCGTTTCCCTTCCATCCTGTCCGTCTTTCTTTCTTTCTTTTTTTTTTCACCTGATCAACTAGTGTTTGTGTTTGTCGAATAAAGACCATAGATTTCGTATTTGATTCGCATTATGCATTCACTGTGAACAGCGGGATTTCACTCCAACTTATATGTAAATTTGCCGGGAGTTATTTTTATGTTTACTTATACTGTCAGAAATTGATCTCAATTGAGTTGAACTCTCAGCCTACATTATTTAGCTATTCGCGTCGCCGGCTAAAATGGCATCGTTGAATCCCACACTCAGGTTAGCCAATTATCTATACCAACTTATGCGTTTATTCTTCGAGGCGGCATTTGTTGTGCTGCTAAAGAACCAACGTAATATTCTCTCCGTTAGTTTGAATATTTCCCTATTTAAAGCACACCACTCATTTGTCAATGTGATTTTGAATTATTCTCTTAGGAAATGATTTTCGATCGGTCAGTCGATCAATTTGCTGATTATGCATGTATTTTATGAATGGTTATTATTTTTAAAGTAAAAACGTATTATAAAAGGATTTTAACAAGCCTTAAATCCTACCTAGGCCGTTGGTTATCTTCGTCGTGGTGTTTTATATACATAGAAATTACCAATACCAACAGCAAGAAGGGTTGTTTTTTCTTCCTTCTTTTTCTTTCGACGCAATCAAACGGTGAAGGGCTTTCTCCGCGGGAATTGTTACCGCACTAGATCTACGAGTGCAAATGCAAGATGACTGTCGTTTGAGTGAACCATATACAAAATTACCCATCCTTTATTTTTCTGTTGTACCAAAAATGTTTTTCTTTTACACTAGTAACATATCCTATGATAAAAAAAATCGAAAAAGGCAGAAACTGACAAAGTGGCTAGAGTAAGCTTATCGATATGTATTTTTCAAATTGTTGTTATGTTTCGCCGGTCAATGTTTTGTGTATTTTGTTAAAATGCATTGTCTAAAATATATTTATTAGTTGCTTAGTTACCACGCTAAGTTAGTTGTAGTTAAGTTTTAGTAAATATCATAGACTATCTTACAAGGTTATAACATTATTTGTTACATGCAGGGAAGGTTACATGCAGTATTAGATCAACCTACGAAACTACAACGACTAACAATTGTTATTGACTAACTAGCCTCGTATTCGTGTTGTAACACAACATAGTGTACACGTGTTAGAGGCCAGTCCGTCCAGAAACATCATTTTTTGACAGCAACTACAACATTGCTGTATAACAACAACAACAACAACAACAAGAATTGCAACAATAAAACAATACTTCTATTACAGTTATGAATATTAATTATAAATTAGTAAGAAAATATCAATACGTTATTCAAATTCCATTTTTAAAAAACAAAGTATATCTATTTGTAGTTAAAACTATAGAGCTATACATCAGTTTAGCTATATTTTGATTCGTCAAATTATCATTTTTTTTATCATAATATTGATTCGGAAAGCAACATTAAAACTAATAAGAAACTATATCTACAGTTGCATTTATGCAGACGTTGTCTTTCCTTTCCTCTGACGGGTTGACTTACTTGGTTAAGCGCCGTTCCGGCTATATATGGCGGGAAGTGGTGGGTGCGCGTCCCGGCCAACCTAATACCCATGGCTTTGAAATAATTGCGAATGTGCTAGCTTATAAATCTGTGAATGGTTAGAGCTTCACGTCTTCTCGGATAAGGACGTTGAACCGGGGGTCTCGTCTCTCTACACTCCACACATATTGCAATGGCGGATCTAGGTGGTGAATAGGGTGGCTAGTTACCCCCCATTTTTGCTCCGTTTTCTGCTTTTTATTGTGTTTTATTTGATGAGTAACATATGAACAATGCACAAATACAAAAATATACGCTTCACATTCACCCCCCTAAAATATTCCTAGATCTGCCACTGTATTGTATATGAGCCGGGACATAAAAGAATGCACACCACTTTTGGACACTTATGTGGCGTGGATAGGGCTTATATCTATAGTGGGCAAGCTTGATAGATTTTGATTTAGATTTCTTTCGATAGTATTGAATCAATTAAAATTTGTTAGCGAAGAACACCCAGTAAACGGAAATTGTTACAAGACATTTTGCTATATTTGTACTACTCCCTAAAGTAGTGGGGGTAGGGGGGGGGGGGGGGGAGTAGGGAGCGTTGCGTGACAACACTAAAAACGGCTGCGGAGGAGACTTCTAAAGCAGTCACTCTTCTAAAGTTTGCGTGCCACTGTTCGTCCTTCTATTCACTGTATTTCTGCTTTCAATTCTGCTGGATTCAAAACATACTTTATTATACTTTCGTTTTATTAATTTACGTTCTCTTTTTTTATCAATCTTGATCGTGGATGATTGTTATGGTAATGTATATTCCAGTCTGTTCTAATCGGAAACGTGTTTGTTCTTTCAATGAACATAACTAGTTCTTTATGAGAGTTGAATGAAAGCTACAGCGTAGGTGTATGTGGTGTCTATCGAATCTCTCACGGAAACGTTCTGAGGAAAGTCTAAAAATAATGCAAAATATATTGTTTTCATATTTAATATTGAGATCTGTTGCCAGGTACTTTTTAGAAAAATAATGCAAAATAAACTTTTTTTCATTTTCTACAATATTTAATATTGAGATCCATTGGTTCTTTTAACGATGCAGGGGTTTCTTTGTGCATAGGGCCTGCAGATTGGGCTGTTTATTTTATTGGTTTATTTTAATTTGCACATATTAACCGTCGGATATGAAAACGTTTTTTTTAATGTTCAAATTATATAATTTCATTGACGCATCAAAAACGTTGGTGTAAATTATTTTTTCAATATGAAAAATCTATTGCTGAATTCCATTATTTTATGGCTGCTGATTTATCGACACTTTAGATACATGGTTTGGAGTTCTCTTTTTTGGTTTTGCACTAGCTAGATGCACATTGCAGAAACAGTCAAATTATGCAAACAATTAAAAGCCAGCCATGGCTGCCTTCGGAATTGTTGCGCTATGTTTAATAACCACGAGTTACAATTTTGCGAACATAAAAAGGTTATATTAAATGCAAATTCCTAGTTAGAATTTCTCAGGTTGAAAGTAATTTATTCAAATTGTTCACATGGCTCCCTCGTCTTTTGTTCTAACCAGTGTTATTTATATTGCATATTATTGTTTCATTTAAATAGGATTTGAACCAGTATCAAATGAACTCTATAAGCTTTTGCACACCTTCTATATATTTACTAGAGAGCCTTATGTTTTTGGTCATATTGTCTGTTTGAATGTTGCCAGATTGTCGCGCTCAATTCGTTGCTCTTTTCATGGAAATCATTCAATTTCAAATTCAAATATACTCTTCTATTTTCCTTTCATTTCTTTGTTCTGCCAAATCCTAAATACAGATTACGAGATTAAAGATTTAAAGTTTCGGCTAGTAATCTTTCATCTCGACATTTTCATTAACGTTTCCATTCAATTTAACATTGAAACCTTCTCTTAGTCCAGTTGTCTGTCTGTCTGATTGCTCGCTTGCTTTTTTTCTTGTTTATAATTTGTACATTATCGATATTTTGAATCGAGGTAACGACAGTTTGTAAATACAAACTGGTTTATTTTACATGCACCTGTTTTGCGAGAGAACTTCAAATGCAAACGGGTCTGTGAATATGAAGGCCAATTGATGTGTTTGTCAACTAATTGTGTTATTCAAATCTGGTCTAACCTGAATAGTAGTTTGTATTTAGTCTAGCACGGTACGTCGACTATATGTAGATTGATCGCTGTAGTAATACCATTAACATTCGATAAGATTGATGCATTGACGATAATTATACAGACGGCTAAAGTGAAATACTCGGAGCCTTCCAGTAGACCATCGTTTATACTCTGTAAGTAGAATATCATGAAATGCGAGGTGCTTGAGTTACTATTGAAAGATCACTTGGCTATTATGTACAGACAGATGACTCGGCTAAACCGTCGCCACACACATTGAAAACCATAATGTTTGTGTTGATTATTTCGTGAAAATCTCCGTCTACCAAAACGTAAGTACGGTGAATAATTATAAAGAAGATTATGGACGGTGGTCAGTGCATTTCCTAGCTAACAATTTGCTATGCAATATTAATAATGATATGGAAACTAAATACTTGAAAACGTCTGGTTTTAATAATCGACACAAACCGAAATGGTTTACTTTCGTTTGTTGTTCACTGATCGAACCGATCGAGCGGGGGATGTGACATTAAGTATTTTGTATTCTTCCGACATTTGTTGAACAATTATGAAACGTGTTGGATTTCTGTCTTAGAATATTATCATGTAGGTTAGCTAGTAAGTGAGAGAAATAGAGTTTTAGTATTACTTAGTTGATAGTATTGTTAGTAGGTGCCTGAAGCCGTGTTTTTGCTGATGACGTCCATAATTCCTTTCTTCATTTGGCTAGATATTGATGTAGATTATAGTAATACAATTGCAATTTACATATGTGAATCTTGCACGAAAACGGACCTTTCCATGGTCAATGCATTCTAATTAGTCGTTTTCTGACAAGATTCCTTTAACCATGAGGTCTCTTCGCCGCTTATTAGGCAAGAGAAAGCAAGCGATTTAAGAAATAATTGGGTACGGGAAATCGACAGTTTTCGATTGATAGAAATATAGTTGACCTCGAAACATTTTTTTATCTTGAATACGGAACTAGACACAACCATCGCATAGCCTAATGGGTAATGGAGGTTTCCGTTCTTTTGGAGTCATGCTGAAATTCACATTTACGAAGTCACTGCGGTGACAATAAGAAATCATATAAGTCATATCTGATGGAAAATAGACGAGATAGACTCAAGGTAACTTAGTAAATAGACGGAGGAATGGCTTAACTTGTGAATACCAAAACGAGGATTGCTATTTGCATTTAAAATGGTGTTTTTATAAAACACTGTCTTAGTCATAGATAAACATGGTAAAAAAAATGCTTACCATAGCTGACATACTTGTACAATGTACACGTTCTGTCTGTTGTACTTTAGACATGGACAACTTGTACAACTCGTGAGTGGTGGTTGTTGATAGTAATATAGGTCAGTCTATAACCGTCTAGATTGTGTGTAATCTAAAGTTAAGATAACGATAGAAAATCTTTCTCTTGCGCAGGAAGACAACTAGGTGTCTAGAAATCGAAACAAGCGCTTCAGCGGATGTGGCGTATAATTTGTCACAATACTTTTCCATTGATTCCTTTCTGTTTTTCTCGTTTCAGAATGTTTATGGTAATATTCATCGAGTGTTGGAGATAGCAGATAAGCTAAGTGAGGTCGGCCATTATGAAGCGGATCGTATCGAGGTTTTAGCAGCGTCCGTCGACTCGGAGTGGAAGTCATTTGACATGGACGTGAACCAAAGAAGTTCTTTGCTGTCGTGTTCGGTTGCATACCATCATCATAGTGAAGAGGTAGGTTGGTTTGTGTGTGGTATAGATACTTGAACGAAATGTAACGATACAATCCATTGTGATTGATAAATAATTTGAAGACAATTTGTTGTTTACTTAAAGGATTATGTATAGCCCAGATAAACAGATAAATACAGTTCCAACTACCCTTACAACAACCATCCTCTACAAACACATGCATGTACACTCGCCATTATGAACGATTAGTCTTTGACCAACAAAACGCACTTGCACAATAAAAAAGCGTAAAAACAAAAGTCGTACGCGTGACCTGGTTGTTTTTTAATTGTCTAGTACAATAATATTTGGCGCGAGATTTTAAAACCACGGCCATTGTTATTGATCTGGTCTTATTTTGACCCTTGATAATCAGTGGTTATTCCGAAGCACTCAAGTACCTGAATATCGAACACTTTGCTATACTTATCTCGCAATTTCACTTGTAGGTTAGAACTTTTATCGATTATTCTCATACCACAAGCTCAATTGTCTTGTAAATAATTTCGATTGACCTCTTTGTAAAACACAGTGCAATACATACAAATATATATGATCATTGCTACATCATATATTTATTATTATTCCTTGCAAAAGTCGTTTTAAAATGTATATAAACTTTCTCTCGTATGTTTACGGATGTCTTGTAAGCCTATTTGACTAATCTACCTAGTTGAGCTTTACATATTTATCAAATAGACCAGATGGATTTGTGAAGGAAAAAATCCTGTGGTTTGGTTGTCGATCGACATGTCTTATGTTTTCGTTGGTTGATTGCAAGCACTGAACAGATCAGTAATCCAACTAGCAGTTCCATTCAATTAATTCTTGTTCTACAAAGATACCGCTTAAAACTACGCTAAATTATTATCTCTAACGAGAAAGATAATGGAAATACAACCGAATGATAACTGAACGAGCGTCTCGGCTGATCTATCGATTTTTTTATATTTAGAGGTTGATTATCTTTTCTACTAGATAACTGAAAAGTAAACTTCTGGGAAATGTACGACCTGGGAGAGCATAGCCGTGAGCACAGACCGTTGGTGGTGCTGTGTATGCACTCATTATTTTATTTATCGATAGGTTTTTCAATTGGCTACTTGGAATAGGCAATGTTTTCTAGACCAGCTGTCAGACGTCGGTCGGCGCTGTTTGCGTTCATCCAACGCTAGGAAGCGGCCCTAGTTAGAAAACTAGATTGCTCTTTGCAAGTTGTGTTTGCACAGCTTTCAATGTGTCTTAATAACAATTCCAACTCCTGTGAAATGTTGGCATTACATTCAAAAGCTGTACTTGAATCCCTAACTAATGGCTTTAGCAAATACTGAATTTTCCGTTATGAAAATTTTGCCTTATTAAAGTTGAAAAAAAAAGTGACACACATCTTGTTGTGTGTTCATTGCTTCTGACATTCACTGGATATTTCTGTTGATGATTTGGTTTTATACCCAGCCGTTTATCATTCATATAATATACAATATGTTTTAATTTAAATAATGAAATGTATGCTTATTGGAGATATTTACATAAATGTCGAAAAAGAAGTTGGGAATTGAATAGTACAAATAATAAAAATATGTTTTTGTATGTGTATCTAATTAATGAAAAAGTAGTGAGTTGACTTCTTTTTTATGGTATGTTATTTCTAATTCTTGGCAAGTTATTTGAATTATTCTTTGTTTTTTTTTTTTACAGTTTCTTCGAAATGTTAAATTATGGAAAAACTACTTAGAAAACCCGAATCTAGCTAACGACAAAAATGTAAATAAAGTGGAACAAACGCTTGAAGAATTGGATAAAATACGACAACACATCGAGGACAGTTTTCATACAGTTAGCATGGACAGCAAAGCACTCTTAGGAGAACTTCAAAAACCTACAATGGCTTATGATGATCAATTTCTAAAATCTCCCGAGTACTCAGAGGCCTCTTCGCATGTTATGGATATTTATTTAGAAGTTCATGAACATCATCGACAATTGGGGATATTATTGGAAAAACAACGAACCCATGTACGGGATCATTTACACTTGTGTATGTTTGACCAGGATAGCAGCCAGGTATGTATCAAAATAGTACCAAGGGAGGAGAGGGTAGGGAGCAGTTGTATTGGTTGGATATTATGGCCGAATGTTACTAACGGAGAGAGGGACAGGAGGTATTTGTGTAGGGGTGATGGGAAGGTGGGGGGGGGGGGGGGGGGGGGGGGTGGTAATGAGAGGTCAATTTTTGTCAGCGAACGACAAACAATGAGAGCGGAGAAGACAATAGAAAACAATTTTAAATATAGTTTCTGGTATATTTGGACATGAATTAATACCACAGTTCATATGAAAACAAGGCGATGTTATTTCACCCACATAGCCTTGTCAGTAAATATGGTTTTCATAATACTAGTGTTGATATTTGATTTAGAAGTTCTTTTCCTGTTTTCTGTTTTCTGTTTGTTGTTTTGTAAGGTCACTGTCTGAGATTGATTCGTTTACTGAAAGCCGGAAAGTTTGCTTCTCGTGTTGTTTCGACCCTGTGTACGGGTCATGGGAAGAGCCATTCTATTGTCTTCTTAATGCTAAAACATTACTCATCATAATACCTATTACAAATATACCGTGAATAGCAATTATAACAGCGGTTACATATCATTACTTATTATTTACCCAGCGTATGACAAATAACACGTAGAAAACTGAGACAAATTATGCTTTGTCTGTACTCGAGAAAATATTCTCTAAATTGAAATTTTCCATAATTTTGTATTGGTTTTTATACATCAATTTCAAATAAGTTACGTACATTAAAAGACACAATAACCTGTTCAGTAATGTTTTTTTAACTGACGCTGATCTTTGAAGCCAACTAGATTATCAAACCGAAATTGTTATCAAAAAGATTGCATGATAGACGATTGATTGAGGACACAGCACTAAAGAAAGTACAATTGACCGTTTGATCTAACGAGGTGAAACAATGAAGGACATTTGTCACAATAGGCTTGCTTTTGTACGGCTTATCGGCTTGCTTTAGCGCAATTATAACTTAAGTTTAGACGCATGTTTTATCAGTAATGTCTGCTACCATAGGAACCAATAAGTAACCTTAATCGTTTTTGTACAACGTTCAATGAATCTTTAATTGGAAGATTATTTTGGTGTAGGCTGCTTACGTAACAAACGTTCCTTTTGATTATTGGCCGGTTTAGAAAACAGTCCCTACTTTTACTCGAAAACTCCGAGGAAACTATCGAAGTTTTGGCCGAGAGAGAATGAGGAGAGATTTCTCTCTCGGCAAAACTTCACTCGATCGAACTCGTTCCTTCGTACTTTTCGTGTAAAAGTACAGTCCCTACTTCCACTCGAAAACTCCGAGGAATCGAGTTGGAAGCTCGATCGAGTGAAGTCTATGATTGGTGTACGGTGTTCAGTTGTTCAATTGGTCTGGCTGGACAACATACGACTGATTTATCACAATGCAGTAAATTTTAGAATAGAAGTCCCAAATATCTCGCATGGTATTGCTATTCCTAACAGGTACATGAGCAATGGAGCCTTGTAATATATCCTTTAGAATTTGACTATACAGCACGCAGTATTACACATTAACAATACACTCAGAAGAATATTGGCTGCAGTAAAATTCTCAAGAATAAACTACAGCGAGAACCGTGAAGTAATCTATTCCAGTATCTTTGTAGCGTTACTACTCTACATACACGTGTTAGCCACACCTTCTTTCCAACGATTTATATTGTGTTTGAGAATATAACTGTCTTTTTTAAACTACTACTATGACAAGTCGTTAGAAAGTTCCGTGCACTTACCTTGTTGCAATCGTCTGTAATACACAGTACCACTGCAGTTCTGGTCGTTGTGTGTAAATTAGCCAACAAGATCAAACGGCTAATCATTTTTCACTGTTATGTCTTAAAGCCTGAAATTACTTGTTTTTATCAGAGTAAAATCTGATAGTTACTCCTGATAATGTTTAATCATTACGTTTGTTTATTTCTTGTTTCGCTTAAAACATCAATATTTTGGGTTGGTGTGATTAATACAAGTGTCATGTTCGTAGCCAACAGCATGTTTAATATCCTCTTGAAAGGCATAAGATTAGTTATCGCGATCAGTGATAAATGACTGCATGAACTTTTTTGATTCAAATCGTTGATATTATCTGGTCTATCTCTGACCCTTGGATCAAGCCAGGCTTTGAGAGGTATTAACTGTCTCTCTGTCAGCTTTATCGTTAGTTTATAGAGCCCAATGGATTGCTTATCGTCGCCGATTTATACACGGTTAGTTCTTTATAGTTGTACGACTATTTAAAGGTAGCTTTCCAACTATTTCAGCAAGGCTGTCAAAGGATCATTCCGAGATGACGGAAAGGAATTGTGGGTATAATACACACGTTATCGAGCTGCTGTCAATAGTTATTTCAGATTTCCGTTGAAACAATTATCATTGCTCATACTCAACAACGGTATTTTAAAATATCAATTTTTTTTATATTATGGGATTATACCCACAATTCTTCTGCATTTCGCAACAGCAATTCCTCAGTTCCAACCTTTTTGAAATGGTTGTATATAAACCAGTAATCACTTTGTCAGGCAGACTATATAGAAGCTTATGATTATTTATAGTAACAAGTTTCGAAATATTAGTAAGTTTTTTTTTAAATATTGGCCTTTGGTTAAGATTTGAAAGATGTCTGGGAAATATAATTTCCATACTCAAGGGTTAAACCGCTGACACGTTGTACAAATTCCACAGTTTACCGCCATCATTGCTAAACCTTTAGCTATTATCGAATCAGGAATTGTCTTATCTTTTATATTATTATTAGTTTTAATTATAAACCTTACAAGATTTACAAATGTCTATGAATCGAAGACTTGTTTAATGAGCGAGTTGTATTATTGATTATCCTATAAAAAGATTAGGAATTCTTACAATAAGACACATGATAATCCTTTGGACTTAGTCAATTCGTTGTGTTGGGCAATAAAAATACTGATATATAGACTCTATGCCGACAATATAGGCAGTATAATGAGGATTTCTCATTAGTGATGGTGATCTGGGTACGTTTTTAGGAAATCAATCTAATTTGGGTTGGTCTTGTTGTTTAATGGTTGCTAATGACAACCAGCATGTTTGGACATTGGAAGTTAATGTAAAAAAGACGTGATCTTCCCTGCTAGTCAATAGTGTAATCATAATAAAATAATATCACTAAACAACAACAACAACAAAAAAAACACTTGTTTGAGAGGTTTGACTCACCAGGGAATGACCGATGTGTGTGATGGTCCAAAAGGTGCGAAGTGCTTAATCAACATGTGCGGAATCAGAATTATTTCCCATTTACCTGGGCCAACGATAGATTAACAATTATAAATAATACAAACTAGTAACACTGAGTCATCGATCGATCATTGATTCCATTATATCAACGCCTATTGTTAGTTTCACGGAAATAGAATGAGTAATCGCCAGCTAGTTAGATCGAATGTACCCACGAAATTGAGAACGTTGTCCGCGATCATGATCAACTTATTCAAATCGATCACCTTTCGCTACATATCGTCGCCTATAAATAATAAACTACTATTGTTTAACCCGACGCAAAAAATCTCAACCATTTTGCTTGTTTTCGACGGTGAAGAATTGAATAAAACTCAACGATTTGTTCATTGTTATTATGTACATTTGGCCCGTTTCACTACAATGTTTTCGTTTGATTTTTCGTGACATCTCAATAGGTTTTCGCGGTATTGATCATATCTAGGCAACCCTTGGTGTAGCCAATCACGGTCGAGATGTTAATTATTATTCCTTAGCTGGCATCGCGTTTGTGGTCAAGACAAACCAAGTGTACTCCAAGCCCTGGGTTTGACTATCAACACCTGTTACAAGACATTCGGTCCATCACTCATGGATTCCGTATTTTCTTTCAACTGGCTCAACTCTACTCATGTGTGATGCACTATTGCGTCTGGTTACTGGACCAGACCATTTCTGTAGTGTTTTCCATCAATACTGGACTTCACGGTTGGTGAGTAACTGTTGTATCATACAATGAATCAACTGGGAATCACCGTGATCGCCTATTCACTTCATAACGACGATGTGTTTGTCTTTAACGCGATTCTCTTTAAACTTCACTTCCTGGAGTCAAACAGTACTTTCGATGAATATTACTTACGATTTACTACAGGGTTTCAGTCATTGAAGGTTGACATATTTGTGGATTGGAGAAGAAAATCACTTACGAGATCGGTTCGGTTCATTGAAAATTTGCATGTCATTATGAACAGGAGTAATAAGGAAGTGAGAATG
This sequence comes from Metridium senile, assembly GCA_949775045.1. Taxonomy (NCBI): domain Eukaryota; kingdom Metazoa; phylum Cnidaria; class Anthozoa; order Actiniaria; family Metridiidae; genus Metridium; species Metridium senile. Next base: position 47,536,601 of record OX459096.1, read on the forward strand.
AGAGAGAAATGAGGAAATCGTCTTAGACAGTCACTTCCCTTCGTAGTCATTGATGTTGACACTGGTCATCCTAAACCCAACCAAGTCCTTTCGTAATCTTTTTGTGGTATTATTTGTCTTTCATATCCACATATCCAGAAATCTTTTAGTCATAGAATTACAACAACATTTATTCGAGACAGTATAAATATTCAATGGTATACATTAAAGCTCGCTCAGGATAAGTTATGTTTGCATTGCAGGCTTCAACTAGTAATTCCTTGTTTAACTTCATTGTTAGAGGTTAAGTTAACATTCATTTTTACTAGATATTGTATAAGACAATAATTATGTATTGTGTGACAGTTAGGTTTTTCGTAAGGGTTTCTTTCGTTTGACATATTTGATCTCCAAAAAAATATTTACATAAACAAAAAAGCGTTGTCTCAGACACGATTATCACTAGCAAAGACTTTGTTTATATTATTTCATCCATATTGTATGGGAAAGCACGTGGCAGAGAAATACTTCAGTGTATCAATATCTCAACCTCATGTCGATGATGTGTTCTACAAGGAAAAATCTCCTTTAACTGAACTTGTACATTTCAACGTATTGATAACAATTTTCAATGTTCTCTTTCATTTTCTGGTTTTCTTTTTCTACGATTCCTCAATCAACAGGTGGCAAGTAATAACAGGGTTTCTCTTGGCCCAATATGTAAATGGGTTACAAGTAACATATTGTTACTGCGGTTGTGGTTAAATCCAAAAAGCAAAAATAAAAAAGAGAAAATATTAACTAATTTGGTACAAATTTACATACATATTTCCTCTACTTTCAAGAGCTCGAAATTACTTTCAGACTCAATAGAATGTTAGAAGTGGTTATTAATATTGTTAGTGTTGCTAGTGTACAGACGAAATGGAGTTATGAATTTGAATTGGCATCATAAGCCAGGTGTCTGTGGACTACTAGAGCTTGTTAAAATTTAATATGATTTGTTGTGTGTTGCCAAATTTAGTAGCCAGGCCTAGAGATTCGCAGTGTACTGTTAAACATTTTATTCCTTTCATTTTACTTAAACCGAAGTTTTATTTTTAATCAAAATAATAGCAATTGAATGGATGTATTATAAATTAACGAATCTTCAATACAAAATCGACTGTCTGGAGTAGGACTTCGCTATTTTCTTACATCGATGGAGACTCTGTCTTGGGACAGCGTCACTCAATTACATTGACATTTACAAGGTTTTCTTGCCAAGAACGCAGTAGAACATACTTTGATATGGCGTTGACGCGGGTAAGGTGATAATAATGTTAATATATAGATCGGATGCGCTATGGTTCGCGCAATACTAGCGTGATGTTCTTACAGGATATCTAGTTACATTAATACACGATGTTACGGTAGAATTCGCAATAAATTCGATTGACAGTCTAGATTTTTAATCAATATTTTTCTCTATTGATGTCCATGTCATTGCTCAAGGGCTAGTAGCTGTAATATTATGGTCCATATAGACAAAACTACTGCTGAGAAACACACCATTTACATGTTGTCAACTCTAGCTTGGTCGGATTAGTACATGCATTTAAAATAATCCTATCTTGTCTTTTATGATTACATTATTATCCTTAAAGCCTTTTATGAAGTCTTTAACATCCTATGGAAATAAAATATCACTTTGATCGATTGGTAGAGTAGGTTAGAATTAGTTGCTAACTCTAAACATCGTTTAGTCAAGTGTTATGCTTCGGATACATGTAAAATTGTCTTTGCAAGTAGGGTATAATACATGTCGTATTAAAAACAAAAAACTGCGTTCTCTCATCTTCATTCGTTCGTTCATATTAAATAGGCGTAGAAATCGAACATGTACACATAAATTATAAGTCGCTATTACCAGCTTACCGGATACCATAGACGTTTCTCGTGGAGCAGAAAACTGCAGACTTATAATGTATCACTTTCATACATTTACACCATGTATATATATATATCATCAAAGATGGCCGAGTACTTATAACTTGACACGTTATGAAAACAATATTTATTGCTGTGCGAATATCAGTATTCTATGCAATATCAGTATTCTATGCACCCCTCGTGTGCCCTTATATGTACAGTGTTAGGGTTGTTATTAAACGGCTTGTAGACGACACAGAGTCTGCTCTAGAGCGCTTCACGTTGTTGAACACAATCGCATCATAATCAATGTAATACCTTCGAGATACTTAATATGAGTGGTTCTATAACATTTGGTCTAGATGATGTTAGAGGATTACTTGATAATATCATCACTTTACAAATCAAAAACAACGAATATGTGATTCGAAAAGGCACCAAGTTACTCCTTGATTGTAACCAATACTTCCACCTTCAAAATGGTTGCTACTCCAAGGATAAAGATGATGTTATGGGGGAGAATGGTTGCATGGTGTATTACTATCAAACCATTTTCATCATCACAGAACAGATCTTTAGTCTGTTTAAGGCAGGTTGACTATTGTTTTGTTTTGTTTTGTTTTGTATCCTAATCACTCAATCTTAGCAAATCTGTTTAAGTTCTTGATTTGCCCATAAATCACTTTAACTCTTCAAACTGTAGATCCCACGAGCTTAGATAAGTGTAACTTACGACACCGAATCAGTCTGTGTGGCAGCATTAGGTAAAATGACTTCAATCTTTAGCCATAGTGGCAGCTTCAGTGCATGTGCTCTTTTGGCTGCCTTTGGCTCTTTCCACAGCAGAGGGCATACGAATCGTCCGTAAACACGTTCGTCTATAAATGTTAATTCAACAGAATCAGACAACTTTTTCGTCTCGAATTGTGTTCGTTTTTCACACCAGACGACTTGTCCGTCATAAGACGATTTGTCCGTCCAGACGATTTGGCTATCTTCTAGTGTGGAAAAGGATATTTCTATTATTCAGCTAATATTATTTGTTTGGTTCATCAATTTTTTATCTGCATTTATGTGTTTTCTATTCGTTGTGTTTTTCTAACAATTCTCTGATATTAATCATACTACATTAATTCACATTATCATTTCTTTGATCATTTCAGCCTATCAATTACTCCGATCAATTAATGTAGTCCATATTCAGTTCACTATGTCAATTTCATTGATTATACCACAACATTAAACAATGCTTGCCAGTAAAACACATCGATACAATCGTTCAGACTCACTGTTGTCAGTACCAAACAGTCTTAGAAGACCAGGCATATTGTCTGGCTAGGCTACGAAACGAGTGTTAGTGCACACGTTAATTTGATTTCGTTGATAGCTGTCCATTACCCTACGGTCAAATCGTTTTATTGCTTGCATCATTATCTCTCTCATTTACGTAAATCTATAAGCGCGGTACTAGTTTTCACCATTAACATCCACCTGTTTTTCTTCCCTTTTTTTCCTGATAATTAACTTCGTTAAGCAAAATAATGTTTATTTAGTGCTTATTTACAAAACAGATGAACAGTACAAAGACAACACCTTACTTCCCTTTCTTAGTCTATGGGTTATTATTAAAGTCTTTCTCCTACTCAATTCTTCTTTTTTGTTTTGTTTTTAACACCCACGCTACTTAAGGATCGTTATATCACTTAATGACAACGAATCCAAAAGAAACCGCTATTACAACTAGTAATAGCTATATCATTTCTATGTATATGCGCTTAGCCTGCGATGCCGGTGGTCTGCGAAGTTTTCTTTTCCTTTTTTTTTTCTCTCCCTTTTTCTTCTCTCCCTAATCACGCAGACCGGCCGGCAACTCAGGCTACTATGCGCTGTTTAGTGTTAACAGAGGTTCGACCATCGTAGATATGCTATCATATATATGCACCATTCCGTTCTATCGCGTGACTGTTGTATACTTTGTTTGGGCCATCAATATTACCCTATTGTAATTAGTATTTACTGTCCATGACGCCAGTATTGTATGGAATAATCTTCCTATATTTTATACCTACCTAATCATAGTTAATATAGGTTCCTCTTTATTAACTATGACCTAATTTAACGTGTTCAAACTGACAGTAGAAAATACGTTGGTTGTTGAAGAGACGCCATGCTTCGGATATTCTATTTATTTAATTCTCTCGCGTCACAATAATCCCTTCCCTTTCCCTCCCCTCCTCTCTCCTCCCCTCCCTTCCCCTCGTTACCTATTGTGAAGTTCATATTAAAATATCCACCCATTATGTAATGATTATATATCGTGTATGTCATGCTAATGTAGTTGTTTTATTTAAAGGTTATACGATGGATAGAAGAACATGGAGAAACCTTCCTCAAGAAACACACTGGTGTTGGCAAATCACTGGTCAAGGCTGAAGCATTACTGAGAAGACACGAAGAATTTGAGAACATTGCACAGGTATGTAGAGGATTTATGATGATGATGATATATATGATTGTGATGATATATATATGATGCTGATGATGATGATGATATATATGATGATGATGATGATGATGATATATATATATATGATGCTGATGATGATATATGATGGTGATGACGATGGTGATATATAAGATGCTGATGATGATATATATGATGCTGATGGTGATATATATGATGCTGATGCATGGTGATATATATGATGCTGATGACGATGGTGATATATATGATGCTGATGACGATGATGATATATGATGGTGATGACGATGGTGATATATATGATGCTGATGATGATATATGATGGTGATGACGATGGTGATGATATATGATGGTGATGATGATGGTGATATATATGATGGTGATGATGACGATGATGTTATATTTATGATGGTGAAGCTGTTGGTGATAAATATGATGATGATGGTGTTCATACATTTGATGGTGATGGTGATTTCAATGGTAATGGTGAAGCTGATGGTGATATATATGATGGTGATGGTGATGGTGATATCAATGATGGTGATATATATGATGGTGATAATGGTGATGATGATGGTGATGATAGGTATGATGATGGTGATGGTGATGATGATATATGATGGTGATGATGATGGTGATATCAATGATGATGGTTTGTTACCATGGTGCCCTTTAAGTCTAAATCGTCCAAACTCTGTACTGTTATATATACTATTTTAGCACGGGGTTTTTTACGGGGTTTTATTTCACGCTCATATACGTAGATTATTGTTGGAGCTATGTAACCACCAAGATGAATTTTGAATCCCCGAAAATTGATCTAATTCTGGTCATATTTATACGTTCTTGCTAAATTCCAAGCGTAGTATACCCTTATATGATACTATAGAAAATCGTTTTTTGACCGGTTTAACTAGGATCAACGGCACAGCTTTGGTAATTAGTATAGGCATGACACCCACGCTAACTAGACGATCTACAAAACGATTGTTTTACCGGCAATGCTACTAAATTGGTGCATTAATTGCATATAGAGATTATAGAGATTATCATACGCACTTTCTCAATGAACCTTTTTACTCTAGAGAACGGACAAATTGTCCGTAAACAAAATTGACTTATCCGTCATTAGACCGATTTGTCCTCCTCGAGAGTGAAAGAGCCACTGCCAGCACTAAGTAATTTATTTATTTATTTATTTATTTAGTGGAAATCTGACTACAATTAATACTAATAATAACAATCATACTTCACATATCTAGATCAATAATCACTAACTTCTGTTATTCACTGATAAGCCCGCATACATCCATACAGTAACATAGCAAAGGGAAGCAATAACTAATCCATTATTTATTAGCAATAATTTATTGATTATCCGATCCTGTGTGGGCGAGGGATGGAAGTACACTTGATAACTTGTTAGAATTTAGTGTCAAGTGTGATTTTATCAACAACTTTCATTTTCCGAGGTGAAGAGGGATATCTGAAAAAGTACCAATTAGACTTCATGAAAAATTAAGAGAAAATTGCTATTTTCTTTCATTTAAAAACGTGTTTGTTACATACACTTTTGCATCAATCCTTTTTTTCCTGATATCTCAATCGTGATAAATGTATTGGGGAATGTTTCATTAGTATTTCATTTAGAAAAGTGATTTTTATTTATTGCTGCAGTTATAGACAAACAAACAAATAGACAAAAGGACGAACAAACAAACAAACAAACATTTGTGCCATCAGTATTGAATGTTATCTAATACAAGAGATCGGAAACTGTCAAGGAAACACACCAGTGACGTTGCTCTCCTCCCCTAAAAGAAAAAAATTATCGTTGGCTTTTTTTCATGTGTAGCAGTTTCGTGTCAAATAATGTTATTGTGTAACCCTCTCTACGTGGATCTAACTTGACATGAGTTCATAATGTTTTTCATTGTATTTTGGTTATAGATGTTATATATTATCCCCCCATCTCCCCTGGTAGCTATGACTCGGGCGGTACCCCAGGGGGTGCAAGCTTGTTTCTTTGACGTCTTTCTTTGTTCTCCGTTTAACCCGGTTTGTCAACGATTCTCACTTCACTGGGTCATCTGATGTTACAATCACTTGTCATGTTTTGTTTCAGAACACGTACACGAATGCAGCCAAGCTCCTTGAAGCAGCAAGACAGTTAGCCCAGTCAGGAGAGTGCAACCCTGATGAGATCCAGAAAAGAGTGGACTACTTTGAGAAAAGAGTGCAAGAGTTCATCGCTCGTGTCAATCGTAGGAAAGGGCTGTTAAAATTGGCTGTCAACTTTTATTCTCGCACTCAAAAGGTAAGCCCAATCAGAAGCCGTCTCGGTCTATGCTAATCGACCCGGCTCGTAATCAATAATTAATCGTCTTGGACTGACAGACCGCGCTCGTTCGCTCGCTTACGTCGAACGACTATGCGACGAAATAAGTAAATCTGTTGTGAGTACAGAAGACAATGTCGTCATGTTCCCAGAAGCTTTGTTGAAGCCTCTCAATGTCTGCAATTCATGTATACTCCAGGTTAGTTATCGGGAGTAGTACTCCCACGTCGTTCAACAGCCTGCTACATGTCCGTTACGACATTTCTTGTCCTGTGTAGATAAACTGTGATTGATAGTTGTTTTGTGGCTAAATAAACTACTAGTTAACTAGTATGGGTTTCTCTGCTCTACTTGTATATGGTCATAGGTTATCTCCTATTAAGGCATTGTGGTTGTGAATGGCGTATTGAAATCTTCGCAATACTACATCCATAATGGACAATACAGTACAATACCGTCCTGACGGGATGCAATAGTGTCTTATAATGTTATTATAGGATGAACCTCTTACAATGGAGCTATTTTGTACGTATTACAAGACATTTTGTGATATTTACCATATTATACCTTGACAATAATGGCTTCTTGTTTTTCAACAGCTAACCGAACTAGTAGAGCAGCTCAAGTCACAGTTGGAACTTGAAGAAGTCTCTGATAACCCGGATAATATCGCTACTGTTCTTACAAACCTAAAACACCAAGGAGAAGCTACTTTAGATTCGATACATACGGCTATCGACGAAGGAGAAACTATTGTAGAGGAACTTAAACTCGCTAGTTCAGATGGCGTTGATTCGAGTTCACTTCATCATGTTGAGAAAGTTATTAAGGAATTGGATCGTGTTCGTCGTGCTATTGAGCACTCATGGTCAAGAAGAAGGCATCAGCTAGAACTATGGCTACAGCTACGAGAATTTGAACGAGCTGCCAAACAGGTAATGTGATGGTGTTTATAAATCAGTGTTTTATACGATCACGGTCATCTTTATTGACATAGTGTTTATTGTGGCATGAAATATCTATGCAATTATTGACCGTGATCTTTATTCCAACACACTACGGTACTTGTGCAGCAATTTTGTGTGTTTTTTTTAGTTCGTGAAACGGACATAGAGAATCATCATATGTTATAACTGCTTCGCAGCATGGGAGGCTTTCATGCATTTAGTACTTGAATTAGTTCAAGACCTCACACATATGAATCTCGTATCTACTATATACATGCTAAGGAATGCACAGCAAAACATTGACGTGTTGTTTGATTCTTTTGACCTATTTGGGCTTTTTGAAGGATATATTTAACATTAACTGCAAACTATTCATCCATTGAAAGTTTAATTGATTCTATATCGATATCCTTTACTGAGCATTGTTCTTTAATGAAATAACAGAATATTCATGCGACTATTATGTCAAATCAAGTTTTTTTGTAAAACCTATTGGATTCCTACCAAGTCCAATAACAATCTAACCTTACACTAATTTAAGTCTATTAATCACGAAATTCAATACATCAATCTAGAAGCACGTAGAAAAAGTCTGAATAAACACCAGTTTGTGCTGTCAACCCACACTGTATTTATATGGAATTGTTTTGGTTTGAATACATTTTTTGACAGCCTTTCCATCAAAGTGAAGAGATAGCTCAAGAGAGCCAAGGAGTTGCGGTTTTTAGAACTCATCGTGTAAATGATTTGCTGAACAGATTTTTGTAAAAGTTTTAACCGAACTCGAAACGGATTATTATTTCCAAAAATGATAATAAAATTCCGTATCTCTCTTTTGTTATCTATGATATTGTGAATATTCGATTGTTTTAATAAGCACACACATTTTATCTGTTTTCTGTACTGTGATATTTAGTTTCAGGTCAAGACCGTATTGCAACGAGTTCGAGCAGTTACTCACTGTTGAATGACATAGTGTGTGAACTGTTGCAAGTCATGTTAGCGTTTCCGATGTGGTTTTGATAATTACTTACTTGTGATTGCCTTCGAATGAAGATTACCAACCAAAAACAAACGCATAATAGCCTTAAAACATTTGTAAACAACGCATTGTTTTTTATTGATAACTTTTGACATTTTCTGAATTTTTGTCAACCTTCGCCGTATTTAATTTTAAATTTTTATTACTCGAAAGAATAGCTGTTAAATTTTTTATAACAATACATTTATTTTCATGGACTATTTTTCATGTTATCTTTAAACATTTTCTGTTTGAGTTTGATCAACTTTTCCTCGTTGAGAATACAGATTTCGTTGAATTTTTTTTATTATCCGGTTAAGATTGGTGTAATCCTGATGACGTCGATATCAGTGATATTTCCGATTTGTGTTTACTTATTCAATGTTATGTCCTATTTATCACGAGCAGAGAGCATATCGAGAGGCCATGCCTTTGCGAAACCCTTGACAATTTAAAAATAGCCCGTAGAAGTTGTTCTGGTTGGTTAATATGTTCTGAATGAACGAACATTGTAAGACTAATTACTTTTGTGTGAAAAAGCCGATTTTTTAATTAATGGTGGCATTTGCTTTGTGTTCGGGATATGATTAGCAGTATCGTTAAACTATTTTTTTGTATTGTGTTGTCTTTGAAGCTCTTATTATAGCAAATCTTGTATGATTGTTATTGGGAACAATTACGACATAAAGATGGTTATGACTAAAAAACAGAATCACTTTTTTGGCATCGATTTTTGTTGTGTTTGTGAAATTTCCTTTTTTTTTTTTACAGTGAGGATACTCGAACCGTGAACACTTGACTTTTTTCATGTTATTATTTTCTGAACCTTCTACTGCTTCAAAACCTCTTTAAATGAAGCAGTGAGTTCAAATACACTAATTGTTCATGATGAATCTTATTTCGTCCCTGTTATATGAGTTAAAAGAGTAACACTGTAAAAAAACCCTCAAAAGTGTTCACGATTCGAGTGTTCTCACTGTAAATGCAACATTTTTGAATTTTTGTTTTTTTGTCCATGTTATCTGAATGTTTTACTTTGGTTTTAAAGGCTCAGCTTGTGGCATCCTATATTAGTAGTTAGGATTAGAGAAAAAGCCTTTTCATGCTGTGAAATATTATAAGATCTATGGGAGTTTATAGTAAATCCAATGTTAATGAATTGTCAGTAATCCAATAGAACTTACCCAATCATCTAATCACAATGCTTGCAGATGTTGTTCGAACTGTTGTTGTTGTCGCGGCCGCTGTTGTCGTTTTTGTTGACTTTGCTGATGTTGCCCTTGTTGTTGTCGTCGTTGTTGTTGCTGTTGTTTGTGGTTTTGTCGTCTACGTTGTCGCGGCCTCCGTTGTTGTTGCTGTTGTTCATGTTGTTGTCGTTGTTTGTTGTTCGTGGTTGTGTCGTCGTTGTCGCGGTCGTTGTTGTTGCTGTTGTTCATGTTGTTGTTTGTTGTTCGTGATTTTGTCGTCGTTGTCGTTGTCGCGGCCGCTGTTGTCGTTGTTGTCGTTGCTGTTCATGTTTTTGTCGTTGTTGTTGCTTCTGTTGTTCGTGGTTTTGTCGTCGTCGTTGTCGCGGCCGCTGTTGCCGTTGTTGTTCATGTTGTTGCTGTTGTTCGTGGTTTTGTCGTCTACGTTGTCGCGGCCTCTGTTGTCTTTGTTGTTGCTGTTGTTCATGTTGTTGTTGTTTGTTGTTCATGGTTTTGTTGTCGTTGTCGCGGCCGCTGTTGTCGTTGCTGTTGCTGTTGTTCGTGTTTTTGTCGTCGTCGTTGTCGCAGTTGTTAAGTTCTTGTCGTAGTTGTTCCTTGTCGTATTTTGTTGCTGTTGTTGCCGTTGTTGTCATTCAGATTGCTATAATTGTTGTAGCTGTCGTTTTTGTCGTTTCTGTCCTTGTTATTACGTCGGCTCAGAAAAAATCTGTCAACATTTTCTTATGAAATCAAACAAATGTTTGTAGGTTGGATTTTGATTCATAATAGTATTCATCAACCTTTTAAATTTTAATGATGACCAACAAATACTATCATGAATTTTCTTATCACTTTCAAGGGTCACTTTCACAGGAGCTTTAACCAGCTCAGTCTTTTTCCTTTTACAGTTTTCGCTCGTGAAAGACTGAACGTTCGCCAAAAAAGGGATAAGAAGTGTGACAGCCAGATTAATCCAACGTGACGTAAAACGAACACTTAGGTTATGGGAAAAATGAGTTGTATTTTGATATACTTTTTATTTCAATCTGTATAAATACTAACACAAACAAGTAAAAGAACTTTAGTTCGATATTGAATCAACATTCTTTCGATCGAAGTTAAAATGAACATTTTAACATTGCGTTACTCGTTGTTGCATGGACGTTGTGTTCGTCCTGCCCATCCATTAGAAATGATTAATGACCTTGTATGGACTCTTTCATTTTCTAGCTCTATTGTTTATTTATTTTTAAACAATAACACTTCTTCTCCATTCCGTCACTTGTACTAAGACCTATGTTATGTTTCAGCTTAAAGATCGTTTGGAGTCATGTGAAGGATTACTGGATAAAAACATTGTAGCGAATGACCTCCCTCGTGCTAAACAAGCCTTGGCAAACCATGAGAATAGTGTTAAAGACATTGAAAATGCCGCACTAACCACGTTTTGCCGTGGAGAAGAACTTATTGATTATTTAAAACAATCTGAAATCGAGTTGAGGGTTCGGGATCCCTTAACAGGCGATAATATAGACGCTCAAACACATGTATATAACCTACTGGAAGTATTACATAGAAAGAGACGAGACCTCAGGGACTCGGCAGAAGAAAGGAAAATCAAATTGGAGCAGACTTTATTATTAAGACAATTAGAGAGCGATGCTAAACAGGTTAGTACTACACTTTATTGCATGTTTTATTTATCTTTATTCATAAGCCGGTTCATCTGATTGTTCTGTCTTCCGGGTTTATGATAATGAAACTACCCAGTATGATTAACGGATGTGATGACAACTGAGGAAGACTGTGATGTCCTGAGAGTAACGCTAACTGTATTGCATGACGATGAGAGTAACGAACGGGATTAAATAGACTGCTGAACATTCGTACTTTTTAACGAATACTCGAAGAAAAGGGCTTGAACTTCCATCAAGTGATGTTTTGGCCGAGAAAGAGTGAGGAGAGATCAAAACATCGCTCGTCCCATTCCCCGCGCCTTAAATTCTAGTTTTTAAAATCTTCGAATCTTCTTTGAAGTTCTTGAAGTTTCGCGTAAAATTGCGTACTGTTTTGTAGTCTACCTTGTAACTGTGCTTATTGTGTACACTGCGTGACATATTATCATTTTGATGTACTATGGTTGACAGTAATTCGGATTGAGTTGAGCGGAAATCACGTTCATTTAGTTTGTGTCATCTATGATGGTTAAAGATATACTATTATATTCAATGTACAAATCCTGATTGCTGAGAAGGAAACTCAAAACACGATGTGTTATAAAACATGTGCGATTAAATCAATACATTTATGATGATCAGCAACTATTTTCTCTTTACTTTGCAAACCAAGGGAAAAAGTATCGAAAGATGAGCTAACTTCAAAAAATAGTGAAAGAAAAAAACAGGAAAATCGAAAGAAAAAAAGGAACCAACACACAGAAAACCAATATGCACTGTGTTAAAGTCTTCCACTATTCCGTCGCGTTCTTCTTCAGTTCTCGACCAATTTTTATTGTTATTTTTTTTTATAAGATATATTCAAATAAATAATCTTATTCACCATGAGGCGTTTGAAACTTCTTCTACGTATGAAGCAAAAACCAATTACAGCGAATGTTTATGATTGTCTTATGATTGTTGGAACAGACGAAAAACTATTAATAATAAATGAAATGCACTGGGCCAAGCAAACGTCGATTTCTGTTTCACAATTATGACGGTTTATTTCATTTTTACACTGAACTCCTATTGTTTCGACTTGTATTTATAATTTGATACAGCATTATATTGTAGATGAATGATCATTTTGATGACATAAGTAAAACTGAATGTTCTATTTGTGATAACTATTGTATAGTGATGGTTATTCGGAGAAAACCGGCGTTCTTTCGATGCACCTACCTCCAAGAAAGTAAGGAGCGAAAGAACGTCTGTTTTATAAGTGGTGGTTAGTTTTAGTGTTATTGTCACAAACCTGACTTATACGTATAGTATTATTTTACTCCGACGAAGGGCTAAAGCTCGAAACGTCAGTAAAGTTAAGTCAGCATTTTTCTACGGTGTTACAAATTTCATTATATTACCTATGGTTTATATCAAACACCGACGCAGCCTATACTAGTTTACTCGCTAGTTTCCACGTATAGTACTATTGTCCTTGATTGCTGTGTATCAGCCGAAATGTGTAGTTTTCCGTGATCTTTTAATGGATAGTTATTTAGGTTTGTTTGTTTAGCTTTATTCATTTATTTAGACAAGTCTATGTAGAACTATTGTTTAAAATTGCAGCTGTGTACAGTTCGTGTTTTTGATCCTTAGTTTTATTCCATTATTGTATATGCCATTCATCGTTATGGAATCCAATTTACTTATCGCACTGATATAACAGGAACTAATGCTTTTAAACAACAGTTTTTTATAAACCCATTTGTACATTTTTTTTTACGTTTTTTTAGTTTTTTTTTTATAGTTTCAAATGCAATTACATGGAAAAACTATTTGGCAAATCTACACTGTTTTGTCCTTTTTGCATGAATCATATATCGAGTCAGTTTTGGTCCAGCTATATTGTGTTGGTATGATTATGGTGGATGACTATTAGCTGGTACCATTGTACATTCATTAATCTGGTTTATGTTATTTCCAGGTAATTGGTTGGGTTCGTAATGGCGAAGCCATGCTGTACGCCTCTACTGACCTGGGTAGCTCACTAGTTGAGGTTGAAGCTTTGCTTCGTGAACATGAAGAGTTTCAACGTGCTATTGAGGTAAGATACAAAAGAATAATTATATTGAATAAAAATAACACGACCTTGCCTATCTGTTGTACACCCATCGCCTGGAGCTAGCAGTTGAGACGTCGCAAGCAATCCGACCATCGACATTTATGAGACAAAACATTTAACCTTTCCTCTTTCGTCGTATCAGTGACGAAGAGTGTTTATTAATTTAATGAGAAATGAGTCTGCGTTCGAGATGTCCAGGGCTTAACATAAACGATACTTAACATAAACGATACTTAGCATAAATGATAATAGTTTCCAGGAACTGAAAAGCTCCATTAAGAATGGGTTTGTGCTTATAATTTTCAGAAAACTTGCCAAAGTGCAAACGAAGTTCGTGAACGAGCAAATAAACTCATCAAAGATGGTCATTACGATCCTGAGGCGATCTGGAATTGCGCTGAACTGATGACAAGAAGATGGCAACAGTTGATGGAGAGAGCCGAGTCCAGGAAGGGGACGATTACTTCGTCGTTCAATTTCTTTACTGCTGCAGAACAGGTAAATAAGCACCTAAGAATGATAGGCTCGTGATAAAATATCACAAAGTAGAAGTACTTTAGGCTATTTGAGATATCATTACTTCGTCGTTCAATTTCTGTACTGCTGCAGAACAGGTAAATAAACACCTAAGAATGAAATCTCGTGATAAAATTATCACAAAGCAGAAGTACTTTAGGCCACTTGAGGTATCATACAACTGTAATAAAAAAGAATGAATGTTTTAAATTTAATCTGATTGTTCAAAGATGAAAAACTCTCAAATATAGACCGAATAGAAATATGGCGGCCTGCTATTGTTCTTGACTGACTAGCCTCGTGTTCATGATGGAATACAATGGAGTTTTCACATGAATGAGAGGCTATAGTAAGTCAATAACAATAGTTATTCAAATTGGTCGCCATATTTCGATTCGGTGTATTTTAAATAGCGGACTTACCACAAACTTGTGATCTTTAAGGTGTCTTTTTGTTCAATTCGGTCATTATTAACGTTACTTTAGTATTGATTTCTTAACGTTATACGGGTCGTGATGAATATTTATAATGACAAGGACCGCTTAAAATAGTAATTTTTAAAATAATGCATTTTTTAAATATTTTGTTCAACTTTTCTCTTTTGTTTTTATTTATTTCTAATGATTTGTTGTTCAGGTTGGTTCATTAATGGAGCGACTACAAAGGGAATACAAACTAGAGGAAGGTGATCCGTGCAGCAAGCTGATAGAAACCAACACTATCAAGCGTTTAGAAGCTATGAAGGCGATCATTCAAAGCTACGACGAAGATCGTGAATCTATCGTTCATGGCTTTGGCGAAGTGAAGTATACCGCTGACACGTACATCAACAGAGTGACTCCATCTAATGGACAGGTTTGTAAAGTGATGATGATTTATGATTATAATGATGATGATGGTAATTATGATGATGATGAAGATAATAGTGATGAAAATAATGATGAGAATTTTTATGATGATGATCATTTACGGTGATGATTATGATCATAATAATGTTGTTTGATGTATGATCATGATAATGATGTACGATGATGATTATGATTATAATGATGATGATTATGATGACGATGATGATGATTATTAATATGATGATGATGATGTTAAAGATCATGATGATGTACGATGATGATTATGATTATAATGATGATGATGATGATCACGATGATGAAAATGCTGTTAATTTCCAAGAGTATTATTTTCAACAGTTCTATTTTGTTCTATCAGGTTAGTAATACAGATGGTTGTCTGGACAGGGTAGAAAACCAAGTAAAAGATGTCATGGACCACCTCAAGATCCAAGAACAGCTTGTCATGGAACAGTGGGGGGTTAGGAAGACAATGGCTGAACACTGTGTGCAGTATCTAGAACTAGAACAAAGCGCCAATGAGGTACATCTATCATAATAATAACATGATACCTGATATTGATACCTAATGATCATGATACCTAATGATATCTAAAACTAGAGTAAAGCGCCAATGAGGTACATTCATCAATAACGCTGTTTGTATCGTGATACCTAAGGATATCTAGAACTAGAGCAAAGCGCCATTGAGGTACATCCATAATAATAACAGGATACCTATGATTATGATACCTAATGATATCTAGAACTAGAGCAAAGCGCCAATGAGGTACATTCATTCGCTGTTTTGTATCATGATACCTAATCGACTACTTATGGAAGTAAACTCTATTTCTTCAAGTGAAAATACTCGAAGTCTTATTATGAGTAACTCACTCTTGTAGAAATATAGCTTACTTGTATTATTATTATTATTTATTATTTATTAATCAATTTATATTGCGCAAATTCAATCGTGAGATTTTCAAATGCGCATTACAATAGATAAAAATAATATATATGAAAATATGCATAACTATAATTGAAAAAAATAAATAAACTATTAGAAGCATAGATTGTTTCTTTATAATATATCGACGGGTTTTTTTCCAGGCCCTTGAATGGATTCATGAAAATGGCGAGTTTTACCTGTCTTCGCACACCACTGAAGGTGACAGCGAAGCTGAGACTCGTCGACTTCTCAAAGAACATCATGAGTTTAAGGAAGCTGCAGAGGTACAAAAGTTGGTGTGTGACAAACCCTCATTTTTACGTTCATTCATGATAGTTTTCGCTTATTAATTTATCATTTCGTTCAGACTCGTCTGTAGACATCGCCGATTTCCTTTGGTTTAGTCTTAGGACGCTTATCCTGATATAAACTAAGGATTTGCCAGAAGAAGGGTCTGATTCGTGATGATCATCATGTTATCCATTTCTTTATCAACATTCATATATTGATATCATTTATTTATGCATTCATTCATTGATTTATTCAGTTTGAACATTTGCATGTCAGACATCGTAGCTCATCAGTACTTATTGGGCTTATCAATTTAAAGAAATGGCACAAATTACATTTCTTTTTCATTGTATGCATGCACATTCATCTTCAACGTCTTCCTAATTTCCATTCGCCCCACACACAAGCGAAGGGAAAAGGTCCTGGAAACAAGTTTGAGTTTTCAAGACTTCTGTTTTTTTTTTGTGTTTTTTTTTTTCACCGAAAAATGCATTGTTGTTGTTGTTTTTTTTTTAAAGGCTCATTTTGTGTTTCAGGAAATTCGTGAAAAGGTTCGGCAAATGTTACAGCAAGCCGAGTGCCTGGTTACCAAGACTTGTTTCCATGGTGATGGCATCAGACAATGGGCAACCGCAGTCGAGAAAAGATACAAAGACTTCTCAAGTCGTATGAATAAATACCGCGTGAGACTGGAGACTAAGCTTGGATATCCAACAATAGACCAGGATGTAAGTCATGCACAATAACATTAATGAAATGTGCTTCCGTGAAAGAATCCAAAGATATAATATGCTTGACATTAGACCATGTGCTAAGAAAAATGATATTTTTTGGTTGTCGCAAGGTTTTTTCACCCAGATGGTTGTTAATTAAATCATCGTTTTTACTTAGTAGTGGGTGATTTGAATAGACCATATCTGATAGCATAGTCACGCTATTGCATGCCTTAATTAATGCTTGTGTTTTGTGCTTGTTGATATTTATCCGTACTGCTGCCATTGAGCAATGCAAACATTAATTTAGCCTTACCGACAGTGAGTCATAGTCAACAGCTTATCTCAATGAATATCTGGTGACATTAAGAACGAAACAAAGGCATTCTTGCGCACTTGTTATGTCTTATTTTGACATTTTATGAACTGTGTGTGATCGGTGGTTGGCGCAAAAGCCTTTCCATGAAACCACCTTACCACAGGTGTAGGGCCATGATTTATTAATGAAATATGTGTGTTCCCCTGTAGTGATTACTATTACTACTCATTTATTCATCCAAACAACGAACCAACATCGTACTTTTGAACTCACTCTGAAGTTAAGACTTTTAGCAGGGACCAGCAGGGCCCAGACCCTTTTTTACGGTCCAGTAAACCGGCCTAGCGGGCAAAATGGCCACGGTTGAGATCTACGATGATTTTCAATCTGAAGCTTGGTATTCATCTGATTCGGACGATGATGATGCTGGATATGGTTCACGATTGTCTCAGTTTAGTACTTATAGTACACTTTCGTTGTTTTCTTCTCTACTTATCAACCAGGATGACAATGAATGGCCGAGTTTACAATCACTACAAACACAACCTCACGAGCAACAAGCGTTTGCTCTCAGGGAAACTTCGAAAGACAGTGGCATCCATGAAATGACAGAGGAGAAACGGCGGTCTGCCAAGAGAAAAGAGTAAGATTTTTATTGTATTTGTACAAATTGTTGTGTAAAAAAGTCACATAGTAGTTGTATTATTATTTCTTCTACCTGTGCAACGTGAACTTTGAACCGAAATATTCTTCCGTGTTAAAGAATAGAAGCAATATTATTATTGAACATTTATTTTCAAAACGGTTTATTCATAATTTCTTTTGGTCGGGATTTTCATACAATCATCACAAGAGCTGTTTCTAAGCGATTTTCCGAAGTCAATATTATTCTTGACCCGTTAGTTGTGAAAATGTAAACAGTTTAAAAATTACGGAAACGTGGACTGGTACAATTTGTATCAAATTATTAAAAAGCGGTTAGGTTTTTACGCAAAATTCCAATCACCCTAGTTCCACATAAATATAATTAAATAGATTTATTTGAGTCTTTCTTCAATAATCGGTTGTATAATCAGTTTGGCTCCAAATTTGAATAGCCGGTGCGATCATGTTTTGGCTGGTATCGCCGTCAGTGTTTCACGGTCTGATGTTTTCTTATGCAATCCCTTGGGAAAATTACTAAGACTTCCTATTCGTGATTTTAATTCAAAACGACAGTTAATCTTGTCCTGAAAGCATTGATAATCATTTCGGGTGAGAAACCGCCGTTGTCAATGACGTGGCCGATAAAATAAGTGGTTAAAATGAAAATCAAGGATTTATCTCTAGCGACGACTACATTGCTTATTACCATCTACTAAGCCATTTCAATGAATAAATCCTTTACTTCGACTCCAAGTGTTTTTGTTTTTACTATATTCATTTGGTTGCGGTTTTTGCTATCCTTTCAATAATGAACGAATCTCACCACGATTCAAAGAATTGCAATTATTAATGTTTTTATTTCTATTTCACAAAGAAATCCTTTTATTCCATTATCAGCTATGGTTATCATTTGCTACGGAGTTTCTTAGCTTTGTATTTCTTTCAATGAGTCTTTCCATCATTACTCGTAAACCAAATTAGTGTTTCTGTATTCCAATGTTTGCGTTTAAAACCGCCGGACTCATCGTTTGTGTAAAGTTTGTCAACTCATTGAAATACCCAATTAAGATTTCTTATCTATTTCCCTCCATTCTCATAGTCTTATTTCGTTTTCTTTATTGTGGTTTGTCTTTTAAATAAAAAGTCCTCACATAATATATTATATTTCTCTTTTGCTGTGAGTTTTTTTGTTGTTGTTCCTTATAATCGACCAAAAGTTTTTATATTTTCATCTTTTTTGATTTATTATATATGAATTATAATAATTAGATTATTTATTGTCGAGTAAAATATATCTATTTTCTTTTTTCTTAGATTTATTATGAATGAATTATTACAAACTGAGCGGACCTACGTTGCAGATCTCAGATGTGTAATCGATGTAAGTAGACCACGAACATAAAATCACTGTTTGAACTTGGTGGGTGGCATGCTGATGTAGAGTAAACTACTATATAGAATAGTTAGTCGGCAAGGGAGAGTGAGGAACGAATTCTGTTATATATAGATTGAAAATGTACATTGTGGGTGGTGTTTCGGTGAGAGTAAAGTACGGTGATGACAGTAAAATACAGTGAATATAAATGGTTGGCAAGGGAGAGTGAGGTGTGAAGAAAGAACTCTGTTATGGCGGTTCGGTGAGAGTAAAGTACGGTGATGATAGTAAAATACAGTGAATATAAATGGTTGGCAAGGGAGAGTGAGGTGTGAGGAACGAATTCTGTTGTATGGCGGTTCGGTGAGAGTAAAGTACGGTGATGACAGTAAAATACAGTGAATATAAATGGTTGGCAAGGGAGAGTGAGGTATGAAGAAGGAATTCTGGTGTATATAGAAGTTTGTATATATATGTAGTGGGTGTTCAGTCGATGTGGCATAATGTAATACAGTAAACAGGGGGAGTAACAAATAAAGAAATAAAAATGAATAGATGTTTTCTTGTATGCACGTAATGCCTTTCCATCCTCGCATTTAAATAGCCAAAAAACATGTATGTAGTTTAATTATTGAAAATAGTTCTATGAAGTTAGAGAAGTCATAGGAAACAGTAAAATCCAATTTTAATATTCAATTCCAGGTAGCAAGTACATGACAGGTCTAAACACGTGTAGAAAGGCTTTGATCATACAAATGATTTATTTAGCTTTAATGGCGCTATTTCCAACTAACAAAGATGCCATTTGCTGATTATTTTGAGATTTACTGATATTCGCTTATGCTGAAAATAAGTACATTAATAAATTATAACAACATCATGAAATTAAGATTGATGTTTATCGTATTTAATAGACTGATCACAATATCGAGAACATCACAAATTGTAAAACTAAATTTAGGAATTTTATTTTTGAATTAAAAGATTCACAGACTTGATTTTACTCTGCATGTTATAGGCAGGCAAAAGGAAGTTTAAATGTGTCTCACTTTTATCGAATAACATTGGTAAAATGCCGTACTTATGTATAATAACTGTATCTTTTTTCCATAGAATTACCTAAGCGCCACGAAAAACAACCCTGATGTACCAGGAGGTCTCTTGGGAAAAGATCATATTATATTTGGCAACATACGAGATATTTATGAATTCCACAACGAGTAAGTATACTTATCTTGTAATATCAAGGCTTGCAGCTTTTGCTCATCTAAAACATACATAAGGCGAAGACTCGATATCTCCCTTCAAAAAGCTGCAAGCAAACTTCATTAATACCTAACTAGTTAATGCTCAAGCATGAACGAGATCTCGGCAGTAAAGTGCAATTAAAAACCTTTATAATAAAAGGGTACTAAGGATACTTTGTATACAGATTAATTGATCAGAAATTGTTTGCCTTTTCTGAATTTTTATTTTACTATTTACTTTTTTTTTTTTTTTCAATCCAGCTTGAGTATTTTCCAATGTGTTTACAATAGGTTAATTATGTTCTTTGTGTCGCTACAACATTAAATGTATCAAAACCACACAAAAACCTTTTACATCGTAACACAAGACATCTGCTTTGTTGAATCTGTTTGAAAGAATGATTAAAATGGAAAGAAAACCATATCGTTACTTTAAAAGCCAGCCGTGTTTACAATGATGTACAAATACGCTTTACTAATGATCACTAAATGAACTATTACGAGAAGTAAAGAGTTTAATTAAGGCTGCGAAATGATGTCATTATTTCCTTAAGTACTTTTCGAAATCCTTTGTTCATTACGTTTAATTTTAAAATCACGTCGAGTTTTTTTTTTATTAGCTTTTTCCTTCATACGAAGGCAGACACCTGAGTTTTTCTTTACTACTCTATTGTTGAGTATATTTACTCATAATTTTTCTTTTCTTTACAGTACATTTTTACAAGAAATGGAGAAATACGAGACTAATCCCGAAGATGTCGGCGAATCATTCATTGAATGGGTAAGCCTTCACGTTTCATTTACCGCCCAAATTTTCCCGCCCTTTTTGATGACGACGCGCGCGCCCAACAAATCACCTAAACAGCTTATTATGAATTGCTTGGAAAAAGTGCCGTTCATGAATATCTTTTAAAATTATTAACATTTATCAGAGAATATTTCAATTTATGACTTAATGTGAATATGAATAACGCATTTTTGTGTAATCTTTGTTGAAGAAGGCTTTTTTGAAAGATAAAGGTTTAATTAATCAACATGCAACTAATCTTACTTCAAAGCAAAAATATCGTCATCAGTTACTTGACTTTTTATAACGACGTTTGAATTGAAAGGACAATACATTTTAAATTTTTTCGATTTCTCTTTTGATAAACCATGACACCTTGACAGCTCATTTTTGACTTTTAAAATGCTTTTTTTTTTTTCCACGATAGTCTATTAAAGTAAAGTGATATGTTAGTCATTTTGTCAAAAAAGCGTCAGCCTTTTGAATTGGTCCCAGACAGCTAGATTAATTTAATTCCGTTTTCTAATCTAAAAGTTTGATATCAACTTGATTTCACGGGAACAGGTGGTTTGCTTGGTGTTACTAAACGTTTTAAGTATAAACAATGCTTTCATTATTTTCGATAGAAAAAAAAACACTTTTTATTCTATCAAGTTGATATTCATTCAGTTTTATTACAGGACTAAATTTAATTAGCTGGGTTTTATTATTATTATTATCATCATTATTATTATTATTATTATTATTATTATTATTATTATTATTATTATTATTATTATTATTATTATTATTATTATTATTATTATTATTATTATTATTATTGTTATTATTATTATTAAGTGTTGCTTGTTTTATCTTGATATCCTTTGTTCAGTTCTGTTTTGTTGTTGTTGTTTTTGCGTTGTTCTAGCTTTGATTAACATATATATGAGTAAAATAGTATAGGTGGCGTCGGTGTTTGATATTAACGATAGGTAATAGAATGAAATTTGTAACACCGTAAAAAATGTTAACTTAACTTTACTGACGTTTCGAGCTTTAGCCCTTCGTCGGAGTAAAAGCCCTTCGAAGGGCTAAACCTCGAAACGTCAGTAAAGTTAAGTTAACATATTTTACGGTGTTACAACTGCCATTCTATTACCTATCCTGTATATGTCATTATTTATGCATTGCTTTATTCGTGTTCACTGTCTTTATTCCAAGTTTTATTGATATGTTTTCTTCTTTATATCTACAGGGCGACACTTTTGTCACAATGTACGTAGCCTACTGTAAAAACAAACCCTTTTCTAACTCACTTCTTATCGAACATGGTGGAAACTTTTTCTCGGTGAGTAATTTTCGTATTTTAATTGTAATTCTTTACACACAATATGCTGGCTGTTTACTCCAAAAAACAAACACACCCTAATGAGATATTTACGTGCTGTCATTTTTATTATCTTTGTAGGATTTGCAAGCTTCATACGGACACGGATTGTCAATATCAGCATATCTTATTAAGCCAGTACAACGAATTACAAAATATCAACTATTACTGAAGGTAGGTTTTACATCAAATCTCGACTTTCTGCCGGTTGCGAGTGACACGTTTATAATCAAAAATATCATACCGACTCAAACTTTGATACCGACTAATTGGCTAGTTTGATTGACGGCATTTACCAAACAACAACAACAACAACAACAACAATAGTAGCAATTTCGAAACAAGTCGAATTTTGAAAATCATATACTGTTATTAAAAAATTCCCCGTTGTATTTACACATTGAATGTTCTATGAAACAAATAATTGTCAAGACGTTTTGTTATATTTAGTTTATCTTTGGCTTTGTATTGAAGTGTATTTCGTTGTGTTTGTATTTTCCAGGATCTAATGACATGTTGTGATATCTCAGAGACAAGCTTACAGGTGAATTTACACTTTCTATTGACTTTAACGTTTTTGTTAGTTTTACTCTGTATGGACAGCTGATGTCCATGCCCAACCGCTTTGCGAGGCTATTGCCAAACCCATATCCTTCCTGATGTCTTAAGACATCTTGACTGATAAATGATTTAGCTGGCTTGACATTGTGTGGTGTGACTTGGTAGATAGAAAGTAACGTGTACAAGTATTGTGTTGTGTTGCAATCGAAAGTAACGTTTTGTTGTTGTATTTCTAGTCTGGTTTGGAAGTAATGTTGAGTGTACCAAGAAGAGCCAACGACGCCATGTATGTCAACATGCTACATGGAATAGATGTAAGTAGAACAATTTCACGACAATTTGCTAACCGTTCCTCGAACCAATATTACTTCAAGTTTGATCATGCCTTTTCTAACCTGTACTATCAAACTCTTTACCTAAAACTGAATGAAAAATTGAACTCTGTTAACTTGAAATTCCTCTCTGAAATATACCCTCTACAAATCAGTTTTTATAGATTTCCACGTACTTTGAGATGTCGTTCTACAAATAGGTTATGATTATTATCTTTATTACCCTGTATTTCCCAAACAGTACAACCGTTCTTGTTTCTCATCTAAATCATGTTTGCTTTATAGGAAAATTTAGATAACTTTGGCAGGATAATACTACAGGTAGGATAATCTTTTTATATACAGCGAGGCCTTAAGATAAATAACTATAACGGTTATTACGTCACCTGATAAATACAGATTATTGTATTGTTTTATATCTATCAACTATGGTCAGATTGGATTGTCTGTATTTGTATATTGTGATGTATTGTGTGTTGTTTCGCATCTCATTCACGGCCAGGATTATATTGTCAAGAATGTTGTATGTATTCAAATATTTGAGAGATAACTTTATGTATCTTCTAATAGGATGCATTCTTGGTGTTCGATCCTAAACTTCTACGACGTAAGGGCAAAGACCGACACATATTCTTATTCGAACAAGCTTTAATCGTTAGCAAAGAAACCAAGGACAACGAGGGAAAAGTCAAATATCTTTACAAGTATAAACTCAAGGTATTAAACGCTCACTTATACATGCATTTGTTGTACTTCTTGTACATTTACTTGTTACAAATCACCTTAATAGTAAGGACACTTTGGAAAGAACATTTTCATTGTTTATTGTTTTCTCTATTATTTACCCTGCGAGCAGAGTCTCCTTTGCCTTCCCCTTTCACGGGGAAGGCAAAGGAGACTCTGCTCGCAGGGTATCTATTATTATATTGTTATTTATTATTATTTTTCTTGTTCTTTTAGACTTCAGAGCTAGGCATTACTGAACACATCGCCGAAGATCCGTGTAAGTTTGCTGTATGGACTGGTAAACCACCTCAGTCAGAAGACAAGCGAATCATCAAGGTAACACTACTTCGTTCTCGTCTATTTCGAAAGGCGACGATGCTTAATGATATTGTTTTCTTTAGGCTGGTAGCATCGAAACGAAGCAACTATGGGTGAAAGAACTACGACAAATTATCCAACAATTCCAGTTTGGTATTCTAAAAGAAAGAAGTAAGTTAATGTCGATGTTATCGAATTTATCTGCAGTGCTTCTTGACAATACTTCAAGTGTTTGTAATTCTATTTTTGACAAGCTTGCTTGGATATGTCTCTGGCCAGGCTGTTTAAACGGTAGTGTGTTTTCAGTTACGACAATCTTGATTGAATTACGCGTATATTAAAATTCATTTTACAACCCAGTTTTTCTCGGGCCATGTTTTCAGACTGTTTACAATCATAAGTGATGACACCTATTGATTGTACATCTCGACCACGCCCTTAAACACACCCTTCAACTACCTCAAGGAGTATTTTTGGACTATCCAATTTCTATTTTTGTTTTCAGGTAATTCCATGATGAGCTCCACGAGTTCTGTTGGTTCCATGAACAGCTCTTCCATGTCCACAACGGGGAAGAGCAGAGAAGAGAAGGCCGCTGACCGGTATGTTCTAGCGAGGAAATATAAAACATTGTGTGTGTATTTATTTGTATCAGTTTTTCCGTTGACTGTTTATTTATTCATTTATCTATATTTATATATTTATTTGTTTCTTACTTGCATTTTTAGAAATACACTTTTGTTTATTCATTTATATACTTGTGTATTTATTTATTCATATATTTTTTTGTTAATTAATTAATTTTATATGTTTTTACTTATTTAATTTTTTTTGTTAATTAATTTTTTTTATTGATTTATTGATTTATCCGTTTTTTATTTATAGATTTGTTTATTGATTATTTATTTGTTTATTGATTGATTGATTGATTATCTATTTATTGATTATTTATTTGTATATTATTTATTTATCTATCTATTTATTTATTTATTTATGGATTATTTATTTATTTATTTTTTTATTTATCCATTCTTAGTCTGTTGTTTCTAAAAATGTATAATCCCATTAATCTTATCGTTAATTTGTACCACACCAGGGAAAGTGGAGTCATTGAAGACGATAACATCTCGGGTGAATACGACATTCCAGAGGGAGGAAAGGTAACTAGTGGCATTTTAGTCAGTGAATTATCGTTTACCGCTACCTCGTGTGCCGTCGTTTAGTATCGGGGTGGGTCTAACTACTCATCTACGTCATAGTTACGTCATAGTGACATAGACGCCCACCTAGCTACATATACAAATAATAACAATGTCACGTCATCACAACCATTTCCTTGTTGCACATTTCCGTTTTACATATACAAATACAACTATTTCCTCAGTTGTGAAGGCTAGCTAGCGTAGTTGTTTTGAGCACTGGTAATTGCGATATAATCCCAGCCCTATAGAGGTTCTTGCTTGCTTTCTGTATTTCTGCTTTGTTTTTTGCTTCTTTTCAAAAGCCATGCTTTTTTGTCTTCTCTACTTATTTCTTGCTTCTTGTATTCTTTATTTCTTGCTTCGTTTTCTTTATTTCTTTGTTCTTTTTCACGTCTTTTCTTCTTGTTGTTTTCTTCGGTACTATCATGTTAATCTTCATATTTATCGGTTCTTGTTTTCCTTCGCTGGTAATTGTTTTTACATACTTCACTAATAGCTCTTTACAATGCGTGGGACATTGAGAGAACAGGATACTTGAACACGGCATCCCATACACGTTACTTGGTCGACATATTTACGTCAATATGTCATACAGAAGAGAACAATAGCAACCAATTTGCAAATACTTTTTGATAAGTAGAATATGTTTTATTCGAGACGAATGTTTAGTAGACGTTGACTGTATGAAATCGTAAACCTACTTAAAACAATCACCACACCTCTATGTAACGCAATAGTTGTCACGGTGTATGGTAACGCGTCTTTTTGTAGACGTTTTATGCGTTTTATCTGTATTTGTATCTTGAATTGATGTGTCTGGTTAGTTTGTTTCATATATGAAATCCTAGGGATGGTTTTTCGTTTTATTCCTAAAGTTTCTATAAATAGTATGTTAGGTATGTTATGCGCGACGACATCAGTTGATAGTTAGATCCGGTCAATAAACCTTGTAAGGAATGTATCACTTTACGAACAGAGAGATTTCCCATGAGTACGTGTAGAACGGCCATCATGGTTGAAACTCCACTGAGCAGTTATCGAGAAAGATTACTCAACTCTTTCCTCAAACAGCGAACTTATTCTTTGAATCATTTCGAGGTGAGTGATATGGGTTAACCCTGCTGTAGGAGATATGCTCGTAGTTTCAGTATTTCCCGACACGTCCCAACGATACTATTACAGTCTATCCTGACACGGGTCAGTGTTATTATGGCTATACTTCTAGTCAGTAGTCGTAATATCTTCTTCGAATTGTAGTCTCTACTATTTATCATTAAAGTAGTTAGTTATCACTTTAAATTGGATAGATATTGCGGTAGCCGATTGATTGAGGAGTAAATCACATCTACTCAGTCGCTATCTCCACTATTAAGCCGGTCAGTTATAACAATGATCTGATATCTACAAGATTTTGTGGTTATTATTTGTTTGATTGAGTATGTTATTGGTTTAAGCCCGGGAACTGATATGTATAGCTCGAATCAATACAATATGTACATTCCGTGTTGACTATATTGTCGGAATTATCATTACCATGTGACTTGGCTTCTTGTTCGCATGTCCAACGGGATATAATCTAAATCTTTCGTTGTCTTTGTTTAGTGAGCATGGTAGTGCAAATATACATAAGAGGAGACTGATAAATATATGCACGCTAAACGCTCGGCCAAACATCATTGCATGTACATGTCATTGTAATCGTAACATCCAACAATATGGACAATATGGGACCTCGGAACATGTTGGACCAACATTGTTGGATGATGTTGGGGCTTGAAGTTCAAACATATGAGATTCTATTCTTGGCTTGTTTTTGCTTCCAGCGGGAATGTACAAAGGTTACATACTAGCGCAGCGATTTTGTTTATCTTGCAGTGTTGGTAACAGAATCCGCGACTAAGTTGGTCAGCAGCCAATTTTTTCTTTTATCGATTACTATTAAATACGGTTTGGCCAATTTGGGAATTTTCATTGATTTTTTTAAAAACGTTTTTCGTAAACTTTTCATTGACTTTGCACGGTTTTTGCTATTTAACGACTAACCATTAGATATTTTAGGGGGGGGGGGGGGGTGCTGTACAATTTTTTGGTGCAGAATATTTTTTTCTGCCTTCAATGTGCAGGATTTATTTTTCGCTTTGCAAGATATTTTTAAGTTTTTGTTGTTGTTGTTGTGCATAATATTATTTTTCAATAGTTAAGCAGTGCTACAATCAAATGGTCCGTCCCTTATTACTTTTCACTGAAAACTTGTTAAATGTTTCCCTGGGGCAGAACACATTTAGACGATAAAAAACAAAACTGTACATAAAGGCTATTTTTGGCAATCTGTTAAGTAAACTATATTGTGTTTTAGCAATAAGATACTTGCTTTCCCGTGATAATAGTGACACTGTTTTTTATTGTAATTGTTCTGGCATCCCGTGTGTGTTATGTCGGGTCATTCTTATGCCCGCTTTCTGAGTGTCAACATGACGTTTTAGGGTCATGCCAGGTGATAAACTACCGATTGCAGTCCTTCCCGGCTCAGTGTTTTAAAATAGTCTACTGTTTTCCTCGTCAGTGGCGAACCTCCAGACTCTCGGTCTGTTGTCGAGGGTTTTACACGGATTTACCAGTGCTCAATCTATTTACGTAGTGTGACATTAGCAATATGATAGCTAGTCTGTGTAAATAGGAGATAGTTCCCATTCCTAGCCGGTCTGCTCTACTACGATCCACGGAGGTGGATCCACGGCAGTGTTGTCGACATGTTTGCTCCTGTAATTCATGTCTATTCTCCTATCAAACTATGTTCTTTTTCTCATAAGATACTCGACTATGCTAACGATGGACAGTGGATAGTTACCGAGAACTACAAAGCTTGTAATGACGAAGAGATCTCGCTCAAGAAAGGACAGCACGTCGAGGTCCTCGTCAAAACACACGGCAGTTCAAGATGGAGGGTTCGAGTTGTAAATAACGATGGTACCGTGCCTGCAGAAGGGTGGGTTCCTTTTACTGCAATCAGGAAAACCGATGACAGAGACAACAGAAGAAAACGCAATTCAGACATTTCACATTCCAGTAGTGAAGGTGAGTGAGCTGCTGATGGTCATTATTGAACTCATAACTACCTCTAAAGAACTCGTGACAAAAAACATGTTTATATGTTGTTATATTCATAGTGTATTCCTAGTTACTAGTTTATAGTATTTTGATATTCGTCAATGTCCGTCCATAGCAGCTTGATTGATGTTCGTACTAAGGTATTTATACCGAGTTAAAAGGTTCCTCTTGATCATAATTGTTCTTAGTAAACGCGATAAGAAACAAAAGGGTCATCGACTCTACATTGCTTTGTTAATGTATCTTTATACTCTGTAAACACAACCCTCTTGATCTTTAATATCCCCCGGTATCCCTTTAAAAGCCTCGCCGCTACGCAATTTCCCTTATAATTTCCTCTGCCTCTCAACAGTGGCTAACGATTGCCTTCTAGGCTGTAGTTTGGACAAAACAGATAACGTGCCGGTCAATCTATCACTATACAGTCGCGGGTTTTTGTTATAAGCTTTAATTTCATGAACAGACTAGGCTCCCGCTGTGTTACAGTGTTCATTTTTGCCAGATTCTGTCTAGACACTGGACAGTGCAAGAATCATTGAATTTAGTTTGATCATAATCATTTAAAAATAATCAATGGAAACTAGGGAGTAAACTAGTAGAGGCTGCGTCGTTGTTTGATATAAATGATAGGTAATATAACGTAAATTGTAACACCGTAAAAAATGTTGACTTAACTTTACTGACGTTTCGAGCTTTAGCCCTTCGTCGGAGTAAAATAATGTTTGCTCCCTTTAAATCGCTCCGCAAATACTTCATATAAGATGACGAATAAAGGTTCGTTTTAGCTTAATTGTAGATCACTGCGAGTCTCGGCGTTTCAAATACAGAATCCAAAGTTAAAACAGCTGTTTTATACGTAGATGTTAATGGAAAAAAATTAAAAAATTCGAGTTGGCGTGACTGATATCATCTCTTGTCAAAACAAATCGACGGAAACTTAAATCCCAATTAGATTTTAACTTTATCATTCTACACGGCCGATGAACTAAAATCCCGTCTAAATCGTTTAATGACACGAATCAAAATACTGAACCAAAACGACACGATCGTAAAATATTTGTACTGATATGAGGATTTCCAAAAAACAATTTTCTTTTTTGTACGTTTATTGTATTGGAAAACGTTATGGGAAACGTTATAGGTCAAGTGAGTAACTGAAGAGCTCGTGCAAAACTCTGGGAGTAAGTTCCAAAATATAATAAATCTTAGATCGAAGAGATATGTTTTTTTGGTCATGTTTATTGTTTTAAAGTTATCTCTGATAGATTTTATTAGCATAACGTAGTAAATTATAGAAAAGCGCTGATAGATTCGAGAACTGAGCGTTTTAGAAATACAAAACAAATAGTTTTAAATAAATGGCTGGTTATGGGAAAAAATCGCATTTCATTTGTACTAAATCAAAAACAATTATTCTTCTCAGGCCCGATGAATATCGGTGAATATTAACCTGGATTTTGTTTCAGGGTTATTATTCATCGATATTCACCTCGGCGAATAAATGTAAATTAGATTGCTTGTAGGTGATTGGATTAACCCTTTTCAATTGGTAGAGTTCAAAATGGCGTAAAAAGACAAATCAACAGGTTAAAAATACCCATCAGTTCTTGCTGCAGGCTATTTCAAAGATATCGCATCAACATGTGGTTGACAGTTGTTACAATTGTCCCTCAAATACCTGACTTTACTGGTTGACTGGTTTTTATTTACAGTACTTATAGGCTACTAGACTTACAGGACCTATTTATACTACAGGGCACACTGCCTTAGTATTGCTGACAAGCTGTTTTAGTATTCCTGCATTCACATGAAGGAAAAATGATAAAAAAAAACCCAGACATATCGTAAATAAAACTAGAGAGTTAACTAGTAAACTATCGAGTAGATGTAATGTTTAACTATAAAAAACATTTACTCTTTTTAGAAACTATATGAATATATTGACATTCGGCTATTTTCGATATCGACAAGCTGTTATTAGATTCGCTCTTTTTAATTTTTAATTATAGATTCGCTCTTTTTAATTATTATCATGGCGTTTGATGTCATTGGTTAATCCTTTGTTATTCTTGTAGATTCTGTCTCAGTGTCATCATCTGAAAGTCCCACAGCATCTTGGTACTCGGGAGCTCCACAGTCAACCAACAATGGTGGATCACCTCCCGTTAGACGACGTTCCAAACCGGCGACACAGTTCGGCTCACTTCGGTAAGTTGATCGATAATCGTTCGTTTGTTTGGCTCACTTCTGAAAGTTGATCGATAATCGTTCGTTTCAGTTTTCCGTTTTTTCAACTGACGTCAATATACGTTCGTCAGATGTTCGTTTGTTCGTATTCTTATCGTACAAGCTAGTTTACTTCCGAAGCAATTGAGACGGAAGTGTGTGTACACCATCCTTTGGTCTTGACTGTTGAACGTGATTTATCCAACCTTCTTTCTTAAGGTTTTTTTTTTGTGCTTGCTTCTCCCATAATTGTATATCACTGTAAGGTATTTGTGGTCGTCATCCTTCAGCAGTTCTCTCAGTTCCCTGTAGTCCCTTACTTGGTGGTAGTTTAAACATTTCCTGTCTAACGATATCCCGTTATAATTGCTCCTCTAGCATGCGATCGTGGAGTAGAAACTCTATGAAGAAGATGATCAATAAACCAGGCACACCGCCATCACCAGGTCCAATGCCTTCAAGGTCTAAGAAGAAGATATCTGGTGGAGGATCGAAGAAATTACAAATGATGCTTGGAGCAAGTGAAAGTGACATTGATTTGTTACTGAGACCTGCTGAAATAGTTCATACTTCTACATCACAAGGGGTCAGTATTAAGTGATTCACTTCAAGTCATTTCTTCTTTCATAATCTAGATTGTTGTATCGATACTAATTTTGATATGGTCGTATGGTGGTGTATCAGTATCATGTTTTCATCCTAACACATTTTACTTTAATTACAACAACATCACACATGTCATGACTTCTCGTTCGACACTTTGTCAACCGTTTTGATCGTATTTCGATATTCTAAATCATCTAACGTACGTTAAATCATTTGTACGTTGGCCGTTACGATGTGTGGTTGGCACAAGACGAGAGTCTGTCTCACCTCAAGTGTTTTGACTCGGTGTGTTTTCCATCATAATTAAACACTGTTATGACGAATAGGATTTCGAAACCATTTCCGCGTGTTGGCTAATAAACACCATGTAACTACTAAATTATACAATGATCACATTTCGTTGTAACAAAATCACTGAAAGTCACTATATTAAAATGTACAGCCATTCAAGAAAGATATTGGAGCGATAACGTTGTGTTACAATTAGTGACGTCACGATTGCGTGACGTCTGCCTCGAGATACATGTATTTATTATATGTCAAAGTTGCCGAATCCTTGAAGGCTAAAAGATTTCGATGTGATTTCGGTAAAGAACCACAGCTTAATGTCGGGAACTTGCTTGATATTTCGACAACGTAGCCGTGCTAATACTCTTCCTTATACGAGAAGTAGCGAGAACTGTCAAACAGAGGTGAATATTTATGCTTTTAGGAATTTTGATATTGTTTTGTAATCTTCTTTTGATTGTTATTTACACTAGCAAATCCTATATTGCTTCAAGTGGTCAAGCAATATGAACGCCGTCTTTTGTTGTGCAAATAATATATTACTTTTGAAAGATATCACGATGTATTTAACAACATTTTATTGTACAGCGTATTGTACAACGTATTGTACAAAGTATTACAATTAGTTCATTCTTAGTTTTGGTACAAACTGTTGTGTAATAGTATTTCGTGTCTTCTTTGATAAGAATAGTGTTGTTTCTTAAGGAAATCTTACAAACTAACTCTAATATACATCACTCACGTTTATCGACATTCTAGTCATACTTTATTCGAGATAAGAAAATACGTAGTCTGCGGTCAAGTCATTAACGAAGAGATTCCTTCAGTTTTAATACTCTGTCTTGATACATACTACCAAAAGTATTTTTCTCTGTAAATTATTTTTATATATATAAAAACTCGGTGTTTTGTGGTTTATTGCGAAATGCTAAACTTGTTTTTATTGCGATGTGTTGCTTGGTGGTACTAACTTTTGTTCTTGTGACTTATAACTTATCGATTAAACTTTGGACTCTAGTGTTCCAACTCGTTTGGAAATATGCTTATGACATTGTAGTTTACTCCATGTAGCTTCTTAAACTTACAAAAGGTTGTTTTTCATCAAACGTGAATGTTTCTACTAGATTTCGTAGTAATTTGCATGACTTTTTCGACCTCTACTTAACTGTAATATATAATTGTGTTTTTTTTTGATATGTCAGAAAAGTGACAACAAACATCGAACAATCATTAATGTGAATAACTAGTCCCACAATAAAATGTGCAACTGAATCACTTCTACCATATCAAAATTGTGATCAAATACTCGAAAGGGTGTTCATGATTATTTCCCTTGAAATCAAGGATGATTCTTACAGTGCGAATCGAAAAACCGTGGGCACCCAGAAATATTTTAGAAATTGTTTATTGTTCGTTGAGCAACTCACAAACAACTCTAACTACAAAACGTTTATCATACTACACATCAGTCAAACTTCTTGCGGTGATAT
This sequence comes from Metridium senile, assembly GCA_949775045.1. Lineage (NCBI taxonomy): Eukaryota > Metazoa > Cnidaria > Anthozoa > Actiniaria > Metridiidae > Metridium > Metridium senile. Next base: position 47,570,162 of record OX459096.1, read on the forward strand.
AGTTGTTTCTGAGCTGTTCAACGAACAATAAACGATTTCTAAAATATTGCTGGGTGCCCATGGTTTTTTGATTCGCACTGTAACCAGTCATTACTTTCTATAGAGTATACCAGAAGAATGTACTGAGGAACTCAACGAACAAGAACAAGGCGATACAAGGAAAGAGGCCGGTGAGATCAAAATCTTCCCTGTGAGTGACGATGAAGATGATGAAGAATTGGATGATGAACCTTTCCATGGCGAACGGGGACAAGGAGAAGGTCAAGAGGATAAAGAAACTTGCGAGGACGAAGATAACGAACAAGACACTGACACCCTTGGTAAAAAGAAAGAAGATCCCGAAGCTGTTGCCTTGAAAAAGAGAACGTAAGTGGCAATGTGTTGTGTGACTACTTTGGCGTGAACGTGTGACCTGTTTCAGTGGTACAATAATATTCGATAGGGGCAGACCGTTTGATATTTGATGTACGTGGGTTGACTTAAATCCCCATAAAATATAGAGACCTTCGATCCTGAAGAAAATATCTTGCAACGTCAAACATACACAGACCCACATATACATTATATACATGTTAAAAAAATATCGATCAAACTTATAAAAAAAATCATGCAATACTTGGGGACAGAAATTAGCGAGCAAACTTAGAATTAGCTTCACATCCCATCAAATATTAAATGGTCCGTCCCTAGTTTAGTCTCCCCCGCAGCCGTGTTTAGCCTCGTCACGCAACGCTCCCTCATCACACACCGTTACTGGGGAAGGACACAGGAAGCCCGACACGGTTGCGAGGGAGACTATCCCTAGATGTGATGTTGCATGATGTGAATACAAGCGTGACAGTGTATTTGTTTCGTTTTGATGTAACAATTTCTAAAACGTGATGTATTGTGTGACATCTTGACGTGACCAACTATTAGTAAGCTTCAAGATAACCTAATACTTGACTCCTTCTCAGGTTCGTTCTCAAGGAACTTATCCAAACAGAGCAGGACTACGTGGTTAGCTTAGGTGAAGCTGTAGATGTAAGTATCGGATTCAACACGTTCGAAAGATTATAGGGTACCATAATTATTTGATTCAACACGTTTAAAAGATTATAGGGGTACGATAACAATTTCAAACAGAACATCAGAATGTGTACGCTTATGCATCTAAAATAAGAACAGGTATTTTTAGTAATCAATGGTTTTGCTGTATTGTCTTTGTTTTTTAGTTTTAAAACAGTAGTTTTTTTAGTTTGCACAAATGTAGCCTGAGTAAATCTTGATGTATAAACACAGTCTTGTACACTTACACACAGACCGTCAAACGTTTATTCTACACCATATCTATAAATAGATAGCTTTTGTCTAAGTATTATACATAACTTATACACCACTGATTACAAATTGTTTGAACCTTTCCAGTAAACTTTAATATTTTTGAATATTTATACATGAACATTTTTACACCAAAGATCAACGAACTAATAAAACCCCTTTTTAACTTGAAGGGCTATCTTGCTGCATTCAGCAAATCCGACCTTCCAGATGATTTGAAGGGCAAGGAAAGAGCCGTGTTTGGAAACATTAAACAGATTTATGAATGGCACAAGACGTAAGTCCGTTCGACTGCATTTCACATGTTTATCGCCGATTCTTATCGTTTGTATCATTTATTCTTGTAGCGTGTTTTGTAAAGAACTCGAGAAATGTGAAGACGCCCCAGAGAAAGTCGCGTCTGTGTTTGTGAAGGCGGTGAGTAAAGGACAACGGGGAAGTGACACAAATATTAATAATTACCTAGTCGATTAAAATATTTTTTAAAACGTTTTTAAGAAATAAAATGGTGGATTTTGTTTCTAAGTTTATGTACTCACTATAGTTTAGATTTAAGTAATAGTGCTAAACTGTCAAAAAGCACAAGAGTATACTAACTAAGTTGTTGTGTTTTTTTCAGGAACGACGCTTGCAAATGTACGTTATCTATTGTCAAAACAAACCCAAGTCGACTGCACTTGTACATGAATTAAAAGATACTCATTTTCTGGTAAGTACTGTTGACTTATTGTTTTACGAGTGTGGAGATGTTCTACTTGAAAGGTTCATGGAAATACGTGCTTGCACCACTCAATGAAAATTAAACGCTTTTTCGATGACAGTAGAAAGTAAATGATTTAGTTTGAACCTTTTTTTGAGAGATTCTATAGGTGCGAAAAGAACTCAGAAAAACCGCGAGTGAAAAACAGCAAAAGTTTGCTTAGTTTCTTTCACGCCTTTTTCTTTCTTTTCATTCCTTTTATTTTTCCACGCATTCTTTCTCTTTTCCTCTCCTCTCTTCCCATTTTTTCCCCATTTTCTTTCCTTCAATTTTTTTCCTTTCTTCCGTTTCTTTCCATCCTCTGTCTGTTTAAAATACAATGCATGGTTATCAAACGTTCTCTTTTATGTTGCAGGATATGAAAGAACAACTAGGTTATCGATTTGCCATCGAGGACTATCTGATTAAACCTGTACAACGAATCATGAAATACCAACTGCTGCTCAGAGACTTTGTCAAATACACTGAGAGATCAGGACTAGATATTGGAGAACTGAAGGTACTTATTACCCATCATGCCTTACATACTTTGGACAAGTCGAATATCGTTAAAATGTTTCTTTAGTTGTATTCACATTACTTGTTAAATTTTGAGGCTTTTTCGCTATTTATTGATGTTGTATTATATAATTTTTTTAAATGTTTTGTTCTTTTTCGTTACAGAAAGCGTTGCATTTGATGAATGTTGTTCCCAAGAAAGCCAATGATATGATGAACGTTGGTATGTTGGAGGGTTACACGGGAAAGATAACAGCTCAAGGAAACCTTATCCTTCAGGTATTGTTACTGCTGTGATGCTGTCTGCTGTTGTGTGTTTCGTTTGTTTCGTCATTCGTTTGTGTGTTTCGTTATTTGTTTTTTTCGTTTCTTTCGTGTGATTCGTTATTTGTTTCGTTATTTGTTTTTTCGTTTCTTTCGTGTGTTTCGTTATTGTTTTTTTCGTTTCTTTAGTTATTTGTTTCGAAATATTTGTTTTTTCGTTTCTTTGTGTGTTTTGTTATTTGTTTCGTTTTCTTTGTTATTTTTTTGTTTGTTTCGATATTTGTTTGTTTGTTTCGTTATTTCTTTATTTGTTTTCTTGTGTTTTTGTTGAATGTATGTTATACTTGTTTCGTTTTATTTTGTTTATTTCTTACTACAACGTATTTGGTCTTTTCAGGATACTCTGCTAGTAGCAGACGTCAAATCTAAAACAAAGATGGTTAAACGACGTGTATTCCTGTTTGAACAACTTGTCATCTTCAGTGAGCCCTTTGAACGTAAAACAGACTGGACAGTTTATATCTATAGACACAGTATCAAGGTAACAATTCCTTTCTACTCAACAACTAATGATGGCAGTAAAATCTGCTTAAAAATATTTTGTAAAATGTGTCATGTTATCTCTTTAAAATCATTATACATCTAATTTTACTCGGGCCCTTTGGAGACAACTCCTTCATTATGACATGTCTTATTGAATCTTTTAGTTCTTCATTATACATCTAATTTTACTTGGGCCCTTTGGAAACAACTCCTTCATTATGACATGTCTTGCATGTTTTGTAATTCTCTGTATGTTTTTGTTTGTTTTGTGAAGTGTTTGCTAATTTTAAGCATGTATTTAAATATGTATTTATGTTAATATTTCACTTGATTATTTCTTTCAACCTTAAAAACGCACCCCAAATTGGCACCTTTACCAACCTATACCACTCATCTGTTCAGTACTGCCATTTGACCCACCCATATCTGTATACACCCCTCTATTGCATACCCATGACCACGCCTTTGTAATCAATATTTCAGACCAACCACATGGGTCATACTGATGGTGTGGATGATGATCCAACAAAGTTTGCTATTTGGACAAGCGAAGGCAACGAATCTGAGATCTTCTTACTTACCGCCAGCTCTGAAGAGGCTAAGAACGAATGGGTCAATGCTTTAAAGAACGTCCTAGCATCCCAGAATGCCTTTGCAATGGGTAAGTTGGCAATAATGTTTTGTTTGTTTTATCTCTGTTGCTCCACTTCTTTCACGTCAAGTGCTGGCGATTGAGTGCTCATTTCTCTCTGTTCCTTGTTTTTTCTTTGTTCTTTTTTCTCTCTGTTCCTTGTTTTTTCTTTGTTCTTTTTTCTCTCTGTTCCTTGTTTTTTCTTTGTTCTTTTTTCTCTCTGTTCCTTGTTTTTTCTTTGTTCTTTTTTCTCTTTGTTCCTTCTTTTTTCTTTTTTCTCTTTGTTCCTTGTTTTTTCTTTGTTCTTTTTTCTCTTTCTTCCTTTTACTCTTTGTTCTTTAAAAATTGTCTTATTTTCTTTTCTGTTTTTGTTTCAATACTTCTTTATTTCTTTGTTACTTTCCTTTCTTTTTCCTCTTTTCTTTTTCTTCTTTTGAATTTTCCAACTCATCGTATAAACTATCCCTAACTTGTATAAGTTATTGTGTTTAATGTTTAACCATTGTTTCACTTGATAAACATCAAAAATGACTTTAATTTTTATTTCATGAATAAATGTAGCGCCTACTGAGGAAATTGAACATGCGATAATGGAATGCAACCAAGGTTGGAGTATAAAACATTATAAAAACTATATATAAACTATAAATACCTAAATGCTACTTCTGTAATAACATGAAAACTTTGATCAAAACTTAAACATATTTCCCTGAGTTAAAAAATATTTTTATCAATGTAAAATAAAGATTAATTAACTCAACATACTATATTTTTATAAACGTTTTTTGTAATTCTTTAAATGTTATGACTAAAAATCTAAATCATACACGTCAATAAAAATGACAATAAACTAAAATAGGAACCCAATAATTTAACAATATATTGATTAACATCACTATTATTTATACAGCCCTCGAACGACCAATAGAGTACCAGAACCAAATGGGAAGAATGAAAAGTGACTTTAATCCTTTTTGTCCCATGGGACCTGTTACTACAGTAGGCCAGGTTACACCAGGGTCAACAACTACAACAACAACTACTGCTACTACAGCTAACCACACTATGGCTCATCGTACTAATAGTCTACCAGACACAGGTTCATTACCCAGGCTATCTGCAGTAAGTAGATCGGGAGACTTTATCATTACTTGTTTCTATATTTGGCTTTTATTTCGTCGGTTGGTCTTTGGTTGTTAGTCAGGGTTTTTTTTTGTTTTTTGTTTTTGGCATTTGACGTTTGATTGTTTGTAGACTGCAAACAGTCCCTTCTTTTCCCTCCATATTCCGAGGAAAACGAGAGAAAAATGATATTATTACTGTTTGCAGTCCGTCAGTGCACCAGCTGTCCCCCAAGCAGTAGGAGCAGTATCAAGTCTTGTCAAACACATGCACCTTATCGACCTGGAAACTGCTAAATCATTAGACGAACTGACCTCTCCCTTCCCCTCACAGTCGGTAAGTCATCTCGCTCCACCCACCCCTGACAGTAGCCTTTGTTCTTGTCATAACATCACCTCTCCCACCCCCTGACAGTGGCATTGGTTTCGTTGCATTTGCTGTTGTTATATTTTCACCTCTTCCACCCCCTGACAATAGCCTTTGTTCTTGTCATACCATCACCTCTCCCACCCCCTGACAGTGGCATTGGTTTCGTAGCATTTGCTGGTGGGATATTTTCACCTCTTCCACCCCCTGACAGTAGCATTTGCTGTTGTGACATCATCACCTCTCTCACCCCCTGACAGTGGCATTGGTTTCGTTGCATTTCCTGTTGTGATATGTTCACCTCTTCCACCCCCTGACAGTAGCCTTTGTTCTTGTCATACCTTCACCTCTCTCACCCCCTGACAGTTGCATTGGTTTCGTTGCATTTGTCATACCATCACCTCTCTCACCCCCTGACAGTTGCATTGGTTTCGTTGCATTTGTTCTTGTCATACCATCACCTCTCCCACCCCCTGACAGTATCATTTGCTGTTGTGACATCATCATATCTAAAAGTATACATTGTTGTTTTGCAGAGAGACCGCGTTAGGTACATTGTGACGGAGGATTTCAAAGCCAAAGACAAGAATCAACTTAGTGTCAAGAGAGGAGAGGTGGTTTACCTCGTGTCGACCAAGAAAGACGATAAAAATTGGATGTATGTATGTAATGGCGTGGCTGACAAGCTTGGACTAGTGCCGTCTAAGATACTGCTGAAAAAATCAGAGTCTAATAACAATATCAATGCCGGTAAGTTAGACAGTTACGAAACTAGTGCATCATATAAGTCAAGTTTTCTGGCTTTTATTATGCAATTGCTTAAGTTGCTTAGTTTACCGCGGCTATGAAATAATATGAAAATACTCGTCGTATAATAAATTAATTGACGGTTTGATTAATTGATATATTTCATTTATTCCTTCACTCATGCATTCGTCTATTGCATTCTCTTTCCATATTATCTTTTGTTCATTTATTTAGTAAGCTGCTCATTTATTCATGCATCTATTTAATCTTGTATTCGTTAGTAAAGTAATTCATTCATTCATTCATTCATTTATTCATTCATTCATTCATTCATTCATTCATTCATTCATTCATTCAAACTACCTCTCCTCTGAATAACAATCTATTTATTTGTTTGTTAGATTTGGAATCAAGTCCAGTGAAAGCTTCATCGTGAGTAATATTGATCTACATTTGCTTTATAACCGACTCAATTGAGTTCAATCAACATTAATAAGAGATACAGGAATCATTCCAGGCTTGGTTTTTGTTTATTTTATTTGTTTATTTTGTATTATTTTGCTTTCTCCATCTACTATTATTTGTCTTCTTTTATTATTTGCTTATCATTTTAAATTTGTTTTCTTTATATTTTGGTTCTTTATATTTACGTTTATTTGATTTGTTATGTTCAGACTTCCTCGCAAGAAAACCTCTCGCAATGCGAGTTTCTCGTAAGTTCTCGTTCCAAATTTAGTCCGTTTCTCTATTCTTTGTCTTTTTCGTGTTGAAAATCTATCAATTGTTCTATGTCTATCTCATCAGTACCACACTCCATCGCATGGTCGTTTCTGCTTGAGTCTTTTTCGTGTTGAAAATCTTTCAATTTCTTTACGTTTCTCTCAGTTTCTCTCTGTCAATCGCATGGTTGTTTCTGTCGTAAACGTTTTCTTGGTTCTCTTCAGTGTTGAAAATCTTTCAATTTCTTTACGTGTCTCTAGTTTCACTCTGTTAATCGCACGGTTGTTTCTGTCGTGAGTTTGTTCTTTTCTTGAGTCTTTCGTGTTGCAAATGTTTGAATTTCTCTGACTGTGAGATCTGTGGTCTTTGTAAACTAACCAGTAACCAACTGTTAACTAAACTAATAGTTATTTATATGTTAAATGTTTCTTTCTTTTGTGTTAACTATAACTTTGTTAGATTTGCACGATAATGATTTATATTTATTTGAATTTAACCATCGAATGTTAAATAATTTAATGTCTTATTAACCAAAGTTTCACCTTTATGTCTTCTTAAAAACGATCAATATTTTATTGATAACTTAAACACTATTTAAAAATGATATTATTAATACAAAAATATTTAAACCTTTTGCAAGTAAACATGCTGGTAATAATAAATCATGATAACGAGTAAAGTTATTAATAACATCTATGTTTTCTGAAATCAGAAGCATAAAAACTAAAGAACGAGACCTGGTCCAGGCTGCTAAAGTCAAAAGAAATAAAAGTTTTTCGTAAGTCATTGACCATATTTGGCTCATTCTTTATCGACAACAAACCACGTGACCTCCACCCACAATCATTGTGTGGTCCCCAGTCCATTTGGACGCGAAACATAGGTAGCCCAAACCGTTTGTTAAGAGTATCGACTGTGTACTTCAGTTCTTTGTATGGTTTTTGATAAGGTTTGTTGTCTGCATAAAGAAAGGCCAAATAGAAGTCGTTGAGCCCTTAGTCCTAGCAATGAATCGGAGTAGTCGGGGGACTGTAGATACGTCACAAAAATACAAACAAAGGCCTAAGTGCCCTATCACGGTTGATAATTCATCTTTGCGCTCGCTCGTCTTATGGAGAGCCGGTCCCACATGACAAAGAAAAGACCATTAGTCTGTACCTGCACCAGAGAGCCACTGCCAAATCTAAAGACAATGTTGTCATTGGATATTTTGAATACTTCAATCTTTCATTTGCATATTTACTTTAATAACTTAAAACTGTTCATAAACACGATAGCATGAGACATGAGAGGATCACTGACAGGTTGAATAGACCAGTAATCTTTCTGAATGAAAAGAAGTTGATTACAGGGTCGATGTCCAACTAGTCTCGCCTGCAGCCGTGTTTAGCCTCGTAGTCACACACGGCTGCTTCAACGAGTGCTACTGGCTACAGGGAGACTAATGTTCAACCTGACTTTGATTCAATACAGTCATCGATACTGCTAATCTATCATAAACCTGAATTAATCGTGATGATGAGCACATAACTCTAAACATACTCACTTAAACAAACATTAAAATATCCTTCATTTATAAATCAAGAAAAGTGCTCTACATCATCGCTTACATGATAAACATTACAACATTGCCCGTGTACATTCTCCTCCCATTCTGTTCCCGTTCCCATTCAGTCATCTAGTTCCCATTTCTATTATCTTACATTCTCATTTATTACATTACCTTTGAGAGTTCCAATATTATTTCCATTCCCACGAGTGTGTGATAATGAACATTACCATGTTCTTCCTTTTGTTTCATTCATTTCACCACTTCCCATTCATTCATGTTTCTACATCCATTAATATCCATTTAATTTCCCTCCAACGTTTAATCAACTCTAACTCGAATGGTCAAGACGTGTACATTTGGCTATTAGTCGATCCTTTCTCTAACCATAGTTATATTTCTACTTTAGCAATGAGGCAGATAGACTGCGTCGAGGTACAACGAGAAGGTCAAGAGAAGAGTACTTCGGAACAATGACGGATAAATTAAAGAAGAATATCGATAGGTTTAAAGGTGATGAAGAACCAACAAGCTCATCGAGTTGTCCTACGAGTCCTACAAAGGTATGTCGCTCGTTTTATATAATTTTGTTTCTGCTGCAATATTTGTTTTTGTGAGTTGTTTAGTATGTTGTATGCGTTGTTTATTGTCATTATTGTAGTGTATAATATATTGTTTTATTGTCATTATTGTAGTGTATAATATATTGTTTTATTGTAGTGTATAATATATTGTTTTATTGTAGTGTATAATATATTGTATTATTGTAGTGTATAATATATTGTTTTATTGTAGTGTATAATATATTGTATTATTGTAGTGTATAATATATTGTTTTATTGTAGTGTATAATATATTGTTTTATTGTAGTGTATAATATATTGTTTTATTGTAGTGTATAATATATTGTTTTATTTCTGCAGAGTCGATATGTTGCTCCAGAATCCGATGGTAAGTACACGATATCTTGCAACAGTCCTTTATCGTTTTGCAGAACTATTTAAGTTTTAAATTGTCTAACGTCAAATGTCTTTGCTGTAGCTCCTCTAAAGTTCGCAGAACCTCTACAAAACTCCGTGGTTAATAGCGCCGAGACAGCTCAACTGACGTGCAAGCTAATGCCATCTGAACTACCGTACAAGATATCATGGAGAAGAAATAATACTTCACTGACAAATGGTGATAAATATCAAATCATTAGGAATGGCGATATACAGACACTTGAAATCAAATGTCCTAATGTAACTGATAGTGGTGAATACACATGTGTAGCCACGTGTATACTGGGTACTAAAAGCTGTACAGCTGACATAACGGTTTTAGGTACGTTGACTATATACATCTAGTATATCAGCACTCAAGCACCAACCAAGATGTCACCACACTGCACGAGTCACTTAAAGTCACAGCATGCTATTTCACAAGTCATTCAATGTCACTGCATGATAGTTTACGAGTTACTCAAAGTCACTGCATGCTCTTGCACGAGTCATTCAATGTCACTGCACGATAGTTTACGAGTTACTCAAAGTCACTGCATGCTCTTGCACGAGTCATTCAATGTCACTGTATGATAGTTTACGAGTCACTCAAAGTCACTGCATGCTCTTGCACGAGTCATTCAATGTCACTGCATGCTCTTGTATGAGTCATTCAATGTCACTGCATGATTTAAAGACACTCAAGTTATGTGCTATGTTCGTGTTTCACTGGAGTCAGCTATGTCACCTAGTTATCGCATGTATTTTAGTGCACTTGTAATCTTGTCTGTAAGTAAGACCTACAATCATTTTCAAAATACCTTGGGGCATTATGATAAATTGTTCGTCCTTTTTGATAGTAAACCGGCTTTCGCCTTTCCCATCTCCCCGTCTGCAATGTTTTTGGGTCTCCCAAGAGAGTCTGAGTCTCCCAAGAGAGTTCGATTAAAATGTATTTTTAAAAAGCAAAGGGAGTATTTGCTATTAGTAAAAGCTTAAATATCCCAACAATTTTGAACATGATTGTAGTCGTGTTATATGTATTTAGATAGTTTACTTGTATAGTTGCTGTTGCTTACATGTTGTACATGCTGTGTTATATCGATATTTAGAACCTACATTATTTACTTGTTACTTGTCCTTTTGACCATACACATGTTACAGATCTTTGTGCATTTGACCATACACATGTTACCCAGATCTTTGTGCATTTGACCATACACATGTTACCCAGGTCTTTGTGCATTTGACCATACACATGTTACCCAGATCTTTGTGCATTTGACCATACATGTTACCCAGATCTTTGTGCATTTGACCATACATTTGACCCAGATCTTTGTGCATTTATCTTGTTACAAGTAAAACGTAGTATATTCATTCACTGTGGAGCGCTAACACTATATACATGAAACGAAATCAAATTGTTAGTGTGTTTGATGTTTTTGTTGAGTGATACTGACTAAAAAGTCACTAAATAGAAACTATCAGTTAGTAGCTATTTTGTTTTTACTTCATAGTTTTAGTGTTTTCGCTCTAGTCGTCATAAGTGTAGTTTAAGTTACTGTTCAAACCACATGTTTGTAGTTGTGTAAACCAGATAAAAAAACATTGCAATCAACTCCTACATGTCAATCTTAGGTGTCCCCGAACCACCTTCAAAACCTCGTTTCAAGGAAAAAATGACGACCTCGTTACTACTAGAATGGGATCCCAATCCCCTAAACGGCGGTAAAGAAGTAACCGCATACACTGTTGAGTATAAAGAGACTGGGGTGAGTGTATGGCAAGCTGCTGTACCATTTGTCGCAGGCACATCTACCATGATTGATGACCTGACCCCAGGTGCGACGTACCAGTTCCGTGTTAGTGCAAACAACGCTATCGGTATTAGCCGGCCGAGTGAACACTCAGATATACTTATACTTGAACCAGATAATGGTATGTAACGTGGTGGACGATGAGTTTTGTTGTTGGATTTATGTTTGGTTTTACGAGGAGCCTATGATTTGTTAATACTGTAGATAGAACTAAGTAAACGTAATTGGGCTCCCTGTGTTTAACGGATTAATGGTAAAATAACCCATTTTAGTGATTTAAAACAACAATTAACAATCTTATTGATGTAAATAATGTATGTAAACCAGTAAATAAACCACTAACAATAACCCTAGAAATAAAGTGATTTTGTTGACTTTTAAAACTATATTAAATTCATAATTTAGTTAAAAGTGCATGAGATAAATGATAAATTAAACTTGTTTTTCAGAAGAGTATGTCTAACCTCAACAACTCACCTCGTTCATGACGTCATGGTCAATCAACCCTTCATACGTAAATAAACCGCACACGTGACGTGTGTGCTTTCTTACTAAACGGTCACGGTATAAAGCTGGCTTGATTCAACTACTGCTGCTTGATTTACACTGACAGTCATGTGACCCTGATATATATATATATGTATTGTTCGAACGAATAGGGAAATAATTAAATCAATGAATGAATAAATGAACGCATCGACGAGTTAGGTCGTGTGTTCGTATTATATGTGTTTGCTTTTCCAACAGGTTTGGATATAAATTTTTATTGAGTATAGTCGTCATTTCAATAGAATTACAAATCAAATTAGTCGATTGGTTGGCTTCTGATCAGTTGATGTAAATTATTAACCAAAAAGACCGCAGGGACCTGGGTCTGAGCTTCTGCAGGTCAGAGCATTGTTAGTTGAAACAAGCAAATTCAATATAATCGTAACGTCATCGCGCTGAGCGTGATCTCGCAAGATTTCCCATCGGTCCCTGCAGTCGTGTGTATAGAATTATTCATTATTTCCCATGAAAGGAAATTCCTTTTTAGTTTTGATATTTTTTTTTTTGTGGATTATTTTCAGTTTGGGATTTTTTTCGTGTTGTATTTAAAATAAATTATGAAGACAATTAATTGATCGACCAAGTATTTATGGATCGTTTTTTCAATTGTAGTAGACCCTACTCGCTCGTAGTTCGCTATTGTTTGTTGTGCTAGTCCCAGCGCTTTTATTGGTTCACTTGTTTGGCAATAAATAGAAATAAATCAGCGCATGTGCGTGTATAAATATTATTAATAAATCATTAATTGATGGAAAACTTCGTACACTAATTTGTACATTACATGAAGTACTACCATCTCTCACCGCTGACCAATAATAGCGCGGGGACAACTATTAAATTATATTTGAAATTAACACTGTGAATGAATATGATGTAAATGTTGATATAAGAATGCCATGGCAAATGACTCTAAAATGTCACTAAATAGTTTGAGTATATTAATAGAATTGATGAATCAATAAAGCTTGGCACCGATGAAAATAATACTTATGCTAGTCATTGATATTGCGCATGCTCTCTCGTCTAAATAAAGGTTACCCAACCCCTAATAAACAATAACCCTATAACACAATGATTCCTTTGCCTTCCTGTTGTGTTTTGAGAGTAAACAACACATTTGTCTCGTTCTTTTGCCTTCTTACTGTCGATGAGAAATACAAGAACCCCAAACACAAACCCTACACACATTTGTCATTTAATGAGTTCTTCACTAGAATTAAACAATATATCAATAATAAAAATAGAAACATAAGAACAATAATCAAATAAAAAGAAATGACGTCCAAATTGTAACCTAGCTGCCTATTCATTCACTTTTCCCTTCGTATGAAGGCAGAGATTCCACAACAACAGTTTCCTTGCCAGTTTGCTGTGGATGAGAATAAAAGGGCTTCACTCTTAAACAATGAAATTGGATAGTGAAATGCATGTGACGTAAAACAATGGTTTCAGCAGAAGATCACTTGTGTATGGAAATATTCCTATTATGATCGAAATACAACAAAAGGAATCTCTAAGTAAACTTGTTTCTAATAAAGCAAATCCCATGTTATTAACAAAATCAACAATGAAGAAAAACAAAAGATTGAGTCCTTGACTCATTCGCTTTCTTGCTTGGAGAACATAAACAAAATATAACCCCATGAAATATAATCTTCTAAAACATTAATCCAGGGTTTGAGAATTGCTTTATAAATGTAATATATACATCGTATGAAAGGAATAATACCTACGTTAATCCTTCGTCTGAACGAAGAAGCAAATGCTATAACTAATGTCAATCACCTGATCTCTTGTAAAAGTCTAAAATGAAAGTCTAAAACCACGTGACGCTGAATCATCAACTTCCGGTAAGACGTAAAAACCTAAAATATTCCCAGAAACTGATAAACCATGCATTGTTAATTGTATGTATACAGCTATTTCAAAAAGGTTGGACACTGAATTCTACACACTGAAAGCGCATTGGCTAATAAGTAGGAAGACAACGTTTGATACTGAAAGACGCAAGCCCAGATTGCATTGTGGATTTGAAGCTCACGTGAGCTGGAAAACTGTTGGGCAAGACTAAGACAACATCATTCACGACACAATGCGTTTTTTAATATTCAGTGTTTAGGTCATTATTCAACCTATTTTGAAATAACCGTAAAACTACTCAAATGATATCCCTCAATGCTCTATTGTGCAAGCTCCGTGTCACAGTTATTCCATCCAGTTTTAAAATTCTAAAGATAAAAACTTCAAAACAATAAACTTAGCATCGCCGAAATGTGGAAAATATTGAAGTCTTTGAAAAGGATATTTGCATGATTATGTCGTTTTACTGTAACTACTAAACTGTATATCCATACTTCATGTTATTATTGTTAATGTTAGTACAGAGTTTGTTTATTGATGAAATCTCGTTGATCTGTTGATAGATATCAGCGAATTATCTATCACACCAGACCGTCATTGTCAAGACATATCATGGAAAACAGACATCGATTCATTGTATAATATCTACGCTGAACTTGGAAGGTAAAACTATTTGTACTCCTCCCCCGTTGCTGTAGTAACAACACACTATAATTAAAGTAGTTTTTGAAAGTAATATTTCTTTTTGTTGCGCACTATCTTGTGCCATTATTGAATGGGTATTACAATGGCCAACATGAGTAAATATCTATGTTTGTCTCATCTCATATCCCATTCTGTCCAATCCTACCATTACCTATCCCATCCAACCCTATGTTATCAGTCCTATGCCATCCTACCCTATTTTATCATTCCATCCTACCCTATCTTATCATATTCCATCCTACCATTTTCTGTCGTACCTTTCCCATCCAAATATATCCCATCTTACAATTTCCTATCCCATCCTACTCATCCAATCCCATCCTATCTTATCCTATTCTATCCTACCCTATCTTATCCTATTCTATCCTATCATTTTCCGTCGTACCTTTCCCATCCAAATATATCCCATCCTACAATTTCCTATCTCATCCAATCCCATCCTATCTTATCCTATTCTATCCTACCCTATCTTATCATATTCAATCCTTCCATTTTCTGTCGTACCCACTTCACATCCAAATATCCCATCCTACAATTTCCTATCCCATCCTACTCATCCAATCCCATTCTATCCTGTCTTACCCCCACTTTATTGACTGATGTATTTCTTATTGTTTCCTGTCCAGGGGCCGATATTGCGTTGTCAAGAAATGCGTCGAAAAGGTCTCGGGAAAAGAAACCGCCGCCAAGCTAATCAAGAAACGTTTAGCAACAAGACAAGACGTCGAACGGGAGATTTGTATAATGAAGAAACTAAAACATCCCAACCTTAGCTCTTTCGTGGACTCGTTCGAAACGCCTAAGAACTACACTATCATTATGGAACTGTTGTCTGGTGGACGACTGTTTGATTCACTCGTTGTCATGGATAATCTAACAGAAAAAGTTGCTATAGGGTATACCCATGAAATCGTTGAAGGAGTTCAACACTTACACGACTTGAACATCGTGCATTTAGATTTGAAAGTAAGTGCGCATGTGTGGTTGTGTTTGTTTGTTGTTTGTTTGTTTGTTTGTTTGTTTGTTTGTTTGTTTTGTTCAAAGGTTTGCTTGTTGTTTGTTTGTGAATTCGTTTGTTGGTTTGTTGTTGGTTTGTTTTTCGATCTGCCATTGGTTTGTTTGACTGTCAGTTTATTAGTTCGTTTGTTGGTTTGTTTTCCATCATTGGTTTGTTTGTAGAATTCATTACATTACTATATTAGTGTATTTTGTATTTCAGTTTACTATTTATTACTATTTTCTAGTAGTTGGTAAGGTTCTATTATGTTCCCATCTAACTTGATTTCTTGTTATCTCCAGCCTCAGAATTTCCTACTAGACGGTGGTCCACTACCAAAAGTAAAGATTATCGACTTTGGTAGCGCCAGGGAACTCACCGCGGATAAACCTGTTACTCATCATGTCTATGGAAGTCCAGAATTCTCAGGTACCAACTACCATCTACAATGTTTATATCAATATCATCGTCGCGATATGGATTTACTTACTCAGCAAATTGACAATCTTAGCAGTATTGTGTGCTAAAATATTTAAAGGGGTAGTGAGTGTGGTCTCCCAAATTTGTAGGTAACTTGTGTCTGGCTAGAAAACTTAATAACGCTATTAATGTTGTTCATTTAGTTTTATGCTATTCTTTTTTATTAAATCATTTTTTATCGTGGTCAGTATGATTGCCTTCATTATCATGATCGGCATCTTCGTAATCATCATTTCGTGAAAACAATAATCTCCATTACTACCGTAATTTTTATTATTTATTAGTAATTATTACCGTACACTATTATCCGTATACCACTATCATTGTCAATTTCATCGTCATTTCCATTTTTTCGCCGTTTTTTTTTTTTTTTTAATCTATACCATTATGATTGTCATATCGCAATTATCGTCATCAAATTACCATCAAATGACCTGGTCATAATGATTAACGTATGACATGTTGTCTTTAGCACCGGAAGTACTCACCAATGATCCAGTGTCGTTCAAATCTGATATGTGGTAAGTATGCCCTTTAAACGACGAACTTTATAAGTGAGTTTTATCAAACATTATGGGAGAGAAGTTAATTAAATGTATGTTATAGCAGCTGATTGCGTTACTTTTCTTTCTAGGAGCATTGGAGTTGTCACATATGTCATGTAAGTAAATGTACTGACCTAAAAATATACTGATGAACTAGGATATGAAACTGAGTAGAAAATATCTGTGGCAAAACATCGTACAAATGATAATGGGTGTTGATGTAGAACATTTTCATCATGTTCAAACTATGTATACAACCCCGAAAAAGTTTGTCACCCGTGAAAAGCACACAAGCTTGTGACGCAAAGGATCATGGATCAGTTCAGAAACTAAATGTGCATTCGGATTCAGAACGCCTTTCTTGTTGTTTGACAAATCAAAATGGACATTTCTCAATAACATATTGCCAAGTGGGCTCCGTCAAGTACAGCAATGTGGCCATGAAATCCCTGCGTTCTAATAAAGTATACATAGGTAATCCATAATCCCCTGCGCTACTAGCTTGTAGGCTTTTCACTTCACGGGTGACAAAGTTTCTCGGAAAGGGTGTACATCCACGCGGTTATAATCATGAAATTGTTTATTCATACTTGTTGATATTTGCTTGCAGGCTGTCTGGAGTCTCGCCGTTCCAAGCTGATTCAACAAACGATATTGGTGATAAAATATGTACACATACTAGTATAGACTTCCCTGACAAGTACTTCAGTCCAATCTCACCGCATGCTCAAAACTTTATTTCATCGTTACTACAACAAGACGCAATGTAAGAAAACCAAATGTGCTTTTATTGATGTTATTATTATTCATCTTTTTTATTAGTTTGTTTGATGATCGGCTGTATATTAACTGATTGTTTGTTTATTTGTTTGTTTCATCCGTTTGTCTGTTTTTGTTTGTTTGTTTGTTTGTTTGTATGTTTGTTTATCTGTTTGTGTTTGCTTGTTTGTTTGCTTTTTGTTTGTAGGTTTGTTTGTCTGTTTGTTTTTGCTTGTTCGTTTTCTTGCTCGTTTGTATTTTGGTTTGTCTGTTTGTTTGTTCGTTCGCTTGCCCGTTTGTTTGTAGGTTTGCTTGTTCGTTTTCTTGCTCGTTTGCTTTTTGTTTGTATGTTTGTTTATCTTTGTGTTTGCTTGTTTGCTGTTTTCTTGCTCGTTTGCTTTTTGTTTGTATGTTTGTTTATCTGTTTGTGTTTGCTTGTTTGCTGTTTTATTGCTCTTCTGCTTTTTGTTTGTATGTTTGTTTTTAGCTTGTTTGCTTGTTCGTTTTCTTACTCGTTTTTTGTTGTTGTTTTTTTGTCTGTTTGTTTTCGCTTGTTTGCTTGTTCGTTTTCTTGCTCGTTTGTATTTTGGTTTGTCTGTTTGTGTTTGTTCGTTCGCTTGCCCGTTCGTTTGTTGGTTTGCTTGTTCGTTGTTCCGGGTTATAGTTTTGTTTGTCGGTTTGTGTTTGTTTGTTCGTTCGTTCGCTTGCTCGTTTGTTTGTTTGTTTGTTTGTTCGCTTGCCCGTTCGTTTGTTGGTTTGCTTGTTCGTTGTTCCGGGTTATAGTTTTGTTTGTCGGTTTGTGTTTGTTTGTTCGTTCGTTCGCTTGCTCGTTTGTTTGTTTGTTTGTTCGTTCGCTTGCCCGTTCGTTTGTTGGTTTGCTTGTTCGTTGTTCCGGGTTATAGTTTTGTTTGTCGGTTTGTGTTTGTTTGTTCGTTCGTTCGCTTGCTCGTTTGTTTGTTTGTTTGTTCGTTCGCTTGCCCGTTTGTTTGTTGGTTTGCTTGTTCGTTGTTCCGGGTTATAGTTTTGTTTGTCTGTCAGTCTGTTCAGTATTCATATTTTTTCTAATATATATCTATTAATTGTTTACAGATCAAGAGCTGATTGTCAAGATTGCATAAAATCAGATTGGATAAGGGTACGCATATATTTTCTTTACAAACAACCATTGAGTTGCAGTGATAATAATAAATCGTTTGTGCTTGTAGATGTTGAGTCCAAGACCACCAAGTCCTGTTCGAACAACCAAACTTAATACATCCAGACTTGCTGCGTTTAATGCCAGAAGAAGAAATCAGGTTGGTTGATTTGAAGTGTGAAACCCATTTATTCATTCATTACTTCTTTTGCATTTATTCTTTCATTCATTTGAATTTCCATTCCGACATTCATTCACTCTCATAATCATTAGTATTTATTAATATATTTGTTCATACTTTTGCATTTATTCATTCGTTTATCCATTAATTCATTCATTCACTCTTTAATCAGTCAATTATTTATTTATCCATTAATTTATTCATTTGTTCTATGCATCCATTTATATATTCATTCATTTATTTGTTCATTCATTCATTCATTCCCATTGATTTGTTCAGTTATCCATTTATCCATAAATTGATTCATTAATTTGTTTATCTAAATATTTTTCAGCATGATGTCAAGCCTCTAGCCCAAACCAGAATGTCCAAATCCAAATCAAGTATAAATAGCGTGGAATCAGATTTATAGTTATTCATTATGGCTTATGATAAAATGCTGTACATAATGTACTATAACAGACGCGCCTAAACACAGGCATGACCAAGATTTATCAGAATTATTGCCATGAATATCACAATTAGAATATTTCCAAATCAGAGTTATAATTACAATCAATTGAATAGAATTGCTTACATTAACAAATAACTACTATTGTTTTATAGAAAAATTAGGAGATTTAGTTCATTTTCAATGTGCTGTTAAAAGCTGCATGTTTTCGTGTTTTGTTAGTGAAAACATTTAGGTTTAGTAATATATATAGAACATCTTTTTTAAATTGTTGTCGCAGCCGAAGCTCAAACAACCACTGCACTGGATGTCGGGATTGTTTATTTTATTTATTACGACAATTTTTCTGAGATATGCTTTTCAACATGATATGTCCAACATATGCTCGGAATAAATTGACAAGAGAACGATACCAACATGCTTTGCAGCCTTGGAGTGTTCCCTGTGACTTCTGTTGTGTCAGTATTTTTGAAATAGTTGTATAAGTATGTCTAAGATCAGAGCGCGAGCTAGATCAAACAAGATATTTTTGGTGTTCAGTTGTGTTGTGTTGTGTTTATCGTTAATCCAAATATCGTTTATGGACGAGTGTAAAATAACATTCAGTTTTTATTTATTGCGTTATTACAAATGTAAAACAAATGTTCTATTTTTATCGAAAAATTAAAATTAAAACATAATACGAAAAACTTGTAGTTGTGATAGTTCAATATGCCGTGATAGTTCAATATGACGTTATTGCTTGATACAACAATTGGGGAAAATTAATTGTGTACTAAACAAATATTGCGGGCCTCTCATTTATATTACTGAAAGTTTCGTTTTTGTAGAGATGAGGTTTATTCCAATTTTGATTTGCTTTTTAGAAAACAACATCTCATTTGAGTTTTATTTCTAACAGCGCAATGATTGAGCAAAAGTAAGAACATTTGCTTAGTTTTATACACCTGGTGTATGTACCCTTGATCCCTTTCAAAAACATTTTGCACTTTCTTCACAGTTCCCCATAACTGCATGAAATCACTTTTTTAACGCCACAATCTTCTAGCCAGACACAAGTGTCCTAATTTTTAAGACTCACACACACTATCTGAGTCACATGTTGATTTTAGCGGAGGGAGAAAATCCGGATAACCCGGAAAAAAACAATATAGCATGGGAGAGAACGCATCAAACAAACTCTATTCACTTGTCGCCCGAGCAAGGAATCGAATCCAGGTCACAGTGGTAAAAGGCCAGCTGTCCCACCGCCGCCACCTATAAGTAAATCAATCCTTTCTCTAAAAAGGTTTACTGTTTTGTCATATATTTATTCACTGAAAATAATTTAAAAATGCATGATCCATATTCAATGAAAAAAGTGCCTCTGCTCCCTAAAACCCCTGGGAGAGCTGCTCCCTAAAACCCCTGGGAGAGCCGCTCCCTAAAACCCCTGGGAGAGCCGCTCCCTAAAACCCCTGGGAGAGCTGCTCCCTAAAACCCCTGGGAGAGCCGCTCCCTAAAACCCCTGGGAGAGCCGCTCCCAAAAACCCCTGGGAGAGCTGCTCCCCAAAACCCCTGGGAGAGCCGCTCCCTAAAACCCCTGGGAGAGCCGCTCCCTAAAACCCCTGGGAGAGCTGCTCCCCAAAACCCCTGGGAGAGCCGCTCCCTAAAACCCCTGGGAGAGCCGCTCGATCGAGTTTTACTGCCGGACACATTTCAATGAGCTGACAAGTTTTACTATGTATGCTTGTTTTATTATCCATTTTAATATTATCCATTTTAATACGGAATAAAGCAGCTGAAACTCGATCGTTTAATTTGCAGCCAAAACTGAACACGTGCATCTATATAAGTATCCATACTTTTATATCCACTTGTGCACTGTAATCGCACGTTTGCGCGTACTAAAAGGCGAGGTCGAATAGTAAATAAATTTAATAAGAAATTTAATAAGAAATAAATTATTATTATTATTAAATGACTTTCAATTATTTTAAGCGTGTTTTGCAGTTGTTGTTTATTATAATATCTTTATTGATCCAGGCTCCATGGAAAGTGTGTTTTCAATTAACAGTGAATTTATTCTTGTTGATAGAGTCTGTCATATTTTACAAACTTTATTGAATCAGCTATATATTCGGCGGCAGGATTGACTTCATCTCATCAGCTTATACAACCACCTGGCTGGCTCAGATAATTACGATACCGTTACAACTGGTATTAAACTAAATATCATTGTGGAAAAATATCACTAGTTTTTCAAAAAAGGAGTGCTTCCCTTCATTAGGATGCTATACATTGCGTTCAATTAATCGGTAACTTTTTAAAATTAAAATGATCAATCGTTCATTGAATTGTCCTATTTCATTATGACGTCAATTCAAAACATTCTATTGTTCTAACGCTAAGGATCATAGTCGCCAGTGGGGGACAGATTCATAACAATAATACAGGAATACACAATAAAATTGCATTTACAAGACGGATAGGAAAGAAATGACAACAAAATGCCGATAAATATGAAAGTATAAACATAGACACATAACATACATAAAAATTAGATAATTTGAAGCTCAATTTTCAAAGAGAAAGAAGATTTAGTTGAAATAACCATTGTTTTCGGCGATTCTATCCCCCGCTAAAACACATCGTGGCGTTATAACGAAATAGGGCAATTAGATGCTTGTTTTTAGAATCATCCCCCATAAAACAGCTTTGTTTTTACGTAGTAGAGAAATGACAAAAAAGCGTTTGTTAAGATATGTTCTTACCCCTGATGATTGTCGAAGCTTGGTATAAAATTTAATCTTAAATACAACGTTGCTGAATCTTTACTCGTCATGAGTTTGTTTTTCTTGTTTTTTTTAAGAGAAAGTGATATTTACAGACACTATAATTGCTCCAGGGGTTTTTCACACTGCATGGCTTCATTTGAGTAGATACTAGAAGCTTCCTGTACAAAAGACAAGACAAACAACCATGCTGGATTGATCCACGTATTAAAACGATCCTGGAGATAAAAAAGATGTTACGAACATGTCTGAACACTTTGAATTTTGTGTTACTTTTTTAACCCACATCCCTTGAGCGAATAGATTAGAAATATGACTATTTGTTATGAATACTCAGTGTATTTGAGGTTTCAAGTAGTAGAAGGTTCAGAAAATAATAACATGAAAAGTCAAGTGTTCACGGTTCGAGTATCCTAACTGTAACTTGTTAGGCTCGAAATCTCAGTAGTTAGCAGTTAAGCAACAACGTCGAAATTACATAGAAATGTACCATGATTTAAATTATATAAAATATAATAATTTTATTAATTCTTGTTAAACAATATTCAAAATTTTAAAATGTAGCGTGACACATCGAAGATATTTTGTCGGCGTCAGTTATGTGTACTTTCGCTTTACTCACGATATAATTACTTCCAAGTAAATAATAAATTAATTAAGCATTCGTCATCATTTTATTTAATAGGATACAACTTAGACGATACAATATTCAGTTAGCTATTTACAAAGCCTTATATATCACATCAAATAAATACCCCACTAAAAGACCCAAAATTACGTCTATATACATTTTGTAAGCTGAATGTGTAAATTTTGTTATGTTTTTGTTATTAATGAAGGTTTATTTTAGGGGCCGACCATTTAACTTTTGAGGGGGGGGGGGAGGGGGGATTTGGTCCGTGCACGAAATATTTTTTAGCCAGCTTGCACACGCACGAAATTTATTTTCAAAATCCCCCCCCCCCCCCCCCCCCACCCCCCCTCAAAAGTTAAATGGTCGGCCCCTTAACAGTTTTGGAATAAAATGGGTTGTTGACAACGTTCTGGTTTCGTGATCAGTTGAAAACGGTTTCGCTATCAAGGACTGAACTCAAGGACCTGTCATACACCGTGTCAGCCCTTGAGCGCCTTAATTAAGCGATGTTCAATATATGTCTCTGTCATATTGGTACATTATAGTTGTGATTCTACAGTGTGGTCTCTAACTCTTATATCTTGAGTTGACGACGAGTTAGCTGTACTATTATGTGCTCTTGAAGCTGTCTTAGTAGTTGGATAAATAATATACGCAGTTATCATGCATAACGATAACTCGATAACACGATTAGCTGTCTGGTACCCCCACCAAGGCCATGCTTCAACATAAGCCTGGTTTAAGTCATATAAATTATAAACTTCAAACAATGAATAAAACTCTAGTCCAATAGATGCTAGCCCAGCTAAGGCTACTAGTCCTGAGATGTATAAAATCCTCTTCGATCCTTGACTTGTTGTTTTGTTTGCTTCCGCTTGTCCGGCATCATTAACTTTGTTGATGTATTTCATTTTGGATTTCTCGTTCATTTTGACGAGCCACGCACTGTAGAGGAAGGCAAGGACCAGAGCCAACCACCATACAATAAGAATGGCTTGGCACACTATGAATAAACGTGCCAAACGAGGAGAAAATGTTACTATGAGATAAATCCCAAGGACGAGTACAAAATGAATGACGATGATGCTCGATAGGAATTTGATGTCTTGAAGTCTCTTTGCTATTAGAAATAAATTATTTACTTTAACGAAAGTAAAGTTTATAAGAGAGAATATCGATGTCAGACATGGATATCCCAAGGCAAAAACAATCCTATCAAACACAACTGGTAGATGGAGATATTTATGCCCTTCATATGGATCCAAGGCGAGATATAAACATCTTGTAAAAGAAAACATGAAAAGTAGTCCAGTTACTGCCGTGAAATAACGAGTAAGTGTTAATGTCTGAGCACGTTTTAATCGTACCAAGCAATACACGCAGAATGCAGCTAGAACTGCAAATAAAATGGCAAATCCGTAATTATGAACTTCCCACCATACATTCCATGTTGTGAAAGCTATACTCCATTCTGGTAGAGGCTCAGGATTTGATAATACATCATTCTCGG
Organism: Metridium senile; assembly: GCA_949775045.1. Classification (NCBI taxonomy): domain Eukaryota; kingdom Metazoa; phylum Cnidaria; class Anthozoa; order Actiniaria; family Metridiidae; genus Metridium; species Metridium senile. Next base: position 47,594,062 of record OX459096.1, read on the forward strand.
GTTCTGCAGAGGGTTCTTGTGTGGACGAAATCTCAGGAGACGCCATGTTGATGATTCAAAGTTATTTGGCCAATAGAGTGTGATATTATCAATGAGTCAGCTAACATGTTATTTCAGTGTTTAAATAATCAGCAGGCATATCATGAATAATTAACGAACTCTTGCTGTTAGCCCACGTGTCAATATCACAATAAATCGTTTAAAAGAGTGATAATGACTAAAACAAACACAACTGTCTAATTATTTCCGGTGTTAAAAATATTAAAAACAAATTATGGCTACGAAACATTTGCTGGGGTCTTTGCTTGCCTCCATGACCCAATACAATCTTGTGCGACATACCACGTACCCCCGTCTCACCGACAACAACATTACTCGAATAAGCGCCGCACGCTATATATAGTGCTACTCTAGAACAGCATTGCAAATAAATTTTTATCAAAAGCTATATTCTTCAGAGAAGATTTCTGTAAATACCATGCAAACGCGGCAACACTCAAAAAATCGATTTTGCTCATATTTTAACCATAGGTAGCCCTCAACATGAAACAAGTCATGATGCCTTTAATTAAGAAAAATACTGCATATTTTTTGGAATCAGTAAAGTAGTTAATTTTGTCATACGAGGCCGTCAAAGTTGACAGAAAAATTAGCGTCTCGATCGAAGCAGCGATTTGACGAAATGTTGTTTTTCGAGATTTTTCTTTTAAAACATGCAATATTTTTTTAAACTAAATAAAAGGTAAACATTGCTTGGGTTGTACTGATTTTATTTGATAGCATTTTGCTGCTAAAAAGAAAGAAAATGTGATCATTTATGCAAATCACGTCCGCGACTTGGCAGATTGAATGTGTTAGCCGACAGTAGAATATGCATAATAAGCAAGATTTTGCGAAAGTTCGCAGCTCAATAACTTCGCTCAATTACATTTACCCAAGCTGAATTTTTTACAGTTATATATTCAATACCTTAACATTCAGAACCCAGATTATTATTGAAAAATTTTGTGCTGCACATAGTAAAATATTTTTTTGTTTTTACCCTACTTTTTCTAAGGCGAAAAGTATGACATAGAAAAATAAATAAAATAATACCTTTAAGTAACTCAATATTTCTATAAAAGCTTGAGTTTAAAGTTAAGATACCATTAAACAATATTATGAAAGTTTGGAGTCATCAAAGTAATAAATTTTGCCATACGGGGCCGTCAAAGTTGACATAAAAATTAGCGTCTCGGAGCAGCGATATGACGAAATTTCGTTTTTTGCGATTTTCTCGTAAAATATGCAGTATTTTTCTTAATTAAAGGCACCATGATTTGTTTCATGTTGAGGGCTACCTATGGTTAAAATATGAGCAAAATCGATTTTTTGAGTGTTGCCGCGTTTGCTAGGTATTTACAGAAATCTTCTCTTCAGTTCAAAGTCATTATATTTCACCGCTTGCCCATTAAGTTAACTAGCGAGTAAACTAGTATAGCCTGCGTCGGTGTTTGATATAAACGATAGGTAAAAAAAATGTTGACTTAACTTTAATGACTTTTCGAGCTTTTAATAGCCCTTCGTTGGAGTAAAAGAGTTAGAGTAAGAGAAATACTGAGTATAAATAAGAAGCGGGAAACGTGATGAACCAATCAAAACGCGATAGAAAATGTAGGAGGAGTTAAAGAACAATGGAAAAAATAATTGAAAGCGAATCGTTCATTCATATCATGCCGAAAGGTTGCTGTGTACCTAAGGAATAAATTATAGTCGCATTTCTTTAGATTTACGGTTATTGTTAGTTCCAGTTATACGACATATACCGAAAGCCGTGGTGCAGGACACAAGAAGGAATGTTCATCTCGAACAAAGAAATCTTTAAGTTTAAATTGGTAAATATTAAACAAGTTCTTAAACTGCATTCCCACTCATTATCGGTCTCTGCTCTAGAAAGCTTCTTTTTAGCTCTAAAAGGCTTTCTAAGTCACGATATATAAAATGTATTTTTTTAAATAAAAATTGCTCCAGCTGCCTTTGAAGTTTTTTAGCTTCTTTTTTCTCTATCTATATGCCGTGTGTAATGGATTATTAAATAAAAGAGGAACAAGAGCAAAGTCAGGTGAATTAGTTCATTATTGAATCTCAAAATATATCTACGCAAGAACGTTGTCCTGACTTTTGTAATTTAGTGGGGAGGAAATTAATTAAAAAGAAGATCACTCAAGCTGAACTCTTTCTTCAAGAAAAGGTTCAGCTTGAGTGATTTGCTTTTGTCTTTAAATTAATTCCTTCCCACTAAATTAATAAAGTCAGGACAACGTTCTTGCAATTAGTGTATATCTATATAATGGGCGATTGATTGATTCATTCATTCATTCGGTTATTTATTTTATTATTATTATTTTATTATTATTATTATTTATTTTTTGTAGTGCTCCATTGAGCAGAAGTTTGTGGGGGGGGGGGGGGGGGGGGGGGGGGGGGGGGGGGGGAGAATATCCGACATGTCTATGCAGGAGACTAGAGACCAAGCTAGTCGAGTGTTTGGACCTGCTTGAGAATTTTCCCAAACGTATCGAGGTTTGTGATCCTAGTCATTCTAAGTCAGGTCGGGTGCATTGCACAACCCTAAACAGCAGTAAAAAAATAACTTTTTATAGAATTACGTATACAAGTTTATTAGATTATTGGTGTAAAATTAAATCATTGATTACAATCCCTATAACACACTATAGCTAACTACAATATAATGTGCTCTTTTCGACTCGACTACGAGGAAGAAATGACAAAAAAGTACAGAATTTTGATGATTTGCATGTGAATAAATATTGACTTGAAGCCGCAAGCGCTACTGACCATCACTCAATTTTGAGTTTTGGTTGAGAAAGCAAGACTGATTTTTAAAATTTTAGCTTGGAAACAAACTTTTCTTGAACTTTTATATATTGATCCTCTGTTGTTAATGTAATTTATGCACTAAAATTATGCTATTTTCAGTCGCTAAAATTCAATTCTGAGAGAGAAAACGAGAAAAACAATGGACAATTTATACACCTACTTGCAAGAACGTTGTCATACAACATTTGAACATTTGTAATTTAGTGGATTAGGAATAAATTAAAAGTACAAAAGAAGATCACTGAAGCAGAACTCTTTCTTTTGTACTTTTAATTTATTCCTGATCCACTAAATTACAAATGTTCAAGTAATAGATCAAAAACGAGTGCGAGTGTTTGATCAGGGGTTCCAAACACCGAGAAGTGGATGAAAGCACGAGGCCGCAGGCCGAGTGCTTTCATCCGTTTCGAGGTGTTTGGATCCCCTGATCAAACACGAAGCACGAGTTTTTGATATGGCTTCTCAAACAATTCACTAAATAAAACATTTTGAACTTTTTATCAAATAATTAGTATCACCCTCTGAGCAAAACATCAATAATATATAACATCAACCCAAAACTTTCAACGAATTCGTTATTAGCTTAGTTGGTAAATCATTAGAATTGCAAGCCAGAGGTTCCCGGTTCGAGTCACAGGACGTCCAAAATAAAATAAAAAATAAATATAGAATAAAAATTAAATGTTAGGCAATTAGTTAGGTAGGTAGGTAAATAAACAGGCATGACAGGTAAAAAAAGAGATAGCAGTGGAATAAAGAAAAAAAAAGAGTAAATTGGAATGAATGAGAAATTACTTTTAAGCTAATTTATACAGTGTCTTGATCAGTGACTTGATCAGTGTCTTGATCAGTGTCTTGATCAGTGTTTGATCGGTGTATCAAGACCTATGCACGTGACTGAAATACAAAGTTGTAATTGGTCCCTGAGATAATGAATTATTAATGAGTTTGAGAAATGTTAATGACAACGTTCTTGCAAGTAGGTGTATGTGTTTTGATTGAATTTTGATTTGCAGTCACACGTGATTGCGCTCGCGCTTGGTATTTTCAATTATGTCTTTTTTTTTGCAGAATAATACGATTGAAATTTTAATTTTTTTCTTTCTAAATATGTCAAGCTTGACCTACTAGATTCTTCGCTCTCATGGTCTACGAGTCAATGGCCCATTCGGTGTCATGGGCTATTAACCCGTAGACCATTCGGGCTGCGACCGTCTAATTGTGAAATAGAAGATTTACGTTAAAGATTTACGTTAAAGATTTACGTTATAGATGTACGTTACGTTAATGACTCCTAATCCGGGCGAAACATTAACGCCCGAAAAGTAGTTGAAAAGTTTGGTTCCTTCAAAACACTGTGTACTTTACATCGATGATGCCGATGGCTGAGTGGCGGCTTCGACGGTGGTCGCGTACTTGTTGAAATCATACTCATCCACACGAATACATCGATCCTGACAATCACAAGCATTACTACAATGAGGGCTAAGAAACTCCATGTTATTCTCTGCCCACACGGTAGCAATGTCGTTGACTACACGATCCATCATGTCTTCTGTGTGCATGGGGGTAGGAGCGATACGTAGCCTTTCCTCTCCACGTGCTACGGTCGGGTAGTTGATGGCCTGGATGTAGGTGTTGTACTTGGTCATCAATTCATTAGAGATATTTGTGCATTTAGCTGGGTCGCCAACCTGAGATTAGAATGTTAAGGGAATGTATTCTGTTACTATGGTAACAAGTAATCAAAACAACCCCTTCTACTTACATGTACTGGTACTATGGTAACAAGTAATCAAAACAACCCTTCTACTTACATGTACTGGTACTATGGTAACAAGTAATCAAAACAACCCTTCTACTTACATGTACTGGTACTATGGTAACAAGTAATCAAAACAACCCCTTCTACTTACATGTACTGGTACTATGGTAACAAGTAATCAAAACAACCCTTCTACTTACATGTACTGGTACTATGGTAACAAGTAATCAAAACAACCCCTTCTACTTACATGTACTGGTACTATGGTAACAAGTAATCAAAACAACCCCTTCTACTTACATGTACTGGTACTATGGTAACAAGTAATCAAAACAACTCCTTCTACTTACATGTACTGGTACTATGGTAACAAGTAATCAAAACAACCCCTTCTACTTACATGTACTGGTACAATGTGCGATGGAGCAGCAATAACAGGAAGACCACGCTGGACCAGTTTATTCCTCAATCTCTTGGTCACAGCCTGATGATTAGCGCGAAGCTCGCGTCCTTCCTGGCCCGACAGAATCTCAATGGACTTCCTGGCTGAGTTGATGATGACAGGAGGGAGGGAGGTAGTGAATATAAAGCCTGCTCCATAGCTACGTATAGTATCAATCAGGGAGGCAGTACCAGCAACATAGCCTCCTACTGCACCAAAGGCTTTACCTAGGGTACCGGTGACGATATCTATCTCGTCTAGAAGACCATCTCGTTCACCTACACCGGCACCATGATCACCGTACAGACCTACAGCATGGACCTGTGGGAGGGAGGGGTGAGATAATGTGCCAACAAGTATATATACTTCTGAACTAAAAATTAAGGTTTAATTAATTTTTACATTTTTCTTTACAGTTACATCTATGACAATAAGTTTGTTCGACTATTGTTTGGTTGATTAACTGTTTGGGTGATGGATTTGTTTGTTTTTCTTTGTTTTTCTTTGTATAACCCTTTCATTCAATAATCCATTTGCATGATGACGTCATTTTACTACCAGTACCCAGAATGCTTTACGAATTTGCTTTCTTATTCAAATTCTTATTCCCTCTTGAGAATACTAGAACACTGATGAATTATTTAATACAAGAAAGTAGGCAAAGCATTCTGGTACTGGTAGTATGTATATAACGCTACAATGGCCTAGTATTCCCTCTATCGTTCTTTGGTTTGCTATGTTGTTCGTCAATAAGCAGGCTTATATGAATACCTCATCGACAAAGGTAAGAGCACCATACTTGTGTGCCACATCACAAAGATCCTTCAAAGGACAAATATTACCAGTCATAGAATGGACCGTCTCAAAGACAACAATGTTAGGAGCCTGGGGATCAGCGGCCTTCAATAACATCTCAAGATGAGAAGGGTCGTTATGACGGAAAATCTTCTTTTTAGCGCCACTGTTACGAATCCCTTGAATCATAGATGCATGGTTACCAGCATCAGAGAAGTATGTACATCCTGTAAGGTAAGAAGAACATTATGAAGACGATGATGATAATGATGATGGCGAAGGTGATGTTGATGATGATGGTGATAAAGATAATTACGATAATAATCAATAATCATGGTAGTGGTAGTGGCAATCCACTATGATGATGATAATAATAATAATAATAATAATAATAATAATAATAATAATAATAATAATAATAATAATAATAATAATAATAATAATGATGATGATGATGATGATGATGATGATGTTAAAGATGATGATGATGATAATGACAAAGGAAATGATGGTGTGTGTATTACCAGGTAGATGTTGTCCTACACAATGGATAGGGTGTGTGTATTACCTGGTAGATGTTGTCCTACACAATGGAGATGGTGTGTGTATTACCTGGTAGATGTTGTCCTACACAATGGATAGGGTGTGTGTATTACCTGGTAGATGTTGTCCTACACAATGGATAGGGTGTGTGTATTACCTGGTAGATGTTGTCCTACACAATGGAGATGGTGTGTGTATTACCTGGTAGATAGTGGTATTGGTGTATGTATTACCTGGTAGATGTTGTCCTAGAGTGTACAGTGTAGTATGATTAGCTACATAGCATGACGTGAACACCAATGCTGCCTCCTTGTTATGCAGCCTGGCTAGTTGTTCTTCGAGGGCTTCATGGTAGCTAGTTGTACCAGAGATGTTGCGAGTACCTCCTGACCCAACACCATGGTCTTGAAGTGTTTCCCTGCAAAATACATCATCATTTTGATCATATTAGCAAACTACAATTTTTATTATATACATCATTATAATAATCATCCTCATTCTCACTATCATCAGTAATTATAAGCATCATCATCATTATATATAATCATGTGGTTCATCATCATCATAATATTCATCTTTATTATATAAATATCATCACCATCATCACCACTATTAATTCACCCTCCTCCCTGTCGATCCTCGCCACCATCAACATCATCATTAACACCTCGATCCTTTTGATTATTACCACCATCATCGTATCAACATCATCATTAACACCTCCATCCTTTTCATTATTACCACCATCATTGTATCAACATCATCATTAACACCTTCATCCTCTTCATTATTACCACCATCATCGTATCAACATCATCATTAACACCTTCATCCTTTTCATTATTACCACCATCATTGTATCAACATCATCATTAACACCTTCATCCTCTTCATTATTACCACCATCATCGTATCAACATCATCATTAACACCTTCATCCTCTTCATTATTACCACCATCATCGTATCAACATCATCATTATCATCACCATCTTCTTAAATATTACCACCATCATCGTATCAACATCATCATTAACACCTTCATCCTTTTCATTATTACCACCATCATCGTATCAACATCATCATTATCATCACCATCCTCTTAAATATTACCACCATCATCGTATCAACATCATCATTAACACCTTCATCCTTTTCATTATTACCACCATCATCGTATCAACATCATCATTATCATCACCATCCTCTTAAATATTACCACCACCATCGTATCAACATCATCATTAACACCTTCATCCTTTTCATTATTACCACCATCATCGTATCAACATCATCATTATCACCTTCATCCTTTTCATTATTACCACCATCATCGTATCAACATCATCATTAACACCTTCATCCTTTTCATTATTACCACCATCATCGTATCAACATCATCATTATCACCTTCATCCTTTTCATTATTACCACCATCATCGTATCAACATCATCATTAACACCTTCATCCTTTTCATTATTACCACCATCATCGTATCAACATCATCATTAACACCTTCATCCTTTTCATTATTACCACCATCATCGTATCAACATCATCATTAACACCTTCATCCTCTTCATTATTACCACCATCATCGTATCAACATCATCATTATCACCTTCATCCTTTTCATTATTACCACCATCATCGTATCAACATCATCATTAACACCTTCATCCTTTTCATTATTACCACCATCATCGTATCAACATCATCATTAACACCTTCATCCTCTTCATTATTACCACCATCATCGTATCAACATCATCATTAACACCTTCATCCTTTTCATTATTACCACCATCATCGTATCAACATCATCATTAACACCTTCATCCTCTTCATTATTACCACCATCATCGTATCAACATCATCATTATCATCACCATCCTCTTAAATATTACCACCATCATCGTATCAACATCATCATTAACACCTTCATCCTCTTCATTATTACCACCATCATCGTATCAACATCATCATTAACACCTCCATCCTTTTCATTATTACCACCATCATCGTATCAACATCATCATTAACACCTTCATCCTTTTCATTATTACCACCATCATCGTATCAACATCATCATTAACACCTTCATCCTTTTCATTATTACCACCATCATCCTATCAACATCATCATTAACACCTTCATCCTCTTCATTATTACCACCATCATCGTATCAACATCATCATTATCACCAACCTACTTATCTTCAATATCGTCATCATCATTCTTATCTTAATTATGTACCCTTTCCGAGAAACTATGTCAGCCGTGAAACGAGAAGCATTCATGCTAGTAGCGCAGATAGTAACCTATCTATACTTTACTGATTAGTAAAGTAACTTATTAGGCCAGAAAAAGGCGTGCCGAATAAACATTTAGTAACATTTTTTAAAACGATCCATGATCCTTCACGCCACTAGCTTGTATTGGCTTTTCACGAGTGACAAACTTTCTCGAAAACGATGTAATCATCAATCGCAACCATCATTATTATGATCATCAATGAAATCAAACATACTATACCTAGCCTCTTGAAGTACTTCAGGGTGACGACTCATCCCAAGATAGTCATTACTGCACCATACCATCACATCCTCGCTATCAACCGCGTTACCCATAAATGATTTCGCACGGGGGAAAGTTTGAGCAAGACGGTTAACCTTCTTGAATACGCGGTACGTCTTGTCTGCTATTTTTGTTTGAATTTTGTTCTCAAAAAAGCTGTCAAAGTCGTAAGCTTGGTTTGATGTTTCGTGACGAAAAGCACCTGAAATGCATGATTAAATATATCAAATAAATGAATGAATTGAGGATAAAGAATATAATTGAATGAATGAATGAATGAATGAATGAATGAATGAATGAATGGATGAATGAATGAATGAATGAAAGAATGGATGAATGAAGAATGAATGAATGAATGAACGGAATGAATGAATGAATGATTGAATGAATGAACGGAATGAATGAATGAATGGATGGATGGATGGATGAATGAATGAAAGAATGAATGAATGAATGAATGAATGAATGAATGAATGAATGAATGAATGAAGAATGAATGAATGAATGAACGGAATGAATGAATGAATGATTGAATGAATGAACGGAATGAATGAATGAATGGATGGATGGATGGATGAATGAATGAAAGAATGAATGAATGAATGAATGAATGAATGAATGAATGGATGGAAGGATGAATGAATGAATGAATGAATGGATGAATGAATGAATGAATGAATGAATGAATGAATGAATGAATGAATGAATGAATGGATGAATGGATGAATGAATGAATGAATGAATGAATAAATAAATAAATATGTAAATCTATCTGCATTATAACCAAAACGTTCTATATGAGATTGTACCTGGAGATGAGGATTGCGAAGACATTGTTTGAGTAGCATCTGTAGCCAAAGAGGCACTTCGTAATTTATTGTTAAAACTACCCTTTCTCACACCAGGAAAGCCATTAGACAACAAACGCTTTTGAGTAAATGTTGCTGTTTAAAAGGAAAACATTGTCATTTTTTGCAAAGGTGTTATTAACATGTTGTAAAAAAACTCATGAAGTTCAAAACGGTGCCTGTGTTTTTTGATTTTTGCTTCATTCAAAAGTAATTAAGGATAAAACTGCAAAATAACCTATGATTTTAGTACCTATAGATACAAAAATTAATAAAAAAAATAACAAAGCGCATAATAAAAAAACGCGGATACCGTTTTGAAGTTGATGAGTTTTTAACAGATTGGTTAAATATTTCGGGACTACAAACTTATTAATTTTGACTAGTCGGATTTCGTTAAAATAGCAATATCATTAAAACTAAATATTATTTATTAAAACCAATAATGAAAACGAAATATTTGTTTATAAAGCTTTAAGAATATGTATACTTTATTGGGAATATATTTCAAACTGTACGCACTACGCGGCTTTCAAAAAGACACCTCGATTTTGTCCCATGTATACAGCCGCCTCCACCCCTCCAAAGACAAGAAACCGCCGATTATTATGCAACAAAGAGAGCTAAAATGGGTCAGGCTACTGAATGGTAAATACATTTTCATTGGCATTATTATATTCAAAAACAAAAGAAACCTCTGATTATTGTGCAAGAGAGAGAATAATGGGGCAGGGTAGTGAATGGTAAATATATTTTCATTTGCTGATAACTAATTAAAGTTTGGCAAGCCTATTGCTATTATATTCAAAAACACAAGAAACCGCCGATAACTGTGCAAGAGAGAGAATAATGGGGCAGGGTAGTGAATAGTAATTAATATATACCAGATAATCACTTCGGCACACAGCATTCGTGGGTATATAACCCCACAGCTGCCTGCAATGAATATACCCACGAATGCTGCGTGCCTCGGTAATTATCTATTAACTGTATATTGTATAAAACGGCGGGTTTATTTCAAAGTTCACGAGGAATTTTTTAATTAACAAAATTTTGTTGTAAGCCGGCGTACATGCCTGACTGAGTCTATAGAAGCATGACTATTGTGCAACTGAATACTGAAAGCCCTATTCTTTGTATATTCTTTGTCAGAAACGAATGTACAAATATGACGTCTAATTTGACTGGATATTTTGCAGAATTACATAGAATATTACCTCCTACCAATATATGTGGCTTCATAGCTCAGTTGGTAGAGCATTGCACCAGTACTGCAAAGGTCATGGGTTCAAATCCCGTTGAAGTCCCGAATTTTTTTCGGGCTTCTATAATTGCAATTGCATAAATTGCTTATTTCTCCGCGACGATCAAAATCATACACACATCATATAACCGCGAATCAGACCCACATACGTATCTACATAGAATTTACTCACTCATTCACGTGAAAGTATTTTTGAAAATGTCTGATACGTGCCGGATTGGAATATTTTGTGACGTCAATGACAATATTAAAATCACACCATATGTCAATATTGATAATACACCATATTATTATGCCATCCTACCTGGCCCCTAGGAAACGGGTACCTATTTGTTTCAGAAAAATGCCATATATATAGCGCTTTTAAATTGGATGCGCAAAGCGCTTTACAATAAATAAATACAATATAATATATAAAATTAATATGTGACAATGATAGTGATTTTTATATGACCGTGAAAGAAAAAAGACTATTTAGTTCGTACTTGTTGGTAAAGAACAAAAGAAAAAAATAGATTCAGAGTGTAATAACAACTATTAGTTTGCCAATTCTTTCACGGTCATATGAAAATCACTCTATTAACATTACTTTGAGGACTGCATCTGTTATGTAGTAAATTGTTTTTACGATCTATCGAGCTGTTCAGCTAAATCAAGCATCGATGGTTTTACCTTGGTAGCAAAGTAATTTAGCTCTGGTTTCCACCTGATGGTTGCATAATATTCATACCATTATCTCCCCGAGCAGGAGAGGATTATTAAAACTTAATATTTGCAGAATTAATCCTATAATTATACAGTATACAGATCTTTTCAAATCAAATAACTCGTATTTTTATATTCATCATACATAATATATATGTTGGTTGCCATTTTTGAGCTCGCTTTCTGCAGACAGAAAACCGTGTGAAACGGTACATTAAAAATGTCTATAGAAACTAGCGGCGGAGTAAACTATAGTATAGGCTGCGTCGGTGTTTGATACAAACGATAGGTAATATAATAAAATTTGTAGCACCGTAAAAAATGTTGACTTAACTTCACTAAAAATGTCTTTGAAATACTTTGAAATACTTAGAAATGTCTTCTTCTTCTTTTGCCCTTTGAATCATGTAAATCATTAATTAATTTTGATCAAGTGTTGATAAATATAATTTAGCTAGGTGTTGTCCTTTGTGCAAAAGGCATTAAAACAAAATAAAGAAAGTGACTTACAAGTAGCGTTTCCAGAAACGGAGGTCTGGAGGTCCAGCATATGTACCAGCACTGGACAGCGCTTGGCATAGGAGAGTAAGGCAAGAGGTCGAAAGCAGCAGATAGAATTCGCTGCTGTTCTTGAAATAAACGGACATTTCTTGGCTAATTCTATCTTGAACATTGCTGTACCAGATCTGTCTTTGTTCTAACCTTCTTCCTGGCCACCAACGGCTGCAGGGGAGACTAACGTTCAAAGGGTGACTCAGGGGGGTGCACACGGGATTGGTTTATATGTTTGGTTGTGATATGGATGACATCTATAAACCTCAGACTCAGATTCTGGAGACTGACATGTTTTAATATTCACTTTAAAAATAAGATCTTAAAGATTTATAGAGTAGCGTTCAACATCGAGAGTTTCTTAAAGTGTGTTAAAATAAAAGGTTTTAAAGAAGTATACTAGCCTGTGTACATCTGTCCCCCCTCCCCTCCCCCCCCCCCCCCCCCCCCCCCTTCTTACGGGGAGAAACTAAGAAGAAACGTTTCTCCCCGTAGGGGGGAAAGGTGGGGACAGCTGTACACATGCTAAAATAAACAGGATATCCAAAAAAAAAAATGATTTGCCTTGATACGGGTTTCTAGGAATACATCAGCTGTGTAGATCCACTGGTTCTGATCGATTTGAAGATTTTATGGATACTTTGCGCAGGCACGGGATGTCAACGGGATGACGACGTGATGTTCATGATCCCTACCCCTAGACCTTCACGGTTTTTTTGTTCCCTCTCTCAGACATCGGAATTTATTGAAGCTTACTTACATATTTTAACATCAAACGAGGTGGTATCTAGTCTCGCCCGCAGCCGTTTTTAGTGTTGTCACGCAACGGGGAGTGTTGAATGACGAGACTAAAAACGGCTGCGGGGGGAGTCTAGTTTGTGGTTGTTTACTAGCACTGTCTCTGAAATACGTGCGAAAGTCCAAAATGTTTTATCGATTCTGTTAGAAGACAATGCCACCGAAGTTTTGGAGCAATAAATAAGATCCATGCATCCAAGTATATTAGTTGCGATATTTGCACGAAAACTCAGAATACAAACTTTATAATAAAAGCTTTTTTTAAAGGGAAAATGAAGAGATTTGCAAGCTGTTCTATCGAATTTACCTTCCAAAATAGATATCCCCCCCCCCCCCCCCGGGGGATGATGAAACACATATTTCTTTAAAAACCGTGAAATAAATAGCAAATTATGTTCATATTACCGACATCCTTTGCAAGCTTCTAAGTGTGGACTGTAGCTTCAGGTGCGACAACGATTTTTGAAATAGGTGTGTATATATATGCAGTATATGAACAATTTTTGAAGTGATCCACTGATCAATTTTTTGATGACGTACTTTCTTTGTTTCAGCCAAACGATAAACACAATTCGGAGCTTAATTACAAGCTTTAGTATTTTTGAAGTTACCGTTACCATTTATGAAGCGGTAGACTAATTGCTATCGAAAGAGCGAAAGACAGTAACCACCATATTAGTCGATTTTCGATCGGTTCCAACCATGGTTGGTTGTAACATCCACCGGCATCCACGACACACTTTTCTGCTGAGTCGTCGTTTTTACATTCGAAGATCTCGGGAATTCAAAAAGTGATCGCATTAGAGTTAATCCTCCTGAAGCCGTCTTACGTAGTTAATAAAGAGAAATTAATATATTTATAAGATTGACTTTTGATATATATCAGTATATATTATGCTTTTCAAAAATATTCAAAGATCCGTGACATTTTTGAAAAACGCTTTGAAAAACTTTGAACGAGTTTGTCCCAGATATTTTGATTTTCTCGTAATTGATCAATTAATATGTTGAAACCTATTGTATTCTTTGTTAGCTTTGCTGTTAAACCTTGTAGTCTTTTGTTGTTCCTTGATTGTCCGGTACATGGAGGAAAACAAAACGTGAGTCTCGAGGCTCTAAGACGCGTGACTTAACAGCTATTACATAACAACCAATTTAGTCTAACATCAGGTTATTTGCCCAACTGCAACTAGTAGAAGACTATCTAATTGTCGGATTTTTATTTTATTTTTGCCTTTTCTTTTGCGTTACACAAGATTATTGATCTTTTTTGAAAACTACCCCTGCTAACATTCAAGTGAGTTCTCGAGCGCTGATTGGTGCGAATGAATGTTGTTGCATGTCCATGCATGTGGAACATGTACAGCTTTTTAGTGTCATTCTAAGGGGGGGAGGGGGGGGGGGGGAATTTGTGCGTTAATGCTAACCTGGGAGCTTTCTTTGATTTTGTAATCCATCCAAAAACTTTACACCAAAGTAAATGAGGCTGATTTATAAGTATTAAAAGTTAAAAAAATTCGTCGGTCAGGTTGAGCTTGTGCTTCAACAATGAACAAACGCTACAAAAACTTAGCCTCCTCCGCAGGCATCTCTTATATCTCTTTTCATCGGGCTTCCTGTGGTGAGGAGAAAAAAACAACCTCGTTCCCAGGGCCCTCTCTCTTCGCTTTTGGGTGGGGCGCCCCACCCAAAAGCGAAGGGAGAGGGCCCTGGGAACGAGGTCGAAAAAAAAAACGTTTCTCTTCTCCTAACTCGTCCCCAGTTCTTCCTGCCAAATATTTCAACACAGGAATCCCGATCGTGTCAACAAATAGGAGTAGCCTGCGGTGGAGGACGAGGAGGCTTATACAAACTAGTGAAATTAATTACACGACGTTTCGATGCCGAGCTCGAAATTATAATTACGGGTGAAAACAATATATTACAAGATTCTTGAATAAATAAAACATATTTGCATTAGTCTTAATTAATGTTCGAAAGAAGTTCGCTAATTTTTATATTTGTAATTAATTTTGTCAGTTAAAGCTATTGTTTTATTTGTCGCTTGTGAGTTCTGAAATTTAATTACACAAGCTTAAATTCAAAACTGTTACTCCGTTTTTGAGGCAAACTTATTTCGCCAAGTGGAACTGTTTGATTTTTCTTCGGCAAAACTGCATTACAGATATGCCTGGGCTCAACTGCTCAATGCTAATAGGTTTTGTGGTTTGCCGTGCAGGCTCGATTACAAAAGATTTGCTGTAAATCCTTTTTATCTTTAGACTGATGTGTTGTTTATGTAAATTTGTTTTACAGCAATTTTAACACATAGTGTAGATGAAAAGTCTCCAATCTCGTACCCAGCGCCCGCGTTACTTTTGGTCTGCGACAAAGAACGTGAGCTCTGGCATAAACCGTTTCTAGCAAAGTCCAGGATTTATTGGACTTCCGGTGTTACAGCGCATGCGTTAGCTAAATTACGCCCATCAGTTTGAAAATGCATGGGCCAATCAAATTCGCTCAGAAACGGTTTATGCCAGGGCTCACGTTCTTTGTCGCAGACCAAAAGTAACGTGGGCGCTGGGTACGAGGTTGAAAAGTCTCCAATCTCGAGCCCAGCGTCACGTCTGGCTTTTTGTCAGCGGTCTTATGGCGCCCGACATTAGACTCTGGGGGAACGGAATTTTCAGCTCCGATTTTGGAGTTCCGGTTTCTATTGCGCATGCTTAGTTAATATTATAATGATCTGTGGGTTTGGGCATCCTGTGTTACTTAGTACGTTAATGACGTTCAAAATATTATTGACCTAGTAGCATTTTAAATATTTTCTAAGCCAAAATATAAACATTTTCCTCACTAATGAAACATTTAAAGTTTAGGAAGGTTTTTTAACGGCCATCAGGGTTTATATAATGATATAAAAACGCGTCTAAATCTCCTTCAATTCAGATCACTTTAGCCGTCGATTTATTTATAGTTTCCAACGGTTATTAGTTTGCTTTCGTGGTACGATTGACCTTTAGTAAATAACTGGATGTCAGAGGAGTATTTTGTGTGTATTGGTGTATTCTAATTTGCTTCGCGACTCGATAATCATCGCTTAACTTAGGATAACTTAGCGGCGATACAATATCTCTTCGCTTCGCGACTCGTATATTTCATAAACGACGATATTTAATATTCTATCTAGTATTAAAGAACTGTTGACGTCGTATTACATGTAATCGCAAAATTTACATTTTGAATGTACATTTGTTTACATGATGGACCAATCAGAGATTTTACTTCGTCTGTTTCCGGTCTGACCATTGTATTTTCAAGGGCCAATCAGCATAAGCAGAGAATTCCGGTCCCCCAGAGTCTTACGTTACTCGGCTGGCCAAGAGGAACGAAGGCTCGGGGTTCGAGATTGAAAAGTCTCATAAAAGTCGTAATTTTTGAAACATGCGCAGTGATGTGCAAAACCGAGAAATCAACTGTATCGGCATCCATGGGGATTAGGAATATTTAATAAACTAGAGAAGTGCATGAAATTTGGTAATTGTCAATTACAGGCCCAGTTGTGAGAGACGCCAATTCTGTCATATATCAAGGTCCACAAAAAGCTGATAATTCTGATCCCTGATCCTAAAAAGCTTTAATTTGTCAATTAATGATTTGCTCTAAAATCACTGATCCGAGACGTCCTGTACAATAAACACCTAACAGGCTAACGTAGTGTTTCATATATTTAGGCCCCGGCTACACGGATCCGGATACTTTTGAAACCGCATACTTTTTGATGCGAATCGGCCTATCGTCCACACAAAACTAGTGAATCCGGTCACTGAAACCGCATACTTTTGAATAGGAAACGATCAACAGGATTCGTGTGGACGCAAATATCTCTGTGCGGTTTCAGCCGGATCGGATTCGTGTAGAAGAGGCCTTAAGCATGTTTCAAAAAAAAAAAAAAATGATATAGTGTCACATTGCGTGACACACAAGATCGTGACAATAATGTGTGACAATGGACGCGATTGTGTGATGTGAATATAGCAGTTTATTGATTAGTTTTCCGCATTGGTGGGATCTCATTAATATTGTTTTCAATCGTAAGCTGTTTTGCCTCACAAATCAAGGACTTCATGGATTATGGAAACGTCCATTATTCTGTAGCATTTTAATAATAATAATAATAATAATAATAATAATAATAATAATAATAATAATAATAATAATAATAATAATAATAATAATAATAATAATAATAATAATAATAATAATAACTTTATTTCTATAGCGCTTTTACATTGGATGCGCAAAGCGCTTTACAATAAATAAATACAATATAATATATAAAATTAATATGTGACAATGATAGTGATTTTTATATGACCGTGAAAGAAAAACGACTATTTAGTTCGTACTTGTTGGTAAAGAACAAAAGAAAAAAATAGATTCAGAGTGTAATAACATTACTTTGAGGACTGCATCTGTTATAATTGTTTTTACGACCTATCGAGCTGTTCAGCTAAATCAAGCATCGATGGTTTTACCTTGGTAGCAAAGTAATTTAGCTCTGGTTTCCACTTAATTAATGGTTGCATAATATTCATACATTATCTCCCCGAGAAGGAGAGGATTATTAAAACTTAATATTTGCAGAATTAATCCTATAATTATACAGTATACAGATCTTTTCAAATCAAATAACTCGTATTTTTATATTCATCATACATAATATATATGTTGGTTGCCATTTTTGAGCTCGCTTTCTGCAGACAGAAAACCGTGTGAAACGGTACATTAAAAATGTCTATAGAAACTAGCGGCGGAGTAAACTATAGTATAGGCTGCGTCGGTGTTTGATATAAACGATAGGTAATATAATAAAATTTGTAGCACCGTAAAAAATGTTGACTTAACTTCACTAAAAATGTCTTTGAAATACTTTGAAATACTTAGAAATGTCTTCTTCTTCTTTTGCCCTTTGAATCATGTAAATCATTAATTAATTTTGATCAAGTGTTGATAAATATAATTTAGCTAGGTGTTGTCCTTTGTGCAAAAGGCATTAAAACAAAATAAAGAAAGTGACTTACAAGTAGCGTTTCCAGAAACGGAGGTCTGGAGGTCCAGCATATGTACCAGCACTGGACAGCGCTTGGCATAGGAGAGTAAGGCAAGAGGTCGAAAGCAGCAGATAGAATTCGCTGCTGTTCTTGAAATAAACGGACATTTCTTGGCTAATTCTATCTTGAACATTGCTGTACCAGATCTGTCTTTGTTCTAACCTTCTTCCTGGCCACCAACGGCTGCGGGGGATTCTAAAGTTCAAAGGGTGTAGAGTAAACAACGAGTTCAGGTTTAATCAATGTGCAATAGCCCGTGGCGGTGTCAGTAAGAAGACTCAGGGGGGTGCACACGGGATTGGTTTATATGTTTGGTTGTGATATGGATGACATCTATAAACCTCAGACTCAGATTCTGGAGACTGACATGTTTTAATATTCACTTTAAAAATAAGATCTTAAAGATTTATAGAGTAGCGTTCAACATCGAGAGTTTCCTAAAGTTTGTTAAAATAAAAGGTTTTAAAGAAGTATACTAGCCTGTCTACATCGGTGCCCCCTCCCCTCCCCCCTTCTTACGGGGAGAAACTAAGAAGAAACGTTTCTCCCCGTAGGGGGGAAAGGTGGGGACAGCTGTACACATGCTAAAATAAACAGGATATCCAAAAAAAAAAGATTTGCCTTGATACGGGTTTCTAGGAATACATCAGCTGTGTAGATCCACTGGAGAGTTCTGATCGATTTGAAGATTTTATTGATACTTTGCGCAGGCACGGGATGTCAACGGGATGACGACGTGATATTCATGATCCCTACCCCTAGACCTTCACGGTATTTTTTGTTCCCTCTCTCAGACATCGGAATTTATTAAAGCTTACTTACATATTTTAACATCAAACGAGGTGGTATCTAGTCTCCCCCGCAGCCGTTTTCAGTGTTGTCACGCAACGGGGAGTGTTGAATGACGAGACTAAAAACGGCTGCGGGGGAGTCTAGTTTGTAGTTGTTTACTAGCATTGTCTCTGAAATACGTGCGAAAGTCCAAAATGTTTTATCGATTCTGTTAGAAGACAATGCCACCGAAGTTTTGGAGCAATAAATAAGATCCATGCATCCAAGTATATTAGTTGCGATATTTGCACGAAAACTCAGAATACAAACTTTATAATAAAAGCTTTTTTTAAAGGGAAAATGAAGAGATTTGCAAGCTGTTCTATCGAATTTACCTTCCAAAATAGATACACCCCCCCCCCCCCCCCCCCGGGGGATGATGAAACACATATTTCTTTAAAAACCGTGAAATAAATAGCAAATTATGTTCATATTACCGACATCCTTGGCAAGCTTCTAAGTGTGGACTGTAGCTTCAGGTGCGACAACGATTTTTGAAATAGGTGTGTATATATATGCAGTATATGAACAATTTTTGAAGTGATCCACTGATCAATTTTTTGATGACGTACTTTCTTTGTTTCAGCCAAACGATAAACACAATTCGGAGCTTAATTACAAGCTTTAGTATTTTTGAAGTTACCGTTACCATTTATGAAGCGGTAGACTAATTGCTATCGAAAGAGCGAAAGACAGTAACCACCATATTAGTCGATTTTCGATCGGTTCCAACCATGGTTGGTTGTAACATCCACCGGCATCCACGACACACTTTTCTGCTGAGTCGTCGTTTTTACATTCGAAGATCTCGGGAATTCAAAAAGTGATCGCATTAGAGTTAATCCTCCTGAAGCCGCCTTACGTAGTTAATAAAAAGAAATTAATATATTTATAAGATTGACTTTTGATATATATCAGTATATATTATGCTTTTCAAAAATATTCAAAGATCCGTGACATTTTTGAAAAACGCTTTGAAAAACTTTGAACGAGTTTGTCCCAGATATTTTGATTTTCTCGTAATTGATCAATTAATATGTTGAAACCTATTGTATTCTTTGTTAGCTTTGCTGTTAAAACTTGTAGTCTTTTGTTGTTCCTTGATTGTCCGGTACATGGAGGAAAACAAAACGTGAGTCTCGAGGCTCTAAGACGCGTGACTTGACAGCTATTACATAACAACCAATTTAGTCTAACATCAGGTTATTTGCCCAACTGCAACTAGTAGAAGACTATCTAATTGTCGGATTTTTATTTTATTTTTGCCTTTTCTTTTGCGTTACACAAGATTATTGATCTTTTTTGAAAACTACCCCTGCTAACATTCAAGTGAGTTCTCGAGCGCTGATTGGTGTGAATGAATGTTGTTGCATGTCCATGCATGTGGAACATGTACAGCTTTTTAGTGTCATTCTAAGGGGGGGGGGGGGGGGGGGATTTGTGCGTTAATGCTAACCTGGGAGCTTTCTTTGATTTTGTAATCCATCGAAAACCGCATAAAAAGTGGAAAATACTCTTTAAAAACTTTACACCAAAGTAAATGAGGCTGATTTATAAGTATTAAAAGTTAAAAAAATTTCGTCGGAAAGGTTGAGCTTGTGCTTCAACAATGAACAAACGCTACAAAAACTTAGCCTCCTCCGCAGGCATCTCTTATATCTCTTTTCATCGGGCTTCCTGTGGTGAGGAGAAAAAAGCGAAGGGAGAGGGCCCTGGGAACGAGGTCGAAAAAAAAAAAACGTTTCTCTTCTCCTAACTCGTTCCCAGTTCTTCCTGCCAAATATTTCAACACAGGAATCCCGATCGCGTCAACAAATAGGAGTAGCCTGCGGTGGAGGACGAGGAGGCTAATAAAAACTAGTGAAATTAATTACACGACGTTTCGATGCCGAGCTCGAAATTATAATTACGGGTGAAAACAATATATTACAAGATTCTTGAATAAATAAAACATATTTGCATTAGTCTTAATTAATGTTCGAAAGAAGTTCGCTAATTTTTATATTTGTAATTAATTTTGTCAGTTAAAGCTATTGTTTTATTTGTCGCTTGTGAGTTCTGAAATTTAATTACACAAGCTTAAATTCAAAACTGTTACTCCGTTTTTGAGGCAAACTTATTTCGCCAAGTGGAACTGTTTGATTATTCTTCGGCAAAACTGCATTACAGATATGCCTGGGCTCAACTGCTCAATGCTAATAGGTTTTGTGGTTTGCCGTGCAGGCTCGATTACAAAAGGTTTGCTGTAAATCCTTTTTATCTTTAGACTGATGTGTTGTTTATGTAAATTTGTTTTACAGCAATTTTAACACATAGTGTAGATGAAAAGTCTCATAAAAGTCGTAATTTTTGAAACATGCGTAGTGATGTGCAAAACCGAGAAATCAACTGTATCGGCATCCATGGGGATTAGGAATATTTAATAAACTAGAGAAGTGCATGAAATTTGGTAATTGTCAATTACAGGCCCAGTTGTGAGAGACGCCAATTCTGTCATATATCAAGGTCCACAAAAAGCTGATAATTCTGATCCCTGATCCTAAAAAGCTTTAATTTGTCAATTAATGATTTGCTCTAAAATCACTGATCCGAGACGTCCTGTACAATAAACACCTAACAGGCTAACGGAGTGTTTCATATATTTAGACCCCGGCTACACGGATCCGGATACTTTTGAAACCGCATACTTTTTGATGCGAATCGGCCTATCGTCCACACGAAACTAGTGAATCCGGTCACTGAAACCGCATACTTTTGAATAGGAAACGATCAACAGGATTCGTGTGGACGCAAATATCTCTATGCGGTTTCAGCCGGATCGGATTCGTGTAGAAGAGGCCTTAAGCATGTTTCAAAAAAAAAAAAAATGATATAGTGTCACATTGCGTGACACACAAGATCGTGACAATAATGTGTAACAATGGACGCGATTGTGTGATGTGAATATAGCAGTTTATTGATTAGTTTTCCGCATTGGTGGGATCTCATTAATATTGTTTTCAATCGTAAGCTGTTTTGCCTCACAAATCAAGGACTTCATGGATTATGGAAACGTCTTTTATGCTTCTTCAAAATAACAATAAAGGCGGAAACTCTGCAAAGCCCATGCACCTGGCCACCTAACGAGCAGCCATCTTATTCAAGTTGGTCTATATATTTGAATTAATTTTTACAGCTCGACTAGCGTAAGACTTATTTGCTTTAAAATTCGCTTCTTCGTTCGGCTTGAATTATTTTATTCACTATAATGTGAATTGACTTTTAATTGAACGGGAAATGACCAAGTGACGGTTTAAGAAGGATATTATATTTTACCAACTGAAAGTACCAACAGAAAGCTTCGTTGACATTGTTTGATTATCTGAAAGAAGTTGTTTCAGTAGTCGTTAACGCTTTCGAATAGGGCTCAACTCTCTTCATGTTAAATGCGATTTTTTAAAGTACACGAGCATAATAATTGTTCTTCAATTTATCACGGTTAAGACTTCAGCTGTCAAAGACTGGTCGTTTTCAAGTGCTTGATAGAGTGAATCATTCGAATTTTAATCGGAGTGGAAATGAGATATTTGAAGGTAAAAGTGATAGGCGATTCAACTGTTGGGAAAACATCCCTACTATCCAGATGGTACCAAGACAGTTATGAATGTCAAAGCCTGCATCATCACCTAAATGCGGAAAAAACATCGACTATGCCTCCTGTATTAGAGTCGTTTTCAGTCAATACAACAGTGAACTACGAGAATTATATCGTGTCATACTGGGATACTTGCACGTTACGATCTTTCAATGACATGGATTTGATCAAACTGAAGCCGTTGGAGTACGAAGACATCGATGTTTTTCTTGCATGTTTTGATATCTCTAATCCTAATTCGTTTCAAAACATCTCGACTGTATGGGTTCCTGAAATGAGGTTCTATGTTCCTGGGACACCACTAATCGTGATTGGAAATAAAGCTGACTTACGTTCCAGGTAAAACAACATTTTCAATATACTATCAAAAAACGTTTTTAGTTTATACGAGAAAAAATAATAACTTAATGTTTATATTTACATGTTGCTTTCGTTCTTCAGTTCGCAATGATGTTTTCAACATTTTTTTTATAGCACAATAGTAAATCGGATAGTAAAGGTATTAAAAACAAAGTGGAAATTGCTCACTTTTTTCATTGAATATAATTGTTATTATTTCAAAGTTTTGGGTCGACTTTTTACAGTATTATACGTTAATAATAATAGCAATATAATACTAAAGTCATTATTCACACGTCAAATTAATAAAATATTTGAATATTCTTAAATTGCTTTCACTTTCATAACTGTCAGTTTATTCTTTTTTTGTTTGTGTTCGGAACCGAATTCATTAATGAAGGTTTGCATTTGCCTAGTGATCCGTCGTTTTCTTTAATTGAAAATATATTTGAGTCTAAAGCTCACTTTGATCATTAATGAACCATATCTACATATCAGCTGTCTGCTTGACCTGGCGGGCGAACCATAATATTAATGTTGTTTTATTTTCTATTTATTCATTTATTCTTTCACTTTTCCATCCATTCATTATTAAAGACATTCACATACATTTGTCCTAACTGAAGACACTCACATAAACGTATCTTTATTAAACGTCTCGTTGCTAAAAAATAAAAAAAGATATCTTGATGTGCTTATTGCTAAACCTGGAGATAACATGTTGTTAACGTTATAGAAGAAAACAGTTTCGACCCTTAGTTATAATGATAAAAACGAAACAAGTGTAAATTGTCCACACTTTAATTGAAAGTATGGTTTGGGATAATGTTGGTGATACCCTCGCATAAAAGATACAAAAGGTTGCAAAATCGAGCGACCCGTATATATAATTACTGGCGAATATTACCGTTCTGTTGACTAGTGAATTATGCCAAGAACTAAACTTGCCAAGTACTAATACTAGTTTAGATAAAAAAAGCGATAACGATGTTTGAAGATTGAAGATTGATTAAAGATTGTACATGGTTTTGCCCTCTCTGTCTTAATAGTGTGTTTTCGAAACACTTCGCATCAAACGCATATCAACTTCATCAGTCATTCTAATAACAAGTTTACCAGATGCCAAATTAACATTATATAAAAATGGCGTTGCTTCAATAGGGGGTAAAGTATATGGAACTCGCTTCCAGGCTCAATAAAGGAAGCGCAATCTCTATCTAATTTTTTTTTTTTAAAGGTTAAAACATATTTATCTACATCGACAGCAAATCGATGCTTATTTATACACAGTGAATACAAATTAACCTTACTCAATCATCCATCTATTCGTTCGTTCGTTCGTTCGTTCGTTCGTTCGTCCATTCATTGATTCATTCGTTATAGCCCCCCTAACCACAGGCAACCCAAACAATCCATTTTTACTGTTATTATTATTATTATTATTATTATTATTATTATTATTATTATTATTATTATTATTATTATTATTATTATTATTATTATTATTATTATTATTATTATTATATTATTATTATTTTAGAGCATTGTTTTAATATTTGCCTACCTGCACTTAAAGGCTGGTCACAATAACATTTAACAACAACACAGGACTACGATATGTTCAAATTTATTTCAACGATATATACATACGTCTTTTTATTATTATTTCGTCCCATATATTTACTGTAAAAATAGATTGTTTGGGTTGCTTGTGCCCTACCACAATTCTGTTAGCTGTTCACCCAGAAATATTTTAGAAATCGTTTATTGTTCATTAAACAACTCATAAACAACTCTAACTACAAACAGTTTATCATACTACACATCAGTCAAACTTCTTGCGGTGATATAGTTGCCGTTTGTGAGTTGTTCAACGAACAATGAACGATTTCTAAAATATTTCTGGGTGCCCACGGTTTTGTGATTCGCACTGTAATTATTTTCATAGCTTCACTTATTAAAGTAAGATTTTTTTCTGTCAATAAACTATATATTTAATTGGATATATTATGTTTTTTTTTTAGTAATTCATCTGCAACAATAAGCCCCGAAAAAGGAATCGAGCTAGCTAAAAGACTAGATACCGTTTATCTAGAAACAAGTGCTCTGACAGGTCAAGGTTTGAAAGAAATGGTGGATGCAGCAATCCATAAGGCAATAGCGCGACCTAATAATCATGAGAAAAGAGCTAAAAGAAAACTGACTAGTCTTCCTAGAAGAACGTTGTTTGAGCCACCTATGCTTACACCACCAGGTGAGTCAGTTAGGCGAATTGAAAAATCTCATAAAATGTTTGAATAAATCTATGGTTAGTTCGCGTGTACGT
This sequence comes from Metridium senile, assembly GCA_949775045.1. Classification (NCBI taxonomy): domain Eukaryota; kingdom Metazoa; phylum Cnidaria; class Anthozoa; order Actiniaria; family Metridiidae; genus Metridium; species Metridium senile. The sequence continues at coordinate 47,619,454 of OX459096.1, forward strand.
ACTACCACGTGGTAATCTCTATACACGTCGCCTACTGAAGATTAGCAGTAGCAGTCGAAACGACCTTCGTCATTTATTTATCTCAAATTCACGATGAATAACCTATTTTATTATATGGCCTAAATATTTCTCGAATTCTGATTGGTTGACGCACGGTCCTTCCAAAGGCGTATTGGACCGTTTCTATGACAACAGTCCAATTTCCGTATTTTTTTAGACCGGGAAATTAAAAACAACTTGTAAAGTATTGCTGATAAAGATTTTGTTAAAGTTTTGCCTTTTCATACCTGCAAAGTGTTTTTAGCCAGTTTAGTATGTGTTTAATGCATTTTTATTCCTTTAATAATGAGAGATTCGGTTATTTTAATATTTGCTATATTTCGTGGCAACGCTAAGAAAATTAAAAAAGCCATATAATAAACGATTTATTAACCTCGCTTGTTCGGTCTGTACGGAAAAATATCAGACCTCGGTCATTTCCGGTACGCGCGAGGTCCGTACTGTCAAGACCTCGGTCTGATATTTTCCCGTACAGACCTCACTCTCGGTAAATAACCTCTTATTAATTTTAACTGATAACACTGACTCTTAATTTGCCTGTTTATTCCAGTTCCCGAAGAAATTATCATATCAGTACCAGCTTCTACCTACTCCTCAAACATGCGTGGGCTTTTTTCAAACAAAAATGTTTGTTCAGATTTGTCCATAAGAATTCCACAAAGCAACAATGTAGTACAACTGCATCGCATCGTTTTATGTATGGCAGCAGAATGGTTTCGAAATTTGCTTCTAAAACGAACTGCTTCGGCGGAAAAGGAACTCATTGAATCTCTTAGTGTACACCAAGATCAAGATACTACTACTACTAACGGTTTTGAAGCATTAAAACATTTTCTTGACTTTGTTTATACATTCGAGTTCAAACTTGATGGAAAGAGCGACCGTTTGGTTGTACATGATGTTTACAAAATAGCCAAAAGATGTCAGCTTTCAGAACTAGTAGAGTGTTGTGAAAATGTCTTAAGCAATCAAGATTATCTCAACATTGAGACGTGCAAAACTGCTAGTGAACGAAGAAGGCAAATGATCCGTCAACTGTTTGTTAACAAGCCCCTCCTTTCTGACGTCATATTCCTGGTTGAGGATAAACGTTTCTATGCACATAAAGCTGTTGTCATGGCAAGGTCTGACGTCATGGCGGCTATGTTGGGCGGTGGCTTTAAAGAGGGAAGCACTGAAAGAGAGGTGAGTTGATGTCAAAAATTAGTAAATGAATCGGATGGTTTAGCTAGTTATGTGATCGAATAATGATTAGACGAACAAAATAATAAGTATATAAATCATGATGCCAAGTTATTATAAACGATGAATGAGTGGAAAAAGATGGATGGCCCAGGAAAAAAAAAAAAGAATACTGAATGATCGATGGATGTATGAGTGCAGCAATGAATGAATGAATGAATGAATGAATGAATGAATGGATGAATGAATGAATGAATGAATGAATGGAGGGAGGGAGGGATGGGTGGATGGATGCATAATGGGTGAGTGAATGAATAAATGGATGATTTAATAAATGGAGGGAGGGAGGGAGGGAGGGAGGGAGGGATGGGTGGATGCATAATGGATGGGTGAGTGAATGAATATATGAATGATTTAATGAATGGAGGGAGGGAGAGATGGGTGGATGGATGCATAATGGGTGAGTGAATGAATAAATGGATGATTTAATAAATGGAGGGAGGGAGGGAGGGAGGGAGGGAGGGAGGGAGGGAGGGAGGGAGGGATGGGTGGATGCATAATGGATGAGTGAGTGAATGAATATATGAATGATTTAATGAATGGAGGGAGGGAGGGATGGGTGGATGGATGCATAATGGGTGAGTGAATGAATAAATTAATTAATAAAAGCAAACAATTTTCAGTTCTCGCTCGAGATCAAACGAGACAGCTGATATGCAGATATGTTTCATTATCAAATTAACGTAAACTGCCTATATTAATGGTTTCGGTTCCGCACAGAAACAAAGAAACTGACAGTTATGAAATTGAAAGCAATTTAAGAATATTGAAATACTTCATTAATTTGACGTGTGAATAATGACTTTAGTATTATATTGAATGAATAAATGAATGAATGAATGAATGAATGAATGAACGAATTGAATGAATGAATGGACGAATACTGAGTGAATGGATGAATACTGAATAGATGGGTGAATGAATGAAGAAATGGATGAACGATTGAGTCAGTGCAAAATGAATAAATGAACAAATGAAAGGATGAATTAATTAATAATTGGGAAAAGGATGTTGCGCCGTGATTCAAACAGCCAACATGACCAAATAAATGAATCACGAGAAAAAAACATATTCAAATGATTGAATGAATGATCGAATGGATAATGAATATCAATGGATCAATGAATAAATAATAATATGCATAAATGAAAAAATAACAAATAAATACTAAATAATGGAAGAAGGGAGTGAGAAAGGGGAGCGAAAAAAAGAAAAAGGTCGAAATGTAGACAAATAGATAAAAAATCAATATATGAATGAATGAATGAATGAATATAGAGAATAAAATAAATGAATCGCTGTCAATTAAAAAGATCAACTCTGCTTTGACAACTTGAAGGCTAAGAGGTTCATAAAGAAAGTAGTATCCCACTGCGAGTTTACGATTAACTATGCTAATGTCATGACTTCCCATTGATCTTGCTTACCATGACATGACCAGCTGCTGCCAACATATCTTTAATTATTGCATATATAGTCTGAGAAAACAGACGTTCTTTCGCTCCTCTTACACTGCACTTGATACTGAATATCAAAACGTTAACAAAATTGTGCATTATCTAGCTATTTATCACTTTGTTCGTTGGTTTTCTGTTTGTTTTTAGGTTTTTTGTTTGTTTGTTTGTTTGTAGGTATTTTGTTTGTTTGTAAGTTTTTTGTTTGTTTGTTTGTTTGTTTGTTTGTAGGTTTTTAATTTTTTGTTTGTTTGTTGTTTGTTTGTAGTTTTTTTGTTTGTTTGTAGGTTTTTAATTTTGTTTGTTTGTTGTTTGTTTTTAGGTTTTTTGTTTGTTTGTAGGTTTTTAATTTTGTTTGTTTGTTGTTTGTTTTTAGGTTTTTTGTTTGTTTGCAGGCTTTTTGTTTAATTATTTATTCGTTTGTTTGCTTGCTTGCAGGTATTTTGTTTGTTTGTTGTTTGTTTGTTTGTAGGTTTTTTGTTTGTTTGTTTGTTTGTTGTTTGTTTTTAGATTTTTTGTTTGTTTGTAGGTTTGTTTGTTGTTTGTTTTTAGGTTTTTTGTTTGTTTGTAGGTTTTTTTGTTTGTTTGTTTGTTTGGTTTTTTGTTTGTTTGTTTGTAGGTTTTTAATTTTTGTTTGTTTGTAGGTTTTTTGTTTGTTTGTTGTTTGTTTTTAGTTTTTTTCTTTGTTTGCAGGTTTTTTGTTTCGATGTTTTTGTCCTCAAAAAAGAAGAAAAACAACAATGACCATGAGAGGTCAACAATTGGAAAAACATACAAATTATACCATTTCTAAGCTCTATATTGAAAAACCTTTCTTTTTAGATTCGTATTGAAGACACTACTGGTGCTTTCATAGATCTACTGGACTACCTATACACCGACTCTTTACAAGAAAACCATTCAAGGGATTACAAACAGCTTCTTGTTTTAAGTGACAAGTTTTGTCTCCCTCGGCTGCGAGCTCTAGTTGAGCTGGCTATCTCCAACATGCTGAAGGTGGAAATAAAACAGAAACTTCATCTAGACAATGAAACTTGTCGACATGTTCTCCACAATTTGCTTCTTGCTGAGGTAAGCAAAACGCCCAATGGCGGATCTAGGGGGAGGTCCAACGGTTCAATGGAACCCCCTTTGTAACAACAATACACCGTCTGGAATCTCTTTTCTCTGCTATGGGCTACCTGTGGCGGATCCAGGGGGAGGTCTAACTGTATATAGTCAGGAATCTCTTTTCTCTGTTCTTGGGCTACCTATACGGTCACTAATTTGAGTAGGCATTGTTTATGACTAACAAGCCTCTTTTGCATGTGAAATCTCGAGAACAATGGTTATTCGGATACTCAAGTGCTTTAAGGCCTGGGATTTTATGGCAGACCGAAAAATTTTAAAATTGCAATAATTTCACTTGTATTCAATGTACTAAAATATATTTTGGAACCCAAGTGACAATTAGGCTCCTTAACATTTTGCGCTGGAAATAATTATAATTTGGTGGTCACGTGACCAGCAAAGCGGTAAAACGGAAATTTGAAAATGGGGTTAATCTATTGCATTAATTTCAATCCTTTTTGTGTCTTAAAATGTTAAAGACATATTTATAAACATGTTCTGGCCCAGAATGGATGACTTCATTGAAACGGTAAAGAGAAAAATGCATATTTGTGATCATATCACGTGATCAAGGGTTTGCTATGCTTGCACCAAAAAATTTACACTTTCATTAAAAACTAACATATACCTAAGTTAAATGATTTAACTTTTGAATCAGAATTACTAACATTTTATTAAAAATGGCTGCCTGACCCAGGCCTTAACACACTTGAGTATACCCTTTTCAATATTGTTCAGGACTGACTAGCCTCACATATATGTTAACACAGTACGTTTATTTTGTTCCCACGAGGCTAGTCTTAGTTAATGCTATTGATACAGTACATACACCTATTTCAAAAATCGTTGTCGCAAACTAAGCCACAGTCCACACTCTGAAGCCTGCAAGGGATGTCGGTATTTCTTCTCTTGTTATCGATTTATTCATAGCATATTTTGGTTGTACGTGTTTGTTTTATATGATTATAACAAGTTGTTGTTGTGGTAGATATAAATACAAATATCTCTTTAAAAAAACGTGCAATAAATCACAAATTAAGTCCATGTAACCGGTATCCTTTGCAGGCTTTAGAGTGTGGACTGTAGCTTCGGCTGCGACAAAGATTTTTGAGAGGTGTACACAAAATGGCCTGCATTATTACTATCTTGCGGTATACTGGCAACAGTGCAGGCTCTAACGACTTTCTATATTAATGAGGTTGCATGTTTTCCTTCTTTCGACAGGCTCACAATGCAATCCAGCTGTACAGATGGTGTTATTATATCGTCACTGTTTATTACTCTGACTTTGAAAAACATGAAGATCTGTCTCTATTGAGGCCTCAACTCCGAGAAAACCTAGAGAACCATAGATGGCCGTCATTGTCCTACCTTGCAGAACTTGAAGAGTATAAAAGAAAGACAAACAGATAAACTATATTTATTTGTTGCAAGTACGCGCATTAATCAATAGAAACGGTCGTTAGCTTAACTTATAATAGTGTATTTTATTGGTCTTCAGAAAACAGTGGACCCAACACTACCCCTTGCGGAACAACGTAGACCAAGTGAACTGAAATTAAATCAAAGTATACACACAACAAACTTTAGTATAGTTTCGCTGAAATTAGTTTATTATAAAATGAAATAAAAGTATACTGCTATAGTTTATACACAATTCCTATTATCACTACAATGTAGTTATATAATAAAAACGACCCCGAAAACGCATTTAGTGATCGGCATTGCACAGTATTAAGGATATAATAAATGCATTACTGGCCGTTCTATATCGCCACTCAACCCAGTTGTATTCTCTTTCTTAGCTTTCAAGCTTAAAATTAAAAATACAAAGTAAAAGGTGTCTGGTAAAAAAAACCCTGATCCTGTCTGAGAGATCAGATGAATTTTCAAAATGAAAGCATGTTAATGTAAACATTCTATCCTATATAAAACAGTTAATATATAATGAAAACGTTTATACAGAGAGCAGTTTCTCTAGAAACTGAAGTGAAAGCCGGCTGTTTTCAACAGTGACAACAGTTTTGTTGCAAATTATATTCCAAGACCGACAAGTATTTTAGTGACTTTAGTATTTCTATATTACCATGCCCATGCCTTCTTCTACATTTGCCCTGTCAAAATGTCCCTCTGTAAAAAAGCCTCTGCCAGCAGGGAATGTTAAAATTCTCAATACTCCGGTTTTACATTGTTTAGTACCGCTGTTCTATTCCATTATAAAAGGCGCAGCCTCGATTAGTTGTAAAATATTCACAAATACCATGCAAAGCACGGAAAATGCTATCACTTAACCACAAGAAAACACATTTAAATTTACTCCGAACCGAGATTATCCCTGTGCAAATCGTCTTTTGTCAATTGTACAGCGGTGCTAGATAACATGAAACTGGAGTATTGGAACGATTCCGCGATCACCAAAAAGGAAATTACCCAGCCTACATTTCGGTGTTAGAATGAAACATGCATCAAAAGTCCATTCAACGTTTTTGAAACTGCTGTAAAGGCCTTAGGCTAGATTTCTTGTCTCGCAAGTCAATAACGAGTTATTCCAGGAAATATGTAACTGGAAATGACCTACATATTGACTTGTTAAATACATAACAACTCAATTTTAAAATCTTTAAATATCGCTAAAAATCTAATTATATTTCTACAGTGTTAGGTTATTTCTTTAGTGAAATTTGCTGGAAATACTCCTTTAAAGCCTGTGATGGCATGAACACCCATCAACCAACCATCATCCTGAAAAACAAGCACACAGGTTTAAACGATTACGTTGTTGGTTAACTCGTGAAATACAATGAGTTTACTAAAGAACATAAGTTGATTGTAAAAATCACCATGTAACAGACAAATCCATTATCATATTCGTCCTCATTATCACCGGCATCGTCATGATCACTGTCATTATTATCACTGTCATTTGCAGCATTATCATCGTTATAGTCGCCATCTTTAACATCACCATTCTCGCGGACGCTGTCATCATCGTCGTCATCGTCGTCATCATCATCCTCATCATCACCAGCATCATCATCATCATCATCATCATGACATAATCATTATCATCATCATCATTTTGGTCGCCATCCTTAACATCACCATCTACGAAATTGTCGTCATCATCATCGTCATCGTCATCATCGTCATCATCCTCGTCATCAGCATCATCAGCATCATGACACATCATTATATCATTATATCATCATTATCATAATCATTATAGTCGCCATCCTTAATAACATCACCATCTTCGACACCGTCACCATCGTCGTCATCATCATCATCCTCATCAGCATCAGCATCATTATCAGCATCATTTTAGTCGCCATCCTTAACATCACCATCCTCGACACCGTCATCATCGTCGTCATCAACCTCATCAGCATAGCATCATGACATCATCATCATCATCATAATCGTCGTCTAACGTCATCGTGACAACATTGGCTTTTATTTCGCGTGTGTTTTTCAGCCGTACTTCAAACAACTTAAAAATAATTCACACCAGTATTTTGCTATACTTATCTCCACTAAAGTGATTATCCACTAACCTGCTCCTCTGGTTCGTCAAAAGGAATCACAAAAATAGTATCATTCTTCTCAAACGATAACTCATCATCATCCTCTGCTTCATATTTATGCGTCGCGTGGACCTGAAGATCAATGTTTTAAAATTATTACGCTGAAGTAAAAACGTTTTGACATCGTTTGACACTATGTCCATGAAATAGAATCAAATTCAGTGGCAACTTCACTTCACTTTACTAATTTTATTGTGCTACCTCTAAAAGATATGGATTGCACAACAACTGTTTGATACTACTTCAGTGGGCATTACTCCCTATATCAAAAAAGTAATATTTGTAACGAGATATTTTGTATCTCATATTTCTTGCTCTGGTAGAGTGATAGTGACTATCAGTGACTAGTGATCACTAAATATAATCTTTTTTCGCTTTATTTACAGTAATCAACAAAAACAATTGTACGTCTCTCTGCGATGTGATCCTACTATACTTTAACAATATTGCATTCACATAATAAATAGAAATGTGAGAGGGGCTGTTATTTTGTATTACTTGGTATATTTCTGTCTTTATCCAAAGGCCATCAGCATAAATATCCAGAGTAATAAAAAATGACTAGCCTTCTCGCATTTCTATTCATTATCAAACTGTATGTAAATATATTTCAATCAGAGTACTTACCCTATAAAGGGAGCCAGGTATCTCTGTTATAGTATCACTAGACTCCTTAGCTGGTTTCTAAATCAAAATCATACCATTAGAGCTGTCCTCATTAACCCGTGAAACCAGAGTTAATGGTGAAACAAAGTGTGAAGTGTGATAGTCAAACAACACTGAACAAAATAACACAATAGTCTAAAGAGTGTTTCACATGTTAATGAGAACAACTCTAATTTTGTCATTAGTCTCTATTTTCACACAACCATTATGCCTTCTGTTTGGGGGAGGGGGGGGGGGGGGGTAGATATTGTAATTCAAATTTGTTTGATTTCAATTACAATAGCTACCCCTCAGAAGGCATTATGGCTATTGTGAAAGTAGAGAATAAACTAAATCCTGATAAAGTGACTAATTTGGATAACTAAATATGTCTACCAAATATTGCAGCTTATAAAAACATCAGGGTCTAGTCCACTTGTTAATTTTGGAAACAATTTGAAAACTTTCTAGCTCAATTCCTGTTCAATTTTTTTTTTCTGACATAGTCTTCATAGCCCAAGTAATATATGTAGTTTTGTCAAAAGAAGAAATTACAAATCGAGTTTCAATAACAAATTTCCTGGTCAAAACTTTGAGTTAATCATATATATATCTAGATGGAGAAGCAATCTTTATTGAAACCAGTGTACAAAGACCACCTAAACTATAAACCTAAACTCAGACAAAAGGCTAAAGCTTGAAACATCAGTAAAGGTAAGTCAACATTTTTTACAGTGTTACAAATTTCATTATATTACCTATTGTTTATATCAAACACTGACGCAGTCTATACTAGTTTACTCGCTAGTTTCCATTTATAAATAAAGATAGATATACCTGAATATTTAATAAATGTGCCGTAAACTAAGCAATTTTAGCAAATATTATCATCATATCATAACTATAACTAAAGTTGTTATTTTGTTATCATTATGTTTGTACCGGTGCTATTTGCGGAGGTAGTGGTCGTGGTGCTGGTGTAGGTTTTACAACAGGTTGACTACTAGGGTCTTGTTCATCTTGTTCATCTGGTTCATCTTGATATGGTACAGGTAATGGTGGTTTGTTTGGTGAAGCAGGTGCCTGCTGCTCATCACTCATATGATTATCATTGAATGGATTGGTCGCTATAATCAAAATTGAAATAACAAATAAATAACCTACATGCTTCATCATGGCTTTGCTTGGGCTTCCTGTGCCAGCATCAAGTCAGAGATAACACAGGAACCCCAATGAAGAAATAAGAAGAGTTATGTTTGGAGAAGGCAGTGAAGTAAATGCGATTTTTTCGAAAAATATATATAGATAATGCTTGTTGGAAGGAGTTTCATAAAATATAAGTCAGTTCACAAACATAGAAAGGAACCCATCACATTGTAAACTTACCAGCTGAATTATCAAACAAGAAATTAAGATACATACCATCAGCTTCAGTGACTTCATCAGCCTCAGTGACTTCCTTGTCTTGACTTGTGCCTGTACAACAATGGAAACTATTTGAGTGATTAATGTCCAAAACATCTGGGGCCAGTTTTACGAAGCCTGGATAAAGTTATCCACTGGATAAGAGTTATCCAGTCTGTAGAATTTGTATAGGTTTTATCCGTTGGATAGGGATATATCCAATAGTGCTATTCAGGTTTCGTAGAACCCACCCCAGTGAGTTCCCCTCTCATATAGTCTCTTGTGCAGCTGCAATTTGTGTCATCATACAGCATTCTCTCCCAACATACACTGTGGCTGTACAGTTTGAATTTATTGGGGGAATTAGTGGATCTTGCTTCAGTGGGCAAATTATTCCACAATTTGGTGTCACTGAATTAGAAACTTCATTTCATAATCTCAGTGCATGGCTTAGGAAGAGTTAATTTATTCATTCTGTCTCTATGCATTGTATGAAATTATTGCAGTTTCTATTTCTTTTGTTTTCGTACCTTCAGAATCATCAGCCTTCACATCTTTGTCAATAGATAGTTTAGTTATGCTTCCTTGGTGAGAATCAGTTTGTCCAGAGTTGGAAAGTTGTTCTGCATCATCACTATCAGATATGGGGTTAACACTAGATGCAAAACAACAAAAATTAATGAGTGATGAAGTAAAAAGTATGCTTTCTGAGATCAGGTTAACACTGTTATGTATATATTCAACATATTCTTGTTTGTTTGTTTTTAGATAAAATTATTTTTTTGGCATTTTCTGTTCTAACTCTTGGATGCATTATGATGGCAACACACAACAGCTAATGTTTGTTCACATTTCTGTCACCTTGAAAATATTACAGTAACCATAATTAGCCAACTTATCCCCTTATTAAGTAAATTTAAATGTGTTTTTATTGTTTAGTGGTAACAATTAAGCCAATCTTGCCCCTGTAAATACACCTTTGTTTTAATAGTACAGCGACACTCGAAAAACATGAAACTGGAGTATCGCCCAATAATAGAGTGACAAAGTAGTTGTTATCTGAACTATTAATTAATAAATAAATGAAGAGATTGATATCAATAATTAATTATTAATCATTACAGCTACTAGACTTATTTAACACATGCATGGTCATGGCTATTGTCTTCAGTGGTTAATGGTGATATCAACTAACCTCGATAATTGGAAAGGTCTCCTAGTTGTATGTGTTCCTGATGATGCTTCAACAACCAGGCCATCAAGAAGATCATTCATTTGAGTTTTGATCTGTAAAATAATTTATAAAATAAATGAATAATTAATGAGAATTTAACAAAAGAAATCACAATCAATTAGCATATTAAACTTGTTTCAACTAGGATTTTCTCGGCTTGATTTTATTACTTTTATCTTGAAAATTTTAGTAAAATATAAAAGAACTATATCGCATACAGATCAGCTGCTCATATTGCATAATATTACATAAATGATAATCAAAACAAAAGACTTTATGATTCTAAGTTCAAAGAATTCATACTTTTGCTGCTTCTCTGTGGAATACTGCTTCTGCATTGAAAATACTTTGAAATGAAGACACGTAGAAAGCAATTCGACTGAAATGAATAAAAATAACTTGTTAGAATCAATATAAAATGTGATCTTACGATCAAAAACAATAGTGATTTCCACAAGTTAGAGCTCAGTTACAAGTTCAAAGCTTCAGGTTAAGTTTTCAGGGTTTATTAAGACTTAGAGAAGGCTTTACTTAATCAGCCTGTTTGTACCTGTAACCAAGCTTCTTTAACCTTCAAAAACAAACACAAATAGCACATCTTTCATATCTCAACTTACCTATCATAAAGTGCAGGTAGTTCTTCATAGAGTTCAGCATGTAGCTTTGTATAGACTGACTTTGCCTCACTAAATTCTTCCTGGGACTGTCAAAAAAAAAAAAAAAAAAATCATAGTACTATGTTCAATGTAATTATTAGTAGCAATACAAATTTATAAGCCAGGAGAAATTCTCTTTACACATCAATTAACCTCAACGGATATAATTCTTGAACTACATTTTTCCCCCCAAACTTTAATACATTATATTGCAATAGGCAATGAGCACAATTTCCCATTTCCTAGAACAAAGTATGATGGGAAACTTGCATTATTTTATGCAGGTTAAAATACATATTAAACAAATTGATCAGTTATTATGTTATTTCTACAAAAACAGCAAACAGTCATTTTAGCAACAAATAAAAAGTGTTATGAAACAATTTTTGAAAGTATTTCTGTAACAGTACAAAAACTTAATTTCCCATCATGCTTTGTCCAGAAAATGTCTCTCTTGCATATTGCCTCTCTACATTGCAAAGCCTTATGGGTGATCAATGTTCAACAGTCAATACATACAACCAGATGCACACAGCCAGATGTACACAATTGAATACATTTTAATTTTGGACACAAACCTGAGACAATTTCTTTTGATCTGCATTCTTTCCTTTTGCATTGAGAGTCTAATTTGTTAAGACAATACAGAGCAGTTAGGATTAACATGTTATTCAGGTATCTATATCAAATGAAGATAACTCTTAAATCATTACCTCAAAGTTGTGTCTTAATCTGTCATAATCAACTAGCTTTCTTCCATGTTTATTAATTCTTGCCTGAAAAACAACAACAGTATAGAGTAGAAGTTTACTTATAACTCTGTTGTAAATGATATTTATTTAATAGAAACAGGTTCCCATTTAAATCTGTACTTATGCAAATTTTGTTGATGTGTGCTAAACACACAGATCAACAATCAGAGAAGTTCACTTCAGAAATAATATACTTTGATTGGTTGATCTGTGTGTTTAGCACACATTAACATGCACACAATTTGCATAAGTACAGATTTAAATGGGAAAGTACAGATTTAAATGGGAAAGTACAGATTTAAATGGGAACCTGTTAGACCAGTTTCATGTTATCAAGCACCACTGTACTATTTGACAAAAGGTGCATTTGCACAGGGATAACCTCAAATCAGAGCCAAATCAAGTGTGTTTTCTACCAATTGATAAGCGATACAAGTCATTTTTTTGTGCTTTGCTCGGAATTTGTTAATATGGTGACAACAAATTGAGGTTTAACTTGTGCAAATGTACCTTTTGTCAAATAGTACAGCAGTGCTAGATAACATGAAAATGGAGTATTGTTAGAAGAGTTTGGTTGGATTTAGTGAGACATTATGCATAAAACTAAAAATGAATCAATAACTATCATTAACTAATGAATCAACACCAGACTGAAAAAAGGAAGGTCAATTTGCATTTCAAAAATTCAAACCAAATTGGACCATACTCTGCGAACAGGTATCCCTAACTTACAATATTACTGGAAATTTTCAATTGACATTTTTTAGAAAAAACATAAAAACTTAAACTAGTTTAATATTTATACCTTAATATCAGGGAATTGACTTTGGTAGGCAGTAAGTGGGCCCAGCACTTCATCCTGTAACTTTTCTTGTAAATCTGCCCAATAAATGTGCAGTCTCTAAACAAGACAAACATTGCTATTATATATAAGATCAATAAATATTACTTTTCATTCTTAAGTTAAAATTGTTAATTAGTGTAGGAAATTACACTGTTCGAGAAGAATTAATGAAAAATACTGTGCGTATTTGATGAAAGTGGCTTAAATTTACCACAATTGTGTAGCATGAGTGGTATTCTGCCTCTTTCATCAATTACAAGCGGTATTTTTAATTAATTCTTTGAGAACGAAGTTGTAATTTCCTATTAATAACACATCTACATAAAATGCGAGTCTCAGATGAAGAAGAAGGCAAACAAAAACAAAAACACACACACGCGGCAAAGCACACCAGGAAGGACGCGTGCAATAAGTTAATTGCATGGTATTAAGAAAAAAATCACAGTCAATCAACCAATCAAAAATGAGCATTTTATGTAGATGTGGTATTATCATCTAAGTAATATTGTATAAAATAATTTGTCAACAATGGCATTTATCATAAAAGATTATCATAAATGATCTAGGCAATTTGAGTTTGTGCACAATCAATGACGGTTTTGATCTTTTGTGCAAACCCATTGATTGAACAGTTTTGAGAAAATGGCAGGTAGAAATTACATTGTCAAAGAAAAGAAAGTGCATTTTTCATCATCCTTTAACATAATTCTTATGAAGGAATTTATAGTGGTATTCTGATGATTGCAACCGGGGGTGGGGGGGGGGGGGCTTATATTTACTATACAGGGATGTTCCGCCAAATAGGGTGTGGTTTTTTGCCTTGGCCTCTTGAATAGGGTACATATTTTTATCCCCCCAGGATTGCAATGATGGCTCCCTTGTTCTCTTCTTCATTACCACCGTCATCATTATAATTGCCATGCTTACATCTAATAGTTGGAATGTAACGTCACGACCAGTCCATTCTGGTTCATACACTTCTTTGATAGCTTCACCAAATTCTAGACTTGCTGCTATCATAGCTGAAATAACAATAAATAAAATTTTGTTAGTAATATATAAACAGAAAGCTCCACTAAATAATGATTTAAAACATACCAGTGTATATTTTTTTGTAAATTAGAATTAGAATAAGAAACACTTTCTGTAATATTAAATGTAGTATTAACCCTTTGACTACTGGGCTTTTTTGACATTTTTGAGCGATTTTCTGGATATAAACGATCCGTAGGATTTCTTGACTCCATATTTGGCGTTACCATGGAAAGTGCTGCTGTTTTGTAATCTCAGGGGCTCAAGTTCTCAGGCCACATGACTTTTAGATCGTTTAAAAGCATCGTTGGATATTTACACTGGCTCAAAGTTGGCTTAAATAGGAATTTTGTTAATTTTAGGGTCATATTTTGCCTTTAGTCACTACTGGAAGAGCATCATTAAGCTTCAAGGTAGCAAAGAGCTCACTTTCTGGAAGAAATCAGCGAGGAATCTCACTTTGTCAGCAAAAAATGATCGATGTTTGGTTCATTCGGTTTTGGCGGGCTTAGAACAAAGTTAGGTTTGGAGTTCGACTAAAGGCAAATTCTCGGACCTGCCGCGGTTATTTATCGAAGTTGTGATGATAGAGGAACACAACAAGCGCGAAATTTTGGCAGAAAACCGAGGTGACCCTAGACTTATAAAAAAATTATAAAAGGACGGTGGGGAGTACTCCATGTGGAAAATTGTCATGGTTACCCACAATGCTTTGCAGTCGTAAATACTTGAAAACACAGTTTCGTGAAGTGAAAAAAAGTGAAAAAACTTGCCATAGCTATAGCACAAGGACTGAATTTTGTTGTGAAAACGGCCTTTTCGTCTAAAAACGATTTTTTTCGATACAAAATCCAATGTCAAAAAAGTGTGATTTTCACTATTGAAAAATAAGGCAAAAACGGTCATTTTTGACTTTCCTAAAGTTCATATGGAATTTTTGTGCTAAAATTGCTTGTTTCTTTTGACTGACATGCTATGAAAATTTGAAAAACTTCCTAGTGCTTACTAACATTCAAACGGCTGGGAAAATTTGGCTTGTTTAAAAAAGTTAGAATTTTTCAAAGCAAGGTCGTTTTTTTACGGGCGGTTTCGGGTGCCGTAGTAGTCAAAGGGTTAAATAATATTAGATAACTACTGATAAATGTACTATTTTGAAATTTGAAATTTTATAAAACAAATCGTAATACCTTTGATGCAAGAATTGTAGTTTTTGAAATCTTTTTGTAGTCTCTGAGCAGCTGCCTATAAAGAAGTAGACAGTCAGTAAAACTTACTAAAAATATCAACTCACTATCAATAATTTTGTAAAATAGAAAATTAACATAATTATCGAGGAAAACTTGTCCACCAAAATGACAATATTAAAGAACATTACCTTAAGGTAGGATCATGAATAATACACTATTCACTGGTAATGATACATGTTTCAAAGGGTTGACGGTCTGACATCTGAATCTGAATCTAAAAGCTGTACAGTCTTTCTACTTACACACGCACAGAAAAAGTACATTCAAAGTAACGTCTGATACTTCCAAGTTTTCAAATCAGAGACAAAACGTAAAAAATTAATAATAATGAATCCTGACTGCAATTTCAGAATTTTTAACTTGAAACTCCTAACATTTTATTCAAATTTTACCACAAATGAGATAATTTGGCTTTTAATATATCAAAATTGGCATTGAAATACTTTGTCTCAGATGTCAGACTGTCATCATTTCTGAAACTGTCATATATATTATATAGACAGGAAGTTAAGGTAGAATTAAGCTAACAGTGGATTCTACTCAAGGGTCCACACTTCACTCAATAATGACCTGACTTAACTAGATCAAGCACACACCAGACAAAAACAAACAAAATACAACAAACAAACAAACAAACAAAACAACAAAGAAAAAACAACAAATGGAAAACAACTACTGAAACTATTACAGTTACAATATTTCTATATTTTTTTTACATATTTTTAATCTAAAAAAATTAAGACATTTTTATCATAAAAATGTGTTTTATATGTAGCATGCAGCTATAAAATTAAGTTGTATGTTGATTTTTTGCTTTGATTTTAGAACACGACTTACTAGACATTTGTATGCTGCTCAGTGACCTTCATAACATGTACGGTTGTTTAGGGTTGACTTTTATAGTAAATTGTTATTTATATTTATTATTCATGATAAATTTGACATTTTAAATTATTTATTCTGTCCAATTAAGGATATTATATTATGTACATGTAATTTCCAGTAAATACGACTTATGAGAAACGAGTTTTACTGCTAAGATAGCCAAACACGCTAGTTATTTGTCAATAGAGACGAGATTGGATACATTTGTTATATAAACATCAATGATTTGTACAGATGAAATTTGTAGAAAATTTGTAAAATTTTACCATAGTATCAGATGTGGTTAAAATGGTTAAGAAAATGCTGAAATATGACCTTACAAAGGCACTTTTAATATGAAGGACTCTTCACTAGTTAAGAAGAAATAAAGACTTATAGCTCAATAAACCAAGGAATAGACCAAAAAGTAGTTAAGTCAAGTAAGAAAAAGAAACCCTTGCCTGTTGTTTGTTGAAATTGAAGACAAATTCATCAAATGTGACATCTTTGGTTTCATTCGCCTTGCCTAGCTTCTGTTTTACCTAGTAAAGCCACCACAATACAACAGTAAATAACAGATAAATCAATGTACAATAATTATAGTAGATGATTGTGGCAAATCTAGGTTGACTGATTCTCCGAAACAAGCAGCAAATTTTACTCGGCACACTTTGATCACATCCTAAAGTGCCTCGATCAAACACCACAGTGCTCGATTCACTTCAATGTAATGAAATAATCTGATACCTTTTCACCGGCTCTTTTGGCTCGTTTTGAAGTGATGCTAGCAGTTCTTGCTAAAAATCCCTTCTCTGCCATCTTCTCCACTCTGTCAGCCATGTTATCAAAATTTGTTCTTGATGATATTAGAACCGCTGGAGAACAGCCTAAATTTGCTAACTAGGGAGGGGTGAGTACAAACGTTTGGGTCTTACAAATAGAACAATTCTTTACCGGAAAATGTAATTTTATTAGTTTCAGTAAACATTGCCTATTCGAAAGGGTGTATCTAAATGAGTTAAGTTGTTATGAATTGTACAAAATAGGAATAACATATGATTTTCTATATTTGTATACTAGCCCCTCCCTACAGAGTTACGACGACCTGTAAGATGACCGGAAAGGCACATGCGCATCACATGTATCCAAAATGGCGGATGGTGGTCACACAGAAGGTGGGGATGAAGTGCGCTATTTTCCGGAAGGGAGCCTGCTCAACACAATGATCATCTCCATAGCCGACTCGGAGAAACGATGCACCGAATATATCAAAGATCCGTACACCGTTTACCTGGTCGAAACCAAGTAAGATCGATGTGTTTTTTCAGTTGTTACACACACAAGCTTCATGTGATCTCATCTTACACGTTACTCATGTCAAAGCGGCCGTTCTAGCTACTACATTTATAATGTGCCGTGCATTTTATATTAAGCATGACGAAATTCACTTAATGCTCTTTTACTTCTGTCGTTAAGTTATTATAGTTTTTGATGCGAAATGTTTTACTTTCTGAGAACTGACTTTAAACTGTGACGATGTTTGGTTTGTAACTACCTATACCAGACTCTTGTCACAAAAATTATGTGGTTCTTTTTGCCGAATATTTTTGACCATAAGGACAACCTAGGTTCCAGTAATATCATTTTGATGTGATATTAAACCTTTATGATAATCAATGTCAATCAATCCATTAATATTGGAAATAGATGATGAATCTATTATTTAACTTGTAAACATTTAGATGTGACCTTTTAACTTGAACAACAATTAATAGCATTGTTAATGTTAATCAGTGCCAATCGATGTAATTACTACCGTTATCGGTTAGCCTTGTGTAACCTGAAGTTTGATATCTTGTTTGCAAACTAGCATTTTGTCAGCCTTCCATCAAAATACTAGTTTTTGACCGGGCGATCCAGGATGGTGCTTGATCGATTGATCGCTGAATACCAGTAAATTGAACCGTAAATCCCATTTTATGCAAGCAGAGACAACTTTTTCTCCTGATGTGCACTGCACGATGGAAAAAGTAATACTCCTATCAAGGAATGAGATTTACCATTGGATTTTTTATGTTGTAAAAGTTAAAACTTTTGTGGCTTTGATTGTTGGATTGTGGATATTTGTGTCGTACTTGGGTGCATACATGTATGGTAAATTATAACTCATATTTACATGGCATAATTGCTGATAATTATAGGGATTATATTTATATCATTATCATTGTAGTATTAATTCATTACTTATATATTATTAATAGATATATAGATGGTGGACCACTAGCTGGTGAACCTGACATGTCTAGTACCTTATGGAGACGGTACAGTGAATTTGATCTTCTAAGGAACTATCTTGTTGCCATGTATCCTGCTGTAAGTATAAAGAAAATGAATAGCCAAACAAAAAACTCTCAGAAAATGACATAAAATGTAAAAGGATAAAAATGAAAATATGAAGTGAGATCTATACAGTAAAACCCTGCGTATAAACACCTAAAATTTTAGAACCTGTCAGGCTGAAATTTCATTTGTTTATTTGTAAAAAGAGCCATGTGCAAAGCATTGACCTGTATGTAAATAAAATAGGAAGAAAGGTGTTATAATGATGAAGTGAGTGATGCTAATAGAATCTAGATAGCCTGATTTCAAGTTAAGCACCATTTATATAAGAACCTGTCTAGACTCATCGAAATATAAGTTCTGTTCCTTTTTCACCCCACAGGCTTCTAATCATTATGATTGTATTAATTACTGTTTTTAATTGACTGACTTATTATTATTATGTATTTAGTAGTTTTTCTTCTTTTTTTTTTGTATTAATTATTTTTGTTTTCTGGTAAAATTAAAATATAATTACATAAATAAATAATTGACTATCCTTCATAAAATGATATTAATAATTAGTAAGTGTATGTTAGATTATATCCATCGAAGCACTGTTAACCATTAGTATTGTAATTCAACTGAAATAAATGAAACAAATTCACAACAAACATTCCTAAGCAAATCCTTTTTTTCCCCACCAGATAATTGTTCCACCATTACCAGAGAAAAGGGTAGGTACCATATATATGCTAATGTGTGGGATTGTAACTTTAAAGTGCACCTGACGCCCTTCATGATATTTTGCAAATCTGTTTGACATGAGGTGTATTATAAGTGTACTTAAATTTTCTTGATGTCGACATCTCCTTTCTGAGATATAAACATTTGAAATCTGAAAATGCAAATGAAGTGACGTCTACCCAGGCCTCATTAAATATACAAAAGTTCTCTGGAAATAATTATAGCAATTTTTTAAAGCTCAATATCTGTATTACTAATATTTACACTACCATTAACATTTTTACTTCTTTACAAAAACAAGCTTGCTGTCAGCTTTGAAACAAAACTTTGACAAATTCCTGGGATGACGTCATCTCATTTGCATTTTCAAATTTCAAATGTTCATATCTCAGAAAGGAAGGGTCGACATCAAAAAATATCAAGTACACTTATTATACACCTCATGTACAACAAATTTGCATTGAAATATCATGAAGGGCTTCAGGTGCACTTTAACTTTAATATCAAAATCAGTGCAAATTATGCAGTTCATACATTTACATACTATTGCACCTCGCTACATTTTTGTGTAGGGTAGGGCAAGGTGATTTTTTGCAAATTTTGTTGTTAGAAAAATACTCAAACTGTTATGTACAGATATAAAAGGTAGAAAATAGTACTCATAATACTCATTTTACAAAAACCATATATTACAAACTGCCAAAGTTTGTCATCATATAATCATAGTGTTAAGTCTTTGATATCAAATCCACATTGGTTGTTGTTTCACATTGCAATATACAGTTCTGTGTGGTTTTTATGTAATGTATATGTTGTGGTTCAGTTTCAATATGATTTTGAACTAGTTCAATTTATTTTGAACCAGTACCATATCTATTGTACTGGTAAAAGTTATTTTGTACTAGACAAGTACAAATCATGCAGTACTAGGTTTTGTATTTAATAGGACATTCATTTTCGCCGCTGTTTATGCAATACCGATGCGTGTTTGTTGACACGGATAACGTGCTACCCCGCGTGTTATTTTTTTTACTGCATAATATTTCCTGGTCCCTGACACTCTTTATTGTTCTACTTTAACACGGCCTTTTGTATTTAGCATGCATGTAAGACAAAGGAACTTTTTAATTAGGCGTGCACACGTCTAGCGTGCGGCCGTGTTAAACGGAAATTCTTTTGTTTTGGCGTGTTAAGTTAGCGTGCGCGTGCGAACACCTTTTTACCTGAAGTCCTGTGGAGGGTCACATATACAGTATGAGCTGCCAATCTGATGGGATATACAGATCGGACACAAATACTGTATAGTACTTATGAAACTCCAACATTAGTTCTTTGAATTCATATTTTACTAAAATTGTCATGAATATAGAAATTATTCTGGCAGAGAAAGTGCAAGTTAAAACTTGAATGCAAATCAGGACGAAATCTGTATAAGATTTACAGTATTCATCACAGACATGATTTCTTTTGTCAAATTCTCATTAATTATTCATGAGTTTTATGAGAGATTTTAAAAAGTTTTACATCACTTTTCGTTTATTTGTCAAGTATATTGATTATATATATTTAGTGAAGTTTGAGTCAGTATTTCAGTTTAACTATTCCTTTAAATAGAAAAGCCATATTCCTGATTTAAAGGCAAAGTTTTATGAAGTTTATTTCCAGGTAAATAGTTTGAAAGTTAGGAAACTGTTTATATACAGGTTTATAAACTGCTAATCTAAGACTGATTTAATGTGTGTGTTTGTTTTGATAGACAAATGCGTTTAAGGTTGCAGGGGATAGATTTGATCCAGATTTCATTGAAAAAAGGAGAATAGGGCTAGAGGTTAGTATCCACTTTTTATTTATTTATTTTAATTTATTTATTTAACAATGCGCAGAGGCGGGTAAAATTACAATAGAACATGACGTCCCCTACTAGGTAAAATTACCCTATCCTATTCTCTAAGAGTAATAAAAGACCCAACCCACTTACATGTACCCCTGTGCTACAAAAGAGAGACAAAAAAAATAATAATGTAGGAAAAAAAATAGAAAACATCTTTAACATTTACCTGTATTGAAAGGATTTGGACAACAACATTTTACACAAACTAATTTAAATGAATGGATGTCGTCAGGATCATATACATTTGAGAGCCGAATGAAGAAAAAAGATTTTAGCTTCTTAGTAAAAGATATTTTGTTTGGGCTCTGTTTAGCCTTGTACAGAGATAGTCACTCACTTCCAAATGTAGCGTTCGGCAAACATGGTTTTAGACTGATTCCATATGTTGGTCCCAGTTTGCTCTGTATTGGAATGTTTTCACTTACAAGAACCATGAGTAACAAACCAAAATATTGACGTAAACTTGGTCCACCTGTTTGGAATCCATCTAACAATGCTTGCATGATGTCATACATTTCCTTCGTCATTCTTTCTTACTTAATTACTGTTCTTTTTGTCATGAGACAACATTTTTGAAACTAGGTGTATATCTAAATTATTTAAACTTGTACATACATTATAATGTATTATAATAATGGTCCAATATTTTGTTTTCTATTTTAAGAACTTTTTATTAAGAAGTGCTGCTCACATTAAACTAGCCAAAGATACACTACTTTTAGGATTTTTACACCAGGTAGGTTGAAATGCATTATTTTGTCTGCAAAAATTACAATTGTTTACAGTGCGAATCGAAAAACCGTGGGAACCCAGAAATATTTTAGAAATCATTTATTGTTTGTATAGCAACTCGCAAACAACTCTAACTACAAAAAAATTATCATACTACACATCAGTCAAACTTCTTGGCGTGGTATAGTAATTTCTGAGTTGTTCAACGAACAAAAAACGATTTTTTAAATATTTCAAGGTGCCCACGGTTTTGTGATTCACACTGTTAAAAGCAGTTTTAATTCAACTACGTTATCCTTTTTGTTATGAATAGGAAGAGGGCTGGAAGGAAAGTGTACAAGCAACACAGTATACTAGCAAGGTACAGTACAGTCTTAAATATCTTAGTATCTCTTGATGATAAAATCTATGTTTGTGGTAACTTATTTACGTTATAAATTCCAGGTTGATTCTCGGTTAAAAAGTTTCAGTGCTTCAATGAATCTCAAGAAGCCAGACAGGTAATCATGACTTTATAACATTTCTAACATTTAAACATTTATAACATATAATAGTAGATTTTACATGTACCTAACATATTAATTATTGCTAGAGAGTACCTTCCAATTAAGAAAGTTTGGTATTAAGAAAATGGGAAGGATAAAAAACACGGAGTTCTCATTGATAGAGCTTTCAAAAAATTGAAAACAAACAAACAAATTGCTATTTGCCATATACAGTCACGTTAGCATGGCTCATTACATGGCTAAAAAAGGAAAGAATAGTATTTTACGTCGGAAGTCCCTTCAGCCGAAGCTGATCTTCCAGAGAGCCGACCGTGCACTCATTTTACTTCCCTCTCTCCATCAGTGCTCCGTTTTACAGGTATTTAAAGCTACTTAAAGCTACACGGAAAGAAGAGAAGTTGAAACAAGGATGCAAGGTCACTGGGAATTGAACTCGGGACCTCTCGCACAGAACGTCGCACACTAACCAACTGTGCCATTCTTGCTTCTCATTAGCCAGGCTCAAGATTTGATCATAAAGCATCCATGGATTATTCCAGGATCAGATTGAATCAACTTGCTCTGACACTCTGTCCCTGCAAACAATCCATACATGTTTAGTTATTGCAACTCAAACACAGCTATGACTTGTTTAGAACATGGTTTACAGAGACTCATTTTCATGCTGCATTGTCCAGTATCTTTGATGCTTTAATTCTGTTATTTATTAGACTGCTGACAAGATTGCAATTTACATGTTACCATATTTCACATATTCTACATTTCAGGCAGTTTGAAGACATGAAACACTATGCAGAAAATCTTGGAAGCAACATTAATGCCATGTTGAAAGTGAGGCAGGTTAGTCACAAATAACAGTTTTGTTTATACAGTGCTATGTCTTACACACCATTCAAAAGTCTGATGGTCATATGTGACTGTACTCTAAACCAGACCAACTGTAGTGGTAGACCACTTCAAAATCAGAGATGCTGGTCTATCATTGGTTATTTTCCAACATGTCAAATTTGCTAACCAATTTATGCCTCCCATCATAAATAATTATCAATAATCAATTATAAATAATGGTTTATAATGATAAGACCTTAAGGTATTTGCCCTGGCTAATTTGGGGTCTTTTTAAAAAATTCTGGTAAATAAAGGATCATATGTTTTCAACTTGTGATAACACCTTGAGTGGTTAAACATAAAGTTAACTTTATTATTCGTACTTAACAAGGTATAGAATTACATGAGGTGTTAATGGGATTAACTTAAAAAAAACATAACCTATAGCCTATATAGTTAACCACTGATTAATTAGTGCTAATCAAGCTTTGAACAAGTTGGTACAGACATTCTATTCAGATGCCGGTTTTGGTCACTTCATCTCAGGACATTCCTGCAAATATTGTGAATCTATCATATTATAATTTCATTTTTATTTGTTTTTATTTTCAGCATATGGCTGAGAAAACCTTTTCGATTCACAAACATCATGCAGGATATGGAAAAACATTCAGGTCAGTACAGTGTATTCTATTTTAGAGCTCCAAAATATGTGGTTAATATTTTTTGTTTCGTTCTAAGTTTATAATATTTATTCTAATCTGATTCAGTGAATGGAGCATCCTAGAGACTGAGATGGGTGATGGACTACAGAAGGCTGGTCACCACATGGATGGGTATAAGCTTTAAATAATTCACAATCATAACCATTTTATTTGCAAATATCTCAAAAAAATAGTATGAAATGGTTGAGGTTATTATTTGTCCATCAAGCCTCTGGAGAACAAATGCTTTATTATATGTTAATATTCAAGTGATAATTTCAAACAATAAACATTTACCAGTCAATTCTCAAATAAAACTACTAACTCTTACCCTGCGAGCATGCAGAGGTTCTTTTCTCTTACCTGGAACAACAATCTTTCTCTTTGTTCTAGGTAGAGAAAGGAACCTCTGCTCGCAGGGTAACTAACCCTCGTCCTGTTTACTGACATTTTTGTATTTTCTTTTCAAGACTTTCTTCGTCTGTAGATAATGTCTTAGAAGATGATGAAACATCTTTTGCTGACCCTTTAAAGGAATACCTCTACTTTGCTGATGTTTTAAGGCAAGTGTTTTTTTGCCTTTCTTTCATCCACAATTCACCTATTCTTTTTTCTTCTTACTTCTTTCTATTTGCTTATCTCAGTTTCTTTCTTTCTTCCTCTTTCCTTAACCCTCTCATTCTCATTCTTTACTCTCTTTATTGCTTTTCCATCTATTTTCCCCTACTTTTTTCATCTTTTTCCATTCATTCCCTTTCCTTCCATTTTTCCTTTCCTTTCTTTCTTTCTTCTTTTCTCCTTTCTTCATTCACTCTTCTCCAAGATAACCATTATTTATCTACCTGCTAGGACTGTAGCCAAAAAGCAATGGTTGCGTCAGTATGATCTAGAGAAAGCAGAAGACTTGTTGTCATCAAAAAACGGCCAGAAAGAAGCACTAGAATCCCAAAAGGTACTTTTATCATGAATAACGTTTTACCATTGTTTAATCTCGTATTAAAATTGAAAAAAAAAATTTGAAACAGCACTTTTTTAGTTTGCTACTTTTTCGCTGATAGTTCTTTCACTTCAAATATTGTTTCTGTTTTATTTCACGTACTTAGAAATCCGCAGAAGGCAACGCACCCCCAGCAAAGACAAACATGTCATTCAAGGGTCTGTCGTCAATGATATTTGGTGCAGAAACTCCTGAGACACTTGACGCTAAAATAACCGCTCTTGAGGAACAAATCAATGAAGCAGATGCAAATGTACAGTCTCGCAAAGAGGATCTCGAGTAAGTTTGTGTAAAGATTCCTTCTACCTACTTGGTTGGTTAAAGTAAAGAAAATTAGAAAGTATTTCCTTTTTTAGTTTTTACGATAAATTTCAGCCTCGTTACCAGGACCCTCTCCCTTCGCTTTTGGGTGGGTCTGGGAACGAGGTTGGATAAAATGTAAATTGAAAATATTGTATTTCATTCTCTTTACAACTTGCGAACTTCCTCCACTTAGATTTCATAAAGTAAATGTGTATGTCCTAAGTGAGCAGGTTCAATATCATTTATTCCTTGCTCACCACTAGGGCTAACCAGTAATAAAACACCATCTTGTCTTTGCTCAACACGTTCGTTCACAAGTATGTCTCATCAATAATCTGAAGGACGTTGAGAACTCGTAGAATTTACATGTGTACTTACCCTCTTGAAGGTTAAGAAAGAACAATAGCTTGTACTAATGACACTGTTTTGTTATCCGTTTGTTGTAGTGTTTTTGTGGAAGAAGCAACTCAAGATTTCGAACGATTTAAAAAGCAACAAGTCAAGGATCTGAAAGCTATTTTAGCAGCTCACGTTAGAACACAAATAAAACTTTGTAAATTGGTAAGTTGAATTGAATCTCTTTTATTTCTAAAGATGTGTGAGTTATTGAGTGATATGACTGACTAACTGACTAACTGACTGACTGACTGACCGACTGACTGACCGACCGACTGACTGACCGACTGACTGACCGACCGACTGACTGACTGACTGACTGACTGACTGACTGACTGACTGACTGACTGACTGACTGACTGACTGACTGACTGACTGACTGACTGACTGACTGACTGACTGACTGATTTTCTTACTGACTAATTGATCAAAAAATATACTTGCTGATTCATTGACAGACTTACTGAACAAATGAATGAATGGATGGAGGAATGAATGAATGATTTACTGACTGACTGACAGACTGAATGAATGACTAGCAAACTTACTGCGCCATCCTGAATGGTAGCCGGGCCTTTGCATCGAAGCGAGACGAACGTTGAGTGCAGGGAACTATGAAGGGGACGATTGACTACTGTTTGACATGTGACCTGACTGACTGATTGATTAACTAATGGAGGAACGCCGGCCATGAATGATGAATGTATTTAATCAATTAAAATTAAAACTCATCCAATTCCTTTTTTGCTTTGATCAGAATAAAACGACATGGGAAAACATGAGGGATGCGGCACACAAGCTGTAAAAATATAATTAAATGTAAATATTATGAGTAATTAAATATTATGAGTCAAATCTATAGAATTATGCTTAAAATTTTTCAAAATCCATATCTCCTGAGGCAATATCCGTTTTCACTCTAGAAGACAGACAAGTTGTCTTATGACGGACAAGTCGTCTTATGACGGACAAGTCGTCTTATGACGGACAAGTCGTCTTATGACGGACAAGTCGTCTTATGACGGACAAGTCGTCTTATGACGGACAAGTCGTCTTATGACGGACAAGTCGTCTTATGACGGACAAATCGTCTTATGACGGACAAGTCGTCTTATGATGGAAAGTCGTCTTATGATGGAAAGTCCTCTTATGACGGACAAGTCGTCTTATGACGGACAAGTCGTCTTATGACGGACAAGTCGTCTTATGATGGAAAGTCGTCTTATGACGGAAAAGTCGTCTTATGACGGACACATCGTCTGGTGTAAACGGGACGAACACAAAGTTTAGACGAAAAAGTTTTCGTTCATTTCACATTAGACAAACACATTTACAGACGATTCGTTCATGGAGACGATTTGTCCACGTGTCCGTCTTCTAGTGTGAAAAGGACCAACGTCATGAGGAGAGACGGTTTTGACTGGTATGTTGTTATTTCTTATCGGAAAATCTTATAAAAAAACCCACGATTTTCTAGAATGTTCGATTTCGATTCTTGTACTAAACCCGTGATCACACGTGAAGTCCCGTATGTTTAATTAGCTCTATTCAGTTTCGATTAGTGCTATTTAGTTATGTTCGCTATGGGTTTTATGCCCACATATTAATCTTATTTCTCTCAGATTAAAAATCCAGAATATTATAAGAATTAAGAAAATACATCTGCATATACCTTATACGTAAATAGAAACATTAAACATTCTAATAAAATACTTTTAAATAGAGTTGGAGGTCTAGTAGTTTATTTGTTTTATTGCCTAAACGTAAGTTTGTGATATCTAGACCGGATCCTCTAGTCTGATACCATAACTCACCATAACTAAGTCTAACCCAGTTCGCTCTTATGTGACAGAGAGCGAACTGGGACCGACTTATGAATAGCTTATATATCAGTCTAAAGGCCCGTGCAAAAACTCACAACAATGTTGGCCCAACAATGTTGGATTTTGTTGCGTGCGTTTGCACGGGCCTTACAGCGCAACGCGTAAAAGTATGGCCACTGATAATGTATTCGCATACTTCTGTCTCGCAATCGATCCAATCAGCGACAAGATAACACAATCCTACAACGCTGATTGGATCGATGGCGAGACAGAAGTATGCGAATACATTATCAGTGACCATACTTTTACGCGTTGCGCTGTAAATGATATCCAGGATGACGTACTCAGCGAAAAAAGATCCAGTATTCGAGAAAACGAATGAGTTTATATAACTAGAGTGAAAATTATTTTTCCATGAAATAAATTAGAAAATAAATTTGGTAATTATTTTTATTTAGTGAATATCAATCTTTTGAAGTCAATTAAAGTTATAAATAACAACTATTAGTTAGTATAACTATTTTATTTTAGTACAAAGCATGATGGGCAACTGAATATATTGGATGAACTACTATCCACCAACTTGTGGTATATAATAAATCCTATTCCGAATCCTAAACAACTTCGAATACAATAGCCCCCCCCCTCCCCCCCCCTCCCCCCCCCCCCCCCCCCACACACACACAAAAAAGGATGACAGTTATCTGAAAGTGGAAACGTATATTGAAAAAGGCGCGCTATCCCGCCCGAAAACCTAACAAATTGTCCATAAAGTATTATTGTTAACGAAAATAGTAAATTTCAAAGTCATAAAAGCACTCAAAGATCAGCGGGGTAATTTGGGTTAGGATAGGTTTGTGGGGATAGGATTTGTAAACTCTGCCGGAAAGTATGGTTAATATGAAAACTTGTTAGTTCCGTTCGGACAGTTCTTAATTTCCGTAATGATCCTGTTTTCAAGTCCAAAATTTGAAATGATGTTTTTCCTGTAGTGGGACAATCGTTTCTATATCGGAAGATTACTTTATCTGCTTGGAATGGAGTTTTCCTCCATCCGGGCGTGGTGCCTGCACTCGTTTTCTATTAAAAGCTTGATTAGAAAAAAAGATAAAAAGTCCAGCAATACGAAAACAACGTACTGCAGAAACAAGATTGAACAGCAGTAACAACTTCAAAACGGCGCTCTTCCGGACAACTTATGACCAGTAGAGGTTTAGATTTACAAGGTTTTCAAGGTTTTTATTTTCCACATATTACAAAATTACAACCGGTTTAACATTAAACTCCATCCTCCGAGGATGATGGTGATAATTCATTGAGTAATGATAATCTGATTGTGAAGCTACGAAAAAGAGCCACCTAAAATTGAATAGAAATGAAAATAAGAGCCACCATCATAAAATGTATCAAATAGACTACAAAAGATGTGTCGTTAATTATGATTTATACGATGTCACGGCAATTAAACTTTCTTTTCACGTCGAAAAGTCCGAAAAAACAAAGGACCAGCCCACACTTCCTGGCCGCACCCTGCTGAGTAATAGTTGACATAACAATGACGTCACTGGCTGATTTCTCAATCCTCGTACCAGGCACGCTCGACCTCATTTACATGCCTAAACATTTCAAAACATGCTGAAGAGAACAACTTTTGTACTGAAGCAGTCAAACTTCTGGCTTTTTCTCGAGAAATATTAGCTTTTACTGGATAAATATTGTCATTGGGACACGGGTAAAGGTGAGTAATGAGTTGGTAGCCTTCGGCTGCAGAAAACTTTGGAATTTGGCAAGTTGTTAGAGTGACCTGCTCTCTTCCGTTCGAGGGAAACCCAGAATTGGGAGGAGTTTGCTAGATTACAAATCGGGGTCAAAGTCATTTGATTTGTTCCAGAATTTAGGAAATAAAATAGATGAAAACATAATTACTAAGTCATTGTACGAACACAAGAGGAAAACACCAACAGCAGAAATAATTTTAGGATCAATGGCTCCTCAACCTATTCAGATTCTGTAAGTGTTCGTTTACATAATCATTGTTCTTTTGCTAATTTTATTGATTTATTGACTTATTACTTTTAGTCTTTGAATTAAATACACTTCTTTCGGCATAATTCATTTGTTTTATATCGCTGTCAAATGACTAGGTGTTCGATTGGCCCGGACTAAAAGCTTTGAAATTTCAAACCATAATTCCTCGTATCACTGATGGCATCAATTGATTAGTCACCACATACGATCGGAAAGAATCCCCTACTCGCTCGCTGATCACACATCGTGTTTTCACTATAAACTATCTGCTAAACCTATATGAAATGCTTCGTAGTTTTAAGTCCAAATGGAAAAGCAAAAAAAGGTTGGTGTTTTGGCAATGTTAATCGCTTTAGAAATACGGAATGTTGTTAATTGATGAAGCTTGTGAGTGTATTCAGTCGAAAAATCACACATTCAACTGACGGACTCACGCTATGTGTTAAGACTCAGTGATGTTTACACATAATCTTCTTCTCTCATCCTTCTATCATATCTTATTTTGCTGTTGTTTATATTGAAAACATTACTAATATAGCTAGTATTATTATGCTAAATAGAAAGTGAAAAACCCTTTGTACTATCAATACTTGTTCTAGCTGAGCTGTTTCAATTTGAACAATCTCGTGATATTTATAAACACCTCTTTTTTATTATGCTAGGCTTAAATTGTAATTAACCCATCGTTTTACACTTTTTAGATTTTGAAGACTAGTATAGAGAAAATAAATACCATTTTTATATATTTATGCACCAAGTAATGCTAAATCTTGATTCCAGATCGTTTGTTGTGGTGCATAATTGTGGTTTCTATGAATATAAAGAATTGATATTTACCTAGTTAAAAGGATTATCATTTTTGCCCAAGCACACAAAATCGATAGGATTAAAAGGCCACTATAATAATATGTTAAAAAACATGGATGACAGACACAATAAGACAGAAATCATCAAATGTGGAATTCAATTTTATTAGATGTTTATTTATATACAAAATATACTTCTATTTTTTATATCTTAAGATTATATTATAAATATACCTGTTCCAGCAAAATTCTCACAAATAATTTACTAGAGCATAACCGATGAAAGGTGTCGATAATTATATGCACAAACAAGTAAATTAAATTTATATGTAATGTGACATCACTTAGGTAATTATAAAGAATATATCCAAAATGTATATTTCAGCTAACATATATTATTTTAGTAAAGATATTACTGAGCTCATGCACTTGCAAGATATGGAATAAAAACAAAATCATCTTGATCTTCATCATTGGTCTTTTTTTTTTTTTTTTACATTAACTTAGTATTAGTATTGCTGTTGCATGTTGTCATATCATTGTTTTTTTGTATTTATAAACATTTCCACATAACTAATGATATCCAATTTTGTTTGTTCTTTATTAAAGCCAAATAAGTCATCCTACAAAAATGGATGGTCTATCAGTGGAAAACACAGAAGAAATTGCAAGTAAAGAAAGCACACCATGTGAAGAAGTCATAACAGAGAAAGACACTGCAGCTGTAGATGATACCAGCAAAGATGATGTTGATGAGATTGATGTTGCAGACTCAGGAGATGATCTTGATGATAATGATGATGATGACATTGACAAGATGTTGAATGAATTACAAGGATTTCAAGAGGTACACAAAGTTATAATATAATTATATATATACATTGCGATGTGAGAAATACATTTGGAAACTTAATACATGTATGTATTACAGCGCAACGCGTAAAAGTATGGCCACTGAAAATGTATTCGCATACTTCTGTATCGCAATCGATCCAATCAGCGTTGTAGGATTGTGTTATCTTGTCTTGGATCAAAACGCTTATTGGATCGATGGCGAGACAGAAGTATGCGAATACATTATCAGTGACCATACTTTTACGTGTTGCGCTGTAATTCTATGAACTCAGACGACATTGTGGTTTGTAAAATTATATTTTTTTAACTTCCACCAATCAAAGATGATTACATAATAAACAGGTTCCCATTTAATTCTGTACTTTCCCATTTAAATCTGTACTTATGCAAATTTTGTTGATGTGAGCTAAACATACAGATCAACCAATCAGAGAAGTTCACTTCAGAAATAATATACTCTGATTGGTTGATCTGTACGTGTGTTTAGCACACATCAACACAATTTGCATAAGTACATGTTTAAATGGGAAAGTATGACAGATTTCAATGGGAACCTGTTAATATCTTTAAATTTTCAAGTTTGATATTTCTAATTGATAGCTTGTAAAAAATGAATGAAATTTCCATTTATTATCTCACTAATATACTGTAATTTTGAATATTATTATAAGATCCCTGAAAAGCACACAGAATATTGTGGCTCTTTTATCACAAACATTTAATTAACTCCCACATTCATTTTATTATTTGTAATGGATATTCTTAATCCCTTGTGGTGTTTTAAACCATATGTTGTACACACTCAGTATGGTTTCCTAAGTACACATACATTTTGACAGTTATACAACTATTTTAATTGTCATGAAATGTTATAGTAAATTGATTAACTATCCCATTTTATTTATAGAATGATATTTGGGTAAATTACCATGGTGTACTCATACATTTTGACAGTTATACAACTATTATAATTGTCATGAAATGTAATAGTAAATTGATTAACTATCCCATTTTATTTATAGAATGATATATGGGGATTTGGTAAATTACCATGGCGTACACATACATTTTGACAGTTATATGACTGTTTTAATGTCATGAAATATAATATAGTAAATTAATTAACTATCACATTTTATTTATAGATATATGGGTAAATTACCATGGTGTACTCATACATACATTTTAACAGTTATACAACTATTTTAATGTCATGAAATATAATATAATTAATTAACTATCACATTTTATAACTAGATATATGGGTAAATATATAATCATGATAATTAATGTGTAAAAGTCATGCTGTTTGATGTTAATTTTAACATGTCTTCTGTTTTAAAATATTTCTGTCTGTCTCTGTATCAAAACAAGACATTTTTTGTTATTTTGAAATCTAGTTGTTTAATCAACTAGGTACATATTATCACTCTGCATATCATTTGCAGTGAAAATAAATAATGTTTTTATCATGCAGGTACTTTAATTCATAAATTCAATTATGCATTCAAATATTTATCTGTTCATTTATTTACTACTTTATTTGTTTATTCAGGTATTCATTAATTCATTTATTATTCATTAAAAATAATTTCTTTACTATTTCATTTATTAATATTATAATATACATCTATTAATCAATTCACCTACTTATTTATTCACTTTTTCTTTTATTCACATATCAATTTATAATCATTTTACTTTTAAAAGGAACTAGAACAAGAATCACTGAATTTTATGGACAATTCTCCTGCAATTACTCCTCTTATAAGGGCACCTAGTCTACCATCAAAAGCTTTAGTAAGTCTTTAATTACAGTGTATTGTGTAGTTCCAGAAAATATCCATAGCCTCCTATGGAGGGAATCGGAAATTCTGGAAATTCCGCTTTAGTCTCCAGGCTCAACCAAACAAAATGTGCCACAAGGAACCCACATTTGAATAAACGCTTAGGTAATGTCATTTAAATCAAATTTCAATCGCACATTTCAGCATGGGTGGGGTGGTCCATACAAAAAAAAAACGGAAATTCCAGGGGGTTGGAAGGTCAATGAAAATATTCCCTCCGTTGGGGGGTATGGATTATTTCTGGAACTACACATTTCACATAATATTTTACAGTTGGTTTCAGAGATTTGTATGGAAGTTCCAAAGTTACTTAGCAATGAAGTTAGTACATTAAACTTTGTTGTTGAACTTCAAACTTACTTCCCATCTGTGTACATTGAGCAAGTATATAGCAATGGGAAATTATACCAAGGAGGGATAGTTGTCATATGTTCAACACAAAGTAACAGTGGCAGATCCAGAACTATATCAGGGGAATCACATGTTATGGGGATGACTAGTCACCCATTTCCCCCCTCCCCTGGATCTGCCCTTGAATGAGCAAGAATGACAAGGATCAATAAATCCAATGACCAAATTTACTGGAGAAGTAAGTTTGTTAATCAGGGCATCTGAAAAAGTGAAGGTGCAATTCCGCACTATTTCCTGAAAATCGCACCGAATCGCACTATTTATCGTTTTCCCCACTTTTCAACATTTTCCATATTTTTTGCCAGAAAAATACAGGAAAACTTGCAAACCTGTTGACAATGTTCTTGAATACACAATAATTCTTCAATTAAGCAAGTTTTTCAACCGAATTCATTTTGGGCTGGAAATCGACTGTAAAACGTTGTTATTTTCCGCCATTTGACAATAATCTACCAGGCATTCCTCGCTTTAAGTTCTAGTTCTAATTCTATTAATGCTTTTGATTGATCTAAAAAACACCCAATCACATGCCTCTATAAAAATACAGCAAATTTAGCGTGAATTTCAAAATAATATTAAAATAATATATTATTAAATAAATATTGAAAATGAATAATAATATGCAAATTAACATTTCCACACTTTTCCACACTGTTTGCTAAAATTTCCACACTTTTCGCAAGTTTTTTTCCGCACTTTTTCAGATGCCCTGGGTAATGTAACCACACTTCCTAAGTACTATATACAAACATGGGAACTTCTGAACAAACTTCAGAAACTATAAAAGTCAAAAGTTATGTAAAAATATTAATGTGCTGTACATGTTCTTTTATGTATTTCATTTCTCAAATTAATTAAGATATATAATAATTTATTGCTATTAAAGTACTGATAAAAAACTTATATTTTTCCATAGGATGAATTCAGATTTTCTGTGACAGCTATGGAAGGTAAGATATTTGTTGTTGGGGTTTATTTTGTGGCTGGTCAAAAATTAACTGTTTATATGTAATAGTGTATAAAATATGAGTGTCAGTCCATATAAATTGTTGAGCTTCAGACGCTCATTCATGTTGTTTATAATATTGCTTATAAAATTATGTCTAAAATTTTTGAAGATAAAAGTAAATAACTATAATATAACTGAATAACTTTTGAAAAACCAAACCATTCACATAAAAATGATCAATTTTGGAGCATTTATTCAGAGCCAAATCATTAATTTTGAAATGTTCCTATCTATAACTTGTTTTTAGCTTTAAATGTTTTGTGTAAATCATTTTTTTTAAAGTTAAAGAACAGGGGTCACCATATCTTTTTGCAAGATATTTTGTTAGATTATTATTCTGGCTAAAAAGAAGGCTTTTTCAAGACAGGTTTGGGTTGAATTCATTACTTTGGAGGAGAATATTTGTCAGTATTGCTTTATATTGTTTTGGTTGAAGTTCTCCATACCTGGGGTCCCTATATACCATGCTAACGTTACCCTGTTAGTTAGTTATCACACTTCTATAGATCTCACCCATCTATAGTCTCCCTTGCAGCCGTTCTTAGTGTCGTCACGCAACATTCTCTCCCCACTAACGGTTAGTGGGGAGAGAACGTAGCGTGACAACACTAAGAACGGCTGCGAGGGAGACTAACCCATCTATTGCTACTCTAGATTGTAGGAGAACTTCTTGTGTGATTTGCACTTGATAACTTTCACCAGCTACACTTTCACCAGCTACATGCTTTACCACCAGTTTCAGTTAACATGCAATACAGTTTACAGTGAGGATACTCGAACCGTGAACACTTGACTTTTTTCATGTTTTTAACTCGTGGATCGAAGATCCTCGAGTTATTGGGATGGGGCTTTTGAACCGGAAGTGTCACTCACTCACTCACTCACTCGCTCACTCACTAGATCGTCAGTGTAAACTTTTGAGCCCCAAGATCTCGGTCAGCGTACTTCGAGCACATGGATATTTGATTCGTCTGAAGGAATGATTTTTCGGTCGAACTAATCGCGAATACTCTCATATTTTATGTGCTCACGCCACACGATTCGCAGTAGAATTACACATAAGTTTATGTCGAATGTTTTCGGAAATGGTCACTGTGAATTTTACTAAAGATCATGCAATTTACGAGCGAACTAAGCGAGCCAACTTATTATGATCAAATTTATCGAGATATCTTCCCTGCTATAAACAGAAGCTACTTTTTATCCATCCTTTCATAATGCTATGGAATGGATTCACAACCAGTTACAAAGGACGAAGATGTTATTACTGCATATTTAACAGTATTTCCGGTAAGCATTCTACGATACACACTAGAAGT
Source organism: Metridium senile (assembly GCA_949775045.1). Classification (NCBI taxonomy): domain Eukaryota; kingdom Metazoa; phylum Cnidaria; class Anthozoa; order Actiniaria; family Metridiidae; genus Metridium; species Metridium senile. Next base: position 47,655,103 of record OX459096.1, read on the forward strand.
GAAGACAACAACAGTATAATAGTTTAGTGATGTTTTAGGGTAAATATATTGCTTATTGTAATTATTTCTTTTATATTTTTGATTAAAGTAACCAGTTTATCTGTCAATAGTTTAATTTTATTGACTACTATTAATTCGTACAAATTCGAACGGCGATTGAAACAGGCGATTCTCGAGCTCTTAGCTTCTTACACAGAACAACAAACTTATTCGCAAAACTTAAATCGCTTCACCCTATTATCTAGCAGTTCAACTTAACGATCTATGTATATGTAGATGAAAGTAATATTTCTTTCTTTACAATATGTGAGATAACGTGATCGGTTTTAAACCTCCAGGTTGACCTCGACAACAACAAATAAACAGCTAAAACGGCCTCTCTAAAAACTACACCCAACAGCCCAAATCGCCTCAAATATAACACCAATTGCTTCAATGACTATCTATTTTGCTTTTTCTGGCGTTTATTTTGCAAGAACAACTTAATAACACTGTTTCTTAGACACTCTTTGAACTCGCATGTATCTCTGCACGAACCGAAGATCGAACCAGGTAAATATCAGACTTGTCAGCGGATCACGGACTGAGGGAACGACGGACCGTAAGGGAAACGGACGACAACCAAAAAAATACAAATAACACAACAACATTGAATACTTATTTTTCGCTTCAAATCATCTCAAGCTAATCCGAGAAAATAATTACATAATCGTAATGGAGCGGTCTAAACTGTAAGCGCTTTCAAAATGTTCTAATTATGATCCACGAGTTGGCCATAGGTGGCCTTTGATTATTTTCTGAACCTTCTACTGCTTTAAAACCTCTTAAAATGAAGCAGTGTGTTCAAATACACAAAGTGTTCATAATAAATCTTATTTCTAATCTATTCGATCATGGGATGTGAGTAAAAAAAAGTAACAAAAAATACTCAAAAGTGTTCACAGTTAAGCCATCATGTGAGAGCATTCTTGCATGTTTGAGCACTGTTAGCGTGAGTGTAGTTTAAAGCTATTAAGTGTGTCTTCAGTGTTAAAAATGTGAGTGTGAGTATAATAAATCTTCTGGCAGACAACATACTTCCATCATGTGTTACTAGCTGGCTGGCTCAATGCTCCTCATATTCTGACATATATATAACAAACAAATTTATGATAAATTTATAACAAATAATTTTATAATTTGATTTGAATGGTAAAAAAAAGTTACGAACAGTGTATGGGCAGGTATGGCAAAATTAAAAAAAAGTCATCAATGCTTTTAAAAGTTTATAGAGAAGTTATGATCATAGTTTTGTAAACGTTTTCAAGCCTGGGCTGCATGTTAGGAGTTCATTTGGCGTCAATTTATGAGGTTATTTTTCTTAATGGCTCAATTTTTCCGAAACAACCCCCCTCCCCCTATATTAAAAATGTAGGAGGGGCAGGTAAAGTAAAAAATCTCATCAGTGTGCATGTTTTTTGATAAAAGTTTGTAGATTTGTATTTGTTGAAAAGTCGTTAAATTATCTTTTTTGGTATGAGCTGTGATAGTTGTGGGTAATTCTCAGAAGGGGTACTTATCGTGAGGGTACTTATCGTGAGGGTACTTGTTACAAGGGGTGCTAATTAATAAGTGAGGAACTGATTTAATTTGTCACTCTCATGGGGATGCTTATAATCTAGGCTTGTAAAATGTAGATGTGTAAACTGAGATTGACGGCGTCGGTCAAATCCAATATTATTCCCAGGGATATATAGCCTGCAACGTAGACGTTCTTAGTGTTGTCACGCAACGCCTTACTAAAAAAACGCGGTTTTGTGTGTTGCGAAGTTTTGATTCAAAAACCGAAAACCTACCTTATGGAGGTATCAAATTTTCGCAGCAACGGCATAACACCACAATTGTAATATATCATACAAAAAACAGTGTTAGAATGTACGTTCATCCTTTCTCGTTATAATGAAAACAGAAATCACTGTTTAATTTACCATTTCTATTCAGAGACTGTAGGAAAACAAATATTTTTAGTGCTGAATCAAATTTCTACATTTCTCTTTTCTATTTATACTTTCTTTTTACAAACTATTTTTGATAAAAGCTGTGGAGTCATTAGTCAATATCTAATACCGTGCTCGAAAATAAATTCTTTTGGAATGCCAATATGTTTTTCTCGTGATTATCGACATCTGAATAACTGATTTCGTCGTTTGGACACTTGTCAATAGTTTTGTTTTGTTACCATTAGAGTCATCCAAATTTGTTTTCTATGTATTTTACAGCAATTAAATTGTTCAGTTTTTTAATTATATAGTTAGAAGTTGTCTTAAAATAATAAGTACTTACCTTTGAGTCACTTAACTCTACTGACATCCATGTATTTCTTGATTCGATACAGAGTAATTACTCTCAACTAGTATTGAATGCCGCTCTCCCTTGTCGTCCTATTTAAATCCCTTGACAGTCCGTGACCAATCAGAAATTCAGTACGGAGATTAAGCCGCGTGTACTCAAATATCATTCATATGTTCAATGAAAAAAGCTTAGTTTTCACTCTCAGAGGAGGTTTTCATTCAACATTTAATTTGTTTTATTTTGTCAACGTTTGAAAAGGTCAGGCCTCGAGCTTATTTGCCTCGTGCACAGTTTAGTGGAGTTCCATGTGACGCAGTGCAAGTCGGTCCCGGCTATTAGTATTTAAGTTTCATGTTTATCATTCTTCTCAGTAGGAGACTCAAGCCATTAGCCATTGAATAACTGATAACGCAACGAGTCTTGATTTGATACAGAGTAATTACTCTAACTAGTATTGAATGTTGATAAGAGCCACAACCATATCGCCTTGTTTGCTTCGCGATATCTCGTTGATAGTAATTGATTTTGAAGAAATCAGAACAACAGAGTGAACGATCATATCGACGACGCTTTGGAATCTAGTCAGTCATGGATTTTATGAATTGCCCGATACGAGAAGGTAAAGTCTATTAGTTCGTGATTTACTTGGCCGTGATCTTTTCATACGGTCAAAATACAAACTATTACTGATTTAGAATATGATTTAATATAACTCAGTGTTTACAAGGGGGATCCTCCCTTGGATTTCAAATGAGTTGGCTTTTAATAATATCGTGTTTTCAGCAGATACTGAACATTCAAAACAAGTTGCTTTAAATATAACAGTTCTATTGTGTCTTTGTGGCCTTCAATAATTGCTGTTTGGGTTTGTTTATGTTTATTGAAGCAGCAACACGATGTTTATGTGTCACTAATGTAACATAACTTTCTTGTACAAAGCTTTTGTACTTATATCGCTTTTAGCCCAACTGCCAATCATGCCCGAAAGCCTCTTCTTTGTATCAGGTAGTGATAATATTATTCCAGCATATCTAGTACTTTGGATTCAGTTTTGTTGTGGTTTCGTATAGTGCTTTTTCCGCTGTTTATTAACGCCCAAAGTTAAAATATTAAACTTTAATTTGTAATGATTTTGGTTTAATTCATGACGCTTTAGAAATAATAATTAATTTGTACCGCGTTTGACGGCGATATGCCTGGCTGAAATACGATGAAAGACTTGTAAGATGGACATCAAGATATACAACCTATTTTCCTCATTATATCGGTAATTACAGCTAATAAAATAATAGTTTCAAAGAATCGTGTTTTTGAAGCAGTCAATGAATGAAGGGTCACCTGAAACACAAACCCGATGATTTTATGAGGAAGTGATGTCACTGTATTTTGTGCTAATTTGCAAATAACTATTTGCTTTATCCGGTCGCTTTGAAAAATTGTACACAAGTCTTTTACGCTATGTCTCTTTTTTAAAATGATTGATAATCAAAGAAAACAAGCTGTCCACTTATGTCGAGAGCAATTTCCTTTGATAAAATTACATCGCCATACAAGCTTTACAATTCTCTCGATATAATAAGATTACAATCTTTGCAAGGATTTATCAAATATTACCGGATGGGCTTGAGATTATTTCTGAAAAATTTAATGAGTTGCTAAGAAAGGAATGGAATAAATTAATGACTTGGCCTGTCTTGATAATGTGCGAAAGGTCCCCTCCAAAATCTAGACTACAAACAGTCTATTTTTGTTGTTGTTGTTGTTGTTGTTGCTGTTGTTTTGTTTTTTCACGCAAAAACTCGTCCTTCACGAGCTGGGAGTGGAACTCGTTTCCTCGGTGTGAAGTCTACTCCAAATCGAACTTAGATAGATATTGAACACGATTTGTATCATTAAGGCTCTAAATATATACAATGGTTAGATATTAAGCGGTCACCCTCGGGACTTACCGCTTAATAGAGGTTGGCCGCTTAATGGGTGACCGCTTCATCGAGGTACCACTGTAATATGGGCTGGGCTGGAAAAAATGTTGATAGGGTAATTGGTCTGCCCTCGAGATAGGTCGATATGGCGAGGTTGTACTGAATTAATAGGGATGGTTGAGGATAAGCGATAGTAATTAAATGGAAAGGATGGCCAGGATAAATTGAATTGGGCCGAGATGTGTCGTGGTAAAATGGGAGCGTGTTTAAATGAATGGCAAAGTTTCCCAAATAAAATTATATCTTGTCAGTAATTTACCAGAAAAAGTTCGAAGGTTTTGTGCTCGAGATTTCCTGAAAAGCCATGGTAATATTGAATGGAACTGAAATATTTCCAGAGAAATAGTTTTGTGTTTGAGATAGCGATGCTGTATGCTATAATAGCGTATTATTGTTGCTTTGATTACTAGAGGGTGGTTTCCTTTATACGTTCTCGATTGCATGACTGGAAGTACATCACCCCGTGTGACGATAGGCATTCTAGAGTTTCCTCTTTATGTAACAACTTTTTTTAGGTCGTGACATTCGCTCGTCATTCATTCATTTAAACTCTTCGCTTGTGTCTATCAAACAAAAAAAACCTTTTAAATTAGAGAAGTATTACCAGAAAGAATTAGTTAGAGGCTCAGTACCATCTGTGGTAAATAAGATTTTATTTAATGGTCCATACTGTCTATTATAGACTGATATGTCAACAATGATAATAGCTGATGGTTTATTTCATTTCTAGATACTGGAGAAGTTGATCTCGATGCTTTATTGGAGGACTTGTGTATAATGGAGAAAGATCTCAACTCTAACAACTCAACAGAAAACACGGAGGACACATTCTTTGATAATAATTCTTTCTCGCCTAAAGTCAATTCACCGATATCGCCCACTGCAAAGGTAACTGCGTAATATAGATAAGATCTAAATGTATTTGGCGTGAAAGAGTTTTTGTTTGTTTTCTGTCGTCGGGAAGTGACAAATGCTATGTGTATTTTTGACTAAACGAGTAACAAAACTGTACCTTGCAATATATATAATATAATAAGCAGTCCGCTTTGGCTGTGGGCCATCATTCGTAACTCTGAATAATGTACTTTCTCATTTTATTGAAATTGTTTTCCAATTCTTTTTGCTTTTGAGTTCCAACACTCTATTTGTTATTTATTTATTTATCTATTTATTTATTTATTTTTCTTCGAGAGTTGAGTGCGATAGTTGTATTCCCGTTTTTCATAGTTTTATCTTTTTTCCATTCTCGCATTTTCAAATTGACTTTATTGAATTTTCAGCCGGATCATCTCATTGTTACTTTAAATTTGTACTGTTTTAATAATATTGTGTTTACTAATTGCTCTTCTGTTTTACTTGCTGATGTATTTCATTCATTCACTTGTTCGTTTATAATCCTATTCAATTGTTTAGATATTCTGATATTGTAATCGTTTTTCGAGTTGTTCCTATGCAAGCACGTGTGTGGTTGTCAACGTTTGAAAGAACTGACTTTAAAATGATTTACCAAACATCTGTAATACGTTAAATGCATATGTCTACCTAGCTATCCATTCATTAACATAGCAAATTTCCGTTCCTTTGTTATTTGTTTAAAAAAATCATTTAGTTTTTCATATCTGAAAAGGTTCATTTTGCTAAAAAACCGTCAGTTTTATATTTCTGGAGAAAAACTTACATCGAATTATTTTCCTGAGTATGTTTGTCTGTATATTTTTTTATGTATGTCTGTAATTCTTGGCATGTTTTGGTATTAGTATTAGTGACGCCAGTGAACAGTGTTACGTTAAAACATGTTCAGACATATACATTCTGAAGGATGACTTCTGTCTCGTTTTGGTCGATTGTTGATAAACTTGTTCATGTCTAATCCTGATTTAACCTTAAACTTAACTTTGAACTTCATTGTTCAGTTTTGTGATGTTTTTTTTTTCCTGATTTTCTTTGCTCAATAGTTATAGAAATTGATGGAAGAAGAGCTAACCCTTATCCGGCTCAGCTTAATCTTGTTGATTATTTACGAGTTACGTGTGTTTATGCTGAATTCGTATTTCAAAATAGGTCTTTTTTTTATCTCAGTTTTTATTAGTTAGCTTTCTATATCTTTATCGCATAAATGTATGTTTGAATAATTTTGTAGTACGTTTAAAGACTGGTGTTTTTCATCGTTTATTTGTTAAGACTGACAAGAGTGATTACGTTCCAACAGGTCCCGGCAGATGTCCGTAGTCGTTTGGAAAGTGTACAAGAAGAAAATAAAGAATTGACCCTGGTAAGTCATTACACAGGGATCCCGTCAACTACACTATATAATCACTTATCTAAATACGTAATGTTTGAAAAAATAATAGACTTTACGATATAAAAGAACCAACTCATTAAAAAATCTGAGTTCAGTTGGTATTAGTCGAACTCACGACCTTCCGTTTGCCTGGTCGACTGGTCGTGGGTTCGGATCTCACTCAATGGTTCTGGAGTTGGTAGCCATGTATTGCGATTCGCTGAGTATGCAATATTCGATCGACCTTTAGTTAATGTTAATTGAAAGAAGCAGTCTAGACGTATGTATCCAGTTTAGTACGTGTCTAGTAATCTCTTTACAATATTCTTGTTGCTGCTTGTAACGTCACGCTACGACATGACGTGATATGCTTACACGCAATCCTGCATGTAGGCACACAGCAATACAAAATGCCGCGAAGTTATTAATAGAAGTCTATTTTTAGCTCCTATGACGTCATCGGTAGCATTAACACGATGTTGTGGTTGTTTTTAGGAGGAACAACAGGAGAGAATCAAGGCTGAGAAAATTAGAATCGCGTTGGAGAAACTCCGTGCAGCCCGAGTTAAAAAGGTAAGCACCACAAACTATTGCTTGCCTTAAATGTTATCCCAGTACAATCCGGCGGTCCCTTCCCTGGTCTGCATTGGTGTTTTTAAGGAGACAATGCCAGGGAAATGATAGTACGATTGATGTACGTAAACCGAAATGTCAAGTATAAAAATGAAAAACAAACAGCTTCTCGTATAAAATAACAAAAAGTACATGTTTTTGGGTGGTCAAGTCACGACCTTGTCTAATCCAGCTTTAATTTATGTCTATAGTTGGTTGTTAAAGTCTATAATGATGATGATCCGACGTCTAAAACCATCGCCATTGACCAGACTTGGACTGCGTGGGAAGTAAGCAAGAAAATGATGATCAAAAATGACGCAGAACCAGATCCTAACTGGGTTCTTCTGGAGAGATTATCAGATCTTTGTGTAGGTACGTGTATGCTATCATCATTTCCTGGCATCTCTGAACTGAGCTCTGTTTGGAAATCTCATTCTTTTTTGGCTATTTTAAACGCTTGACATCGAATATATTCTTTTTTCCGTTTTCTTTAAATTGCTACTTCCAAGAACAGATCAGACAGTAAAATGCTAATTTTAAAATGCTAATAAAAATGCTAATTGTTGATATATATATATATAATACATCTAATGTACTACCTCTAATGGGTAGTACATACCAAATTGTAAATTTAAAAAAATAATAATAATAATAATAATACAAAGACAGTAAAATGCGAAAAGTAAAGCATTGTGACGCTTATTTAAAGGGTATATAAGTTATTCCGTTACGGAGCTAAGTTGTTCCGTGTTAGCAAGCAAAACTGCTTTTACAAAACTTGAAACGTACAGTATTGAATAAACGACTCGCCGATGTTTAAATTATTATTATTGAACAATTTATTATTCTTAACAATAAAGATGGATGGTGGTGTTTTTTTCCAGAGAGGTGTCTAGAGGATCACGAGTCGGTAGTTGATGTTGTGTCGTACTGGCCGTGGGAGAACGAAAACCGTATTGTTATCAGCAACAAATCGGACAAATATGCTTTATTTAGAAACCCTCAGGTACGTTGACATAGTGATGAACGATGATTTCGATGGTGATGATGTCGAAGATGACGGTGGTGATTTTGATTATGACGATGATGATGTCGATTGTGATGATGTCGAAGATGACGGTGGTGATTTTGATAATGACGATGATGATGTCGATTGTGATGATATCGAAGATGACGGTGGTGATTTTGATAATGACGATGATGATGTCGATGGTGATGATATCGAAGATGACGGTGGTGATTTTGCAATGATGATGTCGATTGTGATGATATCGAAGATGACGGTGGTGATTTTGATTCTGACGATGATGATGTCGATGGTGATGATATCGAAGATGACGGTGGTGATTTTGACGATGATGATGTCGATGCTGATGATGTCGAAGATGACGGTGGTGATTTTGATAATTACGTTGATGGTGAAGATGGTGGTGATGTTGATGTTGATGACGATAATGACAATACCATACATTATTATTATTATTGTTGTTATCATCAATACCATAATTGTTCCTATCCATTAATTCACAAGGTTGTCTTTTTCAGAATTACCTTCTGTCCAGCGGTACATCAGCAGGCGCAGCTCAGTTGGCCGAAAAAAGTAAAGATATATTAATAGAGGTACTATGGATTGACAGTGTAGCTTCACTATGTTGACTTAAAATAATAATAATAAAAAACAATCTAGCAGAACGTTTTCCTTTTTACAGTATTGCGCAAAACTGTTCAAAAACGTTTTCAATATTTTGTCTCTCTAAATCGACCACACAGTTTCCGCTGAATAATGTTTTTGCGCGTTAAAGCACTAGTGTTTCTTGATCATTCAGTGTTCTTATGTTCTATAGATTATAAAGGTTTAATATTAATGCGTTGACCCTTTTCAGGAGCATTTTCAAGCCGACGCTATGAGACTTCCAGAGTTGGAAGGTGTTTTATATCTTAAAGAAGGAAAGAAAAGTTGGAAAAAACATTTCTTCGTTCTACGAGCGTCGGGTATTTACTACACACCAAAAGGGAAAACAAAGGTTTGTAAATAGATACCTATTCTATGATCTAGACGAAACATTTGTTTTCTGCGTTCATTTCCAGGGCAAACGGCTTCAACATTTGCTTCAACATTCGTTCGATTTTGTTGAACGCTGTAGAATGGTTGTCGAACGATGTTGAACGTAGTTGGGCAAACGGTTTCAACATTTACTTCAACATCTGTTCGAATATGGTTCGATTTTGTTGAATGGCAATGTTTAAACCGTTTGCCACCCCCTTTCAACATTGTTGAAACGTGTTACGTATTTGAAAGACAACTAAATGCGCATGGGTGTAGTCAGGAATGTTGAACGGAGCAGGGCAAACGACTTCAACTCCGATTCAACATTCACAGAACAAAAGAAATGTTGGATGGATGTTGAAGCAAAGTTTAAACACTTTTAAACTCGTTCAACATCGATGCAACACGTTTCAACATTGTTGAAAGGGTGGGCAAACGGCTTCAACATTGCCATTCAACAAAATCGAACGAATGTGGAAGCAAATGTTGAAGCCGTTTTCCCGGGCCTTTACATGATAAATGTGAAGTTCGTGCTGAATACTGGCTCATTGATTCTGGTGAAACGAACGTTGAGGGCATGTTTCCAGCTACAGGAAAATGAACCACTTTTTTATGTATGTTTTTAATTTCCAACAGTCGTCCAAAGATCTCGTGTGTTTAGTAAAGTTTGAGTTTGTGTCAGTCTTTTCTGGTGGAGCTGCATTTAAAAAGAAGTTCAAGGCACCGACCGAACACTGCTTCGTGCTTAAGGTTAGTAAACGTCTTGTACATTTGTATATTCTAAGTTCTTCTCACACCTTTTTACCTTTCTACTTCATTTTTTCATCCTCATTTTTTTTCTCTTTAATTTTTTTTTCTCCTTCGTCTTTCCTTCTCAATTTCTCTCTTATCATCTTCTAGTTGCTTAAGTCTTTATCGTTCTTTTTTCCTCCCCCACCTCGTTCTTCCCTTTATCTCTCTCCTCTTTTCACCTAACCTAATTGATCCATTACTGATCGTCATTTCTTTCCATTGTAGCACCCTGAATACCACGAAATCGACTCTAAAGCCATCAAATACTTCTGTGCAGAAGATCAGAAAACCTTTCAACGATGGACAGTATGCATTCGATTAGCAAAGGTACGACCATGTTAGTTAGTGTGGCTAATTCAATGTCGTCGTTTTAAAATGCTTAAGTCCAGTGGACTCCTGTGGTGAATTAATCGGATAATGTGATTAACTCAGTCATGCAGCTGCAGCTAGAGATTGTCTTCCTTTCTTCAAATATGCATGTGTGTGATATCGAATCAAAGTTTTAGTACAGTTTGTCTCTTGGTTCTCGTTGGTTTGACCGCAACGTTTCGACCGACATCTATGCTCAGTTTTTATTTCTGTTTTCCCCGAGCAACACTCGCAGTAGACTCAGTCTCCAGCCACGGCAGTTTTTCACCACGGCTGGGGACTACACTCGGAAACGGATGTTGAATTTCTCACTCGCCATGATACCTCGATGAAATATGTCCCTTGAAACTTTTTGGCCTGAAAATTGAGCTTTTCCAGCGACAATATTAGAATCAGTTTGCCGTATATCATGTTGCTTTTAAAACATTATATGCTTTCGTTACAGTATGGTTACCAAATGCTTGAAGACTATGCCAAAACACAAGACGAAATGGACAGAATTGCCTTCTCTTTAGACAAAAACAGATTTCCAAAGGCTTCAAGCTTTAGTGCTGGACAAAAGCCTGAATCGAATGCTCCGCAGGTTTGTAGACAATCCGAGAGATTTTCCTTTAGTTTTCGACGATAATTGATGTAATTTGTAAATACTTGTAAATTATCGTTAGATTACTCGCACTATACCCGTCCATGGTTTAAGTGCGAGCATGTTTTTGTATTATAAAGGAATATTTTAGACAGCGTTGATAATAATATATAATATATTTAGATAACCAGGTTAGCCATGTGCTACTCACTTCTATAATACTAACATCCAAATGTAATATTAACATCAATTTGTAGTAATAATATATTTTAATATTATATTGTTTAATAATATATTTTAATATTATATTGTTTAATATTATATTTTAATATTATATTGTTTAATATTATATTGTTTAATAATATATTGTTTAATATTATATTTTAATATTATATTGTTTAATAATATATTTTAATATTATATTGTTTAATATTATATTTTAATATTATATTGTTTAATATTATATTGTTTAATAATATATTGTTTAATATTATATTTTAATATTATATTGTTTAATATTATATTGTTTAATAATATATTTTAATATTATATTGTTTAATATTATATTTTAATATTATATTGTTTAATATTATATTGTTTAATAATATATTTTAATATTATATTGTTTAATATTATATTTTAATATTATATTGTTTAATATTATATTTAAGAAATAGAAGACGATTTTCCGTGTTATATAGCCTGATCTAAACACTCGTGATGTTGGGAGAACACGAGAGAGCGAAGGAAAAGCACGAGCCGTTAGGCGAGTGCTTTTCCAGCTCTCGAGTGTTCTCCCAACATCACAAGTGTTTATATCAGGCTATATAACACGGAAAATCGTCTTCTATTGCTTTTATAAAATATTTTTTGAGGCTAAATCGGCATTTTAATTGATGATTAGAATAGAAATTCTCAATATAAAATATTTTTTTAGGCTAAATCGGCATTTTAATTGATGATAAGAATAGAAATTCTCAATACGCGCGCCATCAATACGCGCGCGCATGTTTAGATAGCCTCATCCAACACGGTTTTTGACCAATCAGAGCGCGCGTACTATCTAAATTATGTTATAATGTTTAATAATATATTTTAATATTATATTGTTTAATATTATATTGTTTAATAATATATTTTAATATTATATTGTTTAATATTATATTGTTTAATATTATATTGTTTAATATTATATTGTTTAATAATATATTTTAATATTATATTGTTTAATATTATATTGTTTAATATTATATTGTTTAATATTATATTGTTTAATATTATATTTTAATATTTTTCTTGTAATCAAAATAACTATTTTTATCATATTCGTATTTTGTATAAATGAAAGAATATATATATATGTTACAGTAATAAAAACCAACGGCCAATTCCCTCAAATAGTCGCTTGTACTAAAAGGGAATGGGACTGGAATTTTATCATCGATGAAAGTGAAATATGCATTAACAGCTAAAAAGCGGAGAAAGCTTGAAAAATATACGGCTTTTTCAAACATATTTTGTCGCATTCAAAGCAACAGTCCGCGCTCTGAAGCCTGCAAAGGATTTCGGCGTTTTTTCTCTCTTTATGCTGATTTATTCATATCACATATCACATATTCGTATTTATATTTATATTTTTTCTTGAAAAAAAAAAACGGTTGATAAATCTCAAGTTATGTTGATATTACCGACATCCTTTGCGGTCTTTAGAGTGTGGACTGTACAAGCTTCGACTGCGACATGTACAACGTTTTTAAAATAGGTGTGTATTGGAACCAACTGACGTTTCCCAGGCCTCTTTTAAATAGTCGCTTGTAATACTAATAAATACTAATACTAATTAATAATGATACTTATAAATACTTATTAAAGGTAACCGAAATTACGAAGTTATGTCTTTAAAAAACTGTATCTACAACTAGAAATAAAATTTGGGAAAAGAAAAAAGGAACATTGGTCTACATTGTATTTTACGTGGGGTAAATGATCATGGAAGCAATTTTCTTCGAAACTGTTAATGAATCTTGACAAGCAAACACAACAAAAAATAATCTTCATCTATTTGAAAACAGTTTGTCAAACACGCTCATTCCAAACACAAGAAATTATGGATATACGTCTAAACGTAGTCTCCCCGCAGCCGTTTTTAGTCTCGTTCCACTCCATAAGGTGGGTGAGACTAATCTAAACGTGCTATTACACAGACCTGACTAGAATACCAATCATTAGTGGGTGTAACAAACAAATAAATAAATAAGGGGTTTTGTGAATAGGTTATCGTTGCATCACGTGCTATCCTTAATCATGTTCAATATCACATCTAACACAGACCTGACTAGAATACCAATCATTAAGGGGTGTGTATGTCCTTGACCTTGTTGAACAGGATTCATGCTCCATTAACCAATAAAAAGAAAGATAACGGTCAGAGTGCTCACAACCAAACCATTAATCATAAATAAATCAAAGTAGAGCGCAAACACTTAATCCGTGAAATAAAATCAAAATTGTTACTAACAAATAGTTCTTATTTAGTGGCTATCACTCAACCAGAACAGTGTAAGAAAAGGCAAATACAATGGAGACAATACTTCATTACATCTCTACTTGTCTAAAATAGTCACTTATTGTCACTAAATAAGAACTATTAGATAGTAAAAAAATAGATTATATTTCACGGATTAAGTGTTTGCGCTCTACAAATGATGATGGTACTAATTAGTACTTAAACATACTAATTAAACATTTGAGAACAAGATATTTAGTAGAGTACAAATACTAAAAGTGTGCAACATAAATACCACTAAATACTGCTAAATTATGCAAATTCGTTTGTTCTCTATTGTTTAATCAACACTATTTAGTGGTAAATAGTACAAAGTATTGCACACTTTTAGTGTTTGTACTCTATAATCAAGTACTATTTAGTAGTAAGTATTGTTAAATGGTTTACTTCGAGCACTCTGATTATAAATTCACGATTTAATTTCCTTCAAATGTTACAGTTTAAAACTATGATAACAATGTGCGCAATGCGATGTGACTACGCCCAGGTTATAGTTGATTTCATTAAGACAATGTTAATTAAGGTCACAATATGGTTGGTACTCCAACCGTACCTCGTTGCTGGTTATTCTTCCATAACTGTCTAAATAGTTTCCTTCTGTCTTTCATTCTTGTAACATCAATCGTTCTAAACGCACACTTGTGGGTTCTGCTTGATTGGTGTTTTATATATAGCTTATCTTTTGTGCGGCGGTCTTATCGTATTTTGAATAGTACAACAGGATTTGGGTGAACGTGCAGATAACAGACACTTATCTCTATCAGTCTTAATTTAGCTGGTTATTTACTACTTTTGATAGAAATAGTTAAGATAATAGTCATACTAAAGCAATAGGGATGCAATAGTAGTTATGATAATAGTCATACTAAAGCAATAGGGATGCAATAGTAGTTATGATAATAGTCATACTAAAGCAATAGGGATGCAATAGTAGTTATAATAATAGTCATACTAAAGCAATAGGGATGCAATAGTAGTTATAATAATAGTCATACTAAAGCAATAGGGATGCAATACTTTTAATAGTTATCGATAGCTAACATTTTCTTGAATAACTTTTATATTTGGAAGTTACATTAAAACAAACAAATCAGCAAACAAATAAACAAACAAATGGACATACAAACTCAAAGACCAACAAACAAATAAATTTATTAATTAGCACAAACAATAATAAATAATCAAACAAAAAGACTAAAAAAACATCGATACAAATAATAATAGTCTTTATTAATTTCATTTAAAAAGTACATACTGGACAACAGACGTGTTCAGTTTACAGTTAATTTGTAAGAAAAAATATAATATGTATAATAAGAAAAATAGTAATTCAATACATTTATATATGATACATTATTTAAAAATTATCTACAATAAATTATCTAAAATTAAGTAAGCTTCTATTAATAAAAACGCTTTTAAAACGTTCAGTTCTAATTCTAGGTATAATGAAAGAATGGCCCCTATTTCTTAAAATACGATTCCTGGTGGGTGGCAGTAAACAATAGAGTGGACTTTCTGGCGACTTTATAAACGAATAGACATTCAAACACAAACAAACAAACAAACAAAACAAGCAATCAAACAAACAAACACTGACAAAAAATAAAACAATAAAGAGTTATAGCCAGCCATAAGTGTACTAGTGAGTTTTATTATCATCTTATATCAGTGTTGCTATTTTTATTCCTACAATTCCCTGACATTGTGTTTATGATCGTAGATATCAGATGCTCGTGAAAAAGCAGTTAAAACAGCCAAGGCACAGTCTGAGAAACTCAAGCTAGCCATCGGCAATAATCCAGGTAACTCATTTGAAATATGACCACCAATTTGGATAACTGCATTGACTCTCATAAACAGTGTTGTATACTAAAATATTAAATATAGGGGTAGTGAGTGTGACTCTTAAAGCTAATTCCTCTATTAACTCTGATTCTAATGAGCTTTTAGTAAGAAGGAGAGCAGCAAAACTGCAAAACTGTGTTTTCAACATTTTTTACGGTGTTACAAATTTCATTATATATCATAAAATATGTTGACATCACTGTACAATCAATTACGAAGATTTTTCATTGACTTGTTTGCTGTTGTTTGTTTTTGTAAAGGGGGCAGTCAAAGTTTCTCAGTTTCAAGAAAACCTTCAACAGAAACAAAGCAACCGAAAAAGAAAAGTATTGGCAATCTTTTCTCTGATGCCTGGAAGAAGGGTGATGATCCAGAGGATGAGGTAAGCCAACATATTAATGAATCAATCAATCAGTCAATAAAACAATAAAACAAACAGTTCATCGATCAATCAACCAATCAACTAATCAAACAGTTCATCGATCAATCAGTCAACCAACCAAACAATCAGTCAATCAGTCAATCAAACAATAAAAAAACAGTTCATCGATCAATCAACCAATCAAACAATTTATCAATCAATCAACCAAACAATCAAACAAACAGTTCATCGATCAATCAGTCAATCAAACAATCAAACAAACAGTTCATTGACCAATCAAACAAACAAGCAAACAAACAATTTATCAATCAATCAAACAATCAAACAAACAGTTCATCGATCAATCTGTCAATCAAACAAGCAAACAAACAGTTTTTCGATCAATCAGACAATCAATCAATCAAACAAACAGTTCATCGATCAATCAGTCAATCAAACAATCAAACAAACAGTTCAACGATCAATCAGACAATCAATCAATCAATCAATCAAACAGTTCATCGATCAATCAACCAATTTATCAATCAATCAATCAACCAACCAATCAGTCAATCAAACAAGCAAACAAACAGTTCATAGTCGATCAATCAGTCAATCAAACAATCAAACAAACAGTTCATCGATCAATCAACCAATCCAACAATTTATCAATCCAACAATCAACCAACCAATCAGTCAATCAAACAATCAAACAAACAGTTCATCGATCAATCAGTCAATCAATCACAAACAATCAAACAAACAGTTCATCGATCAATCAGTCAATCGATCGATCAGTCAATCAATCAATCAATGGTATGGTATTCACTCATTCATTTAGTTAATCAATAACTCAAGCTCGTCAGGTCAGTCAATCAATCAATCAATCAATCAGTCAATCAATCAATCAATCAATCAATCAAACAAACAATGTATCGATCAATCAGTCAACCAATCAGTCAATGGTATGGTATTCATTCATTCATTCATTTAGTCAATAATCAAGCTCGTCAGGTCAGTTAGTCAGTCAATCAATCAATCAATTATTCATAGTAATAAGAGATTTTTTCTGTGTTTCAGGTTCCTATTTCACCGAACAGCCCTTCAAGTACTAGTGCAGGAATGACACCAAACACCACAGAACCGAAATCATTCAACATAGAAAACGCTATAATAATGGACGAAATATCAGAAGAAGAACATCCTCCTTCACCACTAGAAGAATTGCCACCACCACCTCCCCCACAGCCGACAAATGATATTGTACCACCACCCCCACGCCCACAACAACTAAATATTGGACCACCGGTCCCTGAACGACAAAATATTGGACCACCGGTCCCTGAACGACAAAATGGTCAAGATGATGTAACTCATATACCTTCGCCTACAGACATCAAGACTATGTTGGAAGGACTACAGTCATCGCCTCCTCCTCAGCTAACGCATAAAGGTGTGTCTATATTCCCTGCACTGCACTCGTCACCACCGCACGCCGGTAATAGTCCACCTGGGCTGGCATCATTTAAAGCACGATCATTATCATCACCACCACCACCACCATCAGGGCTCGTTACCAACGAGCCCCCACTACCACCTCCACCGCACTGTAGTAGTCCACCTGCACTGGTTAATAAAGCACGATCATCATCAGTACCACTACCTATGTTTATCGCCAATGAACCCCCACCACCTCCCCCTCCGGTTGCACGTAAACCATCAAGATCTAATAGCGTACGGTCACAGCACAGTGACGTGGACGAGGTGTGTGATGCTGATCCGTTTGTTGATCAGACGGCCGACTTTCCTCCCCCTCCACCTCTTCCTCATAAAGAGGTCCTACCTCCCCCAGTGAAAAGAAAGCCATCACGAAGTGGCAGCGTGAACGAAAATGGGAACATTGGGAATAAAAAGATTACTCGTATTGCAGAAATGGGATCGACAGACTCTCTCGACAATATACCTCTACCGCCGCCACCGCTGATGATGCCTGTAGACTCAGATGCTGACTTGCCACCACCCCCACCGGAGGTTTTGTTAAAGAACAGATCGAATTCTGAGAGTAGAGACAGGTCAAATAGTAATAACAAACCAGCACCAGCACCACCTCCACCGCCGCCCAAGAAAGGACGAGCAAGAACCAGTAGTAATGACAGGTCGTCGTGACCACGTGATGACAAATCACGGTTTTAAATGGACTAACCACGTGGATGTCACGTGATAGTTGAAATTGACAATCGTCAAGTTGTTGACTTGCTAACATCTCATTGGACATTATGTGTACATTATTCTTAAAAGATTGCAACATTTCCAAATGACTGTAATGTAATATACAATACACGGAAACCGAATTATAACACGGTGACTAATTGACATGACTGATCAGCCTTTTTAACATTTCAAAAACCTATTGGCCTTTTCCATATCGAACAAGGGACTGGGTACGAGTGTGAAAAACTAATTTTATTATGGTTCCAGAAAAAATAACCCCGCCCCATGGGAGAGTAACCAAATATAAGCTTATTGACCAATTTTCAGAACGTTTGACTAAATAGAAAAAAAATTATGAGCATCCAAACTTGCCAAAATTACAGAGAAATGTATGGTGTCCTTCCAAAACGTCATTCTAAACCATAAATTCTTGGTATTTTCGAAAAAAAAAACCACCATAATTTCGTTGCAATTTGCACAACTTCTTCAAACTTTCAATTCTTACTAATTTGTATTTGTTCTTTTGTGTGAAGGGGTTTATTTTTGAATTAAATTAATTTTGAGAAACTTGGTTCCAGTCCCTTGCTCTTGATATGAAAACGGCTAATTGTTTTTCGATCTAGAGTAATAACAGTTATTCTAATTTGTTGCCATATTATCACTCTGTTTGTACGTCAACAATGTTTTATATAATACTCTTTGATAATGCATCGTCGAAAGATCGTCATTGAAAATGAACTGAATCAAGTCATGCCTTGAAAAGACAATTTGTTGTTGTTTTTAGCCTGATTGAAATGATGGTAGTTATTTTATCGAATCCTTTGTAATTATTGATCCAATCGTGTGTATATCTATTATGATGTAAATTGAGGAAAATATATTGCTGTAATTCTACCCGTTTTATTTAATGTGTGAGTTCCTTAAGATGGTGTTACACGAGGCAACTTGCAACGCCGATTTTTCGCGCAACGCGGTTGCACGAAAAATCGATGCCGTGTAATATAGTGCCAAAGACGATTTTTTGTGCAATATTTCACTGCGAAACGTTGCATATTTTTGATCTGGCTTCAAAAACTTGCAACGCAAGATGACGCAAGATGACGAATTTTCAGCAAATCGACGTGTGTAACATGATCATCGGCGATTTGACGCGCAAAATGCTCATGCAAGCGAGGCGTGTTTATAAACAAACAAAATGGCGGCTCTACAAGAAGACGACGAAGTCGAGCAAGTCGGAAAAGTACAGCAAGTGCAAGAAATCACAAAACTTAATGAGCAAGATAAATTCAATCTTCTGGAGCTCATGAAAGAGAAAAAGTGTTTATGGAGCACCATAAAAAAAAGTAAAAGTATGAAGTTTGCTCGTCGTCGCCATTTTGCTTATTTACATTTTGTCAGCGCATGGACTGAGTACTAGAAGTGATTGTTGCGCGAAAAATTGTCCCCGTGTAATATATCGCAAAAAAATTGACACACAAATGACGCAACAGCGTTGCTCGAAAAATCGGCGGTGCAAGTTGACCCTTTTAACACCAGGAAGGAAATACAAAAGTAGATAAATAAATGCAAAAACTGCCCAATAGGGAAAGTGCTTGACACTTCCCCTAATGAAGTCACTCAAACTAAAACTTAAATATTCACAATGAATTCTTTAAAAAAAAAGTAAAAAAAAGTGGAACTATTCCTGCGATACATTTTAGCAGAGGCATCGAATAGGCTTACGTATAAGATGAGGATTTCGGCCCAATCCGCATACTGACAAAACCTGAACCCCTCCCAGGGGTTTTAGGGATCAAGGGAGCACGGGCATTTAATTTTAGGGAACAAGAGATACTGCCAAATTATTTTCAGGGATGAAGGAAGCTAAATATGATAAAACAATAGTTTTTTGGGATCATGGGAACGTAAGGTAAAACATTTTAGGGAGACAGTTATTTTACTTATGGGGAACAAGGGAGAAAATGCAAAAAGATCAAAGGATCATGGAAGCATGCTGGGAGGGGCTCAAAGTAGCGCTAGTCAAAAGAGAGGGAGAGAGTAACCAGCCCCTAAACTTTTAACGGTTGACCAAGCAATCATCAATTTATTTAATTTCAAGACTTCTAGTCTCGATCCGGCGATAATAAGCTTAAAACAAATGAGAAGAGAACAAGCTTATGGTTTGTTAATTATAGCCTCTTCCGCATGCAACTTCTCGCCCTTTAACGATTCTTTGCTTTTTGGGGTTCCTGTGGTACGGCCGAGAAAAGACTTGTGGAGCTTTTCGTCCCTAGCCCTAATATTCTTTTTTCTCGACAAAGGAAGCCCAATATAGGAAGGAAGTCCGAATTAAGGTTGGGTTGCCTGCGGAGGAAGCGAGGTTTGATATAAGTTTGCTCGATATTTTTTTCCCGACCTCTAGTTTGCATGATATTTTTTTTTAACAGCTCGCTCGATATTTTTTACCGTATTTGTCGTTGCACGATACGTTTTTTAGGATTGAAACCTTGCTGGAAATGTTTTGGAGATCTAACCCACCCCACCGGCCATCAAATAGTCCTTCTCTAAGTTACATCGCTTAAACGTGTCTGCAAATGTGATCAATAGGCCTACTCCAGGTCCTAAAATCGCCGTAATTTTAGGCGATTTAAGCAAAAAGCTCCTAAAATCTAAGGCGATTTTGAGCGAACTTGGGCGATCTTATGATCCGAAGTAGGCCTACCAATTATGTTTCTCGCAATTTGACTCCAACGATGTAAAATCGTTTTTTTAACGCAAATCCATGATCATCACGAAATTCGTCGTTATCAAAACCCCCATGATAGACTCGAGCATCTCATTTTCATGCTACCTTTATGGTGATACCGCTGGTTTGTCGGTGAATAATAACCGAGACGGAGTTATGAGGTTATTATTCACTGTTATTATATAATTGTCAAAATGAAATACTTACATTTCTCTGCTTCAAAAATTTGGTATCTTCACATGTGAAAATAACATGTTATCTAATAACATGTTATACTATGGTTACACAGCTTTACGGAAACTTCTTGTATTAAAAATGTTTTCTTTTCTTTTCTTTTCTTTTCATTGATAATTAGTCGGGCTAGAGGGCCCGACTCTAGGTTTACCTTTTAGTCAATCTATGTATGTATCTATATATCTATCTATCTATCTGTCATGTCGTGTATAGTCCCCCATGATGCTTTGGGAATGAACACAGGAAGCCCAAAGTAGAATTGTTTAGCCTCCTGTTTTGATTTTATGACTAGCCCGACTTCACGCTCCTAGAGCGTCTAGTTATAAAATAAACAGAATATTACATGGGCGGGCGAAGATACCAATTTTATCTTCGAGTGTTGAAATGATCTCTCACAAGTGAGCGCAGCGAATTTCAACACGAGAAAATAAAAATTGGTATCTTCGCGCGCCCATGTAATATCCTCTATATATTCACTGAGCTTTAGGTGGATAATGTTTTGAAGAAAGACTGTTCATTTCTTATTTCTAAAAGCGCGCGAAACGCTGTAGGTGATTATCGAGAAATAGTGTGAAATGTCTCGACCAATCACTGCGCGCGATTTTCTATAGTCGATCACTTGTGTATTTATTTCTACGGGATTGTAAACTAAGTGTAATAGGTGACTGATCGAACCTGCAATTCATTCCTTACTGCAAGTACTCTCAATCTGGTAAATGGAAACTAGCCAGTAAACTAGTATTGTATTGAATGGTCTAGACTAGTATTGTATTGAATGGTCTAAACTAGTATAGTGTTTGATATAAGTGAAAAATGTTAACCTAACTTAACTGACATTTCGAGCTTCAATTTAGCCCTTCGTCGTCGGAGTCTTTTGTACTCCGACAAAGATGTCAGCAAAGTTAACATGTTTTACAAATTTCATTCTCTTAACGTTCAATCTGACAAACATTTTCAGGTTGGGAAAAAAGTTATAACACAGATTTTTATAGTTTATAATAGTAATAATAATAGTGCGCTTTACAGACACTTATTTTCAGTTATTTTAAGGCGCCATTGGCAGCCGTGCAGCTAACAATCATGAGATATTTTTAGTACATTAGTATGTTATGCCTCCAATTGGAATAGGTTTATGAGTTGTTAACATTGTTTACGTGTATGATTACTGTCATTTAGTGATCAAGAAAGTATTGTTCTCAACTAAAGCTAGTAATTGTTTGATTGGTGATGGTGATTGTTTTATTAGACAATACTCTAACACTGATAGGCTATAGATACTAGAGATTAAGATCGGTACTTCAGCTAAACAAAAACCACTAAAACCCCCATGAGACTGACCAGTAAATCAATTCATAACTGGAAAACACTGGCATTACACGCGAGCATTGGTTGCCATGCTTATAAGAAAAACAATGAAAACCACTTTCAGAAGAAAATATTTGGATTTATTTTTGTAAATAGCAAGTTAAAACAAGAATTTGGTGGTATATGCTGAAATAGTGTTTCATACTATATGAGCAGTTAATAATACTTTAAAGTATCATTAATTGAATACTATTAAGTTCAAAGTAATGGCCGCATCTTTAAAAGTATCCTTTAGCTTCGATAGTGAGCCAGGAGTCACAAACAGAATTAGACGTCCATCAAGCAGTACATTGCTCTCAGACAGAAGGAAATCCACTGCCAGAAAGCCAAGTACTTTGTTAAGTCCCACATGGCAGAACGGCGGTGATAATCAATCGTCGCCACAACGACGAATGTCCAGGGTAGGACGAAATCACTTTCTCCGTTCGTTTGGTAAAGACACGTTGTACGGGTACGAAGGAGTTGAAGAAGTTCTACCGGAAATAACCGATGATCTAGCTGATAAACCACAAATAAACGTCCTTTTGGAATCGGTACGAGAGGACGACAAAAAAGAAGACGTCAAAGCTGAGCCTGTGCAAAGAGTACTTCGAGCAGTAAGCGCTAGATCGCCTTCTGATTCTAAATGGCTGTACAAGGATATACTTCAAGACCGAGGAAACGACTATACAGCAGACGACGGAGATATTAGAGAATCTTTAAAAGAAAAGATCAGAAGTCAATCTGCTAAACGAAGAATTCGTAGAATTATGTTAGCAGATAAAGAGAAGGCCGAGGCTGAGGTCAGAGAACGAAAAAACGACCAAAAGAAAAAAAGGACTCTAAAAGGGACGACAATTTCCTTACTGGCCTTGAAGGCTACGACAGGAACGTTTGATATGTTTATGGAAAAGAAGAAGTGGTTGACAGATACGAGGATGAGAAAAAAGAAACTGGTGAGTTAACTATATGTAATTCAATAAAAACACACTCCAATTAAAACCGATAACTATTTAATTATTTGAATACCATAAAAAAAAAACGATTTGTTCACAATGACTCGGGCTTTAGACGATCTCGTATTTAGAATTAAAAACCAATGAATTCGAAATTTCAATAAGAGAAGTTGTTTACGGTTTCCATGTTCCATTAATTAACAAGTTGAATAATCAAAAAGATAACTTTGTTATTTATTTCAAATAGATCACACAAATAATCTAAATTCGTATTACATTAATCTCTCTTGAAAAGGTAGATTACAAGTAGGTGAAGGTGTCTTTTTATGATAATATGTTGATATTTTTAGGCCAAACAAAAGTTCCACAAAGCAGCCGTTGTGGTACGTGTTTTATGCAAATTTCTGAAAGTCCTGCAAGGATTATCCACACAACAGACTCCAGTGACCGCTGCCCAAAAGTCTTGGCATGCTCTCAAGCACACATCTGAGGCCAAAGAGATTTTATTCAATATGACTATCTTCCAAAAAGGAAAATCGGTAAGTGTAACGCTTGCTTGCTTGCTTGCTTGCTTGCTTGCTTGCTTGCTTGCTTGCTTGCTTGCTTGCTTGCTTGCTTGCTTGCTTGCTTGCTTGCTTGCTTGCTTGCTTGCTTGCTTGCTTGCTTGCTTGCTTGCTTGCTTGCTTGCTTGCTTGCTTGCTTGCTTGCTTGCTTGCTTGCTTGCTTGCTTGCTTGCTTGCTTGCTTGCTTGCTTGCTTGCTTGCTTGCTTGCTTGCTTGCTTGCTTGCTTGCTTGATCCATTCATTCTTTCATTGATCCATTCATTCTTTCATTGATTCATTCATTCAGTTCATGCATGCATTCATTTATTATTGATTGAATGATTCATCCCTTCATTTTTATATAGAGATTCAATAATACCTAATTAATCTTTGTTTCTACAGCAATACGCGTATGTACCAGAATGGGCCAAGAACATCCTAGCCAAGCCACCAATGGAAAGAACTGACATGGATCTCAGTCAGCTACATGCAGTACTCAAAGGGCTGCAAGGTTATGATAAGTTTACTTACAGAATACAGATAGCAATGTGTCGCGCTATGACTTACCAAAGGTACGCAGTGCACCTGTTTGGCATATATTGGTTGCATATGTGGGTGGCATGGGTGGCCTAGCGATGAGACCGCTGGCCTCTCACCGCTGTGGTCCAGGTTCGAGTCCCGGCTCGGGCATGGATTATATGTGAGTTGAGTTTGCTTGATGTGTTCTTCTCTCCTATATGCCACGAGGGTTTTTCTCCGCGTTATCCGGTTTTCCTCCCTCCGCAAAAATGAATATCTGAGCTGAATTGTGTGAAAAATAATTAAACGTAGAGGTAGTGAGTGTGTGTCTGAGTCTCCCCCATTAGTAGGGCACTAGCTCGTGTCCAGTCTAGAAGAATTGAGACGTTACAAAAAGTGAAGTGAAGTGATGACGTGTCCCATTCTCATACTGGAAGATTGTTGCACTTGCATGCCTTCTATTTTACAGTTTTACAGACAGCTTACTAAGACTAATAATTTAATAACTGAATGATTTTAGAGAAAGTGCTCTCTTCATAAATCCTACTTGATCTGTCTGACTATTGCTAGATGTTCAGTTTCTAGGATAAGAGCCTCGTAACAGTATAAACGGGGACCTAACAAACCTTACCCCTTTCTCCTTCATCTTCATAAACATAGCGGTTATATTCTGTTATTCGTTGATTATTGTTCTCAATAACTCGGGCATTCATTGATCTCCATAATTAGGATGGGATCAAAAAGCACTAAATTCTGAATGGTCAGTGTTCTTAAGAACAGATCTTTTTCATTTACGGTGTCCATGAACCATCAATTTAAAAGACGTGCAAGTGTCCCCCATTAGTGTACCACGTGTGGTACTGACATGCATGTACGCTTTTATGTAGACTTTCGACACTTTATTACAGTTGATGATGATGATGATGATGATGTGATGATGATGATGATGATGATGATGATGATGATGATGATGATGATGATGATGATGATGATGATGATGATGATGATGATGATGATGATGGTGACAAAACAGAACAACAAAAACCCGCCATACTCGATCAAACTACACAACCCTCACCTGCGTAAGTTCTGACAGAACTATGATCCCTGATCATGAGTTCCCGAGGAGGTTTCTCTCTTAGTGTCTGTATGATACAGAACAATACAGTGGAACCCCGCGTTACGGCCACCCGCTTAATACGGCCACCCCGTTATTGCGGCCAGTTTTTCAAGTTCCGACGAAATGCTAGCCTCCTATGCAGCAGCTAATGCATGCCCATACATTTTCTATAAAATGTACCTGCTCAATGTGGCCACCCCGTTAATACGGCCACTTTGGGCTGTCCCTTAGGTGGCCGGATTAACGGGGTTCCACTGTATCACTACTAATCTACCCTTCGGTACACTGAGATATCCAGCTTATTGTTGTTGAATTTCAGAGTTGAGCACGGGCGTACAATTCTCCGTAAAGGACATGAGGGTTTAGCTTTTTATTTCATCTTCTCTGGTTCGGTTTTTGTCAACGTGGAGGAACTACTAGTTCGATCTGGTCACGTTGTCTGGCATACTGCAGTGGTGTTACATCGTGGAGACAGCTTTGGAGTAAGACTAAAGCCTGGTTCACCGCACAGCATCTTAGTCATAATCATAAGCACATCCAGTCATAAGAAATGGAGAAGTTCCCATTTTCTTATGATTATGACGTTATGTCGCACGTGTGAACCGTGCAATCTTAGTCGTAAACGTACAAGTGGTTATGATTATGATGATGACGCCGTGTGAACCAGGCTTAACACGATAACAGCATAATAGATAATGTGCGCATAACCAAAA
This sequence comes from Metridium senile, assembly GCA_949775045.1. Lineage (NCBI taxonomy): Eukaryota > Metazoa > Cnidaria > Anthozoa > Actiniaria > Metridiidae > Metridium > Metridium senile. The sequence goes on from OX459096.1 coordinate 47,681,242, forward strand.
GAGAGTAGTTAACATTAAAGCACAGGCGATCGATTTTGATCGTACGAGCTTGAGATCGCTTGCGATTTTGCACAGCTGTGTGAGTGCGATCCTATGCGATGGCTGTGATTTTATATGAACAAACTTTAACTGAAGTTTTGGGCATTTATAATTAACCTGATCGTACGCTAGGAGCTTGCGTTGCCATTTAGTTAAAGACTGAAACGTAGCCTCGTGCAGTGTATTTAAAATTTCTCGTTCATTAATTGAAAAGTCAGCAAGTGACTGTATTTGCCGAGAAAGAACAAACGAAAAGTCTCTAACTATTTTGATATTAAAACACGCTAAATATATACGTGCGTTAGCGACGAATAACAGCAATTCACGTGATCGCCATTTGCGGAGCCAATGGATACTCAGATTTTGTACAGTGCACGAAATTTTAATATTAACTATCACTCGTATTTATTTGATGAATTGCCTGCTAAAAGCTTGCGTTGTTTCGTAAAATCAAGCTTTTATCTATTAACTTCATTATATCTTTACGTTAGGAGCTTGCGTTGTTACGTAAAATCAAGCGTACCGCGTCAGTGGTAGTACGCGAAGATATCGAATTACTAGTTGTGGATAGGGACGTGTTTGCTATCACGTGTCCAAAGATTTACGACAAAGAACTGGGAGACAAGATTACATTCTGCAAGTAAGTCCTGCTCCTGAACATGTGTTTCATAGAGTTAGCATTGACATTACATTTTCTACTTATGAAGCAAAGCGCGTTTTGGATAATGTTTTTGTCTAGTGGCAATTTATTAAGGCCCGTTTACACTAGCAATTTTGTCGCGCGACAAGAGCTGCGATTTCAATCGCGATTTTATTGCAGATTTGTCAACGCTACTTTGAGCATGCTCGAAATTTTAGTGCAACTTGCTACGATTTTTCGTGTCCTAAATTCGAGCGTATTCGAAATTGCGGCGACAAAGCTGCGATAAAATCGCCATTGAAATCGCAGCTCTTGTCGCGCGACAAAATTGTTAATGTAAACGGGCCTATAAGCAACAAAATAAAAAAAAAGCGAAAAGCCATTTTTATGTTTATGTAACTACCATCTTATTACTGTTTCTTGATACAGGACCCTGAAAATCTTTCAAGGTTGGAGCGAAGATATGCTGAGAAACATCTGTTTTGAGGCTCAGATCCAAGATGTGAGTTGTTTAAGTGGTTCTTTTCGTACTTCATGCATGTAATCTTTATTCCATATATTGATATAGAACAATAGCTTTATTCCTTATTTTCATTTGTAGTGGAAGTCGAATAAAATCATAGTGAAAGACAGCAGTAGGGACACGGAATGGATCTACATTTGTATGCAGGTGGGGTATATAAACAAAGGTTATTTTCCTCTATATTATGTTACCTGCAATTGGAGTGCGTGGCCTACATCAGTGGGTTGTAAACGTACTGACACCTCAGTCATTTTAACTAGTAACGAGAAGAGAGACTGGATCAAGGTTTCCAGTACAGTGCTATTGGATGGCAATCGGAAAGAGGTGTTGCACTCGGGTGGGCGGCCGTTTGGGAAGAGGAGAGGCTGGGGATGGAGCGGGACTGTGGACGGCTTCAATCTCTCTATCATATAAACACTGCGCTCTTTCATATCGAGCTAAAGGTGTGTTCAAAATCTAAATACATCTTAATTTGTTGTATTTCACAGGGCAAGTGTTCAGTCATCAAAGCCCTAGACCTGCACTGTCCTCCTGGATTATTTGGACCAAAAAAGGTTACATTTGAAGATTCTGACTTCAATTTGTTCGGAAAAGGTCGACGATCATCTGTCAGCTCAGCTGTTGTGTGGAAAAAAGAACTTGAACAGAGTTTCAAACAACCTTTTAGCTTTGCAAATAATGAAAAGAAAGTTGATGAACATGATGATTCTGATAGTGAATCAGATAGGTAATTTAATTAATGATGGAAGTTGCTGGCTGGTTTATTCGATCGATTCCTTTTACATTTCTGCAGCCGTTGTTTGTCTGCTTCTTGTTCGTTTATATGTTTGCTTTTTAAACTTGATTGTTTTTGTGCTTGTTTGTCTATTTGTTTGCAAGTTTGGTTGTTTGCCGGGCTGCTTCTATTATATTTTTCATTTTTTGCTTGCATTTCGCCGGCGATTGTTGACAAAAAGATTTTGTTTCATTAGTTAGTTGTATTCATGTTTTAAATCGTAGACTGTAGACACGAGTTTGTATATCTAGAGTTTGCCTGTTTCGGCTATACAGTTCAAAACCGTTTCAAGTTGCTCGAGTCTTTATCAATGCAAACCTTTCTCTCGGAAAGTCAGTACAAATGACAACATTTAACAGTGTTTATATCTAAATCTATGTAAATGTTTTACTGACATAGTGAGAGTGATCATTCAGAAGATGAAGCAGAGACCACGACAGGAAAGGGCGACGAGAAGACCAAGGGCGAAACTGCTAAAGAACGCATTATACAAGTTATGGCTCTCTCTTACTCCGAAATGCCACACGCTAAAGGCGACTCAAAGTACTGCGAAGTAGACGAAGATAAATCAGCAGCTGGAAACAATGAAAAAGAACCGGATAGTATAGATCAATCTCAAATCGTATTAGAGACACGTATGGAGTTGAACTCTTTGACGTTGTTGGATTTAATGCGATTGACAGACGAAACTGGAAGGCTCAACAAAGATGTTGTATATCTGGATATCGCCCACATGCAGTCAGGAGATATTTTTGTAAGTTTGTTAACAAAGATATTGTGCATGTGCTTTTGAGTAGCATGCGAGTTATAATGAAATCTAGCCTGCGTAGCAAGCGTTCCTGTCGCGGGAAAGAAGAAAAATTGAAAAATCATTTTTTGGGTTACCTGTGGTGCAAAAAGCTCGGCCATATTGGCGACACAGCTATCCCAAAATACAATTTTTTTCTCTTCCCCGAAAAGAAACACTTGCTACGCAGGCTAAATGAAATGCTTTTCATATAAATATTTTCGAGTATGAGTAAGTAAGCACCTTCTTCTCGCATGTTAGTGTTTAGTTTATTGACTTTTTTAGTACTGCAGGTAGTGCGCGGCGTCGCAAAATCGAGATTACAACGATGGTATACGGGACAATCACATGCATCAAATGATACATCACATGGCATGTATTTGGGACTTGGAGGTCCACAGTGTCATCGGTACTGTCACGTGTTATCCCCAGTATCCGTATCAAAGATACCGTATGCAATCTTGAAAACAATGCCATTAGCATATATGGTATTGTAGGCGAGAAGTAACAAAAGAATTTGATTAGCGCTCGATATTTTTTTCTTTTTTTAACAGGTTGAGATTTCAACAGAACAATAGGCATATCTTTGATACGTGCCCCAGCCTTTTCTATTGCATATTGCATAAAGGGAATTATATTAGTCGACAATATTAACGGTGTTTTGTCTGCTTTTCTTTCAGGACCTTAGCGAAGTTTTGATGCCTACAGGACGTAAATTGATGTTGGTCAGTAATGGAGCTATTTTATTGCGAATAAAAAGGGCAGATTATTTACGATATTCCACTAAAGAAACAATTAAATTTGCTAGAGACATAGCACTGCAATCAGAGTAAGTAGTTTGTATTTCAGTAACAACAACGACATTGACAACAATGACATCGACAACAATGACAACGACGACGACAACAATGACAACGACATCGACATCGACAACAAGAACGACCACGACAACAATGACAACGACGACAGCAACAACAAAAATGACAACAACTACAATGACAATGACAACGACATTAACAATGACAAGAACTGTGACAATAAAAACAATGTCAATAAAAATAATGTCAATCACAAAAACAACAACGACAATAAGAATGACAACAACAACAACAGCAATGATAACAACAACAACAACGACGACGACAAAAAAACAACGACAGCAACAACGATAGCAACAACAACGACAACAACAGTGACAACAACGACAAAGAAACAAGGACAGAAACAACAATAACAACGACAATAGCAATGACAACACCAACAACGACAAAAACAACGACAGCAACAACAACGACAACAACAGTGACATCAAGAACGACAACAAAACAACGACAACAACAACAACAACAACAACAATGACAATTACAAAAACAACGACAGCAACAACAATGACAAGAACAACCACAATAGTAATGACAACAACAACAACGCCATCGACAACAATGACAATTACAAAAACAACGACTGCAATGACAAGAACAACCACAATAGCAATGACAACAACAACAACGCCATCGACAACAATGACAATTACAAAAACAACGACTGCCATGACAACCATAATAGCAATGACAACAACAACAACGCCATCGACAACAATGACAATTACAAAAACAACGACTGCAATGACAATTGACGTTGTTTTTGTAATTGTCATTGTTGTCGATGGCGTTGTTGTTGTCATTGCTACGACAACAAAACAACGACAACAACAAGAACAACAATGACAATGACAATTACAAAAACGACAGCAACAACAATGACAAGAACAACCACAATAGTAATGACAAGAACAACAACGCCATCGACAACAATGACAATTACAAAAACAACGACTGCAATGAAAAGAACAACGACAATAGCAATGACAACATCAACAACAACGTCATCGACAACAATGACAATTACAAAAACATCGAAAGCAATGACAAGAACAACGATAATAACAATGACAACAACAACAACAACGATCTCAACAACAATGACTTCTTGTCGATGTCTTTATTGTTGTTAATTGTTGCTGTTCTTGATTTCAAGAACAACAACAGTAGCAACAACATTAACAATGCAACAAGAACAACGACAATGAACAAATAACATAAAAGTGTTGCTTTAACTTTGGCGTTCTTTACATGTTTCTTATGAGGTATATATATCTAATTCCTCGCTCTAACTTGACTCCCCAGCTATCCAACAGATAAAAACATTTACCGATCATACAACGATCGATGTGCCTGGGATAACTTGAAAAGAAAGAAACTCCACTCAACCATGAAACAAGTACAAGGAATGTGTGTGCGACACAACCAAGCAGTTGAACTTGGTCGCAGATATATCAGAAAACCTTTAAAGAGTGTTAAACGGATATTGAGAAAAGAGGAAGAAGAGAAAATAAAGCTAGACAAACTAGATGAATACTTGGAGTTTGTTTATGGTCCAAATAACGCTGAAACAACAAAGAACATTGAAGAGTTTTAGAAGTATACTAACAGAAGAAGATTTTAAAAAGACCAAAAATAGGTCTTGAGGAAAGAGAGTGCGTCTTTGTATGCAGTATAAATGCTGCAAAATAAAAACAACGGGAACTCAATCGAATGCATGCATTTAATTAAAGATAATTTAAAAGTAAGATGTAAAACAAAACATATATAATAAGGCTATATTGATAATTTTGAAATTTACCCCTTTATGTATAATAATTTATTTAATTGTTATCATTTGTAAATTATATTGATTAAAGTAGCTTTGCTTGTGATATTTAAAATAAAAACTAACGCAAGTAAGTTTGATTTTGATTTAATCATCAAGAGTCATTTTCAAGAGTACATTAATATTAAAAATTAGGGTGTCTTATAATAGTAGAAAGTCACATGATAATAGTGTTGACATATAAATTAAGAGGATATTTTTTTCAATGACAAGCAATATTGGCAAAAAGCGCCAAAAACTAGACTTTGCATGAGTTGTAATCTCAATTTCCGTTTTGGGTTAACACTCAAAAACCTTTTTAAACAGTTAGAAACTAATGTACTAAGATAACATGCCAGTTTAAAGCGGTATTTTCAATTGTATAAAGATGTTTTGTTGAATTTGTGTTAGAATGCAGCTTTTTCAGGCATTTTTTTTAAAGAAAAGGTATGGGAAATAAGCAAATAAAGGCCTAAACCTCATTTTCAATTCAAATCTTTGCTTTGGGTTAACACTTTGGCTCCACTTTCATCAGTCTTTTCCACTTACAAACAAGTTAAACTTTCTGAATAAATAGATATTAGCCTTGTACAACAGCCGTTCTTCAAGAAATTAGTTTTTGGCGCTCACAGCTTCAATACGAAAAAAATATTGTCTTAACATAAAAATTATTGATTAACATGTAAAATATTGATTTATAAAATAAACGAAAATGAAAAAAATTCGTCTGTTGTAGACGAGTTGTGGGCTTGATTTACACTGTACGACTGAGTTGTACATGAATGCATGACACGGGTAGGTTGCATGCGATAGTTGTAGGCGAAAATCGTACAGTCTAAATCGGCCTTTAGGCATCTTGAACGTACCCTCATGAAAAGATTAAAATCCTATGGGCCTTTTCTGTTACAAGACTAAGCTTTCTTCAGCGACAGCAGCGGTTCATTGAACTATACATTTATATCATATATATAGCTGCATGTATAAATTTACATTTCAATCCACACTACAATTCGTTGAGAGTATTATGAACATGCAAAGTTTACAATCGCATGCACTAAATAAGGTAGTCGTAACTATTATCTTATAAAATAATATATATCTTCTAAAAAACTGCTTCGAAATTAATTAAAACAATTATAGGTGCTTATTCAGATGCAACCAACGTTTTTGGGCCACTTTTGTAATAAACATTTACGCATAATCGATGATATATTTTATTTTATACGGAAAACACGATAATAGGATGTGCGCGATAATATATACTTTGAATTAATTCGTTCAATCTTGATATATATAAACACATATATATGATAACACATAAAAACAACAATAAAGCAAGGCTGTGTACACGAAAATCGATGGTCTCTTCTTCCAAGAAATGTTGGAATTGTTCAGTTTAGTACCCTATAAGATACCTAATCGATGATTTTCAAGCCGCCATTTTCAGCTATTAATATTCTAGCAAAACTCACGTGATCAATTATTAAAATAAAATGCAACACTGGATCACTTGATTTCTAGCCATGTGAAAATAGCAACAGATGAGCCTTATGAACATGTTGACTAATTCTAAACGTTGGTTTTACGAGCAAGGAGTACAGACAAATCTCGCAGACCCATCTCCCCGCATGTTTTTCAACGTTGACCACTTGAGTACATTTCCCTCTAACTCCACGGAGAGACATTTTTGGGCAATAGCCAAAACCTCTACTGACGTAAGCACTTTGTCCCACATGTTAACGCCGGTAAGATTTCCTTGCAGAGCTTGTTCTACATCGAAACCTCCTTTGTATGAGTCTTGATCCTGGCCGAGTATTACTGCTCCTTTGTCGAGAGATTTGCCTTGTTGCACGATTCCTTGGTGGTTTAAAGTCCCGTTGATGTAGAAGTTGAATTGACCTGTAGCGCTTTCCCAGGTTAGACAGAGATGGTGCCACTTGCCATCGAGAATTGATGGAGCATCTTTGCTGAGAAAATTGTAATTGACTATGAAAATAATGGTAGAAAAAGGAGCAGGGGCGAGAGCAGGAGCAGGAGCAGGAGCAGGAGATGACGACGTTAATAAAAAAGAACAATTAAAAAGCAGAAGAAGATGCCGATAATTAACATGAGCAATAAATAAAAGAGAAGAAGGAGAACAATAGCAACAACAAAAAGAACAATTAAGGAAAACGACATGGACAAATACAACAAGAAGTTGGAAGAAAATAAATGTTTGGACACCTACTTTGCTTCATCATTAATAACAATCTGTGTATATTCTGCACCAAGGAAAATGTTAAGTGCATTTCCAAATCTTGAAGTAGCAAAAGAAAACGGCGTATGGCTACTAGTGCTGTTGTCTGGTTGGGTCCAGAGTGCAAGTGTGAAGGCTGTTAATGGGACAAATGGTTCGTCCACCATAACTTTGTCTTTTATTGATTTTCTAGGAAACTTGAGGACGTCTTCACCCCCATTCTCTTCAAATGAAAGTAGAAATAGTTAAAACAATTTATAAAGTAGGATAAAATATATCATGTAGATGAGGTATGATCGTCCGGGGTGGTTGAAGTCTTGAGAAAGACTGATGGTGTTAATGTCTGACGTTTCGAAAACCTGAGCGGAAGAAGTCATCTTCAGAGTAAAGAAGATGAGTCTTGAGAAAGACTGATGGTGTTAATGTCTGACGTTTCGAAAACCTGAGCGGAAGAAGTCATCTTCAGAGTAAAGAAGATGTACATATTTTAATATTTTAATATTGGCAATCATTAGGACTTTTCGCGGCCATCGACGGCCATCTTGAATATCAATACTTGAAAAACAGAAAATTGAGGTTCTCTCACATTTGCTCGGTGCGAATGCGGTGTGAATGTGGTGTGAATATGGAAAAAATAGAAAATTCAAATTCACTCATATTATCTCGGTGCGAATGTGGTGCGAATGTGGTGTGAATATGGAAAAAACAGAAAATTCAGGTTCTCTCATATTTGCTCGGTGCGAATGTGGTGCGAATGTGGTGTGAATATGGAAAAAACAGAAAATTCAAATTCACTCATATTATCTCGGTGCGAATGTGGTGCGAATGTGGTGTGAATATGGAAAAAACAGAAAATTCAGGTTCTCTCATATTTGCTCGGTGCGAATGTGGTGCGAATGTGGTGTGAATATGGAAAAAACAGAAAATTCAAATTCACTCATATTATCTCGGTGCGAATGTGGTGCGAATGTGGTGTGAATATGGAAAAAACAGAAAATTCAGGTTCTCTCATATTATCTCGGTGCGAATGTGGTTCGAATGTGGTGTGAATATGGAAAAACAGAAAATTCAAATTCACTCATATTATCTCGATGCGAATGTGGTGCGAATGTGGTGTGAATATGGAAAAAACAGAAAATTCAAATTCACTCATATTTGCTCGGTGGGAATGTGGTGCGAATGTGGTGTGAATATGGAAAAAACAGAAAATTCAGGTTCTCTCATATTTGCTCGGTGCGAATGTGGTGCGAATGTGGTGTGAATATGGAAAAAAAAGAAAAATTCAAATTCACTCATATTATCTCGATGCGAATGTGGTGCGAATGTGGTGTGAATATGGAAAAAACAGAAAATTCAAATTCACTCATATTTGCTCGGTGGGAATGTGGTGCGAATGTGGTGTGAATATGGAAAAAACAGAAAATTCAGGTTCTCTCATATTTGCTCGGTGCGAATGTGGTGTGAATATGGAAAAAATAGAATATTCAAATTCACTCATATTTGCTTGGTGCGAATGTGGTGCGAATGTGGTGTGAATATGGAAAAAATAGAAAATTCAGGTTCTCCCATATTTGCTTGGTGCGAATGTGGTGCGAATGTGGTGTGAATATGGAAAAAACAGAAAATTCAAATTCACTCATATTTGCTCGGTGGGAATGTGGTGCGAATGTGGTGTGAATATGGAAAAAACAGAAAATTCAGGTTCTCTCATATTTGCTCGGTGCGAATGTGGTGCGAATGTGGTGCGAATGTGGTGCGAATGTGGTGTGAATATGGAAAAAATAGAAAATTCAAATTCACTCATATTTGCTCGGTGGGAATGTGGTGCGAATGTGGTGTGAATATGGAAAAACAGAAAATTCAAATTCACTCATATTATCTCGATGCGAATGTGGTGCGAATGTGGTGTGAATATGGAAAAAACAGAAAATTCAAATTCACTCATATTATCTCGGTGCGAATGTGGTGCGAATGTGGTGTGAATATGGAAAAAACAGAAAATTCAGGTTCTCTCATATTTGCTCGGTGCGAATGTGGTGCGAATGTGGTGTGAATATGGAAAAAAACAGAAAATTCAAATTCACTCATATTATCTCGGTGCGAATGTGGTGCGAATGTGGTGTGAATATGGAAAAAAAAGAAAATTCAGGTTCTCTCATATTTGCTCGGTGCGAATGTGGTGCGAATGTGGCGTGAATATGGAAAAAACAGAAAATTCAAATTCACTCATATTATCTCGGTGCGAATGTGGTGCGAATGTGGTGTGAATATGGAAAAAACAGAAAATTCAAATTCACTCATATTTGCTCGGTGGGAATGTGGTGGGAATGTGGTGTGAATATGGAAAAAACAGAAAATTCAGGTTCTCTCATATTTGCTCGGTGCGAATGTGGTGCGAATGTGGTGTGAATATGGAAAAAATAGAAAATTCAAATTCACTCATATTTGCTCGGTGGGAATGTGGTGCGAATGTGGTGTGAATATGGAAAAAACAGAAAATTCAAATTCACTCATATTATCTCGGTGCGAATGTGGTGCGAATGTGGTGTGAATATGGAAAAACAGAAAATTCAAATTCACTCATATTATCTCGATGCGAATGTGGTGCGAATGTGGTGTGAATATGGAAAAAACAGAAAATTCAAATTCACTCATATTTGCTCGGTGCGAATGTGGTGCGAATGTGGTGTGAATATGGAAAAAACAGAAAATTCAAATTCACTCATATTTGCTCGGTGGGAATGTGGTGGGAATGTGGTGTGAATATGGAAAAAACAGAAAATTCAGGTTCTCTCATATTTGCTCGGTGGGAATGTGGTGCGAATGTGGTGTGAATATGGAAAAAACAGAAAATTCAAATTCACTCATATTTGCTCGGTGCGAATGTGGTGCGAATGTGGTGTGAATATGGAAAAAAAAGAAAATTCAGGTTCTCTCATATTTGCTCGGTGCGAATGTGGTGCGAATGTGGCGTGAATATGGAAAAAACAGAAAATTCAAATTCACTCATATTATCTCGGTGCGAATGTGGTGCGAATGTGGTGTGAATATGGAAAAAACAGAAAATTCAAATTCACTCATATTTGCTCGGTGGGAATGTGGTGGGAATGTGGTGTGAATATGGAAAAAACAGAAAATTCAGGTTCTCTCATATTTGCTCGGTGCGAATGTGGTGCGAATGTGGTGTGAATATGGAAAAAATAGAAAATTCAAATTCACTCATATTTGCTCGGTGGGAATGTGGTGCGAATGTGGTGTGAATATGGAAAAAACAGAAAATTCAAATTCACTCATATTATCTCGGTGCGAATGTGGTGCAAATGTGGTGTGAATATGGAAAAACAGAAAATTCAAATTCACTCATATTATCTCGATGCGAATGTGGTGCGAATGTGGTGTGAATATGGAAAAAACAGAAAATTCAGGTTCTCTCATATTTGCTCGGTGGGAATGTGGTGCGAATGTGGTGTGAATATGGAAAAAACAGAAAATTCAAATTCACTCATATTTGCTCGGTGCGAATGTGGTGCGAATGTGGTGTGAATATGGAAAAAAAAGAAAATTCAGGTTCTCTCATATTTGCTCGGTGCGAATGTGGTGCGAATGTGGCGTGAATATGGAAAAAACAGAAAATTCAAATTCACTCATATTATCTCGGTGCGAATGTGGTGCGAATGTGGTGTGAATATGGAAAAAACAGAAAATTCAAATTCACTCATATTTGCTCGGTGGGAATGTGGTGGGAATGTGGTGTGAATATGGAAAAAACAGAAAATTCAGGTTCTCTCATATTTGCTCGGTGCGAATGTGGTGCGAATGTGGTGTGAATATGGAAAAAATAGAAAATTCAAATTCACTCATATTTGCTCGGTGGGAATGTGGTGCGAATGTGGTGTGAATATGGAAAAAACAGAAAATTCAAATTCACTCATATTATCTCGGTGCGAATGTGGTGCAAATGTGGTGTGAATATGGAAAAACAGAAAATTCAAATTCACTCATATTATCTCGATGCGAATGTGGTGCGAATGTGGTGTGAATATGGAAAAAACAGAAAATTCAAATTCACTCATATTTGCTCGGTGGGAATGTGGTGCGAATGTGGTGTGAATATGGAAAAAACAGAAAATTCAAATTCACTCATATTTGCTCGGTGGGAATGTGGTGGGAATGTGGTGTGAATATGGAAAAAACAGAAAATTCAGGTTCTCTCATATTTGCTCGGTGGGAATGTGGTGCGAATGTGGTGTGAATATGGAAAAAACAGAAAATTCAAATTCACTCATATTTGCTCGGTGGGAATGTGGTGCGAATGTGGTGTGAATATGGAAAAAATAGAAAATTCAGGTTCAATCGTATTTGCTTGGTACGAATGTGGTACGAATGTGGTGTGAATATGGAAAAATAGAATATTCAAATTCACTCATATTTGCTTGGTGCGAATGTGGTGCGAATGTGGTGTGAATATGGAAAAAAAAGAAAATTCAGGTTCTCTCATATTATCTCGGTGCGAATGTGGTGCGAATGTGGTGTGAATATGAAAAAAATAGAAAATTCAGGTTCTCTCATATTATCTCGGTGCGAATGTGGTGCGAATGTGGTGTGAATATGAAAAAAAAACAGAAAATAAAGGTTCTCTCATATTTGCTCGGTGCGAATGTGGTGCGAATGTGGTGTGAATATTGAAAAAATAGAAAATTCAGGTACAATCGTATTTGCTTGGTACGAATGTGGTGCGAATGTGGTGTGAATATGGAAAAATAGAAAATTCAGGTTGTCTCATATTTGCTCGGTGGGAATGTGGTGCGAATGTGGTGTGAATATGGAAAAAACAGAAAATTCAGGTTCTCTCATATTTGCTCGGTGCGAATGTGGTGCGAATGTGGTGTGAATTTGGAAAAAACAGAAAATTCAGGTTCTCTCATATTTGCTCGGTGCGAATGTGGTGCGAATGTGGTGTGAATATGGAAAAAATAGAAAATTCAGGTACAATCGTATTTGCTTGGTACGAATGTGGTGCGAATGTGGTGTGAATATGGAAAAATAGAAAATTCAAATTCACTCATATTTGCTCGGTGCGAATGTGGTGCGAATATGAAAAAAAAAAAAAAATTCAGGTTCTCTCATATTTGCTCGGTGCGAATGTGGTGTGAATATGGAAAAAACAGAAAATTCAGGTTCTCCCATATTTGCTTGGTGCGAATGTGGTGCGAATGTGGTGCGAATGGGTGTGAATATGAAAAAAACAGAAAATAAAGGTTCTCTCATATTTGCTCGGTGCGAATGTGGTGCGAATGTGGTGTGAATATGGAAAAAACAGAAAATTCAGGTTCTCCCATATTTGCTTGGTGCGAATGTGGTGCGAATGTGGTGTGAATATGGAAAAAATAGAAAATTCAGGTTGTCTCATATTTGCTCGGTGCGAATGTGGTGCGAATGTGGTGTGAATATGGAAAAATAGAAAATTCAAATTCACTCATATTTGCTCGGTTCGAATGTGGTGCGAATGTGGTGTGAATATGAAAAAAACAGAAAATAAAGGTTCTCTCATATTTGCTCGGTGCGAATGTGGTGGGAATGTGGTGTGAATATGGAAAAAATAGAAAATTCAGGTTCTCCCATATTTGCTTGGTGCGAATGTGGTGCGAATGTGGTGTGAATATGGAAAAAACAGAAAATTGAGGTTCTCTCACATTTGCTCGGTGCGAATGTGGTGCGAATGTGGTGTGAATATGGAAAAAAAAGAAAATTCAAATTCACTCATATTTGCTCGGTTCGAATGTGGTGCGAATGTGGTGTGAATATGAAAAAAACAGAAAATAAAGGTTCTCTCATATTTGCTCGGTGCGAATGTGGTGCGAATGTGGTGTGAATATGGAAAAATAGAAAATTCAAATTCACTCATATTTGCTCGGTGCGAATGTGGTGCGAATATGAAAAAAAACCCAGAAAATTCAGGTTCTCTCATATTTGCTCGGTGCGAATGTGGTGCGAATGTGGTGTGAATATGGAAAAAACAGAAAATTCAAATTCACTCATATTATCTCGGTGCGAATGTGGTGCGAATGTGGTGTGAATATGGAAAAAATAGAAAATTCAGGTTGTCTCATATTTGCTCGGTGCGAATGTGGTGCGAATGTGGTGTGAATATGGAAAAATAGAAAATTCAAATTCACTCATATTTGCTCGGTGCGAATGTGGTGCGAAAGTTGTGTGAATATTAAGACGGTCCTGAAGGGAGGAGGTGGGGGGGGGGGGGGGGGGGTCGGGGGTTCGAATCCCATTTCCCAATTTATATTCAGTCAAAAATCACGTAATACTATCAATAATCCCATCAGTTTTCAATCCCATTCCCATTTTCTATTGTTCTTTTATTTGTAAATCCCAGTCCCAGTGCATCCAATCCCATTTTCCCAGTCAAAAATAAGGCCACTCCCAGCTCCCATTTTACCCCTTCAGGACCCTGATCGATAAATAATAGAAAACATGACATAAAATAAATTCTTAATGCAGGAGGACACAACAGAGATGATTTATAATGTCTTGAAAATACATTTCCCAATCTAAAGAGAATTATTTTTAGCGTACGTTGTTATTGCAAGAACGAGGCCGGATGAACAGGTTGGGGAAGAGGTTTTCCGTGATCCGTGATTCACCCTAAATCCTGTGATTCGTGAAAACGCTTTATGTTATGTTATACTCCGTGATCCGTGAAATCATGAAAAAACGGCCCGTGATTCGTGATCGGTACCCCTCTTCCCCACTCTGGATGAAGAATGAAAGAAAATTATTTGCAGAGCTGCATTCGAGATTTAGATTTGACATTGCCTTATCATTTGTTATTGGTTGTGAATCCATTTCGTAGCATTATGAAAGGATGGGTAAAAAGTAACCTCTGCTAGCAGGGATAATTTATCGATAAATTCCATCATAAGCTGGTTGGCTTAATTCGTAAGTAAATTGATATTTAGCAAAGTTCACTCGAAATATATTTTAATGTGAGTCTACTGCGAACGATGTGAGCAATTTCATATGTCTTGAGCGCATAAACTATCACAGTATTGACTTTTCACGATGAATTTTACCGAAGAGAGTCCTTCGACGAATCAAACAACCATATGCTTGTAAGGACCATTATACGCATGCATGCGCTTTGACCCTACACATGCGCTGTAGAAGGCATGTGACTGAACGCAAAAAATAAAAAAAATAATCAAGCACATTTTATAATTTAAAGCGCGAGTAATAATGGTGGTCGTGATGGCGTTGATGATGGTAGTGATGATAATAAAGCATAATTATAGGTCATAGAAATCTGTGACCGCATGGCATTACTCACCATTACATGGGATACATTTGTAGTCGTCGCCTTCAGGCTTACAGGTCAGCGGTGCATTGCATAAATTATTGCTACAATTTTTAACAGGTCTTGCAGGAAAGTTGATGTATTCAGATTCGGCCTGTTGTACTAAGCTTCCAGGATTAGTCATGTGGCTCCATTTAATTCACAATTTTTCGTGCTCGAGTAATAGTTGATGCTATGGCAACCATCATGCACTCCACATTCCTTCTCGCATTGCATTCTGGTCGAGATTACAAGCTTTTTGATCACTTGACCATGAATCTTGAATCCTGATTGGACGTAAGCATAATTGCACGCTTCTGGCAGTGCATGCATGTATCAATGGTAACACCATAACAAATAGGATCGATCTCATTTTTTACTCTGAAAGGATAGATATTATTATTATTTTCTTTTTTCTTTGCCGATTGTGAATGGATGGTTGAATGATTGATAACCTTTATTTCAATACGGTAAACTGAAATTCTATCAAGTAAACGTATATGTTTTAATTCTTCTATCTTACAATTATCTTATTTAACAAATGTAAACAAAATGTAAAATTAAAACATGTAAAAAAATGTAAAAAAAATGTTGTGAATAAAATTTGAATTTAATTTAATTGTATAATGTAGTGTTATAGGAAAGGAGAATTGTGACGTATTTAGTCAAAAATACTCTTTGATCCTATTTTTTAAAGATTTTTAAATAATGTTTTCATCCTTTAGCTTGACTGGAAGTGATTTCCCAGTTTAGCTCCAATATACTGATGGCATAACTATTTTTATAA
Organism: Metridium senile; assembly: GCA_949775045.1. Lineage (NCBI taxonomy): Eukaryota > Metazoa > Cnidaria > Anthozoa > Actiniaria > Metridiidae > Metridium > Metridium senile. The sequence goes on from OX459096.1 coordinate 47,697,062, forward strand.
TGATTACCAAAGTACACTGGGTAATTGAAGATTATATATTGTGTGAAAACGAACTTTAGAAAATATATCTTTTAATATGTGGAGCACTACATCCACGCCTTAGTACATCATAATTGCTTTTTGCTGCTACCTATTTATGTACATATGAAGACCAATTTAGGTCTTGAAAACTAGTTCGTATTCTAACCGTCTGCCGTTAATTAGTAATTATTATTCTAGCAGCAATGTTTGTCTTCACGAGGGATTACATTATCAAGGAAAACTGATCAAGAAAATAATTCACGTGACGTCATCGATTTTTTTATTTCGGAAATATTAGTTATATTTACTTCTGGCAGTTACTCTTTAGAGCCCCCCTAAACGAACATTTGTGCTAAATCTTGTGTCTTTGCTGTGTTTTGGTATGGAAATATAAGCGAGACAAATTGTGTCACGCAACTCTAGTCACGCATCTTTAGTAGTCGAAAATCAAGCTAGATTCATGTCCGTTTAGGGACGGACCATTAGATTTTTGAGGGGGAATTTTTTTTGTTTAAGCGCAATTTAAGGACTTTCAATATGGTCACGTGATAGGTGAAAACCAAGAATCAAGTCTGGGAGCACGTAGTGCCGTGCGATTTTCGTGGAGATTTAACGCGATCTATGTAGAAGTGTTGAGTTAGTCTCCCTCGCAGCCGTGTCGGGATCTAAAGAACATTTTAAATTTTGTCGGCACTACTAAAATGCTTGCAGCTAGGGGGGCTCTGCAGGGCGTTGGAAAACTACCCACCGTAGTCTTGCACGAAAACGAAGCTGTATCAAAAAACTGAATGAAGACTGGTTTTTAAGTGGGATTTTTGAACAAAAAATTTCCGACTTTGATTGTGTGAGATGTTCTACTGAATATCATAGTTTATAAAGATAACTATAGCGGTCACGTGACCGGATGTTATAAGGCTTAACTTCCTGCTGCCCTAAAAATGGCTAATGAACTTAAACCATGCATAGTTAACTATGATTCAACCAATTCCATAATGGTTTAGTTTGGAAAGTAAAATGTGCAAGAAAAAATATTTATAGATAAACATAAATTGTAAATCGACAAAATAAATTGATATTACTTAAAGAAAAATTAAACTGCGTCAGTGCTTCTAAGGAAACAGTTCCGGTGGAGAAACAAAAGAGTTCTCCAGCTCATTAATAATCTATGAGAAATTTATAACAAATTATTGACCTAGAAAGAAGTTTAATTTTTGGTTAAAAACATATTAATAACTCATCCAAAATAACGGCGATCTTATGGCACGAGTAGGCCTTTATACTAGGTGGAGTACTCTACTAGGTGGTGCATGAGCGGTTTGAAGTGTGAAAATGCTATTGTTCTAACTGCTTTCAGTTGTTTAAAACATAAAACGGATTTGTTCTAGTTTTTTAAGTGGACCCGGCCCCAAGTTATTTTTTTTGCAAACATGCCAAAGAAAACATTTCTGATCGTCTTCACTAGCAATGAACGGATTTCAGTTTGTCAGATTAAAATAGTAACAAAAGTGTTCACGGTTCGAGTGGCCTCACTAGTAACATTAATGTTGAAAATGTTCATGGAAAATTTACAGTGAGGATATACTCGAACCGTGAATCGAACACAGCTTGACTTGCAATTTTCCAGCTTATTATTTTCTAAATATTCTACTACTTTATAACCTCTAAAAAGAAGAATTGAGTTTAAATAGACTGAATGTTCATAGTAAATCTAATTTCTATCAGTCATTTGCTCAAGGGATGTGAATTAAAAAAGTAGCAAAAAAGCCAGTGTTTTGAGTGTTCTATTCGCTCAAGGGATGTGAATTATAAAAGTAGCAAAAAAGCCAGTGTTTTCAGTGTTCTAGTTCCGTCACTGTAATCAGTTCTAGGAATTATTTTCTCAAGTTTTGACAATTTCATTGCTCTGAAGATGATCTAATGTGAATTCACCAAAATTAAACGACAATTTGTCTCAATTTGTATTTGTTCCGTTTTCACCCTTGACGACTAGGCCATTAAATGACGATTTATTCGTCCAGACGAATTTGAAAATGGCTATAATGAATCATTTCCCGTGGAGGTGAGGCTATACAAGAAAAGTTAAATACCAAAATTGCACCAAAAGATTGTGTATAGTGATAGAAGGGCACATTTTTTACTACACATTTTTCCTCTAATGAAATATTAATATGATGTTTCAAAATGTAAAAGAAGAGAGATTATTCTCAAATTTCCCAATTATTATATGGAATTTAAGTAAAAAAGATTTAGAAAACGTTTTAGAATAAAAACTAACGCAAGAATATGACGTTTCGGAGTCATCTTGAACAAGGCTTTAATTACGTAAAGGCTTTAATTACCGTCGACCGACACTTAACAAACAATCAGATTCTGTACGGGCCAAAGTCTTTGTTTCACTCTTTTGTTTATTTCAATCCTATTGTATATTTTGTATATTTAAGCGAATATGTCAAACCTTTACGTAATTAAAGCCTTGAAAATGGAGTCAAGATGACTCCGAAACGTCATATTCTTGCGTTAGTTTTTATTCTAAATATTATATGGAACTATAAAAAAAAAGATTTTAGTTTTTGCAAAGATTATCGTGTAGGAAAACTTACCGATGTTTGGACAGTTTGGACAATTTGGATTACACAGCGAAAATTGCTGACGATGATGATTGCAGTTCACGATCGAATTAACTGTAGCTGTAGACTTGCTCAGGTGTCTGCTCACGGTAGGAGTCTGCATAAGGGTGGCATACCCGGACATCGAAGTATACAGACCTCTGTCGCTCCCAGAAACCTTTGGCGTGGATGTCAAGACGGGCGTCGGGGGATCTGTTCGCACCCCTGTTCAAAGTCTCTCCGGTTATCTGCTGAAGAACCGGCTCCACCTCTACATCCTTGCACACTGTGCTCAGCAGCTCTGCTTCCTGATCACGAAGCTCATTGTGACGTTGTATCACGAAGCCGCCCCTCCTACAGATCATCGCATGGTCGACATCAAATATATCTCCACAGATGCACGTCTTCGGTATGTCGGAGATTTCCCAATTATATCTCATCTTGATGGCGTCTCTAAAGTCTCGTTTGTTTAGATCGTAACCCAGATCTTTTATGGGTATTACAGTTAACCAGCTCGAAGCGCCTTTTTCCGACGTTAGTTCTAACGCTCTCAGAGATCTCGGTGTTAGATTGTTCTTGACCATCTCTTGTGTCTCCTTTAGAAGCTCGTTTTTCCTAGCTCCTGCCTGTAGTTTAGCAGAGCGCATATCTGCCTCATCTGGAGGTTGATGGTTTTGAGTCACAATGCGTTTTACCAGGGGTTCAGTGATGGTAACTGAGGCCTGGTATTCTAGAGATGACGATTCAGTTGGATTTGCGATACCCAGTCCGCCCATACGTACTGGGAGTGCAAGCAAGCCACGTTCGTCTGTAGTAACTTGATGCTCTGTGATGGCGGGAATCAGAACTTAACGCACGCTCAAGTGGCTCAAGCAAGTCGGTAATATCAGGAAGTGTCCTTAAAAAATAGGTCCAGCGGTGACGTAGACCAGCGGTAAAGGCACCGTAACTCGCCTGAGGTTGGGATATGGCGAACTCTGCAAGCTTGCTGATTTGGCGAACCCAGTCCTCAACTTTCTCTTCTAATAATAATAATAATAATAATAATAATAATAATAATAATAATAATAATAATAATAATAATAATAATAATAATAATAATAATAATAATAATAATAATAATAATAATAATAATAATAATAATAATAATAATAATAATTATTATTATAATAATAATAATAATAATAATAATAATAATTTTTTTTTATATAATAATAATTTTATTTCACAATAATTTAAAATATATAAAAATTTACAACATGATATAATTTTTAAAAATGATATTAATGACATTAACAATTGTTTGTGTATAATGTTTGAAATTTATAAAATTGAATACTATAAAAAGTTACTAAATTATTTACATGTATCAAATAGAAAAAATTATAGTTATTGTTGAATAGAAAAATATATATTATCTAAAAAAATAAAAATAAAAATAAAAATATTTAGAAAGATCTGATGGCTCCTTGGGCTGCATCAATATCAATGTCATTGTTTATAAAGTCATACGAAGCATGTCGTTTGGTCTGTCTTGATCCTCTTAAGCAAATAAGTGAAGATCTTATAATTAGGAGTGCAAATGATATTCTTGCACGAATCCATGAAATTGTTTTAGCATATTGTTCTCCTTTCTTAATAGCAATCAACTCAGCTAATCTACTGTGGTATAATTGACATTCTTTGCCCATTCCTCCTGATGTCGTGAATACTAGAGGTGTAAATGATCCATGTTCTATATCTAGGACTCGGCTTGCGTATTGGTTCTTCTTCTCATTTTCATGAAGTTTTTTTTTTATTATAATAATAATAATAATAATAATAATAATAATAATAATAATAATAATAATAATAGTAATAATAATAAAAATAATAATAATAATAATAATAATAATAATAATAATAATAATAATAATAATAATAATAATAATAATAATAACAATAATAATAATAATAATAATAATAATGATAATAATAATAATAATAATAATAATAATAATAATAATAATAATAATATATAATAATAATTTTCAAAAGAGTGGCTTTGAGACAAATTTTGATAATATAAGACAGAACGCTTATTTCACGTCATTTTTAAGTGAGGTTTATTCGATAAATTTGAATATTAGCATTAGCAAAGCCTCGCTCGTTCGATTTCTGATATATACGGCCAACTCGTGCGTAAATTCCGTACGCGCGCACTTTCCATGTAGTATTCTCTATATATGCATATGTATATATTTATATATTAGTAAATCAACATTTAGCCTGGCTCGCTTCGCTCGCTACTGTAACAAACTTTGCTCACTAATCCTGTGATAAACGAGTTCGACTTGGGCAAGTCTACCTGATACTGAGAATTGAAATATTTACTAAAATGTGTCATTATTGTCCAAAGGGCAGGTCGGTTTTGGCATTAAATTAATATACATGCCGCCCTTCTAACAGCCACTGGTATCATATCTTTCTTGTAAAAATAAGAACCTGTTTAAAAAACCTAAATAGCCTATAACTTCACTACGCACCATTACAGCGCGACGCGCAAAAGTATGACCACTTTTAATATATTCGCATACTTCTATGCACGGACTTTATGCTGCGAAACGAGTTTTTACACGCCTTATTCGGTAAAATCAGACGACTTCACATCAAATGTGTCTGTTTAAAGTACAAACTCCCGTGCATAGAAGTATGCAAATACACTAAGGCCTCTTCTACACGAATCCGATCCGGTTGAACTGAACCGCATAGAAATATTTGCGTCCACACGAATCCGCGTATCCGGAGGATTCAAGTAAAAGTATGCGGTTTCGGTGACCGGATTCACTGGATTCGTGTGGACGATAGGCCGATTCGCATCAAAAAGTATGCGGTTTCAAAAGTATCCGGATCCGTGTAGTCGGGGTCTAAATGTGGTCATACTTTTGCGGGTAACTACTTGGTGTAGGCAGTCACATAATGGTTATTATGAAAGGTAGAAAAATATTGAATCACACACTCACTTCACAAACTCTATGTGCATATAGCAAACATTGGTGGTAAATTGCTGTCATTATCAACAGATGACAAATATTTCTTAACCCTATATAATATTTAATAACCGTTATGTGACTGCCTACACCAAGTAGTTACTTTGCGCGACGCAAAACCTGTTTAGGCTAACTCGGAAAAGCCTAGGTACTTATATAAGCAGGTAATTACTGTAGTTAATCCACATTTGACTCGGTTTTCTTCGGTTATTCACAGGGTTGTATCTAGGATAATAACCGGCTCATTTCCAATTCAAGTGCTTAATTATCTAGATAAAGCACTTGCATTTATAATTACTTGACTTAGAAATAATTTACTTGACATCGATTTTTTGTCGAAAAGAAGTCTTTGAGTACCAACGCCAGGATTCGAACCGAGATCTCCTGCATTGCTGTATCCTCGCTAGCTTTAAGCTATTATGCTACTAAGGCCTCTTCTACACGAATCCGATCCGGTTGAACTGAACCGCATAGAAATATTTGCGTCCACACGAATCCGCGTATCCGGCGGATTCAAGTAAAAGTATGCGGTTTCGGTGACCGGATTCACTGGATTCGTGTGGACGATAGGCCGATTCGCATCAAAAAGTATGCGGTTTCAAAAGTATCCGGATCTGTGTAGCCGGGGTCTTAAAGTAGAAGAGTTTTCAAAAGTAGCTATATAAAATTAAAAAAAAAAAAAACACTCCACTTGGGTGGTAGAAAATATTTGGCAATGCTGTGCTTAACAGTATAAAAAAACACTTGTATTTACTGTATGTAAATAATTTCATTATCTTTTAGCATGGTGGAGCAACATTGCTGGGCACGATTCGTCCTATCTGACTACTACAATTACGAGCCTGGATCTATCACAAAGATGCTTGAGAAACTTGGATGGAAAACCTTGCAACAACGTAGGAAAATCGACAGGCTGAACCTGTTTAACAAAGCTTTGAGCAACCCTGACGCCCTCCCATTTATGGAACTGATTAAAGAACCATCTAGATCGACAAGACATATGCATAGCAAACACTTTATTACTTTTTCAACGCGTACAAATATATCTAAATTTAGCTTTCAACCACGTACCATAGTAAACTGGAACAATCTCCCCCAAGAAATCATTGACTGTTCTAATAATATCAACTTATTTCACGACCGTGTAATTTCAATTAGTTAGTAGAATGTTTTTGAGCAACAACCACTGCTGTGTATTTATATCTTTTGATGTAACACAATAAATCTAAGTGAAGTTTGAACGACACCCTGTTGGATAAAACATCAACCAATATTTCTTTTTTGTCCTCGTGTTCAACAAACCGTAGGGTTTTTTTAGGAAGGGTTTTCAAAAGTAGTTACTTCCTGCACCATAGTTAATACTAAGTTTCTAATAAACTATGCAAGGACAATTGTGGTCAACTTTTTTTAAAACAGTTTTATTGATGAATTCAAAGAAATATATATTTTTAGATATACATAAATTGAAAACAAAAAACCGGACCAAACAAACAAACAAACAAAAATAATTAAACTAAACTTCCTTAGAAGCGCTGACGCAGTTTAATTGTTTTACTATTTTAGGTGACGTCAAATAAATAGCTAACTAAGTTTACCTATTAACTATTCAACGTTTTACAGCGCGACGCGCAAAAGTATGACCACATTTAATGTATTCGCATACTTCTATGCACGGGAGTTTGTACTTTAAACAGACACATTTGATGTGAAGTTGTCTGATTTTACCAAATAAGGCGTGTAAAAACTCGTTTCACAGCATAAAGTCCGTGCATAGAAGTATGCGAATATATTAAAAGTGGTCATACTTTTGCGTGTCGCGCTGTAAATAAATGCATTCTACCGACATCGCTATATATAACCTGGGTTCCCTTGCGTGGGCTCCCTGTGGCGTATGCAGCAAAAGTCGTTATTGTTGGTCAGCGGTTTTCATAAAGTCAATTTGAAGATTTGTTTATTAGGATATGAGAATAAACATTAATCCTAAAATTACTGCATCGAAATCTACGAATACCGAAACTTCAAATATTTTTACTATATTATCTGGATGTTTATAAAGCAGTTTGTGAGCTGAAAAACTCGTTGGATACGAATTTGTTGTTGTTCTTTCTACGTTCGAACTTCGTGACTTCGGTGAAACGTTGATATGAACAAGATCACTTGACTGAGAGAAAACGTTATTGTTCTGCGTGTTTTCTTTAAAAAATGGCATCTAGTGGTGGAAACGGTGGACGATCGCCGAAAGATCTACGAGAGATGATCAATTCCCAGGTAAGAAAACATTTCTGTTTGAGTTTGCTCATTGTTTTTCTATTAAACCGTAAACTTTTTGGTCTCCAGGATACGCATAAGTTTAAATATAAGAGCATTACTAAGAATTTATGATCTTTTGCTATACATCTAACCTAGCTGAGCACAATTCCAGAAAATATTTTAGGCTTGCGATAGGCTTTTTGTTTCTGATTTGTTTGGTTAATTGTTGTTCGCTTGAGTTATCAATCGATCATCATTATAAAAGCATGAATCCTTTGTAGTTTTTCTTTAGAATTTAATCAGCATGTCCGTTAAATATTTTCTTTGTGTCAATCTTATTAGACATTTTATAATCCATGAATATAAAACACAACACATTTGGATTGTTTTACTTTAATCATTGAGATATATTCTCAATTAGTTTAAGTTAAAATTATGTTTGTTTAACCTTTAATAGTTTGACAATTCACATTTGCTTATGAGCTTTCAGAGCCTTTTTAAATAGATAGTGCCCATCATTAGGGCCCAGAGAGAGGGGGAGAGGGGGTGTTCCCTTTGTCCAAGTGGTAGGGGTGAATGGCGCTCCTTCTAGGGTTGAAAATATTACCTGTGCGTATACCTTTAGGGTCTTAATTTTTAGGGTTCTTGTTGAAAACTCAATTACGTAAAACATGACTCTGTACCTGTAAGCGTCATTTTTATTTGGCTTTGTTAGTAAATCGAATGAAATCGACAAGGCTTTGATAGTTGTCTTAATTGATGCATACCTTTTAGGGGTCATTTGCAAAAACGCCCACCGATCACGTACCCCTACAACTTGCACAAAGGGAGAACCATGTAACACAGCCCGGCATTAGGGACTGTACCCCTACAACTTGCACAAAGGGAGAACCATGTAACACAGCCCGGCATTAGGGACTGTACCCCTACAACTTGCACAAAGGGAGAACCATGTAACACAGCCCGGCATTAGGGACTGTACCCCTACAACTTGCACAAAGGGAGAACCATGTAACACAGCCCAGCATTAGGGACTGTACCCCTACAACTTGCACAAAGGGAGAACCATGTAACACAGCCCGGCATTAGGGACTGTACCCCTACAACTTGCACAAAGGGAGAACCATGTAACACAGCCCGGCATTAGGGACTGCAAATCTAAATAAATCTTAACGTATGTTTGAATCGATTCAAACAACATCTGATGATGGGCACTATAAAGGCCGACCCCATTGTATCCCACAATGCCACTTTTTTGTCTTTTCTTGTTCATCACACAATTCAATTACATTGGAAATATGATATAGTATCTAGACTAGAGGCTGAACTTTCTTGCATAAAAGAAACTCAGAACAAATTAGCTAATTTTACTCACAGAATGAAGTAGCCGAATGTAGGGAAATGAAAGAAATAAAATCATTAGCAGGTTTATCTCATCAAGATATTTTAACATCTTAATTAATACATTACTTTAAAAAAATTTATACTTAAATATATTGATTCCTTAATACATTAAAATGTAGAAATAAGGGATTAATTTGTTGTCTACATACATCTCAACAAGAAATAGAAAGAACTCAAAATTCTGTTTTTTTCTTCTTGTTTTGATATATTATCCATTCAAATAATTAGAAGAAAATACCAAATGATTAAAATAAGAAAAAGACCAAAATAACAACAGTATTGATACTTGAAACCATATACACCTAATCAAAATATGGCGTCCAATTTTAATAACTATTGTTCTTGACTGGCTAGCCTCGCATACATGTGAAAACTCCATTGTGTTTTAACGTGAATACGAGGCTACCAATGAATAACAATAGCTATTGAAATTGGACGCCATATTTTGATTCGGTCTATAGTCTAGCTAGCTGAGTGATTGCAAGGAAACTATTAGTTGTCTTGATATTATTTGAAGCAACTTCAATCGCATGTATATAATTAACTTCATGGCCATCATAACTTCTTTAAAACAAGCCTACAACAAGCAGCTGTAATATGGGACCTTGTCATTATGCTCATTAAAATTAAAGATGATAAAGTACATTCACAACAACAATGTATTTACTTTGAAGCTGATGAGGGGGTGTCCATTATAAAGCAATAATTACTCCTTTAGTTCATTATAAAGCAATGATTACTCATTTTACCTCAAATACTATTACAAAATAATCGAAATTTGTTTATGTAAAGTTGGAAAATTAAGCAACCTAATATATGACAATATGTCATTCCATTCCATCATATATAACATACATAAAATATAGAAAATTATTTTTGTAAAATCTTTTTACATTGAGTGAATATTGTGACCACAAATATAAGCCAATCTTAATAATGCAAAGAATATGACATTAAGAATGTGTAGAAAGGTGATATGTCTTAGAATTCATGAAGGCGATATAATGAGTTTTAAAGGCCACAACGAGAGTACTTGAAAGTATGTGTTAATGATCTGTACTTGGAGCTAATTCTCTTGATATTTGGACCTTTCTGTTAATTCAATTTTTATCTCAGTTGCATTACAGAAGAAAAGAACACAAGACATTTTTACACATTTTTAACACAAGCCAAATATTTTTGTTAAGACAACTAGCAAGTGACATACAAAAACGTTTGTGGTTTATATTTTGTATTTTCTTCTATTTTAAATGTTTTATTTGCATTATTTATTTAAAATATAAAAATATATTAGGGAAAAGTGAACAGTTTCGGACTGTCTTGCTTGAAATCACTTTCCCAGAGTTCATCGCGGAATGTTGGTAATTCCAGCCTAATAAGAGAAACTCTGTTTTCCAGAATCGATTTTCTAAAAATGCTTTCATTTCATTTTGTAGCATAATCATTCAATACCATGGCAAAGACTTCAGAGTATTTAATTTCGTTCAAATTTCAGGGCCGAGAGTTGGAATTTCCCGAAGAAATGAAGATCAACTTGGAAAAACTAAAAGCGCTTTCTAAAGATGATCTAACCGAGAACGCCATGTTGAGGTCCAGAATTGATCAACAAGCTGAACTTATCTGTATTCTAAAGCAGCGTGCTGACGAATCGTTGAAAAAATCCCTCAGACTGGAGAAAGAAAATGAGGAACTGAGGCAAACCCGAGAAGAAGCGTTATCAACTTTGCACACGGAGTCTAGAAAATACAACGTTTTAGAGAAACGATTCGCGGTTTTGAACAAAAACCACGAAGAAATGATTGCAATAAAAGACGATTACAAGACTAAAAATGACAAGCTTAGAAGAGAAAATGAGAAACTTTCTCACGAGAATAGATTGTTATTTGCTGAGACAGTGAAGAAGAGAGATGAGGAAATCAGGAATTTGCGTCAGGAGATCGAACAACTGCAGTCGAAGTGTCTCTCATCGGATGACGCTCGGAGGTGAAACGCTTTCCCACTTCCACAATTTGTTTATTTTTCGATTATTTGAACTTCTTTTTGTCTATTTTTAGAGTAATAGAAGAAAGGATGGCCTCTTTATCGGAACAGTCTACCAAAGATAAAAAGTTACTAGAAGAAAAGTTAATATCAATAGAGGAAACATTCACAGGTAGTGAAGTGTTTGCTAACAATTATATGTAACAATTTTAATGAGCAACTTTCAGCGATTCTTAGGAAAATCTTATCTCACTTTTCTAGATGTCTCAGCCAAGATGAAAGATGAAATATTCACTTTGAAGAAAGCGCTACAAGAAGAGAGCGAAAAGATGTCGACACTTCAAAAAGATCGAGACGATTTTGCTCAGATTGCACTAGAAAGAGTGAAAGTTCTAACGGTAAAGCGTGCATGTTGTCTTACTATGAACCTACCCAAGCAGGCCCGTGTCGTTGTTGAGGTTTTCAGCTTTAAATCACCTATAGGCTCACTCTTTCACGTATAGTTAAGAATATAGTTGGCAGTAATCAGCTGGCTCAGATTAATGGGGCGCATTGAATGTAATACGCTGTTGAGTTACTTCGTTCCCTATCCAATCATTGGTATTGTCTTTGTAGGAGAAGCAAAAGGAAAACGCCCACATTGTAAGCCGTCTTGAAGAAGCAGAGAAAACTATTAAAGAAATGGAGGACAAATTCTCGTAAGTCATGATTTCAGCTTTACAAAGTGTGTCTTGGTGATGGTTATAATGACTATGTTAGTGATGTTTCTATATGATGGTTATGATGACTATGCTAGTGATGATTCTATATGATGGTTATGACTATGCTAGTGATGATTCTATATGATGGTTATGATGACTATGCTAGTGATGATTCTATATGATGGTTATGATGACTATGCTAGTGATGATTCTATATGATGGTTATGATGACTATGCTAGTGATGATTCTATATGATGGTTATGATGACTATGCTAGTGATGATTCTATATGATGGTTATGATGACTATGCTAGTGATGATTCTATATGATGGTTATGATGACTATGCTAGTGATGATTCTATATGATGGTTATGACTATGTTAGTGATGATTCTATATGATGGTTATGACTATGCTAGTGATGATTCTATATGATGGTTATGACTATGGTAGTGATGATTCTATATGATGGTTATGACTATGCTAGTGATGATTCTATATGATGGTTATGACTATGCTAGTGATGATTCTATATGATGGTTATGATGACTATGCTAGTGATGATTCTATATAATGGTTATGATGACTATGCTAGTGATGATTCTATATGATGGTTATGACTATGTTAGTGATGATTCTATATGATGGTTATGACTATGCTAGTGATGATTCTATATGATGGTTATGATGACTATGGTAGTGATGATTCTATATGATGGTTATGACTATGCTAGTGATGATTCTGTATGATGGTTATGACTATGGTAGTGATGATTCTATATGATGGTTATGATGACTATGGTAGTGATGATTCTATATGATGGTTATGATGACTATGGTAGTGATGATTCTATATGATGGTTATGATGACTATGGTAGTGATGATTCTATATGATGGTTATGATGACTATGGTAGTGATGATTCTATATGATGGTTATGATGACTATGGTAGTGATGATTCTATATGATGGTTATGATGACTATGCTAGTGATGATTCTATATGATGGTTATGATGACTATGCTAGTGATGATTCTATATGATGGTTATGATGACTATGGTAGTGATGATTCTATATGATGGTTATGACTATGCTAGTGATGATTCTGTATGATGGTTATGACTATGCTAGTGATGATTCTATATGATGGTTATGACTATGCTAGTGATGATTCTATATGATGGTTATGACTATGCTAGTGATGATTCTATATGATGGTTATGATGACTATGCTAGTGATGATTCTATATGATGGTTATGATGACTATGCTAGTGATGATTCTATATGATGGTTATGACTATGCTAGTGATGATTCTATATGATGGTTATGATGACTATGCTAGTGATGATTCTATATGATGGTTATGATGACTATGCTAGTGATGATTCTATATGATGGTTATGACTATGCTAGTGATGATTCTATATGATGGTTATGACTATGCTAGTGATGATTCTATATGATGGTTATGACTATGCTAGTGATGATTCTATATGATGGTTATGACTATGCTAGTGATGATTCTATATGATGGTTATGATGACTATGCTAGTGATGATTCTATATGATGGTTATGATGACTATGCTAGTGATGATTCTATATGATGGTTATGATGACTATGCTAGTGATGATTCTATATGATGGTTATGATGACTATGCTAGTGATGATTCTATATGATGGTTATGATGACTATGCTAGTGATGATACTATATGATGGTTATGACTATGCTAGTGATGATTCTATATGATGGTTATGATAATGTTGCGCCATGCAATGGTGACGATGATGATTATGGTGTTCATAATGATGACTATGATTTTCGTGTTGATGATGAATGATGTTGGTGATAGCGATCACGATGATGATAGTCAATCAATCAACCAATCAATGGTTTTAACGAGGCTAAATACAGTGAGAAAGTGTGTTGATAATAGTTACGATGTTTATGATATAGTGATGGCGATGATGATAGTCAATCAATCAACCAATCAATAGCTTTAAAGAGGTTAAATACAGTGAGAAAGTGTGTTGATAATAGTTACGATCTTTATGATATAGTGATCACGATGATGATAGTCAATCAATCAACCAATCAATAGCTTTAAAGAGGTTAAATACAGTGAGAAAGTGTGTTGATAATAGTTACGATCTTTATGATATAGTGATCACGATGATGATAGTGAATCAATCAACCAATCAATGGGTTTAACAAGGTCAAATAAATTGAGAAAGTGTGTTGATAATAGTTACGATGTTTATGATATAGTGATGGCGATGATGATAGTGATTATGGTAGTAGACGATGATAGTGTTGATGAATGGGATGACGGGGATGGTGGGGTTGATAATGATAATGTTCATGAAGATAGGTAATATAATGAAATTTGTAACACCGTAAAAAATGTTGACTTAACTAAACGCATAGAGTTCGGATATGCGTATCTAAGAACGTCATATTATTATTAACTTTACTGACGTTTCGAGCTTTAGCCCTTCGTCGGAGTAAAAGTGAATGTTTATGAAGAGATAATTATGATGACGACGTAGAGGTGTTAAACATCATTCTTAGCTGGAGGTACTGATCATAATTATGATGGTTATGATGACGATGGTGGATATGTTGATGATAATTTAAGGATCAATGACACGTATTTTGTAGGTCTGAGTTACAAACAATGTCGACGAGTTCACAAGTCCGACGACTCAAGAAAGAACTCGAGGAAACAGACAAGAAAAGCCAAGAACAACGAAAGGTGGGTTTACATCTTACCCCAGGGTATGTCCTCGGCAACGCACAAACAAACAGACAAGGACAGAACAACCGACAATTATAATTTCTTTGCACCTTTAGTGCTATTAAATGAACATCTTCAATTTACCTATCCGCATTTCACCGACATTTGCTTTATTTGTAGGAATACGATGCATACAAGAAGCACATGTCGTCGTTATTGAACAAAGAAAAGACCATTAACAATCACTTGAGAGTGCTTATTGGATAAACTACGTGTACTTTTATCAATTGCTATATATGTAAATAAAATTCTCCTTTTTATTCAGCAATTGCTCCACAGTTTTTAATCAATTGAATGAAATAATAAATAACCGTACCTATACAATGTTGGAGTGCTTTTAATATACGTGGCACATTACATGCAGTGAGGACAACCTTAAACACTTTTCAGGTTACTATGATGGGTTAGCCCATGCACAAAGACGGCTCACAATGACGAATTTTGATTGGTTATAGCCCATACAAAATGCACAAAAATGACTCAAAATGAATATTTTTGATGGGTTATAGCCCATGCAAAATGACGATTTTTGATGGGTTATAGTCCATGCAAAATGCATAAAGACAGCTCACAATGACGATTTTTGATGGGTTATAGCCCATGCAAAATGCACAAAAATGACTCAAAATGAATATTTTTGATGGGTTATAGCCCATGCAAAATGCACAAAAATGACTCAAAATGAATGTTTTTGATGGGTTATAGTCCATGCAAAATGACGCAAAATGACGATTTTTGATTGGTTATAGCCCATGCAAAATGCATAAAGACAGCTCAAAATGACGATTTTTGATGGGTTATAGCCCATGCAAAATGCATAAAGACGGCTCACAATGACGATTTTGGATGGGTTATAGCCCATGCAAAATGCACAAAAATGGCGATTTTTGATGGATTATAGCCCATGCAAAATGCCTAAAGACGGTTCACAATGACGATTTTTGATTGGTCATAGCCCATGCAAAAAATGCACAAAAATGGCGCAAAATGACGATTTTGGATTGGTTATAGCCCATGCATGAAAAATGCACTGAAAAATGGCGCAAAATGACGATTTTGGATTGGTTATAGCACATGCAAAAAATGCACAAAGACGGCTCAAAATGACGATTTTTGATTGGTTATAGCACATGCAAAAAATGCACAAAAATGGCGCAAAATGACGATTTTTGATTGTTTTTAGTCCATGCACAAAAATGACTCAAAATGGCTATTTTTGATGGGTTATAGCCCATAGCCCATAGCCCATGCAAAATGCACAAAAATGACGATTTTTGAATGAACATTCTTTCCGAGCAATACATCTAACGACAAAAACGTACAGTAAGACTCTTTTAAAATTTAAATCTTTATTGACAAAATAAACACAAGGTAGTCTATACAACAAAGCAATAGGGCCGTTTTTATTAACCCGTGAAACCAGTGAGGAAACGCTTAGGCAAGCAGGACTATCTAATCAGTTTTACATTTTGTTTTTATAAATTATGTTAATAACACATGTAATTATAGTCTATTAAAACGCTAAAACTTTAATTTTACTTTTTTTTATCACTCTCGTGATCAATGCTTCTAAATCGAACCACTCTCATGATCAATGCTTCTCAATCGAACCACTCTCATGATCAATGCTTCTAAATTCACACTGAAGCACCGACAGAAGCAAATGCCAGAAACGTCAGTAGGTACTGCATTCTTTTCATACAATCTCTCTATTTTGAAGTTTTTACACAATTGTCTAAAAAGCTATTTACTAGATTATTACTAAACAGTCATATTTACTCCATAGTTTGGTTCGAATACTCTAAAACATCTATTAAACTAATTACAATATTCCTAACACAGTTAACGTTACACTTAACGTTATACTATTTTCGCTATTAATTGATATGTAGCTCAATGTTCTTTAAAATTTGTGTTGAATTTACAAAGTATACCAACATAATAATACTTGATTTAAGAGGTAAATAAAATGCATCTTCAATTTGTTTATCACTTAGTCTGGTCAAAACTGAGTTATGCATTCTCCGTTCCTTTCCGGATATTTTACAAATCGAATGGCTTTTATAAAATACAATATAGCAGATGGTTTGTTCAATTAGGTACGAACGACAAGATTAGCGCCCAGCATATGTAGGGTTCTCAAATGTTGTCTTGGCTTCTTTGTAGAGAGGATTCTTTTCCTGGAAAATCAGAATAGTAAAATGTAAGTCTTAACGATAATGAAAAGTGAGAGGTGTTGTCTATTAAAAGTATATGGGTAGTTTAAAAGTTTAATATATTTTTTGTAAAACGCACTGAGACTACGTATAGTGCGCTATATGAGCTTTTTCTATTAGAGCGCTAACACTATAATCATGAAACAAAATCAAATTGTTAGTTTAAAACTTCTTATTTAGTGACTATTATAGTTATTATAAAAGAGTAAAGTTGTAATGAGGGATTGTTTCCTTTTGTATTTGATGTTTCTGGTTGAGTGATACTGACTAAATAGTCACTAAATAGAAACTATTAGTTAGTAACTATTTTGGTTTTATTTCATGGTTTTAGTGTTTTCGCTCTATTGTTATTATTATTATTAGTAGTAGTTAGTGTGTGTGAGTGTCTTTCTAAAATGTCGGGTATTGTCTCGCGGAAATGGAGTGTGTTTGGGAAAAATACTTACTCTATGCCATTTTGCATTCATTCTGTCTCTTTCAAAACGCTTGTACTCAATACGATCCTGAAAGAACATAAGAATCTTGTTAGGATAAATATGATTGTTGTAATCATAACCACTATAGACATCACTATCACTATCATTGACATTATTATCATCACCATCATCCATCTTCATTATCATCACAATCACAATCATCGTCATCATCACCATTATTATCTTCATCATCATATTCATCATCATCACCATTATCATCTCCATCGCCATCATCATCTTCAGTACAATCATCGTCATCATCACCATTACCATCATCATCATCTTCATCATCGCCATCATTATCTTCATCATCAGCACAATCATCGTCATCATCACCATTATCATCATCATCACCCATCAACATCCTTACCACAATCACCATAACAATAATGCTACCATCACTATCAACTGGCTGAATGGTTTAGGACAATTCGGATCAAAATTACTCACCGCCATTGAAACCATTATTTTGCCAATAAGTAATAATACCAGACCAATGAGAAGAATACCTCCGACCACGCCCAAGGAAATAGCTAGGATGGGTGCAGGTTCGGGACATGCTAAAGACAGCAACAAGAAAAGATTACGATGATTTTAAATAAACCAAGCCAAACGAACAAACAAACAAACAAAAACAAACAGACAGACAAACAAACAGACAAACAAAAACAAACAGAAAATAAACAAACAGAACAAACAAACAAACAGACAAACAGAACAAACAAACAAACAGACAAACAAACAAACAAACAAACAGACAAACAAACAAACAGACAAACAAATAACAAACAGACAAACAAACAAAGACAGACAAACAGAACAAACAAACAGATAAACAAACAGACAAGCAGACAAACAAACAAAAACAGAAAATGAACAATCGTTGTTGTTCCAATACAAATATTATGTGGAATGTGTTGCTTTGAGCAATATTAGCATTGTTTATGTATAATACATTCTAATCAAATTATGTCAGAGCAGTATCTGTTATCTTTCTCGGAATCTCTCCCAGGTGCACTGTATTACTAAAACAACATACTCTACAGTTTAAAAGAAAAGAGACACTCGAATCGTGTATGAGTTGGGTTTTTTTTTTTCAATTTTTGTTCTTCTTTTTAGAGGTTTTACTGTGCGACTCGCCGTATCGTAGTCACTTACAATCGGACCAATTACAGACATCAAAGTTTCTTAAGTCTCCGCCTCTCGATATAAACTCCGCCTCTCGTTATATACGTGTACCTGATTGGTCAATTGAGATGAAAAAATGTCAAAATAATGTCAAAAATTCATCGAAAGTTTATGGAAGTGACTACGGTACGGCAAGTCGCACAGTAACTAAGAATGCTGAGAAGGTTGTAACCCAAAAATTCAATTGTCCATGGTTCGAGTGTTCTCACCGTAAAGGATGGTAATAAGTACATACCTTGTTTTTCTTGGACAAAGAGGTCATATGTTTTACCATCAGCACGTTTCCTGTATGTAAAATAGTATGTACATTTCTCTCGTGAACCTTCACAGCGATATAGTCCTTGCTCTGTAAAAACAAAAGAATGTATTCAATCAATCATTTATTTATTTGTCTATCTACCCATCAATATATTCATTCGTTCATTCACTTATGTATTCTCCCATTCATTCATTCATTCATTCTCCCATTCATTCATTAGTTCTCTCAGTTATTCATTCGTCTTTCTCAGTACCCATTAATATATTCATTCGTTCATTCATGCATGTATTCTCCCATTCATTCATTCTTCCAGTCATTCATTATTTCTCTCAGTTATCCATTTATTGGTTCATGCAATCATTCATACGTCCATCCATCCATCAATCCATGCATTTAATTATTTATCCTTTTATCAATCGAAGTATTTCATTTATAGATGTATTAATACAAACATTCATTCACATTCTATAGACAATGTATGCATTGATTTGCACTGTAACTGGTGCTTCGTTTTACCTGTATATGTATCGATCTTTTCAACTACTTCTACAGTCTGTATAATGGCTTCACAGCGGTTAAGCTTCTTACAATCTTCCAGACTGTTCTGTTCAAACTTTGTGCAAGTAATGCAGCTTTTGCTGCGACTACAGATACCTCCTTCACAAGTCTGCAACCATAAAATCATATTCAGTAAAATACCCAATTTTAACAATTCACAACGATATTATGCAAATACAAGGGCTGCGAAATGTATGTATGTTGTTGCCAATGTAATGTAATGTAGTATTTATGTAGAACATTGCACATACTTATCTATCCATTTTACAATTTATAATATACTGTACAAAATTACTCGATTCTGATTGGACGAGAGGGGTACGATTAAATCGTAAATTGTACTCTGCAGAGTACCAATTATTTTTTTAGTATATCATAAATAAAAAATCGCACGATCTTCTCGGCGTACAATTTGTAACTCGCCTAAAAGGCTCGTCCAATTTTGAAAACTTTCAAAACATCACTCGAACCTATTAATTACGAATTGTCGTACGCAAGGACGGCAGAAAACCCTATTTTACTTCGTTGAAATTAGTTCGTAGACTATTGAGCGGAATCACTGAGATCCAATACATTATATGTTACATAAACCATCTTCAATCACGTCCATCAGCTTTAACATCGACGGTTGTGATATAGTGCGTTTGCATACCGTTACATGCTGGGCTTTTTTCTAACCGGGATATCAATGTACCTACCGGGCAATCTTCACAAAACTGTCCAGTGTATTTACGATTGCATTTGCACTGGCCACACTCGCATGTACCACGATCTTCGCCACCGCAAATAGGCTGGAAAGAACGGAAAATGAGTAGCTTAGCTTACACGACTCCACGATGGCAAGACTCCACGTGCACGATGGTAATGGTGATGATGATAGTGATTATGGTGGTGATAATGATGATGGTGATCATGGTAATGGTGATGGTGGTGATGATGATGATGGTGATAATAATCATGGTCATGATGATGGTCATGATGATGGTGATAATGATGATGGTGATGATGGTGATAATGATGGTCATGGTCTTGGTCATGATGATGGTGGTGATGATAATAATGATGGCGATGATAATCAATGAAGATGAACAAAGCATAATGATGTTGGTGATAATCAATAATGAAGATCATGATAGATAATGATGATAATTCTTACCGAGTCTTTGTCCTTTCGGCATTCAAAGTCCAACAATGAGCAATTCCGCTGACCACAGTTCACTCCAATATAGAATCCTTTGCACTTACAAACACCACAATCACATACACCACGGTCTTGACCTGTTGACAAGAATGACAAGCTTAACCCTAGGGATACGGGTATTTGACACCTATTTTAAAATGACAACGGGAATTTAAAAGGTTTCCATGCCTTTCTATATACGGCCTAGTTCAAAAGTCAAAGCTACGTTTAAACTAGGCCTAAGAGACCACTAAACTACAGTGGAACCCCGTTAATCCGGCCACCGAAGGAACATCCCAAAGTGGCCGTATTAACGGGGTGGCCGTATTAAGCGGGTAAATTTTTTAGAAATGTATGGGCATGCATTTCGTCGGGACCTGAACAACTGGCCGCAATAGCGGGTGGCCGTAAGGCGGGTTTCACTGTATTCAGCTAGTTCTTCCCACCTTCAAGTTACCTATTGTCAAAGTTTGACAACGTTTTCAAGAACAAGGTACATATATCAATAATAAAATGTAAACGTTACCTCCGCATACTGCGCCTTTGTGCTCTTGACATGAAAAATCATTACACTGACACTTGTCACCATAGATACGGCCGCGAGGGTCCTATCAACAAGAACATTCCCACATTAGCATAAAATATTGAGTAAATCATTGCATTCAGGATGACACTTTATAGCGAGTAAACCCAACACTTCATAAAAAGTAAGCGTAATTATTACTTTTACTTAAATTACTCTCGGGTTTTCATTCCACGAGTTAAAAAGCGTTGGATCAACGCATTTCGGAAAATGCCGTTTTTGAAATGTTTTAATGTCGATCTCCCTTTTACTATACGTGTAAGGAACAAACTGCCACTAAAAAGTATCCTTACCCTATTGCAAATACACTTGCCACAAATACACTGACCGCTGCCGCTACAAGGTGGTTCGTCAGTAGCATTATTCCTGGAAGAGCAGATTAAAACACTTGTAAATACAGTGCATGAGACTTACAGAACGACTAGTGCTGTTTTGTACTTGTAAATACAGTCCATGAGAATTACAGAACGACTAGTGCTGTTTAGTACTTGTAAATACAGTCCATGAGAATTACAGAACGACTAGTGCTGTTTTGTACTTGTAAATACAGTCCATGAGACTTACAGAACGACTAGTGCTGTTTTGTACTTGTAAATACAGTGCATGAGAATTACAGAACGACTAGTGCTGTTTAGTACTTGTAAATACAGTGCATGACACTTACAGAACGACTAGTGCTGTTTTGTACTTGTAAATACAGTGCATGAGAATTACAGAACGACTAGTGCTGTTTAGTACTTACGCTTTACACTTGGAGAGATCTTTACTCTTATCAAAAGGACTATTGCACTCGCATGTCTCACCATACCTAAACACAAAGTTGAACAAGTTATATTATAATAATATATATTAACGGCGTCAAAATAACGACCAATAGTTTATTAAAATATTATTTTAGAATGACAAATGATAACAAGTAATTTCAATTTAAGCTAATAACTTGCGGCTTTATTTTTGAGTACCATAGGAAAACTTCTGTCATACAGTGGAACCCCGTTAATCCGGTCACTGAAGTGACAGCCCCAAGTGGCCGTATTAACGAGGTGGCCGTATTAAGCGGGTAAATTTTATAGAAACGTATGGGTATGCATTTCGTGGGGACCTAAAAAACTGGCCGCAATAACGGGGTGGCCGTATTAAGCGGCGCTCCACTGTACTCTTTTCCACTCCGACAAAGGACTAGCCTGATAGCGTAGGACCCAGGCCCGCTCTGAAAATCAGGCTAACAAAGGACTAACGTCCAAATAACCCGTAGACACAACTTAATTAATCTCTGCTAAAGACTGTCAAAACACGTTTAGAAATGTTTTGTACAGTTTTTCAAACCTTTAAAGCTGCTTACCGATTTTCATAACATGAGCATTGTCCACATGCATGTGTACCATTTCCGTCACTACATCGTGAACTATTTTCAACCTGTCAATGAATTAAAAGAGAATAATAATAAACACCTTGATATCTCGTGTCTTACTAATGCACAAGTTCACATATCTCAGTAGACAGGCCTTGCTTTGGTTAGGAATTGAACAAGAAGTAAAAAAAACAACAACCACAACAACACGAGCAGCGATTCGCAACGATTTGCAGGCTAAACTGAAAAAAAACAAGCACCTTCGAGAACTTTTGAAATGAAGGTTTAGTGGCTTGATTGTTTGTTTGTTGACATGAATATCATGGTGCCTTGTTATACCCGGCTTAGTAAACATCAAATTTTGTGCACTTATACAACTTACCCTGTACTGTTTTGCTTCACACTGACAATTACAGATGAACTCCAGGTTGACTTCTAATTCACCAAAACCAGGAATACGAATTGGAAAGCTAAAAGACAAACAAGTGAATCAAAACGATAGATAATGTAGAGTCCAAAAAAGTCCCAAAGTTCCGGTATGTTTCATATAATGTACATGCTTGCCATTTCTCTACCTTTTTTGTTTCATAATTTCTTCTGTACACCGCTCCAGTGTGACAGAAACATCAAACTTGACCTAAAACGAAACAATTACCAGAGTCAATGGGTTGCACCACCAAGTTTACACATGTAAGTATGGTGTGTTGTCAATAAACCATTTACAAAGGAAGCTCAAACGAGGAAAAGGCGTTGCCTTATTATTAAGAGGAAATATTATAATATCTTTACTACATGTAGTTGAACTTAATTATCCACCACTTCAGTGAATCAATATGTAGTTATAAAAAATCACATATATATATCCATATATCTAAATTTATTAATGTATATATACTGACTAGACGTACAAGAAGGGCGACAAAGGGACCCTTATATAATTCATCCAATTATAAAACTGAGACCTTCGCTGCATCTTTTTATAATCGAGTAATACCCCTCTGGAACAATCTACCAATTGAGCTCAGACAATGTACCAATCTTAAGTCTTTTAATGAGCAGCTCTTAATTTATTATTATAATTTCTTTTTAACTTGTTTTGCAACTAGTGACACCTGTTCTTGGGTTATTAGTTGCCGCTGCTCAAAATGTTGGCCATAATGCAGTAATAATTTACTTTTACTTGTAACTTTTTTATTTGTTTATATTTTTATGTTTTATATGGATGTCTAGGTTAAAGGTGTAATTCCACCTGTTAGACAATCCACAACTTTGTTGGAAGTGTAATAAATAAAATAAAATAAAATACATACCGTATCCTTGATAGCGACATTAGTACATTCACCATTCACCACTTTTTTGTCCCTGAAAATGAAGACAAATTATTATAACAAGGACAAAGACAATTTTATTGACATTACTTTACATGATCTTAACCTTCTATGGCGTTACAGCTAGATGACTATGACTTCATGTGGTCTTAGTGTGTGTTGCAAAACACATGGGCATTAATTAATTTTTTTATTTTGTTTGTTTGTTTCCAAAATTCTAAAAAAACCTTTGGGAAACTTGGTTTAAAACACCTTTTCTGAAATCTTACACTAAAAAGGAAGATCAAGAATGCTCCCCAGCTGTGGATGCATTGTTCATAATAGTAAGATTTGTTAAAACATTACAGTTTGACACACAGTACCGTGGCCACCCAAGAAACATTTGAGAAAGTTCTTAACCACAGAAAAACCTTGCTCATCTTCGCCACTTTGTATGAAATAGGTTTCCTACTTTCGATAATCTGTTTATGCGCAGACGATCCTGTCAATCAAAAAAAAAAATTCTCGCACGCTGATTGGCTAACTTTCTCAAAAGTTTCTTGGGTGGCCACGGTACCGCGTGTCACACTGTAACGTCATATGCTTACCGACAATAACCAATATACTGAACACGGATTCCTTTTGGTTCTTTAAATGCAAGTCTGACTGTGGAGGCGATTCTCTACAGAGAAATAATATTTTTTTTTTTTCAAGTGATCTAATATACATGTAGGTATAAAAGCATGTTAAGTTAATTGGCTCATAGCAACATAATTAACACATGCATACTCATTTTCAGTGTAAGAAAAAAATGCTCAAAGGTTTTTTTTATCGTTGAATATTTCTTTTTATGCTGAAACAATGAACTCATTGAAACTTTGAATAAATAGAAGGCTTTTTATGCTTAGTACTTGTTTAAAGTGTATATGGTGTATATGAACTCTGGCGGGTTTTTGGCATTTTAAGAAGTTTTAAGAAGTTGATTTATAGTAAGTCATGAACTAAAACTTTTTTTTGGATTTGAACATCAATTCCTGGAGAAATAGTGCTAGAAATAACTTTAAAATCGACAGCGCCCCTTTGTGTTGGCCAGGAATATTGGGTTACTGGTAACCTTGTGACGTAAATTCAGGAGCCCAAGCTAATATCACTCAGTGTTTCTCTGTTGTTTTGAGTAAGAAAAGTTTGATAAATCAGCTGTATTAACCGCGCGTTGCCTGAATCATCCTGACATCAGCGGGAATTTTACAATCAGATGGTTTATCAGATACTGATAAATAATTTTACGCAGATTCAAAGAACCGTAGTAAGAACTTCTCATAAACACAAATTAAAATGTTGGACAGTCAATTGGTTCATCTTGTGTAAAGTTTGACATTTGATCTAGGTTTAATGGTCTTATTATATAAATTATATCAAACATAATGTCTTACATCATAGCTTTTTTTGATCAAGGGCACAACATTGGAAGAATCTTGATCTAGTTTAGCAGATGTAGCACCTAAGTCATCCCACGATGTACTCAAATCCTATAACATCACAGACATAGTTAATACACAGAAAAAAAACACGGAGCAAATATCTTGAAGAAAATACTCACACTAGATAAAGAATAATGATAAGATAATGATATTGATGACAATGATAATTATGATAATGATAGTGAAATTGATAAGGATAAGAAAACTGTTCACGACATCAAAGATGTCAATAATGATATGAGATTGTGATATAAGTACTCTTTAGTGAACATTGATGCCGCTCATCTAGACATACTTTATACAGCCTGGTCACGTTTTCAGTAACAGCAAAAATAGGTTGGATTCGAAACTCCTGTAGCTTCTCATGTAGGTGAGCAATAGAGGGATAATCCTGCAATGCAAAAGTCATAAACATCATATTAATAAAACAACATAGATCACACACCTCAAATCACATAGATTGTGGAAGTCTTGGGCTTAGATGTTGTCTTATCATCCAATAACCAATGAAGGGGATGGTGATGGTGATGACAAATAGGAACATTTGATTTTTGTTGCAAAAGATCATTTTTAAATCGTTTAATCTTTGACAACTTGAATCTCAGATAAAATGACATTTTTCAATTTCAATTGATGGTTCAATGAGGACTTAGCCAACTGTAGTTGAACTTTGTCTAATGAGGGTCCTGAAGGGATAAAATGGGAGCTGGGATTGGCCTAATTTTTGACTGGGAAAATGGGATTGGATGCACTGCCCAGGACTGGGATTTACAAATAAAAGAACAATAGAAAATGGGAATGGGATTGAAAACTTGAGCAAAACTGATGTGATTATGTGATTTTTGACTGGGATTTGGTCCAAATATAAACTGGGAAATGGGATTCGAACCCCCTTCAGGACACTCTCTAATGTTTGTGACTTACAAGTTCAGTAGTCTTGCCATAGTATCCCTGAGCATTTAAATGGCATTTTCCATCATTAGGAGTAACAATGCCACCAAGCTACAATAGAAGAAATCAATGAAACTAAGCTCAATCATCTGTACACTGACCTGTGTATTCATACACAACTCTGACAGCAATTTCATATTCTTTATTTTCGTGATAGCAGAGGAATGGGATAAATAATATTTATAATGTGTAGTTCTATCTGGTGGGTAAGGATTTATCAACTGGAAATCTACAGTATCATCATTCTTTCAACTGGAAACCTATCAACATTCAGTCATGGTGAGAGTTAGAAAGTCGATAGAATCTATATTAAGTTCAATTGCTGCTACATTTTGTGTGACCAGTAGTTTAGAGACATTTGTTTACTGTATATTTACTTACTTTTCCATCTCCTGCCACATGAAAGGGTGCATCAGTTACAAACACAACAAGTCTTCGGGATGCTCCAAGTTTCTTCCATCCTATTTTCTACAAAAACAAAATGGGACAATCATGAAATACTCCATTTAGCAGGAAAGAAATACTTCAATTTATTCTTATAACACTTCTATTTTAACTAATTAAGTTATTGTTGAGATTTGTAACTTACACGTAAAATGCTAAATTTATGCTATATTATTAAAATAATATAGCATTTAGCATTTTACGTGTAAGTTACAAATCTCAACAATAACTTAATTAGTCTGAAGTTCAAGTGTTCTTAGAAATCTGGTGCCAGGCAAATACAGTTATAACATAACTGTCAAGTTATAACATAACTGTCAATTAAATTTCATCAGAAAATTAAAGTGCACCCCAGAAGTTTGATATCTTATTTGCAATTACAAACTACCATTTGTTGGCAGTCAAACAATTAAATACTAGGAACAAGTTTGACAAAGTGATTCAAAACAGTGCTTGATCAATCGATCGCTGAATACCAGTTAATCAAACAGTAAATCCCATTTCCTGTTAGCATAAGCTACTTTTCCCATTGTACAGCACAGTCTATACAGCTATCACAAGAAATATGTTAAGACACAAGGCACTATAAGCTGACCATGAGTTGCTTTTTACAATCTAAAGCATTAATTGAAGTACTCTAACTTACAGTGTCACACACTGCAGCCTGCATCAAAGCATCAAACCCTCCTTCTGGTTCATCAAGGTTACCAGAGATAATCTGCTTGTTTATTTCACCCTGCACAAAAACAAGATGGATACAATGTTCAATCAATTAATTGAGTTTCCTACTTGAAAAAAAGAACATCATACATGTACAAATTAATATGGTGACTTGGTATTGCTGACACTCTATGCCCTTAGGCTGGTATTCATGTTAAAATGAAATGGTATTTGTGCATTTATGAGTGACTAGTCAGTTCAGTAGGTTTTAGTAAAATTGACATTTTACAGGTGATGTTTCCATTTCCCTAGCATGTTTTTGAATATTATCTGGCATAGTTCATACCTGGAATACAGTACTGTTTTTGATAAGAGATAAGATATGTCTGTATCCATAGGTTTTTACACATGTTTCTTGTTCGCTGCATGGCTTCTTCAGTCTGGTTATTTACAAGAAAAAAATCAACTTGATGTAAGTAAGCAATGATGTAAAAAAAAAGCAATCAAACATTCATTGGTTTATCTTTTATTCAATTATACCAATATAGTCAGTGTGACTCATTAACTAAAAATATGGATTTGAAGTCTTTAGTCTTGGCTGTTCATGCCATACATTGAATCGAAATATGGCAACCAATTTGTATAACTATTGTTCTTGACTGGCTAGCCTCTCATACATGTGATTTCAAACTCTATTGTTTTCAACGTGAACACGAGGCTTGCCAGTCAAGAACAATGGCAGGCCGCCATATTTCGATTTGATCGATGACGATACTGGCATATAGATAATTAATACACAATTTCTATATTATCATTTTTACTTCAGGTGGGTCAGTGAGTCAATACAAATATGAATGAATTTAAATAAATGAATGTAAATTTACAAATGGATGTTAAGTGAAAAGAATAAGTGCTAACTAAAGAACAAGAAAATTATGACAAGTTATACAATCATCTAAATGCACAATAAAATGAAGTGAATAAATGGAGGATGTATAATGGATGAATCAATGAAATAATAATAATAATAAAAAAATGAATAATATTATATATATTAGAAAGAGAGTCATGAGTAAAAATTACTTACTCTTCTCTCATGTATGGAGAAACAGTTTTATCTACAAATGATCCAAAACCAAGTTGGTAGTTTTTGGTAATATTCTGCATGGTTTGAGCTAGAAGACAATCAAATAAAATTAAAACATGTCATGTAGTACTGTTAAACGTTTTTTAAATTGTATTTAACAGGTTCCCATTTAAATCTGTACTTTCCCACTTACACCTAATTGCAATAACATTGTCATATAAAAAAGAAAATTACAAAATAGGAATGAATTAAGAGACAAAAGAAGAAGTTCAGCTTGAGTAATCTGCTTTTGTCTTTTAATTAATTCCTATTTTGTAATTTTCTTTTTTATATGACAATGTTATTGCAATTAGGTGTAAATCTGTACGCAAATTGTGTTGATGTGTGCTAAACACATAGATCAACCAATCAGAGTATATTATTTCTGAAGTGAACTTCTCTGATTGGTTGATCTGTGTGTTTAGCACACATCAACAAAATTTGCATAAGTACAAATTTAAATGGGAAAGTACAGATTTAAATGGGAAAGTACAGATTTAAATGGGAAAGTACAGATTTAAATGGGAAAGTACAGATTTAAATGGGAAAGTACAGATTTAAATGGGAACCTGTTATTTAAAAGTAAGGAAAAGTAGCGTTGGTAGTTCCTTCAGCTAATGCTGATCTACCAGGAAGCTGACAGCTAGTGCACTCTTTCCCCATTAAATTCTCTCCATCAATGCTCTGTTTTACACATGTTTATAGCTACCCAAAGCAACACAGATTGGAAAGAAGTCCAAACAAGTGCAAGACCACTGGGGATCGAACTTGTGACCTCTAGCTCCAAAAGCCGTGCACTTACCAACTTAGCTACACTTGTTCCTTACAATGACTCTTCCATCAATACCAGTTATTATGTATTACAACATACACCTTAGTATTGCAAAAATCGTTGTTGCAAGTACAAAAGCCACTGTCAATACTCCAAGAAGTGATTAATTTATCACCATATAGTTTAATATAATAGTTTATAGTTTCTAAACAATCAGTTCAACAAAAGCTCACCATATTTGATTAAAATATGTCACAAATATACATACATCAAAAATATGTAAAAAAAGTAATAACAATATAAAAATACAGAATCAAAATTGTTTGCAGTCTTGGAGTATTGACTATGACTGTGTTGACTATGTGACAATGATATGTGAATGTATTAAGATCTTGCTGTATCTTGTCTTACCTATTTTTCCTGCAAGTTTCTGTAAATTGGCTAAATCATTTGCCATAGACCATGACATGTCCATAAGATAATATAAATCAACAGGATAGTTTTCAGCAGAACGGACAACCAAAGGAATTTTAGCAGGGACACCTTACAATCAATAACAAAAATCACATCAAGCCACATGTTTATTGTACTACCGTCGCTTGCATCTACCCGCTAACGGTCGCGAAAAAAACATGTTCTGTCTCACAGTCAAACTTCAAATATTGGTGATCCAAACATCGCAAGTTTGTAAACCACATTCATTTGGTAAAAAACGCTAGAAATTTTCAGGTATTTATCATATTAAATATAATATGCTAAATTTTCCTTGTGCAAAGTGCAAAGTTTAGCACCAAACTTTGGAAGTTTAGGTCTAGACAGAGCATGTTTTTTGTCACGACCATAAACGGGTAGCTGAAAACGATAGTATTGAGTCTCACAAAAACCTTATAGATTATCTTGTTGTTTTGAAAGTAAATATTTTGTCATGAGTCATGACGGTGCAGATACATGTCGTCTTTAATAGAAATACTGTTAATGACCGTTTCTGCAAACAATAAATGGGTTATTAATGTATGCCTACCTGGTCGTAATTTCAGTGTTACTTTTTGTGGTGAAACCTGTATTGTTGTACTTACAGGAGTATTCTGAAAAGAAAACAAACAAATTGGGGCTTTTAATTATCAAAGGGTTAGCAAATGGTCCACCATAGAGAGCTCTGACATTTTATGTCAACAAGGACATATTCCATTTTTATTCTAATATTTTTCTATCTATTAATAAACTTTTACAAGTGATTGCATAGGACAAATTCAATTATTCCTTCTAATATTTTTCTATCTATTACAGTGCGAATCACAGAACCGTGGGCACCACAAATATTTTAGAAATCGTTTTTTGTTCGTTGAACAACTCAGAAACAACTATATCACCGCAAGAAGTTTGACTGATATGTAGTATGATGAACTTTTTGGAGTTAGAGTTGTTTATGAGTTGTTCAATGAACAATAAACGATTTCTAAAACATTTCTGGGTGCCCACGGTTTTTCGATTCGCACTGTAATAAACTTTTACTTGTGATTAGGACATATTCCCTTATTTATTCTAATATTTTTCTATCTATTAATAAACTTTTACAAGTGATTGCATAGTGCAGTTTTACCAGAGTATTGTCAACTGTGCTGGTTGGGTTGGAGATATTAGAATTGGGACATCCTAACTTCTTCAAATTTTCCAGTGTGTCACATCTTGATTCAGCTTTCACTTTAAAATCCTTAAGGAAAACAAACTTTCACTTTAATAAAATGTTAGAGGAAAACAAACACATTGTAAGGGTGTACAAGTTTTTAAACAGTTACAATGCAGTACACAGAATAATTTCATCTATTAATTATAAGTACAAAGTTCTATATTGCATAATATATAAAACATGATTCTAAGTATACAACACACAACAATAAAATTGCAACATAAAAACACAAAACTACGAGTTGGACTTCCTACAGTTGCAAAGTGAAGTGAGTATTAAAGATATATATGTTCCGATGATTAATGTGGTTTTAGCTTTCTGTGAACTCAGACATTTACAATAAAAATAATAAAATGGATACATTTTGGATACAGCAAGTTACATTCTCTATTTTTGATTGACAGCAGTTAAAAATGTATTTCACAACAACTAAGTGAGCTGTTGGCGTGTCTGAGTTCAACCAAAGCTGATAACTACAGTAATAGAATTGCTTTACCTCTGCAGAACACCATGCACATTCTGCATCACTTATGCACTGTTTGCATGTTGAATGTGATTGACAACCTAAGTAAAAAAAAAAACAGTTGATCAAATGAATACAGAATCACTTTCATAAACTCAAAATAATAATATTAATGAAATACAATTAAGTAATGTAATGTAATGTAGCTGAATGTACAATGTAGCTAATGTAATGTAAAGTAGCTAGAATAAACTGTTTGAATACTCCAGTTTGACGTAATCTAGTACCACTGCACTATTTGACAAAAGGTGAATAATTTTGCACAGGCTAAGCCTCGATCTGTTGTAAAAATATTCACAAACTCCAAGCAAAGCATGAAAAAATGTTATCGAGATTATCCCTGTATAAATGCGGCTTTTGTACAGTGAGTAGTGCTAGATAACATGAAAATAATGTAATATAAAATAAACCGAAAGCTCTACTTACTTTGTGTTGAAAATGGAAGGCTAAAAATAGTTATTACAGCTCCAATAATGAGGAAGCTTTTCATCTTGTATAAAAAACCTAAAACATGAAACAAATAAATTAATACTGATCAAATAATTCCATAAAAATCATCTAAATAATATTAGTACCCACAATGCCATAAATTAGTTAAGGATATAAAATAAATTATAATTTCACATATAAATTTCATATCACATGCAATCTGATTGGTTCCTCTAAAAATAGGCCATCAGCTCATATATATACAGTCAATTCAAAAAACATTGTCGTCAATAGGCTTCAAGTCTACGCGACTAGACCGAAAAGTAGCATGGGTAGAAATCACCGAAGTGACGAATTATTCATAATTAGTTGATTGAGTGCGCATGGTATTGCATATTTAGATATAGTCTGTGTGCATTTATCTGCTTCAGTGATTTCTACCCATGCCTCATTTTGGTCTAGTTGTGTAGACTTGAAGCCTATTGACGACAATGTTTTTTGAATTGACTGTATACTGTGAGTAGAGAAGGTTTACATTTTGACACAATAAGCTTGTGTTTCTGTCACTTTTGATGGTTTGTTTTTATATTATTCATTTAAACTTGAAAATAATTAAAACGTCTAAATTTCTCACAATCTTGTGGATGTGGATATAAAACAATTGTGAAATAATTGTTCAATAGGTGCTGCATGCGAACATCTTTGAAGATTAACAGTGAGTCACAACCACAAGAATAATTATGACTAGCTGACATTATATTATCTAGTTTGATCCTTTGTCTAGGTTTTCCTACTTTCATTCTGAAGAATAAATATCCTACAACAACAACAACAACAACAACAACAACAACAACAACAACAACAACAACTACAATTACAATTACAACAACAAAGTAAACATACACTTGAAGAAGAGTATTTCAAACAAACATGAATTTTGAAAAGTCAACATTAGGTTAGAAGCTAGAAGAAAAACAAAATGACCGATACTGTAGCTAGGAGTTATTATAAATTAATCTTAAGTACTTAGATGAAAACTCAGATAATTATCTAGTAATTAAGCTAATATATTCTATCGTGACTCGGCATCAAAATATTTTATTGCGGTGCAGACAAATTGAATTACACATAAAAAAAACATGCCGAACAATCACCATTATGGAAAAAACAACATTCAAGTCTGCACACAGCGAAGAACTTCGTGAAAAAATACTTTCCATGTTTATAGATATTAACCCAAAATAGAAATCTAATGCTACTCATTGACCCCTGCCTTAAAAAATCAAGTGAGAAATCACAAATTACGTGGTTATAAGTTATAAACAATGAAGGAATGATTATATTCATTATTCAACTTGTTGAGCAAAGTCTGATTTGCTTGCTAGCTGCATGTCGGTCGATCGATTGTCCATTTGTACTCATATTCTTGATCGGTCAAAGATAACCCTCCTCCAAAACGTTAATAGTATTAATTGACATCGAAAAAGACAAAATTTAGACATGGTGAATCCTCAATAGTGAAACTATACGAACAATGCAGAGATAGAGGAAGCAATAAATGTCCTTTTTCGAAACTTGCACGCCCATACAGATACAGTGATAAAGATCAAAAGAGAAGCAATTTTGACACAAGTAAAACCTTATCGATAGCTAGCGCTAGTCCAATTATCAACCAAAGTCACAATATTGAACCAGTTGGCTCAAATCTTACCTGTATGCTTCTTGAGTTGTTGTTTCTACGATTAATTCATCAAGAGGATGTGAGCTATTTTAAAGAAACCTCAAGTGTTGTCGAGTTTATTCATCCACACACACACACATACATATCCGAAGGAAGTACAACCCCACATTCCATCACACCATATATGGTCAACAAAGACATATATGGTAGTGATTACCGTCATTTCCGGTTAGTTCCACAAGAAACCCACTGAATGTAGGAGGGGATCGTCTAACCAAATGACGAAATGAAATAGAGACGGTCAGTTTATGACTTTTACTAGTACATTCTCGTCACATCCGACCGTGCCTTTGATCTTCATTACCTACAAATAATGACATATTGTTTGGAAATATTGGAATAATGCTGCCCGGGATGCCTTTTCCAGCCGTGTCGGCCGGCGTCTGGAACTATTTATAAATCAGTGTTTATTTTTTGCCGTTTTTGATCCAGTAGAAAAGAGGTTTACAGACTGTACTTTTGTTATAGTTTTAATTGACTATAGTTGCTATTATATTAAATAATAACAAGTCACTCAACAACGTCATCATCATAATCATCACCAACATCGTCAGCAATACCAACATCATCTTCATCGTATCATCATCATCTCCAACATAATCACTATTGAATTTAATAACCATTCGGTGACAGCCTATTTTATTGTTGCCACAGGCAGCCCAGGCTCATGACTTAAACTTATAAAAATTAGCGACTTTTGCAACTTTCAAAAATTAATTAATTAGCGATTTTTCACCTAATAAATACACACATATATTGATGTGTCGTGACTAAACACGGCTGCGAGGGAGTCTAATATAATGTGTTGACATCGAAGGGATTTGTGCCTTGTTTTAAATACCCCAGCCCCTCCCCCTACATAAAAGTGGCACCTTTTATGTAGGGGGATGTGGTATTAAATAAAAGAAAATTACGACACAAATCCCTTCGATATCAATGCATGTGTAGTTTTTAGGTCTTCATTAGGTGAAAAGTCGCTAATTAATTGATTTTTTAATAAGTTGAAAAAGCCGCTAATTTGTGTTGTTGCTTGGGGAAATTAAGGGGGTGGGGGTGTTAGCAAAATCCCATGGCCCACAAATATCGAGCAGGTCTTTTTAATTACCTGATTAATATTCATCAAGATCGTTTCCAGCAAAAAAAATTATCAAAAAGTCTCTAAAAAATATCCTGCAAACTGTTTATTTGAAAAAAAAATCAAGCACACTCAAAATAGGAAAACTAGCTGTGACATCTTTGAAAGTATAAATATACAAAATATTTCCATGTACAGTAACTTCAAGTTTTATTATATAATTTTGTTAAGGGGGCTTCCATTTATTAATATGGAGGGGGGGGGTCGGCGTTATTTTCAGAGGTTATATGGGGGGGTTGTACTTATTGTATGCAGCTTTAGTAGTAAATAGACTGGGCAAATATAGGGGGGTTACGATATTTTTTACCAACACATGACCCCTCCCCCCCCCCCCAATAAATGAAAGCCCCCTAAATGCATTCTGGTATTCCATATTTCTATAACACATGAACATATTCATTGTTGCATGCAAAATGTAAAAAGGCAATCAGACTGTGACATTTTGACTGCTACTGTTTATCTTCATCAGACAAAGGGATGGCTTCATGTACATCAGGGACCGGTTATAGGAAGGGTGGATAAAGTTAAAAAAAACGTGGGCACCCAGAAATATTTTAGAAATTGTTTATTGTTCGTTGAACAACTCACAAAGAACTCTAACTACAAAAGGTTTATCATACTACACACAGACATCAGTCAAACTTCTTGAGGCGATATAGTTGTTTCTGAGGTGTTCAACAAACAATAAATGATTTCTAAAATATTTCTGGGTGCCCACACTTTTTTGATTCGCAATGTAACAAATTAGAAAACTCTGAATTTGTATGAGACTTCATTTTGACAAAATATATCATGAAAAATATTCAGATTAAAAAAAAATACAGTAATAATAAGAAAACAACTAGCTACGTGACTGATTTAGATGATAATAAGTAATTCTTCCTTTCTCAGGTAAACATTTATAATAATTTGTCATTCTTCTTGATATCATAATTCATCATTTTTACTTCCGCTTGAGCAAAGGTCTGAAAAATAAACAGTTTAAAAATATTAAGTAACTTATATATAAATTAACTTATTACATTACAAAAAATATTTGTTCATTAAAACTGACACTAGTTTGAAAGACTGATGTCAGATCTTGAAAAGAAAACAAATTCATATCAACTTCCTTTTGGGATTTCTTGTGGTAGCTTTTGATTCAGTTCAAGACTATATGGAAACTGAAACATTAATCAAGAAACTTACGTAGTGTATCACTGCAAACTGCCTCTTGTTGATTGGCATGTTCAGTTCTTAGAGCCTCAATTACTTCTTCCTCATGTTCACCAAAAATATCTTCACACTATTAGGTGTACAAGAAAAAGATAGCATATTAATACCAATTTGTAGGATGTTTTAGTTACACAGCATTTCCACATTACATCAAAACCCTGGGGGAAGGAGGGGGCACAGGATCAGTAAAAGTATTTGGCATGCATGCTCATTGGGAATTTTCAATCTCAATCTTTGATTTGTAAAATAATCCAGAAAATGTTGGTTCTCCAAATCTTGAATCATGGTATTGATGTCTAGGCACATCATAGTCTGAGAGAGTTAATTTGGGTTGCACATAGCCTAGAATTATTTCTGCATGATTCGGATTTAACATTTGTTATGATCCCTTTCATAATTACCCTACAATCAGTTAGTTATGAATGCTAAATTTTGGTAATACTACCATTGAATGATTTGTTCTTGATACAACTTACAGCATGTTTCAGCTTTTCTGCAATCTCTCCACTCATTGAAACATTAGACAGATTAACACCAGATCCATCTCTTGATGAGGTCCTAATGTAGGATGTCTTTCCTGTGTTAGCGTCTTTTGATTCAGCATACTGGTTCATCTTTTCACATATCTTCTCTAACACCTCTATCAGGTGAGTCTCTGATCTTGCATATGGAATCTTCAAGAAAATATAACACAAATATCAAATCAAAGAGCAGTACAATAGAAATTACCTTTAATTGGTACCATATGTTTATAATATATAATTAATACAATGAAATAAAAACGACAAATCCTCAATTTTTATAACAGATTTCCAATTCCAATCATATGTTGTTCATTAATTGTCATCAAAACGTACTTGTATCTAGTAACTAATTTATATATTTTATATATTTAATATTGTTTGACAATTAACATACCTTTCTAGTATAGCTTTGCCTTCCTGTTGGGTCAACTCTATAGCTCTCCACCTACATGACAGTACCATAAAGAAAATAGATATTTAGTGGCATTCTTGACAACAACTTTATCACTTCAGAAACAGATGGACTAAGATAAATTGAATTGATAAATGAATTGATAAAAGAATGCATGAATGAGTGAATCAAAGAGTGAATCAAAGAGTGAACGAACGAACGAACGAATGAATGAGCAAACGAAGGAATAAATGAATGAATGAATAAATGAATGAATGCACAAACGAATGAATGAATGAATGTGAAAAAATAAGTCTGGATGTTTTTCTGTGATTATCCCATACCTCCAATTTCTTCTTGGGGTTAACTTGTGAAATATCCCATTCAATTTCATCTACTGTAATTCTACAAACTATGGCACATAAGATTAATTAATAGATAATGAGGAAATATTGGCAACAATTACAACAACAACAACAAACATTGAAATAAAATTGTGATAATTAATATGAAATACAGTAGCTTTGATTAAAAC
Organism: Metridium senile; assembly: GCA_949775045.1. NCBI lineage: Eukaryota > Metazoa > Cnidaria > Anthozoa > Actiniaria > Metridiidae > Metridium > Metridium senile. The sequence continues at coordinate 47,734,586 of OX459096.1, forward strand.
CAAATCCCATGATGCAAAGTTTTGTTTTAAATACAATTACATAATGGAATTGATAATTTAATTAAAGTACAATAATTATTTCAACACTTACCAGAACACTTAAAGTCATTGTCATTTCCACAATATGTTTGTAATACTTGTATGAAAAGACAGAAACACACAGATAACACAAAATGTAGGTGCATTTTACTTGGTACGTCTACAAAATAAAATTAGAGAATTCCACATTGAATATTACTATTAGAAATCACGCCTTTTCATTGGCTGACATTATTGATACCTGGATGGGAAATAAAGGAGAAAGTGTAGCAGAATAAAAATTAAAAAATCTTGCTTCATTAGTTTTGTCTTTTCCTGCACTTTGGGTTTTCTTTTGTGTTTTTCATTGTTTGATTCTGTTTTTATTCGCGAAACCGGCCATAAACAAGATTACAGTTTCTGTGACCAAAATTGTTCTATTTCAAAGGTTTTAAACTGAGGAAAAACCTCTACATTATATTAAATCAGCCACTATACTAGAATCAGCCAATACACTCAAAAATTCCATGAAGTACTTAAACATCAGTTTAACATTGAACGATTTAGCGTTCTAACATGAATAATGCAATAAGATGAATCAGCTACACAAATAATTTAGAACGAGTGAAAAGGTCAAAAAAACTTTCCTCAACAATTACTATACTCGAACAAGAAAATATGAACATCATAGTTTGGTTTAATTGAATGAAGATAACACATACCTGTTGAATACAGGAAAAGAAATCCCAGACAGAAGAAAGAAAAGGAAACTAAAACACGAAAATGAAAATATATTAAACCATCCGATCGAGAAACAAATGAAATGAGCCCGCAATGTCAACCACTGACCAAAAAGCATTTAGCCACAGGCAACCCAACCAAGACTTTATCGCAGTTTCGAAACGTAAGTCATATAATATATTCACATTCATCTCTGTCGCATCATTTATCTCTACTGCACAAAGGTATTGTTAAAAATTCCCTTCAGAATCCTCTATTTTTCCAGTCACAAAATTAATGACGTAGTTTATCCTGACAAACCTTTATTGCGGGGTTTTCTTTGGGTTCTCTTCTTTTTCTCCTTTTCTTTACTTTCTGTTTTCGCAGTTCTATTATCAAATGCTCTGTTATGATACACAGCTCGATTAGCTTCATTTTTTTTTACTGGGCCAGACAGAATGGACAATAGAACAATAGTACCCCGATGGTCTTTGCGGCCTCACTATAGCCTCGACACCATGACAACACAAATGACCTCCAATCATATCAGATCTCATTCATCATCAGACCTGCTCACACCTGATACAATATGAATTTTTTTGATAGAAACTGCGAAAATGTACAAACGACAAGGAGCATTCGGTTTCCATATTGAATTGCCTATTCGTGTTTAGATGGCATGCAGATAGTCTCATTCCATCAATTAGATAAATAAGGATTTACTGACAGGCTTGTGAGCTTGGTTTCCGCAATGTTATTTGGTTTAGTTGTCGCGCAAGGCAGATCAATATTCTATAGACATTCTCTCTCTCTCTAAAATACCAAATACTTGTTATTAAAACATCCCTGCTTTTAACAACTCAGTACCGTACAATATCTGACTCGTCCCCAGTCGTCTACCGCGCCCATTTTCTAGTGTCTAGATCGAAAAGCTTGATGCCTTGCGCGCGCGCGACAGAGAGAGAACGACTGGGGACGAGTCAGGTACAATATATCAGAAACAACAAAATACGCTGTATTAATAATTTTATTATTTTTCTATAAGCAGCATTACTTTACTTTAATAAATAACACGAAATATTTGATTTTATTTTTCTCCTACGCAGACGTCCCTTCCAGTCGTTTAGTAAAGGGGCGATATAGTGGGTGTAGCAGTTTCTCAACCTCGCCTCCAGGGCCCATGTCTGAAAATTGCGACAGACAAGGCACTGGGACGTGGTTGGCAATGGTACATTTGCTGATAGCGTCATGCATACACTACAAGTACCAGAATGCTTTGCCTACTTTTACGAACTACAAGTGTCGATTAATGTATTGTTCTCTGAATAAGAAAGATAGTCATAAAGCATTCTGAACTTGTAGGAAAATGACGCCATCGTGAGAATGCTACAGTCAATTTCTCTTCTTCCCCAATCCGCTTTCCTTTATGCTATATACCAAGAAGAACTTGATCTCGACAAAACCCAAGAGAGTAGGCTGCTGAGATTTAGTGAATGGTTTTTTTTTTTTTTTTTGAGGATTTCAGTGTGTGTATTGTAAGAAACAACAGTGTTATATTTCTTAACGACAACGGTTGCGATTTACTTTTCGGACTGTAAGTCTTGCAAAAACTAACTTCACTAATGTCTTCAACTATAATGTTACTAATATGTCTGTGTATATACAATTTCAGATGACATTTATAAATAATAATCATAATTAAAAACTATTTTAAAATAATTTACCACAATAAACGATGTATTTCACTTTTACAGAACTTACGTAGAATTTGTTTTCCTATATTAGTTGCGTATAGAGCGAAAACACTAAAACCACGAAATAAAAACAACACGATAAATAGTTTTTCAATTTTTGTAGGAAATCTGTAGAATTGTGAGAGCGAAAACGAACGAGAAAAAAACCGGCAGACCCAATAAGGTTTCTGTAAACAGTGGGTCAAAATACATCGATTTTTGCTTGATATAACTTAGTTTCTAGCTAAAAAATATCTGTGTCGTCAAATACCAACTCTGTATCAGGATCTTCTTCGTCTGACTTAGGCGATGTTTTCATGCCATTATCACTCCATACAAGATTGTAATTACTCTCTATTTTGTTCTGTCGTTTTTTCTCGTCTCCTGCTTCGCTACTTCCTCCCTATGTAACGATAAACACAAAAGATTACTTCATTAAAAAAAAAACAGATAAAAAAAAACAGGCTAACGCTCTGACCACTCGACCATGCTACCTTATTGAGGCAATAAAGCAGCACAGTGTAGGTTTGTATTTATATACTAAATGCAATGGTTGTAACTTGTTGTTGACTCAGACACAAGTTGTTACGAGAGTGACAGCGAAAACTTACCAAGGAAAATTGATTCATCGTTAGAAAGAAGAAGGAAACTTAATCAATTTAACATTTTAAAGACAATTTGCTCATGCATAGATTTTCACTCAAAACCAGCGATTATTACTCACCATTAAATTGTAAATCATCTTTTTAAACTGTGCAGTTTCTTCTTCACTTAGTATGTCTGTACCCTTCTTCCCGCCAAAGTTTTCTAGAGCGTCACGTGATGTGATGATCTTCACACGAATTTTACCTACGACATTGAATCAAACAAAGTACTATAACTGACTGGATAAAAGTGTTTAACATAAACTTGATGATTGTAAAGGGATTATGGATACATTTTAAATTGTCTGGTTGCCTATCAGAATATTAAATATCTCACTAATAAACCCCACGTTTTAATGCAACTCCTAGGACGGTAGAATATTATCATTTTTTTCATTATCGTGTAACAACGCTTTTGCAGTTAGTAAAGCTAGTGAAGGCTAGTGAAGGCACATTTCAACGGGATTAAAATAAAAACGACAAGTCAATCGTATACTTACCTCCGGGGTTAATTCCAGCATTTTCCAGCTGTTTTTTCACCATTCTTTCCATTTTTTTCGACGCGCTCTTGAGTCTGTCTTCAATTTCAAGCTCACCCCCAGTTCCTTCAGACAGCTCGTCATCTTTCCCGTCAGTCCATACTGTCTTCCCATCATCCCCTTTGATCTTACTGACACGAACTTTAAAGTTGTCACTAGTAGGTGTTGTGGTATCAGGAAGAGGTTCTTCAGACTCTGTAGTAATAGTATCATCATTACTTATCATCTTCTTTAGCTTGTCAACTATACTACCCAGTCTTTTCTCTGCCTCTCTCTTCAATCTCTTGTTTTCACTTATATCGGAATCTTCATCAAGCACATCAGCGTACTCTTCATCCCTTGCTTTGGCTTGTCTACTAATTTCCTTCATGTCGCGCATGTCTTTGTCAAGTTGTGCGCTTCGTTGCAGAAGTCTACGAAGGACTAGGTTAGCTTTACCAGCGAGACGGAAGTATTCACCAGATGTTGTCTTTTTACCGGTGTTATCTCCTGATGCAATGTCGTCGATCTTGGAATGAACTTCTTTGTTTAGCTCCTTAACTGCTTCCATATCGTCTGACAGTGCTCTAAATAGTAGAACAATTTTAATGATTTTATTAATTTAGAGTAAGGAATACCAGAATGAAGTCCATGTAACCATTTTAATATTTGAAAATATCCCTGGCAAAGAGCATAAATAAGAGGATTGAAACTCTTGTAGTTCCCGCGCGCCATTTGAATTCCCAATTCCCAATTTTGTAACCGGATGCAGTTTAGTTTTCACCTCACTCTACTCATAGTTAATATTAACTATACTCTATTTTACTTTGCTCTGCTCTGCTCTGCTCTGCTCTGCTCTGCTCTGCTCTGCTCTGCTCCCGTGCAGCGTGATATTTTAGTAACTGGAAGTTTAATATTCGCCTTACTCTACTATCGAGATTCAAAAAGGGTGTACAGTGTGGAACCCCGCCTTACAGCCAGCCGCTTAAAACGGCCACCCCGTTATTGCGGCCAGTTTTTTAGGTCCCGACGAAATGCTTGCCGATACATTTTCTATAAAATTTACCCGCTTAATACGGCCACCCTGTTAATACGGCCACCCTGTTAATACGGCCATTTTGGGCTGTCCCTTCGTTGGCCGGATTAACGGGGTACCACTGTATTGTATACGGTGTCCTACCTATTTGACTTGTCAAACCGGAGAAGAGAATTCTTGAGTTTCTCCACCATAGTTTTCAAGTAGCCATCATCTGCAGATCCCGGATGGCTGCCTCTTTCCTCGATCTCGTCAATAAACCTTCTCATCATGTCTACCTCGATATTATAGCGATCTCTGAGTTCGTCAAAGTGGTTTTCAAGTTCACGTTGAATTGTTTCCTCTTTTTTCATCAGGACCACATTCTGATGGTCCATTCCCTGCATTATTTTCTGGATATTTGACAATAAACGTCTCTCATTGCTGTTTTTATCCAATCTGAAAAATACCAAAGCTTGTGTCAATGATATGAATATATGTTCGTGGTATGAACATTATCTGAAAAAAGTAAAGTGTGTATAAATAGGTGCCATGGCATATGGTGAGAGCACTGGCCTTTCACCACTGTGACCTCGATTCCCGGCTCGGGCGAAAGTGGACATAATTTGTTTGATGTGTGTTCTCTCTAATGCCAAGAGGGTTTAATTTTTCTCCGGTTTATCTGGTTTTCCTCCCTCCACAAAAATCAATATGTGAGAAGTGATGTGGGCTAAAACATTTAATGTAGGGGTAGTTGTGAGTGTTAAACCAAGGCACAGTTAACAATAATGAGTGTGCTTATACTCGATATTTACAAGACAAGACTGTATTGGGTGAGAATCCCTGCCATTTGGTGAATAAGAAACAGGATATTTTACGTCCACTAATATAGAGTTAGAATCGAAAGCAGGCGTGATCTCCTACTTTACGTCCTTATCCGAGAAGACGAGGCACTGAGAGAGAGTGGAGCATCTTGCCCACAACGTCGCCCTGGCAGGGAATCGAACCTAGACAATTTGGTGCTGACATTAGGCTACTACTTTGCTCGAATACTCAATATGTTCCATAAATGAGTACTCTCTTATGACTATGACGTCATTTTAATATACCAGGACCAAAATGCTTCACGAATGTTTTCCTCTCAATTGAGAGTAAGCAAAGCATTATGGTACTGGTAGTATATGACGCTACAATGCAGATGGCATATTAACAAGAATACGTTACTAGTACATTATGCGAATTTCATGCCATATCGCCAAAAGTAGGAAATATTTTCTATTTTGTCGCATGCAATTCAGTTATAGTTGGAATGTAGTTTATTCGACGTTGCAAAGAAAATAGTGCATAAGACATTTTAAATTATACCCTGGCTTACTTTACAATTCATAACTTTGCTTTCTTCAAAGCAAAGTTGGGTAACAATGCCACACCAGTAGTGAGGCGAAAGACATGATACAACCTTTCCGAGAGAGTTTGTCACCCATGAAAAGCACACAAAATAATAATAATAATAATAATAATAATAAAGCTTTATTAATTCTTGAATGGCAAATAAAATTTGAAAAACTCAAGATTACAAGAAATAAGGTTTAAATATATACTACAATAAGAAGGCTAATTATTTACATTTATAAAAGTGACTATTAAAAAGTGAGAAATTATGTACATTATTTGGAATCTAAAATCACTTGTCATGGAGAAGCATCCCATTTTTTAATGGCGTATGGGATAAAACTGTTTTGGAAACGTTTTGTTCTACATTTTAAAAGAGGAATTTTCCTTGGGTTCCGTAGAGAATAAACTGATTCTGATATCTTAGGTAAAATGTCGTAAAGTTTGTCATCAGGACGTCTTATGGTTTTATAAAAGTGGCGCAAAGGATCATGGATCAGTTCAAAAACTAAATGTGCATTCGGTACTCCTTTTTTGTTGTCTAATAAGTCAAAACGGCTATTTCTCAATAACACATTGACAAGTGTATATAGAAATATAAAATATGGTCATGAAATCCCTACGTTCTAGTAAAGTATACATAGGTTATCCATAATCCCCTGCGCTACTAGCTTATAGGCTTTTCACTTCATGGGTGGCAAAGTTTCTCGGAAAGGGAGTAAAAATGCGCGTATGCAACATGATGTCATTGTCACTGTGCTTTTGACGGGAAATGAGCATCATACTTACTTTCCATCTTTCTCCATCTGTTCAACTGATTTCTTAACGTTTTCTAGTTTACTGTCTACATCTTCTTTCATTCCTTCCATGGTAGGAGGTACTTCTGTCTTTGCTTTATCATCCTTCTCTTTCTTGTCATCTTGTTTCGCATCGTTGGTCTTGGAACTTTTTCCACCTAACATGGCTTTCACTCTATTTTCAAGTTCTGCTCCAACAATAATACAGCGAAAAAAGTAAAGTTAGAATATTATAGTGAAATAATTCACACGAAGGAAAAACATAACAAAGATTGTAAATATGTTTCTGATGATGGATAGCGGACGCTATCCAAAATATCAAACTAAAAACTTCTTGTTATACACTTTATTATCGCAAAGATTGTTTGTAACAGGCATGTATAAAGCGTTATTGGTTTGAGCCACTACGGTAAACAGTTTATATGTACGTGGGCGCTTTGTTCTCTTTAGTTTGCTTACGCATTTTTGCCTCAGTGAATCCTCGTCTACTGGGACAACCGGCTGTGGGCTTGTGAATAAAGTGTCTCAAAATAATATCTTGTGCACATAAACACTTAGGGGTGAACCATTAGATTTTTTAGGGGGGGGGGGGACAATTTGTTTTGTAGGATATTTTTTTCCCATTCTACGTATGTGCAGGAATTTTTTTTTCAACTTGCACGAATATTTTTTTGTCATTGTTGCTGTGCACGATTTTTCTTTTTTTTTTTTCTTTTTTTTTCTTTAATGCTGTGCTCGCTTAGATGCAGAGGTGCACTACTCACCATTTGGGTCGACGCCCATGCCTTTTAACTGTTTCCTAACAACACTCCTTAACTGATTTCTTGCTTGATCCAATGCATCTTTCCATTCTTCCTCGAGGGTTTTCTTCTTCTTCTTCTTCTTCTTCTTGTTATCTTCTTTATTATCGTCTTTCTCTTCTTCCTCGGGGCTTTTATTTGCTTTCTTTTCCTTGTTTTCGCCTTTGTTTTCCTCAATAGATGATTCAGCGTGTCTTTTCTCTTCTCCAGTCCTTGTTTCCTTGTCAGAAACAGTTGCAAGTGCTTCGAAGATTTTTTCAAATGGAAAAGTACTTTTGTCTAGCTCTGATTTTTTCTTATCTTTATTAGATGGTTGTTGTTTTTTATCAGTGCTGTCTTTTGTCTGGGCTTCAGTTTCTTCATTGTTCTCGATAATATCAACTACAGTTTTTCTGTAATGAAATAATGGCGAGGAGAACATAAAGGATTCGAAAGAAGGAAATATTGGGAAGTTTAGCAATAGATAAAATATAACATGTACATTGAACGAAGAAAGAAATGAAGATGAAGGAAAGAAAGAACGAACAAAAAGGACCAGAACAAGGAAAGGAATAACAACAATGACAACAAAAATAGCAATAACCATACAATAGCAATAATAAAAATACAATAACAATAACAATAACAACAAAAAAGCAATAATAAAAATTCAATAGCAAAAGCAATAACAACACAATAGCAATAATAAAAATACAATAACAATAACAACGACACAATAATAACAATACAATAGCAATAATAACAATACAATAGCAATAACAATGACACAATAATAACAATACAATAGCAATAACAACGACACAAAAATAACAATGACACAATAATAAAAATACAATAACAATGACACAGTAATAACAATACAATAGCAATAACAACGACACAATAATAACAATACAATAGCAATAATAAAAATACAATAGCAATAACAACAATACAATAATAGCAATACAATAGCAATAACAATGACACAATAATAACAATACAATAGCAATAACAACGACACAATAATAGCAATAGAATAGCAATAATAACAATACAATAGCAATAACAATGACACAATAATAACAATACAATAGCAATAACAACGACACAATAATAGCAATAGAATAGCAATAATAACAATACAATAGCAATAACAATGACACAATAATAACAATACAATAGCAATAACAATGACACAATAATAAAAATACAATAGCAATAATAACAATACAATAGCAATAACAATGACACAATAATAACAATACAATAGCAATAATAATGACACAATAATAACAATACAATAGCAATAACAATGACACAATAATAACAATACAATAGCAATAACAATGACACAATAATAACAATGACACAATAATAACAATACAATAGCAATAACAATGACACAATAATAAAAATACAATAGCAATAACAACAATACAATAGCAATAGCAATAACAACGACACAATAATAACAATACAATAGCAATAATAACAATACAATAACAATAACAATGACACAATAACAATAATAACAATACAATAGCAATAATAACAATAATAACAATACAATAGCAATAACAACAATAATAACAATACAATACAATAGCAATAACAATGACACAATAACAATACAATTGCAATAACAATGACACAATAACAATACAATTGCAATAACAATGACACAATAACAATACAATAGCAAAAGCAAAAGCAATAACAATAATTATAACATAGCAATAATTAAATAACAATGCATTCTTACTTGGCTTTCTTACGATCTTCCATATAATAACGACTAGTAATAGTGACAGCGGCATCTTCTTTGTTTACTTTTCCTTCTTCATCTACTTTTCTGTTCTTTACTATGTCCATACGGTTAACTCTCAATGTCTTTTCATCAATATCTGTATTTAGAAGTGTTTGATCCTCGTTTTCTACAATCTGATCCCATGGCCACACTTCGCTGCGGGATGGTTTGCGTTTTTTAGGTTTTGGTGCATCTATATAGTCGTCATCATATTCATCATCAACTGCCTGCATTTTTCGAATCTTGTCTGCTATAGCTCTTGCTTTTGCTTTCTTTTCAATCTCTGTATAAAAATAAAATAACAAATGAAATGTTAAATACGGAAATTTTATCTCGGCTCAGACATTCAATATATGCATGTTGACATTGGCAAATGTTATTTAAGTTTGTACTGATTCATTTATAACAGGTTCCCATTTAAATCTGTACATGTAAATTTTGTTGATGTGTGCTAAACACACAGATCAACCAATCAGAGAAGTTCACTTCATAAATAATATACTCTGATTGGTTGATCTGTGTGTTTAGCACACATCAACACAATTTGCATAAGTACAGATTTAAATGGGAAAGTACAGATTTAAATGGGAACCTGTTTTATTGAGCTTTAAATAGAGAATAGTAAGTAAAGTGGAAGTGATTGTGAGCATGCCTCAAAGTAGCCTCCTATGCAGCCGCTCCTTTGTATCGTCACACAATACGAGTCTCCCCACGGAGCGGCAGACGCTCCGTGGGGAGACTCGTATTGCGTGACGATGCAAAAGAGCGGCTGCATAGGAGGATAGCCTCAAAGAAGAGCTGCAATGGTGAGTTGTTGTTATAAAAATTAGCATTAGTGGGCTTTCATTTATTAGTGTATGGGGGGGTCGGCTATATTGAAGGGGGTTACATTATTCTCGGAAGCTATATAGGGGGGTTGTTACAAATTGTATACTGTTTTATAGGGGTTTAGTAAAATCTGCACGAAATATAGAAAGGTGGTTGGGTAATATTTGGAAAAGGCGACCACCCTATACGACCACCCTATACACTAATGTAGGAAAGCCTCCTTATATAAGTTAGGAAAAACTTATAAACTTATACACTTGCCTAATGCTTCTAAATACTTCTGGTATCGTTCTTCAGGCAGAGCTGGTGAACACGTGATAGGGAGTGGTTTCTGATTGGCAGCAGGTTTGAATAGGGGATGTTTACATAGTTTATCTGTATGTATTTCCATGGCATAAGTACAAGAAGAAGGCTCATTGACCATAGTAATGTGATCCCTTGTATCAACTTCACACTTGAACTAAAACAGATTGGAAAAGTTAAATGGGAATGGATGAACTAAAAGAGATTGGAAAAGTTAAATGGGAATGAATGAACTAAAACAGATTGGAAAAGTTAAATGGGAATGAATGAACTAAAACAAATTGGAAAAGTTAAATGGGAATGGATGAACTAAAAGAGATTGGAAAAGTTAAATGGGAATGAATGAACTAAAACAGATTAGAAAAGTTAAATGGGAATGAATGAACTAAAACAGATTGGAAAAGTTAAATGGGAATGAATGAACTAAAACAGATTGGAAAAGTTAAATGGGAATGGATGAACTAAAACAGATTGGAAAAGTTAAATGGGAATGGATGAACTAAAACAGATTGGAAAAGTTAAATGGGAATGAATGAACTAAAACAGATTAGAAAAGTTAAATGGGAATGAATGAACTAAAACAGATTGGAAAAGTTAAATGGGAATGGATGAACTAAAACAGATTGGAAAAGTTAAATGGGAATGAATGAACTAAAACAGATTGGAAAAGTTAAATGGGAATGAATGAACTAAAACAGATTGGAAAAGTTAAATGGGAATGGATGAACTAAAACAGATTGGAAAAGTTAAATGGGAATGAATGAACTAAAACAGATTGGAAAAGTTAAATGGGAATGAATGAACTAAAACAGATTGGAAAAGTTAAATGGGAATGAATGAACTAAAACAGATTGGAAAAGTTAAATGGGAATGAATGAACTAAAACAGATTGGAAAAGTTAAATGGGAATGAATGAACTAAAACAGATTGGAAAAGTTAAATGGGAATGAATGAACTAAAACAGATTGGAAAAGTTAAATGGGAATGAATGAACTAAAACAGATTGGAAAAGTTAAATGGGAATGGATGAACTAAAACAGATTGGAAAAGTTAAATGGGAATGAATGAACTAAAACAGATTGGAAAAGTTAAATGGGAATGAATGAACTAAAACAGATTGGAAAAGTTAAATGGGAATGAATGAACTAAAACAGATTGGAAAAGTTAAATGGGAATGAATGAACTAAAACAGATTGGAAAAGTTAAATGGGAATGAATGAACTAAAACAGATTGGAAAAGTTAAATGGGAATGAATGAACTAAAACAGATTGGAAAAGTTAAATGGGAATGAATGAACTAAAACAGATTGGAAAAGTTAAATGGGAATGAATGAACTAAAACAGATTGGAAAAGTTAAATGGGAATGGATGAACTAAAACAGATTGGAAAAGTTAAATGGGAATGAATGAACTAAAACAGATTGGAAAAGTTAAATGGGAATGAATGAACTAAAACAGATTGGAAAAGTTAAATGGGAATGGATGAACTAAAACAGATTGGAAAAGTTAAATGGGAATGAATGAACTAAAACAGATTGGAAAAGTTAAATGGGAATGGATGAACTAAAACAGATTGGAAAAGTTAAATGGGAATGGATGAACTAAAACAGATTGGAAAAGTTAAATGGGAATGAATGAACTAAAACAGGAAGTTAATAGATTACATACTTTAACTTCTGTTGTTCTCTGAGCTCCATTCAAATCACAGGTTGTGCCATTTTCAAAGAACTGTGAATGAAATCGTTTAGAGCTGTTCTTTGAATAAGGAAGCTAGGAAAAAAAGATGTTTGTTAGTGAGTAGATTGAAAGGACATCTTAGTGTCTTATTTTCTTACATTTTTCAGATTCTTACTTTCTACTCTCCTTGCTCCCTCTTGCTTTTCCCTTCTAATTTATCTATTTGCTTTGCAGTTTTTAAGTCAGAGTAAAATTAAATGTGTTTATAATTAAAATGATAAAAGTCAATTTTTATGTTATATAGTCTCACAGCCACTTTTAGTGATTGGACTCACTGTGTAAAAATGGATGCGAGGGAGACTAAGTGTCCTAGTATTGGTATATGTCTTTTATTGATATTTACATCTCATTGCTTTTTTCTTTTTAATTTCTAACTTAACAAGTTTTTAAACAACATTGGTTGTGGGGAAGTGGTGAAATGGCAAGATATCTCAACTCTTTTGGTCCAAGATTGTAGGTTAAAAGGATTCCTGCTAAGGAATGACTTAAGAGGCTAGAAGAAATTGGTGGTAGCATATAAATTGCAAAATATAGATTAGGGTTGTATATGTATAACAATAGTAAATTATGACTTGTGAAGGTTACCTCAACTTCTTCTTTATCCCATTCTGTTTGTGAACTATATAAACCCAATGATATCTTATTGCCAACCACTGAACTACCTATTGATCAATGTATTATCATCATGATTATTAATTAATCAACAATGACTATTTACTGATGGCAAAGTGGATACCAAGAAACAATTACTGTGCGACCGTACCGTAGTCACTTACAAAAACTTTTGATTAATTTTTGACATTATTTTGACTTTTTTTCCATCTCAATCGGACCAATCAGGTACAAGTTTGTATCGAGAGGCGGAGTTTATATCTAGAGGCGGAGACTTTAGATAACATCCACGTGCCACTTATTACTAAACAAATAAGAGGGAAAAGTCCCCATGGCTAACAAAGGAGATAACACAGAAAATACGCCAAAGAGATTATCTGAAGAGGAAAGCAATTTCCTCTAACAATAATTCTCTTTGGTCAAAATATAAAAAACTAAAGAATCAAACAAATAATGCCATCAAGCTAGCCAAAAAGCATTATTGTACTGAAAATTTAGAAAAGAACAAATCAAGAAACATGGAAACTAATTAACAAGTTATCCTCACGTAATACGAATAAATCTTCCATTGTTTCTGAACTCAAGATAGATAACGAAACTATAACTTCATCAACTGAGATAGCTAACAAATTCAATGAATATTTCACAAAAATAGGTGCAACTTTGGCAGACTCTCTAGATCAAAGTACTATTCAACCTGAATCATACTTAAATTATCCACTGACAAAATTTTCTCCATAAAACCACCAAGTATTGAAACTGTGTCTAAATTACTAAGTGGCTTAAATGAAAGAAAAGCAGTTGGCCCTGATAATATACCTAACAGACTGCTAAAGATATCATCTAACATCATAGCACCTTCATTAACATCAATTTTTCATAGGTCCATTGAAACAGCTGTTTTTCCAACTGAATGGAAACAAGCCAAAGTTACGCCTATATATAAAAAAGGGGGAAAATGCGACCCTGGGAATTATAGACCAATATCCGTAATCTCCTCAATATCAAAAATATACGAAAAAATTATTTACGACCAATTGTTTAGCTATTTCTGAATCAGTAACAACAACCTTCTCACGAATTGTCAATCGGGTTTCCGTACATTACACAGTACTGTGACTGCTCTTTTAGAGACTACAAATGACTGGTCAGTTAACATAGATAAAGGTATGCTTAATGGTGTTATCTTTATAGACCTACAAAAAGCATTCGACACGATTGACCATAAAATTCTTTTGATGAAACTTGAGCAATATGGTCTAGACGAATGCTCACTCAAATGGTTTAATTCTTATTTGAGCAGTCGTACACAGAGCTGTAATGTCAACGGAAATCTATCGACTCCATGTGCAGTAAGCTACGGAATACCGCAAGGCAGTAACCTCAGCCCACTCCTTTTTCTAATATACATAAATGATTTGCCAAATTGTTTATCTAATGCGTCACCAAGAATGTTTGCAGATGACACAAACATCACGTTATCTGTAGAGTCTATATCCTAATTAGAAAAAGGGGTTAACGATGAATTATGCAACATACATCTCTGGCTTATTGCAAATAAACTTAGTTTAAATGTAACTAAGATTGAGTTTATGATAATAGGATCACGCCAAAAGCTTACTGCACATAGCAATGAAACTATAGATATTAAATTAAATAATAACGATATTAAGCAAGTAGATAAGGCTAAATCACTAGGTGTTACTAACAATAGACAATCAGCTTTCCTGGACCTAACATGTTGGGGAAATCTCTAAGAAATAGCTTCGGCAATTGGAGCTCTCAAATGTGTTCGCCAATTTATTTCAGAGCATAGTGCAATAGCTGTTATAATTACAGTTATATGCAAATGATTTTGAACAATGGGTTGAAGTCAAGGCTTTCGGGGGAAAACAATAGGTTTGCCCGAAAGCCTCGATTTGAATCCATTATTTGAAATCATTTTCATATAACTGTAATAACAGCTATTCAAATTTACGAAGCACTAATCCTCCCACACTTTGACTATTGCAGCACAGTGTGGGATGGATAAAATACAAAACTTAGTGACAAAAATTACAAAACAGAGCAGCAAGGGCTATCACCAAGTCATGCTATGACATAAGATCTGGTGATATCATCAAAGAGTTAAATTGGGACACGCTTACCGTTCGTCGTAGAAAACAAAAAGAATTATTAATGTTTAAAGTAATGAACAAGCGATGTAGATGAGGCATGATCGTCCGGGGTGGTGTAGTCTTGAGAAGAGACTCTGAAGATGACTTCCGCTCAGGTTGTCGAAACGTCAGACATCAACACCATCAGTCTTTCTCAAGACTACACCACCCCAGACGATCATGTCTCATCTACATCGATTACACCTGGGATCAGACCATTCACTCTTAATGAACAAGCATGCCCCAATCTACTTAGAAAATATATTTCAGAACTATCAAACTAATTACCAAATTACGTAACATTGAGACTGAAAACTATCACTACCTGGACCAAAGACAGAATATTTAAAACGCAGCTTCAGCTACAGTGCTGCAAAGCTATGGAACGAATTGCCAGTTTCAATCAGGAATATATAAACACATTCCAAGCGTTTAAAAATGAAATTGATAGTTATTATCAACTTCCCACGGCAAACTGAAAAACAGTATCTATTGCTTTTTATACACTTACGGTAATCATAATGTATATAAATTTTTTTATTTAGCTATTGACTGATGTTTTTAACCGTGTTTAAATAAGGTTTATTCATTCATTCATTCATAATTTGATGTCTGTAATTGGTCCAATTGAGATGAAAAAATGTCAAAATAATGTCAAAAATTCATCGAAAGTTTTTGTAAGTGACTATGGTATGGCGATTCACACAGTAATAACCATGAAAAGTCAAAGTTAGTTTTTCACTGATATTTATCAAGTGTGAGGAGAACAATTATTGTTTTAGTAAAAATACATATCTGTATCCATCAGAATGGGCTTTTCTATAGATATATGTACTTGGTGCACTTGGCAAGTGTTGATGTACATGTAGTTTAATATAATTATCATTAAACAAATGATTTCTTTGTACCTTCTTCATGGTATTGAGATACAGACTTCCCATAACAAAACTCATACGTCCACCAACCTTTGTTCTGTCAGTAGCAAAAATACCAATAAGATGTTTAGATTTTACAGTTTTTAACCCAGATGTCAAACAAGTTTGAAATGAGTTCATCCAATTCCACACTCTACACAATTAGAAATAAACCATGATTTCTAGATTGCAATGTTTGTATATATACCAACTTTAGAACATCCTAAGAACCAGCAATTTCATTGTTGTAGATATTCAGACTATTTTTACTCATTATTCACCTCCAATTCTCGCTATATTTACATTCAGCTCAGAGAATAATTGTTATAATCGTAGAATACACTTGAATATCAGTCCAAATCTGTCATGCAAAAAGTCCACATTGCCTATGTTGGTTCACAATAAACCATAATGCAATTATTAGCAATCAATGAATGCAATCACTTTAAATGTGATCTTGAACCAGATTTATCCACTATTGTGTAATCCATTGCAATCATATGCAATTAGCCATTTCGAAGTTGTGCAGGGAACTGGTGATTAATTGGCTATGCACTGCATTCTGGGGCTGTTTTGAGGGACACTACCACAACATGGCCACTAAAGACCACTAAGTGAATGTATTCATACTCGAACCCAAAAATATCAACACAATAATAACTTGAATACTTACATGGTGAAGACATTTGTTTTCTAATGACTGCAGTAAATCTGTCACTTCTTTGGTAGTAAAGGTTCTTTTTGACTCATCCACTGATTCTTTGGCTTCAAGTTCAGGTAAAGTACATTGATATTGCTGGCCATGTTTTGAAGAGAGCATTAAAGAATTTGCAACATCTGGATCCTAGAATTTGAAGAAAACAATTGTTCATTATTGTTGTACAGTAATGCAACATTATTTTATTTATATTTAATATAAAGTTTGCCCCTAGAGCAGGGTATCTTCAAGGAGCAGCACTCTACTACAGGGACCCATTAGAGGGCTTTCACTTATTAGTGTAAAAAAAAATCACCTGTTGTCTTTTCCTAATTTTATATTGAATGTCTTACATAGGGCATACAATTTCCCCCTTGAGTCCTGGATAGGGTCTACTTTTTACCAATTTGTCTTGAATAGGGTACGTATTTTTAGGATTCTGCTGTCTTAAATAGGGTCAGGGTTTAGAGGTACCAGGGGAACATCCCTGTCAGAAACTGGAAATGGAAATAGATTCTCCTTAATTCTTTTATGATCCTGGCAAGTGTGCAAATTTAGCATAACACATTAAAACGTCCGATTCAAATCGGTTTCATCAAGTCAATCAGGATGCAGATGCTAAATAAACTGTCATGCATGTAAGAAGTAAACGTTTCAGTGTACATACTATTCATTTAATATGTCATGTGGGGCAATATTTGAAGATAAAAACAGTAGCTAAATACAAAGTTTGATAATATTATAGTTCATTTTTAGAGGAATTCCATCAAATAAAAACCATGGGTGATGTTCTATGAAAGGTATTAAGATAAAGACATGACAAATGACCATTAAAAATTAACAAAAATCTTAACTATCGTCAACTAAAATTGGATAGGTTTTAGAATAAAACTTTAAATATGTAGATAACGTATTTGTTTCAAATAGTATGACCAGATGTTTTTTTAGGGATGCTTGTTGATTTAGCCTTCCAGAACTCTGATGTCCTTTGATGTATTTTGACGTCGCATTCACTCATTGGTCAAAGAAAGAGAACTAAAAAACTTACCGTTTTAAGTAAAACAGGAACTCCAGTAATTTCTATTCCATATTTAGTGTTTTGTATTTCTTCTATGTTAATGAAAGACCAAGATGATGTGATAAAATTGTTGAAAAGTGTTAAAATAAAAACCTGTCTTACAGACAGCACCGCCATGTTTTGTTGTGATGACTGCTTTGAATTATGGGTTTTATTATTGTAGTATGACTGAGTAACCAAGCCTAAAAGAAACTAAAAATGATTGATTATTTATAAAGTCAAGTGGGTACTCACATCATATCAGAAGAAACAGACGAAAAATGGTCTATAGTCTAAATAAAATAATATTCACAATTATGAAATTCGTAAATTATTTTTCACAAAAAATGTAAAGAGTCCACAGGGAGCCCAAGCTCGTCACTTTTACAGTAAATGTATGGAGTCGCGAAATATCCTTAGGCTGTCCCTCAAATATACACTAATAAAGACGTATTTTGACGTAGATAGTTGTGTATAACTGTTTTCTAGTCTGACCGAGTTTTAGCTCAATTAGAGCGATTTTGACGAAAATACTGGGCTCCCTGTGGCGAGTCTAGCAGCGAGTTTTCGTCTCCAGGCCCATCTCTCCTAGATATCTCTCCTGCCTGGTAAAAATATATATCGAACTTGTTGGACATCTATGAGGAAGTACATACGTATTAATCAACTCATTTTTGGTAATACGATTTGTAAATTGTTGCGATTGAAGTATTATGGATGATCTTTGTGAACAAAATGTAAACTTTGCTCATTTACTCAATCCAATAACTGTTCAAAGACACGTTCAAAAATGGCTACAAGAAGACTTACCAGCTTTCGATTATGGAGGCTTCGTCGTTGGCGATAAACAAGAGCAAGCTATACTTCTTTGTAAATCACAGGGTGTACTTGCAGGGATGCCGTTTTTCAATGCAGTGTTTGAGGAACTCGGTTGTACTGTTGAATGGAGTTATCCCGAGGGGGTACCCCTAGAGCCAGTTTGTGCAGCTGCTGTTGTAAAGGGTAGAGTAAACAAACTGTTAAAAGGAGAGAGGCTTGCATTAAACTGCTTGAGTCGTGCCAGTGGTATAGCTACTAAAGCTAGAAACTTAGTCAACTTAAAGAATAAACATAAATGGGAAGGTGAAATTGCAGCAACTCGAAAGACCACGCCTGGGTTTCGACTAGTTGAGAAGTATTCAACACTAGTAGGTGGGGCATCTACTCATCGCTATGACCTGTCATCTATGATTATGCTAAAAGACAACCACATATGGTCAGCTGGTGATGTCAGTAAAGCTGTCAAGAATGCTAGAAAAGCTGGTGGATTTTCAATCAAGATTGAAGTGGAGTGTCGGTCTATTGATGAAGCTAGGAGTGCTTCTACTGCTGGTGCAGATATTGTTATGCTGGACAATTTCTCTCCACAAATCCTTCACAAGACAGCTGCAACTTTAAAGGAAGAGTTTCCCAGTCTATTGATTGAAGCTAGCGGTGGCATAACAGAGAGTAATATACTGAACTATTTTGGGCCTAATATTGATGTGGTATCATTAGGTTCTATAACTCAGGGTTATAAGCCTGTTAACTTCTCTCTCAAGATATTAAAAGAAGGACATGATCCATATAATCCTTTAGTGACAACTTGATGCAATGATCAGTTGAAAAATAATATTTTTGTTGTAGGAAAAGTCACCACTTGGACAAAATTAGACCATGCAATTAGTTATTGTTTGGGGGTTGTATACCCTGGATACCAGAGGGTCTCAGTTGTCTTCTGTAGGGGTATGTTTGAGTCGCATAGCGACGAGAAATTCAGTCACAAACAATTCAAAATGTACAAAATACTCCTCGCAAGTACTCTAAACCTTGACAATAGACCTAATCGGCTAACGCGTTGCTATGTACTGGTTTCCACCCAATTCAAATCTTTTATTTGGGAATAATATTCTTTGTCTTATCTATTTCAATGTCACATCGCACAGCATCGCACATAATTCTATTGTCCTTTTGGACATTTACTTATGGCCCGCAAATTATTCAAAATAGGCTTTATTTGAATAAATTATCGACATTGATAGTTCTGATTGGTTGTTTGAACGTCTGATTAGATGAAGTTCTGAATGGTTGACAAAAGAATAATTTCACTTGTCCGACTTAAGCCGATTTAATACCGAGAACAAAGAGAGTAGGATTACTTAATTGCAGCTTAACTTATTACACCGCATAACTTAAAGTGGCATATTGGGATTTGAACGTCAGCTGCAAGAGCCTTAGATAATGAGCTCAAATATTCAGCTCAAAAAAGGGAGTCTTATAAAAAAGGTTTTTGTAGAAGTAAAGGATGCAAAATGTTGCTTGGATTACGATGTTAATTTTACACCCCCTACCTAAGTTTAACCTGTTATTAAAACCGACAAATTACAGTTGGAATATTGGCTCCCCACAAAAAAATGCCGATTTTTGACAAATTTGAGCTCAAAAAAGAGTCTTAGTTATTGACATTATAAACATTTGATATTGCAAACGTTTAGTCAACATTTCATCTTTGATTTGCACCCCCTACCTAACTGAGATCACCTTTTAAAATGTATTTTATTACACGAAGTTGAGCAATTTTGGCCTGTTTTCTTTGTAAATTACCTCATTAAATACGCTTCGCCTGATTGAGCTTCGCGCTCAAACAGCAGAAAAGACCCGGATTTTGTCCGGGCATTCTGTGCGATGTCACGTGGAAAATATTTGGAACAAATGTTTTTATTCCAGAGGTTTTGAACGCGTTAGCCATTAGGTCTATTCTCAAACCTCTGGCATCCATGATAGGCAAGTTTAATTTTTTGGTCTTTCATGTAAAGTACTAGATATGTTGTCATATCTCTATTTTCATGATTATCAACTCGCAAACACTAATATAAATAAGAAGACATAAAGCAAGTCAATAAAGCTTATTTAACAATTTATTTTTCAAGAGTAAGTTAGTTGGGTCATAAAGATGCCTTTATTACTGCTATCAAAAGAAAAGTAAAATAATCCCGGTGTGTAAGAGAAACAAATATAAAAAAGACGTATTAAGAGCTATCAATATCATCTATGCTTTTGGGTTCTTTCATGGCAGACGTCGGGGTGTTGCTACGACAACGATCTTGATCATTCCTCTGGTTTATAGATGAAGGTGACACTGGTTTGTCATTGATCTGTGGCAAAACCACTGGTACATCCTCCACTAATCCTTTGTAAATGTGACCATCCTGACCCATAATGTCAACGTTCTGTAAGTTCTTTACATTCTTTTCTTCTGACTCAACAAGTATCTCTTCTTTGTTGAGCTGTAGTCCCCGTATGATGCTGCGGCTGTGTGGAAAAGAAAGGGTGTGGCTACCACCACATGGCCTGTCAATCACTTCAGCTAGTTCTTCGACATTGGGAACTCCACTAGAAAATCACAATGAACAAAAGCAATTTAATCATTAGTGCAATGTCATGATGTTCAGATATTACTGTTTGCACCAATTGTCCGGAACAACAATGGCGGGTAGTTTCCGAGTGAATAGAATTTAAAGTGTGTATATAGAGCACATCTCCGATGTGTGTTTTTACTTTATATACCGCAGTGACTGTATATACGGACCACTACTAATAAATGGGCAACGTATAACCGCACGGTCTGAAACACGAAGGTTTGTAGTTAGAAAGTCAGTGTGAAGGTGTGAGTATGTTCAAGTTACTGACAAAAGCGTTTTATGTGCAGTTGCTTAGAAGAATGCACTTCATTCATCAAGTTTTAAGTTTAACCCTCTCTAACTATGGTTTAACTGAATAACCCGTGAACTATAATGAACTAACATAGGATATTACGTTTCAAGTGTACTTACTTTAGCTTGAGGAGTTCACTTTGTAGTCTTTTACGTCGATAATCAATTGCCTCAAAGCGCTCTTGTTCAATTTCCAGACCTCCTCTTAACATATGCTGGCGCACTTGGTCTAGCTCATACGTTGTGTACGGCCTATTAGACTTTTTAATCGGCATAGGTTGTGTTGACGGTAAAGGAGGGAACATCACGTCCCGTGCGTACTCTACAGGGCGATCGCATGAGATACACGAGAAGTTCTTGATAAGCACCTTCCTGAATCCCGCAGCATATTCTTCTGCAGGAGGACGGATCTCAACTGGTTTTGGTTTGAAAGCTTTGAGTCTCTCCTCAAAATAGTGCTTTAATGGCTCAACTTCTGTCTTATCGAGTTTGTTCTTGATGTGCCCTGAAATGCTGTTGATGGCTTCTCCTAAGATATTCTCCTGTTATTGCAAAGTCAAACAATTATGATTTGTTACATTTTTTTACTCTCATATTGTTTGTTTATTGTCATGTTGTTTGTCAGTTTCAGCATCTTTATGTTTGTCTGTTTATCTGTTCTGTTTGTCTACTTGTGTGTTGTACTTACGTGTCTTTCAAGTCTCTGCAAAAGATCTCTAAGAGACTGATCCACCAAACCTATGTAACGATCAAAGTCTTCACGCGCAACCTTCAACTCTACATCCCTCTTGTCAGCTTTGAACTTGATCTCATTGGTCACAAGATCCTTGTCCGCTTTCAGCAAATCCATGCGTTCGAGCTATCAAAATGGAAATGATAAATTAATACCATTCGAACATTTCTCCAGCCTTCAGTGTATTCATTGGTCATGAAAAGCATCTTTGTTCAAAGAAAGCTGACCACATAATAATATAGAATGATGACTTACAAAGTGTTCGTAGTGTAGAGGCTTAACTTTATCCATGGTCAAAGAAATATACCGCCAAAGCATTACTTAAATATTGATAAACCCTACAAAAAAACCTATCCCTGCAATTGTAACCTACTGTAGATAGTTCTGGATCAAAGGAAACAAACACCGTAGAATTACCTACAAGGTATTCCTTATCAAATATAAAAACCCTATCCCTGCAATTGTAACCTAAGGGTAGATAGTTCTGGATCAAACAAACACGATTAATCCTGGATGTGAGAACTTTCAAGAGTCATCAACAATAACTGAATGTTTTTATTACCTGTTGATGCAGTTCATCCAGAAATTTCTGTTTCTGATATACTTCTTCTAGAACACCCTTGTTAGCATGTTTCAAATTTTCCTTCTCTTCTTGTAAGTCAAATATCATCGTACGAATAAGGCTGATGTCTTCTGATGCATCAACACTGTTTGTGCGGGGTCGATGAATTGAGTGCCTCTTGAGGTCTTCCTTCTCGGAAAGAAGTGCTAAAGCAAAACAAAGCTTTACTCTATCAAAGATAATAAAAACATCAGGCTAAAAGAATAGTTGAGGCATTCCTCATCCGTAAACAATTTCCATGGTCCATTTCGATATCACGGATAAATGCATGAACTATGCCATCATAAACTGTAAAACAAAATCCTTCCAGTTTTGCCTAGAAAATTTCAAGAAAACTATGAAATTAATAAAAATAATCTAAAAACTTTAACAAAGGAGAAACACTGAATGCATCATATCGCATCCAGTAAAAGAAAATGTGAATTTCAAAATCAAAGTACCAACCTTGTAATGTTGCACTTGTACTTTGCATATCTTTTTCTTTCAGTTCGAGATTACTTTGTATTTGTGACATCTGCAGCTTATTTTCTTCCATGCGTGCGCTAATTTGTTTGCGTTCGAAATCCAACCTTTTGGTTGCTTGTGATGTTTCTTTAGATGCAAGATCAATCTTGTTATTTAGGGCTTTAAGCTCTTGTCTCAACTGTGATATAAAATCATTTACACCGCTAGATGTAGTTTCAGTTTGAACAGTCATTTTCATTGATTCTAAGTTCTCTACACGGGCTGTCACATCTTTGAACTGCACTTCAAGAACAGCTTGCGCTTCCTGTAGTTCGTCGCACTTATCCAGAGCTTCAAAACACTCTTTTGGTGGTTCACTTGAGATAACAAACGGTGCTGCCTCTTTACTATCGTCTTTGCTGCTCATAAAGCTAGTGGCCAACTGGTTGATTTCATGTTGCATTATCCTTTCGACCTCGCGCTTATATGCGTTCATGTGTGCAATTAGATCCTTAAGTTCCTGTCCAAGCTCCTCTAATTTCTTGTCACTTTCTTTTTCTAGGACTTCCCTTTCCTCTGCTTTCTCTCTTTCTTCTTTCTCTCTTTCTTCTTTCTCTCTTTGTATGTCAGCATCTAAGGAAGCCTTGTTTTCAAGCTTTTTTAACACGTCCTTAACATTTTCCATGTCTTTTGAAATGTAATCAATCTTTGAAGAACTTTTTCTAGCATCATGGAGTTCTGTTCTCAAGTTGTCGGTCATTTCAGAAAGTACTTGAATAGTACTCTCAAATGCATCAAGTCTACGTCCAATGTTGATGATTTCAATCATGTCCTGTGCAGGAGTTTTTGATTCACCTTGTAAAAGCATTGAAGCAGTGGATCTAACCGTCAGTGGGCTTCTTGGCTTTTCCAAATTTTCGACACGAGACATCAGGTCAAGGAAATTTCTCTTCATCATTTTCAATTCGCCTCGAATGCTGTTATTGTCATAAAAACTATTGCTTGAACGCGAAGATGTCTTTTGAACACTCATTACTGGATTGATTATCGAGCTTGGGAAAGTACTTGAAGGAGCTCTATTTGACAAAGGAGGAGTGACAGTTACATTAGGCGATCCCCTTGATCCTTCCGATTTCGCTATTGACGAATCAGATGCGTTCACTGAGGCGATCATCTCTTTGCTCATTCTCGGAGTGGCAGATTTGGTTCGTCTTGAGTCTGAACGACTTGCTGATGCATATTGCGCATTTGGTGAAGTGGTATCTGAAAGTTGAGGCTTAACTACTGAATCGCCATCTACATCTTGCTCATCAATCAGGTTCAATTCACATGGTGAATGGTTTGTAGGGCTAAGTAAACCATCACGGAACATGTCATACACTGACTTGAAATCTTCACTTTCATCGTTTATACAAACTGTTTTCTGTTTGATTCCAAGATGTTGAATTATCTGGTACAAAAACCCTTTTAAAACGTTAAAATTCACATTGCCAACATCGGGAGTTGAAATTGCAACCTCTAACAATTGCTCCAAGTCTACTTTGGCCGACACCGACATTTTTAACTACAAAGGATCGGCAATAAGCAATAATAGACGAATTGTACTTTGTCGTCACAAACGCTGGCATTTCTAATTGCGCGCGCGTACGATTTGTGACGTACGCGTAATTAAAGAACTGCATGCGCGTTACGTAAAGGTGATTGGGGATTGCCGCTGGTAACGTCAACTTTTTATTGGTTTTAAGGTAAGGTTTGGTTTATAAAAAAAATAGAAAAATAATATTGAGAAAGTCAATGCTTTGACAGGTTAGAAAAATAGACCAATTATTTTCGCTTGGGAATTTGTAAATTAAATTATATTACACTAATATCAACAAAAACAATATCCAAATAAAGCAATGTAGATATGTCTTGATATAAACTTGAAGCATATTGAACTTGCACTTTATATAGATTGTTAATATATAATGTACATAGGAATCATGCATATACTACTAAACAGTAATATCATATTATTTCAATTCATAAAGTGAAACATAGTTGCAATTCATGCAATTTAATTAGATTTATACACATGCAATTGTACAGTTCAGGAATACAATATACAGCAATTCAATAGTAATATTTCCATTATTATTATTAATGTACTCTTCTGAAGAGTTTAAATAATCCATCTTGCTATCCTTATCACCAACTTCCTTCTAT
This sequence comes from Metridium senile, assembly GCA_949775045.1. Taxonomy (NCBI): domain Eukaryota; kingdom Metazoa; phylum Cnidaria; class Anthozoa; order Actiniaria; family Metridiidae; genus Metridium; species Metridium senile. The sequence goes on from OX459096.1 coordinate 47,760,051, forward strand.
TTATCAGTAATTATTGTCTGGAATTTACTTCTTGCCATAGCTGGGAGGGCAGCAAGTTGGGGCACAAGCTGGACGGCAAACAACTACTGGTGGTGGTGCTGGGCATGGTACTGGGCATGGTGGGGGTGGTGGTTGACAACATGGCATTGGACAAATCTTCATACAGTGGTGAATGCATATTGGTGGACATTGTGGTGCAGGTGGGGCAGGTGCGCCTGGGCATCCAGGTGTTCCTGGTGGTCCCATAGGTCCCATTGGTCCCATAACTCCCATTGGTCCAGGACATCCAGGAAGTCCAACGCAGCCAGGTGATCCTGGGGGTCCTATACATCCTGGGGGGCCTGGTGGTCCTGGGATTGGACATGGTACTGGGCATGGTGGTGGTGGTGGTGGTGGGCAGCACATTACCGGTGGTGGTGGTGGTGGCGCACAACATGTTGGTAGGCATGATGGTGCACACGATGCTGAGCAACCAAACCCACATGGGCTTGGACTGCGTTTCTGAACACCTATTAAAAGAATACAACATCCATATCATAAGTAAACCATAGTACATACTCATGCGGATCAATGCCGGCGATAAATGCTTGTACATGCTGCACTATCTGGCCTATTCAAATGTTCAAAGTTTGATTCGTTCAAATTCTGAAATGACTTCTAATTTATGGAATATAAAACGGCGCGCGTGCCTACCCTTATACTGTAATATATACACGCTGGGAGATGTAGAGTAAGACAGAATCGTTAAGAAACACAAGGCACAGCTTAGTATTTGTTCTTTGACTTCTCAAGTGCTCTACAGCTCCTAACGTGTTTATATCACGGCATATAAACACAAACACAAGTGGACGTTAAATATAGCTTTTATAAAGTATTTTTGAACTTTTTTAAGATTACACGATGAATTTGTTTCTGTTCTTTGATATAAACACGGTAAATATAGCCAGCCAGTCAAAACGCGCGTAGTATTATAAATAGGTTTTTTAATAATCTTATAGAGTTCAAGTCAGATCAACCTTAACTAGGGTTTAAGCAACTGGGCCAATTGTACAAAGCCTGAATAGCGCTATCCACTGGATAAATCCCTATCCAACGGATAAAACCTATACAAATTCTATACACTGGATAACTCTTATCCAGCGGATAGCTTCTTCGTACAACTGGTCCCTGGTCGATCCCTGAAGAACGCATTGATATCAATATCTTACCTGTGTTAGGTTTGCCATAGGCAATGGCGATAAGACATGAAATCACTAAAAAACGCATTGTATACCTGCACGTAAAAAAAATAGTGTTAGTAATTCAAAACTTTTCCCTGTTTACAATAAATATGGTTGTTAGTGGTATTTAGTAATATCAATATAGCAGAGCATATAACTATTAATTAACTATGATCAAAGAAACTAGCTTTTGGCTTTGGATCGAACACATTTTTCAAAACTCAATTCATATAGGTTTAGAACACAATAGAGTCTCTAGAATATTATTATAATTGATGGTATCCTATGAAACGTTTTATATATACTTTCACTTATTAACTGAAACGTAAAGTTTAACGTCATTTTCAGCTTATGTTGTAGTTCAAATCAAGACAAAAGAAATCCAATTGATTGAAACATATAGTTGTTAATATTAACTTTGATTGAAAAAATAACTAAAGGACACCAATATTAGTCAAACAAATAAAATATAATGCAAACACTGCTGATATTTTGTTTCAAATCAGGGGAAAAACTATGCTATTCTTTGACATTTTCTTTTTGTAAGCAGTTAATAATTTAAACAACATGACAAAAAAAAAATGGCGGGAAGCTACCGGGAGAGCGTGAGGAGAAAGTCAACGTGTTAACCGGATATTACGTTACAGCAAATAAATTTCTTAGAAAAATGAAAAGCATAAAATAAAAAACTTTTCTTATGAAGATTTGGCAAAAAATAAGAATGAATTGGTACACTTTTATAATTTTTATAGTTTTTGATTTCCTAGAACCGTAAAATAAGTCAGCGGGTATTAAGAAAACACCGGATACCAATAGCAATCTAACAAGAACTAAAAATCAACTTCATGTGAGAATTGTTTCGAACAAACATATTTTAACACAGTTTCAAGATGGATAAAGAAATAACGATAATAATTGCTTCAGTGCAATTATAACCTACATTTCAAGTTGATTTTTACAATTTCGAAGTATACCTACGACACTTTAAGTTGTAACAGTTGTGAAAATAACGAATTGTTTTCAAAATCAGTATTATATCGATTTGCTACCTTAATCATTTGATAAAATAGTGAAACATCTTTCTGTTTGTGTGCATAAAAAAGGAAATTGCGTCCGAGTGAGCTTGAGAACAAACTTAACATTATCGTTTCACAACAACGAATAAATTAGTTCCTCGCATTCATTTATTTCGTCGCAAATTTGGTCTTGGGCAAGGATTTCTAAACGACACACAATTTGCAATCTTTCGTCCAATATAAACAAGGGCATTTTTAATTTGTCAAGATATATATTCAATGGACAGTGGCAATAACCGTAAGTTGAGATAATTTCGAAAATATCTGAAATGGAAAAAGGGCGGATCGTTAACCAGAATGAGTTAATCCCACCACTCGAAATTCTAGTTGGTAAAAATCTAAAAGCTCTCTTGAAAATTCATCGGTCATAACAACCACTTGATTAAGTGAAGATGTAAGATTTTCATGGACAAAATAATTATGAATTTATTTTGATTATCTCGGTCCTTTTATTGGTCCGTTTGTGATTTTAGACTACAGTCAAAACAATAATTTTTGTCACCTTAAGCTATCATCCCAAATGAAAATATTGTCAGTAAACTATCACATTAAACAAATATGATTATTTATGAAAATGAGCAATGGACAGTTTTGCTATTTACTTACCAAGGGGATGGATATGTTGTAAAAAAACGTACCTTTTACGCCTTGCTTGTCTTGGTAAGATGTCGTAGCGTTCAAAGCGGTTGTCTCCTAGAAGTACTCCAAGATATAATGATTTATTAATAATATGGCACCTACAATTACACAATACAAGACAGGACACTGAACACCTCACTCAAAGATCACTTCAGGTCATTAACAATTCTCTGTTTTCAACTGGTGACCTTTCAATCGCTCTACAAAGCGTGACTTCTCAAGATGGCTCCGAACTCAACTCGTACAGCATCTATTTCTTCATATTTTCAACTACTTTCACCATCAAAATATTATCAAATTCAAATTTTTATCTACCCAAAAGACAGAAGTTGACAAATGTGTTTTTTTTTTGAGTTGCTAATAAATTTTAAATGGAATGAACGGGTTATTGTTCTGTGTCAAAGATTTTTGACGTGTCTGAAAAGTTAAATCAGTGAAAAAATTGTACATTCCTTTAATCTTTTGTCTCATTGTCTGGGAATTGCTTTGGTTTCTAAATAGAATATTTGTAAAGGAAGCAATAAAATACAACTCTAATTCTAGATTTTATAAGTTTTGATATTAGGCATTTACTAACCAATCAGAGTTAAGAATATAATTAGGTCTGACGTCATTGCACGGATTCAAAGACAAAGCAAAATTATTGCTCAGAACCCCATCCAAATGTCAGATAACATTAAAGATTTATAGAACAATATCATTTTTGGTGCAGTGTGAAGAAATCAAATTCACAGTTCAAGAGCGCAGATTCCAACCAGGTAATGTTGTTCACCTCTTCTGACAGTTTTTGTTCTTATTATATACCAAAAAATATAATTTTATTGACCAGATTAAGTCGAACATGTCAACAAGTTTAATCCGATTAGTGTGTGATTTGTTTTTGTCTTCTTTACACGCTGGTTCTTGTAAATAAATAGGTCAACTACATCAGTGTTTGGTCAACTACATCAACCACGCTGTCCTCAAAAACATATTTCTTAACACAAGTTTTTCAAATGTGTTTAGTCTAAATTTTTCTACGTTGTTTTCGGTCAAGGTAATTAACTTAGTTTTTCTTTGTGTGATGTGATCTAAAATTGATGATACCCGTTGTTACCTGTTTTTCCCTCTAGGCTATCAAAACTTACAGAAATTGATATGGGATGTTTTTTCTTTGGTTATTCACCACTAACATACTCCTAAATGATTTTCTGTAGTAGATAAAGATGACTTTCAAGACTATTTTACTGTGGGCTGCCTTATTAGTCGCCTCATACGAGGCCAGAAAAGGTAGGGATCTCTTCGTAACTATGGAAACGGCAACTAATAATTAATAGGCTCAAGTTTATTTTGTCTTAATGGTTATTTGAAATGCTAGCTTTGTTGTATTACTATCGCTTTAAGTATCAACGTAGAATAGAATTGTAAAATGGTTGTCTTTTGATGTTGAATTTACTGAGTTTTTTCTTGGCGGTTTTCTTTGCTGTTTTATCGATTCGTTTATTTTTTTATTTAGTCTGCTTCACCTGTTGCTTTCAAGTCAAAGGTTTTTACTGACGGATTGAATAAACTCGTTAAGCATTTGCAATAAATTAGATAACTGATTGATTGATTGATCTATAGTTTAATACCTTTCTTGATTGATTGATCTATAGTTTAATACCTTTCTTGATTGATTGATCTATAGTTTGATATCTTTCTTGATTGATTGATTGCATGATCTATAGTTTAATACCTTTTTTGATGGATTAATCTATAGTTTAATACCTTTTTGATGGATTAATCTATAGTTTAATACCTTTTTTGATTGATTAATCTATAGTTTAATACCTTTTTGATTGATTAATCTATAGTTTGATATCTTTTTGATTGATTGATCTATAGTTTAATACCTTTTTGATGGATTAATCTATAGTTTGATATCTTTTTCTGTCGCCTACTTGGAGATTGAAAGCATCGTACCGACACCTCTAAATAACACCCTATGCACAAAGGCGATACCTTACTTTAATAATCAGTATTCAGTAGAAGACACCATTGTTTCATTAGAAAGAGCACATCGAAATTAGTGATATTCCAAAATTTCAATGTAGTAACATAAACTGATCAAAAGTTACAGCTTTTTGAATTTACAAAGATTTAGCGCATGGCTTAAAATTTGCACTTGGGCCTTTTTGGGCTTTCACGTTTTTGGTACATTTTAAATGCTGATAACTCTGGAATGATTCAATATATGACATCAGAACTCTACAAAATTACTAATTTAGACATGATATTTCTTGTAAGGGAAAAATATTATTGAAATATTTTATTGTTCATGGTGTTTCGTGTTGCTCGTTCCCAGTCCCTTTTTGTATAGGGTCTATAAGTCTTGATTCAATTTGAGCAAACTTATTCCATAAAGCATTGAAATAATGCATTCCTCTGACACTTTAGATTTAGGAACACTTAGCAACATAATCATGAATCAACAACACTTGCATTTATTAACTTGTTGACATAAGAAATTTCGTCAGCGGTATATTGACTATTGACGAGAAAATTCATGTAATATTCAATCTTAGACAAAGATAAAAAGTCAATTTCAAAGAAATTTCTGTTTTTTCTTTCTGTTGGTCTATAAAACGCCCCATTAAATGACCTTACTGCGGATACGGGCCTTTATCGTCGTGGGAGGCCATCCTGATAGATACAAGCCACGTGTAGCTAGCAAAATAACATGTGATTTTAAAGACGTTTGCAGCCAATTGAAGTTTTTTTCAAGCTTTGGCAAAAGAAAATTTCATCATATAAGATTTTGAAATATGAAATTATAAACGTTGGTCACCGTGCTTGATGTTTTTTTTGCTTAAATTTGCTCTCAATCTTGTTTTTCTTTCATAAATGTAGGCGTTCCTCACCGCGCTCAGAAAGGATGCGCAGAAATACTGCCCGCAAACGTCAACAATAGAGTGATATCAAAATTGTCAGAAACTAAATCGTTTTCTAACACAGCTGATTCTAACTCAGTCAGGAACATAAATTACAATTAAGGAAACAATACCTGATCATTACAACCTGACTTTAATATTGCAAGTTATAAAATTTAAAAAAATGTGAAAAAAATTCCTTCGGAAAACAATAATAAAATTTTCACATTTTCAGTTATAAAAGTCACTTTATAAGAACTATTTTATTTCATGGGATAAAATAATTTCGCTCTATGTGTCAGCAACAAGTTTGGTTGTATTTTGTGATTTAAATATATTTGTACTCCAGTAGTAAGATCCCCGAGTGGTAGGATAGAATACTATATTCTGATTGGCGAGTCGTCTGTCACACGCAATGCCTTTTTAGAATGGCCTGTTGAATACTCTTGTAAAAGTAAATTGGGTTCCAACTAGAACAACTACATTTCTCTTTCTATAAATCAAATATTTCAACGCTTTGCACTTACGGTCTAATTATTAGAAATAACTCAGTAAACTCTATGTATACGTACCGGTCTTCCCAAGCAAACAAACTACCTCTGACAGCAACACATACCGATAAATGAAAGTATGAAAGTAAAATGAGTCATTAGACAAGGAATTGAATCCATATTAAACTGGCCTGCGTTTGGACATCCTTGTGTGTAGTTGTTTTGCCTGATTTCAATGTTATTAACAAACATTTCCTTTGTGATTTCTAGTTATGGTTGCTTATGATTATCATGGCAAAGTTATTAAACTAGCAAAAGAGATTAAAGACACAGGTAGGCCGATTATATAGATGGTTTGATTGTATTGTTGATAGAACTATTCGCCCATATATGCATACAGCTCAGTGGTGGAGCATCTGAACACAATTTCAATCTGGTTGATCTGAGAACAATATTAATTGTTGGAGTCCATTGAATTTCAAATGCATTGTTTTAATCACACTTGTCAATGAATGGTACTGAAATACAGATATACCTTCAACTCGAACACGTTGATCAGTAAGCACATTGAGCAGTTCTGGAAATGCGCTATATAAGAACTAGACATTATATTGGTATTTCAGGGGAAGAATTGATATCCAAGCATAATTTCAATAGTGCATTTGTAATTTAATGAACTCCCACATTTTCTATCGATCTTTTCCCGTATAGATGTTCATTTATGTCAATACCGTTGTCATAGGCGATAGAAATAGGTTATTCCAGGAATAGTACAGGAATTAACGTGTTTCGAGTTCTTATTCTTGTCAAGAACTATAGAAGTTAGTGTTGATATATTCCGTGTTGTTTGCAGTTCGCGAAACCATTTTAAAAACCTTAATTATTCGGGTTTAGTTGTATAAATGACCCATCGCTTATCGCATTTTGCATTTGGCGATGGCAACAATTTTTGAAAGAAGTGTATACGTGACACAGAACAAAATGAAAGCAAATACAACAAACGACAACCTGCAGGGATTGATTCTATCTGAAGCGTTTATCAAAACGTATGCATACATAGAATACATCATCGTGTGTTTACAAGTGGGCACCGCTGAAATATCTAATGAAATGATTTCCATTGATAACACCGCCGTTATCATCTTATTTTATGTCATATTGTTACTCCAATGTTAATTAAAAGCCAATTTAAATACTTTCCAGATGTAGTCGAAAAGCGTAGTGCTAACCCATGTGGGATGGATTGTGGTGCAATGTGTGCTCCTTCATGTTCCCCTATGTGCTGTGGTGGTGGTGCACCTGCTCCACCTCCTCCTCCTCCTCCTCCACCACAAATGATGTGCATGCCAATGCCAGCACCACCACCACCACCCATGCCAGGACCACCTGGACCTCCAGGACCACCAGGATGTGGTGGACCTCCAGGAGCTCCTGGATTTCGCGGAATGAATGGCGCCATGGGACCAATGGGACCAGGAGGACCTATGGGACCACCTGGGCCACCAGGAGCTCCTGGTGCACCTGCACCTGCTCCACCACCATGTGCTCCAATCTGTATCCATCATTGTATGAAAATATGTCCAATGCCATGCTGTCATGGCGGCATGGCTGCTGCTCCACCACCGCCACCGCCACCTCCCCCAATGGTCATGTGCTGTGCACCCCCACCCCCACCACCACCACCACCTATGGCAATGTGTGCTCCATCATGTGCTTCATCTTGTGCTCCCATGTGCGCACCGGCTTGTTGTCGAGGCAAGAAGTAAAGTGATTGGTAGTGACAGTTAGATAGGTCGTGTTATATGATTATAAAGCTACATAAAAACACACGTAACTACGGTATAACTGTGCATTAACAATGCCAAACACATAAATACACATAAATAACAAATAGTAAAACAATAAATAAATAGTAGTTGTATTTGTAATTTATATAGGTAAACAATTGGATTAATAAAATTACATAATATGTCATATTTTTTTCTATTTTGTTCCCGTAGACTTAAATGATTTTTTTTTATGCTGGATCTGAATTAAATATACAAGACAATGCATTTCTAGACTGTGACTCAAGTGAAATAACCAGAAAAATAAAGAAATACAGTATTTAATCGAATAATCGCCGCGGCGCTTGATCAGAACTACGTACAAATATTGGGGAGATACATTGATGGGCGAGCAGTGAAATATAATTATTTTGAACGGAAGAATTATATAGCTTTTGATAAAAATGTATTTCCAATGCTGTTCTAGAGTAACATAGCGTTAAATGCGGCGCTTATTCGAGTAATACTGTATACATAACAAGATAAAGCAAAATACTAGATAATATTATGAGGGCATAAGCAACCCATTCATTGCATCAATGCTCTCAGTAGGGGGGGACGTAGGGTTGGGGTCCTCAACACCGCAATACCATAAAGCCCGGAGTAACTAATCGATGAAATCTATTAATCGATAAAATCGATATTAATCAATACTAATCAATCGATTATTATCGGAAATCGATAAAAATCGATATTCAGCTTTGCTGTGATTATCGATTTTATCGATTTCTATCGATTTCTATCGATTTTTTATCTTTTTCGTTTTGGACTGAATTTATTATTAAATGATTACGTAGAGAAAAGCTCGCGCTCTACAAGCCTGGCCAATATCAACCAAAGACTAAATAATTGTAAAATAAACAACCTGAAATAAAGCTGCATAATTAAAACTGTGTTTTTGATAGATTTTATTTTTGGTACTTAGCGAAAGTAATCGATATTAATCGATATTTCTAGATTTTTTTGTGATTATTGATTTGTGATTATTCAGTTGGTTATTATCGATTAATATCGATTTATCGATTAGCTTTCCGATGATCGATTTTCATCGATTAGTTACTCCGGGCATAAAGAGAGTTTTGACAACATCGCATCACAATACTTCTCACCACTCCCGAAGGCATTAACCGCAACACCGCATTTTGAGAATTTTTTCACCGCAACACCTCAAGAAATATTCATCAACACCACAATCCCCCTCCTCTCTCATAGCCTGCGTAAACAGACCCTTATTAGCGCTCGAAACGCGGGAGACGTTTCAAGCGCTAAAAAGGGTCTGTTTACACATGCAGGCTACCTCTCTCGGTGTTTCTGAAATAGTATGATAGCACTACACGAAGGATTATAATGTCATCTAGGGTGGTCGGTAGCATAGAGTGGAGGCATTAAACCCGTGAAACACTGTTAAGGAGTTACATTCAAATAGATACAAAAGAAAACAATGGAATTAGAGACTATTATTATTAACAATTCTTTATTTCGTTTTCTATAAATTCAATTGTTTGACATTTTCTTTCATGATTTATGTTTGTATTAGTCATTTCATTTGGTCGTTTTACTTGTTTTTGTTTTATTATATATTTTGAAGAAGAACTCATGGAACTGAGGAATACTGCAACAACAAAAGACATGAGTTAGTGAATATTGTACACCATAATTTAACAAATGATTGTCCTATGAAACATGTCGAAAGATAATTGCACGACCGAATAGAATTATGGTAAGCTGACAAACCCCTGAAAAATTGTGATTTCCCATATTGATTCAAATATAGGGCAACGATATGGTTTTGGTGTAGCTTTTATGTTTTAATGTATACTAAGAAGTATAGGCCGGGGTCGACTGTTTTCATTTGAGTCACACAAAATTAAATGGGGCCTTCAACAAACAATGTAGCTGAATGATCTGCATGATTGGCGTGTGACACAAAGTGCTTATATAGATTGATTGCAACCATTTCCAGGAGAGTGAAATGAACAAAACGGCAGCCATGCTGGTGGTCTTGACAACTGGAAAGAAGATCATCACTGTGACTGGTGAACCTTTCACTCTCCTGGGAATGGTTGCAATCCATCTATAGCTTGAGGTTCGCAGTTTCCTGAAACTGTTCTTCCCCTGAATAGCAATGTATTCCGGTGTCACGTTATCTAGCACCGCTGCACTGTTCGACATTATAACTCAACAACAAATTTTCCTCCGCTCTCGTTGGTCGAGAGGCGATCACGTGACGTGATAGTGCCGGCACGGAGGGATACTATCAGCGCATAGTGCCCGCTGAGCTTTTCATCCGCTTCGGAAAATTTTGTTGTTGAATAATAAAAACAATAGAGCAGTTAAAATCTCGGGCATAATGCTGTGGCCCTCGCGATTCAACTACTCTATTGTTTAAATTATAGGAATGCCCATCTTCTATTGTTGAACAGTACATACTTTTGTGAATATGTTTACAACAATCGAGGCATAGCCTGTGCAAATGCGCCTTTTATCTAACAGTACAGCGGTGTTACAACCTTTGACATAAGTGCTGGTACGACTGTAATAAAATCATTTTAGCACTGATGACATTCTGCTACTCCCCCAACCCCCCATTGGCAATATTGAGGAGGGAGTCTTGGTTTGGTGCTTATGTGGACATTGATGTGGGGGGGGGGGGGCATTGATGTGGGCATTGATGTGGGGGGGGACTTTGATGTGGGGGGGGAGGGTGGAATTTTTTTTTATACTTAAAATATATAAAGTAATCACTACTATCATCTTGCTACTTATTACTACTTTTGTTAAAGATTGCAGGTAACGTAAAACCTAAGTATTTTGATATGACATCCATCGCGAGAGCATTAGACCTACCCGACTATCTATAAGATCATCAAACACTGCATCAGACTCGGGTATCCGTGGGAGACTCTGCGCACCAGCACGCTGCTTCTCAAATAATTCCATGTTGATGTCTTCGAGATTTTCCGCAGCAAGACGCGCGGGTTCATTTTCACTTTTCGCTTCTCCACCATACACTTTCCTGTGGTATTCATCTTCACCAGGAAGGTAAATACTCCTGTTCGCTAATCCACCAGAAAGTGAGCTTTGTTTGCGAGACCGATAGGACTTCAGCAGAGTTTCTCCGCCGCTTGTACCAGGAATGACTATGTCGTTGAAGTTGGCATCGCGCCTTAACCTGGTGTTTAGAAAATATACATTCAACTTAAATCACTTGTTTTCGACTTACATTTCGACAATTAGTTATAAAAACTTTAGGGGGGCACGTGTACCAGGAATGTCGATTATGTCGTTGAAGTTGGCATCGCGCCTTAACCTGGGGCCAGTTGTACGAAGGGTGAATAGCGCTATCCACCGGATAAATCCTTATCCAGCGGATAAAATCTATAAAAAAACCTATGCAGTGGATAACTTTTATCCGCTGATAACTTTATCCACCCTTCGTACAACCGGTCCCAGGTGTTTAGGAAATATACATTCAACTTAAATCACTTGTTTTCGACAATTAATTATAAAAACTTTAGGGGGGCACGTGTACCAGGAATGTCGACTATGTCGTTGAAGTTGGCATCGCGCCTTAACCTGGTGTTTAGGAAACTTTAAGGAGGGCACTTGCAACGGCTACGCTACTGATATGATTGGATAACAGGTCTGTAAATAGACACTGTTTGTTTTATAAGTTGTCTAAATAAAAGACGTTAATCATCGTCATACGTGCACGATTTTATTCTGTTGTTGATTTGGTCATGATCTATTGCTATCAAGTGTCCTATAATCAGTGTAGACGAGGACTAGTTATGTTTTGGTTGTACGTCTGGGTACTTACATATGGACACGTCTTCGTACACAAAACACCGTTACTATAGCTACCAAGACGGCCAACACGGCCACTGAAGATACAATGATCAGTATGTACAATAACTCCTCTGAAATCAAATCAAAATATATCTTGTTAAGAAATGCCTGCTTGCATGGTTAGAGTTAACTCGAATGACTACGGGGAGATTTAGCCTCAATCTATTTTGGGTGGCATTCAAACGTTTTTAACTGTGATCATACATGCAGTGGAAAGGTATAAATGTATTAACCAATGTTAATTTAAATAGAAATAAATTATAATGGAATATATCAAATTCGTGTACTTACGTTTGCTGTTGTCATTTGAAGAAGGAGCGACGGGTATTGGTGCTTTTGTCAATACCTGGAGTTTTTGTTCACAAAGATCCCCTTGATATCCAATACGACACCTGAAAGGCAAAACGGTATTGTATTGGTTGATTGATTAGCTCAGTGATTGGTTAGTTGGTTGATTGGTTAGCTCATTGATTGGTTAGTTGGTTGATTGGTTAGCTCAGTGATTGGTTAGTTGGTTGATTGGTTAGCTCAGTGATTGGTTAAATGGTTGATTGACTCAGTGATTAGTTAGTTGGTTGATTGACTCAGTGATTGGTTAGTTGGTTGATTGACTCAGTGATTGGTTAGTTGGTTGATTGACTCAGTGATTGGTTAGTTGGTTAGTTGGTTGGTTGGTTAGCTAAGTGATTGGTTAGTTGGTTGATTGACTCAGTGATTGGTTAGTTGGTTGATTGACTCAGTGATTGATTAGTTGGTTGATTGGTTAGCTCAGTGATTGGTTGATTCATTAACTAGTTAATGAAAAGTTCAATTTTCTTATTGTTAGGGAATGCTTACTTGCAGTAATTCTTTGTATTTGTCTGGATACAAGTAGCATTATTTTTGCAAAAATCTGCTGGACATCCGACTGCAAAGACAAAAGTAGTTTTGTGCGAATAAATAAATAACTCATTTTATCAAAAGTTGATAACAATTAAATCATTGGTGTTCTTTAGGAATGACTAACTTACCGAAACAGTATGTTCCGTTACCATAGAAATTTAGTTCATTCCTACATCGACACGTGAAGGACAAGCCCACTTTAGTACACGTCGCATTGTGATGGCAATTGTGCCTGTTTGCCAGACAGTGATCCGTTACTAAAATCAAGCAACAATTAATCTTGATGTACATACATCAGTAAAAAAGTAAAAAGCAATCAAAATATCAGCATGATAATCAATATATATAACTGTGGGCCCATATATGTT